>CM070839.1:11240337-12520337 GCA_036326025.1 Chrosomus eos | reverse complement strand
TCATACACTTGTAAAATGTTAAAACATTAATGAAAAAGTTTAAACTGTGTTTTCTTAACGTTATCGAGATTTTCTAGCATTAAAACATCTAAAATGTTAAAGCGTTAAAAGATCAACATCCAGTTATTTACAGAAAAGTAAGATGAGTTAAAAGTTGTTTTTTCATTACAAAAGATACATTTAACCTTCATTATTTTTGTAAAATGTGTTACATTTTACATAAAACACATCATGACATTAAAATTACATTGTGTTAAAAATATAGTTTTTTAGCGGTCACCGTACATTTGTAAAATGTTAAAACGTTTAGACATAAAAAAATAAATAATTAATACATTTAAAAATATAATACGATAATTAAATAAATAAAAGTTTTAAATTGTGGTTTCTTAAAGTTATCAAAATGTTTTAGCAATAAAAACATCTAAAACTGTGTGTATTAAAATTACATCAAACAAATATAACTAATTACTATATTTGAAGATGTACTTTTTCACATAACACATATAGTGTTTAAAACTATTAAAACAATTTATATCATTAAGATACTTTTGTCTTTAGTGTTCATACACTTAAAACATTAATGAAAAAGTTTAAAAGCTGTTTTCTTAACGTTATCAAAATGTTCTAGCATTAAAACCATTTGTATTAAAATTACTTGCATCTAATATGTCTTCAGTGTTCACACACACTTGTAAGTTGTTTAAACTGCATTTCTTAAAGTTATCAAAATGTTTTAGTTCATAAAACATCTAAAATGTTAAAACGTTAAAAGATCAACATCCAGTTATTTACAGAAAAGTAAGACGAGTTAAAAGTTTTTTTTTTTCATTACAAAAGATACATTTAACCCTCTGAGGTCGGCCGTCACGGGGGCGTGATGAGCTCACTTTTTTCCTTATCAGTGCAAAAGAGACTCAAATTACTCTGTTGATTTTTATCTTACATTTAAGTGTTGTACATCATTAGATCCTGTTTAGTTTCTATTTTTTTTAGGGTACTCACAATAAAAACAAAGTGTTGTGCTTTTCGTCAAATAAAGAATAATAAACATGATGCGCGTTTTACCTTCTCTCCGTCAGTGAAGTCCATTCTGAAACGCGTCCGAAAAAATAACTGTAACTCTGTTAATACTTGTCACAGAGATACGAGAGATGTCTCTTTATGAAGCTGAGATTCTCTTCTTTTAAATGAAGTAAGCTACTAAAAAAAATTATATTTCCAGTTTATGTAATCCGTTTGAAACCAAGGAGAGTTACAGTTGTTTCGTTCTCCCCTCATTATCATTAATCAGCTCAGATCGCCACGCCCCCAGCGCTTTTCACATGGTAAAATAGGTGATCTATGCATCGCACACGCGGCACGCCCCGCGATTAAGACACAAAAACATGAAGCTTCTTCATCAGATCATTCACTGTTAGTTCATCGCGTTTTGAGGATGGCAGCAGCACGCTACTCCGACAGAGAGGCCCTTCAGATGATTCTGGACAGTGATGACGAATTCACATTTTCTTCAGAGGAAGATTGCAATTCGGACGACGAAAAGGCTGCATTTTCAAGAACGAATTGATCCAACCGAGGATAGAAGTTCGGAGTAAGTTTTTTATTGTTATAATTCGTTTTCTTATCATATAGAGCTCAAATGAATTTTATATTTTGCCTAGTTTTGGCTAGCTTTTGACATAGGAAATACCTCACAATATCCCTAACATTGTATGCTCGTGTAAACTTTTTAAATGTGATATTCTCTGAACATATTTGTATATAGCTAACTGATTTTTCACTCAGTTTTGATTAGTTTATGACACTGATTATCATGCTAAATAGCCTACTGCCTTATGTGTAGTGCATTTTGTTCGAGAATAACTTCTAGTTATGTGATTGAGATAAATATATTTCAGACTCCGGTAAAATACGTGATACTGTCTAAATACAATATATTTTATATATAAATGTTCAGTTTTGGTTAGCCCATGACTTATCATGCTAAAATAGCTTACTGCCTTAGCCTATGTGTAATGCATTTTTTGGGGAATTAACTGCTAGGTTATATGTGATATTTCAGACTCTGGTAAAAACGTGATAGATTCTGTCTAAATACAATATGTTATATATAAATGTTCAGTTTTGTTTAGCCTATGACACTTTATCATGCGTAAATACTTGTTTGTGAATACAGGTGTAATGTTTGAAATGTAAGTTAGTGATGTGTCGTTCGTTCGCGAACAATCCGTTCATTGTGTAGCCTATCCCTAAATGCGTGCTGTCTATATGGGCCATAGATACTCGCAAATGTTCAGTTTTAGTTAGCCTATGACACTAATTATCATGCTTACTGCCTTATGCACTGTGAATACAGGTGTAAATGTTTGAAATGTAGCGATGTGTCGATCGCGAACGATCCGTTCATTGAGTGTACATAATAAATGCGTGCGTTCTATATGGGCCATCAACAGATACTCTGCTGTATACATAATGTATGCTAACAGTTATTTTTTTTTGTTTTTAGGAATGTGGCATCATGCTCTCCTTCTCCAGCACCTCGCAGAGGGACACGCAGGTCTCGTTCAGTTCTCAGTGCGATCAAGAATAATACTGAGTAAGTGCATAGACGTAATATCGTTTACATCGTCATAATGTAAAAGTTCCTATTATTGTGTGAAATTAATCCATGGTAATTAGTGATTGATAAGCGTAATAATAATACAGTTTCTTTGATTGTGTTATCAGCATGCATTCTATATGGGCCATCAACAGATGTTGTTGTTGTTGTTGTTGATACTTTATTGATCCTTTGCAGGAAATTATATTGTCACGGCAGCTTTAACACTCAATAACAAAACATAATACAAAAAAAACAATAATACCTATATAGAATATTCAGTAACAGATGCATATTCAGTACAGAATATTCAATAACTCTGTTGTATACATAATGTATGCTAACAGTTATTTTGTTTTGTTTTTTAGGAAATTGGCTGCATCACGTTCTCCTTCTCCAGCACCTCGCAGAGGGACACGCAGGTGTCGTTCAGTTCTCAGTGCGATCGAAAATAATACTGAGTAAGTGCATAGACGTAATATTTTACAGATGAAATGTAGCCTAATTGTGTTTACATCGTCATAATGTAAAAGTTCCCATTCTTGTGTGAAATTACAAATATGTCTTTTTTAAATCCATGGTAATTAGTGATTGATAATGATAATAATACAGTTTCTTTGATTGTCTTATCAGCATGCTCACACTTTTTCTTTCTTCTTTTTTTATAACAGATGTGACAATGTCCAAGCACCAGTTCCGAAGAGAGCCAAGGCAAACAAGCAGACGAGCAACATGCAGTCCACGCTGTCATGGAAAACAGAGACCGATGTTGACATGGTTCCACAGACACTGCGATTTCTTCCTGCACGGGAAACTGGACCGCAACTGAGCTCTGTAGACTCGCATTCGCCCATGAGTCTATTCAAACAGTTTTTTAAACCTGCGGTAGTTTTTTTTTTAGTATTCTTTGAATACAAATATTTTTTTTATAAAAAAAACAAGTTTGGTATTTTTATGTTTGTTTTTTTTAAAGGATGTGTTAAGTGATAGTAATGACTTTAAGTCTTTACATTCTTAGGAAAGAACGTAAATTCTATTTTGAATAAATGCTGTTCTTTTTAACTTTTTGTTCACCAGTGAATCATTCTTTGTTCAGGCTGCCTCAAAGCACCTTGATGGCCCATTAGCCATTGGGGGAGTGTCTTTAGTCTTCCCAGGTGTAAATCACATTAATATTCATGGGCATTAACACTCCCACGCATACAGCACTGCTGACCCAAAAACTGATGTAAGAAATTCAAATCGTTATATTGATGTTTCTGAAAGAGTGGTCAGAATGATTTTCACTTCATTTTGAAGTAAAAATTCTAGCCTACAAGAATAGTAACTCAAAAGTATTGTGGACAACTATTCATTATGTGTTAAATGGCCTTATTGCAGTGACATTTTTTTTTCCAAAACGTACTAACCACGCATATTATTTTTTTTCTATAAAATGCAAACAAGTACATCAATTTTGCTCACATATTATTGTAGCAGAGTTTGTGCTGAATACAGCAAATTTATATGTTGGCAAATGGTATGTTTTAAGTAGCTGAAATAAGCACAAATGTCAGGGCATACCAAAACACCGAAAGAGCCCCAAAACAGCTCAGACCTCAGAGGGTTAACCTTCATTATTTTTGTCAAATGTGTTACATTTTACATAAAACACATCATAATATTAAAACTACAATGTGTTAAAAATATAGTTTTTTAGCGGTCACCATACATTTGTAAAATGTTAAAACGTTTAGACATAAAAAAATAAATAATTAATACATTTAAAAATATAATACGATAATTAAATAAATAAAAGTTTTAAATTGTGCTTTCTTAAAATTATCAAAATGTTTTAGCATTAAAAACATCTAAAACAAGGTGTATTAAAATTACACCATACAAATAGAACTAATCACTATATTTGAAGATGTACTTTTTTCACAATTACACGTTGTTTAAAAGTATTAAAACATTTTATATCATTAAAACATATATGACTTTAGTGTTCATACACTTGTAAGTTGTTAAAACATTAATGTAAAAGTTTAAATTGTGTTTTCTTAACGTTATCGAAATTTTCTAGCATTAAAACATCTAAAACAATGTGTAATGCAATTTTATATCAAACAATAGATCTATTTTCTATCATACGTTTTCTAAAATTAAAACATCAAACAAATAGACCTAACATGTCTTCAGTGTTAAAAATCACAATATCAAAAACACATGCATACATTTTTTAAAAAAACTGACTTACGTTTTTTACATCCACGCTTTGTTGTTGAAAGAAGAACAAAAGTAATCCAGTTTAATCCAACACCATCGATATATCCAAAGGTATTAATCCATCACTATAAAGGTATATCCAAAGGTTTAGAGATTTTAACTCCAAAAGTTGTGTAAATGTAATTTCCCGGGAGCTCCACGAAACACGTCCATTCACTGGCATCCCAAAAGTTAGACTGACATCTGTGAAGTCTACAAAGTAGCCTGACTCAGACTCCACCCCTAGAGCCGTCCCACATCTCGACCCCTCCCACAACAGGTGCTGAGGCATGGGAAAGGATGACAAAGAGTTCCCACGCGCACACACGCACACGCACACGCACACACACACACACACACACACACACACACACACACACACACACACACACACACACACACACACACACACACACACACACACACACACACACACACACACACACACACACACATAATGAAAGAATAGACATCCGCACCCCATGCGTTGCGCATGCGCGCGCACACACATACATAATGAAAGAAGAGACGCCCCGTGCTCCGTTTGAAAAGACGCAAACTCGACGTAGGCCTACATTCTCTTGGAATTTAGGCTACGCTACTGCAGAGTCAGACCCAAAGACTCCCGAGAGATGCCTTGATGAAGCTATGATGGATTTAACTTTAGCTCCGCGAAAATTACAAGGATCGTGATTAACAAAATTAACCAGCCTGAACATGTGGAATATATTTTACATTTGATTGATCAATGTGGATATAACGATAGAAGATTTACATGGAATACAACAGAGCACCTTCGATTTGGTTTTCACAGAGCGAGATATTGGATTTTATTTTTACCACGTTATGGATCGGATTGAAAAGACTGAGGAGACGGATTAACAAATGAGGAATATACAGACTGCTCGTGGACCACGTTAATAAATACCCACGTATTAATTAGAAGGTTATAAGGTATATGTATAAATGTATTTAATGTAATAAATAATAAATATAGCCTACTTCCTTTGTATATCCTTTGCATCCATCCTATATCGTTGAACATCGATAAACATGCCCTTACATGCTCCCAGAGACACAGTCGAAGTCTACACGACATGCACGACATAACATACTGTACATATAACACAGGTAGATCACGTAACGATCAACGTGCAAACATAGTTAACATTGTAAACATTTAGACTGAATGCAATGATAGCGATCTTCAATCTCACTTATGAAAGTATTATACAATAAAACATGCACATGTGTTTACAATTAGTTGCACGCACACACATATTCCTTAGTTAACAACACTTGATTTCACTATTATTTACATTGAACAAGCCCATCCACAAATTCTCTCAACATTAGATGTTTTCAAACTTCACGGTAAGTTTTAGAACAGTCCAAATCGTGAGCAGAGGTGGGGGATGTTTGGGAGAGTCCATTTCTAAAGGGTCTTTTTTACTGTTTTAGAACAAATAACATTATGTCCAGGAGAAGTTCACGCTCACACACAAACACACTTCTACAATGTATTGTCTGTGGTAAGATCAGGGACTTGTTTTTAATTAAAGAAAGTTTTGTTTTTCACATATATTTGAAAAGTTCACCAACACATTTAAAAGTTTTAAAAAAGTTGTATAAAGTTATGGTTGGTATTCGTACATTTTACTACGTTATCAGAAAATGTTAGAGAAAGTTGTTACTACTTTTTAATTCTGTATTTTTACAGACCTAAAACCATGATGCTTCAAAGTATGGAATATAAGTTTTTGAACATTTATAAGATTTTGAACATTTATAAATTTGTGTATTGCAAAAGCAGAAGTCTATTTTTATTCTGTATTTTTACAGACCTAAAACCATGATTAGAAGTAGTCAAAGACAAACGATTTTGAACATTTATAAATTTGTGTGTTGCAAAAGCAGAAGTCTATTTTCTTTAAATAAGGATTTAACGTTTTAATTTCTTTAAATCAGTCTGATGACACGCATTATTTCTGTGATTAATTGATTAGTAATGTTGCGAGGGGGTTTCCTCACACGAGTAAAGCACTTTAGACGTGTTTGTGACAAACACATTGTATTTACTTAGACTTTTTAAACGTATTTAACATTTTAAATGTTTTTCTTCTGTCCAACTTACGTTTCATACGAATTGCCTGAGACGTTTAACAACCACATATAGGGAATGCACGCTGTACCACTACCATCACTGTAGTATTCTGAGGAAATATCAGTTACTTACTTGGGATAATCTCATTAAATTCAAAAACATTTGTTTAATTTATAAAATCAGACATGGTCTAGCACCACATGCTTTCTGAGTGCATTTAAACATTATATATTTATTTTATATGATTTGTATTTCATGAAGACCTGAGGGTCGAAATGATACTTTTTAAATACCATTTTGAAGCAGTACCTTTCAGTGTGCGGACTTCACACTTCTTTATTCAGTTTATTTCACTCAGTTGTCCTGGACCTAAGCCCAATTTGGATGTTAGGAATGAGCAAGCCAGCTTTATGTTTTTGACTCTTCATTGTATTTCCATAATGCGGTGTATGTAATTTTATTTTTGTGATTTTATACCTGCGTTTATCTTTAAGGTAGCCTTTTATTACACCGGCTGAGGGACTAACGGTGAAAATTACCACTCTTGAGCTAACTTGGGTACATTTACATTGTTTTAATGCTGATTAATGTAACACTGTCCCCCTTTTCAAATAAAGAGAAAATGAAAAAGTACGTTTCAGACATAGTGCAAACATGCAATGTTCGAGAAAAGCTCATATTGGTGTAATCTTTGAGAGGTCTCATCCCAAAAACGTAAAACTTTGTGTTGGGATAACCCAGACATACCTTTACTAAAATAAACTTTATGGAAGTCATTTTCAAGCTGTGAGTATGCTTCGACACGTAACTATACCATTATATATTTATATTATGTTCCCATGTTGCTTTAAAGTCTTTGTTGTTTGTTTGTTATTAACTATTACTTTTTATTTTTCAACATCCTATACAAATTAAAGAAACATATGAGCTAAGAATGTTCTCTAACCCAAAATAAACAGATAATGGAATGTTTGCAATCTACAATATATGTTAGATATTATAGTTGTATTTTACACACATCAACATATTTTGTCAGAAAGTTACACACTTGTAAAGCCTATATGGACTAACTTTAAAACATAGGCCTAATCTTTATACAGAAATCACACACGTCCAAACAAACATACAATATTCAAAAAGACCAAATCACTAAGAAAAGAGGAAATGAAAAGCATTTGTTTATAAGAAATACACAAAAGTTTGCAAATGACGGTTTATCATTAGTTTTTAGCCATCTTGCACAGTAGATGACACCGTTCACATCTTGTTTCTCGGATTGTACGTGTTTTAGACGATGACTTTTCTTTAGAATTTATGTGATAGTCTTTCTGTTTGAGAATGCATGACTATCTATGACTGATGCTGAATCACACAAGTATTAACACATGCTGTGTTACACTTAAACCATTACCACAGAATCACTTGAGTTAAATTAAAGCTTGAGCTAAGTTAAAACCAAACGTATCTTCATACCTGATGTGCCAGACACAAATTGTTCTAACAATTTTTTTTGTTTTATAAATACTCTTTTCTTATTTCTACAAATATTGGGGCTATATGAAGTTAATACACAATGAAACGAGAATAATGATGCCAAATACGTCTGACACTATGTTTTTAAGAAAAGGCAGTGTTTTAAAATACAGATGTTTTTTTCTTTTGACAAAACCTACAATTCCAATGATCTCATCCCCGGTGGTGCTTAACATCCAAGAGTTGAAGAAGCAATTCTTTATGCAAAAAAAAAAAAAAGCAAATTAATTAAAAACAACAACAATACAAATAGTTTAAGTTATAGTCAACATTTACAATGTGTAATTCTGTCAGTTTGACATGATGTACCTGTACCATATTATTGTAATGCAAGCACTTTTGAGGGTTAACGTTACCTGTCCTTGTAAAAGGATATGGATAAAATTCAAGTATAATCTTTATGCAACAATCATGCTTCCACAATTTACTAGAAAAGTGTGCACTGTGTATAAGCAGCTGTGTTAGTATAATAAAAGAGACATTTGACATGAGCAGTGTGCATTTGTACTAGAAGATAGTTGATAATTTTGCACAAACAAAAAGGTCATTTTTAAAAACATAAAATAACTAATTTTACATTCTGGCATATGTGCCGTTGACTTTCCCCTTGTTCACATTCTTGCACATGGGTATTCAAAAGAGATTGTTTTACCCGTTGTAAATTTAGGTATGATAGTATGTTTCTAGATTATTTATTTTGACAGCTATAGAAAGTTGAAGAGTTCGTTGATTATATCAATTCAATGAAGATTGAATAATCTTTGAATTACAGTAATTATTTGTATGTCACATCCATGAAGGTGCAACAATGTTGGAGGTTTTGAGAAACAGAACCATGATAACTGAGCAGTTGAACTTTAACTATAGTCTGTGCTCCCCATTTATTAATATGACTGGAGACGGTGTGTAATAAAATAATAATAAATTTTTAAAAAACACTCCATATTTCATGATTCCTAATACGTTACTATCCCAATTAAGTACAAAAAAAAACGTACAAATATAGTATACAGAGAAATAAATGACTGTCCTTTTACACAAATTCTACATTTCTTTTACAACATATTTCTTTTACAGCATATAGCTGCTATCTCTACGAAACATCGAGATGAAAGATGAGTATTGCTGTTTTTCTGTTACCTAAAAAACAATTACACTTCAAACCCGTCTAACTATTACACTTAAAGATGTGCATTTCACAGTACAATCATACACCGTTATTTTGTGTCACTAAACAACGGTTAAGATAATGAATTATAAATGATACTTATTTTTAAGTGAAAGGTGGGATAATTTTTTTTTTATTCTTTCCATTTAACATAACCATTCTCAATCTATTGCAGCGTGTCTATTTTCCTTATGCTTTGAAAAACAAACCTTGAAAACAGCTATGCTTTCTTAGAATGTCATCAGCCGTAGAAATGTCTTGCGTACGTCTCTCTCTCACAACTATCGCCGGAGTTTCCTGCATCACATAATGTACAGCTAAAGAAAACATTTACACAAGTTGTGAAACGTGTGTTAAATTGAAATCTATAAGAGGCCCTCAAATTCTGTGCATGCAGCAAAACACATCGCAGCCATGTACGATGATTTATCATAAAATTACTTCTGTCACATTGTTTGAATGGGCTTAGGTCCAGGACAACTGAGTGAAATAAACTGAATAAAGAAGTGTGAAGTCCGCACACTGAAAGGTACTGCTTCAAAATGGTATTTAAAAAGTATCATTTCGACCCTCAGGTCTTCATGAAATACAAATCATATAAAATAAATATATAATGTTTAAATGCACTCAGAAAGCATGTGGTGCTAGACCATGTCTGATTTTATAAATTAAACAAATGTTTTTGAATTTAATGAGATTATCCCAAGTAAGTAACTGATATTTCCTCAGAATACTACAGTGATGGTAGTGGTACAGCGTGCATTCCCTATATGTGGTTGTTAAACGTCTCAGGCAATTCGTATGAAACGTAAGTTGGACAGAAGAAAAACATTTAAAATGTTAAATACGTTTAAAAAGTCTAAGTAAATACAATGTGTTTGTCACAAACACGTCTAAAGTGCTTTACTCGTGTGAGGAAACCCCCTCGCAACATTACTAATCAATTAATCACAGAAATAATGCGTGTCATCAGACTGATTTAAAGAAATTAAAACGTTAAATCCTTATTTAAAGAAAATAGACTTCTGCTTTTGCAACACACAAATTTATAAATGTTCAAAATCGTTTGTCTTTGACTACTTCTAATCATGGTTTTAGGTCTGTAAAAATACAGAATAAAAATAGACTTCTGCTTTTGCAATACACAAATTTATAAATGTTCAAAATCTTATAAATGTTCAAAAACTTATATTCCATACTTTGAAGCATCATGGTTTTAGGTCTGTAAAAATACAGAATTAAAAAGTAGTAACAACTTTCTCTAACATTTTCTGATAACGTAGTAAAATGTACGAATACCAACCATAACTTTATACAACTTTTTTAAAACTTTTAAATGTGTTGGTGAACTTTTCAAATATATGTGAAAAACAAAACTTTCTTTAATTAAAAACAAGTCCCTGATCTTACCACAGACAATACATTGTAGAAGTGTGTTTGTGTGTGAGCGTGAACTTCTCCTGGACATAATGTTATTTGTTCTAAAACAGTAAAAAAGACCCTTTAGAAATGGACTCTCCCAAACATCCCCCACCTCTGCTCACGATTTGGACTGTTCTAAAACTTACCGTGAAGTTTGAAAACATCTAATGTTGAGAGAATTTGTGGATGGGCTTGTTCAATGTAAATAATAGTGAAATCAAGTGTTGTTAACTAAGGAATATGTGTGTGCGTGCAACTAATTGTAAACACATGTGCATGTTTTATTGTATAATACTTTCATAAGTGAGATTGAAGATCGCTATCATTGCATTCAGTCTAAATGTTTACAATGTTAACTATGTTTGCACGTTGATCGTTACGTGATCTACCTGTGTTATATGTACAGTATGTTATGTCGTGCATGTCGTGTAGACTTCGACTGTGTCTCTGGGAGCATGTAAGGGCATGTTTATCGATGTTCAACGATATAGGATGGATGCAAAGGATATACAAAGGAAGTAGGCTATATTTATTATTTATTACATTAAATACATTTATACATATACCTTATAACCTTCTAATTAATACGTGGGTATTTATTAACGTGGTCCACGAGCAGTCTGTATATTCCTCATTTGTTAATCCGTCTCCTCAGTCTTTTCAATCCGATCCATAACGTGGTAAAAATAAAATCCAATATCTCGCTCTGTGAAAACCAAATCGAAGGTGCTCTGTTGTATTCCATGTAAATCTTCTATCGTTATATCCACATTGATCAATCAAATGTAAAATATATTCCACATGTTCAGGCTGGTTAATTTTGTTAATCACGATCCTTGTAATTTTCGCGGAGCTAAAGTTAAATCCATCATAGCTTCATCAAGGCATCTCTCGGGAGTCTTTGGGTCTGACTCTGCAGTAGCGTAGCCTAAATTCCAAGAGAATGTAGGCCTACGTCGAGTTTGCGTCTTTTCAAACGGAGCACGGGGCGTCTCTTCTTTCATTATGTATGTGTGTGTGCGCGCGCATGCGCAACGCATGGGGTGCGGATGTCTATTCTTTCATTATGTTGTGTGTGTGTGTGTGTGTGTGTGTGGTGTGTGTGTGTGTGTGTGTGTGTGTGTGTGTGTGTGTGTGTGTGTGTGTGTGTGTGTGCGTGTGCGTGTGCGTGTGTGCGCGTGGGAACTCTTTCCCCCAATTTCCACCAACTGCGGAACGGCTGCGGATCCGCTAAGGAACGGCGGCGGAGTCAATAGGTTTCCATTTAAGTCAATGTGTGTATTTTCACTGACTGCGGAACGGCTGCGTTCCGACTCCGTCCCAGCTCCGGCGACCGCAGCCCTCCGGAGAAGATACGCAGAGTTTCTATTTTTGCCGGATGCCGGAGAGCGCCGCAGGAAGTCGAGCACAGAAACAAAATAAAACATCCGGTAATTTTCAAAATAATATACTCCGTGCTTACGGCGAATCGTATTTCCCTTCACTACACCTCGAAAACGTCATAATGGGCGGAGATTTTGTTTTATATACTTTTTTCTTTTTCCACAAGAACAATAGTTAACTTTATTTACACAGCCTACTCCTTTCCCAATACATTCATAATAGACATTTAGTATTTTACAAGTTGATTATATAATTATAAATATTGTAGAATATTGTAGAATCACAATAATTTCCACAAAAAAGGGATCAGCAGGTCAGCACAGAGTTTCCCCTCTACTCCTCTGGATGGAAAACTTGCTGGTTTTGTGATTCTGTTTAGAAACATCATCATCATACGTAAATTTGGGAGATATCGTATGTCCTCGTGACTTCAGCTGTCAGTCATGGCCGCAGCCGTTCCGCAACAAATCCGGATCTGGTAGGTTTTGAAGGACGGCGGAGCACGGATCCGACACGCAGCGGAGCCGATCCGCAGCCGTTCTGCAGTTGGTGGAAATCCGGGGTCAGTCATCCTTTCCCATGCCTCAGCACCTGTTGTGGGAGGGGTCGAGATGTGGGACGGCTCTAGGGGTGGAGTCTGAGTCAGGCTACTTTGTAGACTTCACAGATGTCAGTCTAACTTTTGGGATGCCAGTGAATGGACGTGTTTCGTGGAGCTCCCGGGAAATTACATTTACACAACTTTTGGAGTTAAAATCTCTAAACCTTTGGATATACCTTTATAGTGATGGATTAATACCTTTGGATATATCGATGGTGTTGGATTAAACTGGATTACTTTTGTTCTTCTTTCAACAACAAAGCGTGGATGTAAAAAACGTAAGTCAGTTTTTTTAAAAAATGTATGCATGTGTTTTTGATATTGTGATTTTTAACACTGAAGACATGTTAGGTCTATTTGTTTGATGTTTTAATTTTAGAAAACGTATGATAGAAAATAGATCTATTGTTTGATATAAAATTGCATTACACATTGTTTTAGATGTTTTAATGCTAGAAAATTTCGATAACGTTAAGAAAACACAATTTAAACTTTTACATTAATGTTTTAACAACTTACAAGTGTATGAACACTAAAGTCATATATGTTTTAATGATATAAAATGTTTTAATACTTTTAAACAACGTGTAATTGTGAAAAAAGTACATCTTCAAATATAGTGATTAGTTCTATTTGTATGGTGTAATTTTAATACACCTTGTTTTAGATGTTTTTAATGCTAAAACATTTTGATAATTTTAAGAAAGCACAATTTAAAACTTTTATTTATTTAATTATCGTATTATATTTTTAAATGTATTAATTATTTATTTTTTTATGTCTAAACGTTTTAACATTTTACAAATGTATGGTGACCGCTAAAAAACTATATTTTTAACACATTGTAGTTTTAATATTATGATGTGTTTTATGTAAAATGTAACACATTTGACAAAAATAATGAAGGTTAAATGTATCTTTTGTAATGAAAAAAAAAAACTTTTAACTCGTCTTACTTTTCTGTAAATAACTGGATGTTGATCTTTTAACGTTTTAACATTTTAGATGTTTTATGAACTAAAACATTTTGATAACTTTAAGAAATGCAGTTTAAACAACTTACAAGTGTGTGTGAACACTGAAGACATATTAGATGCAAGTAATTTTAATACAAATGGTTTTAATGCTAGAACATTTTGATAACGTTAAGAAAACAGCTTTTAAACTTTTTCATTAATGTTTTAAGTGTATGAACACTAAAGACAAAAGTATCTTAATGATATAAATTGTTTTAATAGTTTTAAACACTATATGTGTTATGTGAAAAAGTACATCTTCAAATATAGTAATTAGTTATATTTGTTTGATGTAATTTTAATACACACAGTTTTAGATGTTTTTTATTGCTAAAACATTTTGATAACTTTAAGAAACCACAATTTAAAACTTTTATTTATTTAATTATCGTATTATATTTTTAAATGTATTAATTATTTATTTTTTTATGTCTAAACGTTTTAACATTTTACAAATGTACGGTGACCGCTAAAAAAACTATATTTTTAACACAATGTAATTTTAATGTCATGATGTGTTTTATGTAAAATGTAACACATTTTACAAAAATAATGAAGGTTAAATGTATCTTTTGTAATGAAAAAACAACTTTTAACTCATCTTACTTTTCTGTAAATAACTGGATGTTGATCTTTTAACGCTTTAACATTTTAGATGTTTTAATGCTAGAAAATCTCGATAACGTTAAGAAAACACAGTTTAAACTTTTTCATTAATGTTTTAACATTTTACAAGTGTATGAACGCTAAAGACATATGTATTTTAAACTTTATACAATCTTTTATACATCTTTAAGCACTATGTAATTGTGAAAAAAAAAAAAAAAAAAAAAGTACATCTTCAAATGTGGTCAGATGGGAGGGGTTCCGACAACTGTCGTCTTTTCCCATGCCCAAACACCTGGAGTGGGAGGGTCTAGGGGTGGAGTCTATGTCAGGCTGCTTTGTAGACCTCACAGATGTCAGTCTAACTTTTGGGATGTAAGAGTGTAGACGTGTTTCACGGAGCTCCCGGGGAATTACATTTACACAGCTTTTGGAATTAAAACCCTAAAGTTTTGGAGTTTGATATACCTTTGGAGATGGATTAATACCTTTGGACAATCCCGCTGGTGCTGGATGTATCTTTGCTGGTGGATTAAATCTTTAAACAGGATTACTTTTGTTCTTCTTTCAACAACAAAGCGTGGATGTAAAAAACGTAAGTCAGTTTTTTAATATGCATGTGTTTTTGATACTGTGATTTTTAACATAAAGCTTTAATATGCTTTAATATTGTTTGATGTTTTAATTTTAGAAAACGTATGATAGAAAATAGATCTATTGTTTGATATAAAATTGCATTACACACTGTTTTAGATGTTTTAATGCTAGAAAATTTCGATAACGTTAAGAAAACACAATTTAAACTTTTTTCATTAATGTTTTAACATTTTACAAGTGTATGAACGCTAAAGACATATGTATTTTAAACTTTATACAATCTTTTATACATCTTTAAGCACTATGTAATTGTGAAAAAAAAAAAAAAAAGTACATCTTCAAATGTGGTCAGATGGGAGGGGTTCCGGAACCGGTTCGGATGGGAGGGGTTCCGTACCGTGGGAATTCCCACGGTCACATGACCTCTCCGGAAGCGCCTAAGCGTGGGAAAAGGGGGCGGGACTAAGCGTGGGAAAAGGGGGCGGAGCTAAGCGTGGGGGAAAAGGGGCGGGGCTAAGCGTGGGGAAAAGGGGCGTGGTCAATCAAGGGTCATAAATCACTCAAAGTGACAAATAGTGCCCTATATTCTCTCTCTTGCAATTTAATGTGTCCAATAACAGGGGGGTTATACATGTAAAAAAAGGAAACAAAAAAAATGCTTTTAATAGGCTACTGATATTTATTTATCAAGTACTATGCACTATGCACAAACTATCTTTGTGTAAAACTTTTTATGAGGAAAAAACTTTTTCAAAGGTGCTTAAGGTTTTTAAAACTTTTTTTTACTGATTAGTGACAGGACATTAAGAATCAGAAAATGGCCCAAGTTGAATTCAGTGTTATTAATACACTATATTATTATTTTATTAGATAATAGTTTTTTATTAATATTAATGTAAATTATTACTATTATTTTTAATATATATTGAATTCGTTTTTTTATGTGTTAGTTTTAGTTATATATATATATATATATATATATATATATATATATATATATATATATATATATACACACACACAAAATAATGTCAAAATGCTGGCCTTGGCAAGTACAACACGGTTATGTTTTAAGTATATTTTATATTTTATATAAATTTTATACAATTATACAATTTTATATATGAGAGATCAAGATGGCGCCAGGATGTTTGCCGGCTTGCCACAGTCTGCCCTTGTCTCTTTTATTTGTAATGTTTCTTGTTTGTTTTATCACGCGCTCTGTTTGCTCCCCTCTGGTATATGATCGCATGACGCTGTTTAATATTCGATCGGCTATGTCCGATTGTTTATTTCGCGATCCCAGAGATGATTGGCATCTGCACTCGCATTATGTGCCGGTCGCGTTGAGGAACATGTGTTACCTGCCGGGATGTCTGTGCATGTGGAGGAAACGGCGAAGGAGGCGTGGGAAGCGTTCTGGAGTCCTTGTGAGATCGAAGAAGATCGGGAAGTTTCCAGTCATCGGAACTGCTTCTTCGATGGCGGAGGCCGTGGTCGTGAACCTGAGATGTTCATACATTGTGCCTGTCTTCCCGTCTTCGGCGTTGATGCCTCGGTCTTCGCGGATGGTGTACGTAAGGCGACAGTCTGCAGATCGGGGAGTTAATCATCGGAATCTTCGCTCCCTCGGGAGTCCGGTAACATTGTGTGATTCCTCTCTGCAATCCTCTTTCGATTCCACTCCCACTCCAGTGACAATGGCGTTGATTAACGCGAGATCTCTGGCAAATAAGACTTTTATTTTGAACGATCTTTTTCTTTCTCATGAAATTGATTTTTTATTTGTTACTGAGACTTGGCTTAAGGCTGGTGAGATGACTTCTCTCTCTGAACTTTCTCCTCCTGGTTGCAGTTTTTTTAGTACCCCTAGGTCTGTTGGCCGGGGCGGGGGTCTTGCAGTTGTTTTTAAAGACAAGTTTAAGTGTAGACTTTCACCTTCTGCATCTTTTTGCACTTTTGAATCTCAGCTAATTACGCTGAGTTCTTTTAAATCTGTGTTATGTGTTTTGATTTATAGACCCCCAAACTTTCATGGGGATTTCATACAGGAGTTCTCTGAATTTTTATCTGGTATTGTCCCTTCTTTTGACAATATTTTAATTTTAGGGGACTTTAACATACATGTGTGCTGCCCTTCAAAGCCCCTGGTCAAAGAATTTTTAAATTTAACAGAGTCATTTGATTTTTTGCAATGCGTTTTGGGTCCAACTCATGAACGTGGTCATACGCTTGACCTTGTATTATCTAAGGGATTCTTTGTTGATAGCGTGAAGATTGTCGATACTGTCTTTTCGGACCATAAGACTGTAATTTTAAGTTCTAACTTTCCTTGTGGCGCGCCGAGTAATATTGCTTCTGCCTTGGTTTCATCTCGCATACTCAATCCATGCACATCTAGTAGTTTCTCAGCTGCTTTTAATGTCTCCTCTTTTTTTTCATTGATCGAGTCACACTCTCCCTGTATGGGTTTGGAAGAGTTGGTCGATCAGTTTAATTCTTCTTGTTTAGAGATTTTAGATGTTGTGGCTCCTGTCAAAGTCAGGGGGAAAAAAGTCAGATCGGAGCCCTGGTTGAACAGTACTACCCGCGCTCTTAGGCAGGAGTGTAGGAGGGCTGAACGCAAATGGGTTAAAGATAAATTACAAGTCTCTTATGAGATTTTGAAGAACCATTTGAACGAATATCAAAGAGCTGTTAAATTGGCTAGATCAAATTACTTTTCTGACATCATCTCCAGAAACTGTAATAATTCTAGAGTACTTTTCTCGACTGTAAATGCTGTTCTTCATCCTACTGCTACTCCTTCATTCACTCCTTCTGCTAAGATGTGTGAAGAGTTCTTAAACTTTTTTATTGGAAAAATTGATGGAATTAGATCTCAGATTTCATCTGTTGACAATGGTTTTATTGCTCATGTTGACCCTACGAACCAATTAACCTGTTTTATGCCTGTTTCTCTGCAGCAGCTTAATGATATAACTGCTCATATGAAGCCCACCAGGTCTCCTGGTGATGTGCTCCCTTCTTCTCTGTTTAAGAAGGTACTTGATTCAATTGGCCCAAGTATTCTGTCTATTATGAATACTAGTTTGTCATCTGGTGTTGTTCCGGTTAGTTTTAAGCATGCGGTTATTCAGCCCCTTCTAAAAAGAAACGGCTTAGACCCCTTTGACATGAGTAGTTTTCGTCCGATTTCAAAATTGCCTTTTATTTCGAAGATACTGGAAAAAATTGTGCATTCACAGCTTAATGACTTTTTAATGAGGAATAAAATCGCAGATAGATTCCAGTCAGGTTTTAGAGCTGGTCATAGTACAGAGTCTGCTCTTTTGAGGGTTTCTAATGATATCCTACGAGGTGTTGATTCTGGAAACCGTGTTGTTTTGCTTTTGTTAGATCTTACAGCGGCATTTGATACAGTTGATCATAACATTCTCATTGATCGTCTTAGGAATCAGGTTGGTATTCAGGGCTTAGCC
This sequence comes from Chrosomus eos, assembly GCA_036326025.1. Classification (NCBI taxonomy): domain Eukaryota; kingdom Metazoa; phylum Chordata; class Actinopteri; order Cypriniformes; family Leuciscidae; genus Chrosomus; species Chrosomus eos. The sequence continues at coordinate 12,501,576 of CM070839.1, read as the reverse complement.
CTGAAATGGTTCTCTTCCTATTTGAAGGATAGGACCTTTTCAGTCAGTTTAGGGGATTATTTTTCTTCTGTTGCCCCTCTTGTGTGTGGGGTTCCACAGGGCTCTATACTGGGACCAATTTTATTTTCCCTTTATATGCTCCCTCTAGGCTCGATTTTTGAGAAATTTGGGATTCAGTATCATCTGTATGCGGATGATTCTCAAATTTACTTACCACTGAAACATGGGCATAAATGTGCCATTCAGTCTCTCCATGCATGTTTGGCCGAAGTTAAGTGTTGGCTTGCGAACAACTTTCTCCAATTAAATGAGGATAAGACCGAGATGATTTTATTTGGAAATAAGGGCTGTGTGGATGATGACTGCCTGGGGTTGCTTCCTGGGAAAAAATTGTCTAGCGTGAGGAACCTTGGTGTAATTTTTGACTCTGAGCTTAAATTTGACCGGCAAATCAATGCTGTCGTTAAGAATAGTTTTTTCCATCTTAGATCAATTTCTAAATTGAAATCTATCCTTTCTTTTGAGGATATGGAGAAAGTTGTTCATGCCTTTGTGTCATCACGTTTGGATTATTGTAATGTATTGTATCTGGGTGTGAGTCAGGCTTCTCTCTCCCGTTTACAGCTCGTTCAGAACTCAGCTGCCAGACTTTTAACGGGCACTAAGAAGAGAGAGCACATTACTCCGGTTTTAATTAAATTACATTGGTTACCCATACGATACAGAATTCGATACAAAACTTTGTTGTATGTTTTCAAGTCTCTGCATGGCCTAGCACCTGATTATGTTACTGATTTAATCAGTCGCTGTCAATCCAGTAGATCTCTGCGCTCTAATGATCAATTGCTTCTCATGGTTCCGCGATCCCGTTTAAAATGCAAAGGTGATCGGGCATTCTCTGTTGCAGCTCCCAGGCTCTGGAATGACCTTCCTCTGTCTGTAAAAACTTGTCCTTCATTGGGTGCTTTTCAGAGTGCGCTTAAGACTTACTTGTTCTCGTTAGCATTTGACAATGCCTTGTAAGTTTTTGTCATATGTTTGCATTGTTTTTATGTCTTTGTTTTTACTTTTTTCTTTTATACCTTCTGTACAGCACTTTGGTTCCACTTGTGGTTTTGAAAGTGCTCTATAAATAAAGTTGAGTTGAGTTGAGTTGAGTAAGTGAACTTAAGCAGTTATGTAACGGTATAATGGGTCATTGCATCAGGTCTTTCAGTGACAGCAATAATGAGATAATATTAAAATTGTGGCCAGTGAAAATTAGCCTCGTGAGACCATCCTGATCTCGCAAGCTTTCAAGGTTTCACTCGCAGATCAGTCTGGATACTTTACGTTAAAGAAAATTTGGGAGCAGTTCACCAAACGAACGTCCAATCAGCGTTGGCTTTGAGGCGGGTTGAGGTGTGACGCAACGAGAAGCGCGACAGCTTCGTTGATCTGATTGGTTGATTTGGCCCATCTATCACCAACATAGGCCAATCAGCTAACCAGTATTTTCGCCCCTTACCAAAACTACTTCAACGGAAGGTTTCCAGATGGATATGCGGAGCAAATCCATCTGGCGGAGTCAGGTTAAGTGAAAATGCTAAGTGGCTAGTAACTTTGGAAAGCCACTAGCCACAGTGGCTAGTGGGCATTAACTTTAATTAATTTTTCAGTTTTAGTTTGAGTAAGTTTAGTTCTTTTAACTTAAGCTTGTTTTATTTCAGTTAGTGCATTACTAACATTACAGTACATTACATTTATAATCATTTATTTGATAACATTAAATGATCATAAACTCTAAAGTCAGAGAGATGCTAACAGATGCTGAGATTATTATCACATATTCAAACAGCATCCTCTTTGACCGCCTATAGCAAACTAAAAAGGGAAAATCTACATGAAAACAATGAAATGGTCCATCTGACAGTTCCAGCATGTGCTTGTATTAGCAAACAAGCCTTTAGGCGTTCCAGTTCCGAGTTGATTGCAGACTTGGTCTCTGATGCAGAAATACTGTACAGTATCTTCCATCCTCTGCTCTTACTGTTGACGCATTAGATATTACCATTCTATAACAGTTCACCTCTACTCATGACTATCAGTGGAACTTAAGGGCTGCTGCATGTTGAGTAATCACTCCTGAATACATTATTAATGTAAGCTGCCTGTTAGATTTCAGAGGACCAAACTCGAAATTGCTACATGGATATCTTTTTGCCGGCAGCAAGGTTTTACTGCTTGAGTGCGCAGATGGTGCAGACAGGAGAATGTGAATGTGTCCCTAACGCCTGGTTCATAGTCTCATAATTGGCTAACGGTCTGAGCAGAGAGACAGGGTTGTTTTGGAATTAGAGACTGTAGTCGTACACATGCATTTCTGGCCTTGCAGCAGTTTTAAATTAAAAGTGATAGCCAGACACTGTACATGACAGATGAGGAGGATGGAATGAAGAGGGATGGAAATGTTGTGACTTCAGAACACAGAGCTCAACACACGCATCTGAGGAAAAACTCATCTTCGCATCTCTCGTTGTCAAAATCAAAAGCAGTTGTGCTCAGACACGTGTAATAGACTGCATTATAGTTTTTTGACAGGCAGTTTGGAGATTTTTTGAGAGTTCACACAAAATGGGTGAATAGTGTTGTAAAATATAATAATTGTACAATACATATTTTTTCTATATATATTTTTTTTTTTAAGATTAACTTTTGTTAATTGAGACCATAGATAGGACAGGAATTTTTGGGCAGAGTAAAATACACTGGAATACACTGCAAACACAATTTTACTGCTATTTAATTTTGTGTTGTTTTCATCATATACAGTAAAAATATGCATTTAATTAAAGCAAAATTTAAGTAAATGAATTTTACCTGAAGAGCTTTGTAGTGAAAATTTACCTAAATGTTGTTGTTGTTGTTGTTGTGATTATTATTAATATTATTATTTTTATTACTATTATTTGTCCTGCCTAGGTTAATTTAATAGATATTTCAGCAGATGGGAGTTTTAATGTAAAATCATTTGTGTATTTTTTTTCTTTTGAGAAGGTATACATAGATGTTTAATGTTAATTAAAGACAAAAATATGTATTTTATGAATTATTTAAGCAATAATTCGCACCTATAGAATTCTGGAAAGCACTGCAGATTTCCACAAAATTTAAAACTTCATCATTCACAAAGACACATTATTTTTGCATGCTCATTTTATTGAATATTCTGGCTAATTTGATTTTAGCTAATTTTAACACAATTGACCATATTGGAATGTATAATTCTTCCGATTCTTCCGATTCAAACTGGCCGCCCCATGAGACAACCTGCTTCATGTACAATAAAACTACTTTTTTATTAGGCTATGGATGTATATTTTTCAAGAACTATTCATATCCTTTTTGTATAACTATTTTTTTATTTTTATTTATTATTATATTATTTTCTATTTTTTAGTGTGTGTATATATATATATATATATATATATATATATATATATATATATAATATACTAATTTTAGTATATAGTTATGTTGGAATGTAGAATTCTTCAGATTTTCTACCAAAATCCAAAATCTGTGCAGAAAATGCATAAAGCCCGGATTATTTCCTAGATCAGAGATTGATTTAAAAACCACTAGACCAAATCTTTATTTTAATACACTGTAGTTGCGTTACCAGCAGTGGCGTTAGTCTTAGATTATTAATAGTCTTAGTTGTAGTTGTTAGTGCAAACAGCAAGAATCTATGTAATCTAAATTTTTATCTGCTCTTTGATGCATATTGCAGGGAAATGGCCACGAGCGGGATTTCCTGGATGACAGACGCGTTTACATAATGGACGTCTATAATCGTCATATCTATCCAGGAGATGGATATGCAAAGAGTGAGTTGAAGTGTATTTGAGTGTGTAAATGGGCATTTGAAGTGATCCTGATTATGTAAAGATAACCTGTCTCACAGTGATACGAGAAGATGAAGCACTTTGGATCATGGTTTTCTGACTGATTTAGCGTGGACATGCTCTTTATTTGTATATCTATAGATATGCACACATACACACACTCACCAATAATGGGATACTGAGATGGAGACAAATGAAAGGAAATCAGGGAAGAAGGTAAAGCACTTTTGCTCTCCTACAGGGGGCAGTGTCCTGCAACCCTTATGGTACTGTGAGCTGTTGACTCACTGCCTTATATAGTTGAATGTTCTCTTCATCATCCACATTTACCTTACAGTAATTTTTTTTACAGTAATTTTTCAACCCCTGGTTTACTATATACTTTATTAATTTTACTAAATTTATCCTAAGATTTGAAATCTATCTTTTTGTCTTTGAATGAGACAAATGGTGACGCATTCACCATTCAAATTCTAATAATTGATAATTTCATTGTCATATTTGCATACTGAATTGTGATTTGTCTTCTTTTTCTTTCAAGCCTCACTTGCACTGATATTTCCTTCAGTAAATGTTTTGATTGATATGTTGGATATCAAAGAAACAGCCCACAGTGGTTTGAAGGAAGGACTTACAACACGCTTCAACTGGCACCGATATGGTCACATTATAATCTTCGTCAATTAACGCATCCGTTATCTGAGCCGTTCTAACTCGCTCTGTCAAACATTTGACTAGGATTGACAGAAATATTGCTGTTCTGTTAAGCTTCAGTGCGCACTGTGTGACAACTTGTCAAACCTGAGATGATTTCATTAAAGCATTTACATACCGTAACTAGCTAAACATAAGGTTTTATAAACATATAATGTTCTGACTTAAACTTCCCCTCACTCTATTGAAGGCATGTCCTGGCTTCCCATGATAAGTTTCACATGGCCTCGTTTTCCTTAAAATTTTCATTAGTTTCTTTCTAAGCCATTTTCCCTCTGTGATTTCTCAGTATGTTCAAAAGAGAACGTGCCTCTGTTTTCTGACTTTGTGTATCCGTGGTCCTCTCATCTGCCTGTAAAGGCACAAGAGACTAATTAGTTTTAAAAGCCTCAGAGAAAGCAAGGTATTGTGCTCTATTTGCCTTTAAACCAGGCTTAAATAAACGAAAGAACACCTTACATTAGTTTTTACCTTTTAAAGTAAATATAGTTACTTATTTTCAGTAACCATTTCGGTGATTAGAAAAAGCAAGAACACCCCTTAGTGTCTTTTAATCTGTCATCATTTACTTACCCTTATACCTGTATATTTTAAATAATTTGTGACTAATAGTTGTTTTATGATGCTTTTATGGTGTGTTTTTTTGTAATTTGATAACTCCTGGGGCCGTAGGCTATTCAGAAAGAATTTTAAGGCTAAAAGTAGCTCCTAACTGGCGAATTTAGGAGCAACTCCTAAAAATAATGGGCGTGTCACTCCTAACTTTAGGACTCCTAATTTTTTTCACTAAGAGTAATTCACAAAGCATTTTAGGCCTAAAAGTAGCACCTAAGTCTGGGACAGCTTAAAAGAAGTCGAGAGGACTCCTAACTCACTAAGACCTATTCACAAAGGATTGTAGCGCACACCACCGCCTCTTGCAGTCGTCCGGGGTCCACGACACAAGTGGGAATGCTGCATTGATCTGCAAACAAATCCTCTCCCATTCTCACGCTTAGTTTTGCTTGATGATATCCCTGTGCCGAATTTCCCTTTTATTATGTTTTTTTTTCAGCACCAACTGAGCCAGCAGCAGTAATGGTGTGTTCACACCGAACTCGAATTTAATTATTTGCGCGAGTATAGATTACATACAAAGTCAATGCAAAGACGTGAATAGACGCATCATTCGCGCCAGGCGTTGCGAATGACGCGAATTGGGCAACGCGTTTGCCGCGAATGTCTTCCGCGCAAGTTGAAAAATTTGAACTCGAGCGAATGTTCAAGCGTCTAACTAGACGCGTAGCCTATTTGACGCTCTATTCACGTTCGTTGTGAACACACCATAACTGATCCTGCGTTATGGGCTTACTTTTCCGTTTTGGCGAGTTCATAATCCACCGTCATTCAACTTTTACATTAGCCTACTTCAATAGGACCAACATATCCTTGCTGTAAGTAGCCTAGTCTATTTAGGCTAATAGGATGTCAATTAATGTGTCAATGCAAAGTGTTAATGCAAGTGTCGTTTTTCATTATTAGGCAAGTGGCGGTTTTCATTAGGGTATTAGGCTACTTTGATTTAATTTAATTTAATTCACGACTTTTTTTCTCTCTCTCTGCCTTTTTAGAATTACACTTCACTGGGGCCTGCAAAAACATGATATGCATTTCGATGACATTACTATTATTATTTTGTGTAGGACACAGATTAGATGTCGTAATTCCATGATGTGTTGCGTGTTATGTTCCGGTTATGTTCCGCATGATGGCCCTGTCATCTTACAACCAATCACCGTGATCATTGCGAGGAAGCTCGTGCATGAGAATTGACGTCATCCATAGCAACGAAGACTCACTCTTAGTTTAGGAGTTGTCATTTTTTCCTTACTAAGAGTAGGTCTGAAAGGCGTTGTGAATAACTTTTAAGAGAAAACTCCTAGCTAAAATATTTTAGTGCGATTTAGGAGTACTCCTAGTGGTAAGATAAAATTCTTTGTGAATACGGCCCCTGATCCCTATTGAATTTCATTGTATTGAAAAGAGCAGCTTAGCCAATTTTTGAAGAATGTATTGGAGTAAATGATGGCAGAATTAGCATTTTTGGGTGAACTAACCCTTTTAATGAGTTACTTTGTCTATTATCTGAGTGTAACTGCTCTGAATTGCCGTTATCTACTCTTGTTTGCTAACACTTTACCTACCTTTGTCTTTATCTGACAATAATAATAATAATAATAATTCGTTACATTTATATAGCGCTTTTCTGGGACCTCAAAGCGCTTTACATGGAAGAGGGGGAATCTCCTCAACCACCACCAATAAGGTGATGAAAACTTAATTTAGTTTTCGTTTCTGACTTCAGGGGCGATTAAACGAAAAGTGGAGCTGGACTGGGGCACAGAAGACATGGAGTATCTACAGAAGGTGGAGCTCCATTCAGAAGGAGCACTGAATGAAGTAAAGCCTGACATTATCATATATAATGCTGGCACGGACATCCTCGATGGAGACGCCCTCGGAGGTCTGGCTATATCCCCACAGGTACAGCTGTCCTTCATTCTTCCTTTCAGTCCTCCATATCAGATCTTAGATACACTACTTTAACAGACGCACTTCTTTGGCAGGGTTTTTTAGCCTGGTCAATAAACTCCTGTATCAATTATTCAGGCTTGCTTTACAGTATGAACATGCAGTAGCACTGAAGAATGTCTTCATTTTGTAGATTTGCAAGGAGATTCGAGGAAAGACTTTTATTAAAATAATATATCATATAGTGTATTAATGGTGACAGTGTTTGATATCCTGTGTTTGGGACCCCGTGCTATCCCTGTGCTATTGTGACATGTTATGGCTAATAAATCAGATGATGTTTCCATAGTAGGAAAAAATATATACTATGGAAGTCAATGGGACCAGAAACTGTCTGGTTTCTGATATTCTTCTAAATATCAGAAAATCGGCTGAATGGATTCGAAAATGGTAAAACCCAACTGTTTAACTCTGGGGGAGTTTTAAAATTAGCCTATTTCCTAAAAAAGTGGAGTATCCCTTTAATTTTTAATTGATTTCAAATTGATAATTTGATAAAATGACTGATTACACATGAAACACTTTGGCAAAATATTTTCCCCCTCTTTCAGGGTATCGTAAAGAGAGATGAGATCATATTCAGGGCAGCCCGGCGACGAGGAATACCCATCCTTATGGTGACATCAGGGGGCTACCAGAAGAAGACCGCCCGCATCATCGCGGACTCCATTCTGAATCTGCACAGACAGGGTTTGATTGGGGAAGAGGCTGTTGAGGGTGCGGGACCCTCACATGTGCCATTAATGATGACCAAATCCACATTAGCTGTCATTTAAGCTCTCCTGATCTTGGACGTTGTCAAGTGTGTCAAACACTATTAATTTACCTAATGCAAAAATGTTGAACTAATGTATAATATTCTGGACTGGGGTGGTTTGGTGGACCGAGATTGACTCAGGATAGTTTTCGTAGTTCATCGGTTTGAACTATTTAACTCGTATATTATTATTTTTTATTTTTTTTGATGGTTTTAGAATGAAATGTTAAATGTTTTCCATTTTTCCCTCATTTCTAAGGGTGTTTTATGCAATGCTTGTTTGCACATTACATTCTTAGAGGAATTTAAAAAAGAATTCTGTCATCATGTGCTCGCCCTCATTACAAATGCACTCAATTTCATTATATGGAAATGCACGTTTCTCATTTTGTGCTTCACTGAAGAAAACAAGTTTGGAATGACCAGGGTTTCATTGTTTGGTGAACTATTCCTTTAAATCTTTTTAATGCCCACATATTGGAAGGGACTTGATTTCTTATCAGCTTAAAAAAAATTAAAAAAAATAAAAAATCTAAGGGTAATTGTACATTCATACGTTCCTCTAGAAATCCCCAGTTTGGGATACACAAGAAAAATGTACCGTATGATTTTATTGAGCGATTTGTGGCAGCTCTCTCCAACACTAGATAAGATTTATTCAAAATTAAATTATAGCATTGTGAATCAATTTTGGATTCATTACAGATTCCTCATTGTGTCGACCTACTCTGCTATAGCGCCTGTGACATTAAATGGAAGTTGCTCTTAGAGACGTGTTTTTGTGACTCTTTCGTTTTAGCAGCACGCAGGAATTCTCATTTGTGTGCATCAGCAGGTGGACCACTGTCAGTCTGAGTGCTTTCTATCATATTACACCTGGCAGGCTTTTGAAATGTCTTCAAGCTAAGGCCGGGCCTCTCTCTATTAGGAAATTAAACTCTTCATTGGAAAGTCTGAGAGACACTGGAGTTGGTTGCCAGTGACAGTTCTAAAGCCATGATATTGTCTGATTCAATTTAATAAAATGGTTCCTGTCATCTAGAGAATAAATAGGAGATGATGGCGTTTTTTTTTTTTTTTTTTTGTTCAGATTTTAAATTCTAGTGTGAAATCAAGATTATTAGTAATTTTGTAAATATTTTTTAGGTGATTTTTATTTTTAGACCTCAAGTGTAGAACAGTCTCAAATTTTTACTCAATGAGTTTATTATTCCAGACAGATTTACCATTTGATTTGTCACTTTATTGGCATATTAAGCTTTGAGTTTATTTGAAGATATGGTTCACCCAGAAATTATTTACCCTTATGTCTTTCCAAATCTGTTTGACTTTTTTTTTTCTTGTGGGACACAAGTAGGAGCGTGGTAATTTTCCTGGTGATGAAAAAAAAATATGATATGGTAAAAATAATTATATTTCTATGCTTTTGTGTTCACTCATGAAACTTTTGAGTTCCCCCTGAGACACTTTGTGTTCTCTCACTTTTTTCAGGGAAGCACAAACAGTTTTGCAAGTTAACTCAAAGTTTGTAGCGGAAATGCAAACTTTTGTGAGCAAACTAAAAGCATTGAAATAAAATAAAAATAAAAAAAATGTTCTGGTCACTATCCACTTTCATTGTATAAAAAAAGAGTTCTGTAGAAAAAAATCAAACAAGTTTGAAACAACAGGTTAGTAAATGATGATAGACTTTAAATCTTTTTTCAAAAATAACTATCACTTTTATTTAGTTTTATTTCAAACTCAAGGTTGATATTCAGAGAGTTGTCTTTGTAAGGAGCGAGTTATGAGTCATGAACTTTGTGTTAGACACTTATACTCAGGTTGCAGGGGTCATTTTCATGGCTCTGTTCTGTTGTGTGAAAGTCGTAGAAACTATCTCCACCATCCCTGTTCATGTGGTGACTAATACAAATGTACTGGTGTTAGTGCCAGTACTTACTTTCTGCACTAAATTGCTCTTAGAGCACAGAATAATATAAAAACACTGCTCGGTTTGTTTAAGCATCCCGACCAGCTCTACATAACTAACTTGCATCAACCATTTTGGGGTGGGACTATATTTTAGTGTGGCTAATGGCAGATAGGGGGAGAATATTTGATGGTGCTTGTGGTACAGAAACAATACACAAAACCTTTAAGATGTAAATTAACATATACTTGTTCAAATCTACTGATATAATATGATTATTTATTTTATGATTTGTATTTGTTTACATTGATATCTCCCGTTCCACGTATCCCTGTTTGAGTCTAAGTAGCAGGTTATAAAAAATATAAGAGAGGAGAGCTCTAATTTGGCGAGGTTCTTTTGGGAATGGCAAAATTTGAAAGTTATTTTATTTTTTTTAGGTCTCGGGTTGAGGTTATGAGTCTGATATTGCACTCGGGTGCTGGAGGGATCTTGGTAATGGACACTAATGAGTATAGTAGGGCTCTTTTCGTCCCTTTCTTTTTCTTTTTAATCAAAGCCGTCAAAAGGATGCGTTTTGAGGTCACTTGAAAGATGTGAACCCTTTAGGTCTAGCCAGCAGTTTAATGGATCCGTACATGAAAAGGACCACTGTGGTCCTGCTTGAACAAATGACTTGGCTTAATGATGAGTATTTCATGTGCTTGGATCTAAATGGTTTGGTTAATAACATTGCATAATAGTGATTTTTTCTGTATGAACACTATAGACATAATGCACTTGTGATTTTTGCCACTTTATGAAGCATTCCTACTGAAATTCTACTCTTATTTAACTGATTAATCATATCATGTCTATTTAAACCTGTGTTTTATGTATAGGATTACTTTAGCAGTTGGGTAATATATACAGTACATTTATACATAAATTCTAGTGCTCGTTAACATCTAACAAATGTGCCAAATGTTTTCATGTTGGGTTTGTTGTGTTCTTTTGTACCTGGCCCTTTTTTTAATACCATTTTCATGTAAGAACAGGGAAAATAAATCAAGTCTAACAATGCAATTACCGAAGACCTCATGTTTATTTTATACTATATCTGTTAGCATTTCATAAGATTTATATGACTTTTTTCCATCAGCATGACATCTTCAAACACCTGCTGGTTTATTGTTTGAAATCCTCGCCACAACCGTAGAAGATTAATGTTGAAAGCAAGAGCTGAGCGGTGGGACAAATGTGCTGTATTATTCATCATCTCTGCTTTCAGTCTTTCTGTTGGTGTGTTTGTTTTGCAGTGCAAAAGCAGATATAATCTGTTTATACTGACAGTTCAGTATGCGTGTTCCCAGAGAATCAATCCCATGACCTTGGCATTGCGAGTGGCAGTTGAGCTGGATGCCCATGACGTGGATATTCTTTCAGATGAGGTGAATGATTTGCAACCATTTGTTCCACTTGATACATCTGTTTTCCTAATCTAAAAGCCAAAAAACTACACCCAACGCTCTGAGCTTTCCGGTATGCCATCAGTACGTACGTCCCTCATACTCCACCCTCCAATGATGTCATGAGTTATTTCAGGAGGTGTCTATGACTCAGCAATCAAGCGAGGTGTCTGCCTGAGAGCTACAAAAGCAGCTCAGATGTCTTTATTTAGACACCCCATCGCCACAGTTTTACAGGCTCTCATTAACCGCTGCTATGCCCTGTTTACACAGTCTGAGGTAATGAGTATGGGTCCCTTGTTCCTTACTCTTCAGGGAGAGATTCTAGAGTGGTCTCTCTTGACTCATTTGGGCATGGCAATGGGGAAGCTATGAATCTTTGAGATTACTTTTGAGTGGCGTTGAACGAAAAATGCGATTTTTGATGGATACTGAATATTTCATTTTGAGTGCCGAGCGGGACTGTACAGCCAGTCGCATGTGTCTGTCTACATTTATTGATTTATTTAAATGTATTTTATTTATGAACAAAGTTTACAGTTCCACCGTTCAGTCACTCCTGCCTTGAACTTTATTATACAGTTGCTGGATTGGATTCAGCCTTGGAAACCTACAATCAGTAATATTCTTTGAAGTCTCAGTGGGCTGTTTACCGCCGTGCGAGGCGGTTTAACCTTGAAAATACTCTCAAGAGGAAGTTTGACTGAAATTACAGTAAGCAGGAAGGGATGTTTGATCTCAAGAATGTGTGGAGGACAATGTCATGTTCCAAATGTTGGTAAATATTGTTCACCCTAAAATTAACATTTAATTTATTCATCTGCATGTCTTTCTTGAAACACAGAATGAAATATTTGGTGGAATATCAAAGCTGTTCTTTTTCTGCCATGCTCCAAAAAGGACAAAAAAAATCCATAAAATCAGAATCAAAAAGAGCTTTATTGCCAAGTTTGCACACACAAGGAATTTGTCTTGGTGAAAAAATCTTCCAGTGCAGAAGAAAGTACAGAGATTGTGCAGATATTAGGCAATAGAAATCAGTCCAGAGACACTGCATTACAAGTCTTTTGAAGCCATTCAACAGCTTGTGTTAATTTAATGTCCTTCTTAGACACATTGCACCAAGTTTTATGTCATTGACTGATGCTCTCTTCCGTGACCAATCACAAAATGGCAAGGTTGAAAAACGTGGCCATAAATGAAATTTGATAGCTACTGCAGAGGGAAACATTGTCATTGAAACTCAGCGACTTGAATATCGGGCTGTTCTTGATATATTGATAAATATTACAGTGTTTTATGGTACTTTTTATAGTGCTTTTGCCATTTTTAGAGCATGGTAGAATAAATCACAGCCCACTTTCTTTGTATGGGAAGCGTAGTCTTCCAATAACGTTTAGTTTTTCACTGAAGAAAGATGATGATACTAGGTTGGAATAACATGAGAGTCAATGATGGCAAAATATTCATTTTTGGGGCATACTATTTTAATATTAGAAATCCACAATTCTGTGGTTCAAAATCTCACTCTCCGGTTCACACTATCAAGAGGAGATGCAGGGTGAAAATTGTAGTGGTGAGATGTTAACTCGGCCAAAAGTGCACGGCCCACTTTCCAGACGATCTCTGCTCTTGGCCAATTTAACACCTGACCGCCATCCATTTCGCACACAGAACGAGATGACACAGTTAGGGAAGGCCACTCTTCTTCCCATGTTACTTTCTGCAGGATGGATCAGCTCATCCATTGGTATAATGGCAAACACCCATTGAGCTCTGCATATCGTAAAGGCTATTCAATATAGATGGAAATGAGATTAGACTGTGTTATTAGATCGCGCTTTTCCAGTTCGGCTAAGGCAGCGGGTGCCCTTTTACTATTCAAGGCTATTCTGCAGATTTGTTTGAGGGGAGCAGGTGCATAAGTTATTGTGTGCATTTAATCTCTTGTTTGAGGTAAACGCATTCGTGGGGAAATATTTTTGAGAAGGAATACAATTTTCAATTGCATTCGGAATTGTGGCCATTCATTAAAGTGCTGTCAGTCATTTTAAAAAGAAATTTGAGCTTTTTGCCCTTACTAAATTTAGTATGGAGGACTATGAGAACCACTTTAATATTAAGAAATCATTGATCAATGTTTTATTTAAAAAATAACAAGGTACACTACTGTTCAAAAGTTTGTCATTTTTAAAAGAAGTCTCTCGAGGCTGCATTTATTTGAACAGAAACAGAGTAAAAACAGATATTATTGCTGGTTTATTATATAACTGGTTTCCATTTTAATATTTTTCAAATGTAGTTTTTTCTTGTGATGGCAAAGCTGAAATTTCAGCAGCCATTCCTCAAATCTTCAGTGTCACATGATCATTCATAAATCATTCTATTATGTTGAGTAGGTGCTAAATTAATTTTTGATATATTATAAAAATTTTACTTAATATTTTAACTAATTTAAAAATGAGTTACTAATGTATTATTTTGTTACTTTTAACATTTTAATAAAATTCATATCCATGGATAAAATTAAGTTATGTCTTAACTTTATTAGCAATTTGACATTTGTTATTTGTCATGATTTATTTAATCTGCAATTATGTCTTGTATGTTGTTGTTATTAAATATATTGTAATCAAATATTGCAGTGACAGATTTTGTTTGTTTATCCTTCTCTTCCGTGAACTGACATCTGTGTTTATAGGGTGTGATCCTGAGTTGGTTGTTGCAGATTCATGTCAAAGTGATTGAAACATCTGGACCTGCAAACCGGGCTTGATGCCAGCTCTCACACATCAGCTCTCAAAAGACAGTCCATCACCCTTGATAAGTGGCACCTGGAGTGCAGGAAAGTCTGCTAGTTCACTTGCTTTAGTCCAGACCAAATACAATGTAGATTTTTTTAGTTTGGTGTGGTTCGCTTTCATACTGCCCTTTTTGCCAGTGAGCCAAAACCCACACGTGTGCTAAGGTCATCCATTCATTGGACAGGAATTGGAACCGGAGTTGGTTTTGCAACCGGACCGAGACCACCTCTGTAGTCTGTGATAATAATAGTCTGATGAGAGCTATTATCTAAAAACAAAAGAGCTATTATAAAATCCTGTAACGAGGACTTTCCTCTTTTGGTCAACAATGATGTGTACCTTGTTTTCTCCCAATGTGAGTTTTGGCTGAAGTTTTTGCTGACATAATGCTGGTTCTTTGATAGTACATCATTTTGACTTGTTTGACATGTGAAATGGAAGCAGAGCAACATCTAGTAAACCAGGATCCCGAATGCCTTTAAATGACTAATGGATGTAACCTTCTAAATGGTGATGTGTTTTGAAGGTGGTGTCATGCTGTTGTAATTCTGACATCAGATCTGTTGTTGATATAAAGGTTGCTACAGGGCCAACTAAAAAATCCTGCTTTTATTCATGCTCTATTTCTTTTTCCAGCCATTTTGAGGAAGCTACCTCGAAATCAAGCTACAAGCTAAAAAAGTTCAAGTACAGTAGAGCAACTCTTTAAAAAAATTGGTAAGTAAGTAAATATTTCAAAGATGACGCAGGGGTTAAAATGAGTTTGTCTGTGAAATGTTTCAATTACTGAGAGATTCTATTGTTGGAAAGATTGTAATTTCGAGTTGAACACACGAATGGCACCACACAGTCGTGATTTGAGTGGGAAACTTGGGATTGTCTTCAAACGTTTCCAATTTTGGGGCATGTCAGTGAGAAAACTTGTGACGGTTAATTTGATGTGATTTTTTTTTTTTTCATTTACAATTTATAAAGATTCAGTTTACAGCATCTTCATAATACAAACAAAGCAAAACGTACTCGGTTACTAACGTAACCTCGGTTCTCTCTAGAGAGGGAACGAGTACTGCGTAATATCTTACGCTATGGGGAAAACTCTTTTCCTCGAGATATTGAAGCCAAAAATTATCCTTAATTTTTAATCAATGTAAAACGCTTTGCAGCAGCAAGCAGACAAGGGCGAGGCAGCTCGCGCGCCCATTGGCTGCCTTGCTGGAAAAGCTGCAGCCTATGAGTGAGGCACTGCGTGACGTAATGAGAATGGGGGCGCTTCGCGCCCATCTCGTCATGTCCCGCCAGTAAAGGCGTGGTCTCGCCCTATAAATACCCCTCGATAGCTGTATTTCCTCTGATTTTTCAACGCCGAAGCGAACCAGAGCGTATTCCAAGCACGGCAAGATACGCAGTACTCGTTCCCTCTCTAGAGAGAACCGAGGTTACGTTAGTAACCGAGTACGTTCTCTTACGAGAGTATCTCTCGTACTGCGTAATATCTTACGCTATGGGGAACACAGTGTAACACGCAGTGCGGACAGGGATCCAACACCAGAGTCCCAGGGCCGAAGCCCGGGGCGCATCCAGTGCACAATCACCACAACTCTCACAGAGTAGAGGAGGAGAGGCTAGAAGCATCACTCCTTTATAAATAGTCCCGTAGGGGTATCAGACCCGTAAGGGTACCACACTCATGGAGCTGCCGCATCGGACTGAGCGATGCACAGGCCAACACTCCACACACAAGCCGCATGGCGGCCGATAAGCCTGAAGTTCAGACCGCCAAAAGCTTAGCTTGCAAGGCGGGCACCTCCAGGTTATAGTACTTGATAAATGTAGACGGCGAAGCCCAGCCCGCAGCCGTACAGATATCTTGCAGGGAGACCCCGCTATACCATGCCCACGACGAGGCCACGCCTCTCGTGGAGTGCGCTCTGACACCCAATGGGCACTGCAGGCCCTTGGAAGTGTAAGCCAGCGCTATGGCATCCACTATCCATCTGGATAGGCTCTGTTTTGAAGCGGCAAGTCCCTTAGAACGCCCGCCAAACAACACGAAAAGCTGCTCGGTCTGTCTGAACCCAGCCGAGCGGGACACATAAGCCCTTAACGCCCTGACAGGGCAAAGGAGACTCGCGTCCTTCTCCTCATTGAGAACCGGAAGGGCAGACAGGGAAATTACCTGGGCCCTAAACGGTGTATTGAGGGATTTCGGCACGTAGCCGTGCTTCGGTTTGAGTACGACCTTTGAGTCGTTAGGCCCAAACTCCATACATGACGCGCTTACAGAAAGCGCCTGTAAGTCCCCTACACGCTTCACTGAAGCGAGAGCCAATAGAAACACCGTCTAAATGGACAGGTTCTTCATGTCCGACAGCTGGATCGGCTCGAACGGGGCGCCTTTCATGGCCTCCAAGACCGTGGAAAGGTCCCAAGTCGGGACTGAAGGGGGCCTGGGAGGGTTTAACATCCGAGCTCCTCGTAGGAAACGCACGACTAAGTCGTTTCTTCCCAGCGACTGGCCAGACACCGGTTTAGCAAACGTTGCTATGGCCGCCACATAAACTTTGAGCGTGGATGGGGTCCTGCCCTTATCCATCAGCTCCTGAAGGAAGGCAAGCACTTCCGTAACCCCGCAGTCCACAGGTGAAAAGCCCCGGGCTCGACACCAGGTAGAGAACACCGACCATTTTGAGGCGTAGAGCCGTCTGGTAGACGGAGCTCTAGCCTGCGCGATCGTGTTTAGCACTCCTTCCGGGAGGCTAGCGGGTACCCGTTGATGGCCCATGCGTGCAGGGACCACAGATCCGGGCGAGGATGCCAAATCGAGCCCTCCGCCTGAGAGAGGAGATCTCTCCTCAATGGTACAGGCCACGGGGCAGTGCTGGTCAGCTGCATCAGGACCGGAAACCAAGCCTGGTTCGTCCAGAGCGGAGCTACAAGCAGCACTGGGCATCCGTTTTCCCTGATCCGCTCCAACACCTGAGGCAGGAGCGAGACGGGGGGAAAAGCATACAGGGGACCGCTGGGCCAGACATGGGCCAGTGCGTCCCTGCTTTTCGAGAAGAATACTGGGCAGTGAGCGTTCTCGCGGGACGCGAACAGGTCCTCCTGCGCTCTGCCAAACGTTTCCCACAGCAGCTGGACCGTCTGCGGATGCAGCGACCATTCTCCTGCCGGGACGTTGCCTCTGGACAGCTTGTCCGGGCCCACATTCAGGTGACCAGGCACGTGCGCCGCTTTCAGTGAAAGGAGGTTGCGCTGGGCCCATATCAAGAGGGGTTCCGTCAGCCTGCAAAGGCTTCTGGACCCGACGCCGCCCTGGCGATTTATGTACGCCACCACTGACGTGTTGTCCGACCGGACCAAGACGTGGTGGCCTTTTATCTGGGGACAGAAACGCCGTAGCGCTTTGTCGACTGCTATCATTTCCAAGCAGTTTATGTGAAGGAGCTTCTCCCGCTCTGACCATAGGCCAGCCAGCGGTCTGCCCTCGAGCAGCGCTCCCCACCCCGTGGTGGAGGCGTCCGTAGACACCACTTTCACCCTTGAGGCGGTCCCCAGACTCACACCAGACTGATACCAGCTGGTTACTTTCCAGGGTTCCAGAGCCGAAACGCACCGTTGGTCGACCCTGAGGCGACACCGGCCCGTGGTCCATGCCCGGGGCGGCACCCGTGCTTTCAGCCACCTCTGCAGTGGGCGCATGCGAAGCAGGCCCAACTGGAGTACAGAGGCTGCCGAGGCCATCAGGCCCAGCATTTTCTGAAACTCTCTGAGCGGGACTATAGAGCCGTGGCGGAAGGATTAGTACTTAGTACGCGCTCCGGTGACAGGTATGCCGTCATGGATAGCGAGTCTAACACTGTTCCCAGGAAAGAAATTCTCTGGCTGGGACACAGCGAGCTCTTTTCCCAGTTGACTGTCAGGCCCAGTTTCTCGAGGTGCTCGAGCAGTGTGGCCCTGTGTTCTATGAGCTCTGACCGCGATCGAGCTAGAATCAGCCAATCGTCCAAGTAGTTCATAACTCGCATGCCCCGAAGTCTCAGGGGTGCGAGAGCCGCGTCCATGCACTTCGTAAATGTACGGGGTGCCAAGGACAGGCCGAACGGCAGGACTGTGTATTGATATGCCTGGCCCTCGAACGCGAATCTCAAGAATCGCCTGTGATAAGACGCTATTCGTATTTGGAAATAGGCGTCTTTCAGATCTATTGACATAAACCAGTCCCCTTGGCGCACTTGCGCGAGGATTTTCCTGGTCGTAAGCATCTTGAACTGGCGCTTCACAAGCGCTTTGTTCAGCTGTCTCAGATCTAGAATGGGTCTGAAGCCCCCATCTTTTTTCGGTACCAGAAAATATCTGCTGTATAAGCCCCCTTCGCTCTGAGCCTGAGAAAGGGGCTCTATGGCCCCTTTGCTCAGCAGTTTCGCTCTCTCGGCTCGAAGTAGATGAGATACTTCGTTTCCCACCGTAGTCTCGACGCGCGCCGTATAACGGCGGGGACGTCGCGCGAATTGTAGCGAATAGCCTCTCTTTATAGTGTTCAGCACCCAGTCTGATACCCCGGGTAGCTTTGACCACGCTTCTGCGTGAATAGCTAGAGGTAGAATGCAGACCGGGCTCTGGCCGTGACCAGGCAACGGCTCGAGAGCCCCGGTACCCTGGGAACACAACGCCGTGTTTACAGCGTTCGAGGCGGGGGGCGCGCTGATCACAGCGGGCAGCCTGGCCGCACTCAAATTCTCTATGGCGGGACGCACAGCGAGAGTGAGCGGGGTGAATCCCGTAGGATTCAGCGTGTTTGCGGGGGGATGTGGGCGCAAAACTACGGGCACATCTATTGCACTGTACACGCTTTCGGTCGGAGCCGATAGACTGTGTGTTGGTTTCGTTTTTACAGAAACCAAGGGACACGCGGCGTGTAGTGTGAGCGGGCATTGTATGGGCGCATCCACTACATTGTCTGCACAATCGACCTGAGTCAGATTTATGTGTGCTAGCCTCGCACCGTGGCGGGCTGTGTCTGGGTGTGGGAATGGGCACTGGGCGTGGGCATTCTTACAACAATCATAACACCATCGGCCGTGGCCGGTACACCAGAAAATACACTCTTTATTGGATTTATCTGGGTAGCCATAAAAACGGCTTTTGTGTGCAGGCAAGCGGGCTGAGACACCGGCTGCTTCGCTGCTAAATACACTGGTACAGTCACATCGCAAGGAACTGAATGAGCGGATCGTTTCGGTGGGGAACCGGCCGCAGCGGGATCCGAACACCGTCGCTTTCCTAGAGTGGCTAGGAAAGCTTCGAGGCCTCGGGCTTGAGCTCAATCTTCGGCCGGGGCCCGCGCTGAGCGGGGCGGCGTCCAGCAGAGCGAGAGCGCGGTCTCTGATCCCGGGCCTGGCGGCGCTGTGTAGCGGCGGCTGCGGGCGATGCAGGCTGAGGCTGAGAGCTGCGAGCAGACGGCTGCTTAGAGCGACCTGCAGCGGAGCTCGAGCGCTTCGGGAGGAAGTGCTTCATGGCCTGCGAAGTCTTCTGCACCTCAGAATATCTGTCTGCGAAATCTTTGACGGCAGATCCGAAGAGGCCCGCAGGGGAGATGGGCGCGTCGAGGAATACAGAGCGCTCAGCATCCGTCATCTCAGACAGCGTCAACCACAGATGTCTCTCAGCAACGGTGAGAGAGGCCATATTCCGCCCCATGGCCTGAGCAGCGGCTTTAGCGGCGCATAGAGCAAGGTCCGTAGCGCCTCGTAAATCCGCCACACTGACAGCCCCGGGCCCTTCCTCGTCCAATTTAAGGAGAAGGTCAGCCTGGTAAATCTGCAAGACCGCCATAGTATGCAGCGCTGAGACCGCCTGTCCAGCGGCTGTGTAAGCGCGCCCGTGCAGCGATGACGTCACCCGGCAGGCTTTGGAAGGAAGCGTCGTCTGCACGCGCCGTCCACAGAGCTCGCCCAATCCTCGCTGTCAGAAGCCACAAGAGAGCATACCTCAGCAGGTTCGTCAAACTCGGGAGCGGAAGCGGCGGCAGACGGCGGGCGCTGTCCGTCCGGGAGCGACTCAAGTGAAGCCGGCGAAGCAGGCGGGTGAACCGGCGAGCTTTGGCGGGCTGGAGAAGGCTCGGGAGCGCGCTGGGCGCGACGCTTCTTGCGGCGTGGCACAGTAGGCTGGGACGCGGGCTCAGAGAACGACGCCAGGCGAGTCCTCAGAGTCACCATGGGCAGAAGTTCACAGTGCGGGCATCCACCATCCGCGAGCGCGATAGCCGCGTGCTCATGACCCAGGCAGGACACACAGATGACGTGACGGTCCTCATCACTGAGTTGGGCGCGGCACGAGCCACAGAAAGGCATCTTTAAAAAGACGCAGCTCTTTTAGAACAGTAGAAATGAGTGTTGCGTCACGTAAGCAAACACACACTTTAGCAGAGTAAAAGGATATAGTACGCCGGAAAGCGCAGCAGGTACGGCGGGTGAAGGCGGCTGGGCCAGCGACTTCAGATGATGGCACGTCCCGCTGAGAAGGCTACAGGTCAACGGCGCGGCTTCTCACTCCGGATCCAGCGATGCGTGAGCTTCGCTTGAAGAGTAGAAAAATCAGAGGAAATACAGCTATCGAGGGGTATTTATAGGGCGAGACCACGCCTTTACTGGCGGGACATGACGAGATGGGCGCGAAGCGCCCCCATTCGTCATTACGTCACGCAGTGCCTCACTCGATAGGCTGCAGCTTTTCCAGCAAGGCAGCCAATGGGCCCGCGAGCTGCCTCGCCCTTGTCTGCTTGCTGCTGCAAAGCGTTTTACATTGATTAAAAATTAAGGATAATTTTTGGCTTCAATATCTCGAGGAAAAGAGTTTTCCCCATAGCGTAAGATATTACGCAGTACGAGAGATACTCTCGTAAGAGAACTCACCCAATGAGAATTTCTTATTCATCCATTTTGTAGAAGTAGGGTTAAAAATCTTGCTGTATTTTTTGTAGAATCTGTACATCACCATCTTACATAGTGATTTGAACACACCTTGTTATTTCTTAACTTGTTAACTCAAACTTCCGAGGAGGATTTGAATGCATGTTTTTCCGCAGAATCGTATCCCTCTTGGATCCTAAAGTGATGAATTGGTTGAAAGAACATTAGATTTAGTGCCTGATTACGAATCCTACAAAATTATTTAATGAGGCATGCTGTCTCAATACAACAATTAATGCCTTTTAAATTCACTTTAATGATATTACATAATTAAAAAAAGTCCTACCTCATAGATTCTACACATTGCACTGCATGGTCCAAGGATAAAAATCTAAGAAAGATGTGCAGAGTTATATGAAAGTGTTCCTGTCACTCTCTCTGCTGGAGGAGCTTTCAACAGCTGCTCATTTTAGACTGTAATCAAATGCCTTTTAGTTAACAGTCTCCCCCTCTCTTCATAATGTCTCATTGAAAGGCGAGAGAAGTATACTGAGTGCTAAAGATTTCAAGCATGCTGTCTATGCAATATTATTTTAGAATTTTCTGATGCAAGCATCCTCAATCTATGCACTCTCTTTTAATAAAGTGCCCATGATAAAGCACAAGAGATTCTGATTCTAAAGTGCCTTTAAAGAGACAGTGGGAATTATTCTGGTATGCAGAGATCAGCCAATCATAACAGAGTAAATGTTTAAAAAAGTCAGAATGTAATGTTAATGACAAGATCGTGGCTTTTTTTGGTACCAGTACACACACATTATTATGCTTAAAAAGCTATTATGGCCCATTTAAATTTAGCTTGGTCCCTATTAGGCCGCGTGTCCACCAAAGCGTTTTTTAGCCAGCTGTGAGTGCTTGAGAGCGTTTTTGCAACGCAGCATTTTTTTAGTTGAGGCGCTTTACATAATATAGACATTTATATAGAAACAAACTCTATGTGAACTGAGATACTTGTAACACTTCCAATGGCTATTTACGCAAAGCATCTCAACTTTAAGTATTTGCTCTGGCTCTTGTTTTATATCAATTTTGTTCCGCTATTATGCTTGTTGTTGTCATCTGTTGACATTGTACAAGCAGAATGTGGCGGTTGGTCGGTGTTGTATTTGTCTTGCCCCTCCTCCACTGTGATTGACAGCTAGGTGAAAAGTGACAGTGATGAGCGCTGTGTTTTACCCAAAGTTGAACGTTCTTCAACTCTCCGCGACCGGTAAAAAAACGCAGAGCACTCAGCGCTTCAGTGTGAGAAAGACGCTCAGCGCCTAGTTACGCTCCTTGTGTTATAAAAACATGGCACTCCCATTGAAAACAATTGGAAAAATACGCTAGCCGCTGGAAAAAAAATGCTTTGGTGGAAACACGGTCTTAAAGGGTTAGTTCACCCAAAAATGAAAATTAAGTCATTAATTACTCACCCCCATGCTGTACCAACCTCGTAAGACCTTCGTTCATCTTCGGAACACAAATGAAGATATTTTTGATTAAAACTGAGAGCTGGTTCACTGCTACATAGGCTCCCTTGGCAATTGAAACTTGACGGCCCAGAAAGTCATTGAAGAAAATGTTTAAGTATTCCATGTGCCTACAGTGGCTCCACTATAAGTTTATCAAGCGACGAGAATACTTAGAGAATACAAAACGCGGCAGTGGCTCAGTGGTTCATGTAGGTTGTCTACAAACCGGAAGGTTGGTGGTTCAATCCCCGGTTCCACCTGACCAAGTGTCGAGGTGTCCATGAGCAAGACACCTAACCCCAGCTGCTCCCGACGAGCTGGATGGCGCCTTGCATGGCTGCCGTCGCCCGTCGGTGTATGAATGAGAGAGTGAATGGGTGAATGTGAGGCAAAATGTAAAGCGCTTTGGTGGCCATTGGGTCTGTGAAAGCGCTATATAAATGCAGTCCATTTTACCATTTACCATTACTTTTTGTGCGGAAAAAAAAACAAAAATAACGACTTTATTCGAGTATTCCATTGCTTCCATGTGGGCCTGAGACGAGAGTTCAAGAGATTTCCACGACGCATGCGCAAGAACTGACGCTCTTCTTCTACAACTATGTACAGCGCGCGTCTTCCTCTGCTTGTAAGACGCGCGCTGTGTAGTAGAAGACGTTAGTTCTCGCGCATGCGTCGTGGAAATCTCTTGAACTCTCGTCTCAGGCCCACATGGAAGCAATGGAATAGTCGAATAAAGTCGTTATTTTTGTTTTCGTAATCAAATTCTGAAAATGCCCCTCCCCTCTGCACTGGAGGACCTTGCCCGATGACGTAGGCTTGACGGTTTAGGTGTCTGCTTAACATCCGTAATCACGCCCCTCCAACTGACATTAGACAGGCACACAGCGTGTGAAAGGAGAGATGGCGAGGAGGTGCATTTTTCTAGATCCAATCAGGTGCTAGTTGGAAAAAAAAGCCACGCTCACTATTTTGCCTCATTTAGTATTCCGTTTCTCTCGGAAATACGTCACAGCACTGGAGAAAAGTCGTTTGCAACTTCCGGTTCACGGGGACTTTAAGGTTCAAACATTAACCTGAATTATTCTATGCAAATTCAATTGCATGTGTCTTTGTGGGACGAAAGGTGGTTTTCTGGACCTAGAAGAATAGTTCTTAAGAGTCATGCCAGGTCAGTGTAGCTTGATGGCTTTAAATGGGGTTTGGACACTTTTTAGCTGACAAGAAACGAGATGAAAATAAGGTTAGCCATGCTGCGAGACCAAAAAACCAACCTATAGGCTGGTTTAAACTACTCTTCTCGGCAGGGTAGAGTAGCGAGCAATGGCAGAATTGTATATTATGCCTCCGATTATTAATTCAAAGAGGGATGGCAAAAGCAGCAGATCAGAGAGATCCTCTTGAAAGGAAACCCTGGTCCTTCTTTCTCAACGCCATCGGAGTGCTTTCCAGCAGTGACCATTTCCATTAGCAAGAGGATGATGGTGAGATCTAACTCTGCTTCTGTCTTCAATCTGTCTCTTTCTCTCACTTGAGCTCTCTATGTATCAACTTAGCGCTCAAAAAGTGTGGGGAATAGAACTTGCAAAGGAGAAATCATGTCACACATACACTCTTTAAAAAAAAAAGTTTTAAGTCCATGGCCTGCTCAGAATTGTAACTGGTGTTTTGCAATCATGAGGCATAAGCAGCTACTGGAAAATGCCAAGGCCTCTTGGAATTTCATTGCAACAAGAGAGAAGCAGCACAATTTATTTACCCTTTGTGTGAGTGTGTAAATATGTGTGTGTCTTTCATAAACTAGTTCTAAATTATAAAAATAGTGTTTAAGTAAAATATGACTAGACCATGGAGGTCTATATTACAGTTAACATTCCAACCATTCATCTCAATAGCAGTTGCCCTTCTGGCGCAGGACCCTGTAAGATCTGAAATCTGCCATCTTCACTCTTAATGGGATGACACAGCTGTATTTTTATTTTTAATTCTGCCAGTATGGAAGAACTGCTCACAGAAGCATGTGCTGCGTGGGACTGCAGTCCACATACAGTATACACACACGCCTCCTACAGCCACATGCTGCTCCGTTGTTCATATTGCAGTCCTGATGAATAATGCATGTCCATCTGGAGACAACTAACAACAATAACAAAACAGGCAAAACAAGTAAACTGATACTGTACACTATCGGTAACACTTTATTTTACGACCCGCAAACAACTGCGTAAGTAAACAAAAATTACGGTGTACATTTCTGTAATTATAGCGTACTTCCGTGTAGGTATAAGGGAACAATATGTTAAGTTTTGGGTAATAAAGGGGTAACAGAGAGATATACAACCTGTAAATAACTTCGTAAGTAAATCAAAATTACGGTGTACGTTTCTGTAATTATAGTGTACCTCCGTGTAGGTATAAGAGAACAATATGTTAAGTTTTGGGTAGGCTAATAAAGGGGTAACAAGCAGATATACAAGCAAATTATTTATAATGTAATTATTTTAAAACTAACAGGTACCTATTATGTTAATATATTCCAGGCAAAAATTCTACGTCTGTTGTATATAAAAGTTATCATCACATTTCTGGCAAAATATGCTGTATCGTGTAATCATTATTATCACGGCCCCTAAAGATTACACAATGAATGACTACAATGAGTCTGCTCATTTTAGCAATTCAGAAACATACAGTGCAACTAGCAAAGCACAATGCCCAAACAAATGACTCAAATTGGTGGATTATTTTTAGTGGATTGAAAAAATACAGTGCAGGAGTCCATACCCTGAATGAATGACTCTTAGGTGTTGGTTCTTTTTAGTGATTCAAACATTTTCAACTAGCTGCGACTTAAATCAGTATAGTTACTGACTGGTTGAATATAGGCAATGAAATTGCATTCTTTGCATTCTTTTCTTCCCCAAATATTTATAAATACTTACTTGAATAAGCACACTTTTTACATTTTTTTTTTTTTTTTTTTACTATTCCCAAATACCTACTTATAAGGTTCCATTTCAGCTATGCTCTCTATCCCGGCTGTTTGTCACCTAGGTTTTTAAAGAGGTATGTTGTTTGAATGATGAACTCGATCAATTGAAAACAACAACTAAGGCTCTCTCTGTCCTGGACTGCAATCCAAGTTATGACAGCAATCTTTTGCAATTGCTCATGTGTCTTTGCAGCCAATTTTTGCTTGCATCAGAGAGGGTTATTCAGCTGTCAAATCACAGTGCAGTGTTCTATTATCAGCCTGCAAATTCACAATAACGTACTCGGTTACTAACGTAACCTCGGTTCTCTCTAGAGAGGGAACGAGTACTGCGTAATATCTTACGCTACGGGGAAACACTCTTTCCTCGAGATATTGAAGCCAAAAATTATCCTTAATTTTTTTAATCATGCAAAACGCTTTTGCAGCAGCAAGCAGACAAGGGCGAAACAGCTCGCGCGCTCAATGGCTGCCTCGCTGGAAAAGCTGCAGCCTATCGAGTGAAGGCACTGCGTGACGTAATGACGAATGAAGACGCTTCGCGCTCATTTCGTCATGTCCCGCCAGTATAGGCGTGGTCTCGCCCTATAAATACCCCTCGATAGCTGTATTTCTCTGATTTTGTACACCGAAGCGAACCAGAGCATAGTTCAAGCACGGCAAGATACGCAGTACTCGTTCCCTCTCTAGAGAGAACTGAGGTTACGTTAGTAACCGAGTACGTTCTCTTACGAGAGTATCTCTCGTACTGCGTAATATCTTACGCTATGGGGACCCCATACAAAACGCCGTGCGGACAGGGATCCAACACCTGAGTCCCGGGGCCAAGCCCGGGGCACATCTAGTGCATAATCACCATAACTCACATAGAGTAGAGGAGGAGAGGCTAGAAGCATCACTCCTTTATAAAGTCCCGTAGGGATACTGACCCGTAAGGGCAACATAGCCGCATTGGCGGCCAATAAGCCCGAAGTTCAGACCGCCAAAAGCTTAGCTTGCAGGGCGGGCACCTCCAGGTTGTAGTACTTGATAAATGTCGACGGCGAGGCCCAGCCCGCAGCCGTACAGATATCCTGCAGGGAGACCCCGCTATACCATGCCCACGACGAGGCCACGCCTCTTGTGGAGTGCGCTTTGACACCCAATGGGCACCGCAGGCCCTTGGAAGTGTAAGCCAGCGCTATGGCATCCACTATCCATCTGGATAGGCTCTGTTTTGAGGCGGCGAGTCCCTTAGAACGGCCGCCAAACAAAACGAAAAGCTGCTCGGTCTGCCTGAACCCAGCCGAGCGGGACACATAAGCCCTTAACGCCCTGACAGGGCAAAGGAGACTCGCGTCCCTCTCCTCATCGAGAACCGGAAGGGCTGACAGGGAAATCACCTGGGCCCTAAACGGTGTATTGAGGGATTTCGGCATGTAGCCGTGCCTCGGTTTGAGTACGACCTTTGAGTCGTTAGGCCCAAACTCCAGACATGACGCGCTTACAGAAAGCGCCTGCAAGTCCCCTACACGCTTCACTGAAGCGAGAGCCAATAGAAACACCGTCTTAAGGGACAGGTGCTTCATATCCGACAGCTGGATCGGCTCGAACCTGGCGCCTTTCATGGCCTCCAAGACCGTGGAAAGGTCCCAAGCCGGGACTGAAGGGGGCCTGGGAGGATTTAATCTCCGAGCCCCTCGTAGGAAACGCACGACTAAGTCGTTTTTCCCCAGTGACTGGCCAGACACCGGTTTAGCAAACGTTGCTATGGCCGCCACGTACACTTTGAGCGTGGATGGGGTCCTTCCCTTATCCATCAGCTCCTGAAGGAAGGCAAGCACTTCCTCAACCCCGCAGTCCACGGGTGAAAAGCCACGGGCTCGACACCAAGTAGAGAACACCGACCATTTCGAGGAATAGAGCCGTCTGGTAGACGGAGCTCTAGCCTGCGTGATCGTGTTTAGCACTCCTTCTGGGAGGCTAGCGGGTACCCGTTGATGGCCCATGCGTGCAGGGACCACAGTTCCGGGTGAGGATGCCAAATCGAGCCCTCTGCCTGAGAGAGGAGATCTCTCCTCAACGGTACAGGCCACGGGGCAGTGCTGGTCATCCGCATCAGGACCGGAAACCAAGCCTGGTTCGTCCAGAGCGGAGCCACAAGCAGCACTGGGCATCCATTTTCCCTGATCCGCTCCAACACCTGAGGCAGGAGCGAGACCGGGGGAAAAGCATACAGGGGACCGCTGGGCCAAGTATGGGCCAGCGCGTCCCTGCCCTTTGAGAAGAATACTGGGCAGTGAGCGTTCTCGCGGGACGCGAACAGGTCCACCTGCGCTCTGCCAAACGTTTCCCACAGTAGCTGGACCGTCTGCGGGTGCAGCGACCATTCTCCTGTCAGGACGTTGTCTCTGGACAGCATGTCTGGACCCGTATTCAGGTGCCCAGGCACGTGCGCCGCTTTCAAAGAAAGGAGGTTGCGCTGGGCCCAGACCAAGAGGGGTTCCGTCAGCCTGCAAAGGCGTGCGGACCTGAGGCCGCCCTGGCGATTTATGTACGCCACCACTGACTTGTTGTCCGACCGGACCAAGACGTGGTGGCCCCTCACCAGGGGACAGAAGCGCCGTAGCGCTTTGTCGACTGCTATCAATTCCAAGCAGTTTATGTGAAGGAGCTTCTCCCGCTCTGACCATAGGCCAGCCAACGGTCTGCCCTCGAGCAGCGCTCCCCACCCCGTGGTGGAGGCGTCCGTAGACACCACTTTCACCCTTGAGGCGGTCCCCAGACTCACACCAGGATGATACCAGCTGGTTACTTTCCAGGGTTCCAGAGCCGAAACGCACCTTTGGTCGACCCTGAGGCGACACCGGCCCGTGGTCCATGCCCGGGGCAGGACCCGTGCTTTCAGCCACCACTGCAGTGGGCGCATGCGAAGCAGGCCCAGCTGGAGTGCATGGGATGCTGAGGCCATCAGGCCCAGCGTTTTCTGAAACCGTCTGAGCGGGACTATGGAGCCGTGGCGGAAGGATTCCGCGACGCGCTGAATACTTAGTACGCGCTCCGGTGACAGGCGTGCCGTCATGGAAAGCGAGTCTAACACTGTTCCCAGGAAAGAAATTCTCTGGCTGGGACACAGCAGGCTCTTTTCCCAGTTGACCGTCAGGCCCAGTGTCTCGAGATGCTCGAGCATTGTGGTCCTGTGTACTATGAGCTCTGACCGTGATCGAGCTAGAATCAGCCAATCGTCCAAGTAGTTCATAACTCGCATGCCCTGAAGTCTCAGGGGCGCGAGAGCCGCGTCCATGCACTTCGTAAATGTACGGGGTGCCAAAGACAGGCCGAACGGCAGGACTGTGTATTGATAAGCCTGGCCCTCGAACGCGAATCTCAAGAATCGCCTGTGATGGGACGCTATTTGTATTTGGAAATACGCGTCTTTCAGATCTATTGACATAAACCAGTCCCCTTGGCGCACTTGCGCGAGGATTTTCCTGGTCGTAAGCATCCTGAACTGGCGCTTCACAAGCGCTTTGTTCAGCTGTCTCAGATCTAGAATGGGTCTGAAGCCCCCATCTTTTTTCGGTACCAGAAAATATCTGCTGTATAAGCCCCCTTCGCTCTGAGCCTGAGAAAGGGGCTCTATGGCCCCTTTGCTCAGTAGTTTCGCTATCTCGGCTCGAAGTAGATGAGATACTTCTTTTCTCACCGAAGTCTCGACGGGCGCCGTACAACGGCGTGGACGTCGTGCGAATTGTAGCGAGTAGCCTCTCTTTATAGTGTTCAGCACCCAGTCTGATACCCCGGGTAGCTTCGACCACGCTTCTGCGCGAGTAGCTAGGGGTAGGATGCAGACCGGGCTCTGGCCGTGACCTGGCAACGGCTCGAGAGCCCCGGTACCCTGGGAACACAACGCCGTGTTTACAGCGTTCGAGGCGGGGGGCGGCCTGGGCACAGCGGGCAGTCTGGCCGCGCTCAGAATCTCTATGGCGGGACGCACAGCGAGAGTGAGCGGGGCGAATCCCGTGGGATTCGGCGTGCTTGCGGGAGGATGTGGGCGCAAACCTACGGGCACATCTACTGCACTGTGCACGCTTTCGGCCGGAGCCGATAGATTGTGTGTTGGTTTCGTTTTTACAGAAACCAAGGGACACGGGGCATGCAGCGTGAGCGGGCATTGTATGGGCGCAATCGCTACATTGTTTGCACAATCGACCTGAGTCAGATTTATGTGTGCTCGCCTCGCACCGTGGCGGGCTGTGTCTGGGTGTGGGAATGGGCACTGGGGCGTGGGCATTCTTACAACACTCATAACACCATCGGCCGTGGCCGGCATACCAGAAAATACACTCTTTATTGGATTTATCTGGGTAGCCATAAAAACGGCTTTTTTGTGCAGGCAAGCGGGCTGAGACACCGGCTGCTTCACTGCTAAATACACTGGCACAGTCACATCGCAAGGAACTGAACGAGCGAATCTTTTCGGTGGGGAGCCGGCCGCAGCGGGATCCGAACACCGTCGCTTTCTTAGAGTGGCTAGGAAAGCTTCGAGGCCTCAGGCTTGAGCTCAATCTTCGCCCGAGGCCCGCGCTGAGCGGGGCGGCGTCCAGCAGAGCGAGAGCGCGGTCTCTGATCCCGGGCCTGGCGGCGCTGCGTAGCGGCGGCTGCGGGCGATGCAGGCCGAGGCTGCGAGCTGCGAGCAGACGGCTGCTTAGAGCGACCTGCAGCGGAGCTCGAGCGCTTCGGGAGGAAGTGCTTCATGGCCTGCGAAGTCTTCTGCTCCTCCGAGAATCTGTCCGCGAAATTCTTGACGGCAGATCCGAAGAGGCCCGCAGGGGAAATGGGCGCGTCGAGGAATACAGAGCGCTCAGCTTCCGTCATCTCAGACAGCGTCAACCACAGATGTCTCTCAGCAACGGTGAGAGAGGCCATATTCCGCCCCATGGCCTGAGCAGCGGCTTTAGCGGCGCGTAGAGCAAGGTCCGTAGCGCCTCGTAAATCCGCCACATTGATCGCACCCGGGCCTTCCTCGTCCAGTTTAAGGAGAAGGTCGGCCTGGTAGATCTGCAAGATCGCCATGGTATGCAGCGCTGAGACCGCCTGTCCAGCGGCTGTGTAAGCACGCCCGTGCAGCGATGAAGTCACCCGGCAGGCTTTAGAGGGGAGCGTCGTCTGCGCGCGCCGTCCCGCAGAGGGCGGGCAGAGATGCGACGCGACCGCCGCCTCGACAGGAGGAATGGAGAGATATCCTTTATCTCCCGCGCCGGTGACAGAAGAAAAGGCCGCAGAAGTGGAAGTGCGCAGTCTGGCGGAGAACGGGGCGGTCCATGACTTGGCGACTTCGTCGTGGAGCTCAGGGAGGAAGGGGGCGGCCCTAGACTTAGACGGGGCTTCGTCTTTCTTGAGAAAGCGCCCGTCGAGTCTGTTGCGCGCGGCAAGGCGGGCGCCTCCCACTCTAGGCCGATGCTTTCCACGGCCTGGGTGAGCAGACGCAATCAGCTCAGCCTCAATGCCGGGTCTCCTCCCAGAGGGTTGGCTAGACACGTCAGCGGGGGGGAGGTCCACAGAGCTCGCCCAATCCTCGCTATCGGAAGCCACAAGAGAGCATACCTCAGCAGGCTCGTCCAGCTCGGGAGCGGAAGCGGCGGCAGACGGCGGGCGCTGTCCGTCCGGGAGCGACTCAAGTGAAGCCGGCGAAGCAGGCGGGCGAACCGGCGAGCTTTGGCGGGCTGGAGAAGGCTCGGGAGCGCGCTGGGCGCGACGCTTCTTACGGCACGGGACACAAAAGGCTGGGACGCGGGTTCAGAGAACGACGCCAGCCGAGTCCGCAGAGTCGCCATAGGCAGAAGTTCGCAGTGCGGGCATCCACCATCCGCGAGCGCGATAGCCGCGTGGTCATGACCCAGGCAGGACACACAGATGACGTGACGGTCCTCGTCACTGAGTTGGGAGCGGCACGAGCCACAGAAAGGCATCTTTAAAAAGACGCAGCTCTTTTAGAACATATAATGGGTGTTGCGTCACGTAAGCAAACACACACACACACAGTGACAGAGTAAAGGATATAGTACGCCGGAAAGCGCAGCAGGTACGGCAGTTGAAGGCGGCTGGGCCAGCGACTTCAGTAGATGGCACGTCCCGCTGAGAAGGCTACAAGTCAACGGCGCGGCTTCTCACTCTGGATCCCCCGATGCGTGAGCTTCGCGTGAAGAATGAAAAAATCAGAGAAATACAGCTATCGAGGGGTATTTATAGGGCGAGACCACGCCTATACTGGCGGGACATGACGAAATGAGCGCGAAGCGTCTTCATTCGTCATTACGTCACGCAGTGCCTTCACTCGATAGGCTGCAGCTTTTCCAGCGAGGCAGCCAATGAGCGCGCGAGCTGTTTCGCCCTTGTCTGCTTGCTGCTGCAAAAGCGTTTTGCATGATTAAAAAAATTAAGGATAATTTTTGGCTTCAATATCTAGTAGCGTAAGATATTACGCAGTACGAGAGATACTCTCGTAAGAGAACCCACTGTTTCTAACCTCTCAATGTTTCTTCTTTCCTGTATGGGGTCCGTTCACTGCATCCCAAAGGAGTACTACGGTAACATTGCCTCACAACTCACTGTGTATTCAGCATGTCATTGTGCATCTGGAGCTCAAATGACTATGTTCTTCTTTGCAGCTGCAGAAGAGGCGTTGGCTGAAGGATATTAGAGTGGCAGAATTCCACAGAGAAATATCTGAATGTTCCGTGATCTCCTATTGTGATGGTTGGCTCAACTCGAGAGCTCTGCCTTTCTTTTTTGCCAGATAAACAAGCTCCACCATCACTATAAATTAATGAAAGGAGCCATTCCTGACGTAGACATTGAGTCTGTTTGGTCTGTGAACACACCAAAGTCTGACATATTGTACATTGTTTTTGTTGCAGTCTGCCCCATTGGGTGGAGACGGCTTCCAGCGCCCCTTTTTGTAGCTGAAAAATACGATACTTCCAAAATGAAGGTATGACTGCGATGGAAAAAGCAACAGAGACTGCCGCGCTGCAGGCTCACAGACTCACAGACTCACTGACCTTCAGACAGCTTTCATCATTAAAGACCCATCAGAGCTTGTGAAAGGCCCTTACCTCTGGATAAAACCCAAATAATAATCAATCAATAGGCTGACCGGCCAAGACACACAAACACAAAGCCCGTGTTTTCCCACAGAGAGCGGATAACTCGTACCTTGAAGGTAGCTCTATGAAACTGGCAAGTTTGTTTTAATTATTGTTCTCAGGCCCATGGTTTTTTTTTTTTTTTTTTTTTGACAGAAAGATGTTTTAATTATATATAAAATCTGTCTACCTTTCATCAACATTTCAGCCCTTTTTAGTGCAAATGTTGTGCACAGCAACTGTTTTAATGAAAGTTAATGAAAAAGTGAGAGAATGTGAGTGTGTTTGAGGCCAGATGGATGATAGAGGTAAATTTCTCAATCCATAAAGACCTACACCTGTTTGCTTCCACGAATAGACATCTAGACGACACAAAGGCCACAACTTAAGCTCTGTGCAATGAGGTACAGTAGGTGTATAGAATTTTTATTCACTAAACCAGGGCTGGAGAATATACAGTAAGTGAGCACACTGCACACAATACAATGCACTAGACTTCTTATTGAAAGATTTGTTTTTGAAAGTCTCTTATGTTCACCAAGGCTGCATTTATTTGATCAAAAATACAGTAAACAGTAATATTTTGTGGGTGAACACAAAAAGCACTGAAGTTGAAGTAATTTGAAGTAATTTTTTTTCTATAACCATATCGCTTTAGGCCGGGGCTCTGTTGAGATATAAAACTTTGCAGTCCCTTGAATGGCTTGTCTTATCAAAATCTCAATTGCAACAAGCCCCACTACAATCACAGACCTCAGTGGTTACAATGCCTATTGTAGTGGTTACAAATACCTCACTTTTTGTGTTAATGTGACAGCAACATTGCCACTAGCATACCATAATTTACAATGCTGTGCTTGTGCACTAGAAAAGTTACATCACATGACTTCCTGCCTAACTGTGCAGCACACATTTATTTGGTTACCAGTAATGTGCAGTTCATTATAGGAGGAGGAACAAATATCCTATATAAGTATAACATTCATGTATATCCTTTGTCTCAATAATGGCAGGATATAAAAGCAAGCCAAATGTATCCAGATGTTGGGTGTTGGGAGGAATCAGGGCTTTACTTTGGGATCGTCTGAGCCTTCTTGTCTTTCTGCAGCTCTTCTAGTCTGTGGAGGAATTCCTGGCAAGACAAGACAGAAATCGAAACCTGCCGCTCGATGAATTGAAGGTATGTCAGGAATTATAAATGGACTGAACAGGGCTTGTGTGCATTCAACATGTTTAATATTCAATTTTGTATGTTAATTCACACTTAGGCTTAGGCTGAAACGCGTCTGTGTGGACATGGTACAATAAATATATGAGATTGTCCTACTAGAGAGTGCGGTTTTTCATTCTTATTTGTTAATTTACACACACATAAACAAATGGATGAGATATGATTTTAATAAACTATTTTTGACTTGACTTAAATGTGAAAAATATCAAAATATTATCTTCCACGGAAGAAAGAAAGTCATAGAGATTTGGAATGACATGATAGTGCATAAATGTTAGACAGAATTTGTATTCTCTTTACTGACAGTTATTGAAAATGTTTTTTTTATTTCATTTTGATAATTAAAATATTTATAATTGTAAAATGGATTGCTATGGACTGATAAGCTTATGTTCACACATTGACTTATAAAGACACATTTTGTATTATATATTCAATGATTTATCATCTGCCACAATAATGTAATGTCTTTGAATCATCTTCATTTTCATAACTGCAATTCATTTAAATTAAGAAGCGTATATATCATATAATTTGATTAAATATGCACATGCACAAACAACTTTTGTGCTTTCTTGTGTAAAATGTGCAGATATAAATATAAAATAAGATGTTTTACTTTGTCTCTCTGATTGATGACCTCCTTCAACCTGTTATTTCTTTTTCATAAAGACTAGCAATACACTGCATTGTTGTAGTGTAATCAAAATGAAAAATATGTTTACCTGGAACCTTTAAATTATAACTTGTTTTGTGTGCACACCGTTGTGAGAGCATGTAAAGCTGTTTTTATTAGTTGAAAATACAGAGGAAGATAATCCCTCCAGACACGCACAGCTCCCACTCGCACAATATCTGGCAAAAGCAGACGCAGTGAACAGATAGTCCTCCCATCTAATGAAGGCAAGAGAGAAAAACAGACACCTTCAGTGTCCAGATGGGAGTCTAACATCGTTTTCCATTAAGACATTCATTCAGTTCATAATAACCATCGAAAATGTCTCCACAACAGTTTGATTACCTCACACAGATGTTGGATATTTCTGGGGGGGTTTAATGAGATCAAATCAAATTGCCCTTCAGAGCCTTTGAATAAAAGGCTATTTCAGGTCATGGTTTGTTTAAAGTTATCTTAATGTGAGCATTTAGTGAAGAGCTTGAGCTAAATGTAAAATCCATCTTGTGGACGCTGTTGAGATCAAGCATACAATAAAGGATTTTCCACAGATTTTATAGTCTTACCTTGACTCTGAATCCTGAGAATTCATTTTAGCGGGCAAATTTGTACAAAATATCCTACAAAACTGTCCCATGGCAGAATTTTACATTCAGTTCATAAAGTATTGTATCATAAAACAACTTATTAATATATATGTTTTAATGTTTTTAAATTTGTGGTTTGCAGAAGAAAGAAAACAGGTTTGGAACACATGAATGATGACAGAATTTTTATTTTTGGGTGAATCACTTTAATGAAGGAAAAAGCCACATACATTGAAAATGACGGCACATCCATGATTTGTTCTATGTAAACTCTATTTGTCTGCTCACATCAAATGGCACATTTTTATGTGGAGATTTTGTACTCTTTGGCCCAAAGACAAAACATCAGTGCCACATTAATGGAGTCGATCATTAGCCTCCTAGTGGCAAGCCTGATAACATTGGAAATGATTTCAACAATATTAAGGTTAGAAATTATCCAGGGCTTGGGGCAAAAATGCCACTGAGAG
The DNA here is from genome assembly GCA_036326025.1 of Chrosomus eos. NCBI lineage: Eukaryota > Metazoa > Chordata > Actinopteri > Cypriniformes > Leuciscidae > Chrosomus > Chrosomus eos. Next base: position 12,465,975 of record CM070839.1, on the reverse strand, counting down.
TGATAAAATGCCCCAAATATTTCAGATATGGGAGCAGAAGTTCTGTGGTTTGATATATTTCTTGCCATGGGTTATGCAACCATAGTGTCTGTTTGAGTGTCAGATTCAATTGAAGTGTTTGACATAAACTATCATTCAAAAGTTACAGGTCAGTATGTTTTTATTAAAGGAATTAATATTGTACTCCTATTCATCGTGATGCATTAGATCAAAAGTTACAGTAAAGACATCTATAATGTTACAAAAGATTTCTGTTTCAAAAAAATGCTGTTCTTTTGAACTTTCTATTCATCAAAGAACTCTAAAAAAAGAGACTTCTTTCAAAAACGTTAAAAATCTGACTGACCACAAACTTTTGAAAGGTTGTATGGATGACATGCTGTGCGTCACATAAAGGTAAAAGTAAAAAAAGTATTTCAGCACCCTAATCGGCAAGTCCATTTCTGACACTGTTTAATGTACTCAGGATGACATCATTGCAGATATCACAAAAAAAACACAATAATGTTCTGAATTCATTGTCATACAAGCACAACAGATTCAGGAAACCTTACTTACGCTGAAGCTCATCCAACTCCTTTATTTCATTTTCATTCTTTTCTCAGAGGTGCAATATATTGAAATAAACAAGAAGCCTTAATGGTAAGCCATCCAAAATTATATAAAAAAAATTGTCTGAGAGCTGGAGAATGAAAGAGCAAGGCAGAGCAAAAGCCTCAAACTATGTTCACTCCCTCTGCTGCCCTCATAGCCAGATATATGCTTATTCATTTCTCAGCAAACATATCTTCCCTTCTATGTTTTAGATTAATACTGATCTTAAGCTTTTGCTGAGGCCTTTTGTATGTAATTTTGGACCTATACTTATTTTAACTAGTCTTTATGTATTCAGTGTGTTGCCCCATTTAAAGGCAACTTTAAATATTAAAATGTCACATCATACAGTAGTGTGTGCTGTTGACTCCATTATTGTGAGAGACTTTTTGTTTATGATGCCAGTAATGGATCATATGTTGTGAGGAAGGAAACCCTGGCCTCTGGATTTGACATTTTAAAACTATTTGGAAAGTTATCCTGTTATAGGATAGGATAAACTTTATTTGTCCCCGAAGGGAAATTTGTCTTGGGCAAAGTGCTACCGTATTACTCAACACACAACACATACACAACACAACAATATATAAAAATAAATAAAATACAAGATATGTAAAGTACTTAACACAGTAAAATGCTACTGCTAATGTGCTATAGGTGCGTTGTTCCGGGTCGTATTCAACAGTTTTATTGAGACTGGAACAAATGAAAGCTTCAGTCTATTATTTTTACAAATTGGGATTCTCAGTCTCTTTCCCGATGGCAGCAGCTGGTATTCGCTAAAAAGAGGATGTTCAGAGTCAGTACTAATACTCGTCGCTCTTCTCATCATTGCCTCTTCGTATAGAGACTGTATAGGTTTATATTGTTTTATTCCTATGATTTTCATAGCTGTTTTGTGGATATAAGTCAATTTGTTTTTCAATTGAACAGACAAATTTCCAAACCAGACTACGATTCCATAGCGAATCAGACTTTCAAGCGTGGCTTGATAAAAGACAAATAAAATGTTGCTGCCCACTCCATACAGTCTCAATCTTCTTAAAAAATAAAGCCTCTGTTGTAGTCGTGTGCACAGATTGTCAATGTGTGTCTTCCAACAAAGAACATTGTCCATATAAAAACCCAGGTATCTGTAAGATGTAACTTGCTGTATCACTGTGTCTTTAATGATCACAGGCTTATGTTCAGATACATGTCTTGGGTCAAGGACAATTTCTTGTGTTTTTTTTACATTTAACACAAGAGCAGCCACTAATATTTAGCAGCCACTAAATTATCATATCAGAAGGATTATTTAGTTGGTGCAATTATGGTCAAAACAGCTGCTTTAGAAGAGAAACCTTTGAACTCTTCATAGCAATAAATACATATGATATTTAAAGTTCTACTTGAACCTTCAACATACCTTTCGAAACTGCGAAATTGGTTTGCACATGGATCTTTTCACTCACAGTTTAGACTGAAAGAATCCATGCATGAGATTGTATGGAGCAGCTGGAAAGAGAATTACCCCAGTGCAGAGTAGCCTATGGATGAAGCGTCACAGCAGACAATGCATTGCTTTAAGAAGAACGAGCAGCTGTTGTCAAATAGAAACAGAAACGATTAGATGATCATATAGGCGCTTTATCACAACATGTTCATCAGGTTTCATAATTCAAAAACCATAGCCAGATGCATTCTTGGACTGTTTTAAAGTTTACATTTATGATTAATATAAGTTTTTGGGGTTTTTTGTATTATAAATTTAGACCATATTTATCATTTACATGTATTATTTTTATATTATTTCAAGTATTTTTTTTATTTTTAAAATACACTTATGGCTGATAAATTTTGCCACATCAAGCTGGATTATTAGTCAGGAAGACATATTTTTCTTAGTATTGTGAATGAATAGAGCAGCTGGATTTGCCTGTCGTGAGGGTTGTGATGGCAGGTTCTGATGCCTTCCCACAACCACGATGACACTTATCATACAAATGCTGTTTAATTCTATTCCGAGAATTGTCATGATTGAAATGATTCGGAGCCATTTTTCTTTTATTTATTTATGTAAATTAATACGGTCACATATACCACGCAAAATCCGATTAGAGCACACTACATTTAGCCTGTCAATCTAAATTTCATGTTGCCATCCACACTTCCTGAATTTGATTGGATTTCAATCGGATATGCAAAAAAATCGGATTTAGACTGACAGTCTGAACGTAGCCTTAGAGTTGTGTGTTAATATTATTCCAATTACTTTTAAGAACAAGGGTTTTATGTACACAACATAACATAAACAACAAACAATTAATATGCCCAACAAGCTGTCACTACAGTTTCTGGACTACAAATCCCAACGATGATAACATACCTTACAGCGAAATGTAAATATTTGACCATATATGAATACTCCCTTAAAACTGTTTCCCACACTATAGCCCTAATTAAACCAAATGTGCCCTCATCTGCAAAGCATGCTGGGTAACCAGCAGTGCCTCAATGCAATGAGGTGTTGAATCAGCAAAAGGGTACTACTGACACCACATTGTTTCACGGACAACAGACATTCCAACACAGATGTCATCTGACATCACTCCCTCCCTGTTCTGGAGCAAAAGAGAAGCTTAGTACAAGCCTTATATGATTTATACATGCCACCTGCATCTCACACCACACTTCAACACACACATCCAAAACAATTCGCGTGCTGAAAGCCCACAGGTAGAACATGAATATTTCATGAAATCAGGAGTTGATTAAGTAGGGGCCACAACATCCCTACTAAAGGAACCATTCCTCACAAGCACAAGTGGAATCTCTCCACGCGCATTAGTCAAAACACGAACAAAAGATGTGACATTTGCTTCAGCCTGATGATCCTTCTATGGCCTGCTAGTGTTAAAAAACTGCACTTATTGTAATTATGATTGTTAAACCACCTCTGACTGTCATTGAAACATATCAGCGTGTTTCATAGCTTCATTCATAGAACGTGTTTCATAGCTGCACACATTAGTTAGAGGACTGCTGTGATAAGGTAACTTTATCAGGAGGATATTAATGAGCCTGTCATAGCCTAAAAGCAACAAATATCAAGATTTGCTAAATCATTTAAGAAACTGATCGAGTGGATACCGTAGCTCAATGTAGCTGCTTTTTGTCACTTAATTATTCAACCTCATTTGTCTTCAGTGAGTGAAGAAAAAACACATGCGCTAATGTTAAAAAACAAGGGTGAAGTAGTTTCTTTGTCAGATAAAATAAGAAACTCTTGCTTGTTGAACATTTTCACCCCAAAATGGCTGGAGGCAACAGTGTTTGCTTTTATATTTCGAGCACATTCCTGTCACTCGAGGTCAATGTAGGAGGAAACGTTCTTACGAAGACGTCAAGACCCCGAGCCACATTTTGTGCAGTCACTGCTATTATGGAGGAAACATTATTGAAACATCTCTCCTGAGATTCTGACCCTCGGCTTGTAATGCCATTAACAAAGCAGAGCAGAATGTGTAGTTTAATGAAGTTTCAGCAGTGATTTGGACATAACCAATCTTACCCCAGATAATTATGAGGTTCTAGACATGAAATCAACATGAAATTAAAATTTGGGTTCTTAACACACTTTTCTTGTCTTGTTCGTTGTCCCTTTTTATAAAAATGTAATGACTACATCAAGGACCACAATGGAAATAAGTTTTCTTTAACTTTGTTGTGTTATCCTTGACAAATGAGTGTATTTTTCACTACTAATTTGTCTAATAAATCAAATCAAACTTTTTCGGCCTTCAACAATTTCTGGCTGATACCAAGGGCTCAGTGTTTGGCAAGTAACAACATCCTCTGTGATCGTTGACTACCAAATTTAGCAGTGTATTCTGATCTGAATATGTACAAATATTTCATTACTATTTAATGGAAGATATTACATTTCTTTTTCTACTTCCAAAGGCTTCTTCCAGCTGAGCCAATGAGATGGGAATTCTTACAGATGTATTTCTTCAAGTTTAGTTCTACTCAAAAGCCACAAAGCCTTGATTTCAAATTAACATAATTTTTTGCAAAGATGTGAAAGACTTTACTAATACTTTCGATAAATTTAATTCTTACAAAATAAACGTATTATGGATGGATAGATGGATAGATAGAATAGAATATAATACTGGTTGCACATGCTGGCCAAGGGAGCCTCATTGAGCTGTGTAGAAATCAAATAGTTGGACTGATTTTTACTGATTACTGATTTTGTCCCGTGCTTTCTTTGTTTCTGGCTTGAATCCACTCGACCCCATGAACACACTGTACGTTAAACTCTGTAACCCAGTGTTGGCACGACAGATGAGTGTTCTAAATTTTTCCTTCTTTCTTTTAGGTCTCTTTCTCCCTCTTTCATCATGTTTTGTCAAGCTGTGCTGCCCACCCAGGTCTCCCCCACCACTATGTTGACAGATGCCTAGCTGGAACAAGAAACTGGCTTCAAAGAACCTCAGAAGTATAGGTTAATAATGCACTCCTTATTAGGCATGTAAGCTATTCAATTCTGCGGTATTGTGTTCAAATCACTCAACACACTTAATCAGAATACATTTCTGATTTATCAGGGGGTGGGGATAATTCTGACATGTTTTGGTATTTGCTTATTTATTGTTCAGTCTAAAACATTTAGCCACAAAAAAAAGTTTAGCAATTATTTGACATTATCACGCTTACATTTATTTAGCATTACATGTACATGAATCATGGAAGCTTCATGCAAGGAATTAACTATTTTCCCCAAGTTAAATGAGATTGGCATTATGCACTTGCAGTATATTGAATTTGTGTTTAAATATTTCTTGAAATGGGATAAGTTACCTAACTTTCCACGTTTGCGGTGCGGTTTCACAGGATGTCAGTACTTAATATCTTCCATAGTCATAATCGGCGAAGCATGTGCATTAACAAAGTGGAAAAATGTTATGCTTGTCTGAGCAGTTCCTGTCAATGTGTGTGCTTCAAACACAGGATATGTTTTCATGTTATTTTTACCCATCACCGCTGTTGTTGCTGTACATTGGGTTGCTTTTGTCAGGGCCTGGTTACCTGTCATATTGCTAAGAGAAGCACTCCAAAACATAGTGTTCGGGACAGATGGAGTATGCATGGCGCTGATGAAGATTCCAGAACCTCCTGCTACACCCACTTCCTTTCTCTCCCCCTTTTTATTTCTCTCTGGGCTTTCACATTTTTCCCACAATTTACAAGCCCTTTAACGCCAATGCATCACAAAGATAACCCACTTATTATAGGCCACACCAACATGTTCATCACTGTACTGGGTGGTCCCCGATATTATGGGACCTTTGGGTGACACTGTGTTTTTCCTGCAGGTTTTCATTAGAAAGAGATAAAGGGATTAATGAGAGATCTGATTGTTTAGGGCGGCAACATAAAACTTAACATAATAAGTGTACAATATTTCATCTCTATGCATTGAAAACAGGAATTATAAACAAAGAATTAATCAAGATCACCTTTATCCATTGATTGTCTCAATGTGCAGTATTTGATATGCAGTAGGATCATAAAGTCTATATTAAAAATCTGGGATTTATAGATATAAAGAGAAAGTTTTATTATTATAATTTTAATGTTTATGCAGCTTGGGTGAGTTTTCATTTAAGCAAAATGGGGACCTTGTAAATAGGCTAATTCATATTTCCAGTGCAAGCTTTGCAAAAATGCAAACTAGAAACATTTTGTTTATTCTCTATTACTTGCAACACTGGCATCCTACAGATGGTATTATTGATTCTGGCCTACACATTAAACAAAGTCAGTGTTGATGCTGACAAAATTCGCTTCATTTCGATGCTGACGTCACGGAAAATAATAACTTGCGTGAGCCAAAAGTTGATTCAGTAGGCCTAGGCCTAACTGCGCTGATGGATTCAGTTCAGTTTTCAAACCGATTCAGTCTTGTTCAAACCACTGACTCATATTTTTTCTCTTTTATTTTATTTGTATTGATTGCGTGATATATGACATGTTTTTTATTGCTCCTATTTTTTTAGCATAGGCTACAAAAAAAAAAAACCCAGAGTGACTAAATGACTCCGTACGAGTCATTTGTTCAGAGTCAAACTGGTCCGTCGTGCTGTGTTTTTGATTCATTAATCGACTCAATCAGAATCAGATTCGTGAATCAGATTACACTAGTATCCTCCCTATGAGTAGCCTCGTTTTTAATTCACTATAAAGAAACGCTGGTCATAAAAGTAATATTGTATCTGACTCCAATGGCGTTAGGACTATGCTTGTTTTCGCGTTCAGGCCGCGAGGGGGAAGATGTTTCTTTACATTATTTTGAAGTAAATGGACTTTTATTGCATCACATTTAAAATAGTCTGACAACAAACTCAAACGGAGGTAAAATTAGCCTAGGCCTAGTTTATTTTGGCGCTGATGATTTAGCGGCGAGGGAACGTCGTTGTTGAACTTGAAAAGCGTGCAGGAAGAAATACGGATAGCCCATGCCTAGACCTGATTTCTGAATCGATACACACACACACACGCACGCATGCACACACACAAACACATTTATTAATTTGTTAAACACCGTAGGAGTATCAATAGGCCTACTACATTTGTAACCTTTATTGTAAATATACAAAACATATTACAGTGGCTGCAGAATTGATTTGAGGTGCACTGTTTTATTAATCCTCTTTTCTTCAGAGTTTTATGATCTGAAGAATAATTCAATAAATGGATTAATACAGACTCACAGGTATAGTTTACATCAGCCCTAATAGCAGTCCCAGATGTCTCCATGCTGAACAATTGGCTTTTATGCACACATAATACACATTGGAACGGCCGAGCATATTCTGAAGTTGTAAACTGTGCTAAAAGGTGTTTTTTTCTTCTTCTTTTTAAATCAACCTAAAAGTCAGGGAGACAGCACGATCACATTCATCTCATATGGTCCAACTTCTAATGAAAGTGCCATGTGACTCAGATTTACAGAACCTCTCCATTTCCCAGCGGAACAAGTACTATGGTATGTTTGGATGTGGATGTGTGTGTTGTGTGGTGTGTGTGTGTGTGTGTGTGTGTGTGTGTGTGTGTGTGTGTGTGTGTGTGTGTGTGTGTGTACAGTATATAGCCTATATAACCCCCCAGGGTCATGCTATCCCTTTTTGTTGACTTGTCAAATGCGTGTCTGATAAATTCTTGAGATCAAACCAACAAAACTCACTACTCCTGTAAGCAAGTCAGTTCTGTATCTCTTTCCTTCTTTTAACAATTATCAAAAAAACAAACTTTTTTTTGTTTTTCAAACAATTTTTGATAAATGTCATTGCACTGAATGCCTCGGATTAACCGGCACACATTGACTTTGTAGATGTTCATTAGTGCTTTGGATTCTGGCACATTTGCTTCAAGAATTAATCCTGCTTTAATGCGCATTTAACGGTGGACCTTTTTTGCTCCAGTTGAGCAAATCAAAACAGAGCATCTAAATGCATTTGAAAGCGTGTTAATTTCACTGTCTCATCCGCCTGCTAGAGTGTATAGTCCTGGAAAGAGAAGTATCAATTACAAGGATCAGAGTAAAACTCATTTATCTTTGCAGCAGACAGCCTGCACTTCTCTCCTAAAGCCTGGTCATTAGAGGGGCCTCATTTGAGCCCTGGGTCAGAATCCTGATCAGGTCAGTGCCTGAGCAACATCATTTAGACCCATTAAAAGACAAAAACTCTACCGCTGAAATTCCTACCAAGTGACACATTTATGATACCCTGCAGATAAAGGATGTGGCTGTTTGAGTAAAACATTGAAGAAAATGCTTTGCTTGGCCCTGAACAATGGAAATAATTGTTTAAAAAGTGTTTCCCAGACTTCCTATGTCTTGTGTACATCCAAACCCCCACCTCCATCACTATAAGGCCACAAGTACACCTTCAGACCTGAATTTTTGTGCAAAAAGTAAAACAAGTCTTACCAGTATGTTAAATTGCAACAATTTATGCAAGATTGGTTTTAGGAAATGCATCGTGAAACCCATTATTTTGTTCATTCTTTAAAATGAACATTCTTCATTCATTTAATTTATCGACCTAATTCTAGATTATGTTTTATTTTTATCCTTTATAGGTTTTGTTTTTATTTGTTTATTTGTTTCTGGATGTCTTGAACTACACAGGACATTAAGCTTGTAGGATATCACTTGATGGACACTTGAAGATTGTAAATTTGGAGTCGTACAGTGTGCTCTGATTCCTTAGAAAAGATTCTTCCTGCCTGATTTTGATGGTGTAAAACAGAGAATTAAATTTGAACTTTTGTGGATTTCTTTGTCGAGAGTCCAGAGAAACACATCTAGATCTTTTAATCACTGAATAATTTCACATTACCCTTTTGATGATGTCATGCGATCTGATTGTTTTGGATAGGTCAATGAGTGCAATATACGCCAACTGAGTGACCTGATGTGGAGACAACTGGGAGTGTAGACAGTTGAAGAATAAATCATTGGAGGTTGCCAGGTTTGTGCTGTGGTTTCTTCTCAACGGTTTCATCCAACTATATCACGTAGCACAGCACTGTCTTCAATTTCTTTGGTTGTTTTCACATAGCATAATTGCTCAGTTGCATAAAGATCTTCTATGTTGCATTGTTGTCTCTCATGTCATTGGAAATCCCAACTCCTTTATGATAATGAATGACTTCAGATGGCTTTGTTGCTGCAAATTGCAGTTTGAGTGAATGCACCACTGATCAAACACACTGAGAGGACATGCATGGTGAGGGAGTAATGCATGGCAACATAAGCAGTGTTGGGGGAAACATTACAAGTAATGCAAGTTGTAATCAGATTACTTTTTCAAGTAGCCTAGCTAAAGTAATTCATTACTTTTAAATTTACAATAAAATATCTGAGTTACTTTTTCAAACAAGTAATGCAAGTTACTTTGTTTTCCCATTGTTTGACTGACACCTCTCCTGTCTTGAGAGAAATTGGCAGTAAGGTGCAGAGGTGTTGTGCGTTTTGATGGTTTTGTAGTTCATGGATGCACTCATCTCATTTGCACAAAAACAGATTCAGTATTCCTCAAAATGAATACAAATATTAAATGCAAACTTAGCATATTACGCAAACCTGAAATGTCTTTGCTGCTGACCATTGTTGATCCAATTCAATCATACGAATAAGCAAAAAAATGACTAGTTTACCATTACATTTGTGTTTCATTTTTTGTATTACTGAAGTAAGAGTGTTGAACTTTCTTTTCCTGCACCCGATTGAAACTGAAAGGTTTGTTTGAGCTGCGCACTCTACTGTGCAGATGTGAATGTTAATTTTCTTCAGGCTATGGGTTATTCATTTCACTTTTGGTGTGAAAGAGCCTTTACATTTGCCAAAAAATGTTCGCTATTATAAAATCAAGCAATCTCAGCCCAGGTGAGAAAAAGTAACACAAAAGTTTCCATTAAAAGTAATGCAATTAGTTATTTTTTTTAGGGAGCAACACAATATTGTTACTTTTAAAAGTAATGTTCCCCAACACTGGTTTATAATGCATTTTAAATGTAAATGAATCAAATTATCAGGTGGAAGACACAAACTTGAGTAACGATGTAGGCACAATGTCTTTGTTTGAACAAGGATGACCCTTGCTCCTAAGAGGTACATGTAAGGTCCTTTAAAACAGTGTCGTAGACGTCCGACAAGCTCGTCATGGTGTTGATTTCCAGAAGCCCAAAGCATGCTTGGCTTTGTAGGGGGAAAACCTGTGTGCAAAAGCCACAATTTAACAAGGTAAACAAAACCAACCCCTATATGTAGTTAAGAACTCTCCTGAGTTTGGTTTGTTTGTTGTAAGGAATTTCACACAAGTGTTTGGGAAACCCAGCTGAGCTTTACAGACATGCCTACAGTTGAATGCGTGTCTTTCATCTAAGATTAGTTTGAGCTGCAGCCTGTATTTACTGTATTTAAGAGTAAAACGAAAATTACACGTGCCTACATAAAATAAAATGAGACTTTATGAATAATAATTTTAAAAAGACAAGATTATATCATGTCAAACTTTCCCAATAAATTCATAATTTAATACGAATGTAATTATGAAGGAATTTATTTTTTGTTTACATAATCATTTGTTTTTATTTTTTCACTTGCTTGTCTTTTTGCATTTTGGGAGTATCATGCAAGGTACAGTTGTAGGCTACTGTGCAATCACATGATGGATTAGGAGGAACATTTAATTCTCAAGATATGCATAATATAATTGACTAATAATAAATTAATTTTCAACCTAAATGCTGTGGTGTTTTCAAAATACTAGCATCTGATTTCAAACACCAGGAATTGTTCTTATTCTAAGGTTGTACTGTTGAATGAGCTGCTTCATAAAGTCACCGTACATATGGAATTCTCCAACTTTGTCCCTCCCCTTTACGATTCTCAACGCACACTAAGCTGCACTGTGTAGGCTTGAAATGCAAGTTAGTTGGCTGTGACTTCTAACCTGTGGACGCACGGAACAACATGATTCCCGCAAGGTAAACTTTTTTTTTAACCCTTTTAATCTAGTAACGTCAGCAAAAGTGCGTTTCTCACGTGTGGGCTATTATAATAATATAAAATAAATCGATGCTCTGAGTAATATAATCAAAAACAAGTTTTATGTTCCAATAGCAGGTTTGTAAAGTTAGAGTATTGACAACATTGGCTGCACATTGTTTATTGTTTTTGCCTTTTTTGCAAATGAAAAGTTGGAACTGAAACAGAATTCGATGGTTCTGGTGCTTGAGCGCGCGCTTGAGGTGTCTTTCATATGTTACTGACAGCTCTTACCATATTTTACCAGGGTAATCACAGATTTTGCCGAAATAGGCTACCAGATAGTGATTGCTACTAAATAAAATGGTATGGAAAGTTTTTAAAACATTCAAAATACTGTATGCCTCAAGTCATTTATATTATTTTGATGACAGTGTTGCAGCTATTGTTTACCACTTTTTATCGAGTTTTGGCGGAAACTGGTTACCATAGTAATTTTACAAGAGGCACGTGCAGTCTTCTTTGTAGTTTAAATTCAAATTTAATTTGCCCTATTCCATTTTTATATGCTTAAATTGACGCTTTAATGTTTAAAGTGCATGTATAATTTAGATAAATAGCTTTTGTTTTGATTTCTTCTATTGATATTTAAAGGATAGTTTACCCAAAAATAGAGATTCTGTCATAATTTATTCACCCACAAACCTGTTCCAAACCTGACGTTCTTTACCTGTAGAACATAGATGTTTTGAAGACTAAAAGATAGGCTACACTGTAAAGATTCAAAGTAGTCCACACAACTGTGCAATTTTGGTTAAATGCAGACCTTAATTTAAGTATTCATTTATCTTTCCATCCAATAAGCTGTTAACCACAGTATTACATAGACAGTGAAATGACCTTGAGAACTGAATCAATCTGATTCGTCAACAAATCAGTCAGATCGGTTTTGTGAATTGGATTGATTTGAAAAGATCAGTCTCAAATCACTGATTCATGAATCATACATCTATTTTTCTTTAATAAAGCTACCATATGCCTTCACAACACTTAGCCTATAGTGCACATACCACTTTAATTGGAGCTTTGTGGTGAAATTGCCATCTTTTTTAAAGTTTCATTCATTGACATTCTTCAAGATTTCACATTTTGTGGTCTGCATAAGATAGAAAGTCAAACAGATTTTAAAACAACCTGAGGCTGAGTAAATAAGGACAGAATTAATTTCTGGATGAACTGTCTCTTTAATGCTTCATACAGGTTATATAATTAGCCAGACCAGTTGTTTTAAATCATGTTGGCATGTGGCAGAGACAAATGTTTTGCCCAGACTTTTAGATATTAAGGTTAATTGTGCTTTTTGGAAACAATTAAAGCAGTTACTTTCATCTACCATGAAATCTAAAAGTTCAGGGCCTCGGGACTCCAAGGGGTTTCCAAAGTAAACAGAATATGTTTTTTAGCTGTTGAATATAAAGCAATTCAATCCAAATGGCTTACTATGCTAGAAACGAGTCTTGTACTTCTGTAGTCTGCTGTAGTCATCGCTACTTCAGAAAAACACAGCTTTGCTTAATTATCTTAAATCCTCTCTATATGTTTAACCCACAAAACACCTCATCAAAAATGGCTCTGTGTCGGCACTGAATGGCTCAAATTGAGTCCTTTTAGTTGGCTTTGCCATTTGCAAATGAGAGTTTAGTATGACTTCCTTCATTATAGACCTGCACTAACTGAAGCAAATCACAGTTGTCCCATAAATGTCAAACAAATCAGTAAAAGCATTTAAAAATAATAGGGAAATCGTATGGTGTGGTGTAGCTTTTAAGATCCCATCAAATGGAATATTACAAAATCTAATGCCACTGAATACGCCGTTCGTGTGGCGGCCCCATAATGGTAATGAGCTTGAATGCTGGTGCTTCATTATTAAGAGGAAATCATGAGATCAGGCTTGGACAACCCTGTGATTTTAAAATGTGGGATGGTCTTAAAAGGGTGAGCTCAACTGTGAAGCCAGATGTTGGCTTTTACACACTGACTGGCTGGAAGAACTCCACAGGAAATTTTCAGAGTGCTCTCTAACTTGCATCTCTCTCTCTTTGTTCAAGGTTTCTCTGACAGCTTACAGTCCACAAGAGGAGAGCTGACTGTTTGGGCTCTGGAGAGATTGGAGTGTACTGGACTGGAGACATTTATCAGCTGTTGACACACCAGGTACAAAGTCAAAATGGCTCTTGGCCTCTTGAACTTGGTGTTTTTATTGAGTATAAGCGGCGGCCTTTGTCAAAGTGATTGCACCGGTGTGGATTGCCCTGAATTGCACAACTGCATCGAAGAAGTCTTGGACACCGGAGCATGTTGCGCTACCTGTGTGCAAACGGGCTGCATGTGCGAGGGGTACCAGTATTATGACTGCGTCAGCGCTGGCTTCAGAAACGGCAAGGTTAAAGAAGGCGAGTCGTACTTTGTGGACTTTGGGAGTACTGAATGCTCCTGTCCGCAAGGAGGTGGACGGATCAGCTGTCATTTTATTCCATGCCCTGAGATTCCGGCTAACTGCTTAGAATTGTCGGAACCGGCGGACGGGTGCATTCAGTGCGAACGAGTTGGATGCATTCACTTGGAGCAGAAGTATGATGCTGGACACACATTCAAGATTGACCCTTGCCAAGTATGCCACTGCCCGAAAGAAGGTGGGAACCTAATGTGCTATCCGATTCCAAACTGTGACCCGAGGCGTGCTTCAAATCCCATGCTAACCACAACAACTGAGGAAAGCACACCAGAGAGACACTACAGAGACCCTATACAACACATTTTTAACCATCAAGGATCAAGAGGTCCCTTTAACAAACACATTCCCTTGCACAGTGATAGCAATCGTCCTTTTGAGCTGCGTATGAGACACGAGAAGGAAGAGGATGAAGAAGACTATGATTATCCACCCACTGATTCCTTAGCTTCATCTCTGCGTGATTTTGCAGCTCCTACGGAGTCATCCATCGTCTCGGTATCTCGTTCAGATAATTTTACCCCCCGCCAGGGTGTGCAAAGGGGAGCCAAGCAAGAGCTGAGAGAGATGTTTGGTATTCATAAGTCAACAACAGATAGGCCGCAGTTTCCTTTCTATAAGGACAGTACGGATAGAATGAGAGTCAGTTTTCATGATGACAAACCAAAAAATGAGCTATTCAGCCCTCTGAAATATAAAACAGACCGGGAACAATTCGTCCTTCCTGTGGAAACTACAAACAGAGTGGGATTCTCCACTCACAAAGATACCACAGAAATCCAGAGCTTTAGTCTTTATAAAGACAACACCAATCAAGAGGACCTAACAGATGATGAACAGCTTGAATTTCCTGCAGAAACTACTGTTGGGGATACATATACCTCAGAGGAGGACACCATATACAGCGAGATGGTTACTGACTCTCCGTTGACTATTGAGCAAACTACATTTCCGCTTTGGGAAACTGCAACTTCATTGCAGACTGCTTGGGACGGCGTATCAGATAGTCGAATTCATTCACTTCTCCCCAATTACGTGGAAACAGATGGCTCCAAACATGATGAAACTATCACAAGAGAGTCTAGTAAGGAAAAAGCAGCTGCATTGAATGAAACTACTACCCTTGATGGCATGCAATCAGCTGTTGGTAATCAGAATGAACATATCCTGAACAGTCCAGGTCCCGTTAAGCAAAGTGTGACCACCTCTACCGTAACTATACCAGAACATGGAAAATCAGAAGCAGAACTTAAAGAAGAACATGAAAGGATTTCAGTGGACCATAGAGAACCTTCTGTAGACCACAAACAACATTGTGATGAACACATAAAACCCTTTGAGCACCAAAACCCTAGAGCAGAACATGTGCAAACCTTGGGAGAGCAGAACACAGAGCTTGAGAGGAAACATCAGTGGCAGTTGTTTTCTCCAGTTAAGTTCAGTCCAACCAGCCCACCTTCAAACAAACAGTCCCACAGTCTTTTTAACTACAGAGAGGAGGAGGAAGAGGCAGACAACACCCTCAGAACTCACTCTGGGATGGAAGAAGGTGAGTTAACAAGCAACTGCTTGTCATTTATTCAGTTCAAGTGCTGAACTGTTATGCTGAAGAGTTTTAGTGCATAATTAATGCTAATGTGATTTATAACTGACATTCACCTGGTACCATAAACTCTCATTCTGAGTGCTTGGCAATTTGCCATAGACAATCACAGCTGTGTGAAGATGACGGTAATACATTGCCGGGGAATACACCGGGCCTTGCACCCCGCAGTACGACAAAACAAAAACAAACAAGCCTCTCTCTCGAGATGTCTACACGGTGACTTGTTTTCACAGATTACATGGCAGGTTACCAATTAAAGTATTTCTGGTATCACACAGCGCTTAGGAAAACTGTTTGCTGTCATGTTTGATTTCGACATGTAAATGGTAAGGACTCTCACTAGTCCTAGGAATTGTGAGCTGGAGCATAAATATTCAACTCAGGGGGGCCCGTCTGGATCGCGAAGTAAAACACTGCACCCGCTGGGAACATCCTCCTCGCTCAGTCATCATATTCACTCACACACCACCTAACACCCTTGTGTCGTTTAGCACGCTCCTAGCTTCAATTAGTGAAAAACATTGCTAGCTATAAACACACCATTGACTGGAAAATGGCTTGTGACTTTGAACCAAAAGGTGTTTATAGGTTTTGTCTGCATAATTCATCTTGACTTGTACTAGAACTGAAATATTTAATTGGGCCTTTGAATGAGGCACCAACGTAACTCAATACGTTCCCAGTGCCTACTAAATATCTTGTGACGAAATCACTGACTTCAGATATTTTATAAGTTCAGATGGCGAGGTTAGACTGTAATAGTCAACAGATTGAAATAAACTCAACAGTAAAACATCTGGAAACATTACAGAAATGTCATGAAAATAATGTCAGAATGCAAACAATCTTAATAATTGGCTTTATTTTCTTTAGGAAAAATTATTTATTTGATTTGATTGTGGAGTGAAATATGACCTGGACATGTTTTTATGAGATTCATCACTCATATAAAGGTTTCAGTTTTGTTCCAGAGGTTTAAAGAAATGACAGATCGTTATTTTGCCAAATTTAAAACTGTTGTTTGCATAACATTGATCCATGTAACTTTTTGAATAGCACAGGATAACTCAATCCGTTATCATTTCTCATTGTTCAGTTACTGTTTGGCTGCCATGATTAGACTGTTTTGTCTTGTCTTGCTTTCATTGTTTAGGCACAGTCAGCATACAACTTAAGATTAGTGAACTGCTATTTTTGTTTCGCTATTTTTGACCAAGACAATTACAAGATGCCCTAAAACAGTGCTGGTAAAGCGTACCCTTTCAGTCAAGTGGATTCCCTGAAAATAGTAAAGAGTTCAATCTCAGGCTGGAAGGGTCAGCTCAGATCATTGTGACAGAATACTTCAACCAAAAGGCAACATTGCACAATTAGTTAGATAAGGAGAGGAATTAGTTATCTTGCAGGATGCCAGTTGGCCATTGCTCAAAATAAGCAGCTCTCACCGGATAGAAACACTTGGAGCTCTCAACAGTTTGCCTCTCTGCATTGCATGAGTATGATAATCAGGAAAAGTGGAGGCATACTGTACTGATAATATGTTTGGCAGGAAAGCAGTTTATCGTTTTGCACATACCGGCATTACAAACATGTGCATTGAATTAAAAGTCAAAGGTAGCAGCCTAGACTGTTTGTGTTGCATGATTCATCTCAGCCACCGATCATGAATGTCTGTAATGGAGATATGCATTGTCCTATGGCAAACTTGTTTTTTGGAACCAAATGAGGACATTTTTTGTGACCAAAAAAATATGAAAAAAACCCTGATTTAGTCCCATAAAGCCTTGGCAAAATCCAGGGTATGGCTATTTAGGAGTTTTTAAAGGATGGGGTATTTAAACACTCATTTGAGGACTTATGGACTGTCTGTCGTGCAGTTTTATTGATCAGTTTCTCCTTGAACCAAGGAATTTATTAAAGGTATGATATGTGAACCATTTTTATTTTGAAAGTTCTCCAAATGCTCTACGATTAAAGTAACACTATGTAGGTTTTCAACCTTCATAATATATTTCCAAGACCCTTGTGATGGTACATTGACTTAAAATAAGTTAAATGACACGTCTGCCATAGCCTGACGGGGTCTGTATCGCTTTTACTGGCACTACAGTATGTATTGTGCCATATGTATG
The DNA here is from genome assembly GCA_036326025.1 of Chrosomus eos. NCBI lineage: Eukaryota > Metazoa > Chordata > Actinopteri > Cypriniformes > Leuciscidae > Chrosomus > Chrosomus eos. The sequence goes on along the minus strand of CM070839.1, from coordinate 12,448,582 downwards.
TATGGCACAATTTCGTTTCCAACGAGTAGGGCGACCGAAGAGGAAAAGTTACTTGGTGTTACTTTAAGCATAATGTGTTCATTATGTGAATACACCATTTTAAATGGACTATTAGCAGTCAAAATAGAGGAAATCAGGAATATGCATCAAAATCAACCTACACTCCTATTTGCTTGGAAAGAAAAGGTGCTAGTGTTAATATGTCTGTATGTGCATGTGGAGGTGCATTGCTTTAGTGGGAACCTTAGCACTTTGTTGATATCCTCTTTTACGTCTGAATGCTTACTGCCAGCAGTAATGCAGTGATTTGTGATCCTGTCTTCCCTTCATTCAAATGCATCTAGGTTCTGTTCGCATTTAAAAATTAAAGAGACTCAGAGCCATACAGAGATAATGATAAAGACGGGGCTCTGGAGATTTATTTTTTCCCTCAAGGCTGACACTTACTTCAGGAAGTCGGGTCTACATTTAAGTTTGTATTCAGATTTGTTAGTTCCTGTAACTGACTCTCATAAGGAAATGTCACATTAGCCTTTTATCCTGCTGCACCAAAATTTCACTCATGTTCTGCATTTGAAACCATATTCAGCTTGTTTAGGAGGAATCAATTACTTTAACATAATTTTCAATGAGAATAACATCTTGAATTCAAAACACAAGGAACATTTTTTTAAATTAATAAATATTAATAAATAATATTTATCGCCTCAAAATCCTATCTTTGAATCTCACCTCTAACTTTTCATCGGTTTATGCCTGAAGGAATCTGGTTTATGATTTCCTGAGGTCCATACTTATTTGGTCTTTTAAAGAGTCTATAAGTCAAGATGAATTTCTTTGCCGTGAGATAATGCACATGCACAAACTGCTAATGTGGTGTGATGTCTCAAATGCCCACGTGACAACACAATGTAACTCATCACCACTAATAATGTATTACTTTAGAATTCAGAGTCCTGTTATTGGCTTTTATCAAATCAGGCCAGTTTAATCTAAAAAGATGGATACTTCATTTTAATCATGTTGGCTGCTTTTTCCAAGAGCTGATGCCAGAAAGATGTTGTGGAGATACAGAGTATGTGTAAGACGTCAGTAGATTTGTTGATTTATGAGATGAATCGCCTCTGTGTCCAAAACATATGGAATCAAACAAACAGATCATTGTGGCTAATGTATGCTCTCAGCATACTTGAAAATATGAGTTTGTGCTATGATAAATCCTCATGGTGTTATTAACATGCACATTCATTTGAATATTGCCTGTCAGCCACAAATTCTGTATTCTGCCCAATGAAAACTGCTGATGATTGACTTTTACACTCATCCATGAATAAGATATCTACTGTTTTTTTTTCTGTCCATAATACATGCAGATGCAGATTCAGAATATGATAAGTCTTCATAATATAATATTTCAGTTATTTTGTGTTTTGTGGCCAAAGTTTTTTGAGTAGAAGAATGTGCACAAAGCAAAATAAGCAAATTACATTTCATTCATGATATGAGGATCATGTGGAGTAAAGGCTGCTGATGAAAGCTTTGCCATAAATGAATTGTAATAATATGGCACAATATGACTGTTTTTGCTATATTTTGACCGTGGCTGCATTAAATGCAGCCTTGTTAAGCATAAAAGACGTTTGAATACATTGAAAAATCTATTGACCCCAAACTTTTGCTTTCTGTTGGGAAAGCACAAATTCCTTATATTTTAACAGTATAAGAATATTCCTACCAAAGTTGCTAAATAATGAGTAGGCCTTAATATTTAATTTGTATGTTGAAATAGGTGGTCATGTGACACCTTATTAATGACCCATGTTTGCAGCTTAGTTTCTCTGGAAAAAAACATAGAAATTCATGTTTTTAACAGCTTACAGCACAACTATTCTGTAAGCTGCATATCCATAGCTGAGGTAAACAGTATGTCCACAGACATGGGTGATCAATCATCTTACATCAGAGAAACACACAAGGCTGTATACAGGCAGTGTTGTCTGTCCAAAGGGCTCTGATGGAGGAGAGCTTGGAGATGAAATGTCCAACAGAGACTACAACAGCATCATTTGAAACATCAGCACAGCCCAAAATCACGCAAAAGAAATCACTGCGAGAGTCTGGATGTCAATCACAGGTTTAGTGTGATCACACTTTCTCGTTTGAGATAGGCTAAATATTAAGGAGTGTCAGAGTCTGTTGTGGAGTAGGTATCTCTCTCTGGGGTTTTTTTTATGTGAAAGATTGAACTGAATATGTGCTTGCTTCTTGATTCTTGTCTTTTTGTTCATGTTGGATAGGACTGGGACCAGAATGGCATGCGTGTTTCTGCTGAAAGAATTGAATTATACAATTTGATCAATGGTGTGTCACGTCCCCTGACTAAGTCTGTGTTCTTGACAGTGTATCAGTACATAAGAAAAAGTTGGGACATATGGATTTGAATTTGCACTTCCCTGATCTGTTTTGTGCGTTCACATGTTGTTACAATGTATTTTACTAGACTTCTACTGTTAAAAACATCAAAAACTTAGAAATTTAAAAGCATCATGACAGGCAAAGTTTGCGTTCCTTTGTTTAAAAGGGTTCATCACTGTTTTTTAGCTGATAGTTGTTAGTTTATGTCACCGCCGTGAACCATTTATTGCTACTAGTTTGTATAAATTACTTGCATTGCTAGTCTAAGTCAATTGGTATTAGTGGGAGGGACATTCGCGAGCATTTGTTTGGGGAAAATAATTTATTTGACGGGATGCAGAGCGAGTCATCAATATTGTTGCCATATTTTGACAGAAGAGACTGTCAATTTCACAAGTTTGGGGTTGGTAAAATTTTAAATGTTTTTGAAACAAGACCTTTATGCTCACAAGGCTGCATTTATTTGTTCAAAAATACAGTAAAAACTGTAATATTTTGAAATATTTAAAATAACTTAATTACATTTTAAATTAAAATGTAATTTATTCCTGAGATGGCGAAGCTGAATTTTCAGCATCCTTACTCCAGTCTTCAGTGTCACATGATCCTTCAGAAATCATTCTAATATGCTGATTTGGTGCTCAAGAAGCATTTCTTATAATGATCAGTGTTGAAAACAGTTGTGCTACTTAAAGGTTCTTAAAGGTTCGCGATCGTGGGTGACGTCACTTCTTGTTGACGTTTAAAGTATTGTCAAACAAAACGGAGGCTAGTTAGACCCTCCTACTTCCTCATCCGCGCACTAACCCCCCAAACCCTTCTTCTCTGTTATTGGCTGGAACAGTTTGTTATGTTTCGTGGAGCGGGTCGCTACAGTTTGTTTTGTTGCCGTTTGTGGAGCCATGGGGTGTGTGCAGAGACTGCGTCTTTTTACAGTGTGTTCAGGGGACAGGCAGCTAGCGGATAGTAAGGAGATGTTTGCTGTATGTGACAAAAAATGTTTTGGCCTAAAAAACGCATGACATCGCTTAGAGCACCTTTAAATTCCCAATGAAATCAAAATTGTAGTCACTATATATGTGAATGTGGCGATAGGGTACAATACAGACAGTGTAAATATGCTTTTCATTTGGAGTGAAGTCAGGTTTCATCTTAGTGCTACAGGAACTGCTCACACACAGTCCGGTCCAGAGAAACAATAGCACAAAGCGGATCATGCGCGAGTCGGCACAGACCACAAAACGTATCGGACCCATTTGAATTCTGCACAGAATTCTATATTTTAAAGCGATATGGAAGAGATTAGGAGGAGAAACGGTTAGAGATTAGGAGGAAACTGCGGCTTTACCGAGTTCAACGGCTCTGGCCGAGCTGTAAACTAAACGCTATTGGCTATTCTTTTTAAAAGGGGAGGAGCTGTTCGATATGTCCCGCCCTGTCTTTTTCAGTGGAAATTACGTCAACATGTTGAATAATGCTGCGCATTTCAAGGCACTTCAGTGGGCCTTTAATATTTTTGTGGAAACTGTAATGCCCTTTTTTCAGGAATCTTTGATGAATAGAGTTCAAAAGATTGGCATTTTTTTTAAATAGAAATCTTTTGTAGCATTATAAATGTCTTGCCTTCACTTTTTTGGATCAATTTCATGCATCCTTGCTGAATAAAAGTATTAACTTAGTTTTAATAAAACTTACTTTTGAATGATTTTGTATATCTGCTAATAGTTCATTTTGTCAAGTACACAATTGCATATAGCCTCAATTCTACCAGACATGAACTAAAAGCCACAAAACTCAATTTTAAGCCATTGGAAAACTGTCTGGCATGCAGGAATCAGCCAATGACATTACAGCACATAGATTTTATCACACCAGAAAATTACAAGCTGCATAGTCTTTGTAATTGGCATGGATTTTCTATATCAGTATGGTATGAAATGAAGAAAACCGAAAGTTCAGGCCCTTTTGAGTTAGGAGAAATATGAGATGCCCTATTAAACTCTGTCCTTATGCCTAGCGTGACAGGATGATTTGAATCACCGTGAGAATACATCATTTCACAGAACGGTGAAAGGTCAGTTAATTGCCTCTTGGAACAGGCGCTGGGTGCTGCTCTCAGCAGAAGTGATTTCTCAATTCCATAGCCCACAATGCTGCAGAAAAAACTGCAATTACCAAGGACCTTTCGTTTCAATCCACGTTCATGCCCCAGCATAGGAAAACTGACCAATCGTGTTTTCCTGCTCAAATAGCCTTACTATAGGAATATGAGTAGGCCTATGTCTTGGGGCTTTTGCAATGTGTCTTACTGTTTTGACTGTCCTTGAGAAATTGCCCTGTATTCTCACATGCACCTCTGGTTCTTTTTGTTCCCCATGAAATATGTGAGTTGGAGCAGTATTCTCTATTCCGAGCTGACAGACATGTAGAAAGCTACCATGACTCTTTCAGAAAGAAATATATCAACAAAGTCTCTGAAGCAGGGCATTTAAATATGAATGCCATATGAGATTTTGGAGGAGGGGAGTCACATTTTCTGATGTCAATTTCACGCACATTTACACCAAAGTTTGATTGTTGGTCAGTTCCCAAATATATATCAACACAAAAATACTTTAGTTTTCTAGTTATACTGGATAGCTGATTGACAACCAGGAATGCTTGGGGCTTTCCTTCTTTTGTTTGTTTCTTTTTTTCTTTCTTTTTAGACCTGCATTATTTGTTCCATTTCACCTTATGCCTGTTGTGCATATTGCTCGTAGGGCATCATGCGTATACAATGTATAAAAATATATATTTCAATAAGATTCAAATAAGACAAGCAGCATTGAAGGGCCCTCGCACCGTGCCATCGTCACGAGTGGCTTTAGGAAGACAGACCACGGTGGGCAATGTGCATTTAAGTAGATAAATATGTTGGGAGTATGTCAAAGTCAGTTACAAAAATGTCCTTTATTATGGTATAATAGCATTGCTGTTAAATATGTCACTTCCTGTTGCCAGCAGGTGGCGCTATGACTGTAACTGAATATGAGCATGCACATGTGTTCAGGACAGAACTCTTATCAAATGTGTGAAGTTTGGGGCCGATTGAACTTGCCTTCTTAAGTAACAACAACTTCCTGTTTCATTCCATTAGCATGCTTTAGCACTTAGCTAAGAATTGCTAGCATGTTTAACATGTTTATAACATGTTTATAACTCAATGGCATATTTACTATGTTGCCAGTACTGCATCACACTGTTAAACATGTCACTTCCTGTTGACAGTAGGTGGCACTATTACTATAACTGAATATTGTATGTAGATGTGTTCAGGGCAGGACTCTTATCAAATGTGTGAAGTTTGGGGCAGATTGGACATTGCCTTCTTAAGTAACAACAACTTCCTGTTTCATTTCATTAGCATGCTTTAGCACTTAGCTAAGAATTGCTAGCATGTTTAACATGTTTATAACATGTTTATAACTCAATGGCATATTTACTATGTTGCCAGTACTGCATCACACTGTTAAACATGTCACTTCCTGTTGCCAGTAGGTGGCGCTATTACTATAGCTGAAAATTGTAATGTAGATGTGTTCAGGGCAGGACTCTTATCAAATGTGTGAAGTTTGGGGCAGATTGGACATTGTCTTCTTAAGTAACAACAACTTCCTGTTTCATTTCATTAGCATGCTTTAGCACTTAGCTAAGAATTGCTAGCATGTTTTAACATGTTATAACATGTTTATAATTCAATGGCATATTTACTATGTTGCTAGTACTGCATCACAGTGTTAAACATGTCACTTTCGTGTTGCCAGTAGGTGGCGCTATTACTATAACTGAATATTCTCATGTAGATGTGTTCAGGGCAGGACCCTTATCACATGTGTGAAGTTTGGGGCAGATGGACATTCCATGCCTGAGTTACAGCAAATTACTATTTAATTGCAGTAATAGCATGCTTTAGCACTTAGCTAAGTGTTTGCTAGCATGTTTTAGCATCTTTCAAGTATGTTGATAGCATGTTTAGCACTTGCTGGCACTTTTTTATATGTTATTAGGAGTCCACAACAGTGTTAAACATGTCACTTCCGGTTGCCAGCAGGTGGCGCTGTGACTGTAACTGATTATGTGCATGGACATGTGTTCAGGACAGAACTCTTATCAAACGTGTGAAGTTTGGGGCAGATTGGACATTCCATACCTGAGTTACAGCAAATTCCTATTGAATTGCAGTAATAGCATGCTTTAGCACTTAGCTAAGTGCTTGCTAGCATGTTTTAGCATGTTTCAAGTATGTTGTTAGCATGTTTAACACTTGCTGGCACTTTTTTATATGTTATCAGGAGTCCACAACAGTGTTAAACATGTCACTTCCTGTTGCCAGCAGGTGGCGCTGTGACTGTAACTGAATATGAGCATGGACATGTGTTCAGGACAGAACTCTTATCAAACGTGTGAAGTTTGGGGCAGATTGGACATTGTTTGCCTGAGTTACAGCAACTTCCTGTTTCATGGCGAAACATCAAAATTTGTCAGGCCGCCGAGGACACGCCCTTCGACGAAAACTCAAGATCTTCGCAATTTAACGTCGCAAAGGCCTTAAGATTACACTCAGCAAATTTGAAGATGATCAGATTAAAACTGTAGGAGGAGTTCGTTAAAGTACGAGGCCTGAAAATGGCAAAAACTGCACAAAAATCTGAGAGGAAGTTCAAAATGGCTGACTTCCTGTTGTGTTAAGGGCTACGCTCCAAGAGACTTTTTTGTAGGTATTGGGCCATTACATGTATGTACCGAATTTCGTACACGTACGTGAAACGTAACGCGAGGCGCACTCCGTTGAACCTTTATAGGTGGCGCTATCGAGCCATTTTGCCCCGCCCAATTTTGAAACGCATATCAGATGTAAATTTTCGCCAGTTCTGACGCGTGTGCAAATTTTCGTGAGTTTTCGTGCATGTTTAGGCCCTCAAAAATGCGATTCATTGCGGAGAAGAAGAAGAATAATAATAATAATTAAAGCTGCAAGCAGCATTGAAAGGGCCTCGCACCCGTGCCATCGCCACCCGGTGGCTTTAGGAAGACAGACCACGGTGGGCAATGTGCATTTAAGTAGATAGATATAGTGGGAGTATGTCAAAGTCAGTTACAAAAATGTCCTTTATTATGGGTATAATAGCATGCTATTAAACATGTCACTTCCTGTTGCCAGCAGGTGACGCTATGACTGTAACTGAATATGAGCATGCACATGTGTTCAGGACAGAACTCTTATCAAACATGTGAAGTTTGGGGCAGATTGAACTTTGCCTTCTTAAGTAAAAACAACTTCCTGTTTCATAGCATTAGCATGCTTTAGCACTTAGCTAAGAATTGCTAGCATGTTTAACATGTTTATAACATGTTTATAACTCAATGGCATATTTACTATGTTGCCAGTACTGCATCACACTGTTAAACATGTCACTTCCTGTTGCCAGTAGGTGGCGCTATTACTATAACTGAATATTGTCATGTAGATGTGTTCAGGGCAGGACTCTTATCAAATGTGTGAAGTTTGGGGCAGATTGGACATTGCCTTCTTAAGTAACAACAACTTCCTGTTTCATTTCATTAGCATGCTTTAGCACTTAGCTAAGAATTGCTAGCATGTTTTAACATGTTTATAACATGTTTTTTACTCAATGGCATATTTACTATGTTGCCAGTACTGCATCACACTGTTAAACATGTCACTTCCTGTTGCCAGTAGGTGGTGCTATTACTATAACTGAATATTGTCATGTAGATGTGTTCAGGGCAGGACTCTTATCAAATGTGTGAAGTTTGGGGCAGATTGGACATTGCCTTCTTAAGTAACAACAACTTCCTGTTTCCTTTCATTAGCATGCTTTAGCACTTAGCAAAGAATTGCTAGCATGTTTAACATGTTTATAACATGTTTATAACTCAATGGCATATTTACTATGTTGCCAGTACTGCATCACACTGTTAAACATGTCACTTCCTGTTGCCAGTAGGTGGCGCTATTACTATAGCTGAAAATTGTAATGTAGATGTGTTCAGGGCAGGACTCTTATCAAATGTGTGAAGTTTGGGGCAGATTGGACATTGCCTTCTTAAGTAACAACAACTTCCTGTTTCATTTCATTAGCATGCTTTAGCACTTAGCTAAGAATTGCTAGCATGTTTTAACATGTTTATAACATGTTTATAACTCAATGGCATATTTACTATGTTGCCAGTACTGCATCACACTGTTAAACATGTCACTTCCTGTTGCCAGTAGGTGGCGCTATTACTATAGCTGAAAATTGTAATGTAGATGTGTTCAGGGCAGGACTCTTATCAAATGTGTGAAGTTTGGGGCAGATTGGACATTGTCTTCTTAAGTAACAACAACTTCCTGTTTCATTTCATTAACATGCTTTAGCACTTAGCTAAGAATTGCTAGCATGTTTTAACATGTTTATAACATGTTTATAACTCAATGGCATATTTACTATGTTGCCAGTACTGCATCACACTGTTAAACATGTCACTTCCTGTTGCCAGTAGGTGGCGCTATTACTATAGCTGAAAATTGTAATGTAGATGTGTTCAGGGCAGGACTCTTATCAAATGTGTGAAGTTTGGGGCAGATTGGACATTGCCTTCTTAAGTAACAACAACTTCCTGTTTCATTTCATTAGCATGCTTTAGCACTTAGCTAAGAATTGCTAGCCTGTTTTAACATGTTTATAACATGTTTATAACTCAATGGCATATTTACTATGTTGCCAGTACTGCATCACACTGTTAAACATGTCACTTCCTGTTGCCAGTAGGTGGCGCTATTACTATAGCTGAAAATTGTAATGTTGATGTGTTCAGGGCAGGACTCTTATCAAATGTGTGAAGTTTGGGGCAGATTGGACATTGTCTTCTTAAGTAACAACAACTTCCTGTTTCATTTCATTAGCATGCTTTAGCACTTAGCTAAGAATTGCTAGCATGTTTTAACATGTTTATAACATGTTTATAACTCAATGGCATATTTACTATGTTGCCAGTACTGCATCACACTGTTAAACATGTCACTTCCTGTTGCCAGTAGGTGGCGCTATTACTATAGCTGAAAATTGTAATGTAGATGTGTTCAGGGCAGGACTCTTATCAAATGTGTGAAGTTTGGGGCTGTTTGGACATTGTCTTCTTAAGTAACAACAACTTCCTGTTTCATTTCATTAGCATGCTTTAGCACTTAGCTAAGAATTACTAGCATGTTTTAACATGATTATAACATGTTTATAATTCAATGGCATATTTAATATGTTGCTAGTACTGCATCACAGTGTTAAACATGTCATTTCCTGTTGCCAGTAGGTGGCGCTATTACTATAACTGAATATTCTCATGTAGATGTGTTCAGGGCAGGACTCTTATCAAATGTGTGAAGTTTCGGGGTTTCGGGGTTCGAAGTTACAGCAAATTACTATTTAATTGCAGTAATAGCATGCTTTAGCACTTAGCTAAGTGTTTGCTAGCATGTTTTAGCATGTTTCAAGTATGTTGATAGCATGTTTAGCACTTGCTGGCACTTTTTTATATGTTATTAGGAGTCCACAAAAGTGTTAAACATGTCACTTCCTGTTGCCAGCAGGTGGCGCTATGACTGTAACTGAATATGAGCATGGACATGTGTTCAGGACAGAACTCTTATCAAACGTGTGAAGTTTGGGGCAGATTGGACATTCCATACCTGAGTTACAGCAAATACCTATTGAATTGGAGTAATAGCATGCTTTAGCACTTAGCTAAGTGCTTGCTAGCATGTTTTAGCATGTTTCAAGTATGTTGTTAGCATGTTTAACACTTGCTGGCACTTTTTTATATGTTATCAGGAGTCCACAACAGTGTTAAACATGTCACTTCCTGTTTGCCAGCAGGTGGCGCTATGACTGTAACTGAATATCAGCATGCACATGTGTTCAGGACAGAACTCTTATCAAACATGTGAAGTTTGGGGCAGATTGGACATTGTTTGCCTGAGTTACAGCAACTTCCTGTTTCATGGCGAAACATCAAAATTTGTCAGGCCGCCGAGGACACGCCCTTCGACGAAAACTCAAGATCTTCGCAATTTAACGTCGCAAAGGCCTTAAGATTACACTCACCAAATTTGAAGATGATCAGATTAAAACTGTAGGAGGAGTTCGTTAAAGTACGAGGCCTGAAAATGGCAAAAACTGCACAAAAATCTGAGAGGAAGTTCAAAATGGCTGACTTCCTGTTGTGTTTAGGGCTACGCTCCAAGAGACTTTTTTGTAGGTATTGGGCCATTACATGTATGTACCGAATTTCGTACACGTACGTGAAACGTAACGCGAGGCGCACTCCGTTGAACCTTTATAGGTGGCGCTATCGAGCCATTTTGGCCCGCCCAATTTTGAAACGCATATCAGATGTAAATTTTCGCCAGTTCTGACACGTGTGCAAATTTTCGTGAGTTTTCGTGCATGTTTAGGCCCTCAAAAATGCGATTCATTGCGGAGAAGAAGAAGAATAATAATAATAATAATAATAAACAGAGCAATTCCAAGAGGGTCCTCACACCATCGGTGCTCGGGCCCTAATAATAATAAACAGAGCAATTCCAAGAGGGTCCTCACACCATCGGTGCTCGGGCCCTAATTATTGGAACACATTTTTACAAGAAAAACTATTTACATTTTTCTTAGTGTCTTTGTAATTTTTGCTAAAATGTAGGGCCCATTTACACAACACCGTTTTTAACTTAAAACAGAAAACTTTTTAATGCATTTTGGCCATTCATTTACACAACAACAGCGTTTTGGGTGCCTGATAACTCAAACTTTTGAAAACGAGTTTCGATGTGCAAGTTTTTGAAAACAACACTGTTATCATCTTCGTGCAAACTACAAAATCGCAAATTTGTGAAACGGTGACATCATGCACATGCGTATTACGTGTTCAGTCTATAGGCACATAGTTTTTCTTTGCAAAGTGACATCACCGTTTTAAGTTGTTTTCATGGATCCGTGTGAACGGGGATCATTTTAACAATATTGTCGTCTGTACTCGAAAAGCGGAAAGGAAAAACTTTTCTGTTTTTAGTACATTGTTTTTTAGTGTACTGTATTAGTGAGTGAAAGGTCTGTTTTGGAAAATCACTCATCAGCTGCTTTAAATGCCATAAGAATTCAATGTAGGGAGTTGATTGTATTTTGAAGAGCAATTTGATATGGGATCTCTCCCAACAATGTGGAACAATGCGCTCTTAGCAAGTACTTATCTTCCACAATCAACAAACTAACAAAGGGTTTATAAGAGTTTAGACAAAAGTGGTTGACATTATGGCCTCAACATCTCAAAATAATGATGGAGTATAAGCATGTTAAGAGTAGCTCATACAAGTCTCTCATTAAAAAAAACTAAGAGTCTGGCTAACTTTAGTCTTTAGATCTCCCCATACTCAGCTAGAAGTGCAGTTGTTGACTCAGTAAGAAACGACATCTTGTTATTTATAATGTGTGTGTCACTAGTCATTTACAAGTAGCTAGTCTGCCCTAGAAAATCAGAACATAGCCAACACTACACTCAAAAAGGGGATGCCATAGTAGAACCATTTTTGGTTCCCCAAAAAAACCTTTCAGTCAACCGTTCCTAAAAGAACCATATTTTTAGTGTGAACCATTTTTCTTAGTGTAAAGACCATTTTAATAATCTTTTTCCACTATAAAGAAAAACTTTAAATAAAAAACTTTATCCACATTTTGGGCAATGGTAAGGTTCTGTGAATATTAAAAGTTGTTCAAGGAACCATTGATGCCAAAAGAAACAACAACTTTATTTTTAAGAGTGTAGACCAGAGAAAAACTTTTTTTCTGTTAAATGTTTCTTTTTTTAAATTTGAGGATATTTCAGCTGTATCTGTCTGTCACAGTACAAATCGTCTCCGGTTACTAAAGTAACCTTGGTTCCCTGAGAGGCGGGAACGAGACATTGCGTTAGCCACCGTGTTCGCTATTGAGTTTTGATTCTAACGCAATTGTCCCATCCGTGCATTTTTTGTTACTGCCCGCAAGCCTGTCAGTATTTGCATACTTCACGACAATTGGCCAGCTGTTCCAAGCTGGCGTTAGCCCATAAGATTTCAAATAAAACGGAGAAGGGAGGAGTTCGCGTAGCGTTGCTATGCAATGTAAAGTTACCGCTCTCAAAAGGGAATATATTTATTTTTGCCAAAGTTACTGACACATTGCAATGTCTTGCAGAAACTTCTAATATGGTAGTTCAAGTTATTTTTTTGTCTTACTTTGAAGGGATTTTTTGGCTTTGACCAGTAGGACCTGGACCAGCAAAGCTCACCACACTATCAGCAGTTCTGTATTAGAGTTTTATATGTTGATTTGTTTTCATTCTTTAAATCATTTTGTGTGATGTTAGCAATATCATCGGTTAGGAGAAAAGGAAATTACTTGACCTGGAATGCAGGACTCCAGACTAATTCCTCTTTGTGCTACTTCATATTAGCAGAAATGCACAATTCACTGACACATGCCGTCTACGCCTTAGCTTCTTTCCTGGATGCCTTTGTATGCAAAAGTGTGTTGACGTGTTCCTGAAAGTGATAGATTACCAGACACAAACAATTTCATGGAGTACGGAAAACCAAATGGGGATGCAGGTCACTGCAAAAGATTAGACTCATTAAACAAAGAGACCTTTTGTAGAGTTGAAACAACAAAGCCTGGGAGTTCATTGTCCTGGAAAATGCATTATGCATCTGAAGGCTTTTCGTACAGTTATCAAAGAAAGTCTTGAGTATTGTGTCAGTTACAGAATAATGACAGGAGGAGGAGATGCTGAATGCAATAATGCTGATTGCTGTTTAACATAAGTTTATACATAGGAGTTAAACTGAACAAAGGGCTGTCCAATGATGCTAATAAGTTAATGAAAATAATGAGGCCTACTCAAATGCTTTTGAATGCATGTTTGATTTAATACCTGATGAATTAGGTTGAATTATTTTAGTGGTAACACTTAAAATAAGGTCCTATTTGTTTACATTAGTTAATGCAGTTTACATGAACTTACTATGAGCAATATATTCATGTTAGTTAATAAAAATACAATTGTTCATTGTTTGTTCATACAGTTCACAGTGCATTAACTAATGTAAACAAACGCAACTTTTGATTTTAATAATGTATTATTGTAGAAATTTGTAGAAGTATTGTTTATTGTTAGTTCATATTAACTATGTAGTTAACTTAAGTTACCAAATGAAGACTGTAAAAAAAAAAAAATATATATATATATATATATATATATATACATATACATATACATATATATATTATATATATATATATATATATATATATAAATATTTAATATTTATGTTTTTTAACAGATGTTTTTTTTTTTTTTGCTTAGAGAGCAATTTAGAGTGGGAATATTGCTTTTCATAGGATAGAATAATGAGAACAACAAAGTATTAGAGAGTATTAGAGAGTATTAGAGAGTTTGAGCCAATATACCTTGGCTCAAAGGTATAAGATAAAGAATGGTATAAAGAAAGGTATAAGTGTGCACCAATTAATATAATGATGGTGAAGAAAGGGATGTCCAGAAAATGTCATGGTTTTGATTTTGCATTATGTCCATGTCTAATTTCCATGGCAAGACATTCCTTGTCACTGTTTTTTTTTCCACATAAACCTATTTGTGTAGCGCTTTTTTCATTAGTTAAAAAATGGAGACCACTCAACAGGGGTAATGTGAAAAGAAGTCTTCTAGTTTAGAAGAAATTGATTTTCATTCATGAGCAAGGTGGAGGGTGGGGGTGTGACCTTGACCAGCTAGCACCTTGACCAGACCATGGTACCATGCGCTAATGTTTACAGTAGATGTATCGCAATGTCTCGTAGACACGCAGTCGTTCAAGCTTTCCAGTTTGACAAAGAATCTGATCCGAATGGAGAAGCATCTGAAGAAGTTGCAACTCAGCGGCTACCGCAGGACGTCTCCGAATGGTTGGTTTAAAATATTGTGTCTGGATACGGTACTTTAGTTGGTTTGTTTATGTTTGCTGTTAGAGTTATTATCATGTAGTGATAGCCCCGTTGCTGTAAGGCGCCTTGAATTTGCCCATTCTCATGAGGTGCACACTCATAGTCATTTCGAAGAGGGGAAATGCGGATATTGCGTGTGCCATAACACCAACAGCAGAACGGTTATCCAAATAACAAAGAAGTGTACAACACTCGTGTTACAGTGTGTGTATTCACACACATACTTGATGCTATCTACCTTTACATTAGCAACAGTAACTGGACTATTAGCTGCAGAGCTAATGTTACAGCCACATTCTAAGGGTATGTTTGACGCAGACATACAAAACTTTGGGAAGTTGTGTCGGCGCATTTCCAGAGAAAATGAAATTAACCCGGTTCTTCAGAGGCTCGGATGAAGAAACTAAAAAAATACTTTTGTGTTCGTTTGTACATCCAAACACTGCAACTGCCATGCTTTACTCGTTTGCAAGCCATGATGTCTCTCGAGGAAAAACCAGTAACGCGCTTGCACGGTCGTAGCTCATTTTCTAATGGCCTGCCAAATTCTCGGGGTGGGCAAAGCAGAGAAAGGGGAAGTAATCTTTCCCCCGTATGACGACATATATGGACAATTCCAGATTGGCACATCTGAGCTTTCATTTTCTCAAAGGTGGAGCAGCATTTCTAGCCATTGGGGGGCCATAGGCAGGCTAGGGGAAATCACCATTAAAATTGAAAAGCTTCAGGAACTTGTTCTACGCGCTAACTTTGTAGATAAAGCGAAAAAGAGACTTTGATTGTGCACATTTAGAAGTACATTGGAAAATATACATTTGGGGCCCTGAAATGCAGCCAGAAATTAAACCAATATTTAACGCCCCTCCAGTGCTCTGTCAAGTAGATGTACTTTGCATGTTAGTGGTCCTATGCCATTGTTTGGGAGTGTATTTGTCAATGTTAAAACTGTCTGAGATTTTGCAAAAAAGCAGAGTGCTCAGATTTTAAATTGTGTCATCTGTGAAGTGACATTTACCATTAGTCTAAGAGTATGCAGTGAATGATTTTGAATAGCCATCATTCTTAGGAAGTCTAAGTAAGTCATGCAGATTTTATATGCATCTCCTATCCCTTATTGGTTTGTTTATTAAATATATTGGCAAATATATTTAATTTACTTTACCCTCTTTAAATTCATTCCGCAAGACCTCCACCGATTTCCCTTAAAGCATCTGCAGATTGCATCTGGTTCTAGTTGGAAGTGTTTAGTTTCACAATATCTTGTTTAAAGTCCAAACTACAGGAACAATGTCCATTTTCTCAAAACACCGTCTTGCTGATGATACAGTCTTTGTTTGTATATGGAATATATCATAATGATGCATGCACAATGTTTATGTTTCTTCCGTATTTTGTCATTTCTAATTAACATAGATGTTCACATTGTACTTCCTGATTCAAACTGGGAAGGAAGGATTCGATTTGTGCCGTTCGATAAAACAGTTTAAAACAAAATATAAGAATTATTTTGGTTGTTTAACATCTGTTTTTCTGTGGGAATGAACACTGGATCTCTCATTGTCTGCGTTGGGAGTAAATAACCAAAGTCAAGAGCTCTTCAACGTGGTTGCCCGGAAAGATCAGACAATTGCCGCTTTGAGGTCAAAATGTGACTTTATGACTAGTTAAAGCGGCATATGGTTAACTGAAGTTCAACTTATGAACTAAAGTTCGTCATCACAGATATGTCAATGAATGCCAATGGGCCATGAACGCTTTTAAGAAGATTAAAAATGAGATCATTAGAGTGACTGAATCTGCAGTTTGTGGCTGATTATGGCATTTGTGTGACCCAACAGAGCTGTTCTGTCTTGACGTCAATTTGTAGGTCGACCTAGGCTAATTTGCCATGAGTTCTCTTGGGAAACTTTAATGGATTTTTTTTGAACAGCAGTTTTGAATTTATGAGTAACATACGGTGTGTAGTTGACATTACTCGAAGAGCCGCTGTTCAACAAATGAGAACAAAATGTAGAGCAAAACATTGAAGTCTCTTCAAATGTTAACCACATACTTTGTTGTACTTATAAATATAAAAAGCTTCTATTCTAAGCCATATACTGTAGCTCTAAAACCATAACATTTTAACATTTTAAATGTTTCTTCTGCATTTACAAACCGAACAGCTCTATTTCATAAATGTTGATTGAATAATCATTAATCAATACCTTTCATGTACCTTCAAGAATACTGATGAAGCAGACATTTTTCTTTGTTACTGTATTTTCTGGTTAGTTGTTACCGACATACTGTTCACTGATTCAACCCATGCTTTCACAAATCTCCCTGGTTTTGATCCTGCAGATGTTCTGTGACCATCTGTGAAAGAGAAGGCGAAATCTGTCGAGCTCAGAGAGGACCTGTTTTGAAGAGCGCTTTGTATTGTAACCATCTGCTTTACAGATGACCTAATTATGATCTAACAGAGCAATGGCAACAGCCTTTGTTTTAGCGCCCACCCCTTCATGTAAACATTTATCACCATAGGTTATCTATGGGATGTTTTACAGACTTCAACAACAATGTGATCAATACTGCAAATTAACAGGCTCTTAGAATACAGGCCTTTGTAAGCATATTGAAGAAAATCCTTGAGAAGGATGTTTTAATAAAGTCAACGCCTAAACATTAGCTTTGTTTAACTTAATGCGCAAGGCCTTCATTGCGAAAGACGTCTGGGCTAAATGAAAGACTCGTGCTACATTTTCTGATCTTTTATCAAAAAGTACATTTACAGATTTCTTCATTAATTACGAGATGCATAGTCCTAACAGTTGTTATAACTTGAGCAAAATGAGCAGAAACTCAAAGTCATTATGAATCATCGTTTGAGATTTCCTGCTTTCACGGTATCATAAAAATGACATACACTGAATGACTTAAACACAACATATGCCCTTGTACAAATAAACAAACCCCAATACAATTCAAGGCTCAAAAAAGGGGCATCACTCATGTTTTATGGCTGTAAAAGTTAAACAGGAAAGCAGATACGTTTTTTTAGCTGATTGCTAAGCGACTGTTGTTTTGTTTTGGGGTCAGTTTTTGTGTTTTTTAATAGAGTACAGGTCACTCTTCGTCTCTGGAGACACTTTGCTAATGGGTTTTTCCTCTGCTCAATTTGGAAGATTATATTTATAGACAAACCTTAAACTCTTTTAAGCATAACAGAACGTTTTAATAAAATTTTTTGTATATAAACCAGGTGTGGCAAGATCCAGGATGACAAGATTCCAGCGCAACACAATTTTTTTGTCTACATGAAAAATAAAATGCACTCCACTCACAACACAAAGAAAATGTCTCTGTTACATATGGTAACCCTCATTTCCTAAAGGAGGGAACGAAGATGCCACGTCATTGAGACAGACGAATAGGAATGTCGCTAGAGAGGCCAATCTACTTTGAGTGAAACTAAACGAGCCATTGCACATTGGCGTGCAATCATTTGCAACAGCTGCTCTGGCACGCAGCACGGGTATATAACGAGCAGAAGGTGCGATTGCACTTCAGTTTTTTGTTGAGGAACCGAGCCAATGAGCTGGCTGACCCGGCAGACCACAGCAGATGTGGCGACGGGATGTGGCGTATCCGTTCCCTCCTTCAGGGAACGAGGGTTACCATATGACAGTGCTTCTACCCGTTTAGGGTGAGAACACGGGAGGAGACCGGCTCTATGCGTAGGCTATAATATCTAGCGAACTTGTTAGGTGTCGCCCAGCCCGCAGCTCTACAGATATCTGTTAGCGAGGTGCCACGTGCCAGCGCCCAGGAGGATGCAACGCCTTTCGTGGTGTGAGCATGCAACCTGAGCGAGCAGGGCTTGGTAAGCCAAGGCGATAGCATTCACTATCCAGTGGGCCATCCTCTGCTTGGAGACAGCCTTTCCCTTCTGCTGGCCTCGGTAACAGACAAAGAGCTGGTCTGAGATCCTGAGACTTTGAGTTCTGTCCACGTACAGAAGCAGAGCGCGGACAGGGCAGAGCAAAGCCAGAGCTGGGTCTTCCTCCTCCAGGAGTAGTGCTTGCAGGTTCACCACCTGGTCCCTCAAGGGAGTGGTAGGAACATTGGGCAGATAGCCAGGCTGGGGTCTCAGTACAACATGGTTGTCACCCAGCCCAAACTCTAGGCATGATTCGTCGACCAAAAATGCCTGTAGGGTGGGCAAACAGGTCTACCTGAGCCTCCCCAAACTCTCTCCAGATCAGCTGAACCGCCGGTGGAGTCGCCATTCTCCCAGGAGCACAGCTCGCGATAGCTCGTCGACAACACGGTTGAGCACACCAGAGACATACATGGCTTCTGACTCCAGAGGAGGAGATGGCGGGCGAGTTACGATGGGAGCATAGACCACCTTGGTTGATGTACGCAACGGTGGCAGTGTTGTCCGTACGGACCAGCACGTCCCTGCCCTGTAGCGGCCTTTTTAAGCGGCTCAGAGCGAGACGTACTGCGAGCAACTCGAGGCAGCTGATGTGCCAATGCAGTTGGAGACCCGTCCACACCCCTGACACTGCATGCCCTTATGGTCATGTGTTTGTGCATGCACCCAGGTCCAGGTGGCAGAGGCATCTGTGAACACCACAGCATGCCTGGACACCTGTTCCAAGAGCACTCCTGGAACCCGCAGGAATGAGGGCTCTGACCACGGGCTGAAGGTCTGGCAATCAGTTCAGGCAGTTCAGCACCGACCGATGGGTTCCTCTCTGAGGCATGCTGCCTGTGCGACCGAATCCAACTCCATACCGAGAAAAGAGATCCTCCTCATGGGGAGAGTTTGCTTTTTCCCAGTTGACCTGATCTCATTACTGATCTGGTGAGTATGCTAGTATGAGCCAGTCTTCTAGATAGTTGAGGATGCGAACGCCCTGTTCTCTCATGGGAACAAGGGCCCCCTCCGTGACTTTCGAGAAGACACAAGGAGACAGGGACAGCCCGAAGGTCAGGACCTTGTACTGATATGACCGACCCTCGAACGCAAAGCGCAGAAACTGCCTGTGTCGAGGGAGAATCGAGACATGAAAGTACGCTTCCTTCAGGTTGATCGCTGCAAACCAATCTCTGGGACTGATCCATGAGCATTTTGAAGGGTAGCTTGTGGAGACTCTGATTCAAAACTCGCAGGTCCAAGATTTGTTGTAACTCACTGCCTTTCATGGATACAGTGAATTAGAGACTGTAGTGCCCCGACCTCATATCTGCTGGAGGGACCGGCTCTATCGCATTATAGTATCCTAAATCTCTCAACTTCTATAATCAATCTCTTCCCAATCATGCTGGATGTTTAAGAGGAGCTGTATTTTTGTCCAATGCATTTTCCGACACATTAGTGCAAAACCATGGAAACAAAACAACCAACAGCATGGAAAAGATACCCTTTTCCTGCCTTTTCTTTGGGCTTTGGAAACCGACCGTGTATTTTTTTTTTTTTTTTTTTTTTAGTTGATTATGCCTTGACTGACTTAATTAGAACAATGAGTATTAGCGATGTTAAATCAATTCCAGAACTTATGCTGTTCACATGTACGTCAGATGTACTGTAAGTGAAATCCCAGGCAAAATCTGCTGACTTTTTTTGGAAATCTAAAATTAAAATTTAGTATGCGGTTATTGGCAGCTACGATCAGAATCGAATTAGCCCAAATAGTTAATAAACGAACACTCAAGGAGTGTGAGGAACTGTAAATGACAAGCATTCCAGTTCTGCAACAAAAAGTTCTCAGAGTTCAGCAGGAACAGATTCGAAATTTTAGTTGTTGCATGGAAGCCAATCAGACGTTCCACTCTGTTTACTTCTTTGTCTGTCCACTGATTAGCTATAAATAGCTTAGAGGCCCTATTGTTTCTGAGATATTTAGTACAGATGGAAGTTTTTCACAAAGTTCAAAAAGTCACCTGTAACAGCAGCTAGTGACCCCTGTCAAGCATTCCAGGAATCCCAGAGCGCTCCAGGCCTCATGTCTCTGCTCAAGCAATTTTTCAATCAGATCTTCTCCAAGTAAATTCACAGATCATGGATGTGTCTGGTTATAGAGGTGATGGGAGCTAGTTATCATAATTTTAACAGTGAGTATTTTTCAGGCTGGATTTATTGTTCCAAGTCAGTTTCTGTATAAACGCATACCTCAAAAAGGGTCACAGGTCTGTTCTGATTGGGTCATAGACCGTATAGAAAGATTGTTGAACATTTTATTGTTATGATTTGTATAATAAAAACCAGAAGAAATTACATATAGATATATATTTATAAATGTATGGTATAATATATACCTATAAGACATCTATATATGTATTATTGATTATAATGATTATTATAAATAATAATAATAATAATAAAATACTTAATTTTAATTTAGTTCATAATAATAATAATAATTTTGTTTACTTTTCTAAGAGAAGTACTTGATCAGGTCATTTATCCAATGTAAAATCTAAGTTCTGAATCAGAGCCAGTTCAGAACCATTGCCTTAAGTATTGGCTACAAAGAAAGATTATTTTCCATGGAAAAAAAGATACAACACAACATGCACCTTTGTAGACATGTTACAGTGGAAATTACCTTTTACAGGGAAATAAATATACATCTTACTGGCTTTTAAGCTAAATAAAAACAATTATGACACACAAAGCAATTTAGTGTGTCAACTAGCCCTGTTTTGCTTATTTTCTTGGCAAATGTTCGCTCCCAGACTTTTGCACTGAATTTTAAAGTTTGGTATGAAAGGGCCTTTAAGACTCTTTATTTTTACCCTCTTATGGTCTGATTGAAAATTACCCTTGTCAGACTTATACTTAATGTTATCAAGTCCTCTCTACATTTCTATACTCTCTACACTCATAGAAGTAATGGGATTTAATCATATAAAATTCATTTAACTGCTGTTTCACAGCATGTCTGAATAGAAAAGGCATATGATTTTTGACTATATTTTTATGGTTTTCATCCATCATTCCCACAAACTGATTTGTTTAATTTGAATTTAATTCAGGCCTTCATTCGCACTGAGTAATTCAAAATGTCAAGTGTTTGAAATGAGTCATTACTCTTGCTTCTTTGTATCACGATTTGTTAAAAAGATCAGCCGGATATGCTCATCAAATTCGTCTTCAATAGACAGCTTATCGAAATTGGTGCTTTTTAAAGACAAATATTTGAAGGCTGAGTTATTTTGTGCTAATGACGCCTATGATGATGCACATACCATGACTGTGTCTGAGTCTTGAGTCAGTCTCTCTGTTTCCCTCTATACAAAGGCTGCAGATTACATCTTTTATGCTTCTTCTATGGATCCGAGTTGGGCTTCGCCTCTGGGGCTCTATCAATGCTGAGTTTCTTGTCTGCCTGTCTGCCCTTTTCATGTCAGAAAAGCGTTCACTGTAAACTCTCTATTCTTTTGTCTGGTTTATGTAAGATAAAACTGATCTGTGAGATGGTTGTCCTCTCGGCGCTTTCACCTCCAGGATTGGTGGAGAGCTGTTGTGTGGCCGGGCAGAAATGGGCCGAGGAGAACCAAGACTGCAACCGTATGCCTGTCAAAACAGAAGACCTCAGCTCTGTGTGTGGGTAAGCTGAATGACGTTTCAAATCCTTTGTTTTGGTGCTCAGTACAACTTGAGGAATCAGTCAAGCAGGAAGCAGAGTGAGTGAGAATAGTCCATACTAATTTTCTCTGGATGCAAATGAAATGTAAAAAGCTGCTGCTGATTGGTCAGTTGCAACTAGTAGTATCCAAAGCATCCAGAGGTTTTCGACCTTTTGGGTGCCATGGACTTGTAAATGCGATGAGGATGTACATGAGGGACACCTTTCCTTAAATGTAAAAGACGGCTATATATTTTCTTGTATAAACTGACAATTTTTATTATTAAATTATTTTCTGGAAATATATGACGTTTCTATAAATTTGACACTGCATTATTTCTACCCACAATTAAATGTATAAACCTGAAGAGAAACTTAAAATTATGGCTGTCAAAATAAAATAAAGAAGAGCTTAGTTATATAATATAATAGAATTTATATTATATTATTATTATTATATTATATAATATACTGTACTACTCTTCAAAAGTTTGGGCTCTTCAAGATTTTATGCTTTTGAAAAACACCTTTTATGCTCACCAAGGCTGCATTTATCTGATCAAAAATACAATAAAAACATATGATTGTAAAATATAACAAATAGTGAATTTTCAGCATCATTACTCCAGTCTTCAGTGTCATATGATCCTTCAAAAATTATTCTAATATGCTGATTTGATGCTCAAGAAATTACCTTTTTTAATGTCTTAAAAGTATTAATAAAAAATTAAAGAAACTTTTATAAAAAAACTTTCAAAATAATTTTGAACAGTAATGCATTTCTTTAACCCTTTATTATGTTTTATTTTTACTTTTTTCTGAAAACCTTTCATGGAAATAGCACTATTTTTGCTGTCATCTGGGACTCCTTAGACCCCAGCTTGAAAACCTCTGCTCTAAACAACAAGTAAATCTGATGAGAAAGGTGTTGACACACTTGGTTTTAGAAACGGGTATTAAATTATGTTAAACATTTTCTGCTTTGTTCAAGTGTTGTCCAGAAGCAGTGCTGTTCAGGTGCTCTGAGAGAGAGCAGGTGTCAGGCTGGCATGAATGCAGCAAAGGCCGGACATGCCTGTGAGGGAAACAGCCCGCTCTGCGGAGAAGATTCACAAATGGTAAGATATTAACTAGTGGCATCAAACAGACTAAAAAATAATGACCGTTTTCAAACAGAGTTCATAAAATAATGAAAGAAAAATACAAATGATGCAGGATCTCTGTGGTATTCAGTATGTTTGGAAACTTTTTTTATGTTTGGTCATTTTTTGGGCAATTTAAAATTATTTACTGAAAACTGTCTGGTCATGTGAATGTCCTAATCAGTCCCAACATTACAAAAAATTGTCTTAAGCTGTGAACACAACAAGTAGCAGCAGGACATTTAAAAAAAAGTGTCTGGTTTCTATTTCTGCTGGTTCAACTGGTCCCTTGGTCCTATTACAGTTCTGTTAAAAAATGTGGGGTCGGTAATTTACTCGATCAAAAATAAAGTAAAAACAGCTAAATAAAAGTTTAAAACATGTTTTCCATTTTATTATACATTTTTAATATATTTCTGTGATGGCAAAGCTGAATTTTCAGCAGTGTCACATTATCCTTCAGAAATCATTCTAATAGGCTTGTTACGAACCGTTGTGGGTCTAGGGCTGGTACCGCAACATTTATATATTGAGTATACTGCTGAAAGTGGAGTGTGGTGTAAAACACATGTCAGACTCGTTTTAAAGAGAAAAATAACTGGAATTTATTTCCATAAGCCGAAACCACTGAATCCAGTCAAATAATAATGTGTGCTACATACAATAAATGATAGTCAGTGCAAAATCGCATCGTGCCATCGCTCTTCGGCACCAGTAAGCACGGAGAACTCCATGGACTACAACTGGAGTGAGCAAGTCCATGCTCAAATACTCAACCTCTTTCCGCATCAGAGCTCTCTTCACAGTATTCACGCGATACGAGTGTTGTTTGATCGGAACAGCCTCACCCACGTTAATATCGTGCTCTAACACTGTAGTACAGGAAGGTACATCATTAAATAGAGCAGGAAAATCAATCAACTGCATAATCTCACATCTTTGTTGTTCAGGTAAATGAAATCCTCGAGATGCAAAATTAGATAATACCTCTGAATTCTTCAGTCCAGCACACTGTTGATGAGAATGACGCAGGATTATCCCCATCATCCTCTGGATCAGCCATCTCGACAGCAGCGCAGGCAGCTAACACAGGAGTGGGGAGTTCATCTGTAGATGACACATTCTGACCAGCTTCTCGGTTATGAAAAGTCTCCAACATATTTACATGACATACACGAGTCTTTCTCCTTCTATCAGGAGTTTCAATGACGTAATCTGTATCACTAATTTTTCTTACCACCTCATATGGTCCAGAAAATCGTGCTGATAAAGCAGACCCTACCATGGGCAGCAACACCAACACCTGATCGCCTTTATTAAAGGTACGGGATACAGATTTACGATCACACTTCATTTTTTTCTGAGCAACTTTAAGTGACTCTCTTGCCACTGAACATGCATTGTGTAAGCGTTCACGGAACTTACTCACATAATCAATCACACTCACTTTAGGGTTAGACTCAAAAGACAACAGATTTTCCTTAAGCATTTTCAAGGGTTTTCTGACAGTGTGTCCGAATACCAATTCAGTAGGGCTGAAACCAAGACTTTCTTGAACTGCTTCTCTGATCGCAAACAAAAGTAACGGTACACCCTTATTCCACTGTTTACCCGTATCCATGCAATACTTCCTGAGCATTGCCTTCAGCATTTGGTGGAAACGCTCGAGCGCCCCCTGGCTTTCAGCGTGCTTGGAGAACTTTGTGGAGGCTTGGAGAACACTTGTGCGTGCTTTCTCCAACACGTCAACACTTGGAGAAAATTAGTGCCTTGATCTGTCTGCACAATTTTCGGTAGACCAAATGTAGAGAAAAACTTCACAAGTGCTCCAATTGACCGTTCGCAAAAGCCACGCCCCCTAGTTATTGTTGCTACGCCCGTCAAACAAATGGTCAAACACGACCAGCGCCACAGATTGCCATGAATGGAAGAGGTATACCCGTGCGTGTCAGTGACCTTTTTTCGAGCAATTACCTCCGCGATATCCTCCAGATCGAGGCAAAATGGGTTACAGTATGCAGTGGAGGGATATATTCAAAATATAAAAATACGCAAAGGAGACATGACTACTATTGAGGCTAATATACCGGTCTCAAGCGAAATCTGAGAAACCCCATGACCTGTAACGTTACCTCAAATGCAACCAGTAAATTACAGCCTTGAAGAAGATTTAATACGCTGGTTCAGTCGCTAATTGTTTGGAGTTAGAAATATATAATTCGCGCTGCATATTTAGTAATTTTGCCTCAGATACAGGATTATACATTCGCTTTAACAAGCAGGTTTTTCATTACCACGGCAACCGCTTGCGTGTCATGCTGAATCCGATTTTCGTGTTTAAAAAGTAACTATACATAAGAGACGGAAAGATGCAGATAACCATACATTTAAGGTTATTTCTATTCATTACGATATTGATTACGTTATATGAACTGATGTTGTCAAGTAAGCTTCATGCGTTCCCCGTTGCGAGCGTGCACTCTTCTAAACTGTAGTCTACAGGTCCTGCACTGCTAGTGACTGCTGCTCATTTCCCCCCGAAAATATCACGTTAACAACAACCCTTTAGAAAACGTACTTCCTTTGTGGATCCTCTTGATCTGCTCTCTCCATGTTTCTTTGACTAATCTCAGTGTGTCAGTCTCATGCACGCTGTTCGCGAGTGAACCATGTTCGACACATGTAACTGGGAGTGGGGCCGTCCACACTGTTTTATCCATCGTAGGCACCGTTCACGTTGTGTTTTCGGCTTTGGGAACGAAAAGAACACAACTCCTCCAGACAATCTCTCGGAGTATCTAGTGTCCGGTTTACAAACGCAGTGGGCGCACCACTTCACCAGCTTGCTTGGAGTCAATGTTTGACGGAGCTGCTCACATAGTAACGGTTGCTATGATGTGTGATTGGACAATGGCCGTTTTGGGGGAGGGGCCTGCGAACGGTCAATTATCACAGGTGCAGTGATCTTCCTCAACGGAATTGATTCCGGAAATCTAGTCGCAGTACACATGATAGTCAATAAAAACTGACTGCCAGTCTTAGACTTAGGCAACAGGCCAACACAATCAACAATAACGTGCTGAAATGGTTCTCCCATCACTGGAATAGGTACAAGAGGAGCACGTGGGATGACCTGGTTCGGTTTACCAGTAATCTGACATGTACGACAAAATTGTGTGAAGTCAGCTTTTAATCTCAGCCAAAAGAAGTGCCTTAAAATGCGGTGATAAGTTTTCTTTACTCCTAGATGCCCTGACAAATCGTGATCATGAGCTAATGATAAAACTTGTCGGTAACAAGAAGGAACCACAATCTGATACACACTACACCATTCAGCATCATCTGTAGTACTAGAGCACCACTTACGCATCAATAAATCGTTCTCAACATATGCAGTTTTTCCCTTTCTTGAACTTTCTCTGGGAGAACAGTAGCTGCAAAACACATCTGAAGACTTTCATCCTCCTTCTGGGCAGTAATAACCATCTCACGTGTCACACGCAGTGTTATTTCCGAGGGCTTCGGAACAGAGTTTCTCGGTCTTACTCTCATCAGATAAAACATCACTGATAAAACTAGATGCCATAAAAGATGTAGCTAAATCACCAACTGTATCTAACTCTTCGCCTGAGATCGCGTAACCACACAAGCAGAAAAAGTCTCAGGATAAAACTTCGCCAACTCATCAGGTTGATCTGACACCTGGGTTATCAAAAACTTCCAGCAAAGTCATAACTTTCCCACCGGCCAGATCATTGCCAAGGATAAATTTTACTCCACTCACAGGCAACCGCGCACGAACGGCTACTGGATTAAGACATTACTCCTACATGAAGTCTGATCAGAAAATGGGAGTACATCTGCACTGATGAAAGACTGCATTGCTCCAGTGTCACGCAGCATTTTTACTCCAATCTGCTCATCTGACTTTCCCGTAACAGAAATCAATCCTTCTAGCAGAAACAGTGCATAACTAGAATCAGGTTTCTCACTACCTTCGACCTTAACAGAATCAACCAGTTTAACAAAACCAGCGCTCTTAGGTACAGAATTCGGTTGCTTTCGTTTCAACACAATCGCGATTAAATGACCAACTTTGTGGCAATAAAAACATTCTCGATCCTTTTGATTTCACAGTAACTTTCGGTCGTAAAAAACTACTCTGATTCACATAAGACATAGCTCTCTCAGAACATGCAGGAGCGAACACATTTTTATGCGCCAGTACAAATTCATTCGCAAGAACTGAAGCTTGCGACAAAGACGACACTTTTTGTTCATTTAGATAGACAACTACACGCTCAGATACGCAGTTCTTGAAGTCTTCTAAAAGAATCAACTCTCGCATGTCTTTAACATCATTCACCTTACTCGACGTGCACCACTTATCAAACAAGATGCTTTTCGCTCTCGCAAATTCAACAAATGACTGATTACAACTTTTCTTATGACACCTAAACTGTTGTCTGTAGGCTTCTGGCACTAGCTCATGTGCACGCAAAATCACAAGTCTCACAACCTCATAATTCACACTATACTCTAAGGACAACGTAGTGCAAACATCTTGAGCCTTACCAGTAAGCTTGCACTGCAACAGCAAAGGCCAAACCTCTTTAGGCCAGCAGAGTATGGAAGCAATTCGCTCAAACACGCTAAAATATGAGTCAACTTCTGTTTCCTGAAACTGCGGCACAAGAGAAATACGTCTACGGACCTCAAAGTTGGTTCCTTCTGAACCAGCCCCTGCCGAAACATCAGTGGCTGGTAAGGGTTGCACAACTGGAGCAGGTGTCACTTTGGCTGCATTCAATTCAAGTTCACGGAGCTTAATCTGCGTGTCTGCATCGATTTCAAGTCTGTGGACTTCAAGTCTAAACTCCACATCCGCTCGACGGATTTCTGCCCGTTCGCGGGCCTACATCTGGAGTCGCGCTATGCGAACCTTCGTTCGTGCATTACTTCCTGCAAACTCGGACCGAAAAGGGATCGAAGGGCGGCAAGACGGATTTGACTTCAGAACCCTCCATCTCAGCCGTCTCGCTCTGCTCCTCCTCCGGATGACTGTCAGCACCAGGAAGAACTTCCCCAACACCTGCGGGCAACACTAAAACACCTAGTTCCACCAACCTTTGGGATACAGTAGACCTAGTCTCTTTTTTAAGCCGCTGCTTCGAAACAGCAATCTGAAAATGAGCAGCGATACACAGCAAATCATCTTTCCTACATTTATCTAACTGTTCCATTGTAGGTGCACTCACTTCTGTAGCTAAGGTATTAGAACCCACACACTAATTTCCGCCTCATACAGCACTAACTCTTCAAAACAAACAAACAAAAACCCGCACATGAACCTTCCACCAACCACGCCAGCAGTAGTCAATATCTCGGGAAAAATATAGTTAAATTATCCCGGACGAGCCCCCATTTAATGTTACAAACCGTTGTGGGTCTAGGGCTGGTACCGCAACATTTATATATTGAGTATACTGCTGAAAGTGGAGTGTGGTGGAAAAACACGTCAGACTCGTTTTGAAGAGAAAAATAACTGGACTTTATTTCCATAAGCCGAAGCCACTGAATCCAGTCAAATAATAATAATAATAATAATAATAATAAGTCCTACATACAATAAATGATAGGGTGAATAAACAAACAATAAATAGGAAAAGAACAAAAGTGGTGCCAAAAGAAAGAACACAAGATAACAAAAACACTCCTTAAATCTAAACCTAATCTAACCAAAGTAAAATGTAGAAAAGAAACCGAAATCTTCGGTGCATCCGGCACCCAAACTCAACTATCTAATAAAACAGAAATACAAGGAGTGGCGCTCACTTCTTACCTGGTGTGTCTAACAATTGTCTGCTACGGGTGCAATGTATATCGCGATATACTTGCCTATGTTCTTTCTCCAGAAAAGCAAACAAAAGATAGACAACACAAATTAATCTCACCCATCCAAAAAGGAAAACATGTCACGTACAAAAGCACATAGCACAACCCTCACTCAGGCAAAAGCATACATAAACTCATTCCACTAGTAAGAACTCAGATCGCTACTAAGAGCACAATTCACTTACAAAGAGCACAGATCACTACAGAGAGTGCGAGGTTTGCTACCAAAAGCTACAGAGAGAGTGCAGAGTTTGCTATCAAATGCTACAGAGAGAGAGAGAGTGACAATGAACACAACATCCTTTTAACCAGCTGGGACGGCCTCCAGTTAATCACCAAGCCCCGCCTTAAGGATGAATGACGTCCGACTCGGTCAATCACAGCAACCTATAAGCAGAGATAGGGTGATAGAGAAAGAGAGAGGATAATGAGCATAACGACCAACACGTGATAAACACACCAATGTGCACAGGATAATAAAAACATAACACACACGCGTGGAACGTAACAGGCTGATTTTAAACATTTCTTATTGTTATCAATGTTGAAAACAGATGATCTGCTTAATATCTTAATGGAAACTGATAAATGTTTCCAGGATTCTTTGATGAATAGAAAGTAAAAAAAAAAACATTATTTATTTGAAACAAATATCTTATGTAACATTATAAATGCTTTACTTTCACTTTTGATCAGATTAATGGGTACTTGCTGAATGAAAGTATTGATTTAGAAAATAATAATTTTAATTAATTTTAATAATAATAATAAATGTGTTCAAATAGTTTAAAAGTTTTTTTTCAAAGTATGAAAGGTGGTGTATGTTAAACCTCAAAAATGCTCTTATTGGCTGTGTTTGTGTAACATTATACATCATTTTGGCTTTCAGTGTGGAAATGACTTGCTCGACAGTCACATTATGACTGGTTAGGACTGAAAAAAATGTTTTTCGATCTTTTTCTTGCTATTTAATGTAGGACTGCTGTAACTGCTGTGCACTGGGTCTGCGTTTACGAAAAGAAGGTAAAGGTTGTGAAGTGCATGAGCATCTGAGTTACCCATGTGGACACGTCTTCCTCACGTGCTGCGAGGAGGGCGAGGAAGGTCCTGCTCCGCCCACGATCAAGAAAAAACAGAGACCTCAACCGACTGCTCTTCCTAAGAGAGGTGAAATTCTTTTCTTTTACACATTTTGTTTTTACAGCAGAGTTTACTCGTGCTTTGCAATGTGTAACCTGTAGTGTATGGCTGATTTCCAGTGGTTGGGTCTGGGGTGAGTGAGAGTTCATATTTTTTAGATGAACAAATCTAGACGGGCTGTCCATGCCAAGAAAGGGTTGTGATGGAGACACACCATATGATGTAAAACCACATGAGGACCTGGAATGTCTCAGTTTTGAGTTGCATTTTTTCCCCCCACAATGTCCCAGTTATCTCTTCATCCCAGTGACTTTTGAGTTTATGTCTTCTTACATCAGTGCCTTAGTCGTGATTTTGATTGTTTGTTTTTAAAGCCTGGATCATACTTGGAAGCGTCTGAAATCTGGCTTTGTCTTGGCATTCAGTTTCACGTTCGAGTTCGTCACACTGCTGGCCGAGAGGTTGACATTGATGGATCAGAGGAAAGAAAGATGCCCAGAGCTGATTGGTCAGGTGTCACGTTACCGTTCAGAATAATGCACAAAGATGCTGGCAAGCTGGGCTGAATCAGAAGCAGATGGCAAAGCAGGCTGTTGCCTTTCTGCCCGTGCCAGCAAACTTTCCTCCTGCCTCAAATGTTTCAGCTGACTAATTTCACTAATTTTGGCAGGATTTGCATGGAAACATTGTTCTCTTTTTTGGAATTATGCTATATGTTTACACTGGGATAAGACCTGATATTAGTTTAGAAAAAGACTGTGTACACTCCTTTTTAAATTGAATTTATTGAAATGAGGTATTGCAACATAATTATTTTGTCTTAACCTGATTTCATTGTGTGAAATCAATTTAAATTTGGAAAATGGATGTTTACTTAATCCTTTTGTATTCGGAATACATGAATAATGTTCACTGGCGAAAATACAGCAGAAATCCAAATCCAGACCCATATATTTTCTGACTGTGTAGTTAGTTTAGACCCTACAAAATTAAAGTAAACATTTTTTTTATTTCTTTGTTAAATGCTATCTAATATAAAAAAATTAAAAAATACGGATTTATATAAAAATAAAACGTACTCGGTTACTAACGTAACCTCGGTTCTCTCTAGAGAGGGAACGAGTACTGCGTAATATCTTACGCTATGGGGAAAACTCTTTTCCTCGAGATATTGAAGCCAAAAATTATCCTTAATTTTTAAAAATGTAAAACGCTTTGCAGCAGCAAGCAGACAAGGGCGAGACAGCTCGCGCGCCCATTGGCTGCCTTGCTGGAAAAGCAGCAGCCTATCGAGGCACAATGCACAGGCCAACACTCCACACATAAGCCGCATGGCGGCCGATAAGCCCGAAGTTCAGACCGCCAAAAGCTTAGCTTGTAAGGCGGGAACCTCCAGGTTATAGTATTTTATAAATGTAGACGGCGAGGCCCAGCCCGCGGCCATACAAATATCTTGCAGGGTAACCCCGCTAGACCATGCCCACGAGGAGGCCATGCCTCTTGTGGAGTGCGCTCTAACACCCAAAGGGCACTGTAGGCCCTTAGAAGTGTAAGCCAGCGCAATGGCACCGACTATCCTTCTGGATAGGCTCTGTTTCGAAGCGGCAAGTCCCTTAGCACGGCCGCCAAACGAAACGAAAAGCTGCTCAGTCTGTCTGAAACCAGACGAGCGGGACACATAAGCCCTTAGTGCCCTGACAGGGCAAAGGAGACTCGCGTCCTTCTCCTCATTGAGAACCGGAAGGGCAGACAGGGAAATCACCTGGGCCCTGAACGGTGTGTTGAGGGATTTTGGCACGTAGCCGTGCTTCGGTTTGAGTATGACCTCTGAGTCATTAGGTCCAAACTCCATGCATGACGCGCTCACTGAAAGCGCTTGCAAGTCCCCTACGCGCTTCACTGAAGCGAGAGCCATAAGAAACGCTGTCTTGAAAGACAAGTGTTTCATGTCTGACGACTGGATTGGCTCGAATGGGGCACCTTTCATGGCCTCCAAGACCGTGGAAAGGTCCCATGTCGGGACTGAAGGGGGCCTGGGAGGGTTTAGCCTCCGAGCTCCTCTAAGTAAACGCACGACTAAGTCGTTCTTTCCTAGTGACTGGCCAGACACCGGTTTTGCAAACGTTGCTATGGCCGCCACGTATACTTGAGCGTGGAAGGGGTCCTGCCCTTATCCAGTAGCTCCTGAAGGAAGGAAAGCACTTCCGTAACCCCGCAGTCTACAGGTGAAAAGCTCTGCGCTTGACACCAAGCAGAGAACACAGACCACTTCGAGGTGTAGAGCCGTCTGGTAGACGGGGCTCTAGCCTGCGCGATCGTGTTTAACACTCTCTCTGGGAGGTCAGCGGGTACCCGTTGATGGCCCATGCGTGCAGGGACCACAAATCCTGGGCGAGGATGCCAAATCGAGCCTCCCGCCTGAGAGAGGAGGTCTCTCCTCAGCGGTAAAGGCCATGGGACAGCGCTGGTCAGCTGCATCAGGACAGGGAACCACGACTGGTTTGTCCAGAGCGGAGCTATGAGTAGCACTGGGCATCCCTCCCTCCTGATTCGCTCCAACACCTGAGGCAGGAGTGAGACAGGGGGAAAAGCATATAGGGGGCGGCGGGGCCAAACATGGGCCAGCGCCTCCCGGCATTTCGAGAAGAATCTCGGGCAGTGAGCGTTTTCTTGGGACGCGAACAGGTCCACCTGCGCTTTGCCAAACGTTTCCCACAGCAGCTGGATCGTCTGCGGGTGCAGAGACCATTCTCCTGCTGGGACGTTGTTTCTGGACAGCCTGTCTGGCCCACATTTAGGTGACCAGGCACATGCGCCGCTCTCAGCGAGAGCAGGTTGTGCTGAGCCCAGACCAGGAGGCGTCCCGTCAGCCTGTAAAGGTTTCGGGACCTGACGCCGCCCTGGCGAT
This sequence comes from Chrosomus eos, assembly GCA_036326025.1. Lineage (NCBI taxonomy): Eukaryota > Metazoa > Chordata > Actinopteri > Cypriniformes > Leuciscidae > Chrosomus > Chrosomus eos. The sequence continues at coordinate 12,415,386 of CM070839.1, read as the reverse complement.
TTATGTACGCCACCACTGACATGTTGTCCGACCGGACCAATACGTGGTGGCCTTTTATCTGGGGACAGAAGCGCCGTAGCGCTTTGTCGACTGCTATTAATTCCAAGTAGTTTATGTGAAGGAGCTTCTCCCGTACTGACCATAGGCCAGCTAGCGGTCTACCCTCGAGCAGCGCTCCCTGCCCCGAAGTGGAGGCGTCCGTAGACACCACCTTCACACTCGAGGGGATCCCCAGACTCACACCCGACTGATACCAGTCGGTTGCTTTCCATGGTTTCAGAGCCGAAATGCACTGAAGGTCGACCCTGAGGCGAAATAGACCTGCGGTCCACGCCCTGGGGGGAACTCGTGCTTTTAGCCATAGCTGCAGTGGGCGCATGCGGAGCAGGCCCAACTGGAGTACGGAGGCTGCTGAGGCCATCAGACCCAGCATTTTCTGAAACCTTCTGAGCGGGACTATAGAGCCGTGGCAGAAGGATCTCGTGACGTGCTGAATATTCAATCCGCGCTCCGGTGACAGGCGTGCTGTCATGGATAGCGAGTCTAACACTGTTCCCAGAAAGGAAATTCTCCGACTGGGGAGCAGTGAGCTTTTCGCCCAATTGACTGTAAGGCCCAACTCCTCGAGGTGCTCGAGTAATGCGGCCCTGTGTTCTATGAGCTCCGTTCGTGAACGAGCTAGAATCAGCCAATCGTCCAAGTAGTTCAAAACTCGCATGCCCCGAAGTCTCAGGGGGGCGAGGGCCGCGTCCATGCACTACGTGAACGTACGGGGTGCTATGGACAGGCCGAACGGCAGGACTGTGTATTGATATGCCTGGCCCTCGAAGGCGAATCTCAAGAATCGCCTGTGATGGGACGCTATTTGTATTTGAAAATAGGCGTCTTTCAGATCTATTGACATGAACCAGTCTCCTTGGCGCACTTGCGCGAGGATTTTCCTGGTCGTAAGCATTCTGTACTGGCGCTTCCCGAGCGTTCTGTTCAGCAGTTGCAGATCTAGAATGGGTCTGAGCCCACCATCTTTTTTCGGTACCAGAAAATATCTGCTGTATAAGCCCCCTTCGCCCTGAGATAGAGGTTCTATAGCCCCTTTTCTCAGTAGTTTCGCTATCTCGGCTCGAAGTAGATGAAACACTTCGCTATACACCGTAGTTTCGACTCGCGCCGTATAACGGCGGGGGCGTCGAGCGAACTGTAGCGAACAGCCTCTCGTTATAGTGTTCAACACCCATTCTGATACCCCGGGAAGCCTTGACCACGCATCTGCGTGAATAGCTAGGGGTAGAATGAAATCTGGGCTCTGGCCGCGGCAGGACGGCGGCTCGAGAGCCCCTGTGTACTGGGAACACAACACCGTGTTTACAGCGTTCGAGGCGGGGGGCGCGCTGATCACAGCGGGCAGCCTGGCCGCGCTCAGCTTCTCTATGGCGGGACGCGCAGAGAAAGCGAGCGGGGCGAATCCTGTGGGATTCGGCGCGTGTGAGGGAATGTGGGCACATTTACTAAATGCGGGCACATTTACTAGACTGAGATATACTGTCAGCTCGCGCGACTAAATCACTGCTGTGTTTACAGCGTGCGAGGCGCGCGCTGATCACAGCCGGCAGCCTGGCCGCGCTCAGCTTCTCTGTGACGGGTTGTGCAGAGAAGACGAGCGGGGGCGAATCCCGTGAGATTCGGAGTGTCTGTGAGAAATGCGGGCGCGAGACAGCGGGCACATTTTCTGCACGGAGAACACTCGGCTCGCGCCGACTGAATCAACGCTGTGTTCACAGCGTGCGAGGTGCGCGCTAATCACAGCGGGCAGCCTGGCCGCGCTCAGCTTCTCTGTGACGGGTTGTGCATAGAAAGCGAGCGGGGGTGAATCCCGTGGGATTCGGCGTGTCAGTGAGGAAATGCGGGACAGCGGGCACATTTACTGCACTGAGAACACTGTCGGCTCGCGCCGACTAAATGTGTGTTAGTTTCGTTTTTACAGAAACCAAGGGACACGCATCGTGTAGTGTAAGCGGGCATTGTATGGGCGCGTTCACTACATTTTCTGCACAACCAACATGAGTTGGTTTATTATTTGTGCTAGCCCTGCACCGTGGCGGGCTGTGTCTGGGTGTGGGAATGGGCACTGGGACGTGGGCATTCTTACAACACTCGTAACACCATCGGCCATGGCCGGAACACCAGAAAATGCACTCTTTATTGGATTTATCTGGGTAGCCATAGAAACGGCTTTTGTGCGCAGGCAAGCGGGCTGAGACACCGGCTGCTTCACTGCGAAATACACTGGGACAGTCACAACGCATGGAACTGAACGAGCGAGAAGTTTCGGTGGAAATCCGGCCGCAGCGGGATCTGAACACCGTCACTTTCCTAGAGAGACTAGGAAGGCCTTGAGACCTCGGGCTTTACCTCAATCCTCGGCCGGGGCCCGCGCTGAGGGGGGCGGCGTCCAGCAGAGCGAGAGTGCGGTGTTTGATCTCGGGCCTGGCGGCGCTGCTAGTTAGCCGAAACGACGGCCTTTGTGCGCAGGTAAGCGGGCTGTGGAACCAGCTTGCTCACTGCGAAATACACTTGAACAGTCACATTGCTTGGAACTGAACGAGCGAGAAGTTTTTGGTGGAAATCCGGCCGCAGCGGGAACTGAACACCGTCGCTTTCCTAGAGAGACTAGGAAGGCCTTGAGACCTGGGGCTTTATCTCAATCCTCGGCCGGGGCCCGCGCTGAGGGGGGCGGCGTCCAGCAGAGCGAGAACGTCGAGGAACACTGAGCGCTCAGCTTCCGTCATCTCGGATAGCGTTAGCCACAAATGTTTCTCACCATTCAGGGGGGAAAGGCACGGGTCTCGACTGTGACGGAGCTTCGTCTTTCCCGAGAAAGCGTCCGTCCAGCCTATTGCGCGTTAGTTGCGCGAGCGCCTTTCAGTCGAGGCCGATGTAATCCACGGCTTGAGAGAGCGGACGCATCGGCTCAGTTTCAATGCCGTCTCCGGTAAGTTCGTCGAGCTCAAGCGCGGACGCGGCGGCAGACGGCGGCCGCTGTCCGTCTGGGAGCGACTCGAGCGAAGCCGGCGAAGCTGGCGGGCGAACCGGCGAGCTTTGGCGGGCTGGAAATAGCTCGGGCGCGCGCTGGGCGCGGCGCTTCTTGCGGCGCGGCATCACGGCGGGCTGGGATGCGGGCTCGGAGAACGAAGCTAGGCGAGTCCGCAGAGTCACCATAGGCAAGCGTTCACAATGATGGCATCCGCCGTCAGCGAGCGCGGTGGCCGCGTGATCCTCACCCAGGCAGGACACGCAGATGACGTGGCGGTCCTCATCACTGAGTTGGGAGCGGCACGAGCCACAGAAAGGCATCTTTAAAAAGACGCAGCTCTTTTAGAACAGTAGAAAATGGGTGTTGCGTCACGTAAGCAAACACACACACTTAGCAGAGTAAAGGATATAGTACGCCGGAAAGCGCAGCAGGTACGGCGGCTGAAGGCGGCTGGGCCAGCGACTAAAAATGATGGCACGTCCCGCTGAGAAGGCTACAAGTCAACGGCGCGGCTTCTCACTCTGGATCCAGCGATGCGTGAGCTTCGCGTGAAGAGTAGAAAAATCAGAGGAAATACAGCTATCGAGGGTATTATAGGGCGAGACCACGCCTTTACTGGCGGGACATGACGAAATGGGCGCGAAGCGCCCCCATTCGTCATTACGTCACGCAGTGCCTCACTCGATAGGCTGCTGCTTTTCCAGCAAGGCAGCCAATGGGCGCGCGAGCTGTCTCGCCCTTGTCTGCTTGCTGCTGCAAAGCGTTTTACATTTTTAAAAATTAAGGATAATTTTTGGCTTCAATATCTCGAGGAAAAGAGTTTTCCCCATAGCGTAAGATATTACGCAGTACGAGAGATACTCTCGTAAGAGAACCTAAAGCTTTCAAGTTCCAAGAATTCAAGAATTTGCATTAAAATGTTTAATAATTTTGTATTTTTTAAATATATTTAAAATTTATCAGAGAAACATAAGGAATGAACCGTGTCTAATACATTGTGTGTGCGTGTGTCTGTGTCAGGAAAATTTTCCTCAATTTAATTAAGTGCCTTAAAACTGTATGTGGCTTATAGCTAAATAAAGTTGTTCAACACCTCACATCCTGGCTTTTATTCTATCACCCTGAGAGCCATAGTGTCATATCAGTGTAATGGCAGATGTCCATTACCCAACTAGCCTCAGTTATCAGCAAAAGCTTAGTCAATAGACCCATGTCAATATTCCTTTGAATGAGATTTAAAACCCAGACTTTACCTCTTGCTATGTCTCAAATGGCGCATTCCTTTGGCCCAATGCCTTGCTTCCCCTTAAGAGCCTAACTGATATCCTGAGGCAAGGTGAGATAAGCTGTAGCCATGTCAGTAGCTACTGGTTTATTTCCTTTTCGTGTTGCACATACAGATGATAGAACGCTAAAATAGGTCCAATTAAATTGCCTCCATAGAGGTATCCAAAGAAATGCCTTTTCTTTCTCTTTTTAAGAAGACTATTGCTAACTATGTAATCCCTTTCGGTTGCATCAAAGGTTTAAGCGATACAAAAATGGTTGAGAGGTAATTATTTCCATGAGGGACAGTTTCTCCCCTGCCACCTCACACCCGTAAAGTGATTAATTATAGCGGAAATGTTTAATCTCCTTCTCCCTCCATTGCATTTACATTCAGTTAATGACTGTGAGAAATATTTACTTTACACCAGAGCGCTGTGTAAGGTGAAACCGAGTCTGTTTATTATGTTTAGCCAGACGCTAATTGCCAAGTCAGTCGAAAGCCTTGCCAAATTGGTGTGCGATGTTGGAAAGCCTGTTGATTAACTCCGTCAGTTGTTGTGTAGAATTCGTTGACTGTTGATTTGGGATTGATAGGATGTGATTGGCAGATGGAGGACACAGAGAGCATGGCAAGAACAGCTGGCAGTGGTGGAATGACAGATGTTGACTGGAGTGTTGCTTTAATATGTATTATGTTTACGTAAAGGTAGTCGACATTGCCGTGTCGTTCTGGTTGACATCTGGTATATCCTTGAGTAATGAAAAACATTCATTAGAGACACCAGTGAAATAACACAAGTGAAATGTAATATTGAAAAAGATCTTTAGTTGAGAAATAAAATCAGCTAATTAGTAAAACAAAAAAGTTTTTTTTTATTATGTCCAGATAATATTTGTAAAACCATAATGTACACAACTTTGTATGTTTACACATAAATCGGGTCTTCATAATGTTTGTTTCATTAATAAGACCCAATGTCTTGAATACAGCTATTACATGATATAGTTCAGAATATTTATTTAAATATTTTTTAAACATTAATTGAAAAATGTCAAGGTGATCCTTGGATTGTTTTGAAGGAAAAAAGGCTAAAGTTCTTGATAATTTTTAATATGTTTTTTCTTTTTTATTACTTGAAAAAAGAATGAAGCCGTTTTGTTAAAATATTACTGATATTTCCCCCCCAAAAAGCTTCTGCCTAATCACTTTTGCGAAAGTCAGTGTGGGTGTGGAAGCCATCTTGTGACAAGGCACCCCCATAAAACAGGAAATAATATCATAGCGAGAACCCATATGACTGTCAGGACATTTCAGATGGCATAAATGATATCTACTGAGGGCACTTTGAAGGGAAAACAATCATAGCATCTGTTGTTGTAGTGTCTTTTCAGACAGAAGTGCTAAAAATAACTGCTTCAAAGGGCCCTACAAATCAAGCGCTTTCTGTGAGTCAAAGCCAGAAAGTCTCTACAAATAACAGTTAATTTATGACATGGGAAGTTCATAGGTTTACACAAAATGGCATGCATCCCAATAAAAATTATAAAAGTACTTTTTTTTTTTTTAAATGTTTGAGATGTGCACATGTATTTCTATTGTCATGTTATTTTATATCATTACATCAAAACCTTTGTTGAAAACTGCCAATATTGGCGCTAATATAAAAGATTTGAATCAAAGTCCTTTTAGGCAACTCCTGCCACTCGGCCGCCATCTTGGCAACGCCTCCGGGTAGCTATTTCGGACTAACAAGACCAGGCTCCTATCTAAATGAATGGGCAGAGAGTCAGAACTGCACTTTCACTGGTCACCGGGACATAAAAACTGCATGTATAGAAACAGCAGTAAAATATGATAAAAATCGCTGAAAAAGTTTGATTACTTTGCCCCAAAATAAGGTTTAAAACGCCCTTTTCCCCACACATTATACTTTTACTACACATGCGCAAGGGTTCTCGACACCAACTCTCTCGCTCTCTCCCTCTCTGCGCGCTACACGGTTTGAAGAACACACTCGCTCTAGATTCCGGAGATTTGGACTAATTTGCGGGCATCAGGGAGCCGCTATCAATATGCGGGAGACTCCCAGGAACTTCCGGGAGACTTGGGATGTCTGATATTTACACAACGCACACATACACTGCATATCAAATCTGCAGCCTTTTCAAACAGTAACGTATTATCCGCTGTCGCAAACCTCAACTGCGCATGCGTCAGTGGAACCAGACGATAGGCTTAAATGTTTCCCGGCTTGACTGTTAAAAGTAGACGATTGGCTTTCCAGCGGGAGGGGCGGGACATGTGCATACAGCCGCCATCTTTGGCGTTACGGGTTTTCTCTATATAGTTCTATTGAGGATTTAGGAAGTGGCATGTCTCTTATATAAATTGTCTCTGTTTTAATTCACTTAAAAAAATGAAGCTTCCATTATGTCAGATGCATTTTAAAGGTTGATTGAACAATTAAATGTAAAAAAAGTTGAAATCAATAATTAGCATGAGCAACTTAAAGGTACACTCTAACCTCTCTAGTGGTTAATAAACAGAACTGCATGTGTTTTGCGTAAGAACATTGTAGCTAAACTTCTTCGCTCTGTTTATGTATATGCATGTACTGGGCTACTCCTCAGAGATTGCCATTATAAACACTTATTATAGACGTACCATAGTGATTCAGGATAAGACAAATCACGATTTGGAAAATGGATTCATGATATACTCTCTCATTACATACACTGTACGTTTTTGAATAAAAAAAGTTACATAGTATACCTTTAAAATAGTAAAGAACTAAAAAAAAAATATTGAATTAAGAACTTAGTACTGAGCATGTTATGATGCACTTTTTTTTCCAAAGCATTTGGTCTTTTTTTACTGACATTTGTTACTCAGAATTAACTTGTTTTCGCTCTACGTATTGTTTTTGATAATACTTTGATTATTTCTGAATATATATTACGCATTATAACGTACATTATAAATACCTTTAAGTAAAGTGTTACCTAAATGCTTCATACTGTACATTTATAATGTTGTGATGACTAAATTCACTTGCAGCATTTAAATGATTGATTTAATTTTTCAGTGTTTTATTTATAGTTTGTTTCTTTCATTTTTAAACCGTTTATCATTTATTGGCCATAACATGAAAATTGGAATAGGCTTATCAGGCGCATCTATTATATATGAATTCTGGCTTTTCAACCAGGATTCTGATACTGTTGCATCCCTAGTGACAGTGTTTATGCATTGATGTCAGTAATGTAAATAGAGTCACATGCAAGAGATCTTACTAATCTTACTACCTCTCCCCTTTCTCAGTATCAGACAGTCGGTTTTCGAAGCAAGCGCTGTCGGTTGGCGATGTGGATCCTGCAGCTAATTCACTGGAAGATTTGGAGCATGATGACAGGTGCCAGAGATTTGCACTGCTCTGCCATCACACCTGCATCAACACTCGCGACTCCTACCTGTGCGCCTGCCACCCTGGATAACACCTCCTGCAGGATGCCCGCACCTGTGTGCCAGGTAAGATTGAGTTCTGATGACTCAGGAACTACCTGTTTGCTTGTGTTATACTGTATGTAGATTCAGTTTTGTGTGTGAACCATTTTCGATTAAGCTTGTATAGCTCAACAAATATTCTATTTGGATATGCATAACGGCTGTTGAGAACCAGTGGGAGTTTATGTTATTCCTAGACTTTCAGAGCAGATATCTACTTCTGTATACAACCTAGCATAATGAAGTCTAATCTTTATGCGCTCAAAACACACTCTATCAGCCCTGCATTAAATAGAGGAATTAATCGTAATACCTTCTCAATATCCTGTCTGCAGTGTGTGTGCATTACTTAGAACTGATTTGGATTTAAAATGACCTTAAATAACACTGTGTGTACTGTGACTTTGCATTCAGGTGCGTGCCTGCACATATATGGAGCTTATAATATGACAAAATGATTTGAATTTGAATTGTGTAAATTTGAATTATTTGCAAGTGTAATCTAACAAAACTGAATTTTAAATAGTTCTGAATTTGAATTTTTTTGGAACGAATATTGAACATCTGAAATTTAACAAACTGAAAGGTTTTTATGGCTGAATTTTATAGACATGTATTTTCAAACAGCTAGTTTTTGTGTTCTGAATTCAAATACTGCAAATATTCAGTTTAAAAAAATACAGATTCAAGTTTTCAAGATGAAGAAATTCGGAACTTTAAATTCAGTTTTCTAAAATTCAATGTCAAAAATTCAATGTCAAAAATTCAGGTCTTACAGAAAGTAGGTCACAGGGAAGAGTAGACGATCTCAGAAAAGTCGAACAGAGTATTTTGGCGAATTGGGGACTGCATAAGTTTTCCAGCGAACGTGGTGGTGGTTAAAGAGGTTGCCACTCTCTGACAACGGTCTCTGGTGTTTGTTTTAAAGTATATTTTGTGTCATATTTTTGTTTTCAGTCTAGACCGGACGCGAGCGTTGCCACCAGCGTACGCGACCCGTGAAATCCCCAACAGCACACGGATCTAGTCCCAGCTCCTGGCAACAGCCGCTTTAAGCATTGTGTTTTAGAGCGCTCACGTCCGTAACATTGTTTACACAAAATATACTTTAAAACAAACACCAGAGACCACTTAGACAAATGTCTCACGTGCTGAGAACGTTAACCTTTAAACACAAAATCATTCATGTTTAAGAATCCTTAAATCACTTAAACTTAAGAATCACTAACAGTTCCCGATGGACAAAATCAAGTCCCGCCCTACAATTTTTTCACGTTTACAGACAGAGATGTAAATTTCATTAATTGCATACATCATGTTTTATTCATATCTGGCTCATTCACTGCACGATAAGCTAAACGAGCCCTGAACCGCAACGCAGCGCAAAAAGATAAAAATAAATCTAGCATTTTGAGATTAAAGTCGAAACATTACGATAATTAAGTCAAAACATTACGAGAATACAGTCTTCGTTGAAGTTGCGTGTGTGCTTGCCGTTGTTTCACATGCATTCATAACGGTGCGCGTTCACTGGCGCAGAGCGAGTTTTTATATGTGTGTAAAGAAATGCGTTCGTGAAGTCGAACTGCCTCGGACGTTTTACTTGTAGCTGCTTTCAACAAAAGGAAATTATAGGTGCTATGACATATTAGCCTACCATTTCTTTTAGGATGTTACAAAATATACTGCGACGGAGACTTTACCTGTAAAGATATCTTTTTGAATCAATGAATGAGGCGGTTTCATGTTTACACCCATATACCGTGATTTTCCTCAGATATATAGGCTATATATATATATATATATACACCGTGATTTTCCTCAGATATATATATATATATATATATATATATATATATATATATATATATATAATATATATATATATATATATATATATATATATATATATATATATATATATATATATATAATAGGCTATTATATCTGAGGAAATCACGGTATCCGGCCAAATAATTGGATACAGAATGATGCACTTAAAATATATCCAGAACGTATAGCCTATTTACTGTGAAGAGGGAGACAGTACGGTTACGGTATAGACTAATGTTAAGTATTCTCGGCCCAGATGGCGTTGCCTATATAGACGATAGGCAACGGCATGGTAAAGCATGCTGGTAGATTAGCACCTGTTGAATTTCCTTTTGTTGAAAGCCGCGATAAAAGTAAAAAGCTATCCTACTATTTTGTGTAGATCCATGTCCGAGGCAGTTCGACTTCACGGACGCATTTCTTTACACGCACGCACGCACGCACACACACACACACACACACACACGTTGGTGCAACAGCATTATGAGGACTCTCCATAGGCGTAATGCTTTTTATACTGTACAAACTGCATAGCCTATTCTGTCCCCCTACACTGCCCCTATCCCTAAACCTACCCATCACTGAGACATGCTGCATTTGTAATTTTTAATAAAACATTTATTTTATGTTTTTTAAGCCATTTGATTAATGAGGACTTTTGAAATGTCCTCATAAACCATAAGTCCTCATAAACCATACCCCCCCCCCCCCACACACACACACACGTGAGTAGGCTAATGAATTGGAAACTCGCTCTGCGCCAGTGAACGCGCACCGTTATGAATGCATGTGAAACTGAAACAACGGCAAGCACACACGCAACTTCAACGAAGACTCTCGTAATGTTTTGACTTAATTATCGCAATGTTTTGACTTTAATCTCGAAATGCTAGAATTTTATTTATTTTTTGCGTTGCGTTGCGGTTCAGGGCTCGTTTAGCTTATCGTGCAGTGAACCTATTTTGTGTAAAATTGATTAGAACGCCACCGTGTAGAAATAGAGGAGGGAGGTAGATGAGTTTAATTTTTTAGGTGTTGTTTTTGACTCACAACTTAAATTTGGTAAACATATAAAAAAAGCTCTCAAAAATGGTAAGGATTAATCTAAATAGTTTCAGACTTATTAGAAATTATATCTCAATTGAGGCAGCACATTTGTTTATGCATGCGATGATTTTGTCCCGCATTTCTATACTGTATTACAGTTTGGACTCAAACAAGTGACTCCTTAATAAAAAAAATTGAAATGTTATATAATCGAGCTCTAAAAATAATGGATAAAAAGCCAAATCAATGGCATCACTGCAATGTTTTAAAAAAATTAATATGCTACGTTTTGCAAGTTTTAAGAACATGTCATATATAAAATTGATCTTTAAATGTTTGCACAATAAGGCACCATCAGTCTTATGTAAATTGATAAAGAGACAGGATGATACAAATAGAATCACTAGGAGTTCGGCAGGTGGGAATTGTAGGATTAATTTTCGTAAGACTACACAAGGGCAAAGAGCCTTTTCTAGAGGGCTCCAAACTCTGGAACCTGCTACCAAATGAGTTTAAGGTATGCTAATATCTGAAATAAAGTCCTTTACACTGAAGCTAAAACGGTGGTTTAAAATAAACCAGAACTGCACTCATATTTAAATGTAATAATTTTAGTATGTAAAAGTGTAATGTAATGTAAAAGTTTTATTTTATTTTATTAAACTGTAATGTAAGAGTTTAATGTAACATAAAAGTGTATTGTGACGTTAAAGTTTTATGCTTGAGTTGAAAGCTCATTTCTGATATGTATAATTTTAGGTAGGTATTTGATTGTCTGTGAGTGACACATTGTGGTAGTTTTATTCTATGAGTAGTAATTCTTTTTATTGTATTTTATTTATTTATTAGAAAAGCCTTTCTGGGACCTGAGATGCACATTAGCTCTTGCTATACTCTCTATGTGCACTACATATTTTCCAGTTTTGACTGGGATCATGTTTTTTTTTTGTACTGTCCCTCCCTATACAAATAAACTTATAAATAAATAAAAATAGACTATAGCCTAGGCCGGACGCGAGCGGCGCGACGCTACAACGCAGGGATGGAAATGAACTTTTTTGTCCACTGGCCACTGTGGCTGGTGGATTTCAAAATCTACTACCACTCAATGTTTTTACCAGCCACTTTCTTGTTTTTAATCGACAATGTGTAACTGCATGTGAAAATTGCCTACAAGATCAATACTTAAGCAGTTTATTTAATCTCAAGTCTCAATGAAATACTGCCATTTTCTCTTTCTCTCTTATAGCATCCGCACACAAACCATGAACTGATATTCATTTTAGTTCGCATATGAGGAAAAAACAATGTTACGGACGTGAGCGCTCTAAAACACAATGCTTAAAGCGGCTGTTGCCAGGAGCTAGGACTAGATCCGTGTGCTGTTGGGGGTTTCACGGGTCGCGTCGCACCCTGGTGGCAACGCTTGCGTCCGGTCTAGACTGAAAACAAAAATATGACACAAAATATACTTTAAAACAAACACCAGAGACCGTTGTCAGAGAGTGGCAACCTCTTTAACCACCACCACGTTCGCTGGAAAACTTCTGCAGTAGGGTTGTGACGATAGACGATAGTATCGTGTATCGACGATAGTCAGAGATATCGCCGATGGCAGATTCCTTTGACGATATCAATACGATAATGGCTCGTTTTAACATAAAGTATTAAATTATTATTATTAGGCCTATTATTATTATTATTATAAGCTAGTATTGTTATTAAATTAATATTAGGAACTACAATTAATTTGCCTTGCCTAAATTCATAACGACATCACTACATAACACTTGCAACAACAACACCGACACGCGCTTCTGAGGACTCGAAGAGAATGTTTTTACAGATTAAAAAATTACATCCCACATCAAAATTTAATTGCAAGGTAATTTATTCACACATTATCAAGAGTGCTTGTTTTAACAGATGCATCATTCTTATACAGATCCAAGATGAAAACGGCATCCTTGTTCTAAAATAAAAATAGTATTAAAACTAAAATAGTATTAGCTACCGTTATCCATCGTCGTCTCTGGAGAGAACGCGGCGTTAATGCAGATGCCGAAAGCAGTCCGTTTTTACTTTCACTTTCAGAGAATGAGCGCATTTACATGCATGTTCTTCCGATTATGTTGAATAAACTGACAATGCATGGTCATAAACGCATTAACCCGTTTTCCTTTATCAGAATCAAGTCATAAGTATAAGTAGCCTATAAACTGATCGACTCAGCTAACGTTAGATGTTTGCCCCTTGCTCTGATTTCTCCCGGCATTTAAACACATTAACCCGCGTACTTCGTGCTTACTGAAGTGCGGATGTGAAGTGCATCCAGACAGACAGAGCACTGGTAGGAGGACATATATCGCAAACTCCGACTCTTTCCGACCCAAGAAAATATTAAAACATGTTTTCATCTCGTGCAGAAATAGGTCCTAGTCAAAATGCTGCATGTAACAGAATAGGCTGTCCGTAAATTTCCCATTGACATGATTAGGATCTTTTTTTCTCACTATACCGGGAAAAAACCTGATCCTATTAATAAACACTCCACCTTTGCTAGCAAATATATATATAAATATAATTTGCTAGCATATATAAAACGAAGTAGGCTAATAAAACAAACAAATTATGAGTAATCAAGTTAGTAATCAAATGAGTAAGCCCCGCCCCCCTCACGATAATATCGTGTATCGCCGATCTCACAGGCTGACGATAGGACGATATGAAAATGGAGCATATCGCCCAACACTATTCTGCAGTCCCCAATTCGCCAAAATACTCTGTTCGACTTTTCTGAGATCATCTACTCTTCCCTGTGACCTACTTTCTGTACGACCTGAATTTTTGACATTGAATTTTTGACATTGAATTTTTGACATTGAATTTTTGACATTGAATTTTAGAAAACTGAATTTAAAGTTCCGAATTTCAGCATCTTGAAAACTTGAATCCGTATTTTTTTAAACTGAATATTTGCAGTATTTGAATTCAGAACACAAAAACTAGCTGTTTGAAAATACATGTCTATAAAATTCAGCCATAAAAACCTTTCAGTTTGTTAAATTTCAGATGTTCAATATTCATTCCAAAAAAATTCAAATTCAGAACTATTTAAAATTCAGTTTTGTTAGATTACACTTGCAAATAATTCAAATGTACAAATTCAAATTCAAATCATTTTGTCATATTATAAGCTCCATACACATACAGCAATCTAGTGAAGGTTTTTTATGATGAGTCAGTGAATTAGACGTCCTGGTATATTATTTTTCAAACCTTTGAACTCTAAAGAACCACATGAATAATATTAATTCTTTATATAACATAACACGTTGAAGCACAGGCAAACAACACTGCATGTTATTTCATAACTCTATGAGATTTTTGTTATCAAAAATGAATTTTGATTAATCTCCATCAATATCTTGTACAGTTTTCTAAATATTATAAAACCAATAACTGGGTCGGTCTAGCTCCAAAATGACAATATATAAAAACATATATATAAATTAGTTCATTTTTGGGTGAATTATCTCTTTAACTAGATAGCACAGTGCACTGGGACTATCTTTGCTTTGCCTGATTCACTGTTTGTAATTATTTGTCCCGTTTCCTTGGTTAAACATTCAAACCCTAACAACGCCACTGCATGATGGGATTGTCATCTTGTGTCAATATTGTTTTTGTGTCTCTGGTGACATGGAAGTGTTGATAGAGATAGTGTTGTGCAGCTCCGCAGTTTGAAACTTGACTCATGATCTCATGTCTGGACTGAACAAATGATACGACCACAAATAATTTCCCTCCAGCATTCTTCAGCGGACTTTTGGAATGAAAGATATTCTGATCATATGTTTGCAAATGTCACAAATCAAATAGCACTTTCCATATTTCGCATCTGGTCACTCCTCTACTAAAAAGACCATCTGACAGGGTGTAAACTGAAAAAGAATGACTCATCCCTGTGAGATTTCACTCTTTTCTCTCTCTTTCTGACAGAGAAGCAGGAGGAAGACAACTGGGTTAGTGAAGAAGACAGGCTGCTTACTGTAGCTCCAGCAAGACAAGAAACCACCACTCAACCCACAGTCTTTCATAACCCATGTGCAGGTACGGAAGCGTTGTGGGTTTTGGTTCTTTTGCTGTTAAAGGCTGTAAAATAACAGAAAATATTTGGCGACGTAATGCGGACAAAGACCTGCCTGGAACTACTTTAGCTGTCCGTTTCCCTGAAAAAAATTGCACACCTTAGAACATTCATCAACCAATCAGATTCAAGCATTCAACAGCCACGTACTGTAGTATAAAGTTCACATTACATACTTCTGTAAGGTTTGGGGTTTATAAGATTTTTTTTTGTTTTTGAAAGAAGTTTCTTATACTCACCAAGGCTACATTTATTGGATCAAAAATAAAGTAAAACCGGTAATATGGTCAAATATAAATATCATATTGATTATAAAATTTGACAATTTGTATTACTCTTTTAATACAAAAGTGTGTGTGTGTGTGTGTGTGTGTGTGTGTGTGTGTGTGTGTGTGTGTGTGTGTGTGTGTGTGTGTGTGTGTGTGTGTGTGTGTGTGTGTGTGTGTGTGTGTGTGTGTGTGTGTGTGTGTGTGTGTGTGTGTGTGTGTGTGTGTGTCAGACTTTAGAGGCCTAAGAATGTTTGACATTTTTAATACATATTAAGATTTTTTTTCTTACCTTAATTCATGATGAATCATTATGCAAATGTTTTGTGGTTGGAAGAACTCAGAATCCTTTATTTGAAATGAAGTGATTTTTGATCAGCAGTCGGCCTCTCAGTCAAATCTTAACATAATTGGTTGTTTTTGTGTGCGCATAACATGGTTCTGGCACCATGACAGAGAACTCAATTCCAGACCATGTAGCCTCACAGGTACTGTATGGTCATTATAATGCTCTGCACAACATATGTTATCTTAATTGAAACATGCTGAACAGAGGAGCAAAAAATCACCACTTCCTCCTCATCCAGCAGGCCATCCAGAAAATAAAGCACTTCACAAGAGAAGTCCATATGCCACAACGTTTAATGTATGTCTGGTTTGGGATTGATGGACTTAAACATTTACTGGAAGTCTGTGTCTTGTCTGGGGCACTGTCGTGTTTCTGGAGTATCAATCAGTACGGAAATGATCTGGATGTTTCTGGGTGACTCGTTAAGTCATGCTGATCATAGTTAAATTTTTAACGAAATCTGTTATGGTCATCCATGAGCAAAGCCGCTCCATTCTGGCATTAAAGGTGCCCTATAATGTTTTTTTTTATTATTTTATAATGTTTCCTGGGTTGCCCTTATAATGTTAGTATGTTTTTTAGATCAAAAATAGTCATAATTTAGAAATAAAAGGCATTTTTCCTAGCCTGATTTTAGTCTCTGATTTGAACACTCTGTTTGAAGGGGCGTGTCTGCTGTGAGAACCGACCACTGCTGTGATTGGCTGACCTGCTTGCATATGAAATGAGACATGTGAAACTCTCGAATACTTTCACTACAGCTGTTAAATACGTTTTAACTATTACAGCTATCGAGATTAACGAATCATGAGATGTTTTTAAAGTATTTAGATCTATTCCCATCACATAAAATGTTGCTGTGATGAGCATGAGCAAAAGCAGATGACAGTTTGTTGATCGCGAGACAACGCAGTTTCTCTCTCTCATGCTTTCATCAATGCAAACGATGTACATGCAGTAAAAAGAGCTTCGTTGTGCAGTGTAACAGCGTCATTGATTTCATAACGAGTTTGGCGAGAGATAAACTCGCGCTGTGTGGATTGTTCTTTGACTGCTTTCTGTATAGTTTATTCACTGAGAATTAGCCTATTTGACGTTAGTTATGTATGCTCGTTACTTGGAGTTTGCTATAAATGTACTATGATCTTGCGCTGGATCTAACACAGTGTAAATTATCTTAAATAAAATCACTACTTACCGGTTGCGGGAATATAGTTGGAATTACCCCCTTCTTCAGTTTGAGACGCTGAGAGAAGCTTGATATTGACCCAGGTTCGAAAATAAGTCCGTGGTGAAATGGGCAGAGCAAACTAACAACTTCGAATTAAACTGTTGCGGTATCCGATTATAGATAAACATCAACCACGCCTGTTGACATTTCTTTTCTGTGGGAAGGGTATGAAAAGTCCTCACATCCCCTGCACAGCCTGGAACATAACATTTATTTCCATGATCTGCCTTTTTTTTCTCTGATCCTCGTTTGTTCCGATGGTTCAGCTGAGCAGTGCTTGTCATTGAGGGCTGGGCTATGCAAATCTTTGGAGGCGTGATCCCCGACTGTTGCGTCACAGTCGGTATTGTGTGGAGATCCGACCGTTTTTCAGGGGTGTTTTTCATAAACGTGAATTAAATGAGAACACGAAAACAGTCCAGTTTGAGATTCACTCTATGTCATGTCCATGCACTGAACTCCTGTTATTTGACTATACCAAGGTAAATTCAATTATGAATTATAGGTCACCTTTAATGAGAGTGGAATCAGGTTAGTTGTCGTCTTCACCTCCACAGCCGATGGAAAATAATCCGACGGGAATCAGGCAGAAATCGTGTTCATGGATGAGATGTACTGTGGTATGAAGCAGTGTGAGGCCGAGAGCCTGGGAGAGGATCGAGTCCCATGGAGGAGCACCGGAGCTTTTATTATCCTTATATTCCGCAGTTTGTTTATTTTACAGTTAAAGTTACTTTTAACCATAGCCGTTTCACGTCTCCTTCCTTGAACTTGAATTTTGTTATTCAATTACTACTCATACAGGTCACTTTTAAATTTTGGGATTTTAAATTAAAATTGTGGGGTAATGCGGCCCTGTTTTACTTGGTAAAAACAATCATACTAAATATACATTTGAGTCTGTTGAAAGTTATGTTATAACGTTACTCTGTGCGTTCGCTCTGTGGCTGATATGAGATGCTTGTTAGCTATATTAATATTTGAATATCGTATATATGAAATCTGGATGACTTTTGTTGCTAAATGGCATGTAATTTATTTTATGGCAGAGAAAATGCTGTATTATACTGTTACTACAAATAAAGCTGTTTCTGATTATGCTATGTTAGCCACTTGGCAAAACAGTGTCTCTAAGGCATGATACAAACATGTTACTCGCAGTAAACCAAGAAAACAAGAGAATCAAACAATAAGACCGATAATTAACCGTATTGTGCTAAATAACAATGATTAGTTCTCTTACGAGAGTATCTCTCGTACTGCGTAATATCTTACGCTATGGGGAATACTCCTTTCCTCGAGATATTGAAGCCAAAAATTATCCTTAATTTTTTAAATATGCAAAACGCTTTGCAGCAGCAAGCAGACAAGGGCGAGACAGCTCGCGCGCCCATTGGCTGCCTTGCTGGAAAAGCAGCAGCCTATCGAGTGAGGCACTGCGTGACGTAATGACGAATGGGGACGCTTCGCGCCCATTTCGTCATGTCCCGCCAGTAGAGGCATGGTCTCGCCCTATAATACCCTCGATAGCTGTATTTCCTCTGATTTTTCTACTCTTCACGCGAAGCTCACGCATCGCTGGATCCAGAGTGAGAAGCCGCGCCGTTGACTTGTAGCCTTATCAGCGGGACGTGCCATCTTCTGAAGTCGCTGGCCCAGCCGCCTTCAACCGCCGTACCTGCTGCGCTTTCCGGCGTACTATATCCTTTACTCTGCTAAGTGTGTGTGTTTGCTTACGTGACGCAACACCCATTTCTACTGTTCTAAAAGAGCTGCGTCTTTTTAAAGATGCCTTCCTGTGGTTCTTGCCGAGCCCCACTCAGCGACGAGGACCGCCACGTCATCTGCGTGTCCTGCCTGGGTGAGGATCACGCGGCCACCGCGCTCGCTGACGGCGGATGCCATCATTGTGAACGCTTGCCTATGGTGACTCTGCGGACTCGCCTAGCTTCGTTCTCCGAGCCCGCATCCCAGCCCGCCGTGATGCCGCGCCGCAAGAAGCGCCGCGCCCAGCGCGCGCCCGAGCTATTTCCAGCCCGCCAAAGCTCGCCGGTTCGCCCGCCTGCTTCGCCGGCTTCGCTCGAGTCGCTCCCAGACGGACAGCGGCCGCCGTCTGCCGCCGCGTCCGCACTTGAGCTCGACGAACTTACCGGAGACGGCATTGAAACTGAGCCGATGCGTCCGCTCTCTCAAGCCGTGGATTACATCGGCCTCGACTGAAAGGCGCTCGCGCAACTAACGCACAATAGGCTGGACGGACGCTTTCTCGGGAAAGACGAAGCTCCGTCACAGTCGAGACCCGCGCCTTTCCCCCCTGAATGGTGAGATACATTTGTGGCTAACGCTATCCGAGATGACGGAAGCTGAGCGCTCCGTGTTCCTCGACGTTCTCGCTCTGCTGGACGCCGCCCCCCTCAGCGCGGGCCCCGGCCGAGGATTGAGATAAAGCCCGAGGTCTCAAGGCCTTCCTAGTCTCTCTAGGAAAGCGACGGTGTTCAGTTCCCGCTGCGGCCGGATTTCCACCAAAACTTCTCGCTCGTTCAGTTCCAAGCAATGTGACTGTTCCAGTGTATTTCGCAGTGAGCAAGCTGGTTCCACAGCCCGCTTGCCTGCGCACAAAGGCCGTCGTTCCGGCTAACTAGCAGCGCCGCCAGGCCCGACATCAAACACCGCGCTCTCGCTCTGCTGGACCCCGCCCCCCTCAGCGCGGGCCCCGGCCGAGGATTGAGGTAAAGCCCGAGGTCTCAAGGCATTCCTAGTCTCTCTAGGAAAGTGACGGTGTTCAGATCCCGCTGCGGCCGGATTTCCACCAAAACTTCTCGCTCGTTCAGTTCCATGCGTTGTGACTGTCCCAGTGTATTTCGCAGTGAAGCAGCCGGTGTCTCAGCCCGCTTGCCTGCGCACAAAAGCCGTTTCTATGGCTAGTCTACCCAGATAAATCCAATAAAGAGTGCATTTTCTGGTGTTCCGGCCACGGCCGATGGTGTTACGAGTGTTGTAAGAATGCCCACGTCCCAGTGGCCATTCCCACACCCAGACACAGCCCGCCACGGTGCAGGGCTAGCACAAATAAAACCAACTCATGTTGGTTGTGCAGAAAATGTAGTGAACGCGCCCATACAATGCCCGCTTACACTACACGATGCGTGTCCCTTGGTTTCTGTAAAAACGAAACTAACACACATTTAGTCGGCGCGAGCCGACAGTGTTCTCAGTGCAGTAAATGTGCCCGCTGTTCCGCATTTCCTCACTGACACGCCGAATCACACGGGATTCACCCCCGCTCGTTTTCTATGCACAACCCGTCACAGAGAAGCTGAGCGCGGCCAGGCTGCCCGCTGTGATTAGCGCGCACCTCGCACGCTGTGAACACAGCGTTGTGTCAGTCGGCGCGAGCCGAGTGTTCTCCGTGCAGAAAATGTGCCCGCTGTCTCGCGCCCGCATTTCTCACAGACACTCCGAATCTCACGGGATTCGCCCCCGCTCGTCTTCTCTGCACAACCCGTCACAGAGAAGCTGAGCGCGGCCAGGCTGCCGGCTGTGATCAGCGCGCGCCTCGCACGCTGTAAACACAGCAGTGATTTAGTCGCGCGAGCTGACAGTATTCTCAGTGTAGTAAATGTGCCGCATTTAGTAAATGTGCCCACATTCCCTCACACGCGCCGAATCCCACAGGATTCGCCCCGCTCGCTTTCTCTGCGCGTCCCGCCATAGAGAAGCTGAGCGCGGCCAGGCTGCCCGCTGTGATCAGCGCGCCCCCCGCCTCGAACGCTGTAAACACGAGCTTCCCAGTACACAGGGGCTCTCGAGCCGCCGTCCTGCCGCGGCCAGAGCCCAGATTTCATTCTACCCCTAGCTATTCACGCAGATGCGTGGTCAAGGCTTCCCGGGGTATCAGAATGGGTGTTGAACACTATAACGAGAGGCTGTTCGCTACAGTTCGCTCGACGCCCCCGCCGTTATACGGCGCGAGTCGAAACTACGGTGTATAGCGAAGTGTTTCATCTACTTCGAGCCGAGATAGCGAAACTACTGAGAAAAGGGGCTATAGAACCTCTATCTCAGGGCGAAGGGGGCTTATACAGCAGATATTTTCTGGTACCGAAAAAAGATGGTGGGCTCAGACCCATTCTAGATCTGCGACTGCTGAACAGAACGCTCGGGAAGCGCCAGTTCAGAATGCTTACGACCAGGAAAATCCTCGCGCAAGTGCGCCAAGGAGACTGGTTCATGTCAATAGATCTGAAAGACGCCTATTTTCAAATACAAATAGCGTCCCATCACAGGCGATTCTTGAGATTCGCCTTCGAGGGCCAGGCATATCAATACACAGTCCTGCCGTTCGGCCTGTCCATAGCACCCCGTACGTTCACGTAGTGCATGGGGGCCCTCGCCCCCCCCTGAGACTTCGGGGCATGCGAGTTTTGAACTACTTGGACGATTGGCGATTCTAGCTCGTTCACGAACGGAGCTCATAGAACACAGGGCCGCATTACTCGAGCACCTCGAGGAGCTGGGCCTTACAGTCAATTGGGCGAAAAGCTCACTGCTCCCCAGTCGGAGAATTTCCTTTCTGGGAACAGTGTTAGACTCGCTATCCATGACAGCACGCCTGTCACCGGAGCGCGGATTGAATATTCAGCACGTCGCGAGATCCTTCCGCCACGGCTCTATAGTCCCGCTCAGAAGGTTTCAGAAAATGCTGGGTCTGATGGCCTCGCAGCCTCCATACTCCAGTTGGGCCTGCTCCGCATGCGCCCACTGCAGCTATGGCTAAAAGCACGAGTTCCCCCAGGGCGTGGACCGCGGGTCTATTTCGCCTCAGGGTCGACCTTCAGTGCGTTTCAGCTCTGAAACCGTGGAAAGTGACCGACTGGTATCAGTCAGGTGTGAGTCTGGGGATCGCCTCGGGTGTGAAGGTGGTGTCTACGGACGCCTCCACATCGGGGCGGGGAGCGCTGCTCGAGGGCAGACCACTAGCTGGCCTATGGTCAGTACGGGAGAAGCTCCTTCACATAAACTGCTTGGAATTAATAGCAGTCGACAAAGCGCTAAGGCGCTTCTGTCCCCAGATAATAGGCCACCACGTATTGGTCCGGTCGGACAACATGTCAGTGGTGGCGTACATAAATCGCCAGGGCGGCGTCAGGTCCCGAAACCTTTACAGGCTGACGGAACGCCTCCTGGTCTGGGCTCAGCACAACCTGCTCTCGCTGAGAGCGGCGCATGTGCCTGGTCACCTAAATGTGGGGCCAGACAGGCTGTCCAGAAACAACGTCCCAGCAGGAGAATGGTCTCTGCACCCGCAGACGATCCAGCTGCTGTGGGAAACGTTTGGCAAAGCACAGGTGGACCTGTTCGCGTCCCAAGAAAATGCTCACTGCCCGAGATTCTTCTCGAAAAGCCGGGACGCGCTGGCCCATGTTTGGCCCCGCCGCCCCCCCTATATGCTTTTCCCCCTGTCTCACTCCTGCCTCAGGTGTTGGAGCGAATCAGGAGGGAGGGATGCCCAGTGCTACTCATAGCTCCGCTCTGGACAAACCAGTCGTGGTTCCCTGTCCTGATGCAGCTGACCAGCGCTGCCCCATGGCCTTTACCGTTGAGGAGAGACCTCCTCTCTCAGGCGGGAGGCTCGATTTGGCATCCTCGCCCGGATTTGTGGTCCCTGCACGCATGGGCCATCAACGGGTACCCGCTGACCTCCCAGAGGGAGTGTTAAACACGATCGCGCAGGCTAGAGCCCCGTCTACCAGACGGCTCTACACCTCGAAGTGGTCTGTGTTCTCTGCTTGGTGTCAAGCGCAGAGCTTTTCACCTGTAGACTGCGGGGTTACGGAAGTGCTTTCCTTCCTTCAGGAGCTACTGGATAAGGGCAGGACCCCTTCCACGCTCAAAGTATACATGGCGGCCATAGCAACGTTTGTGAAACCGGTGTCTGGCCAGTCACTAGGAAAGAACGACTTAGTCGTGCGTTTCCTTAGAGGAGCTCGGAGGCTAAACCCTCCCAGGCCCCCTTCAGTTCCGACATGGGACCTTTCCACGGTCTTGGAGGCCATGAAAGGTGCCCCATTCGAGCCAATCCAGTCGTCAGACATCAAACACTTGTCTTTCAAGACAGCGTTTCTTATGGCTCTCGCTTCAGTGAAGCGCGTAGGGGACTTGCAAGCGCTCTCAGTGAGCGCGTCATGCATGGAGTTTGGACCTAATGACTCAAAGGTCATACTCAAACCGAAGCACGGCTACGTGCCAAAATCCCTCAACACACCGTTCAGGGCACAGGTGATTTCCCTGTCTGCCCTTCCGGTTCTCAATGAGGAGAAGGACGCGAGTATCCTTTGCCCTGTCAGGGCACTAAGGGCTTATGTGTCCCGCTCGTCTGGTTTCAGACAGACTGAGCAGCTTTTCGTTTCGTTTGGCGGCCGTGCTAAGGGACTTGCCGCTTCGAAACAGAGCCTATCCAGATGGATAGTCGGTGCCATAGCGCTGGCTTACACTTCTAAGGGCCTACAGTGCCCTTTGGGTGTTAGAGCGCACTCCACAAGAGGCATGCCTCCTCGTGGGCATGGTCTAGCGGGGTTACCCTGCAAGATATTGTATGGCCGCGGGCTGGGCCTCGCCGTCTACATTTATAAAATACTATAACCTGGAGGTTCCCGCCTTGCAAGCTAAGCTTTTGGCGGTATAAAGTTCAGTGCTATCTGCCCGCTGTGCGGCTCAGATACTGAGTTTGACCTGCGTATTGCTCACTGACCGGTACAGCAGCTCATTAAAATGTCGACACACTTGTGGCCACCCAGTTCAGGCTGAATGTTCACCCTGACGGTATGGTCTATTTGTCACATGATCAGCTCCTTCGGATGCTATTTACAGGAATGATGCTTCTAGCCTCTCTTCCCTCACTCTCTGTGAGTTTATGGTGATTATGCACTATATGCGCCCCGGGCTTCGGCCCCTGGGACTTTGGTGTTGGATCCCTACCAGCACGGCGTGTTGCATGGTGTTCCCCATAGCGTAAGATATTACGCAGTACGAGAGATACTCTCGTAAGAGAACGTACTCGGTTACTAACGTAACCTCGGTTCTCTCTAGAGAGGGAACGAGTACTGCGTATCTTGCCGTGCTTGGAATACGCTCTGGTTCGTTCGGCGTTGAAAAATCAGAGGAAATACAGCTATCGAGGGTATTATAGGGCGAGACCACGCCTCTACTGGCGGGACATGACGAAATGGTCGCGAAGCGTCCCCATTCGTCATTACGTCACGCAGTGCCTCACTCGATAGGCTGCTGCTTTTCCAGCAAGGCAGCCAATGGGCGCGCGAGCTGTCTCGCCCTTGTCTGCTTGCTGCTGCAAAGCGTTTTGCATATTTAAAAAATTAAGGATAATTTTTGGCTTCAATATCTCGAGGAAAGGAGTATTCCCCATAGCGTAAGATATTACGCAGTACTCGTTCCCTCTCTAGAGAGAACCGAGGTTACGTTAGTAACCGAGTACGTTTTCTGTTGATAAAGGTATCCAAACAGTTGCTCACCAGTAAAACGCATAATTTAAAGCGTCTTTAGTGTTTCCATGGTTTCTACGGAAGTAAAACCGGAAATTGAGGGATTTACAGACAGACTGTGCTGTTATACTGGTCACAATAGCAGATTTCTGGATATTTTCATCAAAAAATATTACATATTGTGCCTTGACATATAAACAAAAGTTTTTCTGTCAAGAGCAGTTTTCTCTTAAATGATTAATTACGCAGATGGCAGTAGATATATTAGGCTTCTGTCATTTCAGACCAAATGGGTTGATCTAAAATACTCACACACATCCATTTTTCACCAAACTGTTTACATAAGACATAACCGACTGTGTTTACATGAGTACTCCACGATGGGCATTTTGACATTTGGGCATAATTGTGTGTATTTAGTCATTCAAGCGCAGCAATAATAACAATGATCCTTGCCATTGTAATTATAATGTAATGTATAAAAAGAAGTGTGATCGATGTATTAACTGAGTTTTACTACTGTCTGCAGGTAATGGGCCTTGCTCTCAGCAGTGTTCTGTGGTAAGAGGACTGGCCCAATGTTCCTGTTTCCCAGGGTTCTCTCTGATGGCAGACATACACACATGTAAAGGTAAAGTACTCTAAATTGGTCTAAAACTACAAATACACACCCTCTTCTCAACAGAGCTGTCACAAAACACTGAAAACTGTCATACTGCACTAACCAATCCCTTATTGGACTGAATCACTCATGTACAATATAGCAGTTATACCCAAATAATTCATGACAAGAGATTTGAACATCACATTCTTACCTGAGGATCTGCTTCCTTCAGCTTCACTGATCCATGACCAATTACACTCCTTCAGCCCTGACTACCATAATAAACAGTGACCTCAGCCCTGGGTTCGACAGCTCTGCTGTCTCACAATACATCTTCCTGTCTGATCTGACACTTTTAACACATGTTTATTTACTGTACTGATAGTGTTGCAGATGATTTTTTCCAAGGTCTTTTCATTCCATATCCTAAACTTGTCATGGATGGTGCTAATAAAATTGCCATGCAGAGATGCTGCTATAAACTTATCCAAAAACAATATTTTGCTGGCTTTTTATGTAATTTACTGTATAACACCTGACTGTGAGCTGAAAAAATCTAAACAAATTTATAATTAAAACAAGAAAATATATTTGCCAATGTGGTACAGTAACAATGGTAATATAATATGTAATTCATTAATTTAATATAATATAATTCATAATTAAATACAAATTAAAAACATTCACTAAAATTAAAATAAATCTTTCTTATTTTTTACACATTGTAATTAAATTTTTAGCTTATCAAATACATGTTCTTGCTTTTAAGGATGCTTAGAGCTATACTGAAAATTTTAGGAATATTATTTTGCAGTGTATACATTTTTCAAGAATTTAGCCGTTTAAAACAAAGGTCTAAGATTGTACCAGATTTATTTTATCATTAGGCAAAATGGTGATGCAAGATTGTTGATTTTGCCTTATGCGTTCACCAATGGCAAATTATTTACATTTTCGATTAATCTTACTACAGTACTTCTTCTCTTCCTACTTTTTCCCATTTCTCTATGTTAAACATTTTTTATGCAAAACACTCAAAGGACTTGGGTTTATGTTGGACCATTTCAAATGCCAAAAAAGATATTAAAATGCTTGAGTATAATCATGTTTCTAACATAACATACTGTTGATGCTGCACAGTCTGCCTTGGCCTTTACCCAAAATCTCACTGGGATCATATTGTAAAATATGACAAGCAAAGGCCGTAAAGGATAGAAAACAATTGCCCAGTGTAAACCGGCCTTTAACTTCTAAAGCAAATGTACAAGTAACAACCAATCTTTCATATTCTCTGTTTTAGTTCAGCTAATGTAGAATTTATTAATATGACATTCAACAACGATTAATAGTGTTTGTTTGACTGAAATGAAATTGCCTAAGGCTCAACATGAATGTCAGATTTTACTTCGTGTTCACATTGATTCAGCAGACAGGAACTGTAAATCAGTGCAATTTTTACATGTGAGGACAGTTTAAGGGAGGATATAATCGCAATGGCTTCAGCTGAGAGGGCAGTTTTCACTGTTGAATTATCTCTGTACTTAAAGAGTTTATTTCACTCTCTCTTTCTGCATCTCTCCGTCAAAGCATTCCCATATGCTGAATGCGGGTGGGCAGAGACCTTGATTTTGTTTGGCAGAAACAAAATGAAGCTTGACTGGCTTTGCTGTGGAGCCAAGGACTTAAGTCACACTCTGCAGGAAACTGGATGGGTTTTTTTAATGAAATGTTTTAGTATTCACTTTCATTCCATTTATGATCGACATTTACACTTCCAGATGCAAGCTCAAAATACGAGACTGTGCATGTATATCCTCCCTGGAGTTTCTCTGGCATCTGTTTCTCTTCATAAGCTGTATTCACGTGGTAAACATTAAGTGTTATAGATTCATAAAGCCACACATGCATGCGATTTCCCCACAAAGCAAACCCACTTCGAACAACAATAAAATGGTTGAATAATTGAGAGCAAACCTCACTATTAGAAACAAAACCTGATCTGATCTCGCACCTCGTAAAATGCTAGCACGACTCTGATGGTGGAGGAGGCTTGTGTATGTGTGTGTTCGCATCTCAGAATGTGCCTTTTCTCTTTAACTAAAGTGTTATGTGTACCGTAGATGTGAATGAGTGCACGAGCGGCAGACACAATTGCTCCCTGGACGAGGTGTGTGTGAACCGGGAGGGCTCCTACCAGTGTGTGCGGCTGAATGAGATGTGCGATGAGGGCTTTATTCACAACCAGAATAGAGATTGTGTGGGTAAGAGGTTTCAACTGGTACCGTGGGACCGTCTCAGCTCATTGCACACTGTTGGGGCATGTTGGCCCATCGCTTGCCCAGATGAACAATCACTAACACACTAGAAGGAAACCCAAAAGCTCATCGGCATGCTCTTATAACCAGATCGCATACATGTGCTTGCATAATGGGTGTCGAGTTTACTCAGAATTCTCACCAGAAGCTGTGGGGCCGTGTTGAATTTGTTTTGCCTTCCTCCAGACATAACCAAAACAAAGCAGGCATTAGTGGTTAGTATACACAAATATCTCAGTCTATTACAGTAGTTTGATTCTTGAGGTAGTTAATGGGCGTCGATCTGCCTCTAAACCAAATAGCAGTGATGTTTTGGAGTAGCTATAGACGGAAACGTTTAGGCTTTGAAGACTATTGCTAAATTTTCATGTTTTTAGAGGTTTGTATGGCTTTGTTTTGTTCAAAATTAATGAAGTAAATGTTAATGAGCATGCATGACATACTGTGCACCAAAAATTAAAGTTCATCAATTGATTGTTCATCAATAAATCTTGCATGCTGTGTTTGATGATACACATGAGAACCTGTGGCATTTATTATTATTATTTATATATTATTATTAATATACTTATTTGATTGTTTAAGACTTTAATGCATTTTTATTAATCTCTCATAGAAGTACAAAAGTGAACATGCAAATGTGCGTGTTCAGTAGTCAACTCATAACAGTTATTTTAATATTAATTATACACTGTACTATTGTAGCATTTATTAACATTTTGAATTAGCTTTTTAACTTTAGTTTAAGGTTTAGTATTTTTGTTATGTGCTTATGTCATTTTTGTTTTTTTATATTTGTATTTAGCTGTAATTTATTTCAGTTTAGTAATTTTAATACTTCAACTTAACCCTTTAGTGACCTGAGGGGTCTTTTACTACCCTCCTCCTCATTCATTTTTTAAGTTAGACATCAACCTTCTTAGTATTACTCAATCAATTTATTATAAACCATATAACAAGAAAAACAAGGGGTGTAACACTTTTTTTTTCTGCACAACAATAATTGAAATTTGATGACTGAATAAGTTCAATTCACCTTTATTCCACAAGGTGGCAATGTCTAATATACAATGATGAAGTGACGTTTCACTCATAGTTACGGCAGGCAAAAACAAAAGTATAGGAATTATCATCAGCAAAACTTGAAATGGCTCACCGATTTACTGCAGAGCAAGTACTGAATGCAATCAAATATTAGTGTCACTGTCACTTGATGGTGGATCTGGTGAAGAAGCTGTCAGCGATCAAAATATTGATTTTGAAGTTGTTGAAATATATAGTTTTGAGAATATGTTTGAGATTGCGAATATAAGCCAGATGTTGAATGTACTGGGAAATGAGCTCTGACGAGGACGGTGGTGATGGTATAAAACATCTGCTCAAATTGAAACCTTTCCAAGCTCCAAAAGGTAACAAATTATGCTTTATTTTATTCTTCTGTAGTTGTTACTCTAATATCAGGAGAGTTTTATATTATCACGACAGGTAGAGATCCATCCATGTTAGATGTAGATCCGGGTCGCTAAAGACCCGAATATGTAATAAAGATTGGCGAAACATTCATGCATTAAACTTTAGCAAGGGTTTAACAAGGGTTAGACTTCTTTATTTCAGTTAGTTACCTAGGCAACATTTACATTTTTTGTAATTGTGAGTTTTTCCATCTAATATTTAATTTTTATTTTATTTCAGCTTCATTTCAATTGCTCTATTTTAAATAGTTTTAGTAACAGTAACACAAACTGACTCGTAAGAAAACAAAGACATGAATTGAGACAAAAAGGTGAACCCAAGCTTGCAACCATCTTGGACAGTCATCATCACCCTTTCATCTTAACCCTTATCGATCACAACAGCACATCTGATATAGACTTAATGTTGACGGACCATAATCCTGATGCGCCGCAGTCACATCCCTTTGCAATACCACTAACCCTCTCACTTTTGCCTGCAGTCTGCAAAAATGCATTATTCATCCCATGCATATCCTCTAATGCATTTCAGAGTACCACATTTTGAAGGCAATTCACCATATTAATATGATGAAGCAAATCTTTTGAATATGTGCCACTGCTCATGTATGTTGATGAGGCAGCTTGTTGACACTTCCGTGCTGGATCTGCGACAGAGTGCAAGAGGGTGTCAGAGCTGCTTTCTATGTGCCATTTAGGGCTAAATAAAGTGCACTTGAATGCAGGAACCTTTAAAAAAAAGACAGAGATAGAGAGTGATCTCGGTTCCCTGGTAACTAAAGCGTGAACCTTCAAGGGCTGGTCCACTCAAAAATGAAAATTCTATCACCATTTACTTATGTTTATGTCATTCAAAACCTGTATGACTTTACATAAAACAAGATATTTTGAAGAATGTTGGTGACCAAACAGTTTTGGTTGCTGTAGACTTAATTTGTATGGTTGGACGCGCGCGTTGGGTTTCCACATTTTATGGGTACTTCCCATAGACCTAATGAATTTTACTGTACTGTACTGTATAAACTGTATATTCCATCCCCTAACCCTTACCATCACAGAAAACTTTCTGTATTTTTACATTTTCAAAAAACATAAGTATTTCCTCATGTCCTCACAAGATTTCTGGTATTCACATACTTGACAACACACACACACACACACACACACACACACACACACACACACACACACACACACACACACACACACACACACACACACACACACACACACACACACACACACACACACACACACACACACACACACACACATCATGTTTTATCTTTTAAAAATCATACAGGTTTAGAACAACATCAGGGTGAGTAAATGATGACAGAATTTTCCTTTCAGGGACAGCCGCATGGTGTGCTTCATGTATCTCTTGTTATGTACACTGTAAAAAAGGGTTCTAATTTTAATGGGGTGGGGGGGGGGGGGCTATAGTAAAAACCTGTTAACTGTAAGTTACTTAATTTTATAGCTATGATGTAAAATTGTACGTGGCTTAACATCGCATTTTATGCAATGCTGTAAAATATTGTAAATGTAAAAAGTATAAATATAAAATGTACTGTTTAAATGTATTTAATAATGACCTACTTTTGTAGAAAATACTTTTACTTGTAAATCAAACCTATTTGAAAATTAATTTTGTTCTTGAGATGCTTGTTAAGAAGGTATAGCTTATTTTTTGTGAGCAGTCTCTCCTCTTTTTCTTGAACCTTCTCCCTATTTCTCTCAAACCGCTCAATAGATATTATTCACGTATTCAACGCATATTCAAATATTTTCATCTTTCGAGTTTTTCTACATTACGTCATCCCGAAGCACTTATATATTTGTTTAATTAGTGGTTGGTATTGTCTTCCTTATATATATATATTGCGACTACCGGTATGTACTTATAATATTATTGCGTATACCGCTGCCTGAAAACAAGATTCACAAAGTGTGGTCACTGGGATGACAACAACAAAGCCACTTTTATTTTCCTACTAGTTTTTGCTATTGGTATTCCATTCTGGAATTGCAATTCTGTTATTATCCAATGCTTTGGCACCCAAAAAACTTTGTAACATTTAAATTCATTGTCTTCTCTATGGTGTTACCAGCTGTTGTGTGGAACAGATAAGGTACCATGTGCTCCTTTCTCTTTTGTCCTAATGTGGCCAGAAGAAAGCACAAACATTTCCACCCAGTCCCCTGAAATTATTTACTCTGGCAATAACATGACAGATTGAATCCTTTTTTTGGGCCACAAATCAGCCATTGTCTAAGCTTCAAGTAATTATTTTTCTCCTCTCTCTCTTTCCAATCTTGTTTTTCAACATAGTCCAGAGTTATTGCCTTTAATAAATCTGGCCAACCGAAGATCTTGACAGTTCGCGACAGTGCCAGAATTATAGAACGGGAAACAAATTGCCTGACGTGTGCCTGACTTGCTTCTCCACCAGCTTCAGCTTCTCCATTCCAGGCTTTTATGGATGTAACTCCCCATTTATGTCCCTGACACTGTGTGAGGATGTTATAATTTGGAGCCCAGCAAAATAATGCTGTACTTTTGCTTTGCAGATGTGAACGAGTGTGTGACGAACACACACACCTGCCAGGCAGACGAGCGCTGCGTGAACACGGTAGGAGGGTTTGTGTGCGAGAGGCAGATCTCATGTTCGAGCGGTTACCAGCTGAGGAGCGGAGTGTGTGAAGGTGGGTTGGGGCTATAGTATTAGCAAATGTTTACACACACACACAAAATCATTTTGGTTTCCTAATTTAAAGCTTAAAGGGGTAGTTCATAGCCTGGATGCCAGCCCGAACCCCGCCCACAACATTTTTTGGTCGGGAAGTTCGGTCTGGACTCGATCCTTTGAGGAGTAATTATGACCGGTTCAGAAATCGTCGGGCCAATCAAATTGCCGGGGCGGGCTTTATACGATGATGGACAGATGATCTGCAGTTCCGTAATCATCACGTCATCAAACATTTTTCTTACAAAAATGCTTTTTGTGTTTGCAAGTACTCCGCGAATCCTTACATAACACCGGCAAAGATCGTTAACATTTTTTTAATTCTTTTTCCAGACTACGTGCAGTTGAGTTTCTGTTGACAACTATGCATCGCTCAACATACGTCACTTACTGCGTTGCTCTGATTGGTTGTAGGTCTATCCAATTGAGTGCAGAGTTTGTTTTTTTTTCCTGGTTCGGTTAAGACACGCCTCATAATCAAAGCCCTATGGAGCAGTATCAGACTCACATTCTGACTAGAATATGAGTATGACGAAGTCAGGCTAGGTAGTTCACCCAAAATTGAAAATTCTGTCATCATTTACTCACCCTCACGTTATTCCAAACCTGTATGAATTTCATTTTTCTGCTGAACACAAAAGAAGATATTTTGGAGAATATGGGTGACCAAACAGTTGATTGGCCCCATTGACTTCCATAGTATGGAAAGTCATTTGGCCCCATCTACTGTTTGTTACCGACATTCTTCAAAATCTCTCTCTAATTTAAATTAAGAGTCAGACATAGGTAAGAACTGGCTCGCCAACCCTAATTAGCTTAATTTGTTTAAGCAATGTGTGTAATTTGGGGCTGGCATTATCAGTTTGTCTGACCAATGACAAATGGAGGAGTGCTTGAAAACAAACATTATTTGTAAATTCGGTGATGCTGGCACAAAAATAATGCGCTAGATGGACGTGTCTGAACATGTGCTCACGTCTTGCATCTTTCGCAGCGTCACACACATGACACAGTGTTATAAAAACGTGGCACTTGAGTTTTAACTTTTAAAAAACACATGTTTTTTGTTCCACTGACCTGCGTCTTACCTTTTTAACTGCAAAAATGCGTTCTATGTGAATAGGCCTTAAGCTTTAATTTCACTAAAAGTCCACAGAGAGCATTGTTGTATTAATTAAAATACATTGATAGTTATGTCTACGTGAACTTTCCTTTTATGTGAGATCAAATCAGCAGAAACATGGCAGCAGTCCAACTCTTACCCAGCTATCAGAGCTGCCCAGTGATGCATATGGACAGAATCAATAACAAACGGTCTTCTATCCTTGTCATAGTCCTCTAGCCCACATTACTCCACAGATCTCAGACCAGTGTCTTCATCATTTAAACACCACCATCACCGCTGCAGAGAAGAACCAGAAACCATGCATCAATTTGTGCAGTAAAATGTGATTTTTTTGCAGGCCTTCACAGTTCGAAAGAGGCCACAGCTGATTGCCTCGGGCTCTTGCTTGCTAACATCTAAAGCATCCCGCACTCTGTTTTTACACAAAGCAGATGCTTAGACACATCTAACCATTGCCTTTGAACAGAGAAAACTTAGCAAGAGTCTCTGATTCTTGTCAGGACTTGGCCCAGCGCATTTTAATAAGTGTGGAGGGATAATTATCATTATAAATGATGGAATAGCAATAATGGATTTTAACTAATTGCAGGCTTTGGACAGTTGAAAATTCATACTCTGTTACTATAGTGCAACTGTAGGATTTTGAAAAAACACTTGAAATAAAGGCTCACCAATATCCATATATGGGTTCCCAGGTAACAGGGAATGTTCTCAGAACTTCCCTAATGTTCTGGCAAGATTCTCTTAAAGTTATGAACAAACATTCTTCCAGTAACATGAATAACACATTAATTCAAAGACATCTCTAAAAGCGAACATTACTTTTTCTGAAACGTTTTAATTGGATGTTTGTCTAACATTTTTGAATGTTACTACTTCAGAAAGTAGAAAATCCCATAATGTTTGAAGAATGAAAAAATGGAATGTTCCCTTAACATTCACATAATTATAATTTCATCATTTAAAGAGATTGAGTCTCTTCAGAAAATTTGGACTAAACCACTCAATTCATATAGATTCGTTTTATGATCTCTTTATGAACTTTTTGAAGCGGCAATGTGGTAGTTGGGTAGCTGTCAATTGAGGGAGAGAAATCTCTCAGATTTCATCAAAAATATCTTAATTTGTGTTCTGAAGATGCAAAAGTCTTACGGGTTTGGATTGGAATGACATGAGGGTGAGGTAATTAATCACATAATTTTCATTATTGGTGAACTATCCCTTTAATGGGAACTTTAACAGTGTTCTCAGGACATATTTTTGTTAGCTAGGTATCACTTAGGTGATGGTGCTATATTTACCTGTTTTGAATGCGAGTTTGCAATCTGTATTGAATGTAATACAATTACAAATGGTGTACTGTGAAATAATGTCAAGAAAAATATTTCTGTCCTTGGGCTGCATGCAAAAATAACTTGCAACATGGCTAGTGTTATTACCAACAAATGACTCTTATGAGCTGGTTCTTTTTAGGGATTCAAAAACATACAACATGACTAGAGCAAGCCGATTCATAAACAAAGGACTCATTATGAGCCAGTTCTTTTAGTGAGTCAAAAACACACAGTGTGACCAGTGCAGTCCAATTCATTAATAAATGCTTCATTATGAGCCAGATCTTTTAGTGAATCATAAACATACAGCATGGTCAGTGCAGTCTAATTCATTAACAAATGACTCAATGAGCTGATTCTATTTTGTGAATCAAAACATCAGCACGATCATGGTCATAATCTGACTGGGGTTTGATTTTGTGAGACCAGCTGTCTTGAAATATGCGAGCATGCTTTCCCAGCCTGTTATTGAGCCACAGTGCCACCTACTGTGAAGTTCTGACTTGTAATTGAGGACTGTTGTGATCTCTGTCCAAACCCATCTCTTTCATCAAATGTCTCAGATGACGCCCGTCTATTCATTATGCTTCTATGCTTGCCAAATTTGGTGAGATGTACAGATTTTCTGCAGTCTTTATGAGAGGTAACTTCATTTGTTTAGACCTTCTAACAGCATCAGTCTCAACAGCTAAACATATCTATCAGTACAGGAACCCGACTGGGTGGCGTCTAGCTGTCCAAACCACTGGCCTTGACATCTGCTGCACTCTTTCTCTTCTAGACATCGATGAGTGTGTTATGCGAACTCATAACTGTGGTATGGGCTTCCTGTGTCAGAACACTGATGGCTCGTTCACGTGTAACCCGAAGCAACGCTGCCTCACAGGATTCACTCAAGACTCACACGGCAACTGCATCGGTAAGACAAGGCAGAGACACCTTTAGAGTCTCTCGGTGCCCCCTAGAGGACAGATGCATGAAGAATACCAAACTGTGAAAAATACAAATGACAATCCCATTAAGTAAACACACTTTTGAAAAGTTGCTTTTTTGTTTCATTTGTCTTTGTTTTATCACTTCTCACTTTATTGTAGACATTGATGAATGCAGCAGTGTGAGAGAACCATGTACGACTGGCTTTAACTGCATAAATACTGTGGGCTCTTACACCTGTCAGCACAAGATTATCATGTGCAGTCAGGGTTACCATTCCAGCCCTGATGGAGCACGATGTATTGGTAAGGACACATACAAATATACATGCTTCTTATAGCCTAACCTTACACCTAACCCTTTCATAAAACTTTGTGTTTTTAGTTTTATAGATTATTATAACATTAGGCCTATTATTATTTAGATTAAAACAGTTATTTTGGGAAATTAATACTTTTATTCACCAAAGATTCATTAAACTGATCAAAAGTGACAGTAAATATAAATATTTATATTTTAGATTAATACTGTTCTTTTGAAATCTGTTCTGGCAAAATCTAATTCCACTTGTTTAAAGAGCATTTCTCAGATGTACTGTGGCAATATCACAGTGTGATGGTGAGATATGCAATTTAATCATTATTCACTTACCATTCAAGTACAAAGGACCATAAAAAACACCAAAAACAAGGCATTACTGTGATTCAACGGAATCTATTTCTGTTGGTATAAAACTAACTGGACTTCTAAAGTCTACAAGAACTGGTAAGACTGCTGAATATGATCTGCAGATGTGGATGAATGTCAGACGGGCACCCACCGCTGTGGAGAGGGCCAAATGTGTCACAACCTTCCTGGCAGCTACCGCTGTGACTGCCAAACCGGCTACCAGTACGACACCATTCGCCAGCTCTGTGTGGGTGCGTATCAACACATACACTGACACACACAACAAGTACACAGCCAAAACACATCTTAGTTCAGATTAGAAAGTGCACACAGTAGGCTTGCTGAACAAAACTTCACTTTCAGACCTTTCAATATGCTATTTGCACAATGAAATCAGTCATATTTTTGTGGAATATTTGTCTCATATCTGCCACAATGGAAGGTGGGCACGCTAACGGTCTCTATCATCAGTTGCTAGTGCGCCTTTTAAGGCTAAAGGAGTGAGGCTTGAGCCCAAAGTATACTTTGGCCATCCGTGTACCGCAACGGTCTGCACACTGTCCTTGTGACACATCTTTCTGCGCTCATGGCCAAAGGAGTATACTTTGAGGGGACTTACACGCTCAACTGTGCACTAAAATTAAGTATACCCGGTCCTTTACTTGCACAGCTCTTACTAGCTGGCCTCCGTTACACTTGCACATCATTATTATTCTTAAATTCAGGTGCCCTCATAATATTTCATTAAAATAACTTCCCCTCCCTCTTGCAGCAACTTGCGAGGGCGGGACAACCTGTCAATCACATGAGATCACAGCAATAGCAAATCACAATTATCCAATCAAATCCCAATGGACAAAATCAAGTCCCACCCAAAAAAAAATCTTGTTCGAGAAGCCACTTCACTCAGATATACGTCACAATGGGGAAGAAAAGTAGAGGATGAAGTATAGAATAGGAGGAAGAATTTTAGCATTTTAAAAATGACCTCGAACACATTCAAGTTTCCCCCTTTTTTTCAAAGTATCTTTAACCACAGCTGCAAAATAAAGCACTTGAAAGATTTAAAAACAGTTTGGATACTGTGACTGAATTACCCAAAGGACGTCATTTTCTCTGTGGTTAGCCAGACTAATAGCATGCATATAGATGAAGCTGACAGCAGCTCATGCTCCAGAGAGCATGCAGATTATCCTAATCTTGTATCCCTTCTGCTCCTATAGAGGAGTGAAAGAGGACAGCAAGGCAAGGAGAAAGACAGATGGAGAAATAGAGAGAGACTACAGTATGTTTGTAAACTAATGCAGTTCTCTGCATCTTTTTGTGCTGGCAGATGTAAATGAGTGTTGGCGGTACCCGGGCCGCCTGTGTGCCCAGACCTGTGATAACACGCCGGGATCCTACCAGTGCTCCTGTACCACAGGCTTCTCCCTGGCCTTTGATGGCAAGAACTGCGAAGGTACATCCATTTGCACTAGCAGAATTGAACACGGATCAGTCTACCTACAAAGAATATGTTGTGCTCTGACAGTGCGAATGTTCTCTCTTTCCAATTAAAATGAGGCAGAGACCTAAAAACAAAAAAAGAAGAGTGAGCTGTCAGCCGATGTGTTTGCCACTTCTTTTATTTACTAGTCCTAATATTTGGACAGATCCATATAGGTATTCAGAGACTTGGCGGGTGACAGCCTGAGGAACAATTCATGAGGTGACTTTTAGTTTGGTTTCAAAGGGGCAACAGTATTCAAATAAATAATACACTCCATGTGTCATTTCGCAGAATTAGAGCCGGATTTAGTAACAGCTCAAACAGCACAAACCCTCTTTTGGCATTATAAAAAACTACTGTCAGGATTTACTAAAGACACACACTGAGAAATTAGCAATGAACTGGTGTGGAGACAGTTATTTTTGTGGCTGACCTTATTGCAACTGGATTCGCCGGAGGACAGCTGACTAGGGCTGCATCTGAAATCACATTCTTCCCTACTATATAGTAGGCGAAAAACATTATGTGACATTATGTGCATAACTGCATATGATGGACACTTCACTTTACTCTGCATGACAGCTAAGTTTGATACCCCTGTCTTAGGCCTTGTCCGCACTTATACATTTTCGTTTGAAAGCGCATCTTTTTTTCTCTGTTTTGGCCTTCCGTTCACACCGAGACAATGTTTGTACAACTGTACAAACTGACAACTGTAGTGTGGACTGTGAGGTATTTGAAAAAGATGATGCATGTTAATTCATGTGACACAAGGTACCCATAATATCTATGTTACTGTCATTATTGTGCCTGTTATTTACATTTATAATGTTGCTAAAGATAAATGTTCCTTTGTAGAATCTTTATATTACATTCCTGCAAAGATGACAATCTCGCAATTGCTGTCCTGTGGCAAAAAAACAAACAAAATGACAATTGCGTTTTAGACTATGCTATTTTGATTAGATTATTAGATTGCAGCCGCACGCTAATTTGCCCTATAGTAATTCTGGCCTATAGTGATTTAATACAATAGTATACAATACAATTTTATAACATTTAATTTGAAAACTAAAAAAGCTGTAAAATCATTTGAATATGAAACAAGTTTGATCAAGTTCTCAAGCATGACTGGAGAATTATAGAACATCAGACCGTTTGTACATACATCACAAATTAATTTGATTAGTGACCTAGAAATAGTGCAGAATTATATTTTACATCTGCTTAAAAATTATTTCCAGGTTTTAATTAGATTAACCAGATTTTCAATGGGGTCTCAGATTTTTGGACTCCACTGCACATTTGCATTGATATGAGCACACTGCCAATATGCTTACAAGACTGTAATGATTTATGCAAATGTGTACACACAAAAATATTTTTTTTAATCCAAGAACTCATTTTCTGTGTTCTCTCATAGATTTTAATGAATGTGACAACAATCCATGCAGTCAGGAGTGTGCAAACATCTATGGCTCTTACCAGTGTTACTGCCGATTGGGCTACTACCTGAAAGAGGACGGGCACACGTGTGAAGGTGAGGGGTTATCAATGTCCTCAAGGTAGGAAATGGATTCAAGTGCCCTATTATGATATTTTAAAGGTTCTCCTACAGTAGGCCTAAACACTTGACAAGGTCAAAAACACTTTCTCATAATATTCTACATTGCACCATTACCTCTTTCCTCACACTTGTCTAAATCGGTTCATTCAAGGATCCGATCTCCCTAAACCCCTCCTTTCTGAGAGCCTTCTCTGTTCTGATTGGTCGGCTGGCCCAGTCTAACTTGTGATTTATTACCGCTTACCTGCTTGCCATCTATTTCATACCTATTTAGGGTTAAACACAAGGACACAGTCACATTAAACAGTATGTTGATTAAAGAGATGATGTGATGTTTTCCTCTGATAGGGATATTGAATCGATAATGTCTTGAATCTTTTAATAAGGATGCTTCTTTTAAAATCATCATAGCAATAAGTGTATTTTTTGCACATTTTCTTTAACACAAATCTTACTGGGTAAAGGAAAAATCTTCTCACTGTGGTTTGTTGTGATATTCTTTATAAATGGCTAGTTTTCTCACTGATAAAGATGTTCTTGTTTGTTCTCTAGATATCGACGAGTGCTCACAGAGCATTGGAAACCTCTGTGCATTCCAGTGTGTGAATGTCCCAGGTAGCTACAAATGTGCCTGCCCTCCCCACGGTTACTCCATGTCACCTAATGGACGCACCTGTCAAGGTAACACTAAAGAGATATATAAGTTTATCATATTACGTTTACGTCTTTGATTTAATTAGTTTTTCTCAGTCGCTTTGGTGCATTTCTCACATCACTATTTACATTTGCACAACAGTTAGTTCAACCTCCACAACATTTAGTCATTTGTGCACATCATAGTAGCAGTTTCTCATTCCTTCCAACAAATTGCAAATGCTTTTGGACATGCATCAATTGCTTTCATACAACTCTCTGCTGTTTTATAACATTATCATTTGCTTATGTCATGTCAGTCAAAATTAACTATTCTTGTTTATGCTGAATAGTCATTCCATATAAAACTAATAGTCCTCATTTCATTGTTTGAGTCATCACATACAAAAATGTTGAACTAGTTGTCAAAATCTGTCAAAGAATTTTTTTTAAATCTTTTTTTTCATGAAAATGTCTCCTACTGTAAATTGAACAATTTCTCTCAGGTGACCTTATGTGTCCAGACAGAGGGGAACGTCTGGATGTGCATGAATGATTACAGTACTATGTATGTTGTATGTTCAGTTCCAATATGTACTGCAATATTGTTTACAGTTGTGCACATGCAGCTCTACCCAAAGGGAGTGTATGTTTGTTGTAAATAAGGGTGTATTTTTTCCTTTTGCACAATGCTGTGAACAAATTAGAATTGCAAAGAGCATATGCAGTAAAAATGTGAAACATACACATTCAGTGTCTTGTACTCAGTTACCTCACTAAATACAGCAATGTGTAACTTTACTGTAATTTTAGTAAAAGTATATAGCAAATAGTATATAGTGCTGTCTTGAGCATTTTCAGGTAGTGTCACCAAGATCTGACTTTTTTGCATTGGAAAACATTTATAGAGTAAACTGTCATAATGAAACATGACAAAGCCATTTGACTATCTTGTTCATAAACAATGGTGTCAGGACTTTTCATATTGACGACACTGACACTTTCATTGACATGAAAACTTGCTTTTGAGGAATGAACTATCCATTTTGAGCAAGTGACGCGCTTTTGCAGGTTATCAACTAGGTTTTGCAGTTTGAACTAATTGTTTTGAGAACTGCATTAACTGTTGTGCAAATGTAAATAGTGATGTGAGAAATGCACCAAAGCGACTGAGAAAAACTGTAAATAAAAGCTCAAAGCATGAGACCAAATGTTCAGGATTTATCTTAACATGTTATGTTTTGTTGTATTATTTTATGTTATGTCATGCTATGCTGTGTTATTTTATTGTTTTATCTTATGTTGTTGTTTTATATTATGTTATGTTCAGTGTTGAGGAAAGTTAC
The DNA here is from genome assembly GCA_036326025.1 of Chrosomus eos. NCBI lineage: Eukaryota > Metazoa > Chordata > Actinopteri > Cypriniformes > Leuciscidae > Chrosomus > Chrosomus eos. Next base: position 12,374,968 of record CM070839.1, on the reverse strand, counting down.
TTTTAAAAGAAATGCATTAAGATAGATAGATAGATAGATAGATAGATAGATAGATAGATAGATAGATAGATAGATAGATAGATAGATAGATAGATAGATAGATAGATAGATAGATAGATAGATAGATAGATGGATAGATGATAGATAGATAGATAGATAGATAGATAGATAGATAGATAGATAGATAGATAGATAGATAGATAGATAGATAGATAGATAGATAGATAGATACTTTATTAATCCTTTTCAGGAAATTAGATTTGTTACAATACTGCAAGTATGTGTATATATATATATATATATATAATTTTGGGGTGAACAATCCCTTTAAACTCCGGTTCATATTCTACCCAACACCTTTCCAAAGCAAAATGGTACAAAGTCAATTTCAAGCTTTAATTTCTCTAAGTGGCACATTGAGTTGCGAGGCGCTAACCTCAGGTTCAACACAGCACTGCTTGGTGTCCTCCATCACTCTCTGAAAGATCACGAAATTGACGAAACTCCCTCAGGCTCTCAAGATAGGAAAGTCGATGAGAGGTGAAGAAGAGCCTGTACATGCTCCCGGAGGTTAGCGCTAGCCTGCACCAAACGAATTATTCTGCGAATTGGAGCCGGCGAGCTGTAACGAGGACTTTGCTTTTGTAAAATGAGATGCATAATTAATTATTTCTGGAGGGGCCAAATTTGACTCCAGAATGAAGTCTAGCATTTAGTCACCGCAGACAACCCTGCTAGCATTGATTGAGAACGGGTAAAATTTTATGTGTGCTGCCAAAGATATTTACGTAATCAAAATATTGAAGTCTAATAGATTGATTGATTCACTATTAAATTTCCATTTACTCTTTTTTTATGCAAGAAGAAAAAACGATAAAGAACATTCAGGAAAGGAATAATGGAATGAAAGTTTTAAGCAGTCTCAGGGGCCTCAATTCTTACCGACTCGATCTATTTAGCTGTTTTCTTCCCTTTCGTTCTCAGATATTGATGAATGTGCCATTGGATCGCACAATTGCTCTTCCTCCCAGACCTGTTTCAACATCCAGGGAGGCTTTCGTTGCCTGTCATTTGCATGTCCAGACAACTACAGGAGAGTGTCGGACACGTAAGTATGACCCGCTGATTTTCTTTACCGATCACATTTATCATGCAGATCACATGTGGGCTCGATCAGTGAACCTGCTAGCGTGGCTAGACCCTATCCAACTTACCACAGTAATCAGAAGTTTCACACTGTGTAATGCAGGAAAAATATAGGATCTGCCAGCATTTATCAAGAAATAAACTGCATAATGGTGAAACTGCACTGTAAAAAAAAAAAAGTTGGATTAACTTAAAAAAGTAAGTTACCTGGTTGCCTTAAAATTTTTAGTTAATTGAAATTAAAACTTTGAGTTAATACAACAAAGGAGATTGGTTTGATAAATAGAAACTCAAAATATTATGTTATCTGAACTACATTAATCATCTAAGTTGATTTGACAAAATATAAAAAGTTGTGATAACAAATCATGAAAATATTTTTTTACAGTGTGGGAATCTAAGTTTCAGTACATTTGCACTGGTTAGAGCATAAATACATTAATTGTAGCATCCTTGTGCCATCTGAATTGATGCTGGCTGGCACATTACAGAGCATGGTTTCTGCTAAGCAAATGGAATGAAGCCAGATTGCTTTGATTAGGCAGTAGTTCAAACACACACGTCTGGCCAGTGTCAGCAAGAACTCTGATTGGTGGGAACTCCCACTGTTCACCATCAGCCCTCCTGAGATTCACTGCTATATCAGAGATTAACAGCCCAGAGGAGTCAGCAGGGGCAAAAACACCTACGGAGAAACTGTACATATGGGTTGCGCAGGGTTATTTTAGGAGACCGTATCACTGTATTACTTTGTTATTTTTGGACATCATGCTGTACAACATATTTAGTTAATCTGTGGAACAAGACACTCATGTTATCAGGTGTTTTATGTTGTTTATCGGTTGTTTGATGATTCTTATTGATCCAAAATCACAAATCTGGTCATTTAGAAAAGTAACAGCACAGCTCTCCGGAATCATCCACACAGTTTGAGGTATCATTCAGCGTTCAAGCTAAAGGGATAATTAACTCAAAAATGCAGATTCTGTCACCCTTTACTTACCCATGTCCTTCCAATGATTTTCTTTGTTTTGTTACATGTTTTATGTTGCTGTTTTGTTACGTTATGTGATTTACAAATTTAGGTCGCCGTTACTACAAAACAAAACAACATTGGACCCCATTGACTTTGGACATGTCAGACACATTTTTCAAAATATCATGTTCCACAGATAGAAAGTATAAGTCTAATTATAGAAAGTATAAGTCCAAGAAGAACGTATGACAGGTTTGAACCAACATGAGAATTTTCATTATTAGTTAAACTATCCCTTTATCCCTTTTCTGTTAATGTCATAAGAGCCATTTTAGATATTTGACTTAAAAACACAATTTCGGCCAGGGTCTTTGCAGAACAAATTCTTACACATACTATGGACCAAAAAAAAAACTCACCTCTCCCATGTTTTTAGACGCTGCGAGCGAACGAGTTGCCCCAACTTCCAGCAATGCCAGACTATGCCATTACGCATCACATACTACCAACTGAGCTTCCAGACCAACATCATCATCCCAGCACAGATCTTCCGCATCGGACCCTCGCCCGCCTACTCGGGCGACAACATCATCATCAGCATCCCTCGAGGAAACGAGGAAGGCTACTTCAGCACGCGGAAGCTCAACAGCTTCACGGGCGCCGTGTACCTGAACCGGCAGGTGCGAGAGCCACGGGACTTCCTCATCGACGTGGAAATGAAGTTGCTGCGTCAAGGAACTTTCACAACTTTCCTGGCCCGCATCTACGTGTTCATCACAACAAACTCCATGTGATGTTAGCGCTCGCCTTTGATTTCGCATGGTGCTAAACTCAAGCTTCAAGCCTCTGCCTTGAAATTGTTTGTCATCTGGCAGATCTTTAGGCTTCTGTTTGCCTAACGGATTTTGCTTAGAGAGACTTTGATGGGACTCTCCCACTGGGATCCAACCGCTTGTTTTGAGTAGAGGGAGAACAAACAGGATGGAGTAACATAAAGAGACTGACAGAAACATTAAGCTTTTAAAAGTCCTAGTTTTTCCTCTTCAAAGTATTGAACGTACTTTACACCGAATGCTATTTATACTGTACCAATTTATCTTGATTGCCTTAAACTGCTTTTTATAGCACTTCATTACTTTTCTAACAACACAATGTTTCTCCTCGGGGGTTGGCAGAATAGAGCTGAGGTAGTTACAGATTTGTAATGGCTGTCACAATTCCTCCGTAGGCCATTCAAGTGCTGTGCCAATTAAACGTCTAATAATTTCACAGCTCATTCGAAACAACTGATAACTGCATTTGAAAACGTATCCGTGATAATTCACATGAGTAAGCCTACCTCAGTTCAGAGCCCACCAGCCTGCGAAAGATAACATCGTGTGATCATGTCTGTAATCATTGTTAAACACTAGCAATTAAAAAGGTGTATGATTGTTATTATTATTTCAAAATTTTGTTTCATATGCGCTCCCCTCATAGCTCTTGGTGCTAATTTACCGTTTTGGAAATGTTTGACACGCATACATGAAGAGTGTGCGAGCTCCAAAGCAGCACTGAGAATGTTTCATTGTTATACATCATTTTGTATGTCTTTACTTTGTAATACTGTACCTATTTTGATGTATTACTGTCTTGAAAATTCATCTCAGGGTAAAAGCATAAAAATCATCTCGATAAACTTTCTTGCACAGCATTTCTGAAATTATAACACAATTAAGAAACATTCAGTATCAACATAAAAGTGTTTCATGCTCGTTCAATTCATGGAAACAACCAAATGCATCAGTATATTAATGCAGTGCATATTATCTGCCTTAGTGGATTCGATTCTTCAATAAAGCAACACCTATCCTTTTATTGGTATTTTAGTGATTGCTTGAAATGTTTTGTCACTTCTGTTTATTTCATGAAAAGTTAGAGATTGCCTCCTAGTGGTGAGAAGAGGAACTATAGCTTGTGGCCTGAGGCTCCCTTTGCTTTCAGCAGCTATAAACCTATGGCAAGCCGTTTTAACATTTAATCATTTAAACCTACTAGTCTCTATTTTCATTTATTTCTTTATGCTAGTATCTATTTCATTAAGTACTAGTACTTATTCATTAGCTACTAGTGCTTATTCTTTAGGGATTAGTGCCTTTCTTTCTTCATTTTTTAAAATACTAGTACTTATTAATTAGATAGTCCTTATTTATTAGATACTAGTGCTTATTCATTAGTTAGTACTTACTGATTAGATACTAGTACTTATTCATTGGATACTAGTACCTATTAAATAGATACTAGTACTTATTCATTAGACACTAGTACTTAATTCAATTGTGACTAGTAACTATTCTTTTGTTACTAGTAACAAATTAATTTTTTGCCATTGACTTCTGGGGATCTGTCATTCACTGATCATTCATAGCACTGGTATCTAATAAATAAGGACTAGTAGGCTATCTAATGAAAAAGTACTAGTATCTTTAAAAAGGTACTAGTACCTAAAGAATAAGCACTAGTATCTAAAGAAAAGGCACTAGTATCTAAAGAAGCACTAGTAGCTAATGAATACTAGTACTTAATGGAATAGATACTAATATCTAAAAAATAAGTACTAGTAGCATGAAAATAGAGACAAGTAGGTTTAAATGATTAAATGTTAAACGGCTTGCCATAATAAACCATCATCAGATTTTATGATGAAATGATTGCTGTAGTAATGAAGCATTGTATTGTTCAATCACTTGCATTTAAAGTGAACATGAAATCAAATATGACCCTATTTTCGGTATTAATCCATGTTAATAAGAAAAAAACATGCTTGTAATCCTAATTCAAAGAGTAATAACTTGCTATTCCTCTGAAAGGACCTTTCTTCGTTGGCTTTTGAGAATGTTAATAAGAGCCAATCTTAGCCATTGTTTTAGCAGATTGTCATTCGGTTTGGTTTCATTCTGGTAAAGCCACTTTGCACAATCCAATCAATTCCCAGTGGATAAGTCCCACCCCATACATTTTCTCATGAAATATCCTGTTTCCCTCAGAAATATGTCACATAACAGAGGTAAAATGAGTTGCAAACAGCATTTAACATTAGGAAATGGCCTAAAGACCATAACAACTCTGTATTATGTGTTGGCACTTACATTGAAAAGGTGGGCTGTTTTTGGGCTTTTGGATCAGCAGAGTCGAGGTGCTTTGCTCTTTACTCCTCTCATTGTGCTTTACTTCACAATTCTCATCAGACCTCAGCGCTATCATTTTCTGTCGCACCCTGGAGCCTCTCAACCCTGCCTTTCATTGTGTAGGAATCGGAAAAGGCGTGCGTTGTTCAAAGCCGGCAGCACGGTCCTGTATGTAGTACATCCCTACAGATAACCTCTGGCTGCAAGTGGGATGAATGATACGATTCGTCAGCGCAACAGCACAGATAAATCACCCCTGTTTTAAAAAAAACAAAAAACACTATCACCCTTTTTCATAGACAAGGCTTAGACCAGACCAAAATGCATGTTTGAGCTATTTCTAACTGAAAGCAACATGCACTGACATATCTTAAAATATGTCAGTGCCATTCACTGTAAAAAAATAAAAGGTGCTTAGAGAAACCTTTTGGGGTTCTTCACTTTGCCACACCGGCGGAACCATCTGTAGATCCTCTAGGCACCCTTTCAAAAGGGGCGGTTCTCTGAGGAACCACACCGGTTTCCTGAGGAACTCATATTATATTAGGCACAAATTATTATTTTATTTTTTATTTCATATTGTTACTATGGTTAACATTGTATACCCTAATTAAAAATGTGCATCTTCACTTTCTTCAAGCTGGTTAAGTCTGACGTCACTGTTTCCAAATCCAAAAGCTCTATCAGATGCCAAAAACAAACAGTGCTTATATACACTCACTGTGCTGTAATATTCCTGAAAATTAGGATCCTAACTTTTATCTCTATACCGAAATCTCAGATGGTTAGTTATTCAGCTATTTTGAATCGTAAAATATTGAAGTCTGGGATGCCGTGAGACTGGAGATTGTAATGTACACTATGGCTTTTGAAAAGCTTAAATATGTGACTTGAAACAACAGTGCTCATAAATGTTTGTTGAGTATTCTCACTAGAGACAAGATAGAGGAAGTAGAAGTAGAGGCTTCGACCCGGAAACAGTATTCCTTATATGTCACAACAAGCAGAAAACATTTTCCGTTATAACAGAGTTAAAGGGTTAGTTCACCCCAAAATGAAAATTAAGTCATTAATTACTCACCCCCATGCTGTACCAACCCCGTAAGACCTTCGTTCATCTTCGGAACACAAATAAAGATATTTGAGATTAAATCTGAGAGCTGGGTCACTCCTCCATAGGCTTCTGGGAATGAAACTTAAGTCCGAGTCACTATAGTCACTTGGACAATTTTAACAATGTCTTTAATGACTTTTCGGGGCTGTCAGGTTTCATTCCCAGAAGCCTATGGAGGAGTGACCCAGCTCTCAGATTTAAAGGGTACCTATCATGAAATTTTGAAAATTACCTTTCATGTAGTGTGTAACATAGATCTAAGTGAACAAAAACATCCTGCAAAGTTTTAAATGAAAGTTCACCGTATACAAAGTTATTGTCTCTCAAAAGTAAGAGTCGACTCTGAGTCGCTGATATGAATCGATAGACAAACGATGCACTTTCTCTAACTTTCGTACGTCACTTGTACAAAATATTTGAATTCGACACGCCCACTCAGTGCGCGCGCCGAGCAGACAGAGAAACCTGACAACAACATGTCGACGAGACTGTTCTGAAGTGCGAATCAAAAGCAAACTTTTTTTTTCACTGCCCAGGGACAAGCATGTGAAGACTCAGTGGCTAGAGTTTATATTTACAACTATACCACACAAGTATAGCCACCTTGAGCTGTGTTCGCGTTATTTTAATGACGATCGCTTCACAAACACAAATGCTTTCAAGTGTGAATTCGCGAGTCGGCTGATATAGGAAGGTTCAATACCAAGTTTATTTGGATCAGCTTCCTCCTCCGAATCACAACCTGTAAGTACTATTAATAATTGTTGCTTTTATGTGTGTGTGTGTGTGTGTGTGTGCGTGCGAGAGAGTGAGAGTTACGCTCAGCAGCTTCTAGGTCTCCAATGTCATTTTTTTTGTTTTTTGAAATATGTGAAATTATGTGAAGCGTATTGTAGTACTGCAGTGCTTTATCAATATGTTTAAGCTTTGGGCTAACGCAAAATATAACTGACTGCGTCATCTGACCAATCACCGCCGATTAGCGTCACGCAAAGGAGGGGTTTGGACAAATGAGTCGTCAAACGAATCATTGAGTCGGTGAGCAAATCAGGTAAAAATAAATGCATATTATAAGACAACAAAAGTGTTTTTTGTCATTGCAGCATGTAAAACTGTTGTTGGGGACTCCCAGAACATTAGGAACATTTTAAATGCCATAATAGGTACCCTTTAATCAAAAATATCTTAATTTGTGTTCCGAAGATGAACGAAGGTCTTACGGGGTTGGTACTGCATGGGGGTGAGTAATTAATGACTTAATTTTCATTTTGGGGTGAACTAACCCTTTAAGGTGCAGTAAAATTAGCTGTTGTTCTGAGAATTTTTACTGGTAAATTCCAGTCATTTTTCCATAAGAATCCACACGATCTGCAATTTCGTGTGTGATCAAAAATTTCACTAAGGGACCAAGTTGGTCACTGAAATCGCTGGATTTTGACCAGCAGAAAGCTGATTTGTGATGGCCACAGCCATGGCCTCACAACCAGTTTAAGAGCGGTAACCTCATACACATACATTTGTTGCAGATATTTATTTAGTGCCAAATAACTCACAGGACACTTAGTTCATTTCACACACATTATACTTTATTTAATTGACCATACATAATTATCTTTTTGGGAGCACACAAAATTAGTTACTTTTGGATTCCCATTCTGTTTGTATAATTATTTTGTTTCTGAGCTTACCAGTGTTGGATTCCACACCCGGGAGAGATTCAGGAAGTCGGCTGGATTAAAGGGGTGGCGTTTGGAGCAGGAGCAGCTTTATAGGGGAGGTGGCCTAATTGGACCCTACCACTGCTTTTTATGTCCGGGGGGGTTGCTTTATTCTCTGTTTAGATATTTTGGGGGTTAGATTTATATTATATTGAGTATTTTTGTTGAGTTGAGGTTAAGTAAAATCATTATTTCTTTTGGAATAAGTTTATACACTGTAAAAAATATTTTAGCAATTTAGTTATTTCAACTTATTTTTTTAACTTGATTGTCCAGACAACAAGAAATTTTAAGTTTTCTTGTCCTCAACTTATCGAAATAAGTTAGTTAAACTAAAAAAAACCCATGCAAAAAGATAACTCAAAATAATGAGTTAACTTTTTTTACAGCACTGTAAAAAAAGTTAACTCATTATTTTGAGTTATCTTTTTGCATGGGTTTTTTTTAGTTTAACTAACTTATTTCGATAAGTTGAGGACAGGAAAACTTAAAATTTCTTGTTGTCTGGACAATCTAGTTAAAAAAATAAGTTGAAATAACTAAATTGCTAAAATATTTTTTACAGTGAGTGTAGGTTTTGCTGTTATTTGTAGTTTATGTAGCAGTGTTGTTGTTAGTCTTCCCTTGTGTGTCATTTGGTTTGATCATCCAATATATAAGTCCCCTTTGTTTCTTTTGTGTCAGGTCAGTTGTACTTTTGAGTCTCTTATGTTCAGAGCTTTAGTTACTGTTTGTTTATTTGACCTCTTTTACGGGCCCAAAACTTTATTTTGTTTTGTTGTAATGATTTTTGGGAAATAAAACCCTTATTTTTGAACTTTCCTTGTGACTCCTCTTGCTTAGCTGCTTGGTCCCTCACATGCTTGAAAGGGACTCCTGTGTGAGCCGTGCTTCAAACATTAAGTCACTACACTGCTGATAATGGTCAATAGACCTTTTTGCCATGTGTAATTTCACGAAATTCATGTGACCGCACCTTTACTCGCTGCAACATAAAATGCAATCAATAATAAAATGTTCACAACAGACATGTGAGGTACTAAACGAGTTAGAAAAGTGAAAAGATGCGGCAGCTTAATTTTCCATTTGTTTTTCCTCTTTTCTGGCGGATGGTCGAGGCACTTCAATGATTTTCAGGTCTACAGGAGGATTTTTATTCTTGTTCAAACTTGTATTTCAGCTTACTGAGATCCCTGCAAAGTACAACATTTAATAATGTTATTAAAGTGATCAGTATGAAATTAAAATAATTTCCTCAGCCTTGTGACATTCCAACCCTATTTGACTTTCTGTCTGTGGAACCCAAAAGCAGATCTCGGGCATATTGCAAGCCCAGTCACCGTTCGCTTTTCACTGCATGAAACACGAATTGTGTAAATCATTCATGAAAGCATTCTTATGTACACTTGTCTAGTTCAATTCCATGTACAATTTATGTATTGGTGCCAAACCTGTGATATTATTTTACATGTAAAAATAACATGAATGAGATTTGAGAGCATGAGGGAAGATTTTCAGAGAATAGCCTAACTGATTAAAAAAACACAAGTACACAGTCAAACAATACAATTTCACACAGAAAAGTTCATAGTAATAAAGTATACTTGCATGTGGTGCAGGTAACTTAACTTACTGTATTTCAATGTTGCCTCTGAAATGTAGGCCTACTGGTTGTTCTGGGGAAACAAAAGAACAAAGTTGATTATATCCATTCACAACATAATATGGCCAGTAAATGGCTTTAATAATGTATTTGAGAGAATGAGGGCACCTGTAGTAAATAAAATAAAAAAGCAGACCAAACTATATTAATTGTGTTATTCATTATAAACGCCAATGACGACAGCAGGAATCAGCTAAATTTATATCAGCAATTTAAAGACACAGTTGTACACAATACGTTGAATTGAATGACTAAAAAAATCTAAGACAATAAGTCAATGATTTTCATTTCATAATTTGCATAAAGTTAATTAGGCTATTAGTTAGCATCGCGACTAAAACCTTCATACCACATACAGTGCAATGAATAAACGAGTGGTAGGCCTACACTGTAAAGACGTAGTAATGTATGCTTCATTTAATGTATGTAGCCTATGTGTTTGAATATAAAGTGAGTAGACTGTAGGCTATTGGCGAGTTTAAAAACCTTGTAACGGAGAGCCGAACAAAAGGCGGAAGCTCCGGCAAGCTTTGATGAGAGGAGCCGTTACTTTACAAGCCGATGATGATCAGCTGAGCTTTGTTGCGGATCAATGAAGCGATGACAGCAGAGGAATAGCAGCAGTTTGGTGACAGAATAAAACTTTCTCCTCCTGCTTCTTCTTCTTCATATTATTATTATTATTTATTGTTGTTGTCGTTTAAGGTTTAAATTAATCAATAAAATATACTAAATAAATGTGTATACTGAATCAAACTTAAATATAAACACTGGATCCATTAATATTGTCAGTTAAACTGCTTCTTGCTCTCATCATTTGTAAGTCGCTTTGGATAAAACTGTAAATTAAAAGTGTAAAAACGTGTAAGGCACGTTCATAAAAGCTAAATGTCCTGATTGAACTATGGTCTGTTCCTGGCTTAATCTAAGCCCTGTCTGTGAAACCAGGATGATTGTAGAAGCATATTTATACTTCATATTCACTGGCATGTCTAATTAACCTGTTAAAGGGATAGTTCACCCAAAAAATCTAAATTTTCATTTTTGGGTAAACTATCCCTTTAAATATCCCTATCCCTGTTAGCTGGACTATTATTGATGTATTTGAATAAGATTCATTTATCACTCTGACAGTTATAGAGCATTTGCAACAAGCTCCATTTGATGGTGTTGCGCGGGTGGCCACTGTCCTCCCTGTCGACAGTCGAGGCTCAAACACTTCCGCCCATTGAGATGCCATCCTACACACATTTAGGAGTGTGCATGCTGCTCCTTACAGATTATCGTCTTCCCTCTTCATGCTTATCAGTGAGGCTAAATATACATTATTGTGTTTTTGGAAAGCAAGTGTTCAGCCCAAGGTGGGGAAGCCACTGAGAGACAAATTGGCTATTCCTATGATAAAGATGCTCACAGGAAGTTATGAACCTGATAATATTCACACAAAGTCTTGATGATTCACCTAGTCACTGATTTCACTTTGTAAAAACTTTGTATTTGGCAGTAAAATTTGCCATTTTGGCAGTAAAAAGTATTTAGAAATGTTTAGAATATTTAGAATTAGGTTTTATTTTCATATTTTTCAGTTTATATTTCAGTTTTTGCTTTTGGCATTTTTATTAGATTTTTGTTTTTACATATTACTGTATAATTTATTCTATTACGTTTAGTGCTTCCACATATTTCAGTTAGTTGTCAATGCAGCATTTCTAATTTCTGTTTACTTTAAAGGTACAATATGTAAGAATTTTGCAGTAAAATATCCAAAAACTACTAGGCCAATATATATTTTGTTTAGTTGATTACTTACAATATCCCAAATGTTTCCAACTATTTGTAAATCGTGAGAAAATTACGATTTTAACCAAGGAAACGGGTCGTGTGAGCAGGGGTGAGGAGTCGCCAGTCAATGGCGTCAAATCCGCGTTACCCTCGGTTTCCGTTTGTACTGCCATAATAACCATGGCGACAGACGTTGACAACTGGGTTATGCCCCTTATACCTAGATCACGCTGTTGTTGTTTTGTTCAAACATTATGGACCATGGCAAGCAGACTTTGAGACAAAAACAGGACTAAAACGAAGATCAACATCTTTCGAGATGCAGAGAGCTCCACGTCCGCGACTAACTTCGACTTGACAGAGACGCGAGTGTTGAATGTTACTTTATTAGACAGGTGAGCAAATGTACATAAAACTAATCAGTGTTATTTAGTTCAACATGATGAAATGTTAGAATATGATCTGTATGTTATTCTAATGTTGATATAGCTTAGTCTCATACAGCCAACAAACAACCTAACAACATTGAACACACTCAAATGCCGTTTAGTGTGATAGTGTAACTGTTAGAGCAAGTGAAACAGCGCTGCGTTACCTCAAGTTTCATTCCTCTAATAAAATGACCTGTGTGAGTATTAATTCAGCACTTGCGTGTAGTTCGGTAGAATGAAATGTCCTTATTCCTTCATATCCGCGGGACTCGCGTTGCGTGTAGCGCTGTATACGTCTAGCAATCGCGCCCTGCTTCATACCACAGTCATGTTAAAAACATCAATGTATTCACTCATCCATTAAAGATCCATCAGCTCGACGACAAGATCTATAATTACGCTTAATGCGGAAATTATACATCATCAATACACGCCCTTGTTATTGTAAGAGGTTAGCGACCCCTGGTGGCGAAAATTCCTGCATTTTGTACCTTTAAAGGGTAACTAAACCCTGAAACAACGTTTTTTAGTTAATGGTCTGTGAGGCTGGGGCTTTATTATTGCTGTTCATTGATTCAAGTAATTTTTTTGACATTTAGATATAAAGTGTTTTAATTTCTACAATATATGGTGTAAAAATATCTGAGTGCTGCCCTCTTCAGGTTGAACGGTGGTTACTGCAGTTGAATTTTCCTATTGGAAGTTGTGGTGCCCTGTGACATAAGCAGCCACCACGTGTGTGTAAATGTTTAAAAAAACAAAAGTGCACAGGTTCATCACAGTTTGTCTGAAGTTTGAACAAAATATACATTTTTATTAGTGCTGTCAAATCGATTAATCGCATCTAACATAAAAGTTTGTTTATATATAGTAATAGGCCTATATAAATATACATACACTGTAAAAAATGATTTTGTGGTGAAGTAAATACTACTGAAAAAAAACAATGTAATTTACATGAAAAAGTTAGTTCAGGCAAGAATTAAAAAAACTAAGTAAATTCCATATCAGTACTTAATTCAAGCAAGTAGAAATGGAAGCGTAAATATCAACTTAATAAAATTAAGTAAAAATTACTCAACTTTTCTGATACTGGGGTTCCCATCATGCACTGGACCTTGAATAATTAATGAGGTTGATTTTTCACTGGTTTCCAGCTGTATTTACACTGTTTTATCATTGCTTTTTGTTGTAGGATTATAGTAACTTGCCATTTGTGACATTTCGAGTACATTTCTGCTCAAAATGACACATTCAAACAAAAAACGATTACAAATGTTACCGTCATTGTGTATTGTCTACAAGTATTGAGGTCTTTGCATTCACATGATGTTTAACATCTGACATGATGTAGTATAAATTACTTAGAAGTTCTAAGTAAAGCACATTCTGGTATTTCAATATTATTGTTTGAGTGAAATGTAATGCAAAGGAAATTTCAACTAAATTGATTTTACTCAACCTTTTACTAGCCAAGTCAAAATTTCTTATTTTCTTGTTACTTTCACTTGACTAGGTTAAGTAAAGTTTACTTAATTCCATATTCCAAGTAAATTTAACTTAAATATTTCTAATTAAAGCTACTGATAAATATGTTTAGGTTTTTACTTGGCAAATCGTTGTAAATTACTAGCATTTTCTGAGTGAAAAAAGTTAGCAAGCTTTTTCAAGTAAATCCTACTCAAATTTTTTAAGTGTATACATATATAGTACACACGTTGTTACTCATCTAAATCCAATAAAAAGACTGACAGTCTGTCAAGGATGTATAAACACACACAAGTTGAACATAAACTGAAAAGTCCCAGTGCTGCACAACATTATAAAGTGAAACCTTTATTGAATGCTTTGTTCCTCTGAAATCGTAGAACTGTCAGCTCCAAGATTGGTATAGGCTAATTAATTTTGTTATCCACTGAAAACGAACGTCAAACCTCCCTACCAAAAAAGAAAACTGTTATGTAATGCATAGGCTAACTGAGATCTGCAAGTGCTGTCGTTCTTGTGCCAAAAAAGCAAGTTAATTACTGAAGTGGATAATTTACTGTGCTATTCAAATGCCCTTCAGCAGCATCTGTTTGATTCTTGATGCAATCATCCGAATTATCTTTAATCTGCGTGCTTTCAGCTTTACAATTTAGTTCTTTCACCCTTGAAGCTTAATGTTCTCCATCCTTGCCTTCAATCAATTGAAACTAGTAAACCATCTGAGCTCAGTCAATAGGAACTTAAAGAGGTAGTAATTAAATGAAATTGAATTGCACTTGCACAGAGGTGGTTTCTGTGTCCGAGTGTGTAGGAAGCTGGTACTCACACCGAGCCACCCTATAATCCAAAACGGGTGTCTGAAGATAAAAGACGGGGTCATTACCTGTGCGTGGCGAGCTGGATCAAATAGAAGGCTTTCATCAGTGCTTGGTCACTCCAGATTGATAAGTGTTGTTCTTCAAAAGCCTTGGAGTTAGACACCAGTTCCCCTCAGATGACTTTCCCATGATCCTCAGGTCAGCATTAAAGCATGGTTTTTAATTGCTCTGTCTATTGGCATTGACATTGACAGGCTTACTGACTGACTAACATCAGAACAAGGGAGTCTTCTCTCTGTTAATGTCCGCTTTAATCAATCAGTCTGAATGGCAGTGATGACAGAAACAGAATATGTTGGAATTCAACAAAGAAAACTAAAAACAATTTGAAAATACAGATATGTTGGGTTTGTATACTAATTTACCTTTTTGGAACATTTCGTGAAATGTTTAGACAGATGTTTCTTGTTTTCTTCTTAAATGAATCAGCGTTTTTGAACGAATCAGTCAATGAATCAATGACTCAATCATCCAGAAAATGGCTTCATCTGATTTCGAATACCTGTTTTTTTAGTAAGTGAAAAACAGTATGGGACAAAAGAAGCATTTCCAAATTTCCAGTACTCATTAAAGAGAAGGAAAAAAGTATCCAGGTGACCTATACTTCCAAAGAAGTCTTCTGAAGTGTGCATGGACATTTTACTGAAAACGCTGGTAGCCTGTCACATGGTAATGACAACATGGCGAATGTATGTCCAGAACATTCATACTACACACATTCATACAGCATACAGTACTATATAGAACATACTTTTTTTAGCAGTTGTGAAGTAATTGCTTATTCAAAATAAGTACTCAAGAGAGTAGGCTATGTGATTTCGGAGGCAGCCAGTCAGTGAATAAGTGAATGAATGGTTGAGTGAATCAATCAATGTATGGAGCTTATAATATGACAAAATGATTTGAATTTGAATTTGTACATTTGAATTATTTGCAAGTGTAATCTAACAAAACTGAATTTTAAATAGTTCTGAATTTGAATTTTTTTGGAATGAATATTGAACATCTGAAATTTAACAAACTGAAAGGTTTTTATGGCTGAATTTTATAGACATGTATTTTCAAACAGCTAGTTTTTGTGTTCTGAATTCAAATACTGCAAATATTCAGTTTAAAAAAATACGGATTCAAGTTTTCAAGATGCTGAAATTCGGAACTTTAAATTCAGTTTTCTAAAATTCAATGTCAAAAATTCAATGTCAAAAATTCAATGTCAAAAATTCAATGTCAAAAATTCAGGTCGTACAGAAAGTAGGTCACAGGGAAGAGTAGATGATCTCAGAAAAGTCGAACAGAGTATTTTGGCGAATTGGGGACTGCAGAATAGTGTTGGGCGATATGCTCCATTTTCATATCGTCCTATCGTCAGCCTGTGAGATCGGCGATACACGATATTATCGTGAGGGGGGCGGGGCTTACTCATTTGATTACTAACTTGATTACTCATAATTTGTTTGTTTTATTAGCCTACTTCGTTTTATATATGCTAGCAAATTATATTTATATATATATTTGCTAGCAAAGGTGGAGTGTTTATTAATAGGATCAGGTTTTTTCCCGGTATAGTGAGAAAAAAAGATCCTAATCATGTCAATGGGAAATTTACGGACAGCCTATTCTGTTACATGCAGCATTTTGACTAGGACCTATTTCTGCACGAGATGAAAACATGTTTTAATATTTTCTTGGGTCGGAAAGAGTCGGAGTTTGCGATATATGTCCTCCTACCAGTGCTCTGTCTGTCTGGATGCACTTCACATCCGCACTTCAGTAAGCACGAAGTACGCGGGTTAATGTGTTTAAATGCCGGGAGAAATCAGAGCAAGGGGCAAACATCTAACGTTAGCTGAGTCGATCAGTTTATAGGCTACTTATACTTATGACTTGATTCTGATAAAGGAAAACGGGTTAATGCGTTTATGACCATGCATTGTCAGTTTATTCAACATAATCGGAAGAACATGCATGTAAATGCGCTCATTCTCTGAAAGTGAAAGTAAAAACGGACTGCTTTCGGCATCTGCATTAACGCCGCGTTCTCTCCAGAGACGACGATGGATAACGGTAGCTAATACTATTTTAGTTTTAATACTATTTTTATTTTAGAACAAGGATGCCGTTTTCATCTTGGATCTGTATAAGAATGATGCATCTGTTAAAACAAGCACTCTTGATAATGTGTGAATAAATTACCTTGCAATTAAATTTTGATTGGGATGTAATTTTTTAATCTGTAAAAACATTCTCTTCGAGTCCTCAGAAGCGCGTGTCGGTGTTGTTGTTGCAAGTGTTATGTAGTGATGTCGTTATGAATTTAGGCAAGGCAAATTAATTGTAGTTCCTAATATTAATTTAATAACAATACTAGCTTATAATAATAATAATAATAGGCCTAATAATAATAATTTAATACTTTATGTTAAAACGAGCCATTATCGTATTGATATCGTCAAAGGAATCTGCCATCGGCGATATCTCTGACTATCGTCGATACACGATACTATCGTCTATCGTCACAACCCTACTGCAGAAGTTTTCCAGCGAACGTGGTGGTGGTTAAAGAGGTTGCCACTCTCTGACAACGGTCTCTGGTGTTTGTTTTAAAGTATATTTTGTGTCATATTTTTGTTTTCAGTCTAGACCGGACGCAAGCGTTGCCACCAGGGTGCGACGCGACCCGTGAAACCCCCAACAGCACACGGATCTAGTCCTAGCTCCTGGCAACAGCCGCTTTAAGCATTGTGTTTTAGAGCGCTCACGTCCGTAACATTGTTTTTTCCTCATATGCGAACTAAAATGAATATCAGTTCATGGTTTGTGTGCGGATGCTATAAGAGAGAAAGAGAAAATGGCAGTATTTCATTGAGACTTGAGATTAAATAAACTGCTTAAGTATTGATCTTGTAGGCAATTTTCACATGCAGTTACACATTGTCGATTAAAAACAAGAAAGTGGCTGGTAAAAACATTGAGTGGTAGTAGATTTTGAAATCCACCAGCCACAGTGGCCAGTGGACAAAAAAGTTCATTTCCATCCCTGCGTTGTAGCGTCGCGCCGCTCGCGTCCGGCCTAGGCTATAGTCTATTTTTATTTATTTATAAGTTTATTTGTATAGGGAGGGACAGTACAAAAAAAAAACATGATCCCAGTCAAAACTGGAAAATATGTAGTGCACATAGAGAGTATAGCAAGAGCTAATGTGCATCTCAGGTCCCAGAAAGGCTTTTCTAATAAATAAATAAAATACAATAAAAAGAATTACTACTCATAGAATAAAACTACCACAATGTGTCACTCACAGACAATCAAATACCTACCTAAAATTATACATATCAGAAATGAGCTTTCAACTCAAGCATAAAACTTTAACGTCACAATACACTTTTATGTTACATTAAACTCTTACATTACAGTTTAATAAAATAAAATAAAACTTTTACATTACATTACACTTTTACATACTAAAATTATTACATTTAAATATGAGTGCAGTTCTGGTTTATTTTAAACCACCGTTTTAGCTTCAGTGTAAAGGACTTTATTTCAGATATTAGCATACCTTAAACTCATTTGGTAGCAGGTTCCAGAGTTTGGAGCCCTCTAGAAAAGGCTCTTTGCCCTTGTGTAGTCTTACGAAAATTAATCCTACAATTCCCACCTGCCGAACTCCTAGTGATTCTATTTGTATCATCCTGTCTCTTTATCAATTTACATAAGACTGATGGTGCCTTATTGTGCAAACATTTAAAGATCAATTTTATATATGACATGTTCTTAAAACTTGCAAAACGTAGCATATTAATTTTTTTAAAACATTGCAGTGATGCCATTGATTTGGCTTTTTATCCATTATTTTTTAGAGCTCGATTATATAACATTTCAATTTTTTTTATTAAGGAGTCACTTGTTTGAGTCCAAACTGTAATACAGTATAGAAATGCGGGACAAAATCATCGCATGCATAAACAAATGTGCTGCCTCAATTGAGATATAATTTCTAATAAGTCTGAAACTATTTAGATTAATCCTTACCATTTTTGAGAGCTTTTTTTATATGTTTACCAAATTTAAGTTGTGAGTCAAAAACAACACCTAAAAAATTAAACTCATCTACCTCCCTCCTCTATTTCTACACGGTGGCGTTCTAATCAATTTTACACAAAATAGGTTCATGCACGATAAGCTAAACGAGCCCTGAACCGCAACGCAACGCAAAAAATAAATAAAATTCTAGCATTTCGAGATTAAAGTCAAAACATTGCGATAATTAAGTCAAAACATTACGAGAGTCTTCGTTGAAGTTGCGTGTGTGCTTGCCGTTGTTTCAGTTTCACATGCATTCATAACGGTGCGCGTTCACTGGCGCAGAGCGAGTTTCCAATTCATTAGCCTACTCACGTGTGTGTGTGGGTGGGGGGGGGGGGGGGGGGGGTATGGTTTATGAGGACTTATGGTTTATGAGGACATTTCAAAAGTCCTCATTAATCAAATGGCTTAAAAAACATAAAATAAATGTTTTATTAAAAATTACAAATGCAGCATGTCTCAGTGATGGGTAGGTTTAGGGATAGGGGCAGTGTAGGGGGACAGAATAGGCTATGCAGTTTGTACAGTATAAAAAGCATTACGCCTATGGAGAGTCCTCATAATGCTGTTGCACCAACGTGTGTGTGTGTGTGTGTGTGTGTGTGCGTGCGTGCGTGCGTGTAAAGAAATGCGTCCGTGAAGTCGAACTGCCTCGGACATGGATCTACACAAAATAGTAGGATAGCTTTTTACTTTTATCGCGGCTTTCAACAAAAGGAAATTCAACAGGTGCTAATCTACCAGCATGCTTTACCATGCCGTTGCCTATCGTCTATATAGGCAACGCCATCTGGGCCGAGAATACTTAACATTAGTCTATACCGTAACCGTACTGTCTCCCTCTTCACAGTAAATAGGCTATACGTTCTGGATATATTTTAAGTGCATCATTCTGTATCCAATTATTTGGCCGGATACCGTGATTTCCTCAGATATAATAGCCTATTATATATATATATATATATATATATATATATATATATATATATATATATATATATATATATATATATATATATATATATATATATATATATATATATATATATATATATATAATATATATATATATATATCTGAGGAAAATCACGGTGTATATATATATATATATAGCCTATATATCTGAGGAAAATCACGGTATATGGGTGTAAACATGAAACCGCCTCATTCATTGATTCAAAAAGATATCTTTACAGGTAAAGTCTCCGTCGCAGTATATTTTGTAACATCCTAAAAGAAATGGTAGGCTAATATGTCATAGCACCTATAATTTCCTTTTGTTGAAAGCAGCTACAAGTAAAACGTCCGAGGCAGTTCGACTTCACGAACGCATTTCTTTACACACATATAAAAACTCGCTCTGCGCCAGTGAACGCGCACCGTTATGAATGCATGTGAAACAACGGCAAGCACACACGCAACTTCAACGAAGACTGTATTCTCGTAATGTTTTGACTTAATTATCGTAATGTTTCGACTTTAATCTCAAAATGCTAGATTTATTTTTATCTTTTTGCGCTGCGTTGCGGTTCAGGGCTCGTTTAGCTTATCGTGCAGTGAATGAGCCAGATATGAATAAAACATGATGTATGCAATTAATGAAATTTACATCTCTGTCTGTAAACGTGAAAAAATTGTAGGGCGGGACTTGATTTTGTCCATCGGGAACTGTTAGTGATTCTTAAGTTTAAGTGATTTAAGGATTCTTAAACATGAATGATTTTGTGTTTAAAGGTTAACGTTCTCAGCACGTGAGACATTTGTCTAAGTGGTCTCTGGTGTTTGTTTTAAAGTATATTTTGTGTAAACAATGTTACGGACGTGAGCGCTCTAAAACACAATGCTTAAAGCGGCTGTTGCCAGGAGCTGGGACTAGATCCGTGTGCTGTTGGGGATTTCACGGGTCGCGTACGCTGGTGGCAACGCTCGCGTCCGGTCTAGACTGAAAACAAAAATATGACACAAAATATACTTTAAAACAAACACCAGAGACCGTTGTCAGAGAGTGGCAACCTCTTTAACCACCACCACGTTCGCTGGAAAACTTATGCAGTCCCCAATTCGCCAAAATACTCTGTTCGACTTTTCTGAGATCGTCTACTCTTCCCTGTGACCTACTTTCTGTAAGACCTGAATTTTTGACATTGAATTTTTGACATTGAATTTTAGAAAACTGAATTTAAAGTTCCGAATTTCTTCATCTTGAAAACTTGAATCTGTATTTTTTTAAACTGAATATTTGCAGTATTTGAATTCAGAACACAAAAACTAGCTGTTTGAAAATACATGTCTATAAAATTCAGCCATAAAAACCTTTCAGTTTGTTAAATTTCAGATGTTCAATATTCGTTCCAAAAAAATTCAAATTCAGAACTATTTAAAATTCAGTTTTGTTAGATTACACTTGCAAATAATTCAAATTTACACAATTCAAATTCAAATCATTTTGTCATATTATAAGCTCCATATTAATGACTCATTTATAAAAACATACATCACTTATAGCTTAATGTATCAACGACCGAATTGCATACTGCAATTTCTTTATAAGGCAGACATAGAAAGAATGAACACATTTTTTAACAAATTGGTTTAACAAATGATTCTTGTTTTGTTCCAGAATTAATTAGTGTTTTGAATGAATCTTTTGAGTGAATGATTCACTGATTCATTCATAAGACTTTAGTCATTTGTAGCCACCGTATGATGTATTAATATCCCACCACTAATTGTCCTTTCACTGTTTTATAGTATCACTTTGTTACTGATCCAATTATCCAAATGAATTCAATTAATGACAGTTTATCTTGAATAGCCCTACTCAAACACAGACAACATTTAATGTGTCACTGACCACCCAACGACCACACATTGTAGAAATTGCAGGCCGACAAGGACTCTTGAGTTCAAGGATTCCTCAAAAAGTTCTGCACTACCTGAAATCATTCATAAATTGCACAATTTATGTTCCTGGGAGGGAGAGGGAGTAAAAAGTAAGGCCCAAAAAAACACCCCAAAACACATGTTTAAGTCTCAGATATCTGAATCCACCGGTACAGCCATAATTAAAACGATTCAAACACTTTTTTTTTGTTTGTTTGTTTTGAAGGAAAGTTTAAATATAGCAAGATGTCTTATACTTATCTTGAATGTTGATTTTTTCTAAATCCCATGAGACAGAATTATAATAATGCTCAGATCATAAAGAGAGAGGGATTTGCTTTAAAGGACTGTATGTTCAGTTAATTACTATCCTGTGGCTGGTGCAGGAATGTTCACTTGCACAACACACTTGCGTAACCTGTTTTAGTGTCAGCCCATCAAATACTATATGCTCACATTTTCCATTCCAGCATGAGCAAAAACACAGTGCCTGTAATAAAATAACATCAGAGAGCACAGAGTTCAAACCTTTGACCCACTGTAGGGTGTCTATCTTCTAAGATCAAAATTGTATAAGATAGAGACAAATTTTGGTATAAAGGATAGTCATTTTGGCAATTTTGTTCTCTATATAGTTTTGTTATATGATTTTTATGCTCCCAGTCTATGTTTAGCATAGCAACAACACCAGTAAACCATATGAGTGAGACTAATCCATTTGTTTTGTTATGCTTTTAATTAAACACGGATAATCTGTTGTATCTTTTTCACAATGCTTTCGTTTGTTACACAATATTTATTCATTTGAAATACAGCTACAGTAAAGTCATGTTGTGTCAGATACAAACAGTAAGTTAGTCAGGGCTCCCTTTTGATTTTTATCTCTTTGTAAGAGGTATAATTACACAGATTAAGGGTAATGAAATATTATTCTTGGAAAGGGCCATAGTGGAGGGAAAAAAATCCACACAAGCCTCTTTTCATTTTTTTTCTTTTTCTGTTTAGAGAGATTAGATGGTATTCTGACTAGAAATGCTTATTACATATTGAAACAAGTTTGTCTATTATCAAAAAACATTTGCCGTGAGCCATATTAAATATAAAAGACACTCGGTAAAGAACATCCCAAAGATTAAATAAAAGAGCTGAGGAGTAGACTGTACATTAATACACATTTTTGATATGTCTTTTGATAGGCAAACATGTAAAAAATAAGTCAGGTGGTTCTTTGCCTCCATGTTGTTCATTAAAATCGACTTAAAGTTTACAGTAATGCACAAACTGTTGTGGTGAGGCGTGAATGACAGCAGTGTCATGTGTGTGTTTGTGTGTGTGTGTGTGTGTGTGTGTGTGTGTGTGTGTGTGTGTGTGTGTGTGTGTGTGTGGTGTGTGTGTGTGTGTGTGTGTGTGTGTGTGTGTGTGTGTGTGTGTGTGTGTGTGTGTGTGTGTGTGTGTGTGTGTGTGTGTGTGTGTGTGTGTGTGTGGTGTGTGTGTGTGTGTGTGTGTGTGTGTGTGTGTTCTTCTCAGGTGCAGTTATGGAATCAGATCTCAGGCGTTTCATTTATCCAGTGCGGAAGTAAAAGACATAAATTGGAGCCGGAGTGAGGTATGGATAGTGTGAAATTGTTATCGTAACACATTTATGGGCTGATTTTCCTTATCTGTTCTATCCAGCTGGCATGTAGGTGTCATGAGTAACACGTTTTTGCATCATAGATATATCACAACCTGTTCTTTCACCTGTCAAAGTAAAGCAAGAAAGATGTTTACAGACATCCATCCAAGACAGATGACATACAGTACAGAATAACGTATTTCACATTAGGAATCAAATTGAAATGTCATAAGTCGTTCAAAAAAAGAGAAATGAAGCTTCTTCAGTCATGTCCAGCTTAAGCACTAGAGTAAACAAAAGATGAATTTTTGATGAATTATTTGAACAGTAAAGTCAAGCATGCATAAGCGAAAATGCCGACCTGCTCTTTTGACTAAATTTTAGGAGGTCTGAATCTCAGTTATCTTTCCACAAAAGACTTGGCATTAATCCAATTAGTCGCATCCCTGCCTTATGTGGCAAATCCATCTCAGCATCTTGGTGGTCCGCATCAGTTTCTCACCTGACCGCAGTCCCACAGGTCAGTGCATCAGTTCACAGAATATGGTTCAGAGATGAGGCTTCAGCGAGGCCTAATGTAGCTTAACATTCTGCTGCTGCTCTGAAGGCTTGTCATTTAATCAGGCATTGGTGGGCTTTGACTCATCGTGTCTGGGCCTGTGAGATCAAACATTTCCCAGACAGCAAGCCAACATTGAATAAACATTGTTTTTTCATCTGAATCATCATTATGGTTGATATTGAAATTTCAATGCAAAATTAATGTTGAATCACCATTACCCTTTCGATGAAAACCTGATGTTATTAATGTTGATGGCAAAGATATTGGAACAACATTGATCTATAGTTATCTTTATGATTGATTAATCATTGATATTTGGTTTACCGGGCGATCGATGAATGTGTTAAAAAGTCATTGATTTATAGTTGACCGGGAAACAACGCTGTTGTTGAAAAGTCATCGACATATAGTTGACCGGGAAATAGGATTGAAAATCAATAGATTTTTGGTTGACCGGGAGATCAACGAGTGTTATACCAACGTGCACGTCTGCACCGGACACAGCTCATTTCTGGACCCTGGCACAAGCATAAAGGTAAGCTTGCTTAATGTTTGATATGAATGAATTGTACCAAATCAAATACTTTTAGGCCGATTGTTAACGTAACCGACGCAGTGCTGCAGTCACTGAAATAGATTTTTGTTTTACCACTGTGTCAAAATCTGCCAAAAATATAGAGGCCTACTTTGTAGTTCTCTTCTATGCTATAAAGTTAGCAAAACCTCCGAGTCCAGTCTATTTTTGTAATATTTAGCTCAAAATACATGTCTGTACCCATTGGGTCGTGAAATCTATCAACACAGCACCGTTATTTATTCTGACCGCCGGAGATCACCGGCGAAACCAACGCTATCAGTGCTCCACCTAGCGCTACCCACAGAAGTGTGACCGCGGCGGGCCAGAATTACACAGAAGACATGACTTACTTTGCTTTATTCAATGCAGAACTGTCTCGAGTTGTAACTGGAAATGCCGATTAGACCATCCTCGAGCAGGGCTGCGATATGCGTGCGATACAGTTAACTCCGTTGTGTTGGTTTTCATAAATGATAACAGTCGTTTTATACTAGTGCTTATGCGATATCACGATTTTTGCGCGCACTGTTATACAGCGCCTGGCAACCCTGGCGTCAAGGGGGAACTTGGGGGGGCTTAGCCCCACATACTTCATATAGAAACATCTCGCGGCACGAATGTACCAATACAAATAAATATAACATCTACTGTTTAACTTAAATGCTAATTTTTTGCATTGTAATTTTGTTTTCTGTTTTAGGTTACTCAGCAGACGGGGACAGCCGTCACCCAATGTGCCAGACCGGGCAGGAGGGACTGGACGACAAACTATTCAGGCGTCAGAGGACATTGAAGTGTAAATAAAGTGTACAAATAATTAAATAAAAAGGCTAATAAAAATGAATTTGTTTGTGTGGTGTGTTCAGTGTTTTATACACGATTTCAAATGTTCCATTACTTTTAAACATCCTGGTTGTAGATAAAGCAGGCTATTTAATTTATGGCATTACATTTAAAAGTAACATTTAAAAACGATTGAAATTCCATTGATATCACGTTGATCCTTAGTTCAGTTGAAATTTCAACATTGTTTCAATATTCCTGATAATTGAAATACCATTGAAATTCCGTTGATCTATGGACTGGATTTCAATGTTGTTTCAATATTAAAACAGGGTGCAAAATGATGTAGAATCAACATCAGAGTCCGATGTTGATTCAATGACTTAAGGTTGACAACACAATGTTGATTTAACATAGTTTCAATGACTGTTTGCTATCTGGGTTACTAATAGCTCTTTTTGTCTTTTATCATCTCATCTTTTAGTATATCTTCTGATGGGTTACTTTGATTTCCATGCACATATACTCTTATCCTTTCTATCTTTTTTATTTGTTTTCTATGAACAATTTTAAGTTTTTATAATTAAAATGAGGGCCAAATTATAATTTTAAACATATACATCTAATTATTTGAAAGTAAACTGGCCATCGGACATGGTAAGATGTAAGGGTGTACTCACACTAGGCACGGTTGCCATGAACCGGGCCCGAGTACGATTGTCCCCCCTCCCCACTCCCCCTCTGGCCTGCACTCACATAGGGTTTCAGCATTCGTGCCGGAGCACGCTTACGTCATTATGGTGCGACGGTTTCGGGATAAACAAGAAGAGCGGCGCTCTCTGAACCAACGCATTTTCATCCTTTGGCGTTATATATATGACATTTCGTCGAAATCTTACGCACATGGCACCCTTTAGCGTCAATATAACGCACTGTTATGGGTAGGTTTAGGTCTGGGGTAGCGTTAGGTTATGACGCCTTGGGATCTGCGTCTCATATTGATGCTAAAGGATGCCATGTGCATCGGCTTTAGAGCGTGTCACCTGTATGACGCCTTGGGATGAGAACGGGCTGCTCTGAACACAATGCTGTTCCGTGCTCCAGCACGGTTAGCGCTCACACTGCATGCGAACCGCGCCCGAGTCCAACTGAACCGTGCTCTGGCCCACCTCTTCCAAGCGGGCCAGGGCCGGCTAATCGAGCCGCGCCCGGGCACGGTTCGGAGCACTCACACTAGTCAAACGAACCGCGCAAACGCACTCGGGCACGGTTCAAACGGCTAGTGTGAGTACACCCTTAAAATATATTCAATAAAATGTATTATAGTAGTCACCATGAGAAAATAAACAATAACAGGGGAACATTAGTACTTTTATAATACTTCATATAAATGACAAGAGCTTTATGGAATGCATCTCAAAATGTTTTCCGATAGCAAATCATCTCAACAATTTTCCTTTCACATCTAATGTTTTTCTATGCACAGAGACTCCTGTGAATAATGATGATCTTATTTGTTTGACGGATTTTCATTATACCCACATTCCATTCCTGTTCTCTCAACTATTCCATCTTTTATTAAATGAGAAAAATAGTTTCTCACTTCCGTCTTAAAGCTCAATGCATCCTTGAGCAAATGCATCTCTTATAATTATATTGAAGTATACTGTATTTGGTCTGAAGAGTTTGGGTGAAATAGTTGTAGTTAAAGTTGCAAATAACTCCAATAAGTCTTATTCTAAAAAAAACTCACGTACATTTACGACCAAAAAGAATTGTGTTCCCTCATTAGTGTCACAGTAAAACCAAATAATAATAGAGAGTGCTCATTGGTTTCAAAGATCTCTTTTTAATATATTTTTACCACTTTTTGAAATGAGTATCATTTAACTTCTTTAACATAATAGAGAATTTATTGGACACATAAAAAATATCCTTTCTTGTTGGGCTCAGTAACTGCAATTTATATTCACAATTCATAATACAGAGAAGTGTGCTATTGGCCCAGCTCTGAGAAAAAAATGCACAGGTATTTGGAACCGATTTCTTTATCTGAGGTATGAAAATACAAACAAAAGCCCTTTATAATATGTTTGGCTTGATTGCTTTCTCTGAACACGTAATGTAGCTTTATTAATGAGCTATAATGCCCAAGAGGAACTAAGAAAGGCTTTTATGCTGCAGAAGTGATGCAAACAAAGGTTCAGCATGGCGTCCTTTGATCCCTATTCAGTGAAATAATTGTAGGTATGAAGAAGCATGAGCGGTAAAAGTGTGTGTTCTTGGACGTTGTCCAAGGGCTTATTTATATTATCACAGACTCATCCATTTAAATCTGTCATGCAAATTTTAATGTAAACACTGTGTCAGCACTCTTTTTTTAGTAATAGATGGTTTGTGCATTCAAATAGAGGCATGAAACAAAATGATACTGCAGTTTACAATTTTTCTATCCATAATGTCAAGCAGAGAAGTGTCTCATTGGCTTTGTTTAGAAATCTTTATTTGCACTTGGAGAGCTCTGAAATTAATTTTCTTTGTCTATGAGCATCTTTCACAATCAACTCCATGACTAATCCTTAGTGTTTTATAATCAATATATGCAATTGCTTATTAAATATTTGACTATTGAATCTGCATCCATGCATCATCATATCTGTATGTGAATCAGACAGTGATTTATGGACAAAGACAGCCGTGGCAGAACTCGTAGACAAACAGTGGGATACTTGTTTGTGTTCTCCATGCTATAATGAAAAATGTTTCAACCATAAAGTGTCAGTTTGATTGATGGGTGTGTGTGTATTCATATGTCATGTGTCCCCCCCTCCGTCTGTGTGACTAGATTTGTGTTTGTTAGGCTGATGGATAGAAACATTTGAGAAGGCAGGACTACAGCAGACCAGGAATGTTCCTGTTGACTTCATACTGTCCGATAATCACTCCTAGCATGTTTGGTTTTTAAAAAATGAAGTAATAAAATAAAATAATGCATAAGACATTTATTTAAAATGATCTATAATAAAATAAAGATTAATAAGTAATCTATAATAAAACAGTACATTCCTGGATGATAAAGGGATTCATTGTTTACGCTGTTATTGTACTACATGTATGTCACAGAGCTGATATACTCTTGGCCACAAGAGGGAGCTCCACCAATACCGAGAGCACTAAGAGAAGCTGCAAAGCCAAACTACATCCCTGACCTGTGTGAACTTCAAGTTCGAGAGGTTTAAGATCACCGCAACCGCATCCCCTGAAATAAAAGCTGGTGAGGCAACTAGAATTACCAATCTATTGTGATCAGCATAATACTTGTTCACTGCAGTTTCATAGATGATCCTCATGCTATGGTTATGCTATGAAACCAACCGTGCTGAAGTAACACTTAGTTCAATTATTTTCCACAAAGTTGATGATTGTTTTTCTTAATGTTTTAATGTAAACTTTTTTTTAAAAAAAAGCTCTATATTACAGTAATAGAAATCCAAAGGGTATTTTATATCGGGCCACTGTGAATGTCTTTTCTAATAACAAAGCAATTTTGCGCGTGCGTGTAACAGAAAGGGCGGCAATAGTTTGCACTGGTGTGTTTCTTTAAAGGATTAGTTCACTTTTTAAAAAACTTTTGCTGATAACTTACTCACCCCCATGTCATCCAAGATGTCCATGTCTTTCTTTCTTCGGTCGAAAAGAAATTAATGATTTCGATGAAAATATTCCAGGATTTTTCTCCATATAATGGACTTCAATAGTGGCCAAAACGGTTCAAGGTCCAAATGACAGTTTCAGTGCAGCTGAAGATTTGTTCATTTTCATGAACGAGTTCGAACAGGAGATTCACGAACGTGCATCTCAGGACAGAGCAAGGCGAGCATTTGTGCTAATAATACTTAAACGGTTTTATTTATTTTCGAAATGGCGCATCGTTTCGCTAGATAAGACCCTTATTCATCGTCTGGTATGTTTAAAGCCCTTTGAAGCTGCACTGAAACTGTCATTTGGACCTTGAACCGTTTTGGCTACCAGTAAAGTCCATTATATGGAGAAAAATCCTGGAATGTTTTCATCAAAATCCTTCATTTCTTTTCGACTGAAGAAAGAAAGACATGGACATCTTGGATGACATGGGGGTGAGTAAATTATCAGCAAAAGTTTTTTAAAAAGTGAACTAATCCTTTAACTAGGGTAGCTTTGACCCTGTGTTATTTTAGAAAATAAACTCTTTTAAAACAACCTTTTCACACACTAACTTATTTTTGTCCACCAACATGTCCAACAATGGATATTCATACATAACTGGAAAATTATAAATTTTATTCTCACAATAAATGCTGAAATAATTTACATTTATTTCACTCTTTGATGAGAAGAAATTATATTTGTTTGTTCTAACAAAATAACACGTTTCAAAAGTTGAAGAAACACTGACTGTCACATGCTCCACCCTTTCTTGTAAATGTATGAGCAAAGTTGTGTGACGCTTGGGCTCATCTTTTTAGATCTCTGTGGAAAAGGCCGGAAGCTGGAGGACATCCCCTGAGAGCAGTGGTTTTGTTATTTTCCGTAAATTTGGGTTGTTCCCAGGAACTTGCGCTGATGGTGTTCCAAAGCAGGCCATGGAAAATACGCCACCTGTTAGGAGTGGTACCGCTGAAAGCGCACAGGACGATGTCCAGGCACTGACCTGCCATGGACTATATTTGGATATCAGTGGCACTGATGATGTCAAGAATGTTTCTTTTAAACAAATAAGTGATTATCACAAAAGTAACTATAATTGGTTTAAATTCTGCCACAAGACATTGTATACAATTTGACTAGACTTTCATCAGCTTCTTTAGTATACTGCAAATTTTAGATCACCACTGGCTTTTCCTGTATTCCTGCTTTTACGAAATCTGTTTATTGCACATAAGTTTATTACACAGAATCACACCACCTAAATGACTGGAGATCCATTGTTTCAGCTGTGCTGCTGTCTCGCCTCAGAAAACACAGAGAATGTGGCTACATGAGACTGTGCCTTTTGCATTTGGTCCTTGTAACTGCACTTATGTCTTGTGCAATGTCTCTGGCATTGTGGAGCGTTATGGCTGTGCACCCTCCCTATCGACCCGATCTGTTCGCTCTGATAAGGGAAAGGGTGAGCACGTCTGATTCTCATCTCGCCCAGTCAATGGCCTACGCTGCCCGAGTACAAACACTTTCATTCATGCTCTCTTATCTCCACTTAAAGGCCTGAGATGTATTGAGACACAGGGACTGTGTTCTTTGTTGGATGTGTGGGACAGTTTGGTTTTGAGTTATCATTGTACTCGGTTGTATAGAACTGATGTAATGTGTTGATGTCATTTGTCAGCACACTATATTATAAGGAAAATGTCACTACATACGTACGAAAGGCAAGACGTGGCCTGCATTTGAACAGGCTTTTTAGTTTGTTCGTTGAGAAATTTCCTTGTTGAAATGTGCTGAATTGTATTAATTAGCGATGAGCTCTTGATTAACCCTTGTTGTCTTTGCTGTTCCCCAGAGGCTGGAGAAAAATTGCTCTTCCGTGATGTTTAGAGAAGCGGCAACCTGTGGATTAAGATGCGAGCCGACAGAATTCTGGCTTACGCAGTCTGTCAGTCTGCAAGCTCATTCATCCAGCCGATCGTGCAAGATCCCATCACACCTTAGAGTTGCTTTTGTCAGGTAAGCAACACCAAGACGAGCAATTCTCTCCTGGACATTTTTTTTTTTTTTAAAGATGGCAAAGCTTTGCTTATGCATTACAGTAGCGAGGCACTGGTTCATGTTTTGGCGTGTATATCAGGTGTGGAGATCAGATCCGAATAATGAAAATCATTTGCAAACTATTGAGAAAGCAAATGGATTTTTGATTTATATAACATTAGGATCTGTGCTTCTCACCAATTTTGTCTTTTTAAAAGCACGAAATGTTTTAAAGATGAAATCTAGGAGCTCTCAAAAGCATTCCTAACGTGCACAGTTGCATCAAAGCATAGCACACATTACATTATATAGGACTTTATCTTATGTACTGTATTGTGTGTGTACGTGTTTATTTTATGTATGTGGCAATTAACTGGAGCTCATCAAGAAAGCGGAGCGGGACTTAAAAACTGAAAACAGACCCTCATTTTGATCCAAACATGTCTGACTCTTTCTCTTGCTGAACATACAGTAAAAGAAAATTCAAAATATGCTGGAGTCTAAAGATAGTTGGATCCCATTGTATGGACAAAAACATACTAAACCCTTTTTCTTTTGTTCCAAAAGAACAGGTTTCATGAGGTTGAGTGCGGGATGACATTTTTAACCCTGTAAAAAGCCTTTGACTTTTTAAAGGCCAAGGATTTTAAGGTTGTATTATCTTGCATTTTCCTTGCAATGATGATGACTAATGAAAGCGGTTTTGCAATGTCTTTATTCAGCTTTGTGTGAAAACCCCTAAGAGTTTTTTTTATATACCCTGATTAGTGCCTTCATTTGCAGGTGATATGTTAACGAGAGTTCACCATACCACTATTGGGAATTTCCATCAGCGATACAGATACATTTGTCAGTGAATTGCATTTTCAACTCATATTGTTTATTGTTCTGTGAAGGTTTTTGCGAAATACTTGCCCAAGGCATGTTATGTGCTTTCAAGAAAAAGTTTTGTGTCAAACCTTTTGTGTTTAAAGACTGCACACCTTCCATTAGACAGTGCATAATGTTTACTTAACCAATTGTAATAATTTTGAGAGATCATAAGACACCATTATTTACGAAGAGGATGTTATATAATTATGAAAATGAGTACGATCCTGAAGGATAGCATTTAAAAGATTTCGAGCTGAAATATGTCCATGGCCTTGTCAGATCTCAAAGCATTATAGTCCATTGCTCTGCTTACATAATTCACCTAGAAAGTTTGCTCCTACCAAGCAGACAAATGTTCTTTTGTAAAGTGAACCTGCCAGACGTACATACGAGTTATTGTTGAGATGAATGTCTGGTAAAAGTTGTTATACAACTCTTGTTTTCTCTGAGTGTTTGGCTAATTTCATTAATCTCTTGTTGTGCATGGCTTACTCCGCTCAGCACTGTATCTGTTTAAAGACGGTGTGGTTATCCAGTCATTCAGTCAAAACCTTACATGATTTTATTTAATATCACATTGAGATGCATTTTACACCCTGCACACAAACCATTGAGGGCGATCATTCAGCTTCTGTGAGCTCAAGTAACACAACCAATTGCAAGCAAATTGTTTAATGAAACCTCAAAGATGTGAATGTACCGCAGTGTCACATGCTCATTGTGCATGGATCGGAATGTATTTTGAAAGGCTTTCACTCAGGCTAATGGTTCAGATTGGGTTTCTTTCTCTCTCCAATATATGCCTGGCCCAGGAACCACTAATGGTAGCAGTTTAAACCTTAGACTACTCAGTTGCTGCCCACCTCAAAATGACTAAGTTGGCTGTGCCTGAAAGACAGCATTGTGTGTGTAAAAACTACTACGGTGACAGACAGCAGGACAGGCCTTCAGTGGACTTTTGCTTGAGGTAGTTTTGACTTAAAGTTTGTGTATAAGTGTTTACCATTATTATCATTCAAATTATTTTAAACAGAAGTGTCACAGCAAATTAGACCCTTTCCAATTTTATTTTTGCACTACTATAGCAATAAGCATTGAGAGGTTGAAAATAATTTTCTATGTTAATATATTGTGAAATTTCATTTATTCCTGTCATTGCAAAGCTGCATTTTCAGCAGCCATTTCTTAAGTGTCACATGATTCTTCCGAAAACATTCTACGATCCTTCAGAAATCATTTTAAAATGGTGGTTTGATGTACAGGAAACATTTCTTATTGTTATCAATACTGAAAACTCTATCCAAGCACCCATATGCGCACAATCCGTCGGGGAATCAAGCCCCCACGGAAATGTTTGAGCACCCATGGAAAACCATGAGATATTCTCATGAGATATGAAAACTCTTGTTTTCCCCTCCTCTTCCCCAGCTCCACCTAGAGATATCTGTTAGGGGTTTTCTCTAATTTTCTTGCAGCAGCTTGTTTCCTTGTGCATGTTATTTTAAATAAGCTGAACAAATCCTTGTGTTTGCTTAGCAGCAACAGGAGGAGTGTAGCATAATTTTGAGTCAGTTTTATAAAATGTAGTACTTGGTTGTTGTTTTATTTTAAAAAAACAATTCAAAAATATTTTATTAGCCTGTTATTTATACACATGGTCTGAGGTATTTTTGCTCAGTATTCTTTCAATGCTGAATATTTTGATTGTGGTCCATTTTGCCTCCCAGGATGTAACTCCTCAGTCAGTTTACTATGCGTGAAGCACTGTACCATCCACGCACCGCACAGGCGGTGTGTTCAAAATCAACATGAGGATCATTGAGCCAGCAGTTTCCATGGTATTTGTGTTTTTGAACTCCAGCCAAATGTGGGAGATGAATATCAGCCAGGGATCATCAATCTTCCAATTTTTTTCCTCTCCAAAAACAGTGCTTTGTGCAGAGGAAAAGTGCCTGCACACTTCACACTTTGACAAGGAATTCCACCAGTTTCATTGTAGTTGCGTTGTCATCCAGCATTTCTAGGAATCTGTCTTATTTGCTACTGGATACTTCTACAATGTAAAAAGCTACAGCTTTCTGCAATTTGGCAAGTTGTCAGATTAGTGGCCCGAAAAAGTATCTTGACTCTTAAACCACACTTTAAAATGTACGAATGTCTGTCACGTTTTGATGTTTTGAGTTCTGTTTTGTATCTTGTCTTCCCCTGTTTTTTGTGACTTTTGGTTCAGTCCTGTTAGTTTTCCCGCCATGTCTGATTAGAAATTCCCTGCACCTGTTTTCTGTTAATCATCCCATTAGTCCCTGTTCATTTAAGCCCTGTGTTTTCCCTCAGTGTTTGTTGGTCGTCGTCCATGTGTGGTTGTGTTTCTGATTTCCTGGAGTTATTGTTCCTGTTTAAGTTTGGAAAGTTTTTCATTTTGTTTATTAAAACATTTATATGGAAATTCCGTGTCCTCGTCTTCAGCACCTGCACAAACCCTGACAGAACGATCGACCTTAAACTGAAAATGAGCAAGGTGAGAAGAGGAAAGAAAGAGGTGAGCCCCATGGAAATACCAATCCTCTTCCAGAAGGAACTCTCTCTTGAGGAGTATGTGGGGCGTTACCTGGGTCTATACGATGATGTGACGCTGGAGGAAGAGGAGCTGAAAAAAAGTTTCTGGAGTGGACTAAGGGACCCTCTCGCCCAGATAGTTTTGGTGAAGGACCTCAATCTATCCTTCCTGGAGTTTTTGGATCACACGCTGTGGGCCTGTGGATCCAGCTACCACTTGGAGGATCTCCCACTCCAGCCAGAGACCATCCAACCAGAGCCCGTCGCCAGCCCGCCAACGCCTGAGCCCATCACCTGCACGCTCACACCTGAGCCCATCGTCTGCCCACCAGAGCCTGCACACCGCATCGGCCCTGCCGCCAGATCGGTCCCTGGACTTCCCCGGCTGATATCCGGTATGAGTGATCCCCCACTGATGTCAGTGCGATTAGCCAGGAGGATGGCTGCCGAGGCTGGGGTTCACGTTAACCACATCCAGCCAGATCCTGAGCCCGTCGCCTGCCCGCCAGAGCCTGAGCCCGTCGCCTGCCCGCCAGAGCCTGAGCCCGTCGCCTGCCCGCCAGAGCCTGAGCCTGTCGCCTGCCCGCCAGAACCTGAGCCCAGCCCCAAGCTCCCCGAAATGCTGGTTCCGTCCAGTTCCGAGTCCCCTGATGTGCTGGTCCCGTCCAGTTCCGAGTCCCCTGATGTGCTGGCCCCGTCCAGTTCCGAGTCCCATGAAGCGGCAGAGCCAGAGCCAGAGCCCATTGACCCAGACCCAAAGCCAGAGCCCGTTGACCCAGAGCCAGAGCCCGTTGACCCAGAGCCAGAGCCAGAGCCCGTTGACCCAGAGCCAGAGCCAGAGCCCTTTGACCCAGAGCCAGAGCCAGAGCCCATTGACCCAGCGCCAGAGCCAGAGCCCGTTGACCCAGCGCCAGACCCAGAGCCCGTTGACCCAGACCCAGAGCCCGTTGACCCAGAACCCGTTGACCCAGCGCCCGTTGATGTCAAGTCAGTTCCCGATCATGAGCCTGTCCTCCCCAAGAAAATTTTGGGGGGCGCCATACGCCTTTGCCGTGGCCGGCCAAAGATCCACGGAGACCCGAAAAGATAACACCGCCATGGCCACCTGAAGGGTCTATACCGCCATGGCCACCTGAAGGGTCCTCACCGCCATGGCCACCTGAAGGGTCTTCACCGCCGTGGCCACCAGAAGGGTCTTCACCGCCGTGGCCACCTGAAGGGTCTTCATCGCCGTGGCCACCTGAAGTGTCTTCACCGCCGTGGCCACGCCCACAGTCTGCACCGCCGTGGCCACGCCCACAGTCTGCACCGCCGTGGCCACGCCCACAGTCTGCACCGCCGTGGCCACGCCCACAGTCTGCACCGCCGTGGCCACGCCCACAGTCTGCACCGTCGTGGCCACGCCCACAGCCTGCACCGTCGTGGCCACGCCCACAGCCTGCACCGTCGTGGCCACGCCCACAGTCTGCACCGCCGTGGCCACGCCCACAGCCTGCTCCGCCCTGGAGGCTTCCTGTACCTGCGCCATGCCCTCGTCAGCCTCCAGGGCGCCCACCCTCCCACCCCTTTGGATGTTATACGGCGCGAGGACGCGCCTTTGGGGAGGGGGGAGGTACTGTCACGTTTTGATGTTTTGAGTTCTGTTTTGTATCTTGTCTTCCCCTGTTTTTTGTGACTTTTGGTTCAGTCCTGTTAGTTTTCCCGCCATGTCTGATTAGAAATTCCCTGCACCTGTTTTCTGTTAATCATCCCATTAGTCCCTGTTCATTTAAGCCCTGTGTTTTCCCTCAGTGTTTGTTGGTCGTCGTCCATGTGTGGTTGTGTTTCTGATTTCCTGGAGTTATTGTTCCTGTTTAAGTTTGGAAAGTTTTTCATTTTGTTTATTAAAACATTTATATGGAAATTCCGTGTCCTCGTCTTCAGCACCTGCACAAACCCTGACAATGTCATTGCAATCACTGAATTTTTTTTTATTAGGTTTATAAAACTTTTTGGTTGACAAACTTTAGGCATTTGACACTTACTTAGCTACTCTTGTGAACTTGACTTCATATTTCTTCTAAAATTACCTTGGGACCAGTTCGTTAAAAGATAACGTTCTGGAAAATAACGTTCTGAGAAAAAGCTAGTTTATTTGCCAATGCAACTTGGTTTGATATTTTCTTATCCAATGCAATAACATTATACAGTTTAAGTGCCAAAATACTTTTTTGGGGCCATTGCATATGGTGACTCTAATGTGTCAAACCCAGACAAAAAAAAAAGAGCAGTCCCAGGTCTAAGTCAAGGTTATTGCGTTAGGGGTCATTGCAGAGTGGAATGATGGGGTGCCACCTGACCAGCCAACAAAGCCTGCCAATGCTTCCGTTCCATCAGATGTCTTTCGACACAGCTCTAAGACACTCCGCTTCTGCTCCCCTTGAAGAGAAGCTTGAGGATTTTTCCCTCTTTTAACCTGAGTGGCAGGCATCTGCGCTCTTCTGTTTACTAAATAAGCCACGGGAGCTCAAGAATTCATTTCATGTAAAAGTCATCATAACATCAGAAAAAGATACTCTGTCTGGTGTGAGATGACTCATCTTTCACAGAGAGAAACTGAGAGCTAGTCAGCGCAGGTATAATTGGGGAGGTTTGAATGATGAAGGGATTTTGGGTAGAGCTAATAAAGCCTCAATTTTTCGATGTGACCTTTGATAATGAAATTACAAGTGCTAAATCAAAACATTCCAAGGAGCTGAACCTTACAGATCATAAAATTCTCAGTGAATGAAAGGTCACAGACCTCCCTCAGCTTGCCGGACGGGTAACAAATCTACCTTCAGCATGATTCAGGTGTAGAAAAAAAAGAGTAGTGCTTGATGCGATCTTAATATTACCATTGTCTCTCCAGAATATGGTTGGAAAACATAGTTCTTTATATTCACTGCTTGAGTTTATTCCCCAACAAATGGCAACACACTTGACTTTGGCATAATTAGTTACAACCAGAATTAAGTTACAAGTAGAATATCAGAAACTAAATGTTGACCTGCTGCTTTGCGCACACTTGCACTATTTACTCTCAAGTTCTTGGGCAGGTGGAAAAGTGAGTTCTTATTTACTTTGGCTCTGAGCTTATCAGCAGAGATGGAAACTGTGTTATGAAAGACATATTTGTGGGTGGCCTTTTGCATGTTTTGTGGTTAATGTGCTTGCAGACAACTTAAGCCTTTATGTTCAGCAAGCTGTGTCTGTGTACAAAGAAAAAACGATTTTTCAAAGGTTTTTCAGCAATGTGTGATAACATTTTGTGTTTGTCATCATTGTGAACATTCTGCTGGGAAGTCTTGATTCATTTCAGTGAATCAGTTCATTCAGCTGGTTCTTCCTTAGTTTTACTCTTAAACAAAATCTTCCCTAGTTTCTTTATAGTTGAAAGATCAGCATGCGAGATTCAGTTCCTCATGTATACTAACATTTGGGATCATTAAGATTTTTTTTTTACTGTAATAGTACTTTTGTTCAGGAA
The DNA here is from genome assembly GCA_036326025.1 of Chrosomus eos. Classification (NCBI taxonomy): domain Eukaryota; kingdom Metazoa; phylum Chordata; class Actinopteri; order Cypriniformes; family Leuciscidae; genus Chrosomus; species Chrosomus eos. The sequence goes on along the minus strand of CM070839.1, from coordinate 12,337,437 downwards.
AGATGCATTAGGTTGATCAAAAGTGATAGACTTTTGCATTGTTGCAGATGACTTCTATTTCAGAGAAATGTTGTTCTCTAGAACTTTCTGTTACTAAGCATGGTTTCACAAAAATATTGAGCAACACAACCATTCACAGCTGGATCGTGTGATACTGGAAATTCAGATTTGCGATTACAGGAATAAATTAAAGCTGCAAACAGCATTTATCGGTGTTCAAGCAGTTAAGGCCTTTAAGCACAAAAGCATCAAAAGACATTAAGTTTTATTTGTTAAGCATTGAACCACTGACATCATAGATGAAATAAACGATTTACAGCCAATACAGGCAATTTACCATAGGAAATACATGGTTTTTAAGCTTTTTAACAGTTATAGCGCCATCTATGGTCTGATCTCCATAAAACTTTGCATGCTTGTTAATGATGTTATGTCACATATGCTCACCAATTTTTGTGAAGTTCTGAGTTTTTATTTATGACTTATAGGCTTTTGGGTGTATTTTGACATGCCCATTTTCTAAATGACCCTGTTATAGTAAACCAAAGGGCAAAGTTCAACTTTTTTAATAATTATTGATCTAGAGAGTCCAGAGAATTGTCCTAGACTGGTCTGGTTCCGACCGGGCAAAAAAACAGGGACTAGTTCGCAGGGATCACTTTGACTTGATTCTAAGTCAAACAGTCTAGGAGTTATGAGCAATTTAGTACTTTTGGTAGCTGTAGCGCCACCTATGGGCCAAACGGGGTCATACATATTGGCCGAGTTTCAAGTCTCTAGGCCTTACGGTTTGGGCTGCACGATGCGTTTTAGGGCTTTTTTTTTTTTTTTTCAAAAAAATCCTAACAATTACAATAGGTTTTCAGCACTAAAGTGCTTGAACACCTAATAACAATGAGACCTTTTTTACGGCTATAGCACCACCTATTGTCCGATCTCCATGAAACTTTGCATGCTTCTTCACCATGTTATGACACATATGCTCATCAATTTTGGTGAAGTTCTGACTTTTTTTGTAGGATTTATAGGCTTTTGACCGTATTTTGCCACGGACCATTTTCTAAATGGCCCTGTTACAGCCAACCAAATGCAAAATTTCAACTTTTTTCGATAATTATTGATATTCAGACTCCAGATAATGTTTCTGCACTGGTTTGGTTCCGATCGGGCGAAAAACCAGAGACTAGTTCGCAAAAGTAGGTTTTGGACAAAATTGGACGTAACATTTTGTTTTTATGCCTAAATCAAAATCGGACATATACATCTTGTCCGTCTTGATTCTAAGTCAAACGGTCTAGGACAGGGGTGTCAAACTCAGTTCCTGGAGGGCCACAGCCCTGCAGAGTTTAGTTCCAACCAGCTCCAACAAACATATCTGTAGTTTTTAAATAAGCCTGAAGGACTTGATTAGCTGGATCAGGTGTGTTTAATTAGAGTTGAAGCTAAACTCTGCAGCGCTGTGACCCTCCAGGAACTGAGGTTGACACCCAAGAGTGTTACCCCGGATTTCCACCAACTGCAGAACGGCTGCGGATCGGCTCCGCTGCGTGTCGGATCCGTGCTCCGCCGTCCTTCAATACCTACCAGATCCGGATTTGTTGCGGAACGGCTGCAGCATGACTGACAGCTGCAGTCACGATCGCGCAATATGCTTCTTTAAACAGAACCACAAAACCAGCAACAGTTTGTTTCCATCCAGATGAGTAGCCTACAGGGGAAACAACTCTGTGCTGACCTGCTGATCTGCTTTTTTTTGTGGAGATTATTGTGATTCTAGTACAATATTTATAAATATAATCAACTTATAACATGCTAAATGTTTATTTGGGTTCCTTTATGAATGTATTGGGAAAGTAGTAGGCTGTGTAAATAAAGTTAACTATTGTTCTTGTGGAAAAAGAAAAAAGTATGTAAAACAAAATCTCCGCCCATTATGACGTTATCGAGGTGTAGTGAAGGGAAATACGATCCGCCGTAAGCACGGAGTATATTATTTTGAAAATTACCGGATGTTTTATTTTGTTTCTGTGCTCGACTTCCTGCGGCGCTCTCCGGCATCCGGCAAAAATAGAAACTCTGCGTATCTTCTCCGAAGGGCTGCGGTCGCCGGAGCTGGGACGGAGTCGGAACGCAGCCGTTCCGCAGTCAGTGAAAATACACACATTGACTTTAATGGAAACCTATCGACTCCGCCGCCGTTCCTGAGCGGATCCGCAGCCGTTCCGCAGTTGGTGGAAATTGGGGGTTAAAGTTAATGAGATAATTAAGAGATTCATTGAGTGATGATTGACCATTATTGAAGACATCTGATGTTAACAAGCAGAATCACTGAAAGATAAAATCTAATTTTTAAGCCACCATTATGGTGATGAGTTTTTGCTTTAGTTGGGCTCGTGACCCTTAAACTTTAAACATTAGATTTTCTTTGGCTGTTGTATCTGAGCAATATCTGCCAGATGATCAAAGAGAAAAGGTGATCTGATGGTGTTGGTTATGTTTTGACACAATCATCACATGCTCTGCATCACAAACCTTATTTAGAAAGATTTTACCTTGTTGATTACAGCAGTCCTGTGATTCTACAACAAAAGATGTTCAAATCATCAAAATGTTTTCAATATAATCCAAAATATTTCTTAAAAAATGTTCTGATAAAAAAAAAAATAATAATTCTTTCATTTAGGCACGCACAGACATCAACAATCAGTGTATGAATCTCAACATTGGTGACAAACAGTAATTTCCTTTTCCTAATTGAGTATACTAATACATTTCAGATCATAATTTTTTCATACCGCAATGCATGATGGGAGCCATGAATGAGTTTTGATTGGTGGCATCCAGAATGCACTGCATCATGCTTTATTAAATTCACCATTGTTGAGAATCACAGGCTGATTATTGATGTCAGTGTGTCCAATAAAACAAATTTTACAAGTTTTTTTTCTCAGTACAACTTTCAGGAAATATTTTTGGATTATATTGAAAATACTGTACATCATTTATTATAGAATCACAGGACCGCTGTAATCAACAGAGTAAAGTATTTCAAGGTTTGTGATGCAAGACATGTGATGATTGTGTCATAACATCACCTTTTCTCTTGGATCATCTGGCAGTCATAATTCAAATTCAACAGCCAAAGAAAATCTAATGTTAACAGTTTAAGGGTCACAACCCCAACTAAAGCAAACACTGATCACCATAATGGTGGCTTAAAAATTTGATTTTTCTCCATTGGTGATTCTGCTTGTTATCATCAGGTGTCTTCAATAATGTTCAATCATCACTCAATGAATCCCTTAATTATCTCGTTAACTTTAACACTCTTGGGTGTCAAACTCAGTTCCTGGAGGGTCACAGCGCTGCAGAGTTTAGCTTCAACTCTAATTAAACACACCTGATCCAGCTAATCAAGTCCTTCAGGCTTATTTAAAAACTACAGATATGTTTGTTGGAGCTGGTTGGAACTAAACTCTGCAGGGCTGTGGCCCTCCAGGAACTGAGTTTGACACCCCTGGTCTAGGAGTAATGAGCAATTTAGTACTTTTGGTAGCTGTAGCGCCACCTATGGGCCAAACGGGGTCATACTCTAATAGGTTGTCCCCATATTGGAGGCCTACCATCTGGCCGAGTTTCAAGTCTCTAGGCCTTACGGTTTGGGCTGCACGATGCGTTTTAGGGCTTTTTTTTTTTTTTTTTTTTTTAATCCTAACAATTACAATAGGTTTTCAGCACTAAAGTGCTTGAACACCTAATTACATTTTAAAATATATTCAAATAGAATAGTTGTTTTTCACAATATTACAGTTTTTACTGTATTTTAATTAAATAATTACAGTCTTGGTGAGCATAAGAAACTTTTTTCAAAGACATTAAAAAGTTGTGTATATGTCTACCACTTTATATCAAACTCTGCTGGTTGAAACATTTTACCATCAAAAAGTATATACCGTCATACTCCCCATGCAGTCCTAATCATTTTATGAGCATTTTGTGAAAAAAGAAAAAGAAAAGAAAACCTCACATTGAAGCTTGCATGAAATCCATCTCCCTGCAGACTGACTTTGTCTAAAATTTGTTCCCATCTCAAGGTCAATGCTCTGTGATTGTTTAAGTAAAACAGACTGCTTTGTAATTGATACAAAAATATCCTTCACTTTACGGAGCCTCTATAAAAGGGAATTAATTTGGGGATTAAGGAAACTGGAGAAGGGAAGAGAACTACCTCTGGTGAATGCTCTTTAACCCAGACTTTCAGCACCTGACTGGCTACAACAAAGGGTAATGGTGGTGATGACGGATGCTGCTGCTGTCTCTCTGTGTGGCGCACAGTCTGCGCCTGTTTTAGTGTCACGGTTCTCAGAGGCTCAGACTGGCTGCTACATTACCCCCAACTCTCAATCAAGCCCACTGTCAGACCCCGGGCAAACACAGGAGTGCGTTTCATGTGTTTGTAGTTGCTCATTCCAGTGGATACATAGAGTTATGATTACAGGTGTCAGAATTTTGTCTTTTCTGTGAGAGACTTCGTATTGCAGATCATATTTGAAATAAAGTTTCATTCACAGGTTCATCAGACAGTACAATTATAATTATTGTAAAGCGAGAATGCATTCAATTAGAATTGCATTAAATTAGTATTTAAATTGATAGACACTTCAATATTTCAGAATGTCATTCAGAATGTCACTCACTGCTCATGTAATTGTTTACTAAATATGAACTTAACTGCATTAATATTATTTCATATTTTTTCATTGAAATTAATATTTAATTAAAATAAAACAAATAAATATAATTGATGTATATATAATATTTTTGTAAATCATTTGCATGTTTATTTTATATTATTATAGACTTTTATATTATTGTTGTTGTTGTTATTTGTTTTATATATTTTCAATTTATATTTTGTTTACAATACTGTTTAAAAGTTTAGGGTTATTAATTATTTTATGTTCACCAAGGCTGTATTTGGTTCTATTTTGTGCTTTATTTGACCAAAAATACAGTAACACTAATACTGTGAAATATTATTACAATATATATTTTTTTTTTCAAAATGTATTTATTTATTTACTTATTTAAATGTAATTTATTCCATAATAACAAGGTTGAGTTTTCAGCAGCCATTACTCCTTCTTCAGTGTCACATGAACCTTCAGAAAACAGTTGTCCTGCCTAAACTTTTTGTATGATACAGATGCATTTATTTTCATTTTTTTTCTTTTGTAACTATAATATTTAAAAATGTCTTTGTAACATTATAAATACACTGTCATTCAATATAACGTTACAATGTAACAAAGCCGATTCCAAGCATTTGTGATTATAAAAGGCATTTTTCTCCTTTAAGATGGAATCTTCCTCGGGTTACAGCCTGTGCTGCAACACGTCTCGTCAGAAAGGCACAACTTGCGGCCAATTACAGGAGGAAGCCGTGTCTTCTGCTGGGTGATTTACGCCATGTGTCCCAACCAGGAAAAATATTGCTCTGTCAAATCAACACCGCAGAGTATTGCGACCCAGGTGATGAATGTTACGGCAATTTATTGAGCATTAAGACCAGGTTTTATGCCCACAGCATGCCACTGATACATCCGTTGGTGGTAATGATGAGACTGCGGTAGGTGTTTGCAGGTGTAAACAAGGAGTTTTCCGTGCACAGAGTAACTGTAAGAAATCAGGCTTGCCTGTGTGACTGCAGGGCGGAACACAAAGCGCAGTGATGGTAGCCATCATCGACTGAGCAAAACTCTAAGCAGCTGGTGACAGATCTGTCAGGATGCATGACCACTTTACACCATGCACTGTGTGTGTATGCATGTGTGGGTCACACACACACACACACACTGTTTTTACTGGAGACTTCTGCACAATGCACCTGAGGAATTCCAACAGTGTCCAGTGGTATAAAGCAGCCTTGAAACACTCACTCCAAATAACATGCCTCTGGCACCTAAGTCATAAACACAAGTATCCAGTCTTGCTCTCGTCGGCTTTCAATATCAGACCATTCATCACTATTTAATGTGTTAACGTGAGCTATGATGCGTTCTCTCCACCCATGTTTTCGATTCATACCTCATTAATAAGCATAACATGTTATTTGATCATATGGAGGTGGGTTGGGATTTCTTTGGATCAGTATGTCAAATGGTCTTCAGGAATGAGATATCAAATAATGCCCATATTTAGAGTTAAGGGTTAGGAATTACTCTGAGGTGAAATAATTTGTTTTCACATTAGCTCATCTCCAGGCTTCATTCCTATCCTCTGACCAATAGTGTACTCAGGTGCATTCTTTCATCTTGTGCAGAGGCAGAGAATGCAAAGGTGTTCGGATATCAAAAACGATTAGTCTTTCCATGCTTCACGTCAGGCTGGCTCCCAGGTAATGACGCTTTGTGTGATCATCATTTGGAGATGTCTGACTGGAGACTAATTTGATGTGGCTGATGTGCGTTCACAATGATTGCAATGTCCTTTGATGCATCTTTCTACGGCAGAGTGAATAAAAGAAATATGACTATTCTAGGCTGACGTAAGGGAAATGGAACCAGTTTATGGTACATATTGGCCTGTTTATTTAACTGCATAGATCGTGTTCCCTTATTGGTCGAAGTATATCACAGGCCTGCTTAAGAATGACTGCTGTTATTATTTTGTTAAATTATCATTAATAGTAGGGATGGATCATGATGGTCAACTAGTTGATCTAATTTTTATATACATTTTATTTGTAACTTGTATGATATATATTTTATTTTTGTATATACAGTTTATTTAGAAATCCATCCAGGTAAATTATTATCATTGACAATGCTTCTTTTTATTTATTTAATATTTATTTATTTGTAAATTTTTATTTTTTTGCAGCTGTGCTTTTATTAATGAGCTGTGTTTTCTCAAGTACAGTTTGCAGAATTTGTCTTTAAGTTCATAACAATAATTTTAAAATTACAGTGTTGTGTTCCATTCATATTTATTTATATTTCCAAAAAGAAAAACATATCTTATGTAAAAATGTAGTTATATCATTAAAAATGTATATTTGCACACCCCTGCTTAATAGGCTAGTACCTGAACGTTATAGCTCATTATAACTTCTATAAACTCACTAAAGTAGATATAAAAAGAGGTCAGGATATTTGAAAGACAGTTGTTCACAGGGGGTTTTCCATTGATTAATCCACATCAAAGCTGAACGAGAGAGGCAGAAGTCACGGTTCATCACCCCAAGGCAAATCCAAAGCCTGAGTCAGAGCTTGTTTGAGAAATGGCAGCCATCAAGTGAAATAGTTTCATGCTGATAAACGTGATTGGTTGAAGTTTTTGACATCTAACCAAAACTGCAAGTACATAATTCAGGTATGAAGATTGAGGGGACTTTTTTTTTTAAAATTCCCAGTCTACAATCATGAAACCGATTAATCCATTCCGGATCATGATTTCCCCATCCAATACCACTGCAGCTTAAGTTTAGAGATAAGTCTTTTCATATAGCACAAGGGCAGAACAATCTCTCACCTTGATTAAAAGCTTCATGTAAACATATTAGGTAGTGGAAGTATGACCGCCTGAGGGTGGAAAGGTAGAATTCACTGTTTGCTTTGTGAAGAAAGGAAGAAAAAAAGGAGAGGGAGAGGTAATGGAAAGTTCAGTAGCAGGTGAGACTCACCTGAGAAAGCGAGTGACCTGTAGGCCTGTCTGACTCTGACTGCAAGCGGGGCTGGGGAAGGGAATCTGTTGACAGACACTCAGATATCCCAGGCACTATGGAAAAGATAAAGGCAACATTGTTGTACGGAAGGGGCTGGTCTTAATCTGGGTGAGCTGAAGATCAGTATCATAGCTAGTGGGAGTATTAGTACTTGGTGTTGGCCGTACAGTGCTGGAGAAAGGAAAATCCCTTTGGTGTGTGAGAGATGGAAAAATTTGGCTGTTTTCCTCAGGGACGTTTTTGTAATCCTGTACAATGATGAGGACACTGCTGTTTATTTATGTTCACACTGCACACAAATTCTTTTCATATTGGAACTTTAGTACTGACTACTTTGTTCCGAAATTGTAGTCAGTATCTAATGGACCATCGGTTGATCAAGTAATGATGTCAGTATGATGTCATGAGAGAACGGAAAAACTGGAAATTTGGCTTCTGCTCATGTCTATCATGATATCTTGGTGTGGAGATAAACCCACAAGGCGCATAAAAGAATATAAGTGACATGAAAGAATGCCGTGCCACTCGTTGACACTACATAGTAAGTGTATAACATAATTTGCAATATAATGAAAGAGTAAGTATGTGACATCAAGACAATATTGTGCAGTTTGTATATTCGTCGCTTCACAAATGATGATCAAAGACTTGAAAAACGATCTGACCATTTATACAAAAATTTATTAACCCAAAAATGTCTATTTGGATTTTAAAACGCAGATGGATGTGGTTTCCATTGTGTTTCTAAACATGGGATTTCAGGTGGTTTTATGCCATTCAGACTACTAACGAAACTGATTTGAGTTGAATTTCCCAAAAGCCGCCTGTCTGAACAAGCCGCAGAGACTGATAATGATGAGTTGCCAATTAATCACTTCTCTTTTAGACGTGATGCTGACTAAGCCAACATGCCCATCTAAAAATACCTTAAAATTATTGTTTATACGGCATTTCCCAACATATAATTATATACCTGTAGATACACATTGACTTTGCACTAAGAGTAATTGCTAAATCCAGGATGTAAATGGGTAGATGACCATCTGATAAGAGTATATGAATGAACATGGTCTAGTGCATCCCTAGGGCCAGGGCATATAGACATAATCCATCCGTCAGGTGATAGTGATCTGGGTTCAAAGAGACACAGACTGCCCTGTCATTACGTTAAAAGGTTATGATCTATAATTAAAGAAATTAAATCAATTAAAATCTCTCTGAAAAGATGGAAAGTTGATGGTATAATGGCATGTTGATGTGAGATTAGTCACAAGGACCTGTGTGATGAAGACATGGTAATTGGAAGATATGCACACATACGCACACAAACACAAAGATGGGCAGAGCCAATGTGGACAGCGTGCTGAAAATGAATGACATAAACCAGGTGTTGAACTTCCTGAATATAGATATTAAGCAGGCCTGTCAAACACTGTCATTCCCCCTCTCATTACGCTCAAATACCTGCCTCCCTCACACATTCAAAAACATTCACTATCCGAGTCTTGTTAGGCAAACTGCTTCTCTCATTACAGACTAATTTAAATGGCAATCACAATGTGTTTAACGTCTGTAAAGTGATGTATTTCCGATATTCAGTATGTAGGAACTTGAATTGCTTTGAAATTTGCAGTAAATATATATTTCCCATCCATGTGGTCTTAGTTGAGACAAAATAGTCAATTTTGACTATGTATATATATTATACAAGTTAGAATGAGGGATTTGAACAAAATTTTGTCTTGTAAACCTGTCCCGCACCATTTGTACTATAGAAATGACTGCTAACTCAAGACACCTTAGCAACCACGTAACCACACCCTGACAAGAACCACAACACCCTAGCATCATTGCGGTGACATTTGCATGGTAAGCATCGTTGACGTTTCACTCAGAAAATGTAAATATCTAGTTTACCCAACTATTATTTTCTGCACTTTCTTTACTTGTCTCTTCATGTTTTCTATTGAAGCTTGTGGTTTTCTACCCTACTGACCCCTTCTCCAGACTTTCTGTGAACCCAGGTACTCCCAATTTTTGCTAGATTTTTTTAAGGTGTGTTCACACTTATAGTTTGGTTCTTTTGATCCAGTCCAAAAAAAGAGAATGATACACTTAGTCCTGGTTCATTTTTAACACATTTTTAAAACTGCTTTTATGATGTTACCGAACATCCAAAACAAAGCTGTATGCTGGGCTAAATGCGCTCAATGTATCTGTGTACATGGTATTTTTACCAGCTGAGAACACACAAACAGCTTTTAAAATGTTTAAATGAGTCAAAACAAAGGTGTGAATTCCTCCATCACACACACAAATGAAGATCTGCTGCAAGGAGATTCGGTTCTGATGCCTGTGCCGAATTGTAATGACATCATAGTTGTCACGTTTTGGGTTTTGTTCCCATTCAGTCGGTCAACTCGGTACAACACATTACTATGGGATATCGCGCTCTAGCGCCATCTGCTGAAGACACCTTTATTCACGCCTGAAAGGCCAATGACGCATGACGACGTGGGCGGGGCTACCTGCCCACAGCATATAAATGCAGTCGTATGCGTCATTCCCTTTGTTCTTCAGCTCTTCACTGTGCTGTTGGAACACCATCACGCCACATTTTAGCAAGAATACAAGCCCACGGTGGTGATTCTTGTCGAAACTAAGGCAAAAATGAGAAAACTTTTAGCACAAGTTCAGCTTTGCTGGCAAATGGCTAATAAGTTTTTCTCAAACAAAATGTTCAAACATGCCACATTCACAAGAAAACCCACGATGGGTACTATTGTTGAAGGAAAAGGCATAAAAGAAAAGTCTTTAGCTCGAGTTTAGCACGACTAACAAATGGCTAATACACTTTTTCATGAGACATATCTAAACATAAGTCATGTGGCAAGGCAAGGCAAGGCAAGTTTATTTATATAGCACATTTCATACACAATGGTAATTCAAAGTGCTTTACATAGGAGAAAAATAAAATAATCAAAACAAATAAGAATAATTAAAACAGTTTAGAATAAAAAATAAAATAAAGTACAGTAAAAACAGTCGGACGAACAGTGGCACAGTGCTCATTCAGTAAATGCACAGCTAAACAGAAGTGTTTTGAGTCTGGATTTGAATGTGACTACTGTAGGAGCACATCTGATCTCTTCTGGAAGCTGGTTCCAGCTGCGGCTGGCATAGTAGCTAAAAGCAGACTCTCCTTGCTTAGAGTGAACCCTTGGTATTTCTAACTGATGTGATCCTAATGATCTGAGTGATCTGTTGGGTTTATATTCAGTGAGCATATCTGCAATATATTGAGGTCCTAGCCCATTGAATGATTTATATACCAGTAATAATACTTTAAAATCAATCCTAAATGTAACTGGGAGCCAGTGTAAAGACCTGAGGACTGGTGTGATATGTTCATATTTTCTGGTTCTGCTCAGAATCCTGGCAGCAGCGTTCTGTATGAGCTGCAACTGTCTTATGGTCTTTTTAGGAAGGCCAGTGAGGAGTCCATTACAATAATCCACCCTGCTGGTGATGAAAGCATGCACAAGTTTCTCTAAGTCTTGACTGGAAACAAAGCATCTAATTCTTGCAATATTTTTCAAATGATAGTATGCTGATTTAGTTATTGCTTTGACATGACTACTGAAACTAAGGTCTGACTCTAGAGACACACCAAGATTCCTGACTTGATTTTTAGTTGTTAGACCTCTAGAGTGAAGGTATGCATTCACCTTGAGAACTTCATCTTTGTTTCCAAACGCAATGACTTCAGTTTTGTCTTTGTTTAACTGAAGAAAGTTTTGGCACATCCAACCATTTACTTCATCAATGCATTGGCACAGGGAGTCAATGGGGCTGTAATCGTTAGGCGATAGGGCTAAGTAGAGCTGTGTGTCGTCTGCATAGCTGTGGTAAGAGATTCGGTTCTTTCTCATTATTTGGCTCATCGGGAGCATATACAGGTTGAATAGGAGTGGCGCAAGAATTGAGCCCTGGGGGACTCCGCATATCATGGATGTCCACTCAGACTTATGGTCTCCTATACTCACATAATAACCTCTCCCTTCTAAGTAAGACCTGAACCATTTTAGGACTATCCCAGAAAGCCCCACCCAGTTTTCCAGCCTGTCAATAAGTATGTTGTGATCGACAGTGTCAAATGCAGCACTGAGGTCGAGTAGTACCAGCACTGATAATTTGCCTGTATCAGTATTTAAGCGAATATCGTTTATTATCTTTATGAGCGCTGTCTCTGTGCTGTGATGCGATCGGAAACCAGATTGAAAATTGTCAAAGTAACCATTCAAGCTTAAGAATTTGTTCAGCTGATTGAAGACAACTTTTTCAATGATCTTGCCTATGAAGGGAAGATTTGAGATCGGTCTATAATTGCTTAATATGGTCTTATCTAGATTGCTCTTTTTCAGGAGGGGCTTGACAACTGCAGTTTTCAGGGAGTTTGGAAAACTCCCAGAGAGAAGTGAGGCATTTACCACTTCTAGGAGATCTGCTTCTAAGCTGTTTAACACACTTTTGAAAAAAGATGTGGGAAGTGTGTCGAGGGCACAGGTTGATGTTTTAAGGTGCTGTACGGTTTCTTCCAAAATTTTGCCATCAATTTCTTCGAAAACAGACATAGTAACTACTTTCTCAGGTAGTGGTCGGATCTGTTTGACCCCAGCGCAACTCAAGGATGTGCTGATGTGGGTATTTATTAGGATATAATGTAACTCACACCGGTGTGTTTGGAATCTCTCCAACCCCAATGCATGTGTGCTATGCACTACCGGCTGCTCTATCGTTGCGCACTCGAGCGGCGTGTAGCGCGTGCTCGGCGGGATACGGATCCAGATGCGGCGATCGCCGTTTTTGGAGGCCACGGAAAGTTGGCCGAGGAGTGTCGGTGTAGTGTTCACGACTAGGTTCCTCTGGCTGCCTTAAGTCTGAATTCTGTCTCACTGGATGTGGGCGAGGAAAGCTCTGACGATATATACTGTATAAGTTATATTTTAAGCTGGGCAGATCACGGCTCCCCCGAGGAGGGTGGTGGAAGTGAAGTGATGGCCCTTGCATTGATCTGTATTCGAGAGCAGCAACTGTCGCTCGAGTGACCTGGCCTGATACAGAGAAACAGTGGATGAGAACTCGCCTGTAGATCTATACAGATTGGGTAAAAATAAACCTGCAAGATAGCGGGTTCATTTATTTTTATGTTGTCAATAAAATAAATGTGTGTTCAGCATAAAAAGCCACACGTGCTTATCAAAACAATAATAATGCATTGGAATCGCTAACCTCGTAGTCTGGTCGTGTGCCGACAGAGAAGGAAAATGTGTGCAATATAGCGTTACAGCGATGTTTGCAATTGGACGTGGGGTTCCCTAGGACTGGTGGTGCCTGGGAATCCTAGCTGTCTATGGTCTGACTCGAGCTGCGGTGGTGCGCGCGCACGAACACATTGGCTTCTTCGCACGATTCCAGTAGGGCTGTCGGCTGCGGTCTCTCTCGCGCCCCTCTCTGTTTCGGTGGAGTAACTGCAACTTCGGTGTTCGAAGGGCTTCCCCATTACTAAGAGGGGAAATCAGTGTTCTCTCCTCAAAAAAAAAATCGGGTTTTGCACCCTATCTTAGACTTACAGCAGATGAACACACTTTAATGTGTTACAAGTTCAGAAATGCTTGCATTATATCACCTGTTATCCCCTCTGCATCCTCAGGTATGGCTTACATTGGTGTATTTGCTGATGCATATTACCACAATCCACCCGGAGCGCAGAACATTTTCTGAGGTCTCCGCCGAGGGGATTGCCTACAAGTTTTAGGCCCCTATAGCACCGTGCATATCTGGAAGATGTGCAGAAGCGGTGGTTGTCCTGCTGTGCCAACAGAGCATAATATCGTTCACCTATTTGGACAAACTGCTCCTGGCTTAAGACTGCATAGAACAAGCAATGTTACAAACACCTACACTTGTTTTACATTTACAAGCTCTGGGATTCCAGATAATCTCAAAAGGGGCTATTATATCTCGGCCTGTTAAATCTTGGTCTGGAGATAGATGCAGAACCGAACAGAGGGCAGATGATTTTCGCTGTCTGTCTCAGTTTTGGCTGGGGAGGCAAGCACGTTTTCTTCTTCTTAAAGTATTAAGACTGCTGGGGCTCATGGCTTCGTACAGCTGGATTCTCCTTTTTGTATGTGCAATGCCGGCGCTGGCCGCTCGGTAGTTTGCTGTAGGCCATGCGACATTTAAGCATATGTCGGTAGCGCCTTTGTGCGTTCAGGCTCCAATACCTGGGAAACCTGAATCTGTTGACAGTAGGAATTTCCCTGGGCAGAGTTACGTCATGTGTAGTAGTGATGACAAATGTGTCACGACACAAACAAGGAACTCTGCAAGAGAGTGGTGAGACCTGTGCTGTAAGAGCGTCACATAAACTTTTTGGAGTAGTTCTCCTGATAATGAAACACTTGGCCCAACAGGGCAAACGTGTTATTCGGAATGAAAAATACGACAGTGGTCGTACAGTATATAAGCAGGCAAGGGGGTACTCCCTCACTGTCCCTGCTGCAAGCGGCACGGATGCTCTTGATACGGGGCAGACCTGAGTCTCCCCTGGAGTGGCGTGTGCATGCACACTTGAATTGTGTCGCAGATCCGGGATCGGTTTTGGCAAGGCCGATGTGGATCTTTTAACATTTGCAGAAAACACGGGCCACCCGCTGTTTTCGTGATTATAGACAGAAGTGCCCTGCTGGGGGTGAATGCCCTGTCACATACATAGCCCAAGACTCTGGTGTACGCAGAAGGGTCTGTCACTGATTTTGGTGACTTCTTGCTGGCCAGCAAAGACATGGCACACAAGCATCAATGATGCTGCTGTTAAGGACATTCTGGTGTCTTTCCCTATGCAGGGACCTGCCGTCCCAGGCAGGAGGCAGATTCTGCACCCTCGGCCAGCACGCCAGCACTCTGGTCTCTAGGGGCCAACCAGTTAAGAGAGGGAAAATCTGATTGAAGCTACAAAACAGAGTGCTTGCATTTTGAAGTGCATTGTGTTGAAGTAGCGCGTATTTAAATCTTAGTGCAGGTGAAGACCTGTATCGCCATATCAGTGCTCCATTGAGGGGATACTGATTTCTTCTCTGAAGGAGAAACACTCCCATTCCATGCTGGAACTTTATTGGACAGCCATTGCGGCTTGTCATGAGCACATTAATGGTTCCACGCCAAAGCACGCATCTTTGGTTCTTAAAAGGACCCAGGTATACTACATTTTGAGAGCATGAACTTTTCAAAGTATACTCCTTTGGCCGTGTGGGTAGGAGAACATTTTCTGCGCATGTGCACTATCTAGTGTATTTGATTTTCAAGTACTTTGGGTTTCAAGTACTCTTATCTCCTACCCAGTGTTGCCACAGTTACTTTGAAAAAGTAACTAAGTTACTTTACAAGTTACTTGATTTTAAAAGTAACTAAGTTACTTTACAAGTTACTTGATTTTAAAAGTAACTAAGTTACTTTACAAGTTACTTTTATTAGTTACATTCAGCAGTTGCTGACAACACCCCCACCACCTCAACATAAAAATGACAACCGGTTTTGCCAACACTCACTTTATTGGAAGTGTAGTTTTAACAGTAATATCAACAATCTATCTCCTGACATTTAAAGTTGAACTTAAAAACTATTTCCTGAAAAAACAGTCTTTCTTGACTTCACTTAATATAAATACTTGTTTTTATAAAATATATATTGTTTTTTTGTTTTTCTTGACCCTGTAATTTAGTAACTGTAGAACACGTTAACTGTAATTTTGCGTATATGATGAAATTAATACAGTTTCTTGTCAATCTATGTCTATTTTAATGTGAACAATGCGCTGCCACTTTAATTCAGCACGGTGCAGCACAGCAAAAATAGACTAGGTGCGGAAACGATCTCTGCACTGCTGTATACTCACGCACCTGTTACAGATCGACGGACCGCACCCGCGTGCAGTGTGAAAGCTCTAACCTGTTAACATGGGTACGGGAAAAAATATGCACCGCATACGCACTGCAGACGGAGACAAGTATGTGTGAAACGGGCGTAAGTTTGACTGTGCGGTGCTGCGACTCCATATGTTTTTTCAAATTCGACGAAGTGTTTCTGTAGGTAGATAACACTTTGTCGCCACCAGCACAGAGTTTACAATGGACCTTAATGTTGCCATCTTTAGCTGACAGACACAAACTCAAAATAGTGACTGTATTTCCAGCTAGAAAAAGCGCATCTCTCTCCTCCCTCCATTGTTCTTTACGTTTGTGTCGCTGCGTGGTACGTACACGTGACGTGAACCTCATGCTGAAAACGTGACTTGTCGCGCACACCTCCCGAGATGCAAGAAGAAATAAATATATATTTTTACTAAGGAAAATGACAAAAAATAGTAACGCACAGTGACTTGGATAAGTAACTTTAATCTGATTACTGGTTTTGAAATAGTAACGCGTTAGATTACTCGTTACTGAAAAAAGTGGTCAAATTAGAGTAACGCGTTACTAAGTAACGTGTTACCGGCATCACTGCTCCTACCTATAGCTGGTGTATGGTAAGCACACTGGAGCTGTTTTACTGGGGCTCCTGCCGCATCATCTAAGTGGATGCTGCATACTGGCGTTGGTTGAAGAGATACCCCTGACATGATTGTGAAGTGCTTTGGTTGTACGGCAGTACATAAGAAACACGCTATATAAATTCTTCATTCGTGTCACTCACACATGCGCTGTTGTGCGTACACCCTCCTCTGTCGCAGGAATAGGGCTGCACATGGACGGCGTGCGCAGACATCCGCAGACTCTCCTGATGGTGAGTCACATGGTAATGGATAATTACATCACATGGACAGCGCACGGACGTTCATGAGTTCTCCAGAGTTTCGCTCCCTCTCACGCACAGTTTGGAGCGCAAGCTTTTCAGGGTATAATGTACTCCTTTGCCCATAAGGACAGAAAGGCATGTTTTGCTCATGCACTTGCGATGGAAATTTGTTTCCATTCTCCATATTTACCACATCTTGTGCACAGTTGAGGGGGCAAGCTTTTCAAAGTATATTACTTTGGCGGCAGTGAGCGCGGAAAAACAAATCCGGCGTGCACACTTGCTAGTGAACTTTGTTCCCGAGCGAGCAAGTCACTTGTGCAGTGTTGTATGCGCACAGTAGACCCTCCTGGCGTAAATTATGTCATGCAGGCGGTGTGCGTAACATGGATAGCCGAAGTATACGTTGGGCTTTATGGTCTGCGTTTTAGGCTTGTTACAAAATTTAGAGATCTGGAGGCTATATGTTAACCTCGGTTTGAGCCTTTAGAATCCTTGAATATAAGGATGCTGCCCTGTCATTGGTAATCTTCATGCGCTATTGGTGCATTCCTTTTGCACCGGATTTGCGTTTGGTGATGTTGGGTCCGAACGCGGCATGTATGCCTAAAGTCATGTCGGGAGTCCGCTCTCGTTCGAGCTGCCTGTCCTGTAAAATCTCTGACTTAGAGGAAGACAGGAGACTTGCTTTGTGCACTGTGCGAGTTATACGCATGTACATTGAGCAGATACAAGCTAAATGTTTGTCTGACCAGCCTTTTGTCATGTTTTCCAACTCGGCTAGTAAGAAGCCGCTATCTAAGCGATGTCTTTCACATGGAATTGTAGAAAGCTGTCTATAGCAGATAAAGAGTTGGTTCTGCCTGGAGGGGTGTGTGAGCACTCTAGGGCATGGAAATGTCATGGGTTTGGGTTAAGATTTTGTGCGGATGCCAGTTATAGGCATCACTGCGCACGTTTGTCCGGTGTACCGGCAAGATCTCACTGCGGCGATGGTAACTCAGGCCATGCTCACCGCAGGGATCCTTTAACCAGTGGCCGTCGCTCTTTTGAAAAAGGGTCATGTGGCGGTGCTGGTCCCTAACGTTTAGTTCAGCGACTTGGCGGGGCGTGAATATAAGTCCCATGGTAATGTGTTGTACCGAGTTGACCGACTGAATGGGAACAGGTAGCCCCGCCCACGTCGTCATGCGTCATTGGCCTTTCAGGCGTGAAAAAAGGTGTCTTCAGCAGATGGCGCTAGAGCGCGATATCCCATAGTAATGTGTTGTACCTCGTTTCCCTCCTTCTGGGAACAGTAGTTATATGCATAACTCAACGTTTCTTGTTCTTTTCATTGTCATGTTTCTGTGTCTTGTCATGTGATTCCATGTTTGTCATGTGATCCTGCCATGTGTCTTGTCATTGGTTAATAGTCTGATCATTGTTCACAGGTGTTCCTTGTTGTCTGTGTATTTAAGCTCTCATGTTTGCCCTGTGTCTTTTTCTAGGGTTGTTTGTTTTCATGTATCTGCTTTTGGGAAGCCCTGTTCTTGTTTTGAGTTTCATGCCCTGCCATTCCTTTGTTTTATGTTTGATCATGTGTTGGAAATAAATTTGCATTTGGGTTCTCTACAACTTGTCTTTATAGTACATAAGAGCACAACCAGGTATCCTTGAGCATTCTTTCCTTATTAGGGATCGCATCTTTTTACATCACATCCTGTTTTTATTTTTATTTTTTAGATTTCTTTGGTGCATGTTATATTCATATTTCAGTTTAACCACACCAGAGTGAAAAGGTAAGTTTAGGTCCTTTTGTTTGGTGTGTGCACCAGGGTTTGAATGGTAGCGTTAAGACCTATTCAAATAAACCACACTAACAGAGCAAACTCACTCTCAAATTTGTTTTAATCGAACCAAACCTGACAAGTGTGAACACACCTTAGTTACTGTCACCCTTTCAGTTAAACATTAACATAGTGTGCTTATTAGGTCACAAGTTAATGTTTTGTACATCTCCACAGATTCTGGTTGAAACCCTGGAATTAGGTGATCATGTTTAATTCCTTTTTGCATAATTTCACATTGCTGCTTTCATGACGCTCTCATTCAGCATGACCAGAGGCTTCAGAAAGTGACAGTTCTTCATCCCACCCTGCAGGAATTTAGTGCAGTCCTGCTTCTAACAGCAGTGTGATGAGCTACTGATCCAATGTAGTGCTCACCCGCCGTCGTGATGGGTTTAGACCGCTCAGTAATTTTCCTGTTGTCTGGCCCCGTCACGCTCGCGAAGGCATAATTAGACTCGCGCTGAGTTTACCTGCAGTCTATCTCCACTGAGAAAACCACAAGCTTGAAGTTTCTCCCCTCGGCTCAATATTTGTGGTCGAGTTATCTGTTTGTTGTACTCGCTTGTCTCTTGGAATTCTCTTGAATTCCCCCAATTTCCAGCCTCACTCTGATCTTAAGTTACCAAACGTGTATGAGATGGCATGATGTGGCCTGGGAAGATATGGAAATCAAAGGAACCCTGGTGGGGTTTTCCTTCACCTTCCTTCATAAGTGGAAAGCCTGTTAGCCAGAGATACTGTCAAGAATGATCTTTGATTACAACCTTTGATATTGGAAGACCATGCAAGAACACAGGTACATTTTCTAATATTCATGGGTGGTACTTCACTGTTCACGGCACTCTTAAATCTGATAAATGGTCTGAAATGTGACTTGTGTCATTCCAAACGCTTGACTTATCTGTGATGAGGGTGGAAAATAAAATTACGTGACTATTTATACGCAGCCAACAAAATGGAAAATGGAGAGGCTAAATATTTTTCTTCAAGGTGTGTTAAGCTAACATCACAACAACACCTAACCTCCCGTTTTCCCCCATGCCTTTTTTCAAAGGGAACATCTAGACATAATTGTTCATTCCATGACTTCACACGTCTTTTTTAGCATTACGTAGTTATGTTTTGATTGAGACCTTTGATATTTAAAGAGATCACACATCTATGGAGAAATTTAGTTGGGTGATTAATCAGTTCTGCCTTAATGACATAAAAAATGTTTGATATATGGTATAATGACATATTAAAACTCCATGTTTCAGCAGGTTTGCTGTAGCCTTAGGTTCCTCATAAAATATACAGCCAGACCGAAAGTGTGAATCATCCAGTCACATGGATAATTCACACTTGATGCGGAAATCATACTTTGTCACCGCTATTATCCCCGCCAAACCCAGACACTCAGATCTATAATGTCTTGCTGCAGTAGTAGGTAGACTGTATAGCTCTCAGGTATCCAGTTTTCAGGCTTTTACCTCTGCTGTTGATGGACAAACCGTACCTGCTAGGAAGTTCAAGCTAGTGCCATTAGTCTTTCAGCATTTAGGAGTATGGCTTCCGAGCAGCCTAGCTGAATGCTACTCCTGTAGTGCTTCGTGTTGACTGCCATGCTTAATTAAGATATCCTTGTCAGTTAGCAAACATTCCATTGTCTGAGGAATCTTTCTCTCACTCTTTACAACACTATCGACATCCATGCAACCCCTCGATGTTATCTCCGACCATAGATCTGGGTGACTAATTAGTGCATATGATGAAACAAATAAGATGAGTATTTTCTGGACTTTACTTCACACCTCTTGGGCTTCAATCTTTCTGCATCTAGTTATAACACAAAATGTCAAAACTAACTGAAGAGCGAGCTCAAGTCACATACATGTCCACAAGGCACAAATATTTCCACTGTCAGCGCACACATATGTCAACTATCAGACCAATATAACTGTAGTCTGCTCACAAATGTCTGCTGTATACCTTGATAAAGAATTGCCCTGAGGTAAGAGCGCTTTTCCTTGTAAACTTCAGTAGCATTTCAAAGTTTTAAAAGCCAAAGAGTTATACTACATATTTTCAGATGCCAATGTATTCCTTTCTTCACAAAATTGATAGCAAAAGAGAAAATAGTTTAAAGCAGAAACTATTACAAATTATTTTAATGAATTGTTTGATGCAACATATTTTATGCAAAAGTGTGACACAGAATATATTTTTATTTTTATGCCTCAGAGTTAAAAAAGCCCAGATGGCAAGGAGCGATTTACATTAAGGAAAATTGAATTAAAGCATTTAAAAGAAATGTAAAACATACAGAAACTCTTGGATATACCGTAGTAATGTGGGCTGGGTGTTTGACTGTACATTTACCTGACTTTACCTTACCTTTACTTTTATAAAGATAATATAATGTGTATGTATTGTTGAATAACCTTTCATGCACACTCCAAAGGGATATAACTGCTCCTCTGAGGATTATAGTTGTGTTGCGGCGATTGGCAGTGTGTGTGCAGAGCAGGCAGGTGACCGCGGAGTGATGACAGGTGTATACACAGCTGAGACAGGTGAGTGTTGGACACTGTACCAGGCGGAAAGCTTTGATTTGGATTCAAACAACAACTACAGACCACCAAATGTAAAACAACACCTTCAAAGTCCTTTTGTTGTGTGGCGATGTGACAGGCCGCTTTTTTCTGGATATACAAACGTTTTTCGGTCAGTACGATTTTTTGTTTTTTATAAATTAAATCTCTTTTAAATAAATACTCTCAGCTACTCAGTTTCCACTAAAATATTAAGCAGCACAACCAATTTCAAGATATGATAATAAGTAGATTTTTTTCTTGAGCACCAAATTAGCATTAAAATGATTTCTGAAAGGTCATATGACGAAAGACTGGAATTATGATGCTGAAAATCCAGCTTTGCCATCACAGGAATAAATTACTTTTTAAAATATATTTACTGTATTTTTTGATCAAATAAATGCAGCCTTGTTCAGCATAAGATACTTTTTTCAAAAAAAAAAAAAAAAAACGTGATTCCCATTTTTATATAAATGCAAAAAAAAAATATATATATATATATATATATATATAATATATATATATTAATTTACAAATTATGAACTTCTGGTTGATACAACTACCTGCTACATTTGAAAGGGTTAAAAAAAATGTAATTTGTAATCACAATGTGTTAAACGTCTGTATTTCCGATATTCAGTATGTAGGAACTTGAATTGCTTTGAAATTTGCAGTAAATATATTTTCCCCATCCATGTGGTCTTAGTTGAGACAAAATAGTCAATTTTGACAATATGGGATCATGGGGGATAGACTGAGAATGACTTGACACTGAAACTACTCATGGTCTATTTTATTTCTGCTCTCCCTAAGAAGATTAGTTCAGCGTGACCAATGGCAAATTCAAACAAGCCATCAAATTGATTCTGTCAATCTGTAGGAAGTGACTGGGAAGCTGTACAATAGTAACTAGAGAAAGCATAATAAATTTGGAAGTATGTCTGAGTGTCTGCCAAAAACGGTAATTGTATCAGCAGAGGCATGAGATCATTAGTTAATGTGCACTTCTGAGTTACAGATGTGAATGTTCAGTAGTTGAATCGGTCAGTCATGTTCCACGTGTGCTCCCTGTGGAAAAGAAACACTTTTCTTGGAGACTCTACTATGAAAGGCATTCAATGTAACACATTACATGTACTTTCAGTTGCTTCATTTTAATAGATTGTTATGCGATTTATGGTCGTATGTTTTTTTTTTTTTTTTTAAGTAACATTAACTATGTTAAATGCTACAAAAAGACCAAGTCAAGAATCTATTTGTGGGGAATTTTTTTTTTTTACTAAATTATTTTAAACTCTCTTTATTAGTAAATAACATGTGAGAATATAAATATCCATCAATGATATTTAATTACAGATTATCATCACTTTATGTTCGGCTCTGAGAAATGTAATGACATGCTGACAAGTTTAAGAGCACCTTAATTCAGGAATAATGCACGGACCAACTTTACATGACCCTTTATTTTGTTTTGTCAGGTGCGTGCCAAATAACAATTAAGGGTGCATACACTCAGAAGGACACTATATCTGTCAGCACTGCCGACGGAGGCATGGCATGTACATTAATTATCATGTTTGCGCCTCCAAAGATCTTCCTATATGGCGCGTATTAAACTTTAGCTGATATCTTTTGATGTCCTAACATGTCTTTCAGTTCCAGTCTTGATTGCCTGTCTGACAGCATGCTTCCACCTGTTTAAAACAACAGCAGTGTATGAACACGTATTTTAACACATCAAAAGTCAATTAATAATTTATTTACTGTTCAGAATGTTTTAAATTCACACATCATAAGTTAATTCATTATTTATAACAGTTCATATTGTATGAAGTTGAACTCTCACGGTTACTCGTTGATTTCAGTTCCTCGGGAAAAGCATTATGGTGTTTGGGGAGGTGGAGGTTTTTAGAGACAAAGTTGAAGTTGCCTGCAGATGGCACTCTTGTCCCTGGACCTTGCGAGTTTCATAAGGATGTTGGGGACATGGAAAAGCAGATCATTAGGACATTAAGACATTTAGAAGTGACAGCCTAATTTTCTAACTGATGCAGAAAAATGGGTGCACTGATCTTGATCTGTTACACTTGAAATGTTCCACATCATAGATAATGCTCGACTGACTTCCTCACAATCAAATCATTGGTAGAACTAGGAAATCATTCTCAAAGTAAGTTCAGTGGTTTAAGTTTAAACTATTGATTCTAATAATTATTTTCTCCTATCTCAACATGTATCTGCCTAAACATTCACTCTGGCTTTCTTTCGGATAGGTCAGATTAGACCACAGGAAGATTCGGGGAGAGGCAACACAAAGTGTTCACCAAGTACAATTCACCACAAGAGCTTAACTTCGAAAGCATTCAGCAGTTTACAAAACACACCCTCTTTTGCCCTATTAAAAACACTATGAATGATGGAACATGCCATCTGCTAATTACTTTCAAGTGCCTGGTTTTGAGAAAACCAAGATACAATTTTATTTTTCAATTCTGGTGTAAGCTAGGTTTATTCAAAAAGTTCAAATGATATTTGAAACATTTAAATCTTAATGTGAACTGTGAAGAAAAGCTCGGGTAAGTGCGCAGGGTTGGATAAATAGAATCAACTTCATTATGTATTCTGCACTGACAACGAGCCTTTAGACAACAGGTCACCATCACTGGCCGCCTGCCATTGGGAACGATGGGAGTCTGACAGACACAGCAAGCCTCTGCTGTTTGGCTGCAAACACGTTTTTTTCTCCTTTTCTTTAGTCTCTCTCTCTCTCTCTCTCTCTTCTCTCTCTCTCTCTCTCTCTCTCTCTCTCTCTCTCTCTCTCTCTCTCTCTCTCTCTCTCTCTCTCTCTCTCTCTCTCTCTCTCTCTCTCTCTCTCTCTCTCTCTCTCTCTCTCTCTCTCTCTCTCTCTCCCATACTGACACACACTCTCACCCGTCTCAGTGTCAGGATTCAGGGGGAACTCTGTCTCTTTGACCTAATCCGCTTTTCCGCCCAGCTGTGAGGGAAAGTCACCTTTTGATATGATCACATTTGAATGCAGAGAGTGCCGGAAAGAGGTGACTGTGTGGCACTCCTAGAGATGCTTGACGCAGGCCTGAATGGGAACTGTTGTAGTTAGGGACAAAAATGTGACAGGCAGCTTTATCACGCTTACCATGACTGAGAGTCTTAAAATTATTGCCTCCTATAAGCTGGGATGCATGCATTTAAATGGACCTAACCTAACAGAAATGCACACAGATGACATTCAATGGATAGACACTGATCTGCTCTTCAGCATCTTGATGGTGTTGGGAATTGGCGTCTCATATTGTGTACTTTAATGTTGCTTTTAGGAAGATAATGAACTCAAAGTGGCCAGTGACTAATTTGAGCTAGGGTTCAAGTTGATTATGTCAGTGTTTTTGGAGTGGATCACTCATCCCATAGGACAATAGACCAATTCTTTTCTAATTAGTTCAAGAAATGGGTTCTGCTTACAGAGATAAAATTGTGAATTTAATTTCCATAAAAATAGTCATATTGTTATACATACAAACAATAAATGGTAGCTGTACAATAGTTACCAAGCAAAGCTTAAATTGGAAATATGTTGATATGTCAGCCAAAATATGTAATTGTATCAGCAGGGTGATGAGAACATGAGTTCATTTACACTTTGTTGAGTTGCAGATGTGAACTTTCAGTAGTTAAATTGGACAGAAAAATAACACCATGTTCCTTTTGGAACACACATTGTGGTCTTGGAGACTAACTTTTTTCTGTTATTAAAAGGGTGTAGTGTACCATATTACATGTACTTTCTCTATTTTTGTCTGAATTCTGGTACTTTTCATTTGCTAGTACTAAAGCTGTCAGGTTTTTTTTTCTTTTTTGTTATACACTTTACAGAATATTGCGAGTACCAGTTTTTCCAGATTCAATTTACAAAAATAACCTCAACTCAACTGGAATATTCAGAAATGTTTAAAATCTCTTTGTACAGTGAAGATTTGTAAAGTTTTAAATAGGGAATGCACAATGCATTTGCTAAACCAGTTGGTGGTTATGTTCTTTAAAGATTGGGTTTTTCATTTTTACATCAGTGACTTGTCAAAATGTTTGTGATAAGAACAATTGTATATCATAACTGGTTGTCAAAGCACTTTATATGGTATACATAATTCATCAGACAGTAATCAAAACAGTGCTGGACTGACTTGTGGAATAAAAATGATTGTTTAAAACCACATTATAATTTAGGGCAGTCCTGCCACCAACACCCTTACAATCTCTGGGTGGTTGGGATGATAAATGGCTTTAATAAGTCTGTAGCTTCAGGATACACAACAGGAAAATGAAAGTAAAACAGCTTCTATGTATCCATGTTTTGGAGATTAACAAATAGTGTTTTTAATCGTGCGTAGACTAGCCCAAAGTCTTAGTGTCAGACGTACAGAGAAAAGCATTATTTCTCATAATTATTTGTTTGTGCCTCTGAAGACATGTTCATAACAGCAGCAGGTGTTTTTTTTCTTCTTTCTGTTTTTTGTTAGACCATTACAGTCCATGACCACTCTTTCTAACACTTGCATTAAACAAGTTGTTCCGTTACTGTACTTTTGTATGTATTACTTCTGCTGTGATTGTCTAGCCTTTTAGCAAGAGAAATGACATTTTGTAATTTGTTCATGATAAAAAAAGTGTAAATATATAACTATTCTTCTAATTTTTTAAAACAAATAGTTATTCTCTCACCTTACAAACAGGGTCCCTGTGAATAGCTAAACGTTTTGTAGCTGTTCCTCCAGTAACTGGAGATCGATGTTCCCGAGGAGCTGCGAATTATTGTGGGTTTTGATCGCACAAGTATCGGCTGACAGTGCCGTGCCACATTTTATTTCAAAGAGCTTGTGACAATGGCTTCTGGTAATAATAGTATATGTTTCCCCTCCTGGAGAGGCTGTGAATGCTATCTCCCCACACCATCTCATTCCATCTAAGCCTCACACAAACCGCTGACATATCACACAAATGCCTCCTTTATTAGCTGGCAGTGATTGTTTGCTGAATGAGAGAGTGGCCCCCAGGACCCCAGCAGACATTCCAGCACAGTGTTACACTTACATGACATAAGATGAAGGTATATTTCTGTGGAACAGGTCTGTACTGGCTGCTGCTGAGTTCGCTTGCTAGGATGAACAGAGATGCTCACTACAATCTTGAGACGAAAACTCCTGGATATCCTTCTCTTTACTCTAGTTACAATTTTGATCAGATTCCACTATAGGTTAAGATTAGCATAATGCCCACTGTAACAGGACAAACTAATGTATGTTAACCTGAAGAAATGATTTGATACAACCAGATTTGGTTCCACTTGATGCTCTTTGTCAGAAATGGTGAGTAGAATGTCATCTTCCCCCACCATTTAATTCCACATTGGTCAGCCAGTGCAGGAAGAGTTATTTAATTAACATCTCTCTCCTTGTGTCTTCATCTGACATCAGCACAGGCTGCCCAGCTGTGTTTTTCTGAAGAGAGAAGGACATGTACACAGTCTCCTCTGACCCAGCGCTGAACTGTGGAGGCAGCCAGTGGAGCTTCATGAAGCTTCGTTACTCAACTAACCTGAGCATGCAGAACTGACAAGGAAAATCGTAACATTATGGGGTTTTCACACGGAACACATTCTTGCATTCATACACAGCAGAATGGAGCAGAATACTGGCATATCTCTGGATTATTTTTTGAATTTGACAGCATCTTAAAAATACAGCACTTATGGCTCAAGATGCTGACAAAAAAAAGTTAAGACGTGACGCAGCAGCCAAGACGTTTACATAGAAAAATAATTACAAATAGCACAACACTATGTCCTGTAACCAGCAAAACAACAAAAATTTTGTTTTTTATAGTATGTAGTTACATTGATCTTACTTGTATATTACTTTATTTTAGATATGTAGTTTAATATTTGAAGCACAGATACAAATGGCCTCCTTCAAGTGGAGATTTGACTGTTTCAACAAATGGTCAATTTGAAGGTTTCAGTTCAAATATCAACTTTCCCTTCTTGAAGAAGCTTCAAGCTGTCCAAACAATGATAGTGGGGGACAGCAACAAGCAACATGAGGCAACCCTGGGAAAGGGGAATGCACCACTTGGAATAGGGGTAGAGGGAAACAGTCTTATTTTCCTTTGCCTCAGAAATATGAACTTGCTTCCCACATCTGTTTGCTTACACTTGCGCCATTGCCAGGTGCACAGATCTACCAGGCCAGGGCCATCACGATGACTTAATGCGGTATACAACATATCTTTTTAAGAAATCCATTAAGACTGATCAAAATTAAGAGGTGGAGATTAGTTACTTTTGGGGGGTGTTTAACTCTTTTATGAAGTACTCTCAGTTTCCAGCCAGCGCCAGCAGTTTTATAATTTCTATGGCACCCAGAATATTTTGTTGTATGAATATCCAACGCGTTCTCACCCCAAGGCGTCATCTAACTGACAATTTTGACCATGCTTCAATATTCGACGCTAAAGGCACCCTTTAGCGTCAGTTAGTTGACGCGATCCCAGGGCGTCATCTAACTGACGCGTTACCTTTAGCGTCAGTTAGATGACGCGGGTAGGTTTAGGTCTGGGTAGGAGGGCGTCATCTTACTGACGCTAAGGGTAACGCGTCAGTTAGATGACGCCCTGGGATCGCGTCAAGTAACTGACGCTAAAGGGTGCCTTTAGCGTCGAATATTGAAGCATGGTCAAACTGATTCCCAAGGCGTCAGTTAGATGACGCCTTGGGGTGAGAATGGGCTGGAATATCTGAACATGCAATGCAACATATCAAAATAAAGAACAGAGCCTTTATTTTTAAACTGCAATAACATGCATGAAACATGCATTGACTATAATATGCATAAGAAATTCTTTTATTGCTTGTTTCTGCTTCTTTTTATCATGTGTTTTGATCCAGAGATCCTTTTTCAGAAGATGTGTGATAGCAAACAATATAACAATGAAAACACAGAAAGACAGAACATTCTGTCAATGGCGGGGAAGCATTGGCTGCCTCCGAAATCTTACTCTCTTGGTACTTCATTTGAATAAGTAATTACTTAACAACTGGTAATAAAGTATGTTCTATAGTATGAATGTGTGTGTGAATGTAATCCGGGCGTACTACATTCGCCATGCTTATCATGTGACCTACCAGTGTCAGTTGCTTGTGCAACCTGAGCGACTGTAATTGTATTATAGCACTTCAAAACTGGGTCTGATCCCTTACACTCTCTTTCTTGCTGTGCCAAAGTTGTCAGAATATCAGACTCACAGACAAGTTGAAAGGTCATCATTGCCAAGTGTGTCAGAAATTCAGCTTGCCAGTATTGTTGTTTCTTGAAAGAGCCCTCTCATTTACCTGATATCCACCGAACAATGTTGGAGTCGGAAACCTTGTGCTATACATTACATACATATATTCTGTCTGTATTCTCGTGTATGGCTGCGATAGTATGAACGCAAAATGTTGCCACTCCTTGAAGACTCTCTTGGCATGCAGTTCAGCCAAACTCTTTTCCCTGAAGAATCTGCATCTTGTTTCTTGTTCAAACTTGTTTTCTGGAAGGAGCTTCAGTGAAACAGTACTCAGCTGGTGTTGCCAGTTGAAATTACTAAGCCACGTAGTCAGAGTCATTATGCTATTCACCTCGATTCGCAGTGTCATAAAGGTGACCTCGTATTGAACTGGTAGATGGAAAGCAGTGTTTTTTATCACTGATCCAGAAACCTATTTGACAATCAATAAATGATCCTAGTGTCCTACATAAAATGGCAGCTTACTTGGAAAAAATGAAGAAAAAAAATTCTTCCACTAATGGAAAGAACATCCAAACAGTTTGAAGAGTCACAGAAGTATTATGCAACATTGGAATTTGTCATGTGTACTTGTTCTTGTTTCTCAGTAGACATGCATGATGAGACACATTTCAAGCCAGTCTGAGTTGATGATGCGTTAAGGTCTCAATAAGCCTTGCTCCGAGGTTCTCTTTGTCTTAGTGAGCAAACATTGCAATCATAAGCATCTTAAGGGATTAAAGGTAGAGGCGTTCATTTTGGAAAACATCATCATTGAATTGTCATGCATGAATTGTAACTTAAGTTGTACAGTAATAGAATGCACAATAGTGACCCTTTAGTCACCAAAGTATAACCAGAGTCATTACTGTACTATGAAATATGACTAGTCAGAGATCAGACATATTGAACAGGTAAGCCCCAGAGCCAGGTATAGGTCACATAACTCAAAGAGGAAAACATTGCTCATGTTTCCTGAGCGCTCTTAAATCTCTGGGGTGTGGTGGTGCTGGGGAGGGGGGTGAACCAAAAAGAGGGCAGCAAAAGTCCCTTGAAGCCCCCTGGGCCCAAAAAGTCTTGTCTTGCTGTACTTATCATACAGGACTCGGGTCTGGTGCCTTTGGCGTTGAAATCGAACACTTGGCCTTGAACTAGGGTGAACTGTGGGGTGATTCTTAAATTGCAATTATTGCACAAATTTGTTATGAGGAATAATGAAGCTTCTTGCTTTGGGGCTTCTCATCTCAAAATATCATGCTATTTTCTGTCATGAATACTGGTTGTAAAGCTTGAATCATGTACGATTTGGAATAAGCCAAGAAATGTTACTCAGTAATGGGTATTTATTGAAAGCAACAACCAAACATCCACAAATACCTGAAGTGCAATAGTGTAAAAGTGAATGTGAATAATTAAGTGATTTCTCTTGCTTTTGTCACTGAATACCGTTTGCGGCTGACTCAATTGTTTTAATTGAGTTTATCTGTCATCATAGGGTTAAAAACAGGCTTGCCATGGTTTGCTCTGTCACTACAGTGCTAATGTTTTTATTTCTTCTTTCAAGGAGACCATCAGAGATGATCGACTACATTCCTTTCACTAACTGTGCTCTTGTAGAGGTGATGAAAAAGAGTGAATTAATAATTCGAATGCCCTGATGGCATATTTGACCAGTAATGAAAATGTCACCCTAAAGCATTTTTCATGCTTCATTTTGCAATATGAAGCAAACTCACACGTGCATTTACTGACACTAGCAATATTATCGTCATACTTATTTAGACTTATTAATGTTTACGGCTCAACAAGTATGACTTTGATAATACTTTACATTAATCTTTTCTCAAATCCCATTTCCAAATATTAAAAAAGGAAACCATCACAATTTATCTCATTTATCTATTCATTTCATATACCACAAGTAGCAATAAAACACTTTCAGATCATACAAACAAGATGAAAGTGATTCACAAAAACCCTAATAAAAGAAACCAACATCCTCCTCTGTTTAGAACTTGAGGCACGGAAAGAGCAAATGTACACTTATCCCTGTGCTTTAGGCCACGGACATGGCTGCTTTACCTCCATAATCCTGCTATTATTTCTGTTCCTTTCTCTGAAAATTACAGTTTTCACCGCATTAAGCTGGAACTGCTCCTGTGCTGATGTGTTCACAGCCTTCCCATTTGTTTGGCCTCCAGTGCTCAGGTCGTCTTTGACTGGAGTCATTAACACATTCTTTACACATCTAAAGGGATGAAGCCAAGAAGCACACTTCAGTCTTTTAATTTTCAAACACCTACCTCCACCTGGGCTGTGCACTTGAAATATCCCTCCAATATTGCTCCTCTATATTCCACAAATTGGGTTAAGTAACAAGCTGGCACAGGCCTGGAAAGACATTATACATGGAGTGTAATTTTAGACACATGCCACACATGATGAGGAGAGGCCAGCAGGGAGGGAGATCTGTAATTAAGAGCAGTTTGATGGTATTTCCTATGGCAACATGAGAGATCAGCTTCATTGTAAAGCCTCACGGGACCTCCTGTGTCGTACTCCTCATTCGGCTACAACTGTCAGCAACAAAACTTACAATCATTGGAATGTTTCTTAAGTGAAAGTCCAAATCCCCTCTATCACCCAGCCCAACCTCCAAATAAGCACAGACCAACATGCACACACATACAATAAAGAGATTATGTTGTTTTTAGGAATT
The DNA here is from genome assembly GCA_036326025.1 of Chrosomus eos. Lineage (NCBI taxonomy): Eukaryota > Metazoa > Chordata > Actinopteri > Cypriniformes > Leuciscidae > Chrosomus > Chrosomus eos. Next base: position 12,306,387 of record CM070839.1, on the reverse strand, counting down.
TGAAATTTTGATGCTAGAATATAGTTGGGCACATTCACAGGTTTGGGTAAGGCAATTCCTCAACACCTTTTCACTCCAGTTTTAGTAGTACCTTTCTGATGTTATCTATAACTAAAAAGAATAGTTTACTCTAAATTGAAAAAAATTAAAGTCATGCTGGGTTGCATTTCCTAAAAGCATTGTTAGCCATATAGTCGCAAGTTCCATTGTTACAAACTTAATTCAAAGATTAGTCTAGTTTCCCCAAACCTTAGTTCCAACGAACATTCACAAACACCATCAGAAAGTTGTTGGAACTACAGCTCTCGACCAGTGGTGACAATTTATATATACATAAATAAAATAGAAATTTAATTCTACGTCTTTTAGTTTGTCAAGAGAATTAAAGCACCGTTTTGGAAGAGTGTGCATGTGCGTATGTCCTTTAGTACCTTAGGGGAACCTCAGAGTGAAGTAAGAGGGAAACTGCGCTGGAATCAAACATCTGGAAAAGAAACAAAACAACGGAGAACAAAAATAACAAAGTAGTTCTTAGACGTTATGTCTAATTAGCATATATACAGTGCAAGCCAGTGCTGTTGCATAATATATTTTGGTAACACTTTAGAATAATGGTCCATAGTTAACAAGTAGCTATGCAGGAAGTAATAGGTAGTACTGCATTAACACCGAACTTAATACTATTAACTAATATGGAAGCAATATTAACTAAGCAGTAAGTAATAGGTAATTTAGTACAAAGGTAGTTCCTTGGTAGGTATTTGATTATTACTAAAGAAATATATCCTCATTGAGAACTACTTGTGAACTAAGAAAGAATAACCAATTAATTACTAATCACAAAAGTAACATGTCTAAAAAGTGAACAATTGTGGGGTTTTTTTACTCTTAACATGGTCATAACATTTCAGAAGCTTGTGCCTCAAATGGGTTCTTTGTGGAAACCAGTTTATGAATATTATATACCCCCAAATACATTAGCTACAGGTTGAGATTGTCTCTTACCAAAGGATGGACGTATGTTCTCTGTTTAATTCAAACTTGAACATAGAATAATACTAATAATGATAATTTGTTTAAATTTTTAAATAATTAGGAAGTGATGCAGACATGATTGGATTAGTTCACTATTAGGAGCTCTTTTGAGTGTCAGTTCAATGTCTCAGACTCCAACGACCTACCTTTATGTTACAGTAGCCGCCTGAGGAGGACTTTTCTTTAGGATATAAACATTGATGTTCTCTTGTCAAAAACAATTTGCATCCTCAATGAAGAAATTGGCTGCATTTATGTTGCGATAATCGCAAAACCACATCTTCCAGATTACAATGTTTGTTTGAATATTACTAGTCCCTCACAAAAATGTATGCCTGTACAGTATGTGTCAAATATAAAATTAAATAAATTGTATTACTTGTGAACAACATGCTAACTCCTCACTAATTACTCAAGCGTTACCATGTCATCCCGCAAGAACTACTAGTGATGTGGCCCATTATTTTAAAGTGTAAAACATGCTAACTCCTCACTTATTACTCAAGCGTTACCTTGTCATCCCGCAGGAACTACTAGTGATGTGGCCCATTATTTTAAAGTGTAAAACATGCTAACTCCTCACTAATTACTCAAGCGTTACCATGTCATCCCGCAGGAACTACTAGTGATGTGGCCCATTATTTTAAAGTGTAAAACATGTTAACTCCTCACTAATTACTTAAGCGTTACCATGTCATCCCGCAGGATCTACTAGTGCAACCTGGTCTCATTGTCAATACGTAACGTTAGGTATTAATACGTAATTTTCAAAGATAGAAAACCTACTTTTTTGTACGTTTCGATATATGTTGAAACGTATAATATGGACGCATCTGCAACGTTTAAACGTAATATTATTACGATTTTACAGATAAAAAGGTAAACTTTTTACGAATATTTAATATTATAAAGATAACTGTATAATTTCTCTTTTACCATTTTATAGATTATAAATGTAAGATCTCTTAACCCTACTCCCACACCTAAACACAACTTACCCGTTTTATAGACAATATTAAAAGGATAAAACGTAATGGACAGATATGTGTAGGGAAATGGCAGTTTTATTAACAATATAGCATTAAAACATAGTTTGAACCACTAATCCTACCCCAAAGTTACCCCTAAACCTAAGAATTTCTTAAAACTGTAGGCTACAATTATAAAGAAAAACAACAGACAGACACGTAGCTATCACAGTAATTTATTTATTGAGAAAATGTCAAAACCGTACCAAAAGTCGTTCACATGACGATGTGTCGCAGTCCTCTCTGGCAGGATAGTTTTGTATGAGGTAACGTTACAGAGCAGAATTTAAGTTATTAATCCATGAAAATGTTAATCAAGTTTCGGTTCGCTGTTCGCTTTGTGAAGGCGTGCACGCTTCTCCAATTCAATTCAAATGTAGTACACCAACTAACACGGCATGTTGTAATCTGTGACGATGCACGCGAGAGCCAATGAGCGTCTGATATCACTGCCGTAAAACATGTCGTAACGCTTTGGAGGCAATTTTTGAATTTGAAATTGAATTCACCACCAGGCACCAGGCCAGCGCGGGATTTGACGTTTACGGTCTCTGCTGAGAAATGGAGATGAAGATCACTGGATAAAGGGCTGAATTTGGATTTGTTTCTTGCTAACAACGTATGGATTATAAAGATTTGGATTACATCAAGCTAATAAAATTGATGTCTTTTTTGAATTTATGTTGTGTTTTAGTGTATTATGGGTCTATAGGAGAAAACGCCTTTGTGTCTCACGGTAAATAAACGATTAAAGAAGGTATTTTTAAGTGTATTCTTGTTTATATAGGCCTAACATTACTCCGAAACGAGTTTGCAGCAGAAGTCACGAACAGAGCGAAATGTTATTATTTATAAGTAACGTTAAACTGTATTAATAAATGCGACTGAACATTTAATTGATAAGACAATTGAATGCAATAACGTTACAGTCAAAACATTAATGCCACGCTTTTAATATGTATAAGTTAAATAGCAATACGTACAAATTTGTACGTTCATACGTAAATAAATAACGTTTTTGTGCTGTCAATATGTAAATGTTATACGTTTTAGTGCTGTAAATACATCAGTATTATATGTTTATGTGTGTATAAAACATAAATAAATATAGGCTACGTATGGTAGAACTACACTTTTTCTCATGAGATCATGTTGACTAGTAATGTGGCCCATTATTTTACATGTTAACTCCTCAATAATTACTCAAGCGTTAACTTGTCATCACGCAGGAACTACTAGTGATTCACTAGTAGTATAATAGTGAAGTGTTTAAAAACTATGCGTTTTATTAAGTGTTTTTCACTTTAAAATAATGGGCCACATCACTAGTAGTTCTTGCGGGATGACAAGGTAACGCTTGAGTAATTAGTGAGGAGTTAGCATGTTTTACACTTTAAAATAATGGGCCACATCACTAGTAGTTCTTGCGGGATGACATGGTAACGCTTGAGTAATTAGTGAGGAGTTAGCATGTTTTTCACAAGTAATACAAGTTATTTAATTTTATATTTGACACATACTGTACAGGCATACATTTTTGTGAGGGACTAGTAATATTCAAACAAACATTGTAATCTGGAAGATGTGGTTTTGCGATTATCGCAACATAAATGCAGCCAATTTCTTCATTGAGGATGCAAATTGTTTTTGACAAGAGAACATCAATGTTTATATCCTAAAGAGAAGTCCTCCTCAGGCGGCTACTGTAACATAAAGGTAGGTCGTTGGAGTCTGAGACATTGAACTGACACTCAAAAGAGCTCCTAATAGTGAACTAATCCAATCATGTCAGCATCACTTCCTAATTATTTAAAATTTTAAACAAATTATCATTATTAGTATTATTCTGTGTTTAAGTTTGAATTAAACAGAGAACATACGTCCATCCTTTGGTAAGAGTAGTCACAATCTCAACCTGTAGCTAATGTATTTGGGGGTATATAATATTCATAAACTGGTTTCCACAAAGAACCCATTTGAGGCACAAGCTTCTGAAATGTTATGACCATGTTAAGAGTAAAAAAAAAACACAATTGTTCACTTTTTAGACATGTTACTTTTGTGATTAGTAATTAATTGGTTATTCTTTCTTAGTTCACAAGTAGTTCTCAATGAGGATATATTTCTTTAGTAATAATCAAATACCTACCAAGGAACTACTTTTGTACCAAATTAGATATTACTTACTGCTTAGTTAATATTGCTTCCATATTAGTTAATAGTATTAAGTTCGGTGTTAATGCAGTACTACCTATTACTTCCTGCATAGCTACTTGTTAACTATGGACCATTATTCTAAAGTGTTACCTATATTTTGTCTCTTTTCCATGATCATAGGCTCAACTATAAGCTTTTGTTATTATACTAAACATCTCAACATGTTGTTCTGCATGCTCGTGTTTTTGTCCATGGGGGTGAGATATACAGATTGTAGCCATCTTTGTCTCATGTGACACGTAAATAAGACCATGATACTCCAGCATACATATGTAAAATAAAGTCATAATATGTGCGAGAACAAATCTTGATCTACGTTTTTGCAGTTCTCTTTTCAAAGGAAGTGAGCAGTAAGACTGCTAATCCTTTTTCAAAATACTGAGTTGCCTTTGACCCCCAGGCTCTGATACAAGACATCATTTGAGTAGAATTTTCTATATGTTCTTTTGTCAAGCTCTTCTTGAGATGAAAGGCTATATGACACGTTAATACTGTTTTTTTCTTCTTCTAATTACTATAGAAATTGTATGGTTGTGCATCTGTTGAGCAACCATAGATGTTTCCTATACTTTTTGTGGTGTGCACAAAGAAAAGAATCAAAGAAACCTAATGCATAATGTCAGATCTGTGATAACCACATTAACAGGATTACAGTCAATGTAGAATTAGTTGTTTGGTCAAGCATTATATACCAGAAGGCCATCCTTAAAGGGTACATATCATGCTAAATCTACCTTTTTAGCCCTTAAATGCCTTTTGTTGTATATTTGGAGTGTTTATAAGTACAGAAAAGTTTAAATCAGTCTCTTCGGGAACTTCGTTGATATCTTTATATTCTGTTTTGGTCACATTTTTCAACCGGTTTAGATTTTTCTGTAATCTATGACGTTTTGTGAACTATTACGTCAAAGTATTTGCAGCGGAACTGCCAAATAAGTACATCGACTTCCGGCCAAACACTTTGAGCAATCCGCCATTTTTATTTCTCGCTGCAATTTTGTAGTCCAAGTTCAAGGATGCAGAAGTTACGAGAGGAGGGTACGTCAAAATGTTCGGTTGTTGGATGTAGCAACCCACACGCTTTATTACACCGTATGCCAGCATCAGAACCTCTTTGAATTGCCTGTTTGAGTTTTATTTTTCACGGAAATGTACCCACATTTGTGGGTAAAGTCATGTTTGTGTGCGCGAAGCACTTCATGGATAACTAACGTCACTTCAGCAACCTCCGCCAGTATAAAGAAGGATTTCCCGATAGACTTCGTCTGATTGAGGAGTCAGTTCCTTCTATCTTTGGAGACGACGAACAAAGCACTTCGGTAAGCTGTAAATAACGTACTACATTCTTAAAACACACGGTGGTCATGGTTTAGCAGTTGTCTTGTTAGTGTGCTTGTTTTAACAAGAGAAATAATCGACTTTTCTTTAATTGTTTATAATATAACTTATATTTTGTTTTGTGAGTATTAAATAGTCGTTGTAAATCATGCAGTATTGTAGTAGTTGGCATGGATGGAGAACTTACTGTAAATACAGTACACCATTGCGATACATCCATATGAAGACGTTGTTCTGCAGGTTCGTCGTTCTCGCTCCGACTCTGGCTCGAACGGCTTGATGGACAAGTCTTCCGTTGTTGACATTTTGTAACAAAAGTTTCTGTTCCACTAGATAATCGTATCTCTGCTATAAAACTACAAAAATTGCCGAACGGGGTGGAGTTGAACCGAGTGTCACCTCTGCGAGCTGGAGAGGGGGCGGGGCATGAAGTGTCGCATTTGTATTTAAAGAGACCGCACCAAAACGAGTTGATCTCAGACGCACATCAGAAAAGCGGTAGAAAAGTGGCCTGTGGAGCTATAATAATGAGGAATTCAGACCCAAGCATTGCAGTTCTGCTTTAAATAGACCACAAATGTATGATTTATATGTAAAAAAGGAACGATTTAAAAGCATGATATGTACCCTTTAAGACAGTATAGCTGTTCAAAAATAGAAATAAAGAATTATTACACTATAACTTCACCCTTCAATGACTGTTTTATTATTGTATCACGTAATCAAATTGCATAATTTGCATCTCAAAACATCAGTCTCCATTTATTTTAATTGCACGGATTAGAAAGAAGCAGATTATTAAACTTTTTCTTTTGTATATGAACTAATCCATCAACAATTTCATTTAGTTTACTCCATGCACTTACACAGGTGTTTGTAATTCGCTACAGGGTTGAACTCTTGGCACTCAAACAATCATAAATGAAGGGATGCCACTAGCAAATTGTGTATCAGTGGAACATTTAGTGTCTCTCTCTGTGCCGTCTGACAACAATTAACATTGTTTGTTGTCTGATATATGTTTGATATCTGAGGTGTGAAATTAAAGTCATAAGTTCTTTGAACGTTCATCCTCAACAATACCTGCTGTGCTACATGTAAGCTTGTGCTGTAACAATAATTGCTCTATACACGACTTAAGTATTTTACTAGATTACGGGGAGTAATGACAGTTCTCAGACTTGTTCCTTCTTGTGAAAAGTGGACAGTCATTTATTTAGGCCCAGTAAAGGGCCGACACACACCTACTTCATAACCTACACTGAATTAACAGCTCATCTCACCTAAAAGTACAATTAGTGACCTCAATGAAGTCACCATGTCATCATGACATTTGAAGTTGATTTATTTACCAGACCATGACATTTCTCGAGGACACTGCCAGTCTTCTGCGGCTTGGTCCCGGCAAAGCTCCAGCAGTAGCTTCGCATAGACGAGCTAGCAGCTATAAATCAAAGGCTTCTGTTGAATTCCAGGTGTGCACAGGTGTGCCCACAGTGGCCCGTAAAGTGCATGTTAGCTGGGGAAGACTCGGTTCACAACCGTCACACTGCTAGACAGGCGTTGACGTTAAGCGATGAATGGTTTGGCAGTGAAACAGCGCAGTTTATAGGAAAACATTGCGGGAATCTTAATTAGCCTTTCAATGATAGCCTTTTGGCATTAACAGTTGATGGCAGACAGCATGATATTAAACTCTAAAGAAGTCAGAGTGAGGGTGAGGTGCATAGGCAATGTTCTGCCATCATGCCGAACACCTGGCTGGCGGTTTAAGTTAACTTATACTTTCTTGCAATGCACCCTACAGGTGGCTAACACGCTCAACTGATTTACATAGAAGTGATGCTGGAAGGTAATATTTTGATCCCTGCACATCACAAATTAAGCAGCCATGATAGCATAATGGGGGAGACACACATTGGCATGATGACAAGGAAACGCAACTCTGAGACGAGAACTTTCACAGAGAGTTTCTGTTAACTAAATGGCTTCATTGTGAAGGGAAAGTGAAGGCGTAATGAACGGAGACTACTAGATGAGGAATTTGTCTCCCCTTAATTGTTCTTCTAACACTTCTTGTCTCCTCCATCTACAAGTGTTAAGCTCTCCAACGTCATGCCATTCAGAATGTGGAAAAGAATCAGGAGCCTGAGCCAAAAGAGAGTAACATCCAAAAGGTTTTTCAAAACCACACAATATTGTGATTCAGCTCATGGTGACTGGGTGTCGATGTTACTTTAACCAAGGCTGTTTGGCCAGCTGCCCTTTCACACTGCTGCCTATTGATGAGTTTTCATCCGATTCTCAAAGGAGCGTTTTGTGGCGATTATTCAAGGGGTGATGCTAAGATCTTTTCTAACTTTTGGATCGAAATTCCTCTTGACATCATCCCTCACAATGGCAAAGCCTCTCTTTTTTTTTGCCACCCCTTTCGCCTTTAGAGGGAACAAAATAAATAGCATCCAAAAGTTAGCTGGATTTTGCATAGTTAACATTTCGCTAATGGGCAGGCCTGCTTCTCAGGGAGACTGGACAGCATTTTTGGGGGCCACAATGGTGTTGTTGTGGTGACGGCGCTGGGAAGTGAATGAAGCAGATGTCAGAGTAATCCATCACCCCTCTCCCCCACCCCTTCTCTCTCTCTATCTGCCCATTGCTGAGACACCCTCCTCACTGCTACTCATCAATTAAAGCCCTACACCAGCCCTACCATTAACATGCAAGTACTTTCGTTAGCTTCCTCCCTGCCCTGCGGTCATCCATGTAGTAAAAGCTGTCAAAACCAGTAGTCAACCATAACTTAACAGCAATGGACGTTTTACCACTTGTTACCACTTTACTAATTTGAGGGACTGTCAAGCTAGTGATGACTCTGTTTTGGTAAGACGTAAGGCTGAAGAATGGTATGGGCAATGTGACGATTCAGAATTAGCAGGTCATTTAGTTCAAGTCAGGTTTATAAAAACTGATTTGGCTATTTTTGTTTACCCCATAAAATAAATAAAATATATGCCTTGGAAATGTTGTGACCCTCTTGGGAAATAAAGTAAAATAACTGGTGCAAGCCAAGGAAACATTTATTAACACTGTTCAAAACATAATGCACAACAATTTATGATGACACAATCATGAAGTACAATCAATTTGGCAAAACATCTGTTGAAATCACTGATTTTGCAAAAATAACTGCATCAATGGCATCCTGTTTTTAGACTCTTGACAAAGCGCCATGCTCAAATTCAGATGTTCTTTGGTAAAAACCCTTGGTTATGAATTTTTCTCAGTACCAGAGTTTTGTCCCAGGGTTATTTCACTAGTTTCCCTTACTGATCCCACATCCAGGACCTTTGTCATGAAAATGCTACTCGAATGTTTGAACACCAGTATGATCGTCTTTTAATATGCAATAATTGCATCATTACGTACGTACTCGGTTAACTACACCACTATGAGTGGTACTTCATTGAGATGTAGTTTACATTAACTTATCAAGCTCAAGCTGGTACCATGACACAATCACATTGTTTCTAGCTTATCTCTCTAATTTCTGTCCATCTAAAGGACATTGGTAGTGGGTTTTTCCTTTACACAAAAATAAATAAAATACTCATATAAAAATAATCTCTTACAAAATATATGTCAACACAGGGACAATCTGTCTGAACAACCACATTTGCTCACAACACACAAAATACTACTAGTATTAACTACCGTTGCAGAACAGAACAAAACTAGCAGCAAAAAGTGTTATATTACCTATAATAATATAACATTAATAGAATTGGTTATCTGATCTCAACATTCCACATCAGTAGCAGGTGGGGCATCTGTATTGAGGCTGTTCCATTCCAAAGTGAATTAAGTACTGAATCTCTTTCTCTGCCAACAGAGCAAATATTAGCCAAAAGCGAGGGGAGCTTGTGACCTCATTAGCATAAAGCTTTATGTCAATTGAGGTCATAAAGTTTAAGTGTAAGTGGATAGAGTTTAGTTCCCATGTAAATACGCTTATTTTGCTTGGACTATTCCAATTTGAAGCCATTTAGAGCACAAATGTTCTTGTGGACCAATGTTAAAAAAAGAATGGCACTACGTTTATTCGCTTTGGAAGGAATGAGCCTTTAAACGATGCACAATTCCAGTGTGTATTTGTACATAGGAATATATGTGCAAGGGTTGACACTGAAGGAGTGGGGGAAATGGAAGCACAAAGACTCACAATGATACATTAAAGACAGTATAGTCGCCCTTTCAGAGACTAGTAATTACACCTTGAGTGCAGCGCACTTGTTTTTGCATCGTGCATTGCCGTTGTTTCATCCCTAAGCTAAACCACATGATGTACAGTGTAAAAGTTGGTCAGTTTATTTCCATGCAAAACACAATATCAAAACAAGAGAAGAGCTAAATCTAAGCTAGTAAACACAATGAGAAAAATCAGTAGTTTCCTTATTAAATAAATTAACATTAGCCATTTTCTCTAAATTAAAAGTTAAATATCCTCGTTGTGTCCATGTACAGTTTTGTATGTTGGAAGATTTGTAACGTCAATCCCTCAGGACAAAAAGCTCCTCAAAAATCCCTTCCGTACTATCTACGGAGCAGAACGCCCTCAATCACACCCCACATCTTTCTCATGGCCCACAGATCAAGCCTTTGCCGGCTACTTCGCTCTGTTGCTCAGTACTGGAACAGAAAGGTGTCTACTGATACCAACACCGAAGCCTTCAGCAGAGATGTGGCGCAAAGCTGCAAACATTGCATCCAATTACTCCGTCTAGACTCCACCAGACCCACGTTTTCCAGTGCAAATGGCTCTTTCCTCTCAATACCTGGAATCCACAGCAGTGGTCATCCTGTTGCAACACTTGCACACCCTCTACCACATAAATCACAGGCGTGTATCAATACCCCAGCAATAAATATTTCACTTGCACGTGTACACTTCTGTCCGTTCACTGCAGGTGTTGCACTTGACGTAGCAACACCAAAGAAACTTACAGTTGCACTGCCACACACGTGAGTACTGGTGTGTGTTATATCCTCGGCCACAGCACATGAGGTCGCAGCCATTGGCTTGCTGCGCAGTCTTGTTGCAGATCCTGCCCTGGGTTCCCATGCTACCCGTCACAGGATCTGCCTCACAATAGTTGGGCGACTTCTCAATGTACACCAAATCCGAGTCCATGGGCTTCCGGTACGAGTAAGGCTTTTTAACCTTCAGAAAGGTAGGTCTCTTGTTCCGACTGGCTCGGACTGGTTCCACATGCACGGCGTGGTTATACTTCTCCTTGAGGATGTAACCCAGCTGCCGGAACTTTGGGAGAGTGGTCCAGCAAGTCTTGGTGGTGCAGGATCCAGATACACCATGACATTTGCACTCTAAACGCATGTTCTTTTCCAAGATCTAAGGTGGGAGGAAAAATAAACAAGTCAATACCTTTGGGATTACTTGGGCACCTAGGTTTCTTTTAGGAATCTTAGCCTAAGGTAATTATGAGAGTAGACTGTTTGATGACTCATTGTTGATTTAGTTAGTCTGACTGGTGACAAATTTGAAGTGTGCAATCATTTGTTACAAAAGATAGAATTACTGATGCTAAGCGTAGAATGTATGAGGAAGGAAAAGATCTTATTTACGAAAAAGAATGTGGTAGTTTTGGTCATAAACCATGGTTTAAACACTCTGCATATATCCACATCATCTACTATAAGGCATATTCCAGAAAACTGTATAGACTAACGATACAGTAGGGATTAGTGAAATTACCCTCCGTGGCATACAGTTGGGTCTTTTAAAGCACATTTCTGGGAACAGGTTGAGACAAAGGTTTTTTTTTTAACATTCCGATTTGAAGAATGCAAGGATTGTTAAACTTGCAGTGCTAGACAACCTAATTCCTCTCGTTCTGTAGAGAAGGCCTGCAAAGCACAGCTTGTGTTCACAGGCTCTCTGACTACTTGTAGGAAGCCGTTTCATTTGTGTACACAACACACGCCACAAATTGTTGCAAGGGGCAAACTATCAGAGGTTGTCTGTAGGAGTCTCTTGTCTTGTATAAGCAATAGAGCGGAATCTGCACAGGATATGATATAAACACTGACTGAATGATGATCGCAGAGTTCCTACAACAATCAGGCTGTGTGTAGTGTACACAGATAAAGCTCAGGAGTCAGGTTTCAGGTGCCTGTGTGCTTCCCCTTGTTATACCTACACACGTCAAACCCCACAGGTAAAAACAAAACATTTTGAGCAGCAGTGTAATCGAGGGAGGCTGAGATGTTTTTTGACCTGTAGTTATTTTTCATGTAAACAAATGCTAACCATTAATGCATTTCACATACCCTAGCAGTGCAGCAAAAAAAAGATAGGTTGGCAACCATAGGTTGGCTCAGAATAGATGAATGAATGGGCAAACGTAAGCAGAACTCAGTGAAGCAGAGTGCCTGTTTTGATATGAAAGATATCCAAGAGGTCTGATTGGCATCAGTGGATTGCCTGTTCGAGGCGGCATTATCTTTGGTGTGGTCTGTTAATGTGTATTTTTTCTCCCTCTCTTCCTTTCACTCTTTTTCACTTTTGCTGGGTGGGATAGGCTTTACCTTGCTTTTTAATTATTTTTTTCTCTCTCTCTCAGACTTTCTGGAGTCCTTTTGGCAATTGTCTGCGATCTAGGATGCATATCAGACTTAGTGTGTTCATGCTGCTGATTTCTGATAAACAGTAAGTCTCCGGGAAAAGTTTACAAAGGAAAGATCCATGCATTTTAAGAGAGGCCACACCCTTTTCATTTTCACAGAGGCACTGTAGAGCAATCCATTAACCAATCAAAATAATGGGTGTGGGAAGTTGATGCCACAACCCTCCTTTCATTGAGAACTGCTCAATGAAAAGTAGAAAATTGCATCTGAGCTGTGAGCTCACAAGGAATTTGTGAATTGACAAGCACAGGACTGAATGTACTTGCAATAAAGAGAGTATTGGTGCATGTGAGGCAACAGACGGCAGAACACATTTTTATGATAAAACATTACAAAAGGTTACTGGTCAGGCTTAGGGGATTAAAGCCCCAAAAGAAGCTCTGTCCAGAGTGCTGAAACATCACACTCTCCAGATTAGCACTGAATGATGAAAAGCTTATGAAGGTCAGTCAAACTGCCTGGGTATTCTGGGTATGCGTTGAGATGTTTTTTCTTCAATTATACACCAAATCTTTTTGACTTCTGTGATTGTAAAATCCAACAGGTTCTTGAATGTTTTACCAGCTTAACCTTAGCCCACTATCTAGTGAATTAGATAGTGAATTACATCTCACAATTTCTGAATCCCTTAAAAGGCACAATTACAGTTTTGCCATAATCACAAATTGCTGGTCATGTGCGTGCCAAAACCGAAGTTGCTTTGCTACTCCTTGCTATTACTAATCTACTACCTGCTCCAAATCAGAGAAAATTCAAGTAACACACCCTAGTAGGACTTACAAGAATGTAAACTAAACAACCTAGTAATTTTTTATGCATGTCTTATAGAGTGTGCCCCATACCTTTCGTCCCACTTCATTGTTATGGAGGTTCATGAGTGTCCTGGCATTCTGCTTGATCTCCCGTGCGTCTACGAACACCTTTGAGAAGCTTAGACCGTAGCGAATATCAGCCGAGCATCCTCCCCACTTCCAGCCCTCCTCCTGGTTGTAGAAGCCTTGCTTCTCCTTGTCACAGCCACAGCCGCTCAGCGTACCCTGCGTGCAGGCCGCCGTGATGGCATGGGCGACCCCGGCAGCGATGATGGCGTAGGTGAAGGCTGCCTCCTTACTGCCTGGAACCAAAAGAACATTCTATGTCAGTATTTCTGACAACAAGATCCAGTTATAGGCAGTTTTAAACCCCCCTACATACCTGACATATCTTGACACTCAAAGCAATAATAAAATGTGTTAGTCGAGTCAAGTTAAGTTTATTTATCATGCACACTTCACACTGATTAACAGTATGGCCTCGGGAAGATGGCGTGGGGGCTTACTGAGAAAAGTGTGGTAGGCCTATAAAAAATGATCTAGAACCCACCATAGGCAAAACAAACACGGATCACATACCTGTGATTACTCAACACACAAATAATTGTCCTTCAGTTGTCATAGAGAGGAAACAGAAAGACGAATAACTGTTTGCACACAGATGAGCAAAGGAAGGAACAGTCCATCTCTTTAATAAGAACAAAGGACAAGGGTTTATTTCAGAGACAATAGAATGGTAGAGATAGAGGGTATGTGTTTAGACTCTAGTCTGGCCACTGTCCCAGCTTCCGTCAGAACGAGGGATCCACCCTGTGGAGATGAACTCCTCAGGCATGCAGTGCCTCCCTGGCCAGAGCACTGCTATAATTGATTGCCACTGTTAAACAGGGCACTTCCAGGTTAACAGTGTATTTCATTTATAAGGACAAAGATAGGTCTGAAAATCCAGCAAACAGTTATTTCAGGGACTCATTTTGTAAGGTGACATCAAGCAACAAGAAACTTTTAGGTGAACTATTAACCAAATTCCAATTTTACAAATGGACACTATATCACTATTCCTTTTTCTTCTTATTTCTTCTTTGTCACTGTTTTAATGCTGCCAACAAAGCACTGGAATACAACTGAAAGTTATGTAAGCTGCTTAGGATAAAAGTCTAAAAGTCTAAAATAAGAGTCCTAGCTACATGGGATTTAAAAAAAAAGATGTATTCACTGTTGCTCAGTTATGTTAACATTCCCGGAAATGTAAATATCCTTTTCTGGATTAATGAGTCATCATGTATTGACTGTCCTAAGAATCATTTACACTCCTGGAACCAAAGAAACACTTAAAACGTTAACCTCTTTAGGCCTCATAAAGAGTGATGTCATGAGTTATTGCAATTAATATATTTGCTATCTTTAAATCATTTCAATGCAAGAAGTGAAAAAACATATTTATGTCAGACTGTTAACAGACCGGCTCAGCAATTCAGGAATTTTCACCTTCAAGCGATCAAGAAACTTCAGTGGTTTCCTGAAACTCACTAACATTGGTATGTGTTGACCTGCTGATGATAAACATCTTGGAACTCTGCCCATGCAATTTAACAAAGGCCAGTTTGGGGCATCAATTATGTGGAGATTTTTATGAGTTGTTTGGGCTTGTCGCCAGGGGAGAAGGGATGTATCCTGAGGAGAGGAAAGGAAAATGAAGACTGTATTGACGCGAAATCTTGAGATTCTCATCAATACTAGAGTAGAAAGCTCCTTGTCTTTGTATATCACTCCAGCTATGTTTACTCAAATCAAGATATTCTGAACACAAACACAGCTGATAAGACACCCATAAAACATGTGTGTTATGACATGAGTGTCACTCATTTTCGAGAGAAATCTGAAGCAGTGGCATTGCATGATTCTGTGCGAGACGTCTCTTGCCAAAACTGTAAATGCAAGAGGTTAATTTATAAACCTCATACAATGTACTTGTCTGGACTTGAGGCATTAATGCTGTTGGAGGAAAACTATTTTTGAGCATACCAGAGGGTGGTTAAGTCAGAGAAGATTTAGGAGGTTTGCGCTCAAGCAACATAAAGTAACACAAGCAAAAAGATGATACGCCTTTCGCATATCTGTCCAACTGCTGATTTCCAGCAAGCTATATATCAATCGCAACTTCATTCATATATACGATAAAAAGGTGAACGGGTCCACGGGTATTGGAAATGGCAAAATGTGCACCTAAAAGAGGAATCTATGGCCGTGTGTGCCAAATGTGGACCTTGGTACCAGGCCCTGAAAATTATTGCACATTACTCAACTTTTTTGTGTTTTTTTTGAGTACGCAAGCCCCTCCCCACAGGATTAACTACTTCTTTTCATCTCCGAACTTCTACTACTATAAGCATGACTAGTCATACACCCACTGAAACCAATCATGTTTGAACGGTTGTCCACTATATTTAATCCTCCCTATACTGACCATAGACAAAAAGAGTCTGGGTAAATAAAGCAGTTGGGCTGTTTCAGAAATGGAGACCACGGTTTGTCACTCTAGGTCAGCGTCAGCAGCGCATAGATGAGAGGGCACACAACACAAGACCTAAAGCAGCTGTCCAAGCAGACAGCATTAAATAATATAATCAGCACCCACAACAAATCCAGGCTGCCATTCAAGTGTGTGCAGCTCCAGAACGAGATGGAAAGAGACGAAACCCTGTGCTTTCTTTTTTTTCTAGAGGCGCTTGTCTTTGATGCAAAGGGATAAAATACAGCTTCACCTTCAGCGATAGATACAAGTCTCTACAGATCTTAGCTTTTCCCCTGGGCCTCAACCACACCATCGCAACACTGACTGGATCCTAAGAGCGTGCAGCAAAAAGGAAAGAGGAAAAGTTTCATTAAATATTATCTGGGAGTTTATTTTCGATCTTCCACAGAATAAAACATGCAATAATGCAAGCTCCTCTTTGCTAGCAGCCAAAGAGGGTCTGAAACTAAAGCAAAGTCCTTCACGTCACCATTCATCAAAGTGTCGTAGGCTCAATAGCACTGAAGGACCCCTTAACGGGCCAAAGTTTGCCTTAGGAAAATGGATAACATTACACCGAGTGAAAAACTTGCTTAATTACTTTTGCTTTGTCTCTCTAAGGTGACATATTGTTACATTTCTTCACAATACTGTACTTTCTTTTGGTCCTACCATTCAACCACTGTAACTTATACCCGTGGTAAAGTGAAAACCCTGACTGCCAAATCATTAAAATCTACAGATAAGACAGGACGACTAGAAAAAGAATTCTTTTGAGAGGGTGGACTGTTGAGAGGGCTATAAATCCAGCCACGTCGGCACTTGCTCCATGAATGCAGCTGAAACCTACCTGACAAACCATTTCAAATGAGATGTCAAATTGAGGGAAACAGGAGGACACAATATAATGTCATTCCAGGACCCCAGTCTTTCCAAAATTTGTCCAATCTCTATATAATATTTGTAATAAAGAAGTAATAAACAAAGTAAGAGTGTTCTAGCAAGTGAGTGGCCTGTGACTTCACTATTAAAAATCACAAAGAAAAAAATCACAAAACATCTAAATGTTTCTTCATCCACACTTTTAGCCTAAAACAGCTTTATTTGGCTCAGACAACATTCTTTGTGCTTTTCTCTCTCTTTTTTTTTGCCTGCAATGGGAGGCCGCTGGTTTAAAAATATAAACACTTCATTTCTGAATACTGTAACAATATAAATGTAATAATTTGGTAACATACCCACTTTCAACTCTTTTCCAAAGACAGTTCTTTCCCCGAGGGCCGAGCAGTTCCACCTTCCATTTTTGAATTGAAACTGACACTCATTGATTCCCATTTGCGCTCCTTCTCCAATGACAATGATAGCGTCTGGCCGGCTTTGACAGATAGTCCTTTGACGAGGGGCCAAACCAGGAATTTTGTTACAGATAATACTTGCTCCCAACGCAACCACGGAGGAAAAGCCCCTGTAAATTTAGAAATAAAGGTTTATATTTATACAGAAAATTTTAAATACTTACATTTTTTTCTGGAATCATGGGCCATGACTAAAGGTTATTCACAGTATAAATTCACTAAAGCACTTTGGGAGACAATTGAACTATGATATGGATGTTATTATTTGAGTATTATTACTAATTACATATTTAATTCTATCTACAGGGAAAATAAAAAAAAGATAATTTCATGGGACAATGACGTATGTTGGAGATGATAAAATTAGAAATCTTTTTAAAATTTAGTGCCAAGTTCTTAGAAATGTCATAATTTTACTCCTGTTGGTTTCATACATTTTCTACAAAGATCGAGTAGTATATAAATCAAGTAAAATAACTAAATTACTTTCTTAGCACTGTTAAAATCTAGACTTTTTTTATATGGTTTAAGTTTTTATAGGGTTACTCCATTGGACATGAACAAAACAATTTCATAAAGAAAACAAAAAAATATGGAATGACCTTGACACAGAGGATGTTATAAAGGGGTCCTCTGTTTTAACTTTTTTCTCTCTCATGGCAACAAGCGCTTGGTTAGGCCACGCTGACTTGACAAAAGTTTATCCAAATATGAATATGTAAAGTATGTGTTTTCCACTTTAAGCCCATCAAAAAAAGAAATTACTACATTTTAAAAAAAAAAAACATGTTCATCATAGAATTTTTGTAAGAATTGCATTTGTTTTTAAGTAACTAATAAACGTCATTGAGATATATTTCAGATACATATAACAAAACAAGTTCCACTGTTCTTGTTTCTTTGACTATTTACATGTACATATATTCACACAACTTTTATCAAATGCATCATGTGCGTCATAATGGCAGTAAACCGACAATGTGCAAGCAATAATTAAATTCTCATCAATAGGCATGTATAACTAAAATTGGAATTTTGCACAAAAAAAATAATTGGCATGTTAAAAGAGGTAAACAAATTCAATTTTACCCAACTTACCCAATCTTCAAATATATAATCCCCAAACAGAGGAACATGTGAAAAATCCAGCGGCGAGTTTTTCTACTCATGTTCAGTCTGTAGCCTACTTTGTTAATAGACTGTGAAATGATAGTAGTCTCCTAACCGGTGAACAAGAGGTTTTATCACAAGCGAAGCAAGTCCTTAGAGGGATGCAAAACTCCGAGAGAACTTGACGTGAACACCTGAGCTGATATCCTTCGGGACGCGTGGAGATGAACGTTATTCTGCATATGTACGACTTCTGAATCACTTTTACCCCTCTCGATTAACTAACAGGCGATCTTACGATCACAGCACCCTTTCCAGCAGATCCTTTATCTGTTAAATCTATCAGGGTGTGTTCTGAAGGAAATTCAACTTTCCGATATTCCTTCAATAAGTCGTTGTGCTCTTGAAGCCGAGTAACAGGTTGATAACGCGATTAATGACTTCAAAACCGCAATCACGCGCGTTCAACCAAACAACACAAGTATGCATTGAAGTAGGCTACGATACGTATGGAGGTAAAAAAAAAAAAAATCTGATATTTGAGATACGACAACCCAGTAATAAACGATAGATGTGTCACTTGGATTTATATTTATATATATCGCGCTATAATACCATAATGATCAATCTGATTAAGAAATGAATATTTTCTATGCGCTTCTTGGCGAAGATCATATCGCAGTAACTCCAGCTTCTTAAACAGAGCTTTTATCTATTTTCCTGCACCCGTTTGCTCCTCCCATGAGAAAAGAAAACTTGTTCGACTTTAGATTTCCCCCTCACCCACCTCAAGCCCTTAATTGCGAGGTGAGAGATGTGTTCATCTAGCCTATATCCACCTTCACACACAAAAACAAAACAAAAAAAACAACCACGTGTTGGCTACTCAGTGACCACCAAGAACTGTACAGTAGGCTACAATAACTTTGTTCTTTAATGAAAGGTTAACACATTCCAATTCAATTAATAACAATAGGAGCAAAGTTAGAATTGAAATTTAGATTAAATGTTCACAACTGAATCCAATTACCACCCCAATCTCTTTCAAATAAAATACATATCAATAAATTAGAAAAAAAAAAAAATAAGACTGTGTAGGACTGAACTTTGTCTTCTTTTTATCAAATTGTCTTGATTGGTGGATTGTTTGATGGGAAAACAAAAACTGATTTTAAATTGAAAACTGGATATTTGTAGATACCCAGCCTTAAATGTTCATAGTGGCTAAATGAACTGTCGACCCTGTTACGCAAGGCTCTATCCCAACATATATAAACAAGTTTAGTTTGTGAAGGCCCAGTGCGATTTATAAATATATCCAAAGTTTGTCTGACAAATAAATAAGGCACACATTTTGTGGAATGACCCGGAAAACACAAATCAAAGTGATTGATTATTTCTGCAGATGATTTTTGTCTATTTTATTGCAGTTTAACATCCATAAAATTTATATTCTTGGTCAATTATTAGATTTAAGTAGGATATGGATCGTTGATGTTTAGGCAACACATTTTTAAAATCCAAGTCCAAATATGACGCACGCACACGCACACACAACACCAGACCCATTATTAAGCAGTTCATTATTTCACATAAATAATCTGCCACTGGAACATTTTCCAAAGATTCTCCATGAGGAGATATCAAATGTAAGTCTAGCTCAAACGACGAGTAAAATATCGCTAGTTGCTAGGCAACCATTCATCCCAGAATTATCCACAATGCAATTACCTACAGATCCTTCAAGCATTCAGTTTGGTGAATTTACACCAAGTTAATATAAACCTACTGTGGAATAATAACAGGCAACAGAATAAAAATCCAGCACATGCGGTATTACAAATTAAAGACACCTTGTTAACCGAGGAATGATCATGGTGACATACAGCATCTCTCATCATGTAGATTCAGCCATGTGTTCAATATTTTTAGACAATACAAGAGCGCCATCTCCAGGGTGAATGTATGATGCTGCTGCTGCAGAGATAAGAACAACCTCTTATTATATATATCATACACTTTCTATTAATCAAGAATTGTGTCTTCCCCTCTTAACCTGGAAATATTCTGTTTGTAGGAATTACACAAGTATCAGTTTTTTAATCAATGACAAACACTGGTAAATTTGCAAATACTTTTATTGCATTAGAGACATGAAAAAAATGTATTTTCATAAAAAAAAATAAAAAAAACACAGCATCAAATTTCCTAACATAATTTGATGCGTTTCTGCCCCTCAGGGAAGGCAATAGATTGTATAGTTATCTTCAACACAGGATAAAATCACTACCCTACAACTATACAATCTACTACCTCACACTGCGCAAGCATCACAACTAATACACACAAATTATATTTCAAACAATAACAAAACATACCGTAACAATGCTATCATTGATATTAAACATCAGAAAATGTAGGATGAAACTCCATAGGTAGCTCCGTTTTCACTTTGAGAAAGACAGTAGGCTGTATAGTTATCTCCCAGTGTGGGTGTGACCCTAAAACTATACAACCTACTACCTCATCCCACGGTGAACGTGTCGCCTTCTTTCCACCTGGAAGCCAAGTAATGCAACTGGATAGTAGCAGAAGTAACTAAACTGTTGTCTTCCCAAGTCCTTTTTGTCCGCCATGTTAGGATATCCAAATACAGTCATTCTGTGGATGGGAAAAAGGTTAGTGAATTAAGGTTCATCAATCTGCTGACAAAATAAACCGACTGTTCAAAACTCGAAATAGTCGCTGTTCTCATCGCACAACATTTAAAGTTACTGTGAAAGAACGCATTATTTTTTTTTAAAAAAGACCCCAACCGGGCATCTGTAGGACTACAAAATGCTCCCTCGAACTGCATCAGACACCACGGGTAATGCAGCAAAATGGAGGGGCTGGCAAAGTCACTGGCACCCTCTCGGCACCGGGAAGCCATGTTGACATTGTGTGTGACTTGGCTACGTACTAACATCTCAGTCAAGATTAAATGCCGCCACATTCGGACTTGGGCCCAGTTTGGCTCTGGGATAGATGATGTCAGTAACAGCAGGCAAGCAAGAGGGAAGCAAAGCACTCAAAGCCTTGTCTTGTTTTCAGCCATCTTGTAGGTGCGCATCATTCTAAACGCAATTTCGTGTTTCTGAACTCTCTTAAACCTTTCTAAAAAAGAGCATCGATCATTTTTCATAAAGCAATTCATTGAGTTTATAAATTATGAACTATGATAAGCATGCACATGTGAACAGTAACTAATGTATAATAAAATATTAGTCACAACAATAATTAACTGTTCCATAATGTTGTTTTTGCAAAGACTGCCGATCTTTTTCGTTCTGATTTGTTACCCAATTGAGTGATTTGTTCACAAACTGGACACAATATTTTGCATTGTATTTTTTTCCTGCATGCTGTCAGTGAAGATAATTGATAGAAAGTTAAAATATTGATATTTATTGTCTATTACCATGGAGCTGCAGGTTCAGCTGTGGAGCAGTACATCTCCTGAATGCATAAAACACTGATATAATAACAACTTGACATTAAGCAGTTGGTTATTGCAAATGATCTGTCAAAGCAGAAGACAGTGGCAAAGGAACTATTCAGAGGATCTGGCAGTGAAACCATTAAATTTGCCAACTTGGCATTTGACAACACACGGCTAAATTACATTCTGGCAGTTCTGCATGTTTGCAATCATGCTGCATATTCAAGGGACAATTCACCCCAATTTTTTTTTTTTTTTTTGTCATTATTTAGGCTACTCACCCTCATATGACTTTCGTTCATCTTCAAAGCAAAAATTAAGATATTTTAAGGAAATCTGAGTGATTTATCTCCCTTCACTGACAGCTACGCAACTACCACCTTGACACTTCAAAAGTTCATAAAGAGGTTGTAAAACTACCGTACTCCATAATGATATTAATCATTGCTTCACTAGCAAGCATGCTTGAGCTTCCATTTGCCACACAATTGATGTTTGCGTTGACAAATATGTGAATAAAAGCCTACTTAAATATGTTAATCACATAAAGCGATCTTGTCTTAGTTTTTAGAATCTCTTTATGACATTTTTGAAGCGCCAAAGTGGTAGTTGTGTGGACAGTCAATGGAGGGACAGATATCTCTTAGATTTCAATCAAATATAAAATTGTTTTTTAAAGATAAACTAAAGTCTTACAGATTTAAAACGACATGAGGTGAGTGACAATTTTATTTGTGGGGTGAACAAACCCTTTTAACACCACTCAGCAAAAAAAAGAAAAGAAAGAATACTGCATACTATCTACTTATAAATTGTCAATTTGACTCACGTCTTGCACCATGTATGTTTGTAACTGACACACACAATCTGATTGTGCTGAACAAGTCCAGATATCTTTAACTAACGTTATATATTTAACTAACGTCAAAGATATCTGATAATACATGCTCCACATTCCGCATGTAGCTGCTATTAAGATTAAAGACTCTGCTCTGCCAAAACCTTATTTTACACTGAGACCATTTGAAGACAGTCACTTATATCAATTTGTTTTATTATAATGGTGGATTCAATAGTCTCTTAGTTTGTCCTCTCAAACTCTTTGTAGGTTGCTCAAATTTCCCTCGCTTGATTCATAAAAAAATGGCGGTCTCCTGTGGCTAGCCTGCTAATATATATCCACCAAATATAACAACCCTCAGTAACTTACAAGTAGAAACTCGGCATTTTTAACATAAACGACACTATAAAATTCTTCAGAGCATCGAATGTAAAATATGTCAGCTCTAT
Source organism: Chrosomus eos (assembly GCA_036326025.1). NCBI lineage: Eukaryota > Metazoa > Chordata > Actinopteri > Cypriniformes > Leuciscidae > Chrosomus > Chrosomus eos. The sequence continues at coordinate 12,283,504 of CM070839.1, read as the reverse complement.
TCAAAAAGCATGCTAGGATAACTGTCCATCACACTAGCCAGCAAGCTAATTTAAACATCGCTCTTAAAAATAATGTAGTGAGCAATGGAAACTTCTTGTAAAGTTTATCGGACGTAAGAAAAATACAGATACTCGCGATAAAACCGTCACGGTTTGCTTGGTAATAAAAGAGGACTATTTTTACACACAAACGCTCTGTCATACCTTCAGTGTGTCCTCAATGGATCTGAAGGCTAGTCGGCTAATAGCGATGAACACCCGCGGTCAGCGTCAGACTCTGTGCTGAAACTCCAGGACCCGGATGATGAACGCGTAGAGGACTGACGGGCCGGTGACCTCCCTGTGAGGGAGTTACTGATTTTTTTTTATTAATTTTTTTTTTATTTTATTTTTTTACATTTGTCAAATGTTAAGACATACCGTGTTTTAAATATATACCATATTTTATATATATTTAAATAAAATTGAAAACGTTTATTTATCGCACTCAATGCTCGATTGCTTCTGCATTTAGCCTCAGTAGCTACTGTAACTTCCGGTGCATCGCAGTGTATGCAAATTAAGAGAAAATTAAGCAACAAATTAAACCAAGGAAGAGTCACATCTGAACAAAGCAATACTGACACGATCCACCTTCATGTTAAATGTATTTAAATCTTCTGAACCCCATTACAAACATGTTTGTAATTTACAAAATCACATCATCAAATCATTACAAAATCACAAAAACTGATTTTGCACGGGCACTTTGCACTAGTTATTTATAATATAAGATAACTAGTTGTTATCGACAATTATTATAAATAAGACAGAAAGTTTGCTACCATGTAAGAATAGAATAGAATAGAATAAAATAGAATAGAATAGAATATACGAAATAGGTAGGCAGTTGATGTCTATAAAAACATTCATTAGAATTTCTTTAAAGTGAAGTTGCACCAGGTGGTGCTGTTGATCTGGTTATACCATACAAAGTCTTGATTGAAGCTGGAATGCTTTTCATGATATAAGTGAATCACCCCTTTACAAAAAGGGGGAAAGGAAAAGGTAGGTCTATTAGTAAACTCTGTTGACTTTAGCAATATTTGTTGCATTATAGCCAACGTCGTGTTAAAAAATGGTATAAAAAAAGAAAGAAAAGTTTCTTGCCCCAAGTTTGCATGCCTCTAACTCAATAAGTATTACAGATATCTTAATATGCTTTTAGATTCTGGTAGTTAACAAACTTTTCTTTTGGTATCTTTATCTTTGATATTTTTTAAGGCCCAATATAGTTAATTTCCAGAGATAGGGATCTTAATGTGCATGGCTCCATGAGGAAATTGGTCAATATACATTTTCAGTGGTCAAAATTTAAATGTGGATCACTTTGTATATGCTCTTTTCTTTTAAAGAGGAATATCTGAAGAACAAATAATGTTGAAACTAAATGTATCTTGTTTTTTTCTATCAACACAATTGCACAGAACGTTCCTGTTAGTTCCATAAATATTGTTTTACCAAGGTTTGCATGCCTTTAACTCAAAAAAGTATTAAAGATATCTTAAATATCCTTCTAGATTCTCATTCTTAATAAACTAGTATGTTTAAATCCCATAGGTTATCTGAATCCCATGTTCAAATTGTTGAATTTGACCCATTTTAAATGAATTTGACCCATCTTTAATGTAATTTTTACCCTCCCTCTACTAAATAGTGGATTACTCAGTAAATACATACATCCATGACGTGTTATATATTGGCTTTCATCCCTACTTATGCTCGTCTTTCTTTAAAAAGAAAATGAAAAAAAGGGGTATTAACAAAATAAAAAAATTGAGTTTGGAAGATTTGGGTGATTTGACACGGAATGACCCAGATGTGATATTAGATATTTAAAAGGTCTAAGCGAGTCTGAGAAAAAGTTCCAAACTTATTTGACCAAGACTAATCAGCCATGTTTAGGTATAATCAGAATAATGAACAAGTTGGAGCAGAGTTAGTATCAGGAATGCATGTAAAAGCAATAAATTAGACAAATTATACTATCTGTAAGAGGATCTTAACGTATTCTGAACATATTTGAGGCTTTTTTCTCTTTTACAGCACTGTCTTGACCTATGAAACATTAAGTGCTAAAAACACATGCTGTTGTTTTAATATTCACCCCAGATGTACGTACATCATCTCTGAAGACTGGGTGTCCAAATATCTTTATTTCCTGTAAACTGATAAAGAACTAAATAAATCAGAGATGAACTTCTTCAGTCACAGCAGCGCTCTGAATAAAAGTGTTCTCAGCTCAAACCCAAATTCAGATTCATCTTCATATTTGGCATACCTTTCAATTAGAATATAAAACACCATTTATCACACTCTGGTGGATTTATGCATGGAAAATTACTTTCTGACCTAGAGGCAGGAAAAAAGGGCACACTTTTATGTAACTGGAGTTTGTTTGATGCACTTCTGGCAGTAATTACAGCTGCAGGGCAGCTCCAGAACAGCCTGAATGAAAAGATCCAGACACACAAGACAAGACAGAGTCTTATAAAAAGCATTCTGTGTTTCATGCCAAGTACTTTTAAAACTTCATGTGTTATCTGACAAAAGCTTGAGTTGGTTGGAGAGCAACATTAAAAAAAAATACAGTAGGAAACAGAACTATCAGAATTATAATTTGCACTACAGCATTAGCTGACCCCAGTCTAATTGCAATGGTGAGGTTTTCTTTCATGAAATTATGATCTAGAACACAATGAAAATGAACAAGATTTATTTAATAGTGTAATAAAGAATCTTAGTTAATGGAGGCAAAGTTGAATTAGTATGTTAATAAGACACTATGCAAAAAGATACCATTCAGATCTTTATTTTATATACGTGAATGTAAAAGTAATACAAAATATTTAGGGACAGATCCACTAAACATGGCAAATTAGCAGAGCGAAATCCCATAAAAGCGTAAGCATCAAGATTAAAACTTTTGGTGCGTTAAATAATGGCGCATAGCATGTAAATTGACTAGCACAAACCTTAGTAATAATAAATTGCGTTGCCTCAGTAGTGTGATTTATTTATACTCTCCTCTCATAAGTTTTGCGTCTGAAAGGGAAACTCCAACAAATGCGTGTGCAATAAGGTCAGCTGCAAACATAACTGCATCCATTCTTTTCATGCAAATTTTTCACTGTATGTCTTTAGTAAATCTTGTCAGTAGTTTTTTTTTTAACGCCAAAAGAGGGTTTCAAACTGTTAGTAAATCTGCCCATAGTGCTTTGGAAAAATCCACAATAATCTGTCTTTAGGAATCGGACAAGAAAACATCTTACACTTCTTCCACAGAATGAATAACGTGTATTATGCTGGCTACATGATATTTACTTAAAAAGACAAGACAATGATAGCATTTTAGTTGACAAATGAGGTCAGTTTCAACACCACAGTGTTATATACTAAAACACCACATGACAAACATAGTAGCCTACATATTCCTATTGTTTAAAAGTTCATTAAAAGAAGCAGCTTAGTTATAAATAATGCCAATAAAAGGTGAAGATCATCCCGCAAAAGCCTGTACAGGTCAGGACAGCATTTTGTTTTAGCAGGAATTGTATTGTATTGATACATTCTCAAATAAATTTATCAAGGCCTTTTTGAGCTATTCCTAAAGTAAACTGTGTTGCATTATGAATGAAAGCATTCACTTGTCCTCTATTGTACTTTAAATACAAACCTTTAAATTGCAAAGGCAAGAATCAGCAAATATGACAATTTGCTTCATTCAATAAAAGTATTAAAGACTGTGTCATAAAATGAGACATGTTGCACAGTGATATTATTTTGGTTTAGTCAATAATGAGGTACATTTAACATCATTCATCTATTTCAAACAGTATTCTTATATGACAAAACACATTTTCATGAGAATCCTCAGTTCGTTAGAGCAAAACAAAGACATAAAATAAATACATGACATACTTATTATAAATAGTTTCCTCAGTTAGCTAATAAATATTGTGTACCAAAAATAAACTATTAAGGAACAAAATTAGAAAAATAGCCTAAAAAAAACATGTGGCACATATATGTATGGCAGTAATTGTTCTCTCACAAATAAAAGATGTTAAAATACATTATTTGGATGAGTAATCATGGCTAAGACACTGAAAACAGAAAAAAAACTAAACCTGTTTGTTTGTTTGTTTTGTTTTTTTCTTCAAAATTACAGTGCAGACTCCAGATTTCAGATTCCAGATTAAACATCCAGTGTCAGGTCAGCTCAAGCTCTTCCATTGCTTTTGTCCTCATATCACTGAGGACAGGGATCATGACATCTTTCAGAATCTTATAGATTAACCGCCCATTCTCAGAATCTGAGGAAATCTGGATTCGAATCACAGAATTAGGATAAACAATTAAAACATTTCCACAAAACCTTCACTTCAATTTCACCAGTAGTCTGTTGTGAAACTATTTTGAGGCCATGACTTACCCAAGTAAATGCTTTGATTGTGCGTTCAAAAAAGGCATTCTCAACCTCCTGTGGTATTTTTTGCAAATGAGCAGCGCAATCAAGAATACACAGAAGGGTTTGTTTTTGTCCCTAAATAACAAAGACAAACAGATGTTTTAGCGTACATATAATCCATTTAGATGGTGAAAAAAAAACACATTTGTAATTAAATATGTTCACACTTGTAGTTCAGTTTGCTTGGTCCATAAAAAAATTAACATTTAATCCTGGTCCGCTTAGCATTCAAATTGGCATTTTTACAACAAACCTAAAGATACTGAACATAAAACCACAGGCATATGTTCACAACTTGATTGGTCGGCTTTTATTTTGTATATTTGTTTTGCGATGGAACTTACCGAACATCCAAAACTATATTGTGTCCTGCTAAATGCCCTTAGTGCGTAGCCTACATATGATGGTAGTTTGACAAACATATATCAGAGGTACATATTTAGAGGAGGGCTCTCGGACAAAGTGGGGTGGTTGAAGCCAAAATGGTTGAGAACCACTGCTCTAAAGACACTTTTCTATGTTTTTGGTACCTTGTCGAGTGAATTCAGAGCATCTTGGGGATTGTATTGGTTTGCAGCCAAAGTCTCCACATCCTCTTTTGTGATGGTTGGCTCCTTCAGTTGCTCTAGCCAAGACCACATGAGTGTGGAGAGCACAACAGGATCTCTTTCGGTGCACAACCTCTCCCATGCACCTTCACGGGAGTTCAGCTCTGTCTGAGGGGCAACAGCAATTGCGGAAATGACTGAGAGTTGCATTATAGAAGAACAGGATATGGAATTGAAGGTCTGAGACTCAATTCATCCAAAAATCTATGGAATAAAACAAAGCTCCTACCTGCCACACTGAGACCGTGCTGAGTTCCTCTCCATCAATGTCCATCGTGAGAGCTTTGGCCACAAACAGATGACGAGTCTCAGGTGAGAGCTCACTTTGAAGCATTAAAATAGGAACATCTGTGAATTGTTGTGTGGCATCAGACGTTGTGTTTTCATTAGGGCTCAGGTGACTTTTGCCGCCTTGACACGTTGAGAACATTGTCCTGCTGTCACTGGTCTTCCCTAGAAAGCCGTAGGACATGCTACGCTTTGCCTCCTTCAGAGGTACACGTTTTATGGACACAGGAGAGCAGGATGCATGGCCTTCAACTTTTTTGGATTGTACCAGGGAGCTACAGGAACCAGTTAAAGAGTCATGTTTGGGACTGTTGTTGATTTCAGATGTCAATGGGGACGACAGAACTTCAGGGGTTTGTATAGCTAATCTGCTCTGCGACGAATAAAGTTCTGTAAAGTTTAACCCAGATTTGCTGCCAAGAGCATTTTGGGGTCTTTGTAGTACCTGCACCCTTGGGTCCAGTTTGTGCAAGGCTGAGTCGCTAAAGCTAAGACATTTTCTTAAGATGACCTGAGACTTGTAGGTATTGTCTACCGTCGGCCATCTCCAGAGAACATCAAACTCCTGGTCGCTACACAGCGGCCGGTCATGAGGTGGATCACACTGCGGTCCTTTAAGAAGCAAGCTGGGTATGTCAGGAGAGCGAGGTAAGGATATGGGAATCCCTTTCCCCCTCATCTCCTTCCCTAACTGCTGAAGGGCTTGAAGCGAGACCGTCTTCTCCACTTCCTCCGTGAGGTCTGGGATGTCCAACACCTCCTCTTCCACCGTTTGCCGGTTCTCTGCTATGTCCAGTAGAAGCCTGCAGACCAGGTGTATGATCTTTGGCATGTTCTTCATGTGTCGCGCTTCATAGCCGTGTAGTAGGTGCCGCTGACGAGTCAGGTACTGCGACATTGTGACTGTGTGAGCTTTGGGCTCGGCACACGAGAATACACTCCGCAGTGGCACGAGGAACTGGGCAAACTCTCGCACACACAAGAGTTGACCACGAGTCTGGATGGAATTTGGACGTTTAGCTCTAACAAACAAAATGGCCTGATCTGCACTCATCCGGGATGTGAATACTAAGAAGCATGCTATTAAGACACCTATGAGAAGACGAATGTGCATGAAGGGTAGTTAATAATAAGATAATCAGTGAAATGGATCAAAGCAAAACTACTGCAGATGTTTTCTTAAATTCTAAAGTTATCACTGCAAACTGTTCAATCAAAATACTGACCTGTTCTGCCAAGTCCAGCATGGCAGTGGACAGCCATTTTGCCCTCTTGCATGGCGAATGACATCACCTTCACCATGTCAAGAATAGTAGTCAATGATGCCACGCCATAGTCTTTCCAGCCAAAGTTGTAAAAATAAACTGGAAAAAAGTTAAATGCAAATCTCATAAGATGAAACAAAGTCGTGCATTTCAAGAAATTCAGTTCAGACCAAAACATTTTTTGTTATTTGCTTTCAGCACAGAATCATGGGAATTTCTTCAGTCACTTTTATGTCCCAGAGGTTGGTTTTTAGTCAAAGTAACATTTCAAGGTATCTTGTTACCCTTGTCCAAAAAACTCAGACTTTATATTAAAATATGAATTAGTAAATGTTAAATCTCTGATAATCAAAGAGTGAATTAAACTGACATTTATGTAAAATGTTGCACAGTTGTGGTGTCATTTTCACCACACAATTATAATTTTTTTTTTCTAAAATTAGTGTATTGTTGCCCAAGAAGACAACCAACTTATTAGATTATCACTTGTGAACAAATAATTTTTATCATGCGTCATTTCCAATCAAGCTGCAATTTTGTCAAACTATGCAAAAAAAGTAACTAAAATATTACATTTCATATAGTAACCATAAAATGTTATTATTATTATTTTTTTTTAAAATATTAAACGTAATTTCCACCAGTGCCATTTCCATCCTAGAATGCTATTAATTACAAAACATTGTCTGTGATGAGGTGAAAATTGCATTGTGGTGGAAATTTCCATTAAAGATCATAAAAGTCCAGGAGGCAAAAGACCACAGTTGAAGAAACGCCTCAATATGTCATATGCAAACATAAATTATCTAGCACATGGAGGACCTCTTCCTTAATTTGAGAGATGTTTCATGCATGTTTGGACATGCTGTGCCTGGAAATAATAATGTGCTGGAAAATTGTGCCTTACATAGTTTCCCAGAGGGTGCCGTCTATAAGCACAGCAGCACTCGCAGGAGAGCTTATTAAGGCCTTCCAATCCCCTAAGCCTCAATACCTGAATGGAAGCTGAGCAACTGCATGATCACTATGTTTAGAAAGCAAACATTGCTTAAAAAGGTTCTTTAGCTTGTCAAACATATTAACAATTTAACGTGATGATAGTGAGGATTTATCCCAGCCTGATTCCCCTAACTGATGGAGGAGTAGGTGTATGTTTGAGTACATGTGTGAGCTACTCACTCCCTGCCTCCATGAAAACCTCTGGGCGATATGTGAAACTGCTCTCTGGCTCTAAAGTGCTGCCGCAGCTGGCGTGTTCCCCTGGACGCTGCAGGTTGATTACTGTCTTTAAGCCACACCTAGAAGGAAGGAAGATTAAGCATCAGCAAAATCATCCCTGGTGCCTCTTGGGAATCACTTACTGGTAGCGTGCCGCTGAGTTTAACATACGTATGAAACTGTTCGATTACGTTGAATTTTTCAATAATTTCAGTTGAAGGTCTTGCCATGGCCAACAGGTTATCAGTTATCCTGTGAACAGAGTATGAATTGGATATCAACAAAATATCTGACTAAATAACATTAATACAAATATTACAAAATAAAAATAGACAGAAGATGATAAGTGTCAACTATTTATTCAATAAATAAATACTTTCTCAAAGGCTATATTCATGGAAAAATAAAATGAATAAAATAAAATAAAATCCAAGATGGACAAGTAGTTTAGATATATATATATTTGTATTATTATACATATTATTATATTTATTTATTATACATAGGCCAAAGCGCATAAGAATAAGAAGTACTGTTTAGGTAACAAAACATTTAGCTGAACATTGAATAATTGGCCTCTGTATAATAAATTGATGTGAGCTTTTTACACTATATTTTTTGATGTGTGTGGATATTGATTTTTTCATTCTTCAATCTTTGAGCTATTTTTGGATCTATGCACTTAAAGGCTTTTTTCCCATCCATTTTTTCCCAGGACAAGTGTTTGACGCTACGCTATTTCCTTTTCTTATTTATTTAGGCGCATCAGTATCAAAGGCTATAGTCAAGGAAGACAAGACAAAAGATAAGATGGACTGACCATCTGTCCAAGATATTGTGAATAGGACTAGCACAATGAATGGATGTTGACTCTGCTAAATATTTGATATGTTCACTTGAAACAATACACATTTACTCCGTTTCTTCTGACAAAAGAGCAAGAAGACAGCTTACCAAGAGGAGTACAGTCCTTTGATGGCTTGCTCTTTGTCGCTCCAGCGAGAAGGGTTTTCGTATTTGCATGCTCGACCACCACACGCCATGGAGCACTGCATATGTCCTGGGATGACATGCCTCAAAGTCTCGCCCACCTTGGTGTACTTTGCAGTCGGTACTCTGACATTCACTGGAGAAACAGATGATGAAAAATTAGGATGCAGAATTAAGTCATCAGACAAAGTAGCTTCAAGTTGAACATGGCACATTACATCCACAGCCTGTGATGTCAGCCTGTGTCTCGGACAAACTGAACGCGCAATAACCCTATGTGAAGATAAAGTCAGAACTTCCACAGCTGAGCTACGCCTCCTCCTCAGGATCTTCAGCAAGATCTGGGAAGCAGAGTGCCGACGTGTCTTTCGAAAACCCATGAAGATCTTGTCTATCAGGGCAGAGCAAGCCCGTCTCTTCATGTCTCTCGTCAAACACACTGATGATAACACTACATTCAGCACAGCCGGAGCAAACTAAGCGCTGACCCCAGAGCAGTGAATCATCGCTACACAACCACCTAGCTGCACAAAAGCGGCATAAGAGACCAATACAATTCAACCGGTTCATCAGTTGCACTTGAAGGGGATCTCCATGGTGACCAAGTCCGAAGTCAGTGGGAGGCTGTGTGTGTGTGTGTGTCTCAGGTGGAAGAGAAACAGGATGATGTGTTTTATGTAAATTATAAAGACAGCTCTGGTTGCGTAACCCTGCATGCATTTCAACAAAATGAGGCTGAAATTACACCTTTTCAACTAATGCATTCCATCTACTGCAGTAAATACAAAGACTTTATGTGACTCAGAACTCGGAATACATAAAAGAAAAGTAGTTCCATCATACGTCAGTCTCAGCATTTGAAGAGGCTTATGAAATAATGGAAATGAGTTTGAAGTTCTTGTTAGCATGGCCATTAGAGTGGCCTTTCTCACCTAAACCACTTGAATTCAAAGAAGATTAATAGGAGAAGCATTATCTCTGTATTTATTAAAGGAGGCCAACGAGATGGAATGAGTCATTTAAAATAGATGGGGAAAAGATAACAAAATATATATGTTAATGTAGCCATGTTGTTACCTGTTATTACCCTTCATGGCAAACAAATATTTTTATACACTGTTCAAAAGTTTGGGGTCGGTATGTTGCAATTATTTGAACAAAAATACAATTTAAACGGTAATATTTTGAAATATCATTACAATTTAAAATATTTTACAATAGAAACAGTTATTTTAACATGTAATTTATTCCTGTGAAGACAAAGCTGAATTTTCAGCATCATTATTCCAGTCTTCAGTCACATGATCCTGCAGAAATCATTCTAATATGCTGATTTGCTGCTCAAGAAACATTATCAATAAATCATTATCATACACATTAAAAACTTTTTGAACGGTATATCCAAAACAATGAATCCACAAAATGTACAATTTGAATGGTCTATTATACTATAATACAATATAAACAAGCTCTTATTTTTGATGTCTTAAAAATGTATTATGTTTATAAACTAAAATGTTATTACAATGCAAATATTTTCATTCAATTACTTATTATTTAGTAAATCAGTAATGATAAATTATTGAATAAGATCTAAAAACTATATTATAACATACATCAAACTTTTATTTCTGTAACAATAGGGCTCCAGCCATTTCACATATATAAAACACACTTTTTTAAAAAATAAATGAAAGGCTATTAAACATTTTTGTCTGTTCAGTTCTTGCATCAGAATCACATTTTATTATAATTTTTTTTTTTTCAATTAAAGACTGTGCATTAACCGTTTGAAATCCCTCCCAGCCACAGATAGAGAAATAGCAGTATAATACCTGTCTCCATGTCAGCGGTGGACTCTCTGCTGTTAGCTGAGCCGCCGGTGGTGTAGGGCAGGTCACTCAACAAACTGACGCCTGCGGCCATGGCCGACACTGAAAGGTGCAAGCAAACATGGTCTAAAGCCTTAGACACAAAACAATGGCAGAGTAAACAGTCAAGACACAACATAAATGAGGAAGTTGTAAAGCTGGTTGCCTGGGAGTTTTCCCTCCCGGGAGGAAATTGAACTAAGTGTGGTGCTGTGTCACACACTGGATATAGTGTCACTGCAAGTGGAATATATAATGAGCGAGGAGGTTACAACCTCTTCTATATAAGAGCAGTGTTAAACAAAAAACTTTATGCATTTGACTTTTGAGGAACCAGACAAACAAATAAACCCTTATGATGTTGTTGTTTTTACCATTCAGACCAATCAAATAATTGAGATTTTCACAGGAATCAACCTTATAAAATATTGGGAGGACTACAGATTACCAATCTCACATTGTTGTGTATACTGTGAGGGATTTTTTCACCTATACTATACTAGCATGAAGCTATGGAAACTTCAATGTGTCAGTTTAACCCTATAGTGACCACTGCATATCATGTGTCAACGGCTGACTATTCACATTACCATTGTGACTTTAGCCATTACTTTAATCACAGGTAAGAGAGGCAATGACTATAACCATCTTGCTGAAAAAAAGTATTACGTAGGGATTTTCATATTACTGCGTGTTAATATTTTGCATGCTAAATAGTTTTGGTTTGACAAAGGCAAGACACTGTTATTGTACAAAATTGGGTTACACTTTATTCCTAATAAAGTGTCTTTTCGAAGTCTTTTCTGTTATATATCCATAAGTGGTAAATCTATTTCAAATTCTATAGATTAATCACATCTAACATGAAAGTTGTTTACATATTATGTTTATATATATATTTATTTATACATATATACATATTATAAGTCTGTGTGTGTATATACTTTACACACACACACACACACACACACACACACACACACACACACACACACACAATAATAATAAATAAATATATATATATATATATATATATATATATATATATATATATATATATATATATATTATATATATACACACATTATGTAAACAAAGACTTTTATGTTAGATGCGATTCATCGATTTGACAGCACTAATATATTTTCAATGTCATCTTTAACAATGATTGAAAGAGGAGAAGAATAGTGCTGCCTTAAGTAATGCTTAATTTGCGTTGGGTTTGTTTAGCAAACTTTGGCACATTCAGGATGATGTTAGCAGTCATCTGATACACCATGATTAATTCACAGTGTAAAATGAGAAGACAGGACAGCGGAGTGGCATTATGAGACTCATTTGCATTGAAACGTACGCTTCTCCTTACACACAGATCTGACAGAGACAAAGTGAAACCCCACTTGAGCCGTCCAAAAACTCAACCTGACACTAGTCAATCAGTGTGTGCTATTCGTCTGATTAGAAACGGATTTTTTTCCTAATCCTGATCAACACATTGATAGAAAAGACAGACCTATCTCATGGTGCTTTCAAGTCAACCTTGAGTCTTATATTTTATATATTTGGATATCCTAACTTCATTCCTATTTTAGTCCTGCAATTCCAGTGTTCATAATCATTATAATCTATTTTAATAAATGAATATGCTTGCAAACAATTTTCCAGCTGTCACCCTTACAAAAGCTGTCGGAGTCTGAGCTCGGGTGAATCCTTGAACGCTGCCCACTGAATTTAATCAAAGCGCGGCGATCACTTTCATCTAAACTTTGAACTGGTTTTTCAAAGCGTTTTCAAACAGAGTTATGAAAAGGAGTGTATACATAGTTTATATCAGATTAGTGTTATTGCACAATGAGCTAATGCACAATGTGTGTTTGACCCCTTTAAAGCATTAAAGTGTTAGTTCACCCAAATATTTAAATTCTGTCATTAATTACTCACCCTAATGTTGTTCCAAACCCGTTAAGACTTTCCCGTTCATCTTCAGAAAAAAAATGAAGAGATTTCTGTCCCTCCATTGACAGCTACGCAACTACCACTTTTAAAGCTTCAAAAAGTTCATAAAGAGATTGTAAAACTAATCCATATGAATTGAGTGGTTTAGTCCAAATTTTTCTAGAGAGACTCAATCACTTTATATGATGAACAGATTGAATTTAGCCTTTAATTCACACAAACATTTATCAACTCACACATCAGTTGTGGTAAACAGAAGCTCAAGCATGTTCGCTGAGAACCAATGAGGTTCATTCTCGTGTTACGCAACATGTTTGAGCTTCCGCAAGAACCAATTCTCGAGCGTCAAGCAAGTTTGGTAGGGCTTCTGTTTATGTTTGCTGATCAATGTTTAAATGCCAATGTTAATATCATTTGTGTTCCGAAGATGAACGAAAGGCTTACGGGTTTGGAACGACATGAGGGTGAGTAAATGATGACAGAATTTGAATTTTGGGGTAAACTATCCCTTTAACCAGATTACTGATTTGTTTCTGTTAACTTACTAGCTACTATTTTGATGACTGCATTGATAAAATGAGAATTGTTTATGTAATAAACCATAAAACAATCATTTTGAATTAAAGACTGTATTTTATTCAGCATGTCTCTTTATTGTGACAGTAAATTGTATCAGCTAGTCACCACAACACTCTCAGTCTCAGCATACTGTAGAAAAATAAAATAAAAAAATATTACATGTGTTTAGACAGGCTTAAATGGCCTTTCAGATATGACCACAGAGCTTGAGTTCAAGTGTTTTCTCAGCCATAGCACTCACTGAACGTTTAGACAAATCTTGCTGTTGTTGCTGGCTCAGTGTCTGACCCTTCACATGCCCTCTTTTTAGAAACCACCAAGTACATGTCACTAAAATTTCTTCAGCTACTGCAACTATATGCAGAGATGTATCATGGGAAACATTTGTTACGGAGTCAAGTTTATTTACATCAATTTAAGACATCCAGACTAAACTGTATCATGAATTCCAGCCCAAGTTCAAGAGGGAAAACTTGTTTTTATGTAATCTTTGTACTGCTACCCTGATTACTGCAAAGTGATAGGTTGACTAAACTTTAAAAAATAAGTGCAGAAACCATTTGACTTAAAAATTATTAAGTAATATACTTCATACGTAATTGAAAAAATTAAGTTGTGAACGACAATTCCACATAATTGTTTTTTTCAATTACGCATACAGTTGATTTACTTAATAATTTTAAGGTAATGGGTTTCCTCGCTTTTTTTAAGTTAGATCAACTAATCACTTTTTACAGTGTGAGCATTCAGCAAAGTACATTTTCAATGTAGCATCCAAAAATAAAGACAGCCTATAATAAACAATTATGTTATTATGTTGTGGAAAGTGTATGATAATGCAATGTTGGGTTACACTTTTATTTGGTAACACTTTATTTTACAGTGACCTTGTTAAACATGTTACATTACTATAGGAATTACTATAAATTATGCATAATTACATGCAACTAACCCTCAACCGAACCCTCAGTACTTAATGTAAATATATAATTACACTGTAACATACCACCTTAAAATAATGTGTAACCCTTTATTATAAGGTGACATAGATAAACTAAACTTAACTCAAATAAGTCATATTAATTACATTTACTTACTATAGATTTACTATTAGGGTTAATGTTATGGTTTGGTTTAGGGTTAGTTACTTGTAATTATGCATAATTTACTGTTATTACTACAGTAAGTACATATGTAATAACGTGAAACTACGTCACCTACAAATTAAGTGTTATCCAATGTTGCTTTGGTAAATAAATAAAACACACACACACACAAAACACACACACACACACACACACACACACACACACACACACACACACACACCACTTACAAATGCAACCAATAAATAGTTGTTTTTTCACCAATGAGCTTGGACAGACACTACAATAACAAGCAAAACACATGAGAGCACATGAAAACAATATAAGATCAAATATATATATCTCTTCTGCACACTGGACAATAAAGTCATCCTCTACAGAAAAATAAATACATCACCGTTATTAAAAAGGATACTTAAACTCTATTTCAAACACAAATGTCCAGATTCTCATCTGTGTAAACTCTCTGCTTTGGTCACAGACATTAATGTCTAACATTCATTATTGACAGTAAAATGCATCAGCTCACAAAAAGGGCAATGCTGCTTGTTTTCCCCTATGCTCTCTCAGATCTAGCGTTGCTGTATGAGGAATTAGTTATATACACTGTATCAAAGGAAAACGGGACAAAATGATAGAGTTTAGAGAGTAGCTCACTATATTAACTAATTGACTGTATGTTCATCTCTTGCGGTGCATCTCTCAGCTAGCTAACCATTAATGCTATTGCGCTAAAAGCAAAGGCTAACATTAGGGTTCGTGTGTCCTATTTTTACATACCTCGTCCTCGTCCCTGGAAACGTATTTTGTTAGTTACAGTCCATTTCTTCCACTGGGGTCATTGTGAAATGCAAACGCATGAATCAACAGCAGACAGTGTCGCGTGCATTTGTATCAGTTTCGCTGCTCAACTGGATGTTACATTGTAACTAGTTGGAGGAAACAGATAAGGCTTGTCATTGGTCGATCCGTGGTCATGTGATCAAATGAGAGCTATAAAGCAGGGATGAAGGGCGGGTGAGCGCACGTGAGGAAATGGGACAAAGCAGTCGAAGAACAGCACATTTGGACACTGGCTGATTTTCATGTGAAGTGTTGTTGACTCATCTTAAGAATGTAGGCTCTTTGATATACTTGAACTAATGAACTGAAGCACTTATTAAAAGGTATCATTGTCATGAAATTAAAAAACAAATTTAATTGGAAATTAAATGCAAATGCAAATGTTACGCATGCAAATGTTACCGGCCTCAGACCTAGGGGAATGGGCAGGTACAAAGCCACAGGCTGGATAGCACTGTGGGTTGGAAAGAAGTGGAGATACAGATGTTATGTCTTTCTCAAGCGCTGTATGTTTATTTCTGAGCGCTCCAATATCTCAATAATACTATGAGATCATAAACCATAACTTTAGCCATTACATGGACTATATAATATAAAAATGGCCTATAACTATACTGAATACAATAAACAAACCAATATGTAAAGCATTGGAATATATAAGACAAAATACAAAAACCCATTAATAACATATTGTAAAATAGTCTTACTGTATACTATATCAAATATACATTGCAATACAAACAACATTTTCATTGATAAAATATCAAAAATACTATATTAAGATTTAAACTGTTTATGTGGCTGTGTGATCATAAATCACCAACACAACACATCGGTCTGCCGTTAGCATGTGCGTCTACAGGCACGCGCATATTAACTGTCGGCAGCATAGCCTCCATAGAACATTGACCGGCTCTGGTAAACAAAAGGTATACTGACCAGAGCACCGGTAATACAAACAAAATGATACAACGTACAGAGAGATTTAATAGACATTATATATTTCACTTTAAACATACAGAGGTTCACTCGACACAACTGTTTACAGTCCGTCCAAAAAGACGAGAGAACGGAGACTTCACTCGCTAGCTAAATCTGCTAGTAAATACATACCGTATAAACACTGCATAATAACCTTTCTACACGGAACATAACAACCTACATCACCTAGACAAATGTACTGGTGATCTACTCTTGCGATACTTTTTAACAGAGATCGGAAAGGTTTAAAAATATACCTGTGGGTTGGAAAGAAGTGGAGATACAGATGTTATGTCTTTCTCAAGCGCTGTATGTTTATTTCTGAGCGCTCGAGCTACCGTCTCCACGGCAACCAATTACGTTACGGTGAAGCAGTGCAACCGCGCCATTTAACGGCATGAAGCGAAATACATGAGAATGTTATAAAAGTAAAAGAATAGGAGGTAACTGTTTTCTTCAATTAAACTCATATGTGATGCCATTTTCCCTACCCATTACACTCTCCCCTACTTTAAGAGATGTCTCCTGACATCCAGAACTAAACTGGACTACTGTCTACAGTGGTACTCTCAGACTACTGGTCAAGACGTCAGGTAAGTACAGTCTTCAGGAATCACCAGTCTGAACAGGAAGTAAGCCTGGAGTATGTCAATCACAGGTAAGTAGTATGAAGGTAAGATTGTATGTCGATGTCAATGCCCTTCAAGTCTGTTCAATGTCAATTCTACCATACGTCCCTACAGCTGGGGGAGGATAGTAGCATCTCTCATGAAACACTGGGTAGGCCAGCGTGGAAGAAGGGGTACAGTACATGGCATTAGTTCCCATTTTCCAAGGCTGGTAGAAAGGTTCTCCTGACTGGTCATACACGAAGATGTTTCTGGTTTGACCGGTCGAGTGGACCTCCGCAGTTGCTGATCTACCTCTCTTACTGGCTGAGGAAAAGGCACAACATCTATCTCAGGATCCTGAGGGCTGCCACTCCTCATAGCATCATGTGTCACCCTGTGTTGATCCGGTCCTTCCACAGCTGGAGCCGGATCTACCCCCCTTGGTACAGGTGTTGGCTTCGCTGTCACCAAATGGTCAGATGATCCTGGCCACCATACATCCTCGGACTCAGGTGCACGGCTCAACGGTCGATATTCGGGAGCCCCAGCCCTCAGTTCACTGTGTAACTCGGGTTGAGGTGGGTGGTGTCTGACAGACCTTCTCTCATACACAGGCAGGGGTCTAAGGTTGTAGGAGCACTCCCCCTCATCACCTGAGGTGCTGAAATCAGACTTTGTTGCTTCTCTGGTTGGCATATGACGTCTCTGTCCTTGGGTCTTTCGCCCCGCACCGGTGTCATCTTCCTCATGGTTGACTGGCAAGTCACTGACAGGCAAGAGGAGATTGCGATGGAGCACCCGGAGAGTCTTGTCACTTGTTTCAGCTTGGATTCGATATACATGTCCGTCTCCCAGCCTCTCAATGACACGGTGGATCTTCTGTTCCCAGTAAGATCGAAGTTTGCCTGGGCCACCTCTCTCTGACAGGTTCTTGACAAGCACACGATCACCTGGTTGCAGCAAGGCTCCTCTGGCACCTCGGTCGTAGTGCCTTTTCCCTTTCTCGGAAGACTTATTGCTGTTCTCAGACGCGATCCGGTATGCATCCTGCATCCGGGAAGCCCAGGTCTGTGCATACTCCTGCCGTGTCTGTACCAGCCGATCTGGGTCGAGATTGAATATAAGGTCAATGGGCAGCTGTGGATGTCTTCCAAAGAGGAGGAAGAATGGTGAGTAGCCTGTAGACTCATGCTTCGTGCAGTTGTAGGCATGGACTATGCTGGGGAGATGGTCTTTCCACTCTGCCTTCTTTTCCTCATGGAGCGTTCTGAGCATCTGGAGAAGTGTTCTGTTCAGGCGTTCAACAGGATTCCCCTGCGGATGGTAAGGAGTAGTTCGGGAGTGAGAGATTCCTGCCAGCTGCTGAAGTCTCTGGAACATAGTGTTCTCAAATTCCCGACCCTGGTCATGGTGGAGCTTTTGAGGGTACCCAAAGCGTGGAATGAAGTCGTAGAAGATCTTGTCGGCCGCTGTTTTGCCAGACTTGTTCCGAGTAGGGTAGGCCTGAGCAAAACGGGTGAAATGATCTACCACCACAAGGATGTACTCGTAGCCTCCTTTACTGGGATCAAGGTGAAGGTAATCAACAGAGAGCAATTCAAAAGGTGCACTCGTTTTGATTGAGCCCATTGGTGCTTTCTCATGAACAGCAGGTCGTTTTTGTTTGATGCATGGGCACATGGCGGATGACGTAGTCCTCGATGTCGCGCTGCATAAACGGCCAGTAGAACCGTTGCCTTGCGAGGTGAATGACTTTATCAGCGCCAACGTGTCCCATGCCATCGTGCAGGTGTTTGAGCACAGTTGACTTGAGTGCTTTGGGAAGAACCAGTTGTTGATTTTGTCCTGCATGCCTGTATAGAATTCCATTATCCAGTTTGAGCCTGTTCCACTCACGTATAAGTCGTCGTGTTCCTGGTTGTATTGGACTCCAGTCTTTGTCTCTCGGATTCCATCCGCTCCCTTTCAACCGAATCACCTCGGAAATGGGCTCATCTCCTTTCTGGGCGGCTCTGATATCTTCTGGGGTGAACATGGGCGTACTCACTGGGGAGGGTTATCATCACAGGCGGAGATCTGAAGGGCGGCAGCCCAGGACACATCCTCATCTCTCTGAGCTTTATTCCCCTGCCAGATGGCAGATACGACCTCATGTGGCATTGTCTCAGTGTACTCCTTCAGGTTGTCTTGGAGTTTCACTGGAAACCTGGACAGGGTATCCGCATCCACATTCACCTTGCCTGGCCTGTACTTGATGTTGAAGTGGAAGTCGGCTAATTCACCAACCCAGCGATGTCCAACAGCGTTCAGCTTGGCCGTGCTCAGGACGTAGGTGAGGGGATTGTTATCTGTATACACAGTGAATGTTGTTGCGTAATACAGATAATCACGAAATTTATCGCATATGGCCCACTTCAGAGCGAGAAACTCAAGCTTACTGGAATGGAGGTGGTAGTTCTTTTCATCAGGCGTGAGTGACCTGGACCCATAAGCAATAACCCGGAGTTTGCTGTTCTGTTCCTGGTAGAGCACCGCCCCCAAACCTTCATTGGATGCATCAGTGTGTAGAATGAATGGCAAATCGAAGTCGGGGTAGGCCAAGATGGGGGGTTTCATCAGCATGTCCACAAGTCGGGACACAACAGCACTGTGTTCGGGGGACCACTGAACTGGTGTCCGGGAGGGTAACTGACCACTGCTCCGGCCTTTTTGGGTGGACTTGGCTGCAACAGGGCTTTTGTTGGACAAGGCAGGATGTTCTTGAAGCTTAAACAGTGGCCGGGCTATTCTGGAAAAGTCCTGGATGAATGAGCGATAGTAGCCCAGGAAACCAAGTAGAGCTCGGACCTCTCCGACGTTCTTTGGCTCTCTCTCCTTCATCTGCAACACAGCCTCTAGGTCTTTGGATCTACCTGAACACCTTCACTCGTGACCAGGCGTCCAACATATCTCACTTGGCGTTTGAACAGCTCACATTTTTTCGGGCGCAGCTTCACACCATGCTACCTTAAGCGACACAGAACTTGTTTTAAGTCCTCAACATGGCCCTGGAAAGTCTTGGAAAAGCAGAGCACATCATCCAGGTAAGGAGAACAGCATTCATCTCTTAGACCAGCCAGTACGCCCTCCATGCAGCGTTGGAATGCTGCCGGAGCGTTGGTGAGGCCAAATGGGAGGCGTACCCACTCGTAAAACCCCCAGGGTGTGCTAAAGGCTGTCAGGTGCCGGCAGCTTTCTTCAACAAAGCCTTGGTGGTAAGCACTGCCCTGGTCAAGTATGGAAAACCATGAGTTGCCTCCTAGATTGTCAAGCAGGTCCTGGATGCGTGGAAGGGGGTGGCGGTCGGGGATGGTTTTGCTGTTCAGCCCCGGAAGTCAACACAGAGACGTAGGCTCATGTCCTTTTTTCTCACACAGACCACAGGAGAAAAGTATGATGAGGTGGATTTTCTGATCCAACCACGGTCAAGCAAGTTCTGAACATAGTCTTTTACCTCTTGATACAAGGGCTTTGGGATGGAATTGTAAGACTTTTGGACAGGTGTTTCATCTGTAAGGTTGACTCTAAGTTGGAGGTCAGGAATACAACCAATGTCAGCATCGTCTTTTGCGAACACATCAGACTGCTCGAACAGCATTGCCTTAACTAGCCTCTGTTCATCCTCAGCTAGATGTGATACGTCAACAGGAGGGTGCCACTTGTCTTTAGCTTTAGACCTGATCTGTCTGTTCTGCTCTTTGTGCATGTCAGTCGTTGGATCTTTACTTAACTGAGCTGCAAATGTTTGGACAACGTCATTCGGCATGTGCTCAAGACCCCAGACAGGTTTAACGTCAGCCACTTCCTCAAGAGTACCAAGAGTGATTCTTTGGGTCAAATAAATGGCATGTCGGGTTGCATTTTGGATAGGAATTTTAATGCATTTTGAGGGTCCACAAGGAATGTCAACTAATGTCGGGAACAGTTCTAGGCCCTCAGGGCAGGTGTTTTCGATAAGAGGCTGGAACAGCAAGGTACGATTCCCTGGCAACCCCCTAACCCTGCACCTGATTTCATAGACTCTACCAGCAGGAATAGTGACACCTGTCTTGCCTGTGTGTACAGTACACAGGGCTGTCTCGTCAGTGGTGATTATCTGGAGGGCAGAGACCAAGGCCTCAACTGTGTTCTCAGGGACACTTAAAGCGTCTGTCAGAATAGCAGTCACATTCACAGGGTTGTCATGCTCTTTGATTATCTCAGCTATGACGTTACTTCCTAGCAGGGGACAGTGACAAGACTGACTGACCAGTTGGGCACTTCCGATTGTGACCGACCCATGGGCGTCCACTCAAATCTGCAGGTCACCTTGCCCATCCATCAAGGGGAATGTGTGTACCATTTGCTGTGATACTTCAAGAGGCATTTGGCAAAGAGGGACTGAAGTGGTGGATTTTGACCGTGGGGTGTTGCTCTGTCTATCCAGGTTTTGCTGACCCTTGTCACCTGAGCCCTGAGTCTAATAAAGCATTTCAATTGGACACCATTTATGTTGCAAGTGACAGTACAAGTGTTTCCTGTGAGCTGGGCGATGCGTTTTTTTTTTATCGGCTTGGCATGGTATGGGTAGCGGTTTGATATTAACAGTGGGCTTAATGCTGTTCACAGTCACTGGCTGCCCTGCTCCAGCTACTTCCTCCCGTTTCCCGACGACTTCCTCTGTAAACAGCCAATAGCTCTGTGTCCTGCCTGACCACAGACAAAACAATGGGCACAGCTCATGGTTTCGCTCACTACGCAGTCGTGGCATCTACCCTTTTTGTCAGCTGACCGTGTCCGTGGAAGACTAACAGTTGTGCTTGGACGGCCAGACTGTACACGTTCTGCAGACTTGTCAACGAGTGTCATGTGTCTGGTCAGTGATGACACCTGGGCAGTCAGGTAACAATGCCACAGGCTGGATAGCACTGTGGGTTGGAAAGAAGTGGAGATACAGATGTTATGTCTTTCTCAAGCGCTGTATGTTTATTTCTGAGCGCTCCAATATCTCAATAATACTATGAGATCATAAACCATAACTTTAGCCATTACATGGACTATATAATATAAAAATGGCCTATAACTATACTGAATACAATAAACAAACCAATATGTAAAGCATTGGAATATATAAGACAAAATACAAAAACCCATTAATAACATATTGTAAAATAGTCTTACTGTATACTATATCAAATATACATTGCAATACAAACAACATTTTCATTGATAAAATATCAAAAATACTATATTAAGATTTAAACTGTTTATGTGGCTGTGTGATCATAAATCACCAACACAACACATCGGTCTGCCGTTAGCATGTGCGTCTACAGGCACGCGCATATTAACTGTCGGCAGCATAGCCTCCATAGAACATTGACCGGCTCTGGTAAACAAAAGGTATACTGACCAGAGCACCGGTAATACAAACAAAATGATACAACGTACAGAGAGATTTAATAGACATTACATATTTCACTATAAACATACAGAGGTTCACTCGACACAACTGTTTACAGTCCGTCCAAAAAGACGAGAGAACGGAGACTTCACTCGCTAGCTAAATCTGCTAGTAAATACATACCGTACAAACACTGCATAATAACCTTTCTACACGGAACATAACAACCTACATCACCTAGACAAATGTACTGGTGATCTACTCTTGCGATACTTTTTAACAGAGATCGGAAAGGTTTAAAAATATACCTGTGGGTTGGAAAGAAGTGGAGATACAGATGTTATGTCTTTCTCAAGCGCTGTATGTTTATTTCTGAGCGCTCGAGCTACCGTCTCCACGGCAACCAACTACGTTACGGTGAAGCAGTGCAACCGCGCCATTTAACGGCACAGGGTCGGCGCTATGGTGGGGCATTCGAGGGCCGTGCCCCCCCCCCCTAGCGGTCATTGATGCCCCTCCTACCACAGTTGCTAATACAATGCTAAATCATAAATCAGATGTAGGCTCTTTAAATTTAAATGTCTATTTAAATAGTACATTGTGTTTAATTGGTCATTTAATGAGATCTAATATGTGTTGGTGCCAAGAATTTTCACGTGAAGAAATAGATATATCCAGTCCGACTTTTTTTGTATGTGTTTTAATGGTCCAGGGGCAGAACTTTTGCCAAGCGTGTCAGAGGTTCTGGGTTCTAATCCGCACTCGTATCGTTTTTTTTTTCATTAAACCGATTATGTTTATCAGTGGTTGTATATCAATCAGGGACACGTTTGTGTGCATTTTACTTTGTTATTTCACCGGAACGAATAGAGATTTCTCCGCAACGGATTAAAACGCGCATCCGTGTGAAGACTAGGCGCGGCAGCGTGAGCCACAGACACTTTATCAGCACCACTGATCGCAGTCAACGAGCATTTTGATCACTTGTTTTCAAAAACAATACATTTCAGTGTGCTAGATCGTCTCTTATAGATAACAAATGAATGCTCTGCTAGTCAACTGGATATGATTTATTTATTTGTATTGGTACATCCGTACCGCGAGATGTTTAAAAGTGGTGGTGACAATATCGACCCTGGCAAAAAGTGGTGGGGAAATTTGCACATAATAATAATTCATAATAATAATAATAATAATAATAAAGGGTGTTTCGTTTTTTTGCGTCAAAATATTTCTCAAACGGCATTGCCCCCCCGCTGATGACCAAATGCCCCTCCAGTAGATCTGCTCTGGAGCCGACTCTGTAACGGCATGAAGCGAAATACATGAGAATGTTATAAAAGTAAAAGAATAGGAGGTAACTGTTTTCTTCAATTAAACTCATATGTGATGCCATTTTCCCTACCCATTACACTAACAAACACTATAAAATTACCATTTCATTTGAAAAAAGACGTCCAAATGTGAAAATGCTACTAGGCTATTTAGCATTTTTCTAATTTAAACATATTTACTATAAATTAAAAGAATAACAATTTAAGTACAACGTTGCTAAATATTGGCTTGAATGTCACCATGAGCCTACTTCACATTTGAGTAAAACCTGATCATTATGCCACTTGAGAATTTTTTCATTGTGTACTTCAATGAAAGCAAGAACATCTGACCTTTTGTAAAATAAGCTCATATGGGCCAGTGACAAACACTTATTTATAGAATGATGGCCTGTTTAAAACTTTTCAAAATTCTACAATAGACAATGCTACCCATTTGAACTCCAATGTATGCATCTCATAATACAAGGCATCCCTGATCAATTCAGATGGATGTTTATGATCCTCTAGGGTGGCTATGGGTATCTTGTACGAAGCTTGGTGGCGCACGTGGTTAAGGACATAATAGACACACAATAAGCTTTTGCCGAAGTGGTCCCACCTCCCACAATACATGGCTTATAGCTACAAACTCCACTGGTTATGTATGCAGTTTAAATCTGTTTAAACTGCAGTTTAAATTTGATCAGAACTGTGATTGCAATGCACGCAGATAGTGAGAGCCTGACCTAAAATGGTTTTAATTTAAAAAAAAAATCATTATATATGCGCATTTGTACACTGATCATGACTGATGCTTTGCAATCTGCCATTCACATGATGTCGCCTAGTGGTTGAAATACAGAAGTGCTCCGACAAGAGGCGATGGCATCGTTCGTGCTTTAGACTTAGCCTACTATGACCAATATTATCTCAAGTGACTAATGAGAAGGGGTTGAACGTTTGTGATGTCTTTCTTTCTTTCTTTCTTTCTTTTTTTTCTTTCTTTCTTTTCTTTTTTCTTTCTTTTCTTTCTTTCTTTCTTTCTTTTCAATAATAATAATAGGCTATTACTCAAAACAAAAAGTAAAAACATTTTATAAATATAAATATATCACTATTTGAATTTGATTTGTTTATGATGAATGTTTTTCATGGTTGCCTTTGAATATGTGTTCATTGTTCAAAATGTTGTAATACAATTGTTTGGATAAAAAAGTAACTAAACCCTAACACTACTAAACTAATACTATATATTTGTGTCAGACACACGATTTATGACAGTAATATAATTTTGCATGGACGAAGAAAAATTGAGTTTAAAGGTGAAATTCGAAAATTTTGAATATCGTGCAAAAGTTTTCATGATTAGGCCTATGGCTTAGGCCTACAGCTTATGAAAACCCCAAATTCAAATTTCTGAAAATTAGAATATTACATGAAATCAATAAAAAAAGGATTTTAAATACAGAAATGTTGGCCCTCTGAAAAGTATAATCATGCATATGTATATAGTTATACTAAATATATTAGTTTAACCTTTTAATTTGAATTACTGAAATACACGAACTTTTGCACGATATTCTAATTTTTCGAGTTTCACCTGTATGATGAAGAAGATAGAAAAAGAAGACATGCATGCTTCCACAACTTTGGCATAACGATACATGTTAAAATCGACGCGCCATAAGATTTTATTAAATGTGTAAAAACTAAGAAACAACGTTTCTGTCTGTAAATATGAGACACAATTCAGTGGTTTATTCTGTGGTTTATGAGTTTATGACAGCGCTACACTGACCATGTTTCTTATTTTATAACTTAATGTTGCATTATTTATAGCCTATTTTAACAAAAGCAGAATGCTATGAAAAAAAAGCAAAGAAAAAAAGATGTAACCAATTGCCTTGTGTCTGATGCTTATAATAAGACATTTTATTGTATATAATGTATATTTTCTATTATATACCTTGTATTCTACAAACAGTATTTTTATTATTATACTGGGATCACCATGTTAAACGGATTTAGAGTGAGAAAATTTTCAGGAGAAAATCAGCAACTTGTCCTCCTTACAAGAAGTTAAATGACTATAAATGATTTAACAGTATAACAGGAATGGCATTGTTTTATTCATCATAAGGTTATAACATGGCAAAAGCATTTTCTGGGGTTCTATTACATCACAAGCAAATGAAAAAAACTGTGTGCCAATTACACTATGCGATTTAAAAAAACAATTAGTGTTAAACCTTATTTGAACTACATATTTTATATAAGATTTTGGGGGGAAAACTTTAAAAATATTTTTCCATGGCCTTTTTTTAGTGGGCGTGTTTTTTTAAAGACCCAGTTATACGTTTACATTTAAAATAAAATCTAATCGGTATGCTAAGTCTATTAATAACCAACAGAATTGAAGATTTTTATACATATATATTATGAAGTTTCAAATTCTTATTTTGAGAGTACCTATTCTGTTTTATTTTTGCAAGACTTTCGTTGTTTAGTAATATGTTTAGTAAGCTGAAAGATTAGAGACAAAAATTAATCAACCAACTTTAGTGAAAGATGACTAATCTGACTTAATGGTCAAGAAGAAATAAAGATGTTCGAGACTATAATAAAAAGTTATAATAAAAATGTAGTGTAAAACATGTTTCTGAAAAACTATAAGAACTACAAAAAAGACTTAAAAAACAGAAATCGTGACAATTATCAATTAATTTTTGCACGCATTGCTTTTTTTAACGTATGTTTTTGGATAAAGTAATATATCCTGCCAATATTATCACTGAGTCGCTTTAAAATTTAACTAATTGAAATAATCGAAGACATTTCAACAGTCTCACGACAAGTTGAATGTTTTGACTATGTGTTTTCCCTTTATTTACAGAGGGTGCCCGAGCACGCTGATGAGGAGGAGGCGTGGCGTTGAGCTAGACCTCCTTAAACTCAGATGTCGAAGTTCCTGATTCAGAGCTCGGTTGGTGCGTTAAGAACAGAAACAGGCTGCCCTCACTGGGCGGATCAGACTTCTCACTCCAGCTGCGTGGACGGGACCACACATTTCGGAACTCCCCGAAAGAAAAGAAATAAATTTCACTCGTACTTTGAGCGTTCAAAAATCGAGAATCAGTCAAAGTCTTCTTCACGTATTTCAAAGGCTCTCCACAAACGCGAGGATGATTTTTTTTAGATTATCGTCATATCTAAAAATCTGAATGGACGTTTATGCATCGATGCTTCACAAGGACATCTGAATCCTCAATGTGACCTCAAGGTTTCTACTGGCTACCAGGAGGTTCGGGAACATCTGCTACATTTAAACTATAATAATGCAACATCCTTTGGAGATTGGGGCGCACTTCTACCCCCATGATGTCCATCCAGACCAAAGGTCTCACAGGTACAGGAGTTTCATGATTGAAGAGATTCTTACTGACCATCCGGATCACAAGGTGTCAAATCCCACTGGAGACCTTCTCAAATTTGGAGTACATGCCCTTTTGTCCGCCAGACCATATCACAACCACTTAGGTAAGTACCGTGACCTTTCAGTCAGACAATATTTCGAGATCCGGCGTTGACAATCCTTTAATCTTAACCTTCTCTTAATACAGGGACATTCAAATCGCAGAACCTCACTATTTGCCTACTCAAAGATAAAAGACTACACGTTGTCTTTGCAGACCAATACAAAGCAAAACAGATATGTCAGACCGAAAAATGCAATGAAGTGGACCGAGCAAGCTTTTGAAAATTTCAAATGCACGTTCATTTCAGGCCCACTTCATGCTTTCTTTTCTGTTGAGAATCTGGGAAAGAAAACTCCAACTAGCCGCTGCAAATAGCCTAAATAAATAATAAAACTGCAAGTTCGCTCAAATAAATTTCAAATTTTAGTGGTACCAAGTGGTACCAAAGGTATAGCCTACAACCTGCATTGATAAATTCACGGCTTTTCAACAACTTTGAATTGAATTACAGATTAAGGAAATTCTGATGAAAACTGCTAAAATCGAGTAGAAATGACTAAAGTTACTGTGAAGTTAAATGGTTGGAAATAACGATGTTTTTGTAATAAAAACAGTTTTACAGTGAAGCAGCCAATTTCGAGGTTGACGCTGAAATATTCATGTAGGCTACGAAAAATAAACAGTCAATTTTTAAAATAGATTTAAGGTGAAAAGTAACCTAAGACAAATACACCTTTGTCTGTTTTGAAGTTGAGTTATTCAAGATTTATAGGATCCTTATGTAAATTCTTATAAATTAAAAAGTATACAAGTCAGTTGTAGCTAATATAGCTAGATCGATCAGCGAAATTTTATTTTAATATAGGCTAATGTTATTTATATTATTATTTTATAGACCTAAAGGCATATATCAGCACATTCACGTTGATTAACCTTTAAGGATCCATCCAAACCCTTTTCTTTCTTCTTTTTTGACATGCGCCTTTCATGAAATGCCAAGTAGTTTTAATTCAGACTAAATTATCATGGCTAACACACACAACTGTTTGATTTCCAGTCCTGAAAGCAGACCAGACCAGTATCCTGAAGTTCCCAGTGTCTCCTCTGTCCTGCTCACTCGGGTCACCGCTGGGCTCCGCGCTTCTGTCCGGAGCTGCGGGTCTGCAGATGGGCTCTTCATCCCACCATCTCCCGCTGGACCTCCATCTTCGGGGTAAACTCGATTCTGGAGCTGATGCAGTGAGCAAGACGAAGAAAGGAAGGAGGAGTAGGACTGTGTTTACCGAACTACAGCTGATGGGCTTGGAAAAACGATTTGAGAAACAGAAGTATCTCTCGACTCCTGACAGGTAAACTCGATGATTTTAATGTAAAGTATTTTACGTATAAGACAATGTCAATGTTTGACTTTTTCCCAACTGTAATATTTTGTTTTTGTATATAGTTTACATGTGGGTATTGTCTGCGAAATGGCTTAGTCGACATCTTTCTCTTTTACAGAATAGACCTGGCGGAGTCTTTAGGCCTGAGTCAGCTTCAAGTCAAAACATGGTATCAAAACAGAAGGATGAAATGGAAAAAAAATCGTAAGTTCTAATAATAGGTCTACAAATTATGATTCAACTCTCATACCTGTGAACACTTAAGCTGATGTGTACCGTTGTTGCTTTCAAGGTGTTGCAAGGAGGAGGACTAGAATCTCCGACCAAACCCAAGGGCCGTCCAAAAAAGAACTCCATCCCCAGCAGTGAGCAGCTGTCGGAGCAGGAGAGGACACGAGAAGCCGATCGCTTATCCGACGGCGGGGCTTCTTCACTTTCTGATGCAAATCAAGAGGAATAAGCGAGAACATCCGAATACGTTTATCTCCAGGACGCGATCGGGCCCACAATCAGCCTCATCGGATCATTGCGCGCCGATGCCTTTATGATGGCACTTACACAGACCTAACCACTTGGCCTGATATTATACTACCTATGTGTTTTGTCTGTTTGTTTGATTACGCCAACTTTTGCGGGCCTCGAAAAGTCATAGCCTACTGAACTTTTTTCCATGGACCAGAACGGTGGTTGGTAGTGAATGGCCTTTCTCTCAGCATTGAAGGCTGTGGTGTCATTGACTTTTTTATCAGCATATATTGTGCTTTTTTATGATTTTCATTGGTATTTCAAAAAGATAAAAAAAAAAATTAAAATGTAAAATTTCCGAAGACAGTTTGACGTTGTTGCATTGTGACGTTCTTTCTTAAACATGGCACCACAAAAGACACAAATGACAGCATGAAACTCAATAATATTAATAATAAATGTAAAATTCCTCGTTGCATTTTTCGTTTAATGTTCTGTCCAATTATTCCTCTGTTTCTGAGGCACAGCGATTGCGGGCTGTGTAATTTTATGCGGAATTGTTTATGGCGTAACTGAGCGCCATCACACCGCGCATTAAACTTCTTTTGGCGTGTTTACGCAGTAAAAGTAAATATGTGGTAACACAATATTTTCGAAGTGAGGTTATTTATTTTCACAGAAAGATCCTTTTAATCAAAGACACTGGTTATGGTGCCAAGAAGAAGTGTCTGAAGTAAGCGATTTGCAGTGTGATGAATGTGTAGGCCTGTTCATTTTGTAAAAGTATTTGCAAAATCTAAAACGATCTTATTCTGCTGATAACTTTGGAATTTGTCTATTAAAAACATAAGACCCCATGAAATGAATGATAAATATTTGGGAACTTAAAACTCTTATATTTAAGTCTTGAAGATTCTATTAAACATATTTTATTAGAAAATATTTTTATTTAAAAAAAATATTTACAATATACATCTATTATTTACAATACATGTTTATACCCCCCAAAAATAAGTAACGGAATAAAAAAATGTCCAAAAGGAAATAAATAAATAAAAATCAGACCATCGAAGTGATACATTAGCAAGTAAAAGTACATGAGGTTGTTATTGAATCTCTGTCTAAAATATATAAATAATAAACGATACGCTTTTATTCTAGGAGGCACATTTAATTAAAAGAGTTCGTTATTTTAATATCATATCATTGCTGAATGGAACCACGAACAAAATGACAGTTGGCTGAATTTCTGCATTTTTATCAATTTCATAATATATTTGGCTGTACTTAATTTGAGACA
Organism: Chrosomus eos; assembly: GCA_036326025.1. Taxonomy (NCBI): domain Eukaryota; kingdom Metazoa; phylum Chordata; class Actinopteri; order Cypriniformes; family Leuciscidae; genus Chrosomus; species Chrosomus eos. The sequence goes on along the minus strand of CM070839.1, from coordinate 12,253,317 downwards.
AGACATTTGTGATTTTTATTAAGTCCATGCATTTAAATTTACACAAATAAATACACCAATGAATATTTCCTTTCACAATTTATTTTTTAAATACCAAGGCTATATAGGCTATGAAGCCTAGGCTATATATCAGCGAGGACGTAGCCTACTGTAAGTGGAGAAAATTACTGATACCCTGTCTGTAATAATAGAGAAAATAACCTACTGTATAGTAGCCTACAGTTTAAATCGCATGTTCATGGTTTCATTTTACCAATGAGAACTCCAGACAGTGTATTATTCAAAATCATACAATAAGGAATAATGATGAGCTGCAGTTCACAATTGTCTTGGTTAATTGAATCCTTGAACTGTTCGCTTTATTCGGTATAAATTCTGTAGAATGGAGTTTTAGTGCCAGGACAGGACCATCATTAATTAAAAGGTTTTTAGCCATGTGCAAGGCATTTCACTCCGCAACCCAACCTATCCGTCTATCCACCTTTCCGAAAATTCGTGTTTAAATTATATATAGGCTATTTATATACATAGTAATTTATATTATATTAACACTGAAAAATAATGATATTATTTTAGGGATATTTGGGAATTTTCGAACATATTTTTAATGTCTGTATTCAATATTTATTATATTTACGTTTAGCGTATCAGTTGTTGTCCATTAAGACCAGGAATAATTATAATAGGCCCAAGTGTCAACACGTGCATCTAACTTTTAAAATATCAAAAAAGGCTATAGTTTGCTGTAACTTTATGACCCTGGCTCCACCCAGCACTGCGCCTGGAATTTTACTAATAAATCTAATTGCCTACAACATGTTTAACTGTATGTAAGTGCAAAGTGAAATAACTTTTATTTGAACGCAATACTATAGAAAAGGTTATATAAATTATGTTACAGGCCTATACATATACCAGATAACGAGCTCACTTTCTATTCTGAGAGAGATTTGTGAGTTGGCTACATAGTTATTTAGCATAGGTTAGGTTTAACCCCACCCCCCCCCCCACAATTTCTTAATAAATAAATGGGGCTAAATTAAACATAAGATATTTTAGTGTATTGTTGTAGCCTTTGTTTGATTGTTGTCTTCTTACGTGACGTCGTCGTTGTTTTAGATTAAATGTTGGATTGAAGTCTGTTCGTTTCAGCAACACGTCGAGTGAAGCACATCGTGACTGGAGCTGTCAGATGCATATGTGCTGAATTAACACCAAAACCCCTCCAGCGAGTGTCAGCCGACATCAAAATACTGCCAAACACAGAAATTACACGTTTTTTCTTGTCTAAAAGATATTGAACCTTAATAGGCTGCTGACGAGGGTAATGACAATATTATTTTAATATTTGCTGTGGTGCAAGAGTAAAAAAAATTTTTTTTAAAATAAAATTAAAAACAAATTCTCATTAGGCTACTTAAAACTTTTTATGAAAAAAGTTACATTGCAAGTTACAGTAATCCTAAAAACCTTGAATTGCGTGACCTATTCGATATTTGTACAAAATGAATGCAAATCAAACGTTATATATATATATATATATATATAATATAATAACTATATATATATATATATATATATATATATAATTTGAGAGTCAGATGCAAAAGCTCTAAATGCTCTGAATTTTCTTTAAAATGATCATTTTTATCAGCTCGTTATTTAAATTAGTATTTCACTTAATGACAATTAATGGGTATTTTCTGCCATTTAGTGAAATTATTGAACTAAATATCAGCTGATAAAAATGATCATTTTAGAAGAAAATTAGATGGCATTAGAGCATTTGCAAACTGAACTTTCATATATATTATTAAATTATATAATAATATTATAATAATTTATATATGATAATATTAATTATAACACACACACACACACACACACACACACACACACACTACATACAGTAAGTACATTCAATTGGAAACATTACAATTTATAAGTTTAAGAATCATTTATTCTTTAAGTGACTTATGATCACCAAGCTGCATCTATCAAATACAAAAACGTAATATGTGATTATTACAATATGAAACTTTTCTATTTTCAATTATATGTAAATATATAATTTAATATAAACACCCACACACACACACCACACACCACAACACCAACACACACAACACACACACCCACAAACACCACACACCACACACACCCACACACACACAACGTCTACCATGATACAAATTTAAATACATATTGGTTTAATTTGGACATGCTTTTCGAGGAAAGAAGAGGATGATAATGATGAAGAGGAAGAGTGGAAGGTTCTCATTTCAAATCTCCTTTGCTAGGGTAACAATTTCTTTATTGAACTGTGATAATTATTGCAGGTCAAATATTTCTCGGGAAATTGTATCTCTCAGTCTCTAAAAGAAAGAAAAGAAAAATAATGATCTGTTTAAGTTGCACATAGCAGACTAATAAAGCACAACCAACTAAAAATACGATGGACATCTGAAGTGACTTTTCGTTTCCCCAACCTTGACCAAATACAAAATTACATATCACCAAATATCATCACATAACAAAGCAGCTTTCTAACATATGGAGGTCTTTCCAAACAATTTAATAACCTACAATTATTTCCTTTTGGTGTTTAACTGGAATACAAGGAAACAAATGTAGTTGACTGAATCATCAGAGTGAATTTCTGCAAGTGATGGAGACAGATGTTTATAACAAAAAAAAAAAGAACCCACAACTACCAATTTACTGTAGACCACATCTCATTTACACATGCAAAGCAGTTAAAGAGACAAAAATGTAATGAAAACACAAGAAAAAATGAACTCAGGTAAAGCGGGGGTCTTTAGGAGACACAACCACAGGATTGTCGTTTCAGTTTCTGTTCCACAAGACACTTAACGCTGCTAAGTGCACAATGACAACAGTACAAGTTTTAGGAAATAAACCCTGCACAATCATGTACAGCTCTTCCTTCCTAATGGGACATTTAATGTTATTTGCAGTCTTGCAGCGTCATTAGCATGGATTTCATCTGAACAAAAGAGATGGGTTTACAATACAGGTGCTGAAATTTCGCTCAGAGACTATTTAGCTTAAGAGCTTGTGGAAAATAAATGCACACATTGTCCTCTGGATTGAAGGGAATCCACTGTGGATGAAGTCATGGGTAGGAATGCCTAATGCACTCAAGTGAACAAAACCTCATCCCAGAAACAGACTTTCAGCCTGGACTTGATAAACTCCAAGTCTCTTCAATCAAGATCAAGATTTTAAAATGATCCCGCAAAGCCGAAAATATATTTTGCTCCATTGTGCGATCAGACAACCTCTTTTAGGTAGATCAAAATGCTTTAAAACACAAAATCCCAAACTCTCCATCAGCATGCATTACCTTTCCTAGTGTTTTTGTTTTAAATGACTAACCGAGCATGCATGTCTGAAGGCCCCAAACTCCCCATGTCTCGGTTAAACAGTTTTATCATTCGTCAGCATTCACCCATGTCATACTCAGGTCCTGTTGCAATCCTTATGCAGATTAAGAACAGGTGCACACACACTTCTAGCAACAGCATGAAAGGCAACCAGTGATGACCGTGGCAACTTTCAATACCTGTAATCATGTGTTGTGAAAGGTAGCGTGTTTACGGACTGCGCAATGCCAACTCCAGACGTTCAGCACACGGCTAAATGCTCCACATGTCTTTTCTTTCCTGTCTGGACCTAGTGAAGGCCGAGCGTTGGACGGCAATGACTTCCGACATAAATTACAATCAGCAGGAAGAGTCAGCTATGAGGAATCTGGTGATTTGGAACTTCCACGTGAGATGCAATTTAATCATTAAGTGGACTCTGTTGGGGTGGCATGTTCGTGCGCTGATGCAAGAAGCGAACTAGGATGAGTGGGGGAGGGTGACCCTAAATTTCTGAGATGGGTGTTTGTGGAGTCAAAAGGTGCACACTTAAACAGAACTCAACTTAGGGGCCCACAGTTGAGCGTCTGCCCAGCCACACACAGGAGAATTCTTCACGATTAAAGCCCCTCTGATTAATCTAACTTATGTGCCAAAACTGCACATGCTGCGTATGATCCCAATTACGCTGAAACTCGATTCAGCATGGAGTACCTCTACGGTTGTCCAGCCTCCCCCTGTTTTCATTGGACTGTGTTTGACAGCATGCTATAATGTCACTCTCTGTTTAAATTTTAAGTGATAACGTCAAATGTGTTTAACACACTTTGAACTACATTTACTTTTATTTCATTGTAATGAAACATTCACCCCAAAAATGAAAACTCTGCCATCATTTTCTCACCGTTTTGTCGTTCCAAACTGACTTTGATCCTTCTGTGGAACACACACACACACACACAAAAATATATATATATATATATATATATATATATATATATATATATATATATATATATATATATATATAATTTTATAATATATTTTACTCTGTGTTTGTCTACATAATAAAAGTCAATGGACCCAAAAATGTCAAGCTCCAAAGAGGACATCCATATAGTGTGAAATTATTCCCTACGACTTGACTGGTAAATTACAAGTCTTCTGAGGCAACATGACCACTTTGTATGATGAACAGATACAATTCTGTGCACGAAGTTTGTGTTGCCATATTAAGAGGCATCACACCAGATTTGTCATTCCATTGACTTCTATCATTTAGACAAGAACAGCTAAAACATTCTTCAAAATATCTTCTTTTGTGTTTCAAAGAACAAATAAGCCATATGAATTCAGAATGATATGAGTGTGAGTAAATGTAAGAAGTTTAATTTTGGGTAAACTATGCATTTAAGATACACCCCTGGTTTCACAGACAAGGCATAAGCCTATTAGCCTGACTACGTCAGACTTCGTACTTCCGCTCAATTTCATTTCGCTTCTGTACTCAGTCTGACACAGCGGCCTATGGCTGTGTCCGAAATCTCCACTCAAACCACTACTCCCTAACCCATATGTAGGGGTGGGAAGTAGAGCACTATATAGTGAGCTCACCAGCATAATAGAAACACCACTTTCGGACACTAGTCGATCACTACTGTCGCAAATGCGTATTGTCGCGCTGCTCTCCTTGACGTTCAACCGTCATTTTTACGATCAGCGCAATGCATGATGGTATGTAGGGCTTGGGTTAGTGACCATCGATTGTACACTACTTTTCAAAATGCATTCTGGGATACATTGAGTGGACTATATAGGGTATAATAATCATCACTATACATTCGGACAGCACTACAAAATGGCGAGCACACTATATAGTCCACTATATAGTGAGTAGTGGGAGATTTCGGACACAGCCTATCTATCCGTTTTCCTCCGGCCTAAAAACAGCCAGGCCAATCAACGAACAGAGGGCGGGCTGAAAGCCGTGACGTAGTCGCTAAGCGCCGCGTTTAAGATTAGAGCTGCGTCCCAATGTGCATACTATGCCCTAAATAGTATTGAAAATTACTAATGTCACATACTATTTAGGATGGATAGTATGCATATTTGGAAGCAGCTTAGGTCAGGGAAATCAAAAACGACCGCGGATATGGAGACGCGGATGCAATTCGCTCTGTTGTGGGGAATATTCTCGGCATTAGCAAACTGAAGCCCGAACAAGAAGAGTGTGTATTAAACATTTTTAATGGAGGTGACGTTGTGGCCCTACTCCCTTTGGGAAAAGTTTAAATTATCAACTATTACCGATCATCAGCGAGAAACTGGGGAGCCTTTTGACAGGTCAGTGTCTCCTTTCTTTTCCAGGTCTTAAATATTGCCATGACATGCTGTAATCTTGCAATTAAGTTGCAGCATTTCCGACAGACTCGAGATGAACAAAGAGCTGTGTTTAACCCTTTATGACCTGCCATAGAACAATTCCACCAGAGTATATCTTTGTATTTTTTACATGCTGTGCTGTCATTTTTTTGAGCATTTTCATATGCCATACATCAAAATAATCCTTACTCTCCCAGTTTGAAGGCTATGTTTGTAATAAATCAATAGTAACTATATAAATATCTCAAAAGTGCAATAAACAAAAAGAAAAAAAAATTATTAATTTTTTTAACATATTTTCTTCAATACAAAAAATTAATAAATGTCAACTTCAAACTTGTCAATGAGAAATACGTGCACAAAACAATTTAAAACTATACAGAATTGATTTGAACTGTTTACATAAATTAGTTTTTAAGATATACTCATTTTTACACTCATTCAAAAAAAAGGCGTGTACTTTCGTTTAGACATAACGCTGCGTGCGTGCGCGTGCGCGCGCCCGCGCGTAGCGCGTGTGTGTGTGTGTGTGTGTGTGTGTGTGTGTGTGTGTGTGTGTGAATGTCCTTGTATTTGTGAACGTCTAAAGGAGAAAGAAATAATAAAATAAAGCGATGGTAAAAAGAAAATAAGGATATAAGGAACATATAGCAAATGGGAGTCAAACGGGAGTCAAACGCATGGTCAAATGACGCAGCGTGTGACGTCACAACATGTGACACACCCGGGGGTCATAGTGCACAGAACGTGATACGTCAATGAGTCATCGGAAGACGTAAATATCAATCGCAGATCTACAGAACATGTGTGGAAAGACGTGCAAAGCATTTTTGTGTTGTTGTTTTTTGTAAACGAATATTACGCAGTTTGTACAGACTGATTAGAGGGTGAAAACAACGCAACATGGGCATGTTGGAGGCTTGATCTGAACATGTTACATCTCTGGTTTTGTATGCAAAAAGAATGATTGAGCTAGCCATTTGGTTTCAGTTTCTATAGGCTTTTAAACAGACACACGCAAATGGGAGCGCCGACGCTCCCGTCGGTCTTAAAGGGTTAACAGAACTAATCCTAACTTTGACAGTTGGCTGCAAATATTTTTTTGTTTCTCTCTACTGTCAAATATCAGTTTAGAGGCCCTGATTGTACCGTGGATGCGTAGATTAACTTCGCATAATCTGCAAAAGTCGTTTACAGCCATGTTCACTCCGGTATTTCGCTCGCATCATCAAGTGTTTACAGCAGGTTTACAGTGGAAGTTCGATCATAGATTTGAGTTCGATGCATGATGTCTGTGGTTCGATGCGGCTGTGTCGGAGCATAACATACGTCATAAATAAACTTATCTGATTGGCTTACGGGTAACCAATGATTTTAAACTTCAGACAAGCGCCCCCTAGCGAGAGAGAAAACACTTCTCTATAGGGTCTATGCACGAACGCTGCTGACGTATGTCCGGTAGGATCTCAGCCAGCGTCTTTACTTCCGCATAGCGCGTTCTATAGCGAAGTGTATAGCGGCAAAACTTTAATAAAATTAATTTTCTCAGAAACGGAGACAACGATTTTAGAAACTGATTCGCTAGTCGGATTTCGCATGATATGAGAGAATACTCACCCTCAAAGTTGTCGATGTAGCTCGAAATATATTATTTAAAGCCCTTCTCTTTTTTACTCTTATGTGTGACAGCTAACTGCCTCACAGTGTTAACATCATTCACGTTAGTCGCAGGAAGTTTTTGTAAACAGCGAGTGTGATTTGCCATTATCTCCACCTAATGCAAAAACGGTTTCCGACGCAGCACCGGATGTAACTGGGCGGGCTGAGACAAAACGCGGAAGCGATCGTGCATAGAGCCTATTATGCCATTCCAGACTCTGTCTACGAAGCAAAGTGAAGTAGCAGAGTCTGGGATTACCAGGCTGTAAGCCTATAGTCTCAGACTAAAATGCATGTTTGAGCTGTCTTAACTGAAAGTAACTTGCACTAGCATATCTTAAAATATGTCAGTGCCATTGTTTGGTCTCAAGATTCACACCAGTAATGTTTTTTTTCTAAGGCATGTTTATAAAAGCTACTTAAATGTCCTAATTGAACTAACGCCTAATCCTGGCTTAATCTAAGCCCTGTCTGTGAAACCAGGCCATAGAGTTCAGGCATTCTGAGAATCGATCCCATGACCTTGGCGTTGCTAGCTACATTCTTTACTGTTTGAGCTACTAAAAATAGGGATGCTATTGTTGCTGTTGGTTGTAGCCATGGCAATATATGCACCATGCTCACTGGCTGCATGCTAAAACACAAAAGTCCTATTCACTGAAAATGCATTGTGAAACATTTGCAAAATGTCTAAATAAATGCCTATTGCTACGCCACATTTATCAAAGCACATACTAAAAGACCATTTCTGAAGAACGGCGAGGTGATGACATTTTTACGAGAGAGGAAAATTCAAATATAGAGTGTATATGGTTTAAGGGTCTCTATGCCTCATTACTATACATGCACATTATGAGCTATTCATTGGGTTGAACGCTCTGAGCTCCTGGGCGGCTCTGTTCAGATCTCACTTGCCGAGCTCAGTAAGCGAGGTGTGAATAAGGTCTCCACTGTTTCAGTGTTCTTACAGGACCACGCCAGCGAGAGGGCACTCTCTCTCAGAGCCCAGCTTTAAAATAAACACAATTTGTATGTGTCTCAAAGCTTAACAGCCGTAGTTTGTAATTCCTAATGACCGCAATGTGCACGCTACTCGGCGTAATGCTCAAAAGCAGGCGTTATTGCGTCATTGTACAAACAGTACCAAAACACATGTTGTCTTCGCCTACGCTTTCGATCGGTTATTGTGTGAGTCACATATCATGCCGTCATTTTCGTCCTGACCTATTCCGTCCAGCGCAGCAGTTTCCCTGCAGCAAGTCAACAGAAAATATGTTTTGACATAGCATGAGTGAGGAGGAGGAATCATTCTGGAAAATGAAAAAAAGAGGGAGATCTAAAATTCATTAAGGAAAAAGTACTTCATTTCCCAGTCTTAATGAAACCCTATCAAAAGTAATATTTCTCCATGTAAGTGCTGAGACTTTCCTAAAGTGCAGCAAATGACTTCTCAAAGACATCAGACTAATGGGAGAAGGCATTAGAGCACATAAACAAGGACATCATTCCAGCTGTTCGGCTGCCAATTTGATGTTCCTTTTTTTAGCCGTGACCCCCCTTCTCTCATCCCCAACCCTTCCATTTATCCTATGAGCACAGTTTGCAGGAAATGTCAGCCCCCTGTGATTGATTTGAGATGGGCGATTCCCTGACTTCATGGTAGTATAAAGCAAGACAGCTGTTGGAAGAAATCAAATTCCAGCAGGAGCTGGAAAGACTTATTTTTTCCATCTCTTTAACTGAGCAATTGGCTCTGACCAGACGAGTAAATAAAAAACACGGCCGCAATGTGGCAGGAGGTGACCGAAGCGCTCATTATATAGCAATTATTGCACAAAAAAATCTTTCCTCTCAAAATCCAACTTGAAAGTCAATCCCACTTTTTAAAGACTTTTTAGAAGACACGACAAGAAGTGAGGATATGCTGTTCTCTGGATCCTCTTGTCTAGATTTTCTGTAACAAGTTCAAGACGTGCACATGGCATAAAACAGAAGGCTGACCCAGTGTTCTTGTTTATGCCTTTTGTGGGGATCCTTGAATGCTGTTGTTTTATGCCTGCCACAGACTGACCAATTTCGGCAATCCTATAAGATCATTACAAATCACACTGTAAGACATGGATCTAATAAACCTGAGTACGACATGTAAGACTGTACAATGATAACACCTATGGAATCGTAAGCTACGTCGCAAGTATACAAAATAAAATGTCATTAGCATGCGCTAGTAGTAAACAAATAGAGCAAGGTGAATCACACTTTGGTAATTGTGGTTTTTATGTGCGTTGAAAAAAGAGGAGAAAGTTAATAGGAGAATATGGACGATGTCATGGCTAGGGAAGGAGGCCAACTTGACATTACAATTTTGCAAATTGAGCTTGCGGTAAGTAGTTTTAAGTTTTAGCCCCATGTCGCGTTGATCAACACGCCATTTCATGTTGCATTTTTATTGGCTAGACAGTAGACGTAGGTCGTAGCAGCAAACACATTGAGATAATCATGCTACATTTCTGACACTGTCAGAAAATGATCTCAGGCTGTCTTTCGTCGCAAGAATGTGACAACGGCTGACTTTGAACCTCTCTCACTGTTTGACCACCGATTAGCAGCCACGACGCCAAAATCGCCACGATTGGTCATCTTTCGTCAGCCCAAAATCATACAATGTGTACCAGGAATTACGGTCAGGCTTTGGGAACATCTTTTATGAGGTGTTTTGAAGCAATGTGCTTTATGTACTCTAAATGCATGACAAATGCATACATGCAGACAAACCATTACTTTGCAAATACTACAAAGTTGCTTCCCAAACGATTCACATTAAGAGAGAAAGCATATCAAAAACATATGGAAAAAAAAAGGGAAAAACTGTTTATTTGACTTGAAATGGAGATTTGATTACTTTCATTGAAATAACATCCATCTTTGATATAAGACTGACTAAGAAATGCATTATACATTTAAAGTACACTCTTAAGAAAAATAGTTCTAAACTACCAAATTAGGGATCTTCAGCTTGTAACAATACAGCAGAACCTTTTTGGTGTGCTATATAGAATCTTTAAGGGTACCTATTATGGCATTTAAAATGTTCCTAATGTTGTTCTGGGAGTCCCCAACAACAGTTTTACATGCATGCAATGACAAAAAACACTTTTGTTGTCTTATAATATGCATTTATTTTTACCTGATTTGCTCAGCGATTCCCAAATGATTCGTTTGACGACTCATTTTTCAAACCCCGCCTTTGCATGACGCTATTCTGCGGTGATTGGTCAGACGACCCAGTCAGTTTTTTTCGCGTTAACCCAAAGCTACATATTGATAAAGCACTGGAGTACTACAATACACTCTATTCTTTATGACAACTCCAATAACAACGACAAACATTTTACATATTTCAAAAAACACACACACAAGCTTGGAGACATAAGCGCTGAGCGTAACTGACACACACACACACACACACACACACACACACACACACACACACACACACACACACACACACACACACACACACACACACACACACACACACACACACACACACACACACCACACACACACACACACACACACACACACACACACACACACACACACACACACACACACACACACACACACACACACTTATTGAGCATGCTACAAAACCCATAACAGCAACAATTATTAATAGTACTTACAGGTTGTGATTCGGAGGATGAAGCCGATCCAAATAAACTTGGTACTGAACCTTCCTTCAGTATCAGGCGACTCGCGAATCCACACTTGAACGCATTTATGTTTGTAAAGGAATCCTCATTAAAATGACGCGAACACAGCTCAAGGTGGCTATACTTGTGTGGTATAGTTGTAAATATAAACTCTAGCCAGTGATTCTTCACATGCTCGTCCCTGGGCAGTGAAAAAAAAGTTCGCTTTTGATTCGCACTTCAGAACAGCTCGTCGACATGTTGTTTTCACTGTTTTCGCGCAATGAGTGGGCGTGTCTTATTCAAATAACTTGTACAAGTGACGTACGAAAGTTAGAGAAAATGCATCGTTCGTCTATCGATTCATATCAGCGACTCAGAGTCGACTCTGACTTTTGAGAGACAATAACTTTGTATACGGTGAACTTTCATATTTAAAACTTTGCAGGATGTTTTCGTTCACTTAGATCTATGTTACACACTACATGAAAGGTAATTTTCAAAAATCCATGATAGGTACCCTTTAATGGTGTTATAAATAACCCTTTCAACAAAAATTTATTTTCATTACAATTAGTATATTAGGGGCGACAGTGGCTCAGTGGTTCATGTAGATTGTCTACAAACCGGAAGGTTGGTGGTTCAATCCCCGGTTCCACTTGACCAAGTGTCGAGGTGTCCATGAGCAAGACACCTAACCCCGGTTGCTCCCGACGAGCTGGCTGGCGCCTTGTACGGCTGACACCGCCGTCGGTGTACAGTATGAATGTGTGAGTGAATGGGTGAATGAGAGGCAAAATTGTAAAGCGCTTTGGTGGCCATTGGGTCTATGAAAGCGCTATATAAATGCAGTCCATTTACCATTTATATAATCTTCATATTATTAATATTATGTTTTATAAATTATTTATAAAACATAATATTAATAATATGTTTTATAAATTATTTATTAATATAGTTTTTTTTAGCCCTCTATCTGCCTGGTCTTATATCTTTGTTGTCTCTATTTGGGTTTTACGTTTTAAAAAAACATTGTGTTCTTGTTCATGTACTTTTATTTTTCATTGACATGGCTGATTGTAGCAAAAATGACAGTGCTCAAATAAAAGTTGTTAGCTGAATACATTAATAAATAACAATTGACATTGAACATGATATAGATGTAATGAAGACCAAGTTCCAGTGAAATATCTTCACAGTCTCCTATGATGTCTTTATACGTCCTTCATTTTATGTTTTCTGAGTGGCAGTTTCTCTCTGCAGATCATGAGATTATGGCACGGGACAGAATCTGAAATATACAATTGAGTTTAGAGTTACATTGTGTCTCTTTTGTTTGATTATGTAAAAACAATTACGTTCATGAAGGTCAAAATTAGCAAAATGAACAGAATGACCCTGTTACCATGTTACAATGATATAAAGTCATTGTATAGTTTTAATGTTTTTTGTGACTGGGTATGTTTAGGCATAAAGTCATAATTAAAAAAAAAACTATATGGATCATACTTTCCATATCTCTGTTACTTATACTTTGTGGAGAAGAGAGGATGAGTATCCTTAAAGAGCTGCTCACACTACATGTTCTGTTAAACTAAAAGAAAAAGACATGATAATGTTGACATTATTGTTAAAACTTTTAAAAGTTATAATTTATAGACATTTTAAGAAAGAAATCATTTACCTGTTGAGATTATGTTGACAGTCTATGTAGTTGTATAAGCTGAGCTCCAGAAAATCAGTAATAAGGAGGCTTTGACAGTTACAGATTTGAAAAACAAAAAGGCGGGAATAAAGACCCCTAAACTCTAACACAAAGATCCATTTCAGCGTATAAAGGGTTCTTCAGGACGATATGATACTAAATAGGACTGTTAATACGTGTAAAGAACCTTTAAAGAACCATATTTTTTTCTTTCTTTATCAGTGTATTCAAAAACATTTACTTATATTTTCTTATTTATCATTTGGACACTGATCTGTGGTGACTGTAGTGATGGATATTGCTTTTGCGTTTGCAAGCTGGGCATTACAATCACACTGTCAATCTATACAGATAATTATCAAATTAAATAATTTTTGGATATAATTTTGAGCAGAAATGTATTAATCTAGCCATTTATCTGCGAGTCAACTGTGTAGTGTAGCCACATGTATTGCCAGACTTTTTTTTTTTTGACAATTTTTATATTTAATAATTATAGTTGAAATATTTTAACATTTTGATTTATTTTTTAATTAACAACTTGTAAGCCGTTGATATATTGGCAAACATTACATTTCAATCAACATTTTGTTAAACTTTACTAACTTATGTAAAGCGAACAACAGCATTATTATATATAAAAAAAATTGGCCTATGGTCAACTTTCTTTTTAAACAGTTGCTGAAAATATAGCTTTCACAAATATAACAAAGAATGAAGAAACAAAATACTGGTGAGCCATGAATTTAAAAAAAAATCTATAAATAAAAAACTAAAAAATATTTAAAAGCATTGGTTTTTAATAGGGCTGACTAGTGTTGGGGAAGGTTACCTTTAAAGCAATGCGTTGCAATATTGGATTACGGTAGTCCTTAAAAAAGTAACTAGAAGTATTGTCAAGTTATGATTTAACAGGCTTTACTTATAAATTGAAAACCAGGGGCAAATTTCCAGATTGTGTCTTCTATCCCTGCACCACTCTATATTGTTACTTAGTTTTTAAGGAAAGTAATATGTTCCATTACTTTTGCGTTACTTTTTCTGACATTTTTGCTTATTTGAGTAATGTTCTGAGTTTGCATTTCACAGTTTTATTCATTTTGAAAAATGGTGAATCTGTTTTTGTGCAAGTGAGATGAGTAAATGCATGCTAGAACTGCAATAACCATCATGTTTCCACACAACGCCTCTGCACTTACTCCTGATTTCTCTCAACAGGAGACGTGTCAAAACATGGGAAAACAAAGTAACTTGCGCTATGTATTTGAAAAAGTAAGTCAGATATTTTGTTGTAAATTTAAAAGTAATGCATTACTTGTTACCTGAAAAAAGTAATCAGATTACATGCCTTGTATTATGTGTAATGCGTTTCACCCAACACTGTGTCTGACTGAAAAAGAAGTCAAGCAGGCAATAGTGTGATACAACCATTTTGTTTCCAGTCAGACAAATAAAAAAAACAATGTGCCCTTTCTTCCGGATGTTGCATAAACCCAGCCAAAAAGAAAGAAACTGGTGAGTCAACACTTTTTGTATGCAATATGCATCATATGGTCAGTGAACGGACTGGACGTTCATGGGAATGCGGTCTGAAGTTGAGACTAAGTGGAGTGTAACTGCTACAAGCTATATTAAGACCAAATCAATCAATCACAGCCCTATAATGACAGATGGACTCTGTACAAACACTCAAAACAATACAGAGCCTCCAAACCCGGCCGCTCAGCACGCAGCAATGAGTGGTCTGCACCACACTTCTTTTCACTTTCATCAATTTATAGCCCGAGTATATTAGCTATGATTTATGTCTTTGCCTGCCTTTAAAGGTCTGGATCTCATAATATATTACTAGCTTGCTCTGTTCCTGGCTCCTCAAACCACATAAACATTTTGAAGTAAGAAATGGTCATTGAGAAAAGTGTTATTTGAGTTTTTAGCATTCTAAATAAAGTAGTCAGGGCAGCTGAATCAGTACGTGCTGTGGGTCAGAATGAAACTCTGTGGTTGCGGTCGACAGAACGGCAGTCATTAAGAGGTTGAAATAATGCAATATTGTTTCTCCCTATTCTGCAGTTTCTTGTCAGAGATGTTATCACACGGCTTTGAATGACTTCAGGACTTCCGGCCATTTTCGTTTAGAGAATGCTACGTAATTGTAATGATCTGGAAAATAGTAGCGAGCCGGTCACACTCTGTTGTTTTTTGTCACTGTTTATGTTTTAAGATGACGGATAGTTTAAGTTGGGAATAGAAAGTCTTTAACATTGTAATCACTTCTTTTTTTCTCTGCAATATGTGTACACAACAATCAGTGGATAAAAATGTGGGTTACAAGTCTATTGTGTTAGACATAAGAAAGAAATATACCGTAATTTTTTTTTTAGGATCCAGATGGGCCGCATTTGTATGGAGTACAATCGGGACATTGCATCATTGACCAAATTGGATTTCACTAGCATCAGAGAGAAATGTAGCCTTTACAGTAAAACGGCCATATTGTGAAATAGTATTACAACTTATAATAACTGTTTTCTATTTTATTAAACAGTTGTCAACATTTGAAGTGGATAAAAAAGTTAATCAAAGTTGTCCTAAGACAAGAACGGGTATCGTTCAAAATTCAAACACCATGTTCCTGTCTGGGATTATAAATGTTTTTACGGTCACTTTTGATGAATTTAATGTGATTTTGTCTCTGTTTGTTTTGAGATGTAACGTTTAGAAAAGAAAGTCTTTAACATTGTAATCAGTCACTTTTTTCTGGAATGTGTGTAGCCTACACAACAATCATTGGATACAAATTTTGTCCATTGAGTCCATCGTGCTAGACGTAGGAAAGAAATATAAAGAAATACAATATAAAAAAGACAAATGCAACATTACGTGATTAAAAAAATTGGATTTCACTAGCATCAGAGAATCTGTTAGTCTTTAATGTGATTTAAATACCAAAAAAATCTTCTTATTACAGCCTGATTAACAACAAGTAGACTTGGCATAATGTGGTCAATCCTTCTTATTAAGTCACATTCAAACAGCTGTGAGATCTTGCTAATGTTAGCCAAGCCAGCTGACTAATTCTGTGAAATAAAATAACGTTCAACTTAATTTATGTAATTTGCAAAGGCATATTAATGTTTACGGAATTATCAGTGCAGCCAAATATTACAGATTGAAACTGCTAATGGCTGACAAAACGCTCGCTTCTCTCTCACACACACACACGCTCAGTTGTGACTGATGAATATTACTCCATCAAGCAGAATGAAACTACGCCAAGCGACTGAGCCAATCAATCTGTCGGTTAGAATGATCAAGGCTGTTTATATGACACTGCAATGGACAAATACGCCATAAGACACAGTTTACACCCATAAACAGATGTTTTGCATCAGGTACGTGGTTTAGTCGGCTGTTAAGGACGTCTTAAATGACCCCAATCAGGGAATGACAGAATATTTGCCAAAAAAAAAGCCGCTTTTGGTTATTGAAACCTCAAATTTTAACTTCTACGTTTTCCGTGAAACTTTACAGTGCACACGGCGTTCCCTTTCGAAAACGTTCACGGCGTGTTATGCAGGAAGGATGAATGAGAGCGATTCCAAGGAAAATACCAAACAAGCTTTCAAGTGTGAGTCAAAAATGAAAAAAATAAAAGTTGTAGAGACAGAAAAGGCGATTTTTTAAAGCCCACCCAGTCCATACTCTTACATCCATCCTTTTAGGACTCATTCAGTGATGGCTAATTGGGTATTAATGTGCCAAAAAAATCTAAATGAAATAACATAGTATTTGCCAAGAAAATCTAAGAGGAACACGTCTCGAGATTCAGCACGGAGAGCCGCACTGGAGCTGGCAAGAGATTTATGACATGTTAACGCAGTCGACGACAGGGCAAGGCATCCCGCTGCGTGTGCATTAAGGAGCCGGCTCTCTTAAACATGCTGATCAAAATATTAATGCTAGGAGTAAACACAGGCTCTTTATCTGACAGTGATTTACATTACAAAGACCTTAATCCAAGAGCAAGCCAGTGCTTCCCTCATTAGCCGCAACCTTTACCTCACACTTCTCAGCGACGCACACAGGTGGATGCACTACTCTGGGTGACTGTTGTGTTTATGTTATCTTTTCATAAGCTCCGCTTGAAATTTGTCAAACTGCATCATTGTTTAACTATGTGCCAGTCAAACGCAGGCGTGCCAGATGGTTGCCTCTCCCCCAACCTTGCCCTTGGCGGTTTCAGTCAGACCGAATTTCAAGAGTGAAGTGTCGGGTCCACTGACTTGCTTTTTTCACACCCTTTTTTCATTTGCTTCTGCCAGGGTCTGCCCATGGAAAGGTGTAACGGCATTCACCGAAGCTGACAGGACGACTAATCTAAAATGGACAGATGGAGAAAAAAAGCGCTCTCAAGTAGATGCACATAAGTTATATGACTGTTAAAAAAGCATAATTGCTGAATTGTTTAACATAGCATTTTCTCATAGGGGTTAGAGTTATGGAAACTGTTAATGACATCTTGCACTGAAACCGAGACCATGGAAAAGTCAGAGAAATTTGTCACCATTTCATTAGGAAAATAGAGAACCTACCGCAGATGCATGTACTTTCTGAAGGGCCGTTTTTATGCTACAATAACTTAGTGCAGCTAAAAAGAAATTTAGAGCATAGATGTAAATGTTTTGTAGGGATTGTAAGAATAAAAGAGGGAAATCCAACTGAAATAAAAAATCTGCACCTGGAATGAATGCAAAGGAGTTTTCCAGATGAGGCTAGGAGTCAAAGAATGTGTTAATGTGTTTAAGACAATCAACCGAAGATTAAGCCTAATAGCAATTGCAGATCTTTGTTTTGACAAGTGGAAAAAAGCACCCAAAATAATATTTACAGCAGACGAGTATCTTTTTACTAGATGGTGGATGAGCTTTGAATCAATTTAGCTAGCTAATGTTTGATTCTTTTTTTTCTTTTTCTTTTTTGAGTGGGTCTTTCACCTTGTGCTAGTCAAAATGTTACAAATGAGGTCTTCGCTGATCCATCAATCCATGGTGCGTTGGCCGCGAACACGGGTCGTGGCTGGATGTCATGAGTGAAGGTCCAGATGGTCCTATCAGTGTCTCTGCTTCAAATCTAAACAGGTTGACGTTTTGCAGGTGCTGGAAAACACTAGGATCAAGCGCAACTTCCTCCACGGTTTATAAAAGGAGACAAAGGTCAAGGCCTCCCAACACTACCTCTGATCAGTCCCATCATTCTCTGTAAGTTCTCTGAGCGCGGCGTGATACTGAGGACCCGGCGCTTGATAATGTGCAGTTGCAGCGAGAGACTGTGATTGATCATTGACTTGAAAGGACTTTTGTATATAATTCCACTCCCCATTTCAACATGGCTGGGTGTTTTTTTTTCTCTCTCAAGAGAGGGCAGTGCCTTGCAGTAAGAAAAAAGAGAGAATAATCAGTAAAAAACAAACCAAAAAGAGAGAAATATTACAGAATAAAAAAGAATAATTATAGAGACAAATAAAAACAAATAATTATAGAGTATTAGAGTATAATTTTTTTTGATCAAAAACACAGTATAAACAGTAGTTTTGTGAAATGTTATTACAATTTAAAATAACATTTCAATTAAAATTTTATATTTATTCCTGTGAAGGTAAAGCTGAATTTTCAGCAGTAATTACTCGTCACGTAAGTGTCACATGATCTTTTTAATTCGTATTAATGTTGAAAACTGTTATGCTGCTTAATATTTTTTGTGTGAAACTGTGAATTTTTTTTTGTATATATACGTTTACACTGTCACTTTTGATAAAGTTTATACATTATATATAGCAGTACTGTCAAAAGTTAGAAAATTTAAAGTAAAGAAGAGAAGATGCTCACCAAGGCTGCATTTATTGAATCAAAATACAGTAAAACAGTAATATTGTGAAATATGATTACAAAATAAAATAACTTTTTCTATTTTAATACATTTAAAAATGTAATTCATCCCTGTGATGACAAAGCTGAATTTTCAGCATCATTACTCCAGTTTTACATGATCCTTCAGAAATCATTTTAATATGATGCTGCTCAAGAAACATTTATTACTATTATTATTATCAACGTTGAAACCTGTTTTTTGTGGGTTAACTTCAGGCAAATGTTTGTCAACATTGATAATTATAATAAATGTTTTTAGCTGATAAGTATTTAATCCTGAAATCATCTTTACATCAAATGGAACTCGAACCATGAATTTACTTGAACTAAAAGAATCCCAAATACAGAGAAGGGGCTTTGCCTCCTCTTGTCTAAAGTCCCCCATACAGCACTGATAGCCCCTCCTATATGTACAGAGGTGAAGTAACAGCAATTGCATGCGCTGGAGTGCTGAAAGGCTCAACCTCTGCGCCCTTCTTCTGTCACGCTGAAATTAATAACCGTTGATTTGTATTTAATGCTCAATTTCCTCTCTATTATTACAGGCAGTGTAGCGATGGGCTTGGTTTGAGACAGAGTTCACATGACAGCCTTTCTCTTTCCCTCTCTCTCTCTTTCTTTTCCCACTCTCGCAGAATGCCAAATGGTTTGCACAAATGTTGCATGCATGTCAAACAACATCTCATTACCGAGTCACTTTTGGGGCTGTTAGTGCGTGCATGGAAAAATGGGAGAGTGTGTTTTGGGTTTAGTGTTCAAACTTTAAAACAGGAATGAAATATGTCCCTTACACTGCTCAAAATACACTTATGACGTTCGGTTGAGAGAAGTGTGAATATTTTTGGATGATATCTTAGGCTTTGAGCCCACAGTGGAGGGGAAGACGTGGGCATTGTGTCTCAGGTCAACAAAACAAAGAGAGTCATTACAAAAGCTGATTGAAATACAAAGCGACATTGTTTTATGGAGATAAATGCCCTAATTTTTCTTCGGATGTTCTCAGAGTTAATGTTTATTCAAATTGGGTGAAACATCACACCTCAAACTATTAAAGGGCCATTCAAGGTTTGTTCTGCATCATATACTTTAGTTGGATTTTTATGGTGTCATTTGTCAAACTTCGTACCTTTCAGTAACACATTTGTCAAAATTTATCAAAGTCAAATGGAAAAAAAAATTCCAAACACATGAAGTTTCACTACTCGCTCTAAAGAAAATAGGGAGAAATGACACATTGTTTAATCAGGCGTAACGTATTAAAGTAGTGTTGACTGTGATACAGTATCGCAAAAATCACTGATAATTTGGAAAGCCCTGGCTGTCTTCTTAGATTCACATTTATTTTTATTTTTTTAGCTATTTTTGAATAGAGTAGCAAACCACACTTGATTATCTGGCATAAATCATCTTCGATTACGGTCTAAAAGATAGCATTCGTAAGATTATTCACAAGTTTATTTTATTCTGAGTAATCAGTGCCCATCATTGCAGAAGGCACATAAACTGTGGTTGCAAAAAAATTAGTATACTTCCAGTTAATTTTATTAAGTATACTTAAAGTATATTTTGAAGTATAATATCAATGTACTAAAAGTATACTTGTAAGTGTACGTTTCAATACTTGGGGCTAAACTGGCCCCATTTTTAGTGTATGAAAGTATAGTTTAAGTGTAACAGTAGTAAACTTTGAGTACACAATTAGTTTATGAACTTGTTTCTTTTAAGTTAGACAAATCTAAATTGAACTGAAACTGGGCTGGGATTTCTATTTCCCAGCATGCTTCGTAAATGATAAAATGAAGTGTTACATGTTTATTTTGTGCAAGATTAATGTTAAGTGGGAGATTTAGTAATGTTTAATATTTTGCTATGCTAATTAGAAGAGTTTTTGTTAAGTTGGGATGTTTTAGGGTTTACCATCATGTGGAGCATGTGCTTGAGAACAGATTTGTTAAATGTTTTATACTGTACATTCAGCTATTGCTATGGAAAGCATTGTTTGTTACCAATTAACAAGTTACCATTCACTGAATAGACTATGTGCACGTTAGCATATGCTACTTCCGGCTGCGAAACCGATATGGGGTATCTAGTTTCCGGTAGCCTGATGGACAACGCAGATTATGTATA
The DNA here is from genome assembly GCA_036326025.1 of Chrosomus eos. Lineage (NCBI taxonomy): Eukaryota > Metazoa > Chordata > Actinopteri > Cypriniformes > Leuciscidae > Chrosomus > Chrosomus eos. The sequence continues at coordinate 12,232,427 of CM070839.1, read as the reverse complement.
TTTCTCCAGATGTCTTGGACATTAACCGAAGATTTCAGTCGATATTATAATATAATATTAGAGTCGATGATGTTCATCGACTGGTTAGTGATTTTTCTCCAGCTCCCCAGAGCAAGAGAGAGAAAGGGGTTTAAATATTACATCTCTCAGTATGTCATACAGGGAGTACACATGTAATACAGGGAGTAAAGGTATCCGACGTTGGGAAAGGGAACTAAAAAAAGTCCTCGCTCAAGACTAGGTACTAAAGAGTTATAGGAACTTAGTCCGGTCGGAACACGCGAAAAAAATGGTTATAGGAAGGTTCTAGGCACTGCAAAAGTCCCTCCGGGCGGAAAGCGGCTATAGACACCGTGAGTAGTGACTTTTTCCTTGTCAGTGGTTTAAAATATGTAGTTGGATTGTTTCATGTAACTTAGTTCTTCTCCCTCGCTGTGTTATGGCTTTGCCATGTGTGGATACATGTGCTGGTTACGTTCGTGAGACAGCTGATTAGTACTCTTGTCATTGACCGGAAAACAGTAACGTTACAGGAATCACCAACCCGTCGATCGCGGTCGACAAGTCGATCTTGGAAGCATTTTAAGTCGATCACGAAGAGTTTTCAAAATCAGAGAAAAAAGCCTATTGTGTGTAGTAAATGGTGTTCTAATCCATGTTGCTGTTACAATCACGTCATTTTTGCGGCGCGCACCTTTGGGCTCATGCGGACCCGTCGAGTTAAACAAGGCTTTACGCTTTAACCATTAAACCAGCTCAGCCACAGTAAGGTTTTTTATGTTTTAGGTCCAATGCGAACGATTAAACTAAGTTAACGCCGGTCCACTGATGTAAACAAGACGGCAACCGGAAACGAAGTACCCAACGTCCGCCCTCAAGCCGGAAGTTAGCATTTTTCTCGTGCACAGAGCGAATTAGCTCGCTAAAGCTTGTTAAGTTTTTGCTACTTAAAATATTTAAGTTGAGTTTACATTTTAAGTTAAATGCATGAATTCGCTAGCTCAAATATTTCAAGTTAAGTGCTATTAAAATGTATGAGTACAAAATAAAATTCTGCCAGTTCTGCTTTATTAAATTGAATTAAATCTGCTTAACTGATTCCCTCAACTGATTTGTGTTTTGCCAACTTATTCGGGTTTACAGTGGGTGACGGGTACTATCTACACAAAACAAATGTAAAATATCTTGGAAACAGTAGTCAATCAAGTGTTTTAAATGTATATTTTAATTGTGTTTTAAAAACATATTTGAATTCAGCACATCAAAATATGTAATAAAAATCACATTTTATCTCTGAGGCAGACGACTTCTAAAAATTGTTTAGACCAGTGTAAAAATACATTAGATATTATTATTGTTTTAAAGTAAAATGTCAGATACATACTTTTTAATTATGCATTAATAAATAGCATTTAAAAAATGCAAAAAAGAATTTACAAGGTGCCTTTCCATTGTGTCATAAACTAAATGAGTCGCACCATGTCAAAAAAACGTACTCGGTTACTAACGTAACCTCGGTTCTCTCTAGAGAGGGAACGAGTACTGCGTAATATCTTACGCTATGGGGAAAAACTCTTTTCCACGAGATATTGAAGCCAAAAATTATCCTTAATTTTTTATTAATGTAAAACGCTTTGCGGCAGCAAGCAGACATAGGCGAGACAGCTCGCGCGCCTATTGGCTGCCCTGCGGCAACAGCAGCAGCCTATCGAGAGTGGCTCTGCGCGACGTCACGACGAATGGGGGCCTTTCGCGCCCATATAGTCACGTCCCGCCAGAAAGGGCGTGGTCTCGCCCTATAACCAGGCTCGATAGCTGCTCTTACGTTGGTTTTCATCGCCGAAGCGAACCAGAGCGTATTCCAAGCACGGCAAGATACGCAGTACTCGTTCCCTCTCTAGAGAGAACCGAGGTTACGTTAGTAACCGAGTACGTTCTCTTACGAGAGTATCTCTCGTACTGCGTAATATCTTACGCTATGGGGAACACAATGCAACACGCCGTGCTGGTAGGGATCCAACACCAAAGTCCCAGGGGCCGAAGCCCGGGGCGCATATAGTGCATAATCACCATACACTCACAGAGAGTGAGGGAAGAGAGGCTAGAAGCATCATTCCCTGTAAATAGCATCCGAAAGGAGCTAATCATGTGACAAATAGACCATACCGTCAGGGTGAACATTCAGCCTGAGCTGGGTGGCCACAAGTGTGTCAACATTTTAATGAGCTGCTGTACCGGTCAGTGAGCAATACGCAGGTCAAACTCAGTATCCGAGCCGCACAGCGGGCAGATAGCACTGAATTTTATACCGCCAAAAGCTTAGCTTGTAAGGCGGGAACCTCCAAGTTATAGTATTTTATAAATGTAGACGGCGAGGCCCAGCCCGCGGCCATACAAATATCTTGCAGGGTAACCCCGCTAGACCATGCCCACGAGGAGGCCATGCCTCTTGTGGAGTGCGCTCTAACACCCAAAGGGCACTGTAGGCCCTTAGAAGTGTAAGCCAGCGCTATGGCACCGACTATCCATCTGGATAGGCTCTGTTTCGAAGCGGCAAGTCCCTTAGCACGGCCGCCAAACGAAACGAAAAGCTGCTCAGTCTGTCTGAAACCAGACGAGCGGGACACATAAGCCCTTAGTGCCCTGACAGGGCAAAGGAGACTCGCGTCCTTCTCCTCATTGAGAACCGGAAGGGCAGACAGGGAAATCACCTGGGCCCTGAACGGTGTGTTGAGGGATTTCGGCACATAGCCGTGCTTCGGTTTGAGTATGACCTTTGAGTCATTAGGTCCAAACTCCATGCATGACGCGCTTACTGAGAGCGCTTGCAAGTCCCCTACGCGCTTCACTGAAGCGAGAGCCATAAGAAACGCTGTCTTGAAAGACAAGTGTTTCATGTCTGACGACTGGATTGGCTCGAATGGGGCACCTTTCATGGCCTCCAAGACCGTGGAAAGGTCCCATGTCGGGACTGAAGGGGCCTGGGAGGGTTTAGCCTCCGAGCTCCTCTAAGGAAACGCACGACTAAGTCGCTCTTTCCTAGTGACTGGCCAGACACCGGTTTTGCAAACGTTGCTATGGCCGCCACGTATACTTTGAGCGTGGAAGGGGACCTGCCCTTATCCAGTAGCTCCTGAAGGAAGGAAAGCACTTCCGTAACCCCGCAGTCTACAGGTGAAAAGCCCTGCGCTTGACACCAAGCAGAGAACACAGACCACTTCGAGGAGTAGAGCCGTCTGGTAGACGGGGCTCTAGCCTGCGCGATCGTGTTTAACACTCCCTCTGGGAGGTCAGCGGGTACCCGTTGATGGCCCATGCGTGCAGGGACCACAAATCCGGGCGAGGATGCCAAATCGAGCCTTCCGCCTGAGAGAGGAGGTCTCTCCTCAACGGTAAAGGCCATGGGGCAGCGCTGGTCAGCTGCATCAGGACAGGGAACCACGACTGGTTTGTCCAGAGCGGAGCTATGAGTAGCACTGGGCATCCCTCCCTCCTGATTCGCTCCAACACCTGAGGCAGGAGTGAGACAGGGGGAAAAGCATATAGGGGGCGGCGGGGCTAAACATGGGCCAGCGCGTCCCGGCTTTTCGAGAAGAATCTCGGGCAGTGAGCGTTTTCTTGGGACGCGAACAGGTCCACCTGCGCTTTGCCAAACGTTTCCCACAGCAGCTGGATCGTCTGCGTGTGCAGAGACCATTCTCCTGCTGGGACGTTATTTCTGGACAGCCTGTCTGGCCCCACATTTAGGTGACCAGGCACATGCGCCGCTCTCAGCGAGAGCAGGTTGTGCTGAGCCCAGACCAGGAGGCGTTCCGTCAGCCTGTAAAGGTTTCGGGACCTGACGCCGCCCTGGCGATTTATGTACGCCACCACTGACATGTTGTCCGACCGGACCAATACGTGGTGGCCTATTATCTGGGGACAGAAGCGCCTTAGCGCTTTGTCGACTGCTATTAATTCCAAGCAGTTTATGTGAAGGAGCTTCTCCCGCGCTGACCATAGGCCAGCTAGCGGTCTGCCCTCGAGCAGCGCTCCCCACCCCGAAGTGGAGGTGTCCGTAGACACCACCTTCACACTCGAGGGGATCCCCAGACTCACACCTGACTGATACCAGTCGGTTGCTTTCCATGGTTTCAGAGCCGAAATGCACTGAAGGTCGACCCTGAGGCGAAATAGACCTGCGGTCCACGCCCTGGGGGGAACTCGTGCTTTTAGCCATAGCTGCAGTGGGCGCATGCGGAGCAGGCCCAACTGGAGTACGGAGGCTGCTGTGGCCATCAGACCCAGCATTTTCTGAAACCTTCTGAGCGGGACTATAGAGCCGTGGCGGAAGGATCTCGCGACGTGCTGAATATTCAATCCGCGCTCCGGTGACAGGCGTGCTGTCATGGATAGCGAGTCTAACACTGTTCCCAGAAAGGAAATTCTCCGACTGGGGAGCAGTGAGCTTTTCGCCCAATTGACTGTAAGGCCCAGCTCCTCGAGGTGCTCGAGTAATGCGGCCCTGTGTTCTATGAGCTCCGTTCGTGAACGAGCTAGAATCAGCCAATCGTCCAAGTAGTTCAAAACTCGCATGCCCCGAAGTCTCAGGGGGGCGAGGGCCGCGTCCATGCACTACGTGAACGTACGGGGTGCTATGGACAGGCCGAACGGCAGGACTGTGTATTGATATGCCTGGCCCTCGAAGGCGAATCTCAAGAATCGCCTGTGATGGGACGCTATTTGTATTTGAAAATAGGCGTCTTTCAGATCTATTGACATGAACCAGTCTCCTTGGCGCACTTGCGCGAGGATTTCCTGGTCGTAAGCATTCTGAACTGGCGCTTCACGAGCGTTCTGTTCAGCAGTCGCAGATCTAGAATGGGTCTGAGCCCACCATCCTTTTTCGGTACCAGAAAATATCTGCTGTATAAGCCCCCTTCGCCCTGAGATAGAGGTTCTATAGCCCCTTTTCTCAGTAGTTTCGCTATCTCGGCTCGAAGTAGATGAAACACTTCGCTTTACACCGTAGTTTCGACTCGCGCCGTATAACGGCGGGGGCGTCGAGCGAACTGTAGCGAACAGCCTCTCGTTATAGTGTTCAACACCCATTCTGATACCCCGGGAAGCCTTGACCACGCATCTGCGTGAATAGCTAGGGGTAGAATGAAATCTGGGCTCTGGCCGCGGCAGGACGGCGGCTCGAGAGCCCCTGTGTACTGGGAACACAACACCGTGTTTACAGCGTTCGAGGCGGGGGGCGCGCTGATCACAGCGGGCAGCCTGGCCGCGCTCAGCTTCTCTATGGCGGGACGCGCAGAGAAAGCGAGCGGGGCGAATCCTGTGGGATTCGGCGCGTGTGAGGGAATGTGGGCACATTTACTAAATGCGGGCACATTTACTACACTGAGAATACTGTCAGCTCGCGCCGACTAAATCACTGCTGTGTTTACAGCGTGCGAGGCGCGCGCTGATCACAGCTGGCAGCCTGGCCGCGCTCAGCTTCTCTGTGACGGGTTGTGCAGAGAAAACGAGCGGGGGCGAATCCCGTGAGATTCGGAGTGTCTGTGAGAAATGCGGGCGCGAGACAGCGGGCACATTTTCTGCACGGAGAACACTCGGCTCGCGCCGACTGAATCAACGCTGTGTTCACAGCGTGCGAGGTGCGCGCTAATCACAGCGGGCAGCCTGGCCGCGCTCAGCTTCTCTGTGACGGGTTGTGCATAGAAAGCGAGCGGGGGTGAATCCCGTGGGATTCGGCGTGTCAGTGAGGAAATGCGGGACAGCGGGCACATTTACTGCACTGAGGACACTGTCGGCTCGCGCCGACTAAATGTGTGTTAGTTTCGTTTTTACAGAAACCAAGGGACACGCATAGTGTAGTGTAAGCGGGCATGTATGGGCGCGTTCACTACATTTTCTGCACAACCAACATGAGTTGGTTTTATTTGTGCTAGCCCTGCACCGTGGCGGGCTGTGTCTGGGTGTGGGAATGGGCACTGGGACGTGGGCATTCTTACAACACTCATAACACCATCGGCCGTGGCCGGAACACCAGAAAATGCACTCTTTATTAGTTTTATCTGGGTAGCCATAGAAACGGCTTTTGTGCGCAGGCAAGCGGGCTGAGACACCGGCTGCTTCACTGCGAAATACACTGGGACAGTCACAACGCATGGAACTGAACGAGCGAGAAGTTTTGGTGGAAATCCGGCCGCAGCGGGATCTGAACACCGTCACTTTCCTAGAGAGACTAGGAAGGCCTTGAGACCTCGGGCTTTACCTCAATCCTCGGCCGGGGCCCGCGCTGAGGGGGGCGGCGTCCAGCAGAGCGAGAGCGCGGTGTTTGATCTCGGGCCTGGCGGCGCTGCTAGTTAGCCGAAACGACGGCCTTTGTGCGCAGGCAAGCGGGCTGTGGAACCAGCTTGCTCACTGCGAAATACACTGGAACAGTCACATTGCTTGGAACTGAACGAGCGAGAAGTTTTGGTGTAAATCCGGCCGCAGCGGGAACTGAACACCGTCGCTTTCCTAGAGAGACTAGGAAGGCCTTGAGACCTCGGGCTTTATCTCAATCCTCGGCCGGGGCCCGCGCTGAGGGGGGCGGCGTCCAGCAGAGCGAGAACGTCGAGGAACACGGAGCGCTCGGCTTCCGTCATCTCGGATAGCGTTAACCACAAATGTCTCTCACCATTCAGGGGGGAAAGGCGCGGGTCTCGACTGTGACGGAGCTTCGTCATTCCCGAGAAAGCGTCCGTCCAGCCTATTGCGCGTTAGTTGCGCGAGCGCCTTTCAGTCGAGGCCGATGTAATCCACGGCTTGAGAGAGCGGACGCATCGGCTCAGTTTCAATGCCGTCTCCGGTAAGTTCGTCGAGCTCAAGTGCGGACGCGGCGGCAGACGGCGGCCGCTGTCCGTCTGGGAGCGACTCGAGCGAAGCCGGCGAAGCTGGCGGGCGAACCGGCGAGCTTTGGCGGGCTGGAAATAGCTCGGGCGCGCGCTGGGCGCGGCGCTTCTTGCGGCGCGGCATCACGGCGGGCTGGGATGCGGGCTCGGAGAACGAAGCTAGGCGCGTCCGCAGAGTCACCATAGGCAAGCGTTCACAATGATGGCATCCGCCGTCAGCGAGCGCGATGTCCGCGTGATCCTCACCCAGGCAGGACACGCAGATGACATGTCGGTCCTCGTCGCTGAGTGGGGCTCGGCAAGAACCGCAGGAAGGCATCTTTAAAAAGACGCCGCTCTTTTAGAGGGGGTGGGAAAAAAGCAGATATGCAAGCACACACACACACTCTATGCAGAGGAAAGGATATAACGCCGGAAAGCACAGCAGGTACGGCGGCTGAAGGCGGCGAGGCCAGCGACTCCAGGCTCAATGGCACGTCCCGCTGAAGGCTACAGGTCGACGGCGCGGCTTCTCACTCTGGATCCAGCGATGCGTGAGGCTTCGCTGAAGAGATGAAAATCAACGTAAGAGCAGCTATCGAGCCTGGTTATAGGGCGAGACCACGCCCTTTCTGGCGGGACGTGACTATATGGGCGCGAAAGGCCCCCATTCGTCGTGACGTCGCGCAGAGCCACTCTCGATAGGCTGCTGCTGTTGCCGCAGGGCAGCCAATAGGCGCGCGAGCTGTCTCGCCTATGTCTGCTTGCTGCCGCAAAGCGTTTTACATTAATAAAAAATTAAGGATAATTTTTGGCTTCAATATCTCGTGGAAAAGAGTTTTTCCCCATAGCGTAAGATATTACGCAGTACGAGAGATACTCTCGTAAGAGAACTGACTGTTACTTGCTGTTTTAACACATATCTTCACACTTAGATCACACCATAAATTTCAAGCTATTGTAAGTAATCCACGAGTGTGAAAAGACAGTTTACGCCTCACCCTCTTTTTGTAGCACACTGCAAGCACTGATAAACATTATGAATAGCATGAACTGAAGTGGCAAATGATATTAGAGTTGCCATTCAAAGGCATCAGTGTCTGGTGCGTTCCTTTCTCTCGACCTCCAAAACCCACATGCCCTGTTCCTCAACTCCTGCCCTGACTTTAACAGCATAATTAAAATCTCTCAAGCGCATTTTTCTGAACCTCTTCTTTAAATTATTCCCTGTATCTGTTAACACCTGACACATTACGGCAATTCCCAACTGTCACTGTAATTCTCTCATCTTGTAACCTGGCTGTTTCAATTACACCACAAACAAATGGCTTGTTTGTCTTTCATTAACATCAGATCAGTCATCTGGCCACGGTTTGCCCATAAACCGAAGCACTAAAGCATGTTCCATCCTATCCTTTCCTGTTTGAGGAAATTTCTCTGTGGCATTCCAGAGCGACAGGCCCTGGGATGCAGATTGGGACTTTTCATTATTCCTCTTGTCAGGTTCCCCACCTGTGGCAGTCACAACACATTCTATCCTCTCTCCATCTCCCTGACAAAACACTCCCTCTTGTTTTGACAGATGATCCTCAAAACAGCTGCTGCGAGCGAACGAGTTAACATCAGCGAGGGAAAAAAACAGACAAGCAAAAGCCATCTCATAAAGACTGTTGAAAAACTGACTGGCACAGTTATAGCATGATCCATTAAGAGCTCCAAAACAAAAGGTGATGCAAGTCAGTTTGTCAACGGGTGTCTAAATGGCTTGTGGTGAGCAGTGATGTAATTGTAGCTGCAGAGTGTGTGTGTGAGTGATAGACCTTTGCCTTGACTTGTAGTTCTGGAAAAGCGGCTTGGATTGAGAATTACATAAATTATCGCATACAAAAAAAATTATAATAATGAAAATCTATGGCAAACTCTATAGTAATGCTACCATCTGTGCCATGTTTGATTAATGCAAATTACGTATATATTTGAATGATTATTTTTGATTTTGATTTTGGGGAACTACTTTAAAACTGTAGTTTGTCAAACTAAATGTTAAACGTCATTTAAACGTTTTAAATCATTTTCTGTAATTAAAATCTGAAATGAAATTAAAAAGTACTAAAGTACTAAATTATTAAAACTGGAATAAAAATAAATGGAAGCATTCATAAATCTGAACACATACAAATAAAAGTAAATGAATAAATAAAATAGCATATAAATAGTACTAAAATGACAATTAAAAAAGTAGAATTTTACAGAATTTTAATAAATTATTACTAATTATTTAGTGCAATCATAGCACTATTACTGGCACACAACAATATGGCACAATAAAGGTGACAGGGATACATTTACAGTAAATTAAACAATTCTAATCTAAACATTGTGATAAACAAAAGCATTTGCTCTTTTAAATGTTTACTATTTCTGATTTAAATGAGTATCCAAACGAACTGATTCAGTAATATGAATAGGACTTCCCAAAGCTACATGAGACAGAAAGAGACATTTTAGGAGAGCTTGTGATTATTGCCTCAGTTTGATCCAGTTGCAAAACTGTGCATGCAATACAATAACAAAAAAACAGCAATGAAGCAGATTTACGCTACACCACTGGGCATTGGAAAGAGTAGCGAGTTACTGGAGAAGCTACACTATTTTAAAAACAGCTGAGCTATTGTCACGTTACTGAAAATAAGTAGTAAAGTTAGCAGCATCGCTACTTTTAGTTACTCCCCGAGGTCGGTGGTGTGTGCATTGTGAACTGATGACTCTAATTGCAGGGATATTGCAATTGTGCAAAACATCTGGAGAGAGCATTATGCAACAAATCTGCTTCCTGCCCAAGAGTACAGGAGCTTTACTAAATTGAAGCATATACTTGACAGGATGTCATGCGGCAAATGACAGTACTTTCCTAAATGATGTGTTCCATTACACAGTGATGGGGCTAAACGCCTCTTGGCAAATAAGATTTTCGTGTGAGAGTTATTTTAGAAACTGCACTAATAGCTGTTTTTGCCTATAGCTGCTGGGCAAATGCCAATGTCGTTTCAAGTCTCAAGTTTCTAAAATGTGATGATTGGTTTGCTTACACACAACCTAAGTCATAACCTGCTTGTGTCAGATTAAAGGTTAACCAGGGAATGGAATAAATATTACAGAGAGCTTTCTGTAAAGGTGCACTTTTTTTGTCCTCCTGCAGCATTTATGAAGAAATTGTTCATATTTTTGAAAAACATTCTGAAATGAGGTAAAATTAGATGATGACTTTGGGTGGCCATTTTGAAATCACATGACCAGGCAAACACTAAATGTATTCTGATACATTTATTAAAAAAGTGCATTGGTAACTGAAACCGTTAGCTTTAGCACAATACTGTGCTATGTGTCATCAGCCTAAAACGATTACCACATCGGCTACTGCAACATAAAGCATTACTGACTGCACCTTATAATAAAAAAGTATGTTAAATGCAATAACATTTCACTGTATTTGAGCTGGCCTGTCAAATCCGAGAATCTCTTAAGTCCTTAAGGCTCTGAAGAGCCACTTCATGTTTGTTTAGTCGCACAGTCACAATGTAGATTCGTAGAGGCTCATAAAGAGGGTGGATTGCAGAGCCATGAAGAGCAACTTTTGAAGGTCATCAGTCACACGAAAAAGAAACGTACCACGCACAAAAAGAAGTCAACTAGAGACTCCACAGTCAAACCATGCCACCTATCGCCATCAAACTCCAACAATACACAAACCATGGGCACGTTTTAGGAGTGTTCTTCTCAGTTGAGATGAGCCTGATGAAGCTATCAAAACAAATGTAACCACTCCTTCATTAGGTGAGGTCTCTGGCACAGTGTTGTTTGAGCAGAGTGGTTACGAGGGTACACTGAGCTTTGTTGCTTGAGTGACGTGACCTTTTGTTGGCCCTCTCTCACAGAGGATACAGTGATTAAGTAATCACCTGTGTACACAACCTTTCCTCACCTTTCCTTCCAGGCACTCTGTCAGAGCTAAAGGGATGACACACAGCCTGCTTTCACACACCCCCTCGGCCTTCTCCATAGGAAACGGATTAACACCACCAACGAATGCTGATGGCAAAAATGTCTTTAGTGCTTTCAGGCAAAGTGCAAGACTGATCATTTCGCAATCATGCATGCAGGGAATGGTGAAGAGTTAAGCTTTTAATGCACCCCGGTACATCATTCCGATTAAAATAAATGCCTTACCGTACTTTAGTGCTGCACTGTTTGTCTTGCACGCTATGGGTAATGAAATATCCACATTTAACTACATGACAAGCTGTTTTGTGTGTTTAGAAGGCTAGACTAAAAGAAATATCAGTTTTATGATTGTGCCAAAAATATGAAAAAATTATTCAAACCTAGACACACCTAAGAGAACTACCTTTTCTATTATAACCATTTCCCATGTTATAGAATTTATAGTCTTCAAAAATATGACATATCACAAATGAAGGTATGTAAAGTATGTAGCAAACCACACATTTTAGCAGCTTTAAAGATGCCACCCTGAACAATCTTCATTCCTAGACACTTTCTAGTCTAATTTATCTATCTATTAAAAAGAATTGGACAACTCGTTAAAATATGTATGATTTAGCAAAAAACGCGTGTGAGTGTACGAGTGAGGTCGTATGAATTCGTACGAATTATCTACCTCGTAAAATACGTATGAATTGTCGTGAGATCGGGTTGTTTTTTCATGTTTAATAAACAAGTTAAAAACATGTTTCCCAGTAATTTTCTGGAAACAATGATACACTTTTTTAGAAACTATTTAAACTTTAAATGAAACAACTTACTTTTGATCCATTTAATGCATCTTTGCTAAATAAAAGTATTTTATAAAATAAATACACTCTTACTGACCTCAAACTTCTGAACAGTAGTGAGCATATATATACAAAAATAATTTCATACATTTAGGCTTAAAACAATGTAAAAATCTTCTGTGAATTATGTACAATTTTGAATGGGTACGATTCAAATCATTTGTCGAGTTTTTTTTTTTTCCGATGACCATTTTAGTCACAAAAAGGTTTATTTTTGTGACCAAAATCCACAGAACATCCTGTACATCATGTTAGAATAAAGAATCCTTTCCTCTGGGAAAAATGGTACTGAGGACATATTTTCCAATTATTAGGTAATTTACTGTGCCCAGCTTATTTTTTTACTCCATGTCCATTTGGCAGTAAAAACAGTCATTAGGCCAACAGTAACTGACGTGTCCTTGTCGAGGTTACAAACATTATTTGAACTGCGGTGTCTAGGGAGGTCATTACAGTCATGCTCATTTAATTGTAGACTTTGTATGTCACTTTTTGCACACTGTAAATCCAACATTACCAGCTTACTCAAACTCGCTCTATTACGTCGAATTTAAAACAATTTAAGTCAGTTTTTCAATATGCCACGTGCAATTAGGCCATTCGACAGATCCAACTGCGTGATTGGCTTCGTCTACCGTTCGTGTCACGGGCTATTTTTTTTACGATTATCCCCAAAATAAGGCAAAATGTAGGTCTAATAAAAGTCCAGCTGTAACTCCTGTGTGTTGGACCAAGACCCCTTTAATTTCAACAAGCGCTTTGATGGATGCTAGTTTAAATTTCTTTAACACAGGAAATTAGCTTCCATTCTCGTTGCATCAGTCGAAAAGTCGCTATTGTGTTGTCTCCAGCCCAAAAGAAAACATTATCACAGTGCGCTTTCTGGTTCACCTTTACTGCACCTCTAACTGCTACCTCACCACCTCCCAACGAGCTGCCAAACTAATACAAAGAGCGCATCGGTTCGACAGGTCTGCCTCTGTAGTCTGATACGGCACAGGCTTGTCCGAGCTCTCCCAATTGATTCAGTGGCACGCTCCTTGTTTAAAAAAGAGCAAGACGTTGGGGGGGTAAGAAGACTTTTAGTTCATTCATTAATCACAGAAGTAAACAGGCCATCCAGTGACACCTGGTGAGGTTAATGCTCGGGACCCTGGAGTAATCACCACCTCCCCCACGCACCGACTCTCCGAGCCACTCACATGAAAGCTTGTGATTATAGAGGAAATGGGAATTAGCAGAAACATTTCGGAAAGGCAGTCTCCAGTCCGTTTGGTAGCGAAGGATGGATCGGCGGGAAAAACGGAGAGGCTGTGGGCTGATTGGAGCCTTCCCTTGAGGGAGCCGAGCGGGGAGAGGCAGGGGGCCAAAGGTCGAGCCTACACCAAATTAGTAGTGTCTGTTATTCGAAACCAAAATAAAGCAGGAGCAGAAGTAAGCGATTTCCCCCCCTCCGATGCTGGAGTGCTTTCTGGGCTCTTTCTTGAAAATTACCGAGAGGCCACATCGCAATTAGTGGTTTGTTTCTTTTAGACTGAAATATGGCCATAATTCATAGCTTTCAAATCATTTCATTGGAAAGATGTATTGGCTAGCCAGGACTGAAGAAGTAATTGTAACACATGATATGGCAATTTGTTACCCCGGCAGCAAGTACACAAGGCATTTGCATAGCGTCACATTAAACGTGGGAGAGCATATAATTAGTTTCCAGTATGGTGTGTAACAGAAAACTGACTGCGAAAGTTATTACACCTCTTTCATTAAAGAAGTATGAGGCACTAAACTTTGCTATACAGCTTGGCTTGTAATGGCTCCAGTTAGTGTCTCAAGTGTCAAAATATGCTTGGACGTACAGTACATTTCCAGCTTTTTTCCTGTACCTAACACAATGTGACTGCCGGCCAGCTGAAAGCCAAGGTTGCTCGATATTTTGCTCGAATATACAAACACGATCCGCTGTTTAGAGCCTGTTTAGTACACCGACCATGAAAAATCACTCTCATGTGCGACTGATAAATGTTTAAATGAATGGCATGCCAGGGCTTTGTTTAACTGAGATTTTTCGGGCTAATCCATTTGACATGAATCATTAAGTTCTCTATGCAATAATTACAGAGTCCACGCAAGGTTCCAAAAGAGTGTTTCGATACATAACAGCCTTGCCTTTCCCAGAATGTTGCCTTCACAAGCTTTTGCCAATGAGAAACCAGAGCATCAGCTTTCCAAAGCATGAATAAGAATTCCTGCTCCAACACTGCCTGTTGCTCATTACGGATTGTAGTATAACTTGGGTATCAAATATAGAGCATGTTTCCATCTCTGTTACATAATGACCTTTACTTTGAGAGCAATCAATCCATTAATAAACAAGTTAAAAATCTGATTGCACATGCAGAGGCGTAACAAAAGACCTGTTGTTCCAGGTCAGTTAATATGATGTCATCAAACTCTAAAGCAACGGTCACTCTAGAAGTAGTACATTATCCGCTCCAAAACGTTCTCGTTTATTAAAACCTAAAACTCAGAAATGGAATGGAGGGTATTTATCATATATGTGCATCATATAAGTTTAAAATATTCATTATTTTACCTATTGTATTAGTGCTTTTTGCTAACAAAACAATTGGTCTAGCAATAAGACATTACAACTATATTACAGTAGTTTTACTGGTGATTTTCACTGCAATTGATAACTAATAAACACTATCTACATCAGTATGAAACAAGAAAGTGCTAATACACGACGTGATACGATTGATATGGATGTGTCAGGATATATTCGACTCAAGAGAGAGAGTTGGATGAATAACAAAACAACGCTTTATTGAACAGTGTCCTATAGACTATAGACAACAAAAACTGAGCAATGCAAGTAATGCTTCAGTTCTTAAGTTTGCAGGTGAAGATGGTAAGTACACACGCACATATTTTGTTTGCCTTTAGAGTGAATGAATAACAAACAATGTATTGCGGTACACATTGTAATATTTTGGGCTGTCCTGGACAAAAGACGACCAATCGTGGCGATTTCTGCGATAGTGGCTGGTGTTCCTACATCATACAGTGAAAGAGGTTCAAAGACGGCTGTTGTCACGGCATTCTGACCAAAGTTAGCTTGCGATAATTTTCTGACAGTGTCAGAAATCTAAGGTAACAGAGATTGGTTTGGTTTTATAGTGGTTCTTGAATAATGTTATTTCCAGCTAAAGTTAGTTTTGATTGATTCACTTCCGTCAAAATGATCATTTGTTATTAAAATAGGGGCCGCTAAGACGACACCGTTCTCTCTAAACAGACTTTAAATGCAAACCTGTGATAAATGCTGATGGCGTTCACATGCGCATTAAGAATTGATTCTATAGTTATGTGCGTTTGAATATATGCACGCAGGTTTGTAATTCCCTACAAACCATGCCTAAACAAACTACTTGTCTTGCCTATAAATTTTGATGCAGAATTTTATTTTATTTAGTACAGTCTAAATACATGTTGCACCCAATATTATTTGATCCATGTCGTACAGTGTGATTTGTAAAGATCTTATAGGATTGCCAAAATCACACAGTCTGTAGGAGGCATTACAGGGGTTGCGGGAACGCTAGAAGTAGAGAACACACAAGGGAAGTCCTCCTAGATCTAGAACTACAAGATCTTGGAGAAATCTCAGAGGGTTAATAACTCCGGTAAGACAGGTAAGTAATCCGTATAGTCGTAGTGACTGAGGTGAGTGTTTAAATACTGTGGTGATGAGAGTGCTGAACAGTTGCAGGTGCAGATGATGATGGCTGAGTATGTGCAGGTGAAAAGCAGAAGGAATGCTGGGAATTGTAGTTTTGAGGGTGAGTGAGGTAGGACTGGTGCACTTGTGTCAATATGAAAGTAGCAACTTTTGGTAACACTTAATTTTATTTTACAGTGTCGTGTAGTTACTACTATGTAGTTACTATAATAACTATAAATTTTGCATAATTACATCCCTTGCCTACTCGGCACTTAAATGTATAATTACACTGTAACAAGGACACCTTAAAATAAAGTGAAACCCAACTTTTTCACTAACCCGAATGATTGGACTGATTTACAATGTTTCCATAGATTACATGGATGAATAACATTGAACATTAACAAGAAATATCTTGCTGCTGGAAGGAGCGATTAACCATTTGGAATTAAGTATTCCAAAGAGCCGTGTAATAGAGTGCAACAGTAGAGTTCCAGAAGTAAAAATCTAATTTCTTTTCTCTGTGGGGAACTGATCTTTAACCTTAACTTATAAATCTTTCTGTGATCAACTGTGAGCTACGAGTTTGTTAATCAATCGTATATGCTTTTGTTAAAACTATTCTACATTATTTCAACATATTTATAAACAATCATGTGAAAGTCCTGATGAAAAACTACATTACCCATGATTCTGCAGAGAAATCTCCAACCAATCATAGAATTGCAACAAACAAATTGTGGCAAAAGAACACTTTACCTTGGGATTGTAGATTTGTTCACTCATTAAAACCGTTAACAGTCTTATACCTTTGTCTTTTTGTAAGATTTTCAAATACTTATTTGCGTCCAATCAAAGTTTATAGGCTAATGTTGTGATTCAACTCGCAATTGGCTAGCTTAGTTCATGGATTATAACTCGTAAACATATTTTTAAAATCCCCATGGGAAAATACTTTCGTTTACAAGGTTGCTGAAAAAGTGGGCGGGCACTACTCCATTAGAAAATATCAGGCCGTTGGATGGCGCGATTGACCAATCAGAGTCGATTATTCCAGACAGCCTTGTAAGCAATGAAATTGTCTCTTCAAAAGATTTGGCAGCGTTGCCTATTGCACATCTGCCTGGCTACATCGCGAGCAGTGATAAATAGCAAACTACACTTAACGTCCTCAATAGAGGTTCACTGAGGGTTTTTTATGTGAAAGTTTACAAGTGCTCGGCAATAAATGAAGCCGCAGGAGCACTTTAAATGACAGAAGAAGTGGATTTAAACATCTGCTCTCCAATACAGATTCCTGAATACGGCGGAATGAGAGCCGCTCGCTCATCCAACACAGTCATTTTGGCATACCTGGATCTGGCCCAGTCAATGAAGACTACACATTCATAAGAGTTACATTACAGGAATTACATTAGCGGCTTGTCATAGAAACTAATTTACACTTTAAAACGGCACTGTGTCTGGCAGCTACATGTAAGATGTTTGGAGAAGGAATGCTTTGCCAAGAGCTTCTGGCAAAAAATGACTGTAGGCCTACTCCGGAATAATTTAAAAATATTTAACGGCCCATAGCAAATAGGGCCTACATGCAGTAAATAAACCCAAGGGTTGCTGTGAATGAATACAGGTCAAGTGGGAAAAATGAACAGAATCTAGAACTATTTAAAAATAAAACATAAAAAATAATTTGTCCTGTGCAATCACAATTCATTAACATCATGAACTTTGAACGCACAACAATTATTTACAGCATTTATTAATCTATATTAAATATAATTCATAAATGTTCTTGATTAACATTTCTTCATAATACATGATATGCTGATTTATACTTGGAATGTTTAAACAAATGATATGTATAAAATAGCAATATAAATAAATGCTGTAAAATATTACTCATTGTTAGCTCCTTATACCAGTGATATTTACTAATGTTAACAAATTAAACCTTACTGTAAATTGCTAACATTATATTTGTGAGAGTTTGTTATTTAAACACTGTTTTGTTGAAAGAATCGGATTTAGCAAAAATTATGGCTTACATTTTAGGGCCGTCAATAGATTGAAATAATCAGCCAGGATTTATGATTTTTGTCAGTTTCTTTTTAAGGAAATAAAACTGAATAGAATGAGTAAGCTTAGTCAGTTTTTGTGGATCTGAGTCGTATATGAACTGTGGGTGATATTTCATACTTGTTCAGCTTTGATTAGAATTAAATTCCACCAGACCAAGACTGCAAATGACTCTTGTTAAACGTCCCATCTGGATTTAATTTATAAATAAATTAGCCGTTGGGCTAGAGAATGTTTCTTCAATATTGTCCCCTGAACTGTCAAAACTTTTCATTAGAGAAGCTCATGACGCTCAGTAAGCTAGTTTTTCACCCACAGTACTGACTGTTTCAATCAAAAGTGAATAATTGTAATACCTATGCTTTTAATAAAATTAATGCTAATGCTAATTGATACTATAATATGGACAAATGATACTTTAATATGAGTCAAAATGGAAATCATCTCTGGTTGGCGTTGATAAAGCAAATACAAAAAGTTGGAGAGGGACTAAACTCGCTGATAAAACCACAAGAAGTACAATGTAAATCACAGTTGCTTTGGACATCCTAAAAAAAAACCTATAAAACAGCTCTTAAAAGGTGTTGAGATGAAGAAGTGCAGGTACCATGAAAAGTTATGTACTGAAAAACAAAGCCAAATATATTTTGGGCCAAATCTCCTCTGTCATTCTCTGTGTAGTAATTTTCCACAGCATTGTTAATCTAAATTCATGGTCACTGTTTATATCATTCCATAACATGGAACAGATTTCATAACAGGTGATTTATTTAATCTAAGAACTATGCGAAAGCTGATTTTCTACTGGCTTGATGGGAATGTTATTGAGGTATATTTGCTTTATCCACTTGGGGAAAAATATTTGTATCAAGAATGTAACTTTGCTCGACTCTTCGTCCTTTGGTGACTTCGGAGGCCGTAACCTCTCCTTGTCCTCCAGTATTTCCCTCGATTCAAGAAAATCACTGATGGCATCGCTTCTCGCAGATGAGGTTAAAACAGTTAGCCAGCTATCTGCCTGGCTCATTGAAGAAAGCATACTAACCTTGTACGCTGAATTAGCAAAGGGTTTCTGCATCGATAATCATCAATCTTCCATGGCAGCGGGTGCCTTCGGTGCAGGTCAGAGGCTGCCATGTGCAATCAAGAATGAGCTGGAAGTCTTCAGGGTGCTTGGAGAGACTCTTACCAATCCCAGATGAGAGCTTTACTTTGCCTCGAATTAGCTCATGAGTGTGTTTCCAGCGCACGGCACGCACCTGCAGGCACAAAGGATAAAGTGCGTTTCAAAGCTTTAGTATGAAACAGAGCAGAACTCGTTGGTCTGAAAGCAACTATTTTTTTCACAAAGCCTTTTTCAAACACATTTTCTCAACACCTTGAAGGTGACAATGCTTAATCACCATCACTGACATGCTCTTGTCTAAACTCTGTGGTAAAGATAAAATACAAGCCATTGAGCTTCAAAAATCTGCACAGGGAGGTAATTATATAGAAAGTATATAATGTAACTAATGAGGTGGTAAAATTTTAAAAACAATATTGCACCTCACCTTTAAAAAAAACGAAGCTGCCTATCTTAGCAAAGAAAGATACTAGCAAAAAAAAGGGATCTTGACCTTAACTGGTCTAAATATGCTATGGAAAGGTTGTAGAAACTTCAGTCACGGTAAATTAAGCATTCTGACAATCACAAAAGGCTTCATGTCTTGACTTTAAACATCTGCATGCTCCTCAGCTCAAGTTTTCTCACGTGTTTGAAAAGATAAATAAGTCAGAACATGTTAGATGTTAAGAGAAAATGAACAAAAAAAAATAAACTAATTATGTTGTTGTCATACCTTCAGCACAGCAGATAATATGTCGTTGTCTAGCCCTAATTGGTTATTTTCTTTTGATGTAATGTTATCAATTTAGTGTGGCAGTAAGTCTTGATTTGATTTTGTTTTGGCAGCTAAACGCGTTCCAGACCACAGCATGTTGACCTGATGGAATGGTTGCATTTTCCACCTAATTTTTCAATTATTTATTAATAATAAAACGATTGAAATTGTTTAATATTTGTTTTAAATAGTTCTACTACACTTTAAAAAGTATATGATCAATAAGACAACAATGTTTTTACATTGCTTTAACTCAAAATAAGTTTCAACTCATTTTTTAAAGTCGGTTTAATGTAATTTAAGTTGAAATTACTTAAACATAATGTTGATTGCACTTAATGTGAGGCAGCAACTTTTTTTTTTTTACAGTTTTTAGTTCATAGTTTTTAATAAAAATTCCAAATAAGGATAGATTTAAACAGTGCTGTCCATGAAATAAAATAGGATAACAAATTATGTTCTCATTTGTGTTTTATCGCCCTCTTTTTGAGCATCACTGAAGTGACCTGCAGAAATGAATAGTTTAAAAAACACCTCTTTTGGGTTCTGTTTCTACACGTAAAGACCAACAGTAATGGATCGGTGACCCCCTAACCTCAATAACATTATACAATAAAGTCATTTTGGTAGGAAATATGTAGCCGAAATGCAATTAGATCCTTATACATCATCTCCAGAGTAGGTTTATCTAAGGGGAGGACAAGGCTTTTGAAACTGCACTCTTGCTGTGGAAATGTCTTCCAAAGGCTGACACCGTGCAGTCAAATGAAGAAAGATGGTGCTTGTGTGGAGCAAATGGCCCATGACCAAGCTTAAACACCAACTGTGGCATAAAACGAGTTGATAAATGTATCATAAATCTCACCGACAGAAAACCCAGCGACGTTTCATTCATATTTCACACTTCTTTTCTTTTCTTTTTTTTTTTTTTACCTCTAACACAAAATCGCCGGTTGTTAGCCGACCTGCGCGCCAATTAAAGTAGTTATTGGACGTGTTTACAAAAGTCTTTGTGTGCAGCGGTTCCTTCGGAAAGAGTAATTACTCCAGTTCAAGTGTGATCTGGAAAGCATTTGATTAACAAGCTCGATCCCATCCGCTGAAATGAGAGTTACCTTCTGATGCCATGTTCTTCTTGTCGTTCAAAAGCTTTTCTATGGTGTGGAGCATGGGGTAACCCAAAGGGAATGAAACGCAAACATGCAATTAGAGGGAGAGCGAAGGAATGAACAACACAGAATAAAACAACCCACATTAAAAAAATTATTGTATGTAGCAATGCCAG
Source organism: Chrosomus eos (assembly GCA_036326025.1). Classification (NCBI taxonomy): domain Eukaryota; kingdom Metazoa; phylum Chordata; class Actinopteri; order Cypriniformes; family Leuciscidae; genus Chrosomus; species Chrosomus eos. The sequence goes on along the minus strand of CM070839.1, from coordinate 12,211,743 downwards.
AGGTTATGGTTTTCCCAGGCAATACATCTTGCCATTTAGATAAATCGACGATCGTTGACATTGATTTTCAGTGGAAAAGGTTTTTGTTGTGGTTGCTTACATGGTTTTATCAGAACTACTATGAATTAATCGGCAAGATCAGAGCACGTAACGAAAAGGAAAACGCTTCATTATCATGTGAGGTTGAGCTATACTCATAAAAGTCCAATCACATTCACAGAAACTTAAAGTGAGTCACAGCATACAGACATGCCAAGTTGGACTTTCTTAGTGGGTGGTCTTTCCTCTGCTTGATGTGGAAACTGAATTAGCACAGAGCCAATTTCGCCCTCGATCTGGAAACATTTTCTACCTTCCAGAACGCGCTTAATATAGAGACGTAATAAAACACCTTCGGCCTCTGGCGTGTTGTTTTACCAAATAACATCTAACTGGCCATTACTCCCCATTAAGGCTAATGGTTAGACTAATTATGATAATTCCATAAAAGGTGCTGTGTTTAGCCCAAAATGTGGACGAACATTAACTTAATGACTTCGGCTGACCTCTCTCGAATGCTGCTGGGGTGCATGTCTCTGATAGGCTATTAGTCACTAGCATTTTGCATTATCCTGTTTATGTAAAAGCCCCCAAAGAGCTATACAGTCATAATCATCTAGAGGGTTATCAGATCGTTGCCGATATCGGTTTCAAAATACAAATGAGGTGGATTTGCTCTCTGAGCCGCAGATCTAGCAATTTCAAGTAATGCTTGAAGAAAAAAAAGAAAGGAATATTTACCATGTGTCAACTTGTGTCATTGTAAACGGCAGACTAAATAGGTGTTAGATAAGACTTTCCAAAGACTTACCTCTTTCACTGGATTATGGCGGAAATCCCCTCCACACCCACTGAGTGGAATCAATACTGGAATGTCAAACACTAAGAAAGCCTAGTCGTGGATACCTTCGTGTGAAATAACTTGTCTTTCCAAAGAGATAACCATTAGATTCCACGGGGTATATGTTTTGTCTCATTGCCGAGGCAATGGACACACCGCAGCTCATGAAAGAATGCATTAGGGCCGCTTAAATATTTTTCTTTGCCACTTTCCCTGCAAATTCTTTGAGATCCTTTCAGCAATCAGGAAGATTTCCGTAAAAATGTTGTCATTCTGCCTCGGCTAAACGCTGGAGTCGTGGCACTCTGCGGTATTCTGTTTTCATAAGAGCAGCGGTATCGGCTGTTAAAAGTCAGGGCACAGTATTAATTGTATATACGAGCTGCTGGCAGACATGCATTGCTGCTGATTAACACTGGGTCTGGAACCAAAGCTGTTGTCCCAGGTGCGCTGTGTTTAGAAAGGGACCGTATCCAAAATGAAATACTTTGCAGAGGAAGTCCATCACAGCCCGTGCGCTGGCGAGCCAGACCACATTTAACCACTTTTGGTGCGCCTCCGCTTCCTCAATTGCATTGTTAAAAGAAGATTTTTGAGAGAATGATCAAGGCCAAGAAAAGATTAAGCCAGATATTCAACGAGGGGTTTTCCTGCCCTGATACAATCTTATTCTACAGGCCAGAATTTATAAGGATTATGATTATTTAGTTTCAGTTCTCTATAATCTTATATGTTTAGTACGACCTGAGACGCTTTATGTTTGTATCACTTTGCTTTACTCTGTTTGCAGCAGTCCAGAGACCAGAATATGTGAGCTATGTGAAAGCTGTGTGATTTCAATGGTTACATCCACCAGTAAAGATGGCGTCTGAAAGTTGCAGTTGAGGCGGGTCAGTTTCTGTGTAAATGTACATCTTTGACCAACATTTTCCATTTTTGACATTAAAGTACCGTGAGAGCGTTTCGAAAGCATCCATAGGTACTTTGATGTCATACACCGATCGCTCTGCACAGCGCAGCTTCAAGTCGAACACACCCTTTCTCTCGTTTCTCTCACCAGTGAGCAATGAATGGGAAATGGGAAACCTGGAATGCAAAAAAATAAATAAAAAAACAACAACAGTGGAAAAACTCTTCAAGATCAGTAACATTCAGATGTATTAAAACAAATCTTAATATCTTACTAAAAGATATTATGTTGCTTCTCAGGTAAATTTCCCTTGTTTTAAGAATTTTATTATTATTTAAACTAGAAAAAAACAACTTGTAAAGCTTGATACTTTGGCTTAACTTAAATATTGTTTAAATGCAATATCTCACTCTTAACCATGCTGTAATGAATATTCAGTTCCACAGCACAATTGCTTGAGTGAAATTGCTTTAATAGAGCTTAATAGAGCGTAGACGTTATGGAATGGTGCATTGTGGGTAACGGCAACCATTTTAGAGGCAACACAAAGGCCAGTTTGGAATAAGGTAATAGCGTAGCCGGCCGGTCTCCACTGGCACCGCGAAAGAGTTATGGAAAGTGACAAAAAAAAGTTGGCTATACCGTATACTGACAAACTTAATAATAAGGCCAAACAACGATACTGAAAAAAAATTGAGGATATAGGAGGAATCGATCCCTATGAACAGAGTATGGTGTAATAAATATGAAAGTTTACCAAGCTTTAGTTTCCCTGATATTTTCTCCTACCTGGTCTGTGGAGTGAGCGCTTACACCTCCGATCAATTAAAAAACTTCCAAGTCACTGGAGGCTCGCCTGCAGTTCACAAATGGATGGGTGCAAGATCTGCAGATCTACAAAGTAAACGTGGAGAAAACAATCGTGTCTATGCGGGTTTGTTACACTTCAGGAGTAATTACTCACCTATCATACGTGCAATAATCCACTGTTAGTAGTTTTGTAATCCAGTCTAATATTGAAAAAAATGAGGCGTTTGCCCTGTCAATCGTGAGACCGATTACAGCAGTTCACACAATACAGCAATACTGAACCATTTTCCTTAAAATAACCTAAATTAAACCTAATGTTATCAATGACCAACGTTACAATTTAACTTACCAACTGTACTACTATACAGTACTACTTCCGTACCGTGATTCCCAATGCATTGCCAACATCCCAACTCTATATACATCTCAGCATGGCTCTTTGGTTAATTAAAGGATACATGCAACTTTTAACATAGCTGGCGACCAACCAGGAACACTAACATAATAAGCATTATTGCTAATGACTGTGTAAGAATTGGGGGCCACGCCACCCTTCGGTTGCACCATGTGCTGTCCCTGCCTTCAACAGAGCTGCCAGGATCATGGTAAATGGTGTTGATTAGAGCAACACTGGTACTCTGAGCCAAAGCAGCTGCTTTGATTCTGACTGATTGCTGGACGTAGGGAATTAAATGAAGTATTCACTTGTCAGGGAGTGTTTGGCTGACTACATGTGTACTACATTATTACTTTTTTAAGCTTTTTTTATTACATCATATCCTTAAGGATGTCTAAAGTAATTCTGGCTGTCCAACGTGTGGGAGTCCTGATGTCGCTCGCTTTCTTGATAAGGCATTATACTTTGCTGGAAACCACAAAGCCAGATTATCTGGCAGTCTGGTGAGTTTTGGAAAAGTTTCTATGTGGAAAAATAATATAATATAATAATAATAGTAGTAAAACATGCAGACTATTATATATAGGCTAAAGGTGCGTTCACGCCACGTCATAATTACCATAATTATGAGATTTCAACATGCAAAAAGCATTCACGTTCTTGTAGAGCTCGGAAATTGAAAGCTGAATATTCTGAGAGCTCCTGTACATGACCGCTGTCCTGACAATTGCAGATTAATTAAGGCATTGATAGAGTAGAACGTCATGTGTTGTTATCTCGAAATTACAGCAATTACAACATGGTGTGAATGTAAAATTTATACTAGAGGGCTGTTGAATGCTTGAATCTGATTGGTTGACGAACGTTCTTCTAAGGTGTGCAATTTTTTGTTAGGGAAAAGCACGGCTAAAGTAGTTCCAGGCAGGTCTTGACCGCATTACTTTGCCAAATGATTTCAGTTATTTGAAAGGTCTTTACAGCCTTCAACAGAAAAAGAACCAGAACCCCTAATGACACTGTCACTGACCAAAAAAATAAATATAGTAAACAGTAGGATAAAAATTACATTATTTATGTGATTTTGCCACAAAATAACCTTTTATTACATACATAATTTAAGCACATACTCTCTTTCTTTCTCCCACTCAAACATCAGCGCTGATCTGACTATTTCTATCAGTAAAATAGTTCACAACTTAAAAGCTACATGACATTTCTCACTAGTGATCTAATAACGGCGCTGTTCTTAAAACAGATAAACTTAGTTTGGCTATTGCTAGACGCTGCTGTCGAACACGGTTAAGAAACGCACAGACTCAGGTAATTCATACACGCTAATCTCTCTCTCTCTTTAATAACTGCATGAGTCTGCAATCAATGCCTCAAGCCCGTTAGTCCTAAAATGACATTTTGGAATTAGCAACGGAGACTCGGGTTAGATGCAAGAAATTAGTCCCACATCCAAGAGCGTTTTATGGACAAAAACATGACAACTGTCTTGAAATACAACATCTGAACAATGTCTTGAGGTGTGGTAACCATAGTATAAGCACAATAATTGACTCCAGTCCATTGAATTATTAGAAAATAATGCACACAAGTGTGTGGTGCAATATTTTCTTATAATTGAACGGCCCGTTGTCAATTATACCACACACACACACGCACACACATATATATATATATATATATATATATATATATATATATATATATATATATATATATATATATATATATATATATATATATATATATATATATATATATATATATATATATATATATAATAATTCATTACATTTATATAGCGCTTTTCTGGACACTCAAAGCGCTTTACATAGAAGGGGGGGAATCTCCTCAACCACCACCAATATATATATATATTAGACTATTATACAGTCCCATGCTTAAACTGAAATTCTGAGTTTGTTTGAGAGCATAGGACCGTGACAACCACAACCTGCAGTCAATGAATTTACATGCCTATATCTGACTTCATTAGTCCATAAAGGAGGGCATCTGCAGCTCTTTACAATCAAATGGACTGTATACTCAGTGTCAGGTTGCTTGATGAAGTGGCAGGGAGTTCTGGCTGTCAGTCTAGGAACTGCAACACATTATTACTTCAGCAGTACCGCACATAGAGTAATTAATGTCCATACATGCTCCTGTTTCCTCCCGTCTCCTGGCCCCACGCTCCACTGTTGAAACATGAATGACTCTCTAAGGGGTCACAGAGCGTGTTTTTACAAACTACCCTTCCTCTCTTGGCACAGTTTAATTTACATGTCATCTGCAGAGATGAACACCACCGACACTATGAATGTCCATTTATGTCCAAGAGGTCTTGATGAGCCAGTGACTAATACATTTGGAACAAAAGGATAAGAGAAAATCAGGCATAGAGCAGGGTATATAGGCACATATGTGTGTGCATGTATGTTCATACACTAGAGTATAATAATCAGGTTCTGTAAACAGGAATATTAGTTGTATTGGGGTTTTGTTTCTTTATAATGATACACCAAGGAATATGTAAAGTTGCGAAATATCTTTGACATAATAGCAGTCATTGCATGTTAATTGAAAATGTATAACCTAATTAAGTAAGCTGGAAGTACAAAAAGGGCTGGATTGTACAATTGTCATTGAAACTGCTCTGAAAAAAAACTGCCTATAATATAAATTCATATTTTGTATTCATATTATTGTTATAAATGGAAGTCATTTCATATCAGATTTTAAAGCTAAGATTGGTGACATCAGACTATTTAAATACAAATTTGAATAAACCTGAAAAAGATGCTTAAATAAAGTGAAATGCAATTTTATTTTTTATAAATTTAATATTAATAGTTATGGCAAAGCTGTGCATTCTGAATGCCATTTTCAGCAGATATTACACTTATGAAACATTTCTGATGACCTAAAGGTGACCATCACATTAATAAAACAGGGCAATGAGTGAAATTATGCAATATTGCTAATAAATCAAGCCAAAAAAAACAATAAAAAACCATGTGTAATTTCTGAAGGAGAGAAGACTGCCTAACATTATGCATGATTTAGTAAATAAAATTGATAACACAAACTGAAAATTCAATTTTTCCTGCTCACAACAGATTTTGTAAAATAGATATCCACATTGAAATATTCATGAGTAATTTTGGAGGTACATAACTGAATTTGGTTATTTGTACATTCATTTGACAAATGTGTAACAATATGTTATGCATAATAAATCTGTACAATAAACTGTATATCCAGCAAACAAAAATATGTTCTAAGAACATTTCGTTAACATTCCCATTAAGTTATAAAAACGTTACTTCTGAATGTTCTCTGAACGTTCAAAATGTCAGGTTTTAAAAATGTTATTTCTTGGTTATGCGAACGTAAAGGGAACATGCCACTTGGGAAAAGTAGTAACATTTAAAAAATGTCTAACTAACGTCCAACTAAAATCTTATAATTTGTAACCCAAAAAAGCTACCAAATAACAGTTGCATGTTACTGGAAGAATGTTCATAACTTTGAGAGAACCTTGGGTAAAACTTTACAATAAGGTTTCCTTAGTTAACTAAGTTAACATGAACTAATAAGCAACTGCACTTCTACAGCATTTATTAATCTTTGTTAATGATAATTTCAACATTACTAATATACATTTGTAAAATCAAAAGTCATATTTGTTAACATTAGTAAATGCACTGTGAACAAACAATTAATTTTTATTAACCAACGTTAACAAAGATGAACAAAGACAGTAACATATGTATTGCTCATGGTTAGTTCATGTTTGTTAATACAGTACATTACCTAATATTAACAAATGAAACAATATTGTAACGTTAGCCAAAGTTCTGAAAATGTTCCCTTTTAGTTGGCAAGTTACTGCACTAAAGATTTCTGTCATGGCTTACAATTTTAAGGAACGATCTTCTGAACATGTTCTCTATTAGTGAAAACATAAAGGATGAGGTTTTAAACTATGTGTGTGTTGTGCCGTGTGCAGTAACCTGAGGATAGATGTGTATTGCGTGTGTGTGTGTGTGTGTGTGTGTGTGTGTGTGTACGGTTGGGGGAAGGAGCACATCTGAGAGCAATCCCCTCATGTGACAAAATGCAGACATAACAGTCTGCATCGACACTTGTTACCAGCACATAAACACTTGCTTTAGAGAGAGTGGGTCGAGAGAGGGCCTGCAGCAGCTGAATGGGGCTAGAGCAGATCTGCTATTTATCAAACCCTAATTAACTGTTAATTTGCCAACCTTTAGGTTCAAGCATGTGACCAATTTATCACACCCAACAAACAGACAGCTCTCCCGTGGGGTGGTCGACAAGACAGTCAGCGGTAACGCCCTGAGATCTAAGCCCATTTATTCTTCCTATACAAAAGAAAAGTTTAAAAGCTAAAAGCACCAAAAAATAAATAAATAAAGAATACTGGTTGGATTCTAGATTTGACACAAATTTAAAGCACAAAATTTCGCAGATCCAGTAAGAATACTTCTATGTACTATATCAATGAAAATTCCCCCCCAACATGCACATTGTCTCTCCAAATCTGTATTTGTCTGTCAATTTCAGTGGAACACAAAAGTAGATTTTTTTTAAAATGTATTTTCCATGCAACATTTCATTACGAGGAGCTGTCAAAAAAAAAAAAAACACCAAGAAAGAAGTTTATATTGTACTAGTGTATACAATAAACAAATAATTATGTCTTTTAGCCGAGAGAAATTCAAGTCGTTATTCATGATAATTAATGATATTGATATCAATATTTACTTCCACCAAAGCCTGCATCTAGAATTAAAAAAAAAGAAATACTTCAAGTATTTCTTTGTCTTGTTTCCAGACGCTGTGAATTACATGCTGTCGAAGATTAAAACAGTCTCATACAAATCTGATTGTTTACGACAAAGACAACTGACAGCAAAATATTTATGCCAGTACTGAGCTATAAAACACATTAACCAATGTGCCTGTGAAATTATTGGTATAAATAAACATTAAAACATTATTGATAGGGCAATTATCATATTGACGTTAATCCGGGGATACACAGGATTTTCACGCAATGAATAGATGCCAACATTTAGGTTCAGTTTATCACACCCAACAAATGCACTCTCCACCTTTCCCTAAGGACAGTCGAGGTGAACGCGCATGTGTTCAAATCAAATGTGTTAAAGAAGACATCACAGGCCGTACGCAAGCATATGGAGTCCTTTATAACACACTGGTGACAGCAGCTGTCAATGAAAAGGTGGAAGTGCACGCAAAAAAACATCTTTGTTGAGAGATGTGTTATTCTATCCTTGTGTTTGAGTGGGTTGTGTCTATTAAGGCAGACATCAGTAACACCTCACAGACAAATCACGCTATTAGCGTGTCACATCGAGCGGAATTACAGATGAAAAGCACTGATGGGAATTAATTTGACGAGACTTGAATAAAATGACCGAGTTTTCATCAAGCAGTGTTTGTGCACATAAACCATTCTGGCAAGACTAATGAGGGAGAACTCCACTAAATGTAATGTGAAGACAAAAGAAAGTTTTTTTGGATTTTATGTTTCAGCACATTTTACACATTTTATCTAATCAAATAGTAGGGGTAATATGTCCCCCAAACGTAAATGTTCCAGTTGATGTTACTATACATTTTAGCACATTTATTGAAACACAACATTTCATCAGAACATCGAAACGGCATGACTGATCATTTTTTTATAACAGGTAATCTGTATATCTATATCTCTATGTATTATCCAGATGTATATTAATTAATTTTTAAAAGTAGAAAAGGCAAAAATGCCCCCCTCAGAAATGGTGCAAATATTAATAATAAATAATAAACAATGGAAGCATTATTTAGTACTCTCATTAATAAACTTAAATGTATTAATTAAATAATTAAAATAAAATAAAAACTTAAAATTATGAATCATTATTGAATAGAATCTGAATTATAGTCATTGTTGCTTTTTCGTGTTATCCCTTGTTTAAAAATAAGTAATTTAAAGCAATGTTTCCAATGTATTATTTTAGGTTATTAATTATTATAGATTATTGAGCTCATAGCTTATTAAACCCGAGTGAACCAAACTGGAAAAAAATTTTTTGGGAGATTATTCAAGAATATAAATGATTAAAAACAATATCTGATCAATATCCTATTTTATTTAAGTCTGGTGGAAGTTAGCGAAATTGAAAGATTTTTTTTGCACAATTACATTTTCTTTTTTTTTTAATACAAACACACCTAAACAGCACCTTGCGACATGTTTCTACCTGTAAGTTTACAGGTTAATCACTTAACAGGTTAAAAAAAAATAGCAATAGAATGTGATTTAGATTTGCCTGAAGTTGTTGGCTGTATTGGGGGAGCGTGTGACTACAGAAATAATAAATGCACAGTCCCACAGCAATTAGGATCATTCAAACATACAGCTAGAAGCTCAATGCTGAATTGGGTAATTCTGCTGCAATTGCACTTCCTAGACCTAGAGCAATTATCATAGGCACTTTTGAGAAATGACAGACTGTTTACAAACAGTCAAGGCTTAATATGTGGGGTATCAGCATTCCGTTTACACACACACACACACTTACCAGTGGATGTAAGATTGGGTTATGCAATTTAAGTTAAGTATAACAAGTTAGAAGCCAAAATGATTTGACTCATTTTTCTTTCTTGCATGTTTCCAGTAGGCCACATAACAATGGGACTCATGTTATTAAGCCAGCGACAACTGCCCTGTGTAAGTGAACTTGACTGCAGTCGTCCAAGACAGCAATTAACAGAAAACCTGTAAACACAAATATGCCACTGACCGCTCGTTCTTGGTGTGGCCTGCATACATTGGGATTAAAGGCGAGTATTTAATGTTGATGAAATACTGCTGCAGTGTGTTCTCCGGGCAGCTGCGTTTCCCCCAGGCTGCTCTTGGTCAGTCTAATGCGCTCTGATGGTCCCACTAGAGTATTTCCTTACACACTCGCCCGGCCGGCCAGCTCTTGATCAGAAGCAGAGCTCATTGTGGGCCAGTCATCCACCCCCCCCCCCCCCCCCCCCCCCCCCCCCAGTCTGGCGCACGTGTGTCCGTGTGTGGGGCTCAGCGTGTGAGAGCTTTAGCGTAATGACATCCCGCTGAGAAGAAACCTGCGGCCGAAGCGGATCACCGCTTGCAATCAAGCGCTCGAGACCGTGACATTGCTCTGCACAGACTGTTGGGAAACAACATTTATACAATTCTCCCCAACTTTCGATGAGACTGCGTTATTCGCTTAAAACAGTGCAGTTCCATTTGGTGCCAGTAGTGGCGCTGATTCGCTAAAATTAAGAATGACACACAGCAATAATCGCGTAGGCCTACTGTTAAAGTCCCCACGAAATCAAAATTGAAGTTTTTTGGCTTTTGGGATGAATATGTTAGTCTTACTGATATCTATAAGCTATGCTCCAAAACAATGATAAAATTTGCTTTTAGAAGATATAAGCGTTCAAAACTTAAGTTTTTTACTTCCTCCAATGGCCCAGTGATTTCGATGACATCACCCTGCACTAGCTTCTCATCAGATGTTCTGTCCAATCAAATACTCTCTAGAATCTACAGCTTCCCGACGCTGAATCTGCGGCTAAAATCTGTCACATGTTGACACATTTTCTATTTTCTACATGGTGAATGGCACATAACGCACTATAGGGGATAGGAAATTGTTCAGATGGTGTAAATATGCTTTCCATTGGGGCGAATTAAGTCTGGATTCACATAAGTGTCACGCGAACCGCCGCAACGTGCACAGTCTGTTTCGGTCAAGAGACACAACAACACAGAGCGCATTATTTGCGAGAGTTGGCGCAGACCACAAAACGTAATGGACCCATTTGGATTCTGCACAGAATTCTATATTTTAAAGCGATATGGAAGAGATTAGGAGGAGAAACGGTTAGACATTAGGACGAAACTGCGGCTTTACCGAGTTCAACGGCTCTGGCCGAGCAGTGATTTAAACTAAACGCTATTGGCTATAAAAAGGGGAGAAGCTGTTAGTGTAATGACTCAGAGGGCCGAGACTGATCCATATGCAACAGATTTATTGAACAGAAAAGTCAGACAAAAGGCAACTCAGGATAGTAATAAAAGGTGGCAGGCAGAGGCGTGAGTCAAACCGGGCAGGAGGTCGAGGGCTGGCAGCGAACTTTCAGTATCCAGGGACAGGCTTTGGTCAGGGCAGGCAGCTGAGAATCAGAATCCGGGACGGGCTGGAGGTCGAGAGGCAGGCTGCGGACAATCAGATAAGGTTAGTTCAGCGTGGGTCAGAGGAAACAGGTAGATTGAGGAATAGGAGGATCGCTTGGACATGCACACATAGAGAGGCAATACTTCGCAAGGAGCGCTCCGTGAACGAGGCAGATAAAGGCTTGGCAATCAGATATGATTCGTAACAGGTGAAGGTAATCAGAGTGCCAATGATACAGGTGAAGGTAATCAGAGTTCCAAAGATGCATACTAAGGGGAAAGTATGCAAATCACTAGAATTCAGGAGAGGGCGTTCGTGGCTGAGAACAGGTGGAATCGGGGAGACTGGGCGCCGTAACAGAGCCCCCCCCCTGCGAGCGACTCCTGGCGCGAGGATGCTGATGGCGGGGTCTGCCACGAGCACGGGGAGCAGGTTTGTCAGGATGTTTGTGGTGGAATTCTTGAATGAGCAAAGGATCCAGAATGTCACCTGAGCTGACCCAAGACCGCTCTTCTGGGCTGAATCCTTCCCAGTCGACCAGATACTGCAAACGTCCCCCCCGACGTCTGGAATCCAGCAGTTGATTAACACGATAGGCCTCCTCACCCTCCACAACGATTGCTTGAGATGAATGATCATAGGAATCCCCTCTCTCCTCCTCGGAGGGGGGTGTGGCAGGTTTGAGCAACGAGACATGGAACGTAGGGGAGATGCGTAGATGTCTGGGCAGAGCAAGGCGAAAGGATACAGGAGTTATCTGGCGGATGATCTTATATGGACCCATAAACCTGGGACTGAGCTTTTTGCTGGGGAGCCCAAGACGAAGGTTCCGAGTAGATAACCATACCCATTGACCTGGCTGATACTGTGGGTTGGGACGGCGATGACGGTCAGCCTGCCCTTTGCCACGATTGACGGCCCGCTGGAGGTGTGTGTGAGCCAGGTTCCAGGTTTCCTCACTTCGACTCAGCCAGTCGTTTACTGCAGGGACACTAGTGGGCTCACCGGACCACGGAAACAGGGGTGGTTGGAAACCGAGGACACATTGAAAAGGAGTCAGGCCTGTGGAGTGCTTACGAATGGAATTTTGAGCATACTCTGCCCACATCAGGTACCGGCTCCAGTCCCCTTGATGGAGTTGGCAGTAGGACCGGAGGAAGCGAGAGATCTCTTGATTGAGGCGTTCGACCTGACCATTCGCCTGGGGATGGTAGCCGGAGGTGAGGCTCACGTTAACTTGCAACCTTTGGAAGAATGCAGCCCAAACACGAGAGGTGAACTGGGGGCCCCTGTCCGAGACGATGTCCTCGGGTAAACCATAGAACCGGAATACCAGATTGCAGAGATGCTCCGCGGTCTGCAGGGCGGTGGGCAGCTTACTGAGAGGAATGAGGCGACATGCCTTAGAAAAGCGGTCAACTACCGTTAGAATGGTGGTGTGTCCATCGGAGGGTGGTAGATCCGTAATAAAATCAATGGCTATATGGGACCAAGGTCGCTGTGGAATGGGTAGTGGATGAAGTAAGCCGGCGGGCAAGAGACGGGATGACTTCTGGATGTTGCAGGTCTGGCAATGCTGTACGAACCGGCTGGCGTCCCGAGACAATTCTGACCACCAAAAGCGGTTCTGCAGGAGATGAATGGTGGCCGTGATGCCCGGGTGTCCTGAACTGGGAAGAGTATGGACCTGTTTCAACACCTTTTCACGCAGGGCTTCGGGAACATAGATTTTCCCCGGAGGACAGTCTGGAGGGATCTCAGTGTTGGCGTTGGCCAGCTCGAGTTCGGTCTCGATATCCCACTGAACGGGGCCGATAACAAGATCAGGGCTAAGGATGGTTTCTGGAGTCTGGATGGTACCCTCAGAGTCGAACTGGCGAGACAAAGAGTCTGCCTTGGTGTTTTTGGAGCCCGGACGATAGGTAACAGAAAATTGGAAACGAGAAAAGAACAAGGACCATCTGGCCTGACGGGGGTTCAGCCTCTTAGCCGTGCGAAGGTACTCCAGATTTTTATGGTCGGTGAGGACAACGAAAGGATGCGTAGAGCCCTCCAACCAGTGCCTCCATTCTTCTAACGCTGCCTTCATGGCAAGTAACTCACGGTCACCCACGTCATAATTTCGTTCCGCTGAGTTGAGCTTCCTGGAGTAAAAAGCGCAGGGGTATAACTTGGGAGGCGTTCCCTGACGCTGTGACAAGACTGCGCCTAGGCCGGTATTCGAAGCGTCCACCTCCACAACAAAAGGCGATTCTGGATCAGGATGCCGCAGAATAGGAGCTGAAGTGAAAGCTTGCTTGAGAAGACTAAAGGCCTGGGTAGCTTCTTCAGTCCAGGGTAGACGTGAGGTGCCTTTACGAACCAGTGCAGTCAAGGGCGCCGCCACCATGCTGAATCCTCTGATGAAACGGCGATAGAAGTTCGCAAACCCGAGGAAGCGTTGTAACTCCTTCAACGTAGTTGGCTGGCGCCAATCCACCACCGCCTTGACCTTGCCTTCGTCCATAGCTACGCCCCCAGGACTAATGATGTAGCCCAGGAAAGTCGTGGAGGTCTGGTGGAAATCGCACTTCTCAATCTTAGCGCAGAGCTGATGCTGTATGAGCCTCTGGAGAACCGCCCGGACGTGCTGAATGTGGTCTTCTAGTGACTCTGAGTAAATAAGAATGTCGTCAATGTAGACGATGACGTGGCGTTGGAGCATGTCCCGGAACACATCATTAATAAAGGACTGGAAAACAGCTGGACTGTTTGAAAGCCCGAAAGGCATGACCAGGTATTCATAGTGCCCAGTGCACGTAGAAAAGGCTGTCTTCCACTCATCTCCATCACGGATACGGACCAGGTTGTAAGCGCATCGTAGATCCAGTTTGGTATAATATCTTGCTGTACGAAGAAGCTCCAAAGCAGCGGGCACCAGGGGGAGTGGATAACGGAACTTGACCGTGCAGTCATTGAGCGCTCTATAATCGATACACGGACGGAGTCCTCCTTCCTTCTTTTGGACGAAGAAGAAGCCGGCTGAAGCGGGAGATGTGGAAGGACGAATAAACCCTTTGGTGAGCTCCTCCTCGATATATTTTTGCATGGCTTCGGTCTCAGGTTGGGACAGCGGAAAAACACGCCCCCTGGGTGGTGTGGAGCCTGGTATGAGGTCGATTGCGCAATCATACGCACGATGGGGAGGTAACTTGGTAGCTTTGGATTTGCTGAAGGCCTCAGCCAGATCGTGGTACACGGAGGGCAGACGATTCATCACGGTGTCATCGGGGAGCTCTAGGATACGTCGTATGGTTAGGGGTTGGATAGTAGACAGGCAGTTGGAAAAACAGTTTTTTCCCCAGCTGACGATCTGACCGGATGTCCATTGCAGAAGCGGATCGTGCTTACGGAGCCAGGGTAATCCCAGAATAATGGGAGGGTGAGGAGGGCTGTTGGTTCAAAAACAGCGAGCATTGAAGAATGAAGCCCTTGCACTTGCCTGGGTTCCCGTCAAACTTTTCAGGTAGTGCGAGACGAGGGCTTGCGGCGGTCTGCAGCACAGGCGCGGATGCGGGAGACGGTGAAGCAGACGCTGACGAGGTTTGTAGGTTTTGCAAAGCTTTTACCAGTTCCTCTGTTACTGAAGTTAGTCGCGTCAGCTGATGATGATGAGAGGCCAGTTGAGAGGCTTGAGTGGTGAACGCAGCAGATAACGCAGACATAGTTGCTGGATCTTCGTTTGGCGAAGTATTCTGTAATGACTCAGAGGGCCGAGACTGATCCATATGCAACAGATTTATTGAACAGAAAAGTCAGACAAAAGGCAACTCAGGATAGTAATAAAAGGTGGCAGGCAGAGGCGTGAGTCAAACCGGGCAGGAGGTCGAGGGCTGGCAGCGAACTTTCAGTATCCAGGGACAGGCTTTGGTCAGGGCAGGCAGCTGAGAATCAGAATCCGGGACGGGCTGGAGGTCGAGAGGCAGGCTGCGGACAATCAGATAAGGTTAGTTCAGCGTGGGTCAGAGGAAACAGGTAGATTGAGGAATAGGAGGATCGCTTGGACATGCACACATAGAGAGGCAATACTTCGCAAGGAGCGCTCCGTGAACGAGGCAGATAAAGGCTTGGCAATCAGATATGATTCGTAACAGGTGAAGGTAATCAGAGTGCCAATGATACAGGTGAAGGTAATCAGAGTTCCAAAGATGCATACTAAGGGGAAAGTATGCAAATCACTAGAATTCAGGAGAGGGCGTTCGTGGCTGAGAACAGGTGGAATCGGGGAGACTGGGCGCCGTAACAGATAGATATGTCCCGCCCTATTTTCCTGTTTCAGTGGAAATTACGTCAACACGTTGAATAATGCTGTGCGTTTCAAGGCACTTCAATGGACCTTTAAATCAGGTGCTGTGTTTGATGGAATTCTTGATTGTTTATTGGTTACATTTAGTAATAGGTAGTAGTAGTTTTTTTTTACATTTTTTATAACCTAGCCAAGTTGTGCAAAATACAATATATTGTACATTTACAATAGAATGTAGGCCATAGGCTAACGATTGTGTTTACATTTAAATTAAATAGAAAAATTAAAAACGCAAAAAAACACACCAGATGTACATTTTTATTTATCATTTTGTAGTCTAGGGTTAAAAATGTTGCTGTATTTTTATAGAAAAACTACATCATCTTACTTTGACCAAAGTGATGTGAATGCACCAGCTTGTAAATACAAACTTCGCAAGAGGACTTAAACGCACCATCATCTCAAAGTGGGTGTACTTCAATTTTTTATAATAATATTATTATTATAATAATAACTGTATCAACATTAGGCCTAACTGTATCAACGTTATGGCTGAATAGAGCGGAAGCTTGTTTGCATCACTCAGACTTACAGAAATACGTAGCGCACAGATATTGGAAGTCAGCGATGTGCTGACTTTATATGGTCACACATGACAATTTTCGAAACATTAAGAAAAAAATGGTTCTACTATGGTATCGTTGTGAAATCTTTATTTTTAAGAGTAATATAATATTCACATTCAGACAGTTCATGATTTGCTACTAGCTAATGCTAGTCAGTATAGCAGGTGGTAAAAGGGAGAGAAGATTCTAGATATAATTTACTTGTTACAAAACATTGTATAAGCCATAAGTGCAAGACGAGTCATCAATATATATATTTTTATCTGCTAAAAGTTAATTTTGTCAACGTTATACACAAAGCTAACAGACTAAATGCTACAAAAAAAGGAAGCTTTGCTGAACCCTGAGCCAGTATGATGATTTTTAATATAAATGAGTGAAAACATAGCTACACTTCATCAGAGATATCTGTAGTATTTTTTTGGTAAAGCACATCTTAACCTGAAATAGTCTGACACATCATTGGACATTAAAAGAGACCAGAAGGGCTATTGTCACTGCAAAAGCTCAAATTTAAATGCTTTGTGCCAAATGCATGAAAAACACTCTTCAATCAATGCACTTTAATTAAGCAGATTCTGGTTTCCTCTACAGTCTGGAACACACACTTTGAAACCAAAGAAACAGAACAAAAACATGCTTCCCAGGTAGAAAAACACGGCACTGAGTTTTTCCCTCTTTGTCTTCCGGACACCCCCCACCCACTCGCACACACAAACACATATGCGCACACTAATGGTCATGTGCTCTGCGAGGTGTTGTGTTATGAACCAGACCACTGGGCTGTGTGAGCGTAGCGAGGTTCTGGGTTCAAGCCTGGACACTGTGCAGGCTCTAGAATGGGCGCTATTATCACAGCTGCGAGTTTGCCAGGGAAATTTGTCTGTAATTCACCTGAATTAGAATCACTCAGGCGGCTGGCACTAGTTCCTCTCAGAACACAGCCTAATGGTTTGTTTATTTAAAAGGTTTTGCTTCTAGCAAATCATTCCTTATCTGTCATTGCCTTATTGTCCCACTGGGTCACCCAAAGGAAGAGAGAAGGAAAAGGGGAGGGGGGAGAGACGGAGAGATAAGCAGATACCTGTTGCTTCATTTCACACTGTTCCCTTCTCTTTTTTTGTTTGTTTCTGAATTTATACGCATATAGGCGTTTTAACTGAAGAACTGGAAAACTCAAATAGGCCTTATGGTAAATGGTCAAAATAAGATAAATGTCCATAAACGCAATTATGATCCATATAGCCTTAAATATTTTTATCTTCCCCTCGATTTTTTCCAGTGTCATGGCATTCCCATAAACAATTCTAAATAATGCAATAGAGTTAAACACAGTGGGTATTTACAGACACAATGATTTAGTGATAACAGTGGATTACAAAATAGTATATTTTGAAAGTGACTCGTCTATACAACAGAATAGCAAATGGTCCTTGACATCATAATTGTGGGGCGTAATGGCCTCTGCAGATGTCTGTCAACTCACTCTCTGGTGTAAAATGGTAAGGTATTCGAGTGGAGTGCCTGTTTTGTTCTCTGCCAATGTTCCTAAGAGCCATGACCACGCGAAAAGAGCCGAAAGACCACTCCAAATCTATCTGTCACGGCCGGCTGCTTCTGTGTCCTATCTGCTACCACTTACTCAAACATGCAACAAATTTGCTTTTAATTGCAGGGATTCTGCTCTGCTTGTAAATAGTTTTGCTTTGACAGTTCATTTATTTTGTGTGATTGCTGCCATCTATTTATAGTTTTAATTCGGGGGAATGCATTACATATGAATTCCTTGTGTCATCTGCGCCCTGCTCAAAGACAAAAAACGCATGAATTATTATTGCCTGGTGGAAGTGTTTATTTATTCATAGACCCCAAAATTGTTCTTCATGCACGCTTGGCAAAGCAGATGGCATTTCCTAAGGACTCCACGGGTCTAACAAATGAATTGGAGGAGCATAATTACAGCGAATTACGGCAAACCCAGACTCTCTTTCAGAACTTTAGGTTTTATTAAATCCCAATATGATATAAGTCAACACTGTCTCAAAAACAATTTCCTTTTTTCTTTTTGAGTTGGAATTATAGTTGATTAACTATTGTATATCATTATATATTTAATCAATATCAACTAGGCATGCCTATTTAAATTTTAAATTCGATTTTAAACAAAAAGTTTAAACTGTAGGCTACTCGAGATTTCATAAATGTAATTTTTGGCTAAGCAGTTGTCTTTAAAAGTTGTCTTTCAAACCTATTAGCCTACTTCTGGTGAGTGGTGACCAAAACATTTTTTTGTGTGTGTTAGCCTTACTTACCTTTTAAAATGTTGCTGTTGCTCATAAATAGTTTCGAAGTTTTGCTGAAAACGCAATATTTGAATAGCAAATTAGCAAGTGTCTATTGAGGAAATCCAACTTTTTCCGTGGGCTACATAGGAAGGAATGTGGCTATATACAGAAACTATTCAAAAATAAACCTACCTTGGTGAATATTTACTGGAGTAAAATTAGCCAAAGTGTCCCCCAGCAGCATGTTTACTCGGCACTAGAGGGCAGATGTTCCGCGGATCTACAGGTGTTGTTGTCATCGAGTGTTTGGCCACCACAGACGGTAATTATCGGCTCAGCCCTTCACGCTGGGCGCGATAACATCAATGGTTGAAGATGAGCCCGTTATCCATCTTCCCGCCATCAGCGGTCACGGTCCATTTCCGCTGCACAAACGCTCGCGGATGTTTTCCTGATTAAAGCGGCAGATAGAGCGCGTGTGGGCGGGATGAGCGAGTCAAGTGCAGCCTGTCACTGGTGATGCGGGGTAAGTGTTGAAATGTTTACCCTGGCCTGCAAAACAGAATGGATTAGGAATATTCACGACATACTGCGGGAATTAGTTCTTGTTTACCGGGACCAAATGCTTTATTTAAAAAATGCTGACAATGTCATAAAGGTTTTCCCCTCAAGAATGTTTTATAATAAAATATGACGGAGGGTTGTTACAAATCGTGTTTAAATGTCTGTAACTTAAAGTGCTTTCTTACGTTAGCCTAGTAGCCTAGTGTTTCAAACTGATATTTTCAGTTTGATTATTATTTGTCTTATTCAAATTAACCTACAAATCGTTTCGAATTACCTAAACTATGTAAATTGTTGTAAAGTAGCCACAATGTCGTTGTTACAATCTACCTCGCTAGAAAACAAAATTGTAAAACCAAAGGAAATTATTTTAAAGCTAATAGTCTAATCAAATTTCTTTGATCTAAATTTTATTCCACCCCATCACCACAACTACCATAACATCCATGAACATCACAAATCCATAATCCATACGTGAAATTTTACATTAATTTTACTGCACATTTAGATGACATCTCAATATCAGCTCTAGTGTTTTTAAACATTGTGTTGCTTATTTATAATTATGGCTGAATGAATCAAAGTAGGCTATAGGCTACTGAAGAAATGTTGCTATTAATTCTCACCACAGAACTAGCCCTTTAAGAAGCACCTACATTTTCGGTGTAGTTTTATATACTCATTTATTTTTATACATGCATATTCATATAAATATGATGACGACTTCTTAAACATGAACCAAAAATGTTCTCCTAAATCTGCATGTCACTCCAAATCAAGCTGTTCAAATACAGATACAAATGTCCAACAGGACATTACCTCTATTGAATATTTAACCAAATACACTGAACCAAATCTTTTAGTAAAGAAGGAGAGGTGTGATAATGTTGGCTTTGTATAACTATGTGAAAGCACCTGAGCCAGACACAAGATCCTAAACCAGCTGCTGTTTCCGCCAGCTCTCCAATTTTGTTTAAAGAAAAAAATTCAACAATTATTTACACTCCAGAGAGCCAAAGGTCAGGCAACAGAGTTTGGAGAATGCACACCTTGCATCTGCTGCATGCTCCAAGGTGGAGAATGTGACATGAGTGATTTTTGCCATACACCCTTTTGGTGTTAAATGATATCTGACCTGGGCAAGGGTTCACTATAACTGCGAAATCAGACTTCTTCCAGAGCTTGGTTGTTTGGATTGGCAACATTTTAATTTCATATTAATACGTTAAGGTTTTTAATTGTTGTCCTCCAGAATTGTAAATATCACTGATTCATAAAAATCAGATCTCTCAGACAGCATTAAACCCCTCCAAAAACAGATGCCCGTCTTCTTGCAAGAACTTCAAAACTCAACAGATCGGCTGTCAGAGCTCTGATAATTATTTAGATCTGCCGCATACTTGTGGTAAAGCAGGCTGAAATGCTCCCTTTTAAATGCTCCACTTTAAACTGACCAAAATTGAGCGAAGAATAATCCCTGTCAGTTGTAGTGGTCTGCCTCACATCAGCCTGGAGAAGCTTTAATACGACTGTGCCACATTCGTTTCTGTAACATAAACTAACTCGATTCATTCTCCCATAGCCCGAAAGTGCAACTTAGCCGAATTTAACTGAGGCATTACAGCCGGCGGGCATGTGACCACATAATTTCTCCCCAAAATGCCCCACACTTCCTCTCTGTGTTATCATTATGCCTCTCAATGAGACACTTGAAAGCCTCTGCCGTTCTGAGGCCGAAGTGCTGAACTCTGGAGCCGTTCGCACTGATTGGGCTTTTTCCAAATGAGGCCATGGTCTATATCAGGCCCGTTTGACGACATAACAAGCCTGTTAATATTCGAAGGAAATGCTGGGGGTCACAGAGCTCGCAGCCATTTGACCTTCAGGGTTCAGAGGGCAGAGAACCGAGGGGTGGCACATGGCAGAAAGAAAGCCCTAATGATTTAGATATCTGTTACACACTCAGCAGAAAGCCAATCTCCTCTTATTAAGCGCCTGCCCTGAGAGAGTCCAGCGTCTGTCCGCTAAATAATAAACCAAACTTTGTGGAGAGCGGGGGCCAATTTTAAAAAGTGCATTTGAATCGGCATCACCAAAACGTCCTCTCAAATGACAGATAATGAAAGACAGTTGACCACCATCGGTGTGTGGTACGATGACGATTCGTATTCTTTCCCTTTAAAGGCCTATAGTTGGTATACAGTAGGTGGTGGAGGGAATGTCAAATATTATGGAAGATTATAGAGTCTTTTAGACACGTTTGTTTATTTGCCTTGCGCTCAAAGCACTCTTGCACTTCAGAGTTAAGGAGGGCGCTCAGCCTTTGTGGCTTCTGACAATGAGGGCTGTCACAGAAGTGGGATCAAGTGAGCATTTGCTAAAGTTCGGCTGAAAACGGCCCGTCTTACTTGCCGATGCATGGAGTGGTGCTCAATTTCATCTAAATAATTTTGTACACATGAGCCTTACAAAACCGTGTCCTTGGAAAAGACTTTCAAAAGCAATTTCCGTCTTGTACTACTGCATGTAAACAGAGTAATTGTATTTGGGAAACTCCCTGTGCCAGCTGAACACAATCCTTGCACAAACCGTTTTTTTTACTTTCTTCTTTTTTTTTGCTGGGGAAGAATGGGATTAGAGTTTTAATTTCATGTATGATTATGATATCGAAAATGATCAGCAGAATATGTGTATTGTTAGATCTGGGGACAGATGATAGAGATGAGTATCTCTCATTGCATTGAAAATTGAAGCATGATACTATGGACTTTTTTGGGAAATGTACAATATACTAAATACTAGTTTTTTAAATTAACTTGTGGGTCAAACCGTTGTTATTTGGGGACACTGACTCTACTCTTAAGTTACAGCCCAAGTGTTTCCTTATGGTCATTGGGGTTGCTTACATAGAAAATGGCTGGTTTCATATGTATGGTAAAAGACCAGATGTTTGCATTTGAAAGCCTCAAACCTAAATTTGTTGCATCTGGCGCTGGGCTTCTCTGTTTATGCCGAACTGAAAGGTTGCGATTATAGATGTTTATTCACGTCACAAGGATTTGATCACACTACAGTGTGAAACACTTCACAACTGCTCATGTGAATGGGGGTCACAGAGAGTTTAAAGGCCTGATGGGAAAACCTTATTGGCTAATGGAGGCAAAGATATGCCCATTCATAAAGTTCTGGCAAAAAGTCTACAACATTTTCAACTTTTTTTCAGGTATCTTTTGCAGGTGGAACATTCCACTTCACGTGACCCACTTATTTAATCAGCTCTGGTACCCACACTTATGACCTCATAGCTAGTCCAACAGCTTTAAAACATCTCAGTATGTCAGATCACTTAGTTTTAACCTATTTGTGTCATCAGTGGTTATTGTATAGCAGGGGTCTTCAACCGTTTTTAGGCCAAGGCTTCTTATCCACTTGTTAAATACGGAGTCCACCTGTAACATATTGCAAAAAACTGAGTATTGCAATTTAACCCTGACCTATAAAAACAGACATTTTGTCCCATATTAATTTAGATACTGTATAATGCTAAGCATTTATTTTTTTCTTCCTATATAGGTAGATATACCCCAAAGGTCTCGGGTCGGAAAGAAATTTTTTTTTTTTTTTATGTTTTATGTATCTTAAGCTCACCAAGGCTGCAAACCAGTAATATAGTGAAATATTACAATTTAAATAAGATTTTATATATATATATATATATATATATATATATATATATATATATATATATATATATATATATATATATATATATATATATATATATATATATATATATATATATATATATATATAAATTTATTTCCTTCCTGTAATGGCAAAGCTGAATTTTCAGCATCATTACTCAGTGTCACATGATCCTTCAGAAATCATTTTAATATGCAGATTTGGTGTTCAAGAAACCTTTTTTAGTAATATTATTGCTGAAAACACTGGTAAAGCTTTACAATAAGGTTCCATTTGTTAACATTAACTACATTAGTTAACATGAACGAACATACTTCTAAAGTATTTATTAATCTTAGTGATTTTTCATTTAAACATACATTTACTAATGCACTAAATCAAAAGTTGTATACGTTTTATTTAAATATTATTTAACAGATCTGAGCTTAGATGAACTAACAATGAATAGATGTATTTTTATGGACCAACACTAACAAAAATAAATAAACACTGTAACAAATGTATTACTCATTGATAGTTCATTTTAGTTAATGCATTAACAAACGTGAACTAATGCGACATCACTGTAAAGCGTTACCAGAACAGTTATGCTGCTTTAATTATTGTGCAAACCATAATACATCTATTATTTGAAATGAAATCTTTTCTAACGTTTTAAATGTTTTTACTGTCAAAGCAAATTCTTACTGACCACAAACTTTTGAACTGAATATAGACACATGCACATAAAACAGAAAGTCCCTAAAGGATTACTTCAGGGGCATCACTGGGACCTTGCTCCCCTCTGCAAAAATCTTCTTGAACCATGAGGAATGTCATTTCTAGGACTCTATACTGCGAGACTGAAGACCACCAATAACACACAGCGATGCCTGCATCACTGCTAGGCCACACAAAGACATGACTTACTCAAACATTCCAATGCAATTAAAGCATCTTCTGCATGGCACGTTTCACTGAACCACTGGGGCTTGTTAATAAGACCGCAGGGCTTTTACTGAAATCACTGTGAAAGGCGGGCGGTCCGTTCACATCTGTGACCGCTACACTGCATATGATCACCATGAGATAAGCTCAAATATGACACTCAGCAGATCCACCTGGACTCCCTGACACCGCAATTATAAAACCACTTGCCCTCCTAAAGACACCTATAATTAATTCCTATTGGACTCAGAAAGGATTTTAAGCCCAGTGACAGTGCTGTAAAACATGTATACAGCTGAAGGAAAAAGGCTAAATAAAAATTGGTCTTCTAAACATCAGAAATTCTGTAGACATTGTCCTTAAAAAAAGCTTAAAAACATAAAATAGTGTAAAAAAAAGTGTTTGATTACATCACCTGTACTGTTTCATCAGAACCAGTGTTGGAAGTAACACATTACAAGTAATCGTTTTTAAATTAACGAGTGAAGTAATGCGTTTAAATTTATGAATTAAAATCGGAGTTACTTTTTCTTCTTCTGCGTCATTTCACTTTTGGTGTGAAAGGGCTTTGACACTTGGCAAAAAAAACTTTTTTTATTTTTATTAAAAAACAAACAATCAAGTCCAGCCCAAGTGAGAAAGGTAATGCAAAAGTTACGCAACATGCTACTTTCCATATAAAGCAACTAACACAATTAGTAACATTTTTAAGGAAATAATGCGATATTGTAACACATTACATTAAAAGTAACTTTACCCAACACTGATCAGAACACTTAAAATATTAAACACAAGCATTTAAGTCGCAATCCACTTTTGTGTTTTTTTTTCAATGTAGCCGACATGCCTGTTTTTTTCTCTAGGATTTTTTGGAAATGAGAATGACCAGCATTGCTTTAGTCATCTGCCGTCCACCAGCTGAACAATAACACACACTCTAAGGACATCGGACAGATGTCCCCGTGGATGAAGACTGAAGAGTACATTTTAAATGTAAGTTTTGTCTTATTCATATCTGCAAATCTATCCAACTGTGCAACTACAGTCAAAAGTTTGGACACAATTAATTAATGTTTCTTGTGCCCTTAAAAACTCCTTTTCCCCAAAATAATTGAAATTATTTTGAATAATTAAAATATTTTTTTTGTTGTAAAAATGTATTTACTAAAAACAATTAAAGAAACTAATTTACTATTACTAATTAATAAATAAAGTTTTGTAAATAAATACATTTTGTAGAAATAAAATACCCCACAAAATTATTTATTTTTTTTGTAAAAATGTATTTAAGTTGGATCAAATATTGAAGGAAATTTTTTGTAATTATGCAAAGTTTCATATTTTTTACTTTATTTACTATTAAAAAATGCGGATAATTATAAAAAAAGTAGATTTGTCTAAACTTTTTACTGTAAGTTTTACAACTAAATAATTAAAATACATGATAAATAAATCACCCAACTTTTGTGAAATAGTCCAATGTATTAATAGTTTGGTTTAAGCATAGCATTAAAAGATATTTGGCCTCAGAGGCACAGACCTTTTATTGTTTTTTGGGTAGCACTTTATTTTACAGTCCCCTTGTCCATAATATGTACATTATAGTAATTGCAATAGCTGGGTAATAACCCTGAACATACCCCTAAACCTAACCTTAACCCATGTAGTTACCTTATATTACCCAGTACTTTCTTAGGTAACTACACTGCAAGTACACAATAAGTGCACTTACTGTAAAATAAAGTAAAACAATTTTTTTTTTGAAGGGCTTACCCAAATCAGTCATACTCCATCTTTCTGAAATGGCACTGCTTTTTCTGATGTTAACTAACTGCTAAAACAATGTTTGCTAAACACTGCTGTGCACAGACAAACAAACTGGTGGCAGGAACAAGTTAGGCCTGATATACGAGCCTCTTCTGCAATTCCTCTCAGAGATAAACATCATTAATACGCTACAAAGTACTTAGGGGGACATTGGGTGCTACTTTGCTGGGGGGGGGTCTACCGGGAGGCAATGAGCTGTGGCGTTCTCTGCGCCGTGTGGGATACGTGGCAGATGTCGATGACAAAATCTGCATTTTCATGTTGAGAGTGGAACCCTTCCACATACTCCAACAATAACAAATACCTACTCAAATATGGTTTTACCCTAAATTATTTGAAATGTATGTCATGCCGTTAAGATTTATGCAGTATCGTGCGTAACGTTACAGACCAAAGGGAAGAAAGTAAACATAAAAAATGTGAAATTGGTTGAGGCCACATTTTTTCAGTAATTGTTTGCTTATGGACAATTGTTTTTGAACTTTAGGCTATCCCTCTTCAAATTAGCTAAAAAAAAAGACCCTGCATTTTGTTTATAGCAGCTATTGTGATGTACATTCTAGAGCATAACATTTATTTTGATAGTAGAAAAACTGATGTGAAGTGGAGCAGATGTACCTGCCGGCCCTTTCCACTGAGAAGCAAGCAACAGACGCATTTTCTGGGATTTCTATCTCCACCTGGTGGCTCTCTGCATGTTCACCTCCAATCCTCGTAAATCAGGTCAAGACTAGAGACGGTGAAAACCAGTCCTTGCTCTTAAAATCTATTGGAAGACAATATAAAGATAATTTACACAGAGCAAATATCATAAGTTCAGTAGTATACTACACACGTCCCCTTACACATACACACTGTTTCAAATAACGCTCAGACTACATTTGAACTATACGTCAGAGTCCGGCAACACGAATAGAGTATTAACAGTGTTGACCTTGGCTTGGTTCATGAAAATGATTTGGTCGGAGCCGCCGGCTGGACTCGCTGGTGTTTTGGCTTTAGCTGTGTATTAAAGAACAAAAGCAAAAAGTGCAGCTCGGCTCCCAGTGGACAATGTGGTTCTAAATGGGGGGATTGTGTGCGAGTTGAGAGTTTCTCCAGGGCATCAGACCTGAATGGTACAGTAGCATGAGCCCATTTAAAAGTAATTACCACAGCATGTTCCAGGGAACGTGTGTAGCCCTGCCATTTCATATGAATGGTGGAAGAACATGTTACCAAAACTGACTTTTGTGTGCCATTATGGCATGGGAACAGACTTCATATACATAATGAGCAACTCATTGCATTTAGAAAAACAAAGTATGCGTTGGGCAATTACTCCTAATACAAAAAGTTAATAAACAACAAGAAAATAGGGCATTTCTGCAAACACATGACATGGATGTTAATTCAAAACATCTTTTGTGAGTCAGAAAACAGAGTGCACTACTACAAAAGTATCATTCACTGCCATGAAACAGTGGATGCATTTAATTGTTTGAACATATAAAAATAAACCACAACAAAGCAACACACATTTTGTACAAATAAAAACCTGAAATAGTTCCATTGTTTCGATTCGGAAAGGTGGATACAAGATTTACATTGGTAACTAAAACACTGCGATTTATGAGCACAGTAAACCTGGTTAAGAATGTACATACTCTATTACCAAAATAAAACTCATGGCATGATGGTATGGATCTTTAAAATAGCTGCTTAATAATAATAATAATAACAGTAATAATGTAACATTTCGTATTGATGAGAGCAGTTGCACTTGATTTGATGAAAACAATGCAGACAAATTTTGCTAAGACAAAAAAAAAAGGAACTGTTGCCCAATGTTAATGATAGAAGTGTCCTAAGGGGCTCACAGACTGATAAACGATTTTAAACAAAACCTCTTAAGAATTATACAAGTATAAAAGGCTACAAACATTAATAAATTACATCACTGACACAGAAAACACTTCACAAGGTGCTAGTAAAATAACTTTTAAAATCCATCAGGGGTATTTTAGCTCAAATGTCAGGCTGGTCGTAGAAACGTTGATTTTTTTTTTCCTTATCCCCCATCATAAATGAATCATAATACACATGGTTTTCTGCATGTAAGGCCATATGAGAATAAATGTTACACTGTGTATTTTGTTCTCCAGGCAACACCTTTTGTCTAATGTAACAAAATGAAATGAAAACAAAGGTTAAAAAAGTACAGCTATTGTGTATCTAACAAAACAAATGAAAAAGGTCATGACTATGTCTATATCTTTATATATATTTTTGTTTGTAATTAGCAAAAACTAGTAAAAATGTATAATGAAGTATTAAGGAAAAAAGGATACAAAAAGTAGTCATTTAAAAAGCTATATACAGGCTACATTCTACATACTGTACTGTGAAGCAATATAAATGCATATTTCATTCTAGGGTAATTGGTGCTGCCTGTGAAACAAACCGAAGAGAGAAAGTATCCCCATGTAGTGAAATGTCATGGATGAGGCTTATCATTAGTGCTAGAGATCCCATTTATGTAGTGTTTCGTTGCTTTTGGCAAGTGTTTTGTAACGTATAATGGAACCGTAATAAGAGCTACATTGTCAAACAATAAAATAATGCGAAAAACAGGATGATGTAAATCTAAATGTAGTATCAATGTCTAAAAATGACAAAACAATATATAAATAAAAATTCCAAAGATGTGGTAACAATTCAGTAAAAGTTTAGTTGTATTTCATGTGATACACTGAATTGCTAGAACAACAAGGGGAAATAAGATATTTTAACCATGTAATTAAGTGGAAATATGGTTTGTTATCGATATGCATGTTTAATGTTTTTCCCCACAAAACACATTTTTCCTATATTTGTAATAAAAAAAAACTACAGTTGTCATTTTATAGTAGCTGTTGAGACAACATTACTAACAATATGAGTTCATATTTGTGCTTCACTGATGTTTTGTAAGTGCCTTCTGGCTTTCCTCAAGCTACCTATGACATGTACAATTATATTAGATCAATAAATATTATCTGTGATAGTG
The DNA here is from genome assembly GCA_036326025.1 of Chrosomus eos. Taxonomy (NCBI): domain Eukaryota; kingdom Metazoa; phylum Chordata; class Actinopteri; order Cypriniformes; family Leuciscidae; genus Chrosomus; species Chrosomus eos. The sequence goes on along the minus strand of CM070839.1, from coordinate 12,183,241 downwards.
CTTAGCAAACAGAAAAGTACTTTTCAGTTGTCCCGTATAGGTAATGCATATAAAAATGCTTTTTTGCTTAAAGAAAGTAAATTCCAAATGGGGGATTTTAAAATCACCCAGGCAGTTAGTGAAAATCATCTCTTTAGTAATACTTTTAAAAACAAAAGACAGAAAAGAAAATTATAATACAAAAGAAAGTAAAAAATATTAATAATAATGATAAGCCACATCCAAAAAGCAGTAATGAACTTCTTGTTTGCAACCTTCCACTAACCCTTTCCCTCCCAAAACAATGCATGCAACTGGAATACATGCAAGGGATACTTTCTTAGTCTTGGAATGACTGCTATGTACTGTATCTTATAATATATTAGCAACCCCTGATAAACTGATAGCCATAGTAAAACAAGACAAATTCTTCTTACAAAATATTAATAGCAGGTATTCTGTACATTTTTAGTATCTGAAAGTTATAAAGTAAAAGAAGAGGCAAAAACCTATCTGAGCTATGTTCTTCTTAGAAATTGAAAACTTGTGGGATCCTGTTCGCTTTCCCGTCCGTTTGAGTCCTTGCTGCTCTCATCCCGGCTCATCGAGGGGGGGAGGGAGGGATCAGTCCACGGGTCCATAAACATCAGGAGAAAGTCTGAGTCACCCATTGTCCACGTTACAGCAGGAGCTTGCCGTTACGATGAATCTTTAAGATTTTTCCGAGTCTCTGTTTGGCCGTTGCCATTCCTTTCTTTAGCCGCTTGGCTGTGGGCGAGACAAAGCAAAATGGTTAGCATATGCGACAACTACATCCTTTCGCATCAATACATTATTAAGCCACAGCTGTGTCAATAAATTATTAATGGTGCAGAAATTGCAACTCTCAGATTGGCCAGTGCAACATAAACAAACCTTTAAACATAAATCAATACTCATCACAAGAAGATCCTATTTATGTTTTGGCCAAAATCACCTTTGGAGTCCGTCGAGTTCCCACGTTCGACTTTTGCTGGCGGGACAGATGAGGTGTTCTGAGATGATGACGATGATGAAGGCCGCCTCTGACTGAGGAAGACTCCGGGGGCCATGGGTTGCGAGCCGCCGGCGGTTTTGCCCGTTCCAGTGCTGTACTCGTGGTCGGCCAGGTTGGTCTCGGAGTCTGGGGTGGGTTCTGGAGAGCTGCTGTCCTGAGAGAGTTTGTGAGGCTCCTCTACAGCCACGGGCTTCTTTTTGGTACTCTTTTTCTTCTTCTTAATCTTCTGCTCCTCCTGTAGCAAGAACTAGTTAGTAGGATCATTTAGCTAAATCAGTCTTACAGATGTTTCTATGAAAATGGAAGCTATTAGAGAGGATTCGGAATTTCTTTAACTGTAATGACACTGGAACTGCATGAACTCCCACAAGTTTGGGAAAAACCTGATGATCATGTTCTCCAGCATGATTTGAAAATGATTCAAAGAGCATATTGTGCTTTAAGACGCAAAGGAGTTCACGTGGACAATGCCATCAATGTGCGACCTTAAATAGTGCAGGACCTAAATATTTCTTAATTTTACATAAAAATCCTTGCAAATGCAAATGAGACATCCACAACATTTTTATTAAATAGTTTTCCTCAGCATTTACACTTTTTGGGGAAAAACATCCAATTGCGATTTTTCTGATAACATTTTATGTGGTTTGCTGCGCTAGTTTGTAGGGCTACACAATTTGGCAAATTTTATTTTACGAGTATAAAATTATAAAATATATTATTTTTAATTATTACGAATTAAAAATATTAAACATTTTACTTATATTTTACTGTAATATATATATATAGCATTTAAGAAAAATAATATTATAATTTTCTTTTACAGTACAACTGTACAATTTCAGTACTAATACTGGCTGTCTTCATTTCTTCATTTTCAAATGTTAACCCAATTGAGGTTTTATTTTGGCAGAAAACCACAGCTTCTCTTTTGTTGACAATAGCCGGTTTATAAGCGCTTCTCATTACAAGTTTGGGAAGATGGTTTGTGCACATTATAAGTGACCCAAACTCAGAGCAGATGCAGAGATGAGTTTGTGTGGAGTAGAACTGACTGTGAACCGAGACACTGAAAATACAGGATCATAACCCTCTTGCATGTAAAAAAAAAAACACACACACACAAAAAAACAGTGCAGCGTTTCACTCTGCATGTATTCATTTAATTCATTTTCAGCCTCGGCGACTTGATAAATCACACTTAGCTGATTTCGGATTTATTTAAATTAATCGTGCAGCCCTAGAATATACTTAATTTAGAAGTACAAAGTAATACAAAAAGCCCTATTTTTGCCTATAATTTCTGCAAATGCAGACAATCTCAAAATTGCTAAATAACCCAGCCAATGTGACTGTTTTTCACAATTTCTTAATATCTAATGTTTTTAATTGATATGTAAACATTTGGGCATTGCATTGAATGAACCGCTTCATTATGAGCTTAAAGCGTTAACCTGATGAGACAATTTAGCTGCCGCAGCTGCCAGTCCTGTCTCTATGGACGCCACACGTGCCCCCTCCCGAGCTGGTCTCTCCTGTCGTGGTACAGTGGGCCCAACTCGTGCTGCAACGGTATGAATATAATCCCATGTGATTACATTTACATTCTAGTCAGACTCCCACCTGAGATTGTAGACTTCGCACTACCTGTTGGACTATACGGAGTGTCATCTGTATTTTTCCTTTTTTTCGATCTCGATTTGAAAATTGGGTTGTCCTCTTCAGATTCCAGAGATGGATAAACTGAAAAACACAAAAAACATAAAAATACAAGATTATTAAAGAAGGCAAAAGTTAGCTAATTCTACAGATTCCTCCATTTTAGTTTCCACTGGAACTTCTCTTTGTCTCGGAGTGCCATATGTATGGTCTAAAGTCATTAAAGAAAGCAATGTAAATATGTCGAAGCACATTACTTTTAAACACTGCTTATACATGAGAAACCACCCTATTTTTGCACTCCATAAACTACAGTGCTAAGTATTTTCTCATTGGACAGGATGTTAGCGTGACACAGATGCATGGCAGCTGTTCCTTGCCCTGCCTCGTCCAGCATGCACCTAGCTTCTTTGAACTCAACCACTCAGGAACACGCAATTTCCAACAATTAAATTATCAAGAAAAAGACAAAAAATGTTTACAGAAAGGAGGAATGCTTGTGTGCCTGATAAAACGCTCTCTTAGTGTGAGTCCAAACGGGAATGTGCGTGCTAGTAATGACTAATTAGGGTATCAGATCAAAAAGCATTTAAAACAACAGTTTAAAACTCATGCTAATGGATTATTAACAGGCTTCTAATGGTCTTGCTGTTCTTGGAAAGGGTTCACAAAAGCTATAAAAGAGACCATTCAAAAAGGGGATTGAAAAGTTCTAGCTGAGAGTAAACACGCCTGTCCCTGTGCCGTGAATGAGAACCCTTAAGTCAAAATCAAACTCTAATCAGAACGTTGATGGAGCAGATTTACACTGTTTTGCTTTGCTCTAAGGACACCTGGGCAATTTCCAAGTCATCACGAAACATCCTTGACAAATTGTCTCAGAGGAACTAATTGGTCTAGAAAATAGTGCAAACAAGCTATCCAAGATAAAGGAACGAGAGGACTACAATCTGTTCTCCAAATGGGTTAGGAATAGCTCACCCAAAAATGAAAACTCTGTCATCATTTACGCACATGCGATAACTGAATGACTTCAAAAAGTTAGGAAAAGCCCAAATTTAAGGTCAACGCAGATAGCAGAAAATAGACTGGACACATGGCTGTGACATGCTTAATGTCAAAAAGAGTTATTAAGCACAATAAGCCACGGAAAAGAACATAATGCCGTACTCGTATGCACACAAAGCCGCCTCTCGGACAGCGTGCAATCCCGAATTCAGTTCTCTTCTGCAGCTTATATGGTCAAATACACATAAAATTATGTCAAAATGCCTGATTTGGTGAGTATTCATGTAAACACACTGTCAGTTGTGTCTCAAGTGAACGTAAACAGTTGAGAAAGAAAACACATTTGTAACCGTAAACTGGATCAGTGCATTCGCTCTTAAAGTGACAGGAGACTTATATAAATGCTGCTGTCTGTGCCACTAATGTTAATTCGTGGTGGAATGGATCGCAGTTGATCCGTACAGTTCAGGCCCCACGGTTTGGCACGCATGTGATTCGCGGATTAACTGTTAAATTTAACCATCATAGAGTGAAAGTTTATAATTTGAATATGTTTTGTCTTGCCAATTTACACATTCAAACAATTTTAAACGCAGAAGAAGAGGCAAAAATCTGGATTTGCGCGCTACCTGTAGCACAGCCGCACGCACCCGAAGCGTGCGCAGCGAGGGAGAGAGAGAGAGAGAGAGAGAGAGGGGACACCAGTCAAGTTTGAAATCCATCGGACTAACGGTTCGAGAGATATGCGAATAACAGACACACACAGACAAACAGACGTTCATGTAATACTAAGATGAAACTATATTTAATTTCTACAGTGAACAAATAGTGTTATTTTACATTTAGGCTTAATTATACATTTCTGTACCTGAATACTACTGTTAGACTTTGTAACTTTGTTATTTAGTATTCACCTCTGCTTGTAATTTGTGTATTTGGACTTATTTTATTACTTACTGTTCACTTGTTTTAAATAATGTGTGAACTGTATCAGTTAGGCTAGTAGTTTTTGATGTAGTAGCTATTGAAGAACTCCAAGTGAGCTTTAAGTAATACATGAAAAGCAAAGTTAATATATATATATATATATATTGTTTTTTTGTTTGTTTGCTGATCCGAAAAATACGTAAATGATGATCCGAACCGTGAATTTTGTGATCCGTTCCACCACTAATGTTAATCAAACAACAAAAGACAAAGAAACAAAAACTCACTGCTCTTGACGGAATTACTTTTGCAGTGTATCTTTAATTCGTACACTGAAGACTAAGCAGTTTTAGTTTTTACTAGATTAACTTGATTATACAATTTCTGTTTTATACTTAAAAGTATAAAACATTTTTGTGTTCCCCAGAAGATATTACTTATTTCTTGGGCTGAAATATCACTTTAAGCACAGTAAAATAATCCGTTTGAAGAACTTACCATAATCAGAATCCTTAAAGCATGCGTCCATGTGGTCCTGGTCATCATCGAACATGTCCGAACTGTCCACGCTGCTGCTCTTTTGCGTCTTTTTGGGCAAGCGTTTGGCTGGTCGCTTGCTGTTCCCTCCTGCTCCGGCTGCGCCGCTCGGCTTCTTGCTGGCTGAGCTGCTGTGAGAGTTGTTCTTAGCTTGGCTATTGCTCCAGGATGGTTGCAGACAAGAGTCTGATGACTGCAGGTTAGCCATGGACAACATGCCCTGGATGGCCTCCTGTGTGCTGGGGGATGCAGGTGGCTGACTGTAAGTCCATCAATGAGAAATACACAACACACACGCACATTACTCCAAGTGTCAGTGGGAATGAGAAGCGATTCGAAATTTTAGGAAGTGAGTCGGGTGATGGGGAGCAATGAAAATGGAGATGGACACTTAAAGGTGAAGTGTGTAATTTTTGATTTCCCAGATGAACAGTCCCAAGCAGACGCCACTGGTCTGATGATAGATATACCTTTCCAAGCTGCAAATTTAATTTATGCTAAAACTCTGAATATCATTAAAAGCTATTAGCAAATAAAGCAGTATTTCCAGGCCAAATTATTCAGTCACATGACTTGAAGCACATTTATCAATTTAATATTAAGTAAATGTCTTTCCATTGCAACTAATTCTAATGTGTACTTGCTGAATTAAAAAAATGCATGAAAATATGTACATTTTAGTTTTATTATTATTTATTATTACATTCTTTTTGCATCGTAGTGTTTCAATCCAGCATTTTTTGCAATATCCCCCCCAAAATGTTTGGTTGTTATTAATAAAAAAATGTAAAAAATTATTAATTTAAAATAACGATGAAAAAAATCAAATATAAATATTAGAAAAATATTATGAAATTATAAAATGTTGTCTTGGCAAGTAATGGAAAATAAAATAAGTTTAAGTTAAAGTAGTAAAATAACTAAAACTGACACAAATTTTAATTAAAACTAAATAAAAATAAAACAAAGAATTACTGGAAACTAAACTAAAATTTCAAATAAAATGTAATTTAAAATGTTGATAAATACTATAACAGTATAAATGAATACTAAAACAACACTGGCGATATCCAAAAATCTGCATAAAAATAGGATTGAAAGAAACACAGTTTTCTAGGACACTTTACATTTTTTTAATATGCACAGTCGACTATAAGTAATTACTATAAATTATAACAAATAAATATTTGACTATAACATTTTAATATTCAAAACATTACACATCACCTTTAACCCACAGAAACGGTTGATGTCAATCTTGGCCAAAGAGCTTTTCCACTGCAGCTGATGTATGGCAATGTCATGTGGACTTGTTTAAATCTCAGGCATATTTAATCAACTGAACATGTAAAGCTAATGGGTGGGCCTGGAAAACTAACTTGAAAATCCTAGTTAAGATTCAATCCAGTGTGTGCTATCAAAAGGCAAACCAAATTACCTGCATTAACGTGTCTGCTTTCATTCATACTGAACCTTCATTCAACCAACTCAACCTGTTCTGTCTAATAATCACATCTTCTCATTCAATAAACCACCAATCTGCACATATCCCTCTTGCCTTTCTAACGTACCTGTCACTAAACATTCATTCCCCATAAAAAGTTAATTTGCTCATCATTTAAATCTCTTTCATGTCACAAGAAGATTCTACCGTGTAAACTAAGACTATTGTGTCCACATCTGCTTCTAAGCTTGAGGTAACTAGCAGAAAAATACAGATTTAGGCCGTGCAGATTACCACCTATTAAGTGATTAACCAGTGAGGTGGAACAATGAGTCAAGAGCTTGTTTAATGTGGTCGCAACTGACTGGAGGCATTTCCTCCCCACAATCCTGCAGTCATATGTCAGGTTTGCAAGCACAAAAAAATAATTTGAGAAATTAACATATTTTAACCATGTTTTCCTTCTCATTTTGTGTTTGAGCTGATTTGCAGCTTTCAGCGCAGTGGAAATAGACCATCAAAAATGTGCCCAAAACAGCAAACAGTAAAATGAAGAGGAATGGCCTAAAGCTTTTGCTGTGTTTGACAAATTAATAGTGTAGAGGGATTAAACAAATAATGCCAGCACATGTAAACTGCTTATAAAGAACCGTGCAAACTATTACTTTAGCCATTGTTCAACAGATGAAGAAACGCCTGCACTCGATGTGTTTACAGTGTGAAGTTTAAGAACTAACAGTTAAGCTAGAAATATGATGTGTTTTAAGTCATTAAGGGTTAGGAACATGCGTCATCATATAAATTGTATGTTCCCTATGACCCTCAGCCAAACACGAAACATATCCATAATACATACTCTGCCACATTAGCGTGTGTAATGTACAAAACATACCACATGAATCATGAAAATGTATGAACCAGGGATATGCACAAATGACCAGTCGATGGATTGTCTAAAAACTAGTTTCTTAAGGAAGCCTTGTGTAATTACACTAGTTTAGGGTCATGTACACCAGATAGTCACGATTTTTCCCACAAGACACTTTCTTGTGTTCAAAAACAGATGGACGGAGCAAAACAGCATAGAACAGAATGCGAGGTCTCCAGCCATGTATTTTAAAAGATGTTCATCTACATGTATATACGCATTTAAAACATTGAAAAAATATAACGCAGATTGAAGATATTCAAATCAACAAAAATATGGAATAAATATCTAGGACTTTTATTTCACAAAACTATCTACAAAAAAACAAATGGCTATGGATTATATTATGAAATTTAATATTAAAGGCGATGTTTCTCGTAAACCGTTTACCATCCTGATAGTCTCAGCATTCCAAAGTATACCATGTTAAAATTATTTTGGAGAAGTTACATCTCAAAATTATTATTTTTTAAATATTAATGTGAAAACTAAAATAAAAGTAAATAACCTATTCAGCCTTATTAACTGACTTGGCTAACCTATGCCTTTCAGAGGATATGGATAATAATGTGCATACCTGTTGTTACTGTAGTCAATGCCGCCCACTTGTTTGCTGGCCTGTAGGAGATCCAGAATCCCAGCTGAACTGCCCCCTTTCTTCTTAGAGACCTTGGAGTTACGACCTTTGACCTCTGTCTTGGCCTCCGTGTCTATGTGGAGCGATTCCTCATCTGATGAATCTGGATTCTGAAATAGCAATGGGAGGGAAAAAACAGACATTAAGTACACAAAATATACACAAGAAGCTGACCGATTTGCATGAGTAATATTCATTCTATATACAGGATGTTTCTTAGGTTTGTGAGTTTTTTATTGGTATATCCTGTAGCCTTTTGTAACCCCTCACATAGTTCGCCTGCGGGCCTCTGTCATGATTAACTTTCTTGCTCTCATTTGATTCAGTCCACAGCTATTTCCTTCATCAGTTTTGAGGTGATATTTGGCTCCGTCTTGCAGCTCGCTCTCTTTGATTTTGTGCCGTATGTTGGTTTAAGTCGGAACATTATGGGTGAATTATCGCAAGCCGAGAACATCAGCGCTGCAATGTTTTAAATGCATCCAGAAGGAATTAATCAGCTACTTCACGAAATAAAGATTGGAGATTTGAATTTTGTCCTAATGTCTTCCTGTTTACTGTCAAAATCAGTCTTTTAATGTTTTTAACCACTGTCTGATTAAAGAGAAATACTATGGATGTTCTGTTAAATAACACTGGACCAGCACTATAAATGGAGTTGATGCTTACCTTCGTGTCCGACGGTTGTAGCTTTGGCTTTTTCGATGGCAGAATGGGCTCTTTGATGTTTGATAAAACTGTAAATAACGTCAGATGTTCAAGATTATTCTCACATAGCATGAAATGAAAGATTTATTTTTTTAATCAGTTAAAAGACCAGTGTGTCTAATATAGGCAGGCCCACATGGAATCAGTGGCCACGGATTTTAACATAATCTGAATGCCTGTCACTCACAGATTTCTACATATGCGCCACCCAGGGCCCAGACAAACACTGCCAAATACAAGCAAAACTCATTCAATTAAATGTATGGTGGCCAGTAACTTTATTAGGAAGTGCAACTGCAACTTTACTATCAGAGGTTTATCTAGGATATGATGTGGTGACACATGTGGAATATTCTTCATGTCTGTATATCTGCAACACATTGACCTGAGCTGTTTGCTACTCATATTCATAATTCATAAAAAGCTAAACAATTCCACTGTTATTTGGACAAAAAAAATTAAAACTATTAAAATAATAATGAAAAACAGTTTCATGGCCAATAAGGAATATCTTAAAGAGGCTATATGCGTTTTTCTGAAATTTAAACTCGCGACTGACACCTGTGGCCAAAAAACAGAACTACTCTTCCTTTCTGCTCGCTCTCGCAGCCAGGGTTGCCAGGTCTGCACAAGAAAACCAGCCCAATTGCTCATCAAAACTAACCCAATCACGGCCAAAAATAGTCAAATAGCGTTCCCGGGTGTTTCCCCGATAACAATCATGTTCCAGTGAGTAAAATAATCGCGTCAACCCGTACACTACGCAAACAACCTGCGGAAACAGTGCAGGCATACGGACCTGGCAACACTGCTCGCAGCGCTCGTATGTGCGTACACACTTCACAAGTCATCTGCTGCCTGCAAGGAGGTCAACATTATGTTTACAGAGGTAAGAACAGTCAAATACATATATTGTTTGAGATAAGTTTGCGAGTGTAGGCTACTTGCTGACTAGCGGTGGTGGCAGAGTGATCTGAAACGTTTAACATGAACGCGCTTGACGTCACATCCGCAGACAGCGCGGGAAAAATCCGACCCGACAGAAAATCGGAGAAAAATAGGATACAGGCTTATAGGTGCACCCACTGTGAGCGGACAAGGTGTCAGTATGCTCAACAGGAGATGTTTGAGTCATAAATGGTCAAATAAAAAGGCTATTGTTACGTTTAATTTGGGGAAAAAGTTCCATATAGTCCCTTTAAGTAAAATGTAAGATATTGCAAAATCTTAATTTTGGACCCCCTGCCCCCTGTGTGTTTGTTTATTTGTTTGACTAATTGTATTACACTTTCAAATACTAATAAGACTGTAGTTTAAATAATTTTGTCGCCCAAACATCAGTGTAATAAATTTAACAGAAGTCTACTGATTCCATCTGGGACTGATTATAAAGTATATAATAATTTTTGCTTTCAAATTGTGTTTTATTTAATCAGAAAATCACCCTGGCCCAGATCGCATATCATGAAGCCTTACAGGAAAAGTCTCTCTTGACTGCGTTCTTTTTCCTCCTGATTGGGAATTCGTCGATCTTAAGCTCCCCCTCATCAGAGACGTACTCATACTCGTCTCTCACAGGCTTGGGCTTTTCTTCCTTAATATTCTGTATTGAGCCAAAAACACTCGAATTGGTCTGGGTCTTGAGCATCTTTGATCTGAGGAAACCAGATGAAAAGAACATTAGTTGGATTGACAGAAGAGAGCATTTTTTTTTAGCATAAAATTGCTCAAAATTAGGGCTGTCGATCATATCAAAATATTTATTAATGGATGGCTGAAATTTGAACTTTAATACTGCACTTACCCCAGCAACTTCTTATTCGACAATGAAAATGCAAATTTATTGTCTTTATGGCTGAGTAGGCTTTTGTCAAATTTGTGCTCTTCTTCCATTTTCAATAACGAATCAGGTTTGCTGTTCTGCGAGATGAAAAGAAACACCAAACAATCATCAGTACTTTGAAACTCTTCCCATCTCATTCACTTCTCGGGTCTTCTCTGTCAGCTGTGATCAGACGTCAAAGATTGAAGCCATTGCGGCCGATGACCTTGAAGACTATCTAGCAGAGACTTCTCTCCATCTGCAAATGTTTGGCGAGCGGCAAAGGAGCACTCGGATCAGGAGACTTGGAGCAACTACAAACATTCCTGGGCTGTTTGGCATTGATTTTCCCCCTTGAACGAAAGCCCTGTAATGCCTTCCGTTCACCAGAATTAAGCTTTTTCTACAAAAGCCATCCCATGTTATCCAACAATAACAACACAACAGGCTCATTTTGATAGTAGAAATAAAGGCATGTGTAAATACTTAGCTGGCATGTCTGGGATATGACATAGCATTATAGCATTAGGTAAACTCTGAGGCTGGGTAAAGGGTTCTGCTGCTTTGATGATCCCAGAACAGAGAGAGTGACTGAGCCGCAGAGTTATTTCTGCTGATTGCTTTGATCTAAAACGTGTAAATCACTTTCTGGATGATCCCAAAGCCCTGCTTGCTACTTTTCAACTTGTCGGGGTTTTGTATTATTTGCGTGGATTTTCAAAGCGTTTCTCTAGCACTGATCTATGTTGCTATGGAGGAAGTCATTACGTTTGCATTACACAAGGTTATTCATTACAATTGTGTCCTTACATTGTAAACCTAACAAACGTACCTTATATTTCCATTTGGCCTCCGTCTTGTTCTTATTATGCTCTCGAATCATCTCGAACTTTGCAACGTCATTCGGTTTACTCGTCTCTTTCTCCATAATACTCATCCCAGTTTTTAACAGCTGTGTAATGTGAGAGACAATAAATAAATAAATAAAATTAAATGGATAAAAGTGCATACTGACAGTTCTAGAGCAGGGTGATATATTTACAGTGATTTTATTCACAATGATTTTGCACATGCAGTATCATATTTCATTTATGTTCAGTTCATTTTAATGAATAGATTCAAGATTCATTCATAAATATTCCTGGAAGTCTCTGTGGCATTTTCCATTTATTAAAAATGCTTTGGTAAAAAATATACACGACGTTCAATTGTTTGAGGTAAGTAAGATTTAATTTTGTAAAGAAATTAATACATTTAAGCAAGAATGGATTAAATGCTGCTCTTTTAAACTTTCTATTGATCAAATGAAAAAAAGATCACTGTTTCCATTAAAATATTAAACTGTTTACAACATTAATAAAAGAAATGTTTACGGAGCACCCAATCAGCATATTATAATGATTTCTGAAGGAACTTACATATGACACTAAAGACTGATGATGAAAATTCAGCTTTGCCATGTCATTTAAAATATATATAAAAATGGATATATCAATTATATTATTAAAAAGTATTAGATAAATTAAAATAAATATGAAATAAAAAAAGTATTTAACAAATAAATGCAGCCTTCTTTCAAAATCTTTAAAAAAATGTACCGATCCCAAACTTTTAAACAGTAGTGTATGTAGGAAAATATGTCTGTTTATGTTCATATAAATGTAAATGATAATTTTTGCTACTATTCTTTGCCTTGAATATTTTTTGCATTTTACTTCTTGTATTAAACATTTTGATGGATGTTCAGTGTAAATTATAATCCACCCTTTCAAATCATTTCATACGCATAAAACAATATATATTGAATATTATACGGATGAAAAAACATTACTTTTTTGGGTTGGTCCATCTTGTTCAGGATGTCCTTTGCATGGGATTCAAGAGCTGCCAGACTCGAGGGCTTTTTCTCAGGTAAAATACCTTCTTTTGCCTTCTTCCCTTTCTTTTTGCCACCTTCTTTTATTTTGGGTTCCTTCGGTGGTTTGGGTGCCTTGGGCATTTTGGGAGGTTTGGGTGGCTTTGTGGCTTTCTTCCTTGCTGGCTTATCTCGTGGCGGGGAGGAGATGTGTTCGGGGGACGTGGGCTCTTCTGGTTCTGATGGAGCAGACGGGGGTTCCTCAGCTGGGGGCTTCGAGTTGCTGGGTTCGTTCTTTATGGCTTTTGTTGCATTCTGAGTAAAAGACACAGTGAAGAAGTTGTCAACCATTACTGATTCTGGCAATAGCTGATTGAACATGTACAAAAACATTCTACATAATAAAAATCAAGATCATATCTGAATAAATGAGAGTAAAGACATCCAACAAAAGTCTCCCACGACTTCGCAGCGTCTCACCTCAGAAATCCGAATCTCTTTGGCAAGGTCTTTAATGAGCTGTGCTGGCTTCATGTTTTCTGGAAGCTCGTCCTCATGCTCTAAAAGAGCCTTTGGAAAAAGACAAAAGACGAGAGTCAGTCAACTAACCTATATTTAAATCAGTGAATATTTGTCCGAATTGAATATTTACCTGTTTTTTAGTCCACGATCTGAATGCTCCATTGACAATTTTGGCACCATGTACCAAGTAAGGAGGTGGCTGCTTGTTCGCCTTATGCAAACCTGCAAAATGTTTAGGAAATTTTGCATCAGAGTCCATTATTCCCATCTGGATCCAAACACTCAACTAGTGCCCTATTAGTAACATAAGATCCTCTCTAGAAAGGGCTGTTTTCTAAATAGGCAAATTGATGAAAGGTCTAACGTTCCTTAAATCATTAACAGCAATGCCTAAGACCATGGTCAGCCTGTCAGAAATGCTCAGAGCATGAAACTCACCGAAAGAAGGGTGTAGGGGGGTGCATTGGCAGACAAAAATGCACTACATTTTCAACCTGACCCATTACTGTTCAATAACAAAGGCCATTCATATATCAAACTGATTACTTCAATTCCAAAGGGGCCTAAAAACAGTCATGTGCAGTCATGGGCGGTTTTTTGGAGCGCCGGTTTCAACATTGATTACATTGGACTGGATACACAGCCACTACAGGAAATATATTCCACACTGCATTTAAATGAATAACATGAACATAAAGTGAAAGCTGAAACAGTGAAACGAGAAGGGAAGCTATAGAGCTGGCGGTGGCCCAGTCGGCCTGCTGGGCCTGGAGCCAAGGGCTTTTTTTTCCTCTACCTGAAGTCACACACGAGAGTTGAACCTTTGAAAAGATGACCTTGAAAGCTGATTCCCCCATCTGAACATCAGATAGCTTGGAGACCAACTGCGGTCCTTTTTTGCAATGTGCGCGCTACAGCAGTCTGGCAAAATTAAGTAACGTGACGGGGGGAAAATGGTGGAAATATAAACACGCAGTCCAAGGCCAGATGAGGGGAGTTTAAACACCAGGTTGTAATGGAGCAAGTGATTCTGCCTTTTGAAGCTAATCATCTGTGAACTCCGCGATGCACCGATGTAATGACTGCAATAATACGCCGGGCATCCAGACCCTCCTCATCTGCTCAGCAGGCCCCTTCCAGGATCACGCACGGAGCGAGCGAGAAGGAAGTCGTTTGAGTCTACCTTACGACATTAGATCTTTTTATTTCCAGTCCTAAAGTTCACTATTATGGATAAATCTCCATCTAGCAGGATGGAGAGGCAATTTTCGAAAGCAAAACCTTTGAAGCCATTTCAGGGGAGTCACACAGGGGGATTTTGCTGCGAATGATTTAAGTTTAACGTAAATGGTTGCAGTGAAACTGACACTTTGCTCTTTTTCACTTGTGAGTTTTGTGAAACAACAATACCTACAAACAAACCAAATGATGACCAAATAAAAACACATTATATTTATTTATATATATAATATATATATATATATATATATATATTATATATATATATATAATATATATATATTGGCTCACCTTTAAACCGCTCCAGGTAGTATTTCCCCACATACCAACATGCTGTTTCGAAGTTTGGAAAAGGAGTGAGGCTGGCAACTTTGAGTCTTTTTTCCACCTCATATGCTCTGAGTGGAGAAGCAAAGGGAGGATTACTGAAAAGTGTGCCTTGAGAGGAAATCGTGGTCTCACAGATGTGAGAAATGCACTTCAGAAGGCAAAAGCATATGCTCTTGACTTCCCCTCTTTCTTTTCATTGCTACAGAGGCTTGTAAGTGCCAAGAATAGAACAGCGAAGGTTTAACGCTTGAATGCTTCAATTGCATCACCATCCTCCAGTTGTCACTGCATGGCAAACATCATGTAATAACATAAAATGGCAACAGCCGAAGACATTAGGCCTTTATAATCCCACAGAATAGTCCTAGAGTATGCACCAAACCCTACCTATTGTATTGTATTATATATATTATTTAAATAGCATGCTTCAGTACGTTCTGTTCCAAAACCTAATGAGATGTTGCTAATCAAACAATGCATCAGAATAAAGGGAATACACAAACATTTTTAATTATATGTATATATTTTATGGATGCATTTGAGCACTGATTGGATTTTTAAAAACATTTTCTAACTTTGTGCATCACCTATACAAATGCACATACAAAGCTTGTCTTAAAAAGAAGCAGATCACTGACCTCATTTGCATCTCTACGCTCAAACTGTGGACAAAATGCCCGGAGAAGGCTAAGCAGTCCACAGGAGTCAGTATTGCATTAATCCATCCTGCCATTAAACAAAAACAAAGAAATGTTAGAGCTTAGAGCTTCATTTTTTATTTATTTCTGGCACCCTAATGTCTCACCTGATGGAATGAAAAGAGTTTGCCCTTGTTTAAGTGTGCACTTGTAACACTTGTCCACTTGGTCAGCAAAAAACATCTCGCTGTGGTTGGATGAGGAACTCCAGCGCTCATACAGAGAAAGGTTGGCAGAGGTGGGCTTGATCAGAAAGAAGATTTTCTCTCCCTATACAATACACAGGTCAAATATACAGGTCAACATCCACTATACAACAATATATGACCACAGATTGTGGGGACTGGCCAATCAAAAGTATTCTAGAGAACAAAAATGTATATTATGTACTTAAATTACTAAGTCTGTTTTACTTCATACCATATCAAAATAAAATATATCAAACAAATTATATATTTTAAAATTATTCAGATATTTTCAAATACAACACTTTTCCTGTATAAAAAAATATGGTAAGCTTTAAGAATAAAATACTTTCAAATGCTTTATTGTCATAGAAATAAGTAGCATTGAGATAAATGAATATGAAGGAGTCACCTTAAGTACATGATACCACACAGAGGCACCTCCACACTCAATGTGGAAGTCTGTGTAGCTGTCTTTCACACAGATGAGACAGTATTTGGACACTTGGGGCTTCCCCAACAATGCATCATCAGGCCAGTAGTTGTCCACCCAGGACAACTTCCGTACTATCTGCGGACTCTCAACAATAGTGGCCATTCTACAGAAATAAAGGGAAGAATAGTAAATATTCTCCAAATGACACACTTATAAAAAAAAAACATGACAAAACTTGAAGGCTATATGCCATGTTTACATTTGCTAATATTTATGTTAATAAATAAAAAGGAGTGTGCTTTAGTGTATTAGGTTTTGCTGTATCAAATTATTTAGTAAAACTGTGATATTACACTGTTTTTTGTATAGACATCTGAAGTTTTGCTATATCCCTATGCAACTTTTTATAGGACTGCTTACCTTGTGTCTGAAAACTCCAGGTTGATCACATTTAATACTTTCTTTCTGTTTGTGCTGTAGTAAAAATCAACAAACTCTTTTAACTTCATCTTGCTGTCTGTTTGTTTGGTTACATCAACAACATCCACAAGAACATCAGGCCCTTTGAATGAAAAAAGTAGACAACAATTAGAACCACATACATTCCCGAAAGGGGAAAATGGAGGAACACTTGATTTTTTTATACTTTCACTATCAGCAAATTGCTAATCAACAACATATATGACCTAAATTCACTTACCAACATAGTTTTCCACGTCACTGACGTAGAATGTGGGTGCAGGCATGGCCATCCCCAGCCCATCTTTCTTCTGGATGAGAATTGGCTCATTGAAACCATTCTCCTCAAGGTAGTCCAATGTCAACTGACTTCCAGACAGCTTGACCACCACATCTTCTGAACTGCGGTGGAAAATACACAGTAAGCATGTTACCTACAGTCACCAACACAATCTCTCCAAGACATCATACTGGAATCTTTTTCACATGTCTGGTGGAAAAGTTCAGAGCATGAGCAAAGCTGATCATGGAGCGCCATCTTCTGGACACTGGATAAACTGAACGATTTGGGCATTATTAGGAGCACTGGCCCTTTAAATTCTTCGCACTGGACTGGGATGATCTTCACAAAGGTGCATAAATACATGTGTACTATACCTGGGGAATGTCCTGCTGCGCAGCTCTTTTATGAACACCTGACTGCCGTTTTGAACCGGTCTGACGTCTCCGCTTTGCCCCGTGTCATGCTTATTCCAGCTCTTTTTCTTTTTCACTGTTAAAAGTATAAACAGATGACACCAACCAGATCAAATTCACACATAGTGAGCATAATTAACTTTACTCTTTCTTGCTAACTGCAGAAGCAAAAGCATAACTGCAAAGGAAGATTTTAACATCAACATGGTGGTTTGGTTGGAACCAAAACTATGTAGTTCTCAGTCATTTTAAATTACGTTATTTTTATAAATATAATGTGGTATTTAGTTGGTATTTATCTTGGTAATGGAACAAGACTACTTTGGTTGTAAAGAAATGATCACGTATATAAAACTTGAAATTGATACAATTGATACTAAATTGATGTAGAAACGATTTATACTCAGAAAATGTTAGTAAACTTCACAATTAATTGCAAAGAAATGGCAAGTAAAACAATGAATGAAACATGAAATTTTGAAGTAGAAAGACTAAAATAGTATGTTTTTTTTTACTAATCTTTGTTTTATTTGTAACTTATATGCATATCATGTACCATGTTTTTGATAGTAATCTCAATGAAAAATGATACTGAAAATTATGAAATCGAATAATTAAATATGAAAATTTAAATGTATTTAATTTTCATATTTTATCATTTAAACAATCATTTCCTAGGATTCTTTGATGAATAGTAAATACTTTTTTTTAAATAAATGCTATTCTTTAGAACTTTGTCACTTTTGATCAATTTATTACATCCTTACTAATTCAAGTTATCTTACTGACCCCAACTTTTAAAGGATAGTTTATATATACACAATGCATTACTGTATATGTCAAATATGATATAAAAATAAAATACTACTTATGATATAATATATAACAAGACAATTTAGTACAACCCTAAATCGACGCTTAATTCATTCACAGTATGAAGGAAAAATACTCACAGGTGGATTTACCGTGGGTTTTTTCACAGTTAGGACAGTGATAGATGTCAATATCTGGTGCTTCATCTTCATCCACTCCCACGCAGCTGTAACAAACAAATGTGCATCTTTTTATTTCTATAGATCCATTGCAATATTATTAAAATAGCACAGCAGCAACAGCATTGAGTTACAGCAAATTAAACCTGGTTAATCACGGTTCTGTAAAACTAATTTGCAATAAACAGTGCCTATATACGTATTCAAATTCTAATAGAATTATTCTCCACTGACGACCATTCAAAACAAGCCATGAATTCTGATGAAATATTCGGAATCGGAATGTTAACAGATTACATTCTTCCAAATATTATAGACTTGGTGTGAATATGTCTCTGTCAGCTTTGCACACCTGGCCACTTTACTGCCCATGGCTGCCCCTTATTGAAACTCTAGTGGTTAGACTGCTTTGTTTCGCAGTCTCTGGCCACACGGCCTGAGGTTTCGGTGGCCCGTGGCAGTCCAATGCCTCAGGGAACCGGCCCGGTCCATAATCCAGTCCTGCATGGTGGAAATGGTGCATTTTTGATGATGCACAATGTCCAGCGTAAGCCAAATATGGCGTGTAGTGTGATGGCCAACAAGCTCAACCTCAGTCCAGCTGGCTTTAGAGTCGAACACATGCCTTCTGGCAAAACTACAGCCGAGATGTCAGGTGACATTTTTTAATAGTGGCTTTCTCTTTACCACTGTCCCATAAAGCTGTTGAAGCGTTGCTGTATCACAGTCTCTTCAATTTGTAACTCCTTTAGAGTTGTCAGGGGTCACTTGTTGGCACACAAGTGATCTCCAGTCATTTAACTATATATGTGTCTTCTAAACCCAATTGAGTGCATTAGCGTGTCATATTAAAGGGGATAAATACAAAATCATTGTTTTTACATATCTGTTTTGACTTTGAGATTGTCTGATCAGTGGCAAAAAAACAAACAACTAAATCCAGCGATTTAGTGCTGTAAATGAACCATAAATTAAAAACCTGTTTATTAGTTCAATTCAATTCACATTTATTTGTATAGCGCTTTTCACAATACATATCGTTTCAAAGCAGCTTTACAGAAAATGCATGTATGCATTATACATTATAGGCACTGTATGCATTTTTGTCACCCCATCTGCAGTGCAAATGTTCTTCCTATACTAATATAAACCCGATGCATCTAGAACACATTCCAGCCATTAGGAGGAGCTGCTCACGGGTCATGAGGAAATATTGAATTGGGAGTGTCCATTATGGGCTCTCCTCCAGCATGGTCTAACTACTACGTGCAGCCTTATGAATATCACACATGCTTTCCACTCAGATGGTGGGTGGTGTCAGCACCCTTGAACCAATGCAAAAGTGAAGGAGCCAAGTCTCACTGAGCTTCAGGACAACAAAGAAAGCATGTGTGGGTGTGAAGGGTCAAACCGCCCACTAGTGCATCAGGATAAGCAGTGAAATACACCCTTCCATGTTCTTCGTCTTTCCTCGGCTAATCCTTATCATGAGTATATGCACACTGCCATAAAGGGGCCAATCCCATGTCGATTTAAAGGAGCAGTTTACACAAAAAAATAATATTGTAGTTATTAATTCACCTGTCATGTCATTCCAAAACCCATCTGCCATTTTTACTATCAAAGAACACAAAAGGAGAATATTTGACGAATTTTCATGCAACAATTTAAAGTGGTCACGGTACAAAAAGCACAAAAAACACTGTAGCCTAAATAGTTCGTACAGTACACTTTCAGAAAAAAAAGGACAAAAGCTGTCACTGTGGCTGTACCTTTTCAAAAGGTACACCTTTGTACCTAAAGAGTGCATATTGGTCCCTCAAAGGTACATATTGGTACCAAAAGTGTACATAGAACCCTTTTGAAGGGTACTGTTCCAGTGACAGCTTTTGTACCTTTTTACCTGAGTGTATGCGCTATATAACTTTTCTTTTTTTATCCTTTTGTGTTCCATAAAAAAAAAATCATTTAATGTGCATACGCAACATGTTTTTGATGGAACTCAATGTGGATGCAAAAATATATTAATTAATTGTGCCACACAGAGAGTAAATACAGTTAAAAAAGTAATATTGTGAAAAATAACGGTTTTCATTTTAAATATATGATTTAATCCTGTGATGCAAAACTGAATTTGCTATTTTTACTAATACAAACAATACTATTCCATAAAACATATGTCCTATATTACTTGGAAAAGAGTGTGAAATTTATTTGTGTTCCACATAAAAAAGAAAAAAAAGCATTTCGGTTTGAACCACATGAAGGTGAGTAAAGACTTTGTGAACTGTTCCTTTAAGACAGAATACACACAGCTTGTCTCTCTGTGAAATTACATTCAATTCAACATGTCTTGTGCTGGCACAATAGACCCTTAATCGTCAAACAAACGCCTGCAAAAGATCCGCAGCAGCGTGCATGATGACGATGTTTATTTATGGGGCCATTTTGTATATTAAGTGTTGACGGTCCTGAAAAGAAAGTCTCAAAATCACCGGAAATAGTCACGTCTAGGAAAGCCTCTTCTTAGAATACGACTGCATTAAGGTACTTAAGGTGGTGTTGATGCTTTTATTTTGTGTCTGAATAACAAGAAAGTAACATGATCAACAGCGTAATGATAATACTGCTTAAGTCACACCGCTCAAAGTCAAGAAAATGTCCTTGAAGGGGGGGAATTAACTGGATTTCACTCTGAGACAATGTAATTACACACTGTCATGACAGATTAAATCAATAAATACAACAACAAAAGCATGAAGGAATATACAACATTATGGCAGCTCTAAATGATTCTTCCTGTAAAGTCACCTCAGAGACAGGAACAATAAGAGAGTATTATTATAACATATTTAATAAACTTGTGCAATATGCCAAAGCTGCTCGGTCACAGACAGACTAGATATTATCGTTAATGGGACAAAACTCTTTTAGGATCCGATGCGCCACTTGTAGCTGGCATCCTGCCCTGTAAACGAAGGGAATTATGTCATTCATTGCCACCTGAAGAGTGGAGAGCACACGCCCACACCACAAAGAGCGGCATGTGGTCAGGAGCTGCGTTGCAGATAGCAGTGTTAAAAAATGTCTTCATTTCTGTTCGCAGGCCCTTGATGGAAACGTATGCTGATCATAGAGGCACCTTTTGGAACGGATTAAACGTTTATAAAACATATATATAGTAGAACTGTTAATGTGGAATGATTCATTCAGGAAACAAAAGGAAGTTATAATAATAGTGTGGAAGTGGAACTTATTAATATATTTGGTGGTGATGCTCATGATCGGTTTACAAAAGCTGTTTTTCAAATAAATAAAAAATGACTTGAAAATAGCCTTGCGGTTAAAAATTCCAACAGCAGGATTTTGGTTTAGATCCCATGGCTGCTAAAAAAAGTGAGGTAAAAAGCAAGGTTACAGAGTTCACATGCACTTGAACAGGCAGTGTAACTTACAGTGTTCCCACACTTTTTGACCTATACATTTCTATGAATTCAATTTCCTATTAGTTTCCTATCCAGTTCTTGGAAAAAAATCATTTGGAATAAAAAAAAAACAGACTAAAAAGATTGATATATTTTTTAATAAATTATAAAAATGCCTTGTGAGCAAGTTTACTCTGCATACGCTCTACACACAAGCAGTATTTAGCCAATGAAACATAGTACATAGAAAACTAGAAAAATGTGTATTCATATATTAATTCCTATGACATTTTCAGGCCTGGAAAACAAGAAAAAGTTCACGGTTTTCTCTGATCTTGGGAACCCTGATACTTGCTACTTACGGAAAGTTATTCCAACAAATGGCCAGATGGAAGTCACTTTGGCTAAGATTTTTCTTTTAATAAAAATCTGTGTGTAACCAAATGGGATGTGTGTAACCAAATGACAGTTCTGCAAAAATCTGCTGAGCTCTGTTCTGCAGACGCAGATTCTGCATACTATCCAGTACTACTGATACATATCAGAATGCATTTTGTAAGACAAAATATATCAATGATAATTCTAGAAATGCTGCAATGGGCTATATGCACGCATAAGTTCCGCATTTGACGCAAGGATGCTCTTCCGTTTCCGGTTGGGGAGATTAAAGGGGAGGAAAACCGAGGAGAACGGGATTATGGCAGAGTCTTCAAAAAGTACTGTCCTCCCGTCTTTGAAACGAAACTTTCATATGTTTAGATGTAATTTTATATATAGTTATGTTTATTTCATATAATTTAAAAAAGAAGCATAAACAAAACGAGGGGTGTCTGTTTTGTCTGTTTTTGTGACTAACGTTTCTTTAGTATAACCATGGAGTATAAAATTCAATAGAAATTCTTGGTATTGCATTGGACTCTACGATCGGCGGAAGTTATCGAGCATCCTTAACCCTTCACCGGAAATACCGCCGTGCATAGAGCCCATTTAAACTTGTCATGGTTAATTGCAGCAGTCAAAGTTGTAATATTGATTTTTATATATATAGTGACCAGTTTAAATGTAAGATGCATTAAAACTTAAGGTTCATTTTTATAAATATCACTATTCCACTGCTGGTCTACAGTTAACGTTAGTTAACATAAATTAAAGGGATATTTCACCCAAAAATGGAAATTTTGTCCAAATAGTTTCTGGTCCCCTACTGACTTCCATAGTATGAAAAAACAAATATTATGTTACCAACATTCATCAAAATTATTTCTTTTGTGTTCAGCAGATGAAATAAATTCATTCAGGTTTGGAACAACTTGAGGGTGAGTAAATGATGAGAGAACTTTTTTTGTGTGTGTGAACTATCCCTTTAAGAATGAACAAGACTTCTACAGCATTTATTAATCAAAAAAATAATGTTAATTTCAACATTTACTAATACATTATTAAAGTCAAAAGTTGCTTTTGGTAACATTAGTTAATGCACTGTGACTAACATGAACTACTATTTTTTTTAACTTACATGAACAAAACTGAATAAATACTGTAACAAATGTTTTGTTCATTAGTTATTACATTAATGAAACCTTATTGTATAGTGTTACCAATAAACTATTATAAACCACCTTAAGTAAGCTAAATAACAGCAATGGAAAACATATTTTATTCTAAAGTTGTGTAATGATCAGTGTTTTAGAACTAGCAAGCATAAAAAAGCAGAACTACCTAACTACTAATATTGTAAGATCAGAACAATCAGATTCTGCACACAAATTTTGTATTGGTGAATGCTTAGTAAAAAAAAAAAAAACACCTATCAGTTAGCCACTGCTATTGTAATGTCACACGACTGAAACTATTTTTAAGACAAGTTAACACTGCCATAAACAGCTTAATACAGAATTATCAGTGTTAACATCCGTGTACACACTTTAAAGCCATAACTGGTTTCTCCCTCATCTGATCTCACAGAATCAGTCGCCCTAGCCTCTCGATATAGAGGTCACAGACGTTTAAAATCACTGAGGGCGGTAAAATCTCATTCACCCCAACAGAAACAAACACATTAGTGTCAATTCAAACAATTCCTTATACATTTGAATATGCAGTTAACCGCATTATTCAGCCTGAAACGAGACACGATTACAACGTGTTGTGTTAAACGGTCACTCAGTTTAGTTCGTTAAACGATAACAGTCGACATGTAGCTAATTATCATATTCTTGACTGCATGAATTGAACGTTAGAACTGTAACAATCACTGGGCTTATTAAAGGGTTAAAATTAAACGCGCGTAAATGTATCAGTCAGTGAACTGGAACGCTTGGTCTTTGTTTACATTTACAAAATAGAATTTAAAACCTTTGTTCGCGCAAGTTTCACTTACGCTAACAATACAAAATGATCAGCGGGGGAAATTTAAGATGAAATCGAATAATAACAGACTACAGATAGACTCCCTTTATTGGATCGAGTTGAACTCATTTGCTACGACTACATGCTGCTGTCAGTGATGCTTCACGGAACCTATACGGCGAATAAATCTGAACTTACTGGTTTTGACCATGATGAATACAGTCTATAATGGCTAGATGTCATACATGTTAAAATGTGCAGAGCAGCTCTAAATCTGCCATGTCTGGCTCATATGCAGCCTATTATTCTTCCAGCAGACACCAGAAAGGACAAGGACAGCTTTCACACAATTCAGATCCAGTTAAAGCACTGATATAGGAGCAAATCTGGACGAATACGGCCCATAAAGGACCGTAAAAAATGTGTAAAAGAAAAGCCATTCGTGTTCGCAGACACCCACGACTCACTACGACGACAACGTCCCGTCTGAGACGCAACCAAAGCGTGCAATGCACGCAGATCGAGCTCACATCGTAGAAAATACATCGAAATGGCTTTACGATTAAGCAAATCTTTTTGTACAGTTCACAAAAATGTGTCAACCGGGCCAGCTAAATATAACTCCGCCTTCTTCTTCAAGCGGCCCTCGCTCTTCAGAGCAATACAAAATGTGCGCACGGGAGCAAAACGCTTCCATCCAAATCCACACATAAATAGTTGAACGAAATATTGCGGTTACCTGCCATGAAACCAGTCTTTGCAGGCGTCGCATTCGATCATAAACTGGGTTACGTCGTAAGGTAATCTGCAGATGCAATACACGGGTACAGTCGCCATGTTAGATCAATTCACAACAACAGCCGGAGAGATGGATGGGGGCAGCAGGAACCTCCCGTAACACAAACTACAGCGATATGAAGAGCCGCGGAGCTGCTCCTACGTCCATTCGAACGTTCCCCCGATCCGACGTTACAATGTTACGATGTTAAAATGTTTCCCGCGCTGCATTGACGTGTGCATGCCCCCTGGTGACTATACGAGCGCGGAGACTTTCATAAAGCCCAAGAAAATGCATCCTTTCATTGTAATATTGTTACGTCAGTCTGCAAGACGGGAAAAATCGCCTCGGTCATGCTGGTCCAGATGAATGGAGCTCATTAAACGCTGCGGCTGCTTCTCCGGGTTTCCCGGGACGATAGAAAGAAGAAAATCCACCTTCAGGGATCTCCAGCCAACCGTCGAACCAGCTGCAGCAGAGTCTGTGACACGTTAATAAGGTCTCATGCAGTTATGGCATAGACGAGAGAGGATTAAAAGAACATAGTTAATTCAAATTTTGACATGGTTCTTATTTTGAGCTATAGATAGATAAACGGCATAATGCAAACTAAAACAAGTGAGTAAAATAACTAGTTAAGTTGTGAATTCTTTTTTTAATTGAAAATGAGATTATATATATACTATATATATATGTATGTATATATATATATGATCATAATTTACTTATCATTTTAGTTTATATTTAAAGAAACAAATCACACATACACACACACACATATAAATATATATACATATATATATATATATATATATATATAAAATTTACTTTATCTTTTATGTAAATATAAAATTAGTTTGTGTGTGTGTGTATATACACACACTTACATACACATACATTTTATATGTAGCATACTTAATACACATAATATACAGTATATAAGCCTATTTTCTCGTATATAAATCTACACACGTGTGTATAACAAACATACATACACACACATACATATTTTGCTTCTTTTAAAAAAATGCATGAAGTTTTATAATTGCAACTAATATATACATTGAGGAATTGTGCCAATTATAAATACAAGGTACGTTTTTTTTAATATAGCCAAACATTACAGAGATGTATCCTGTTCACTCACGGTGGAATTATCAGTGTGCTACAAGCAAATCAATTGGAATATTTTAAATTTCTGCTTTATGGCAATGTTTAAAAAAAAAGAATTAAAAAAAATGTCCACCAGGCCATATGGCCAACTAAGGGATCTAAAGAGTCTCATGGCAAATTAATCAAATGTCATAAGAATATTTAAACATTTTGCTCAGGTACAGAGCATGGTCACAATGATGCAAGTTTCGTCTAAATACACTAGTGTTGGTAAAATGCATTAAAAAAACAATCTATTTGGCAAACTGGCAATATGACTGACCACCAAAACTTGTATCGTTCTACTTTGCATTACCCAAGAAATCTAAAACAAAACAAAAGGTCCAGTGACTATAATTGTATAAAGCAAAATATTTTTTTCTTTCTGACCAATAAGTGCTGTCCGAAACTTTTTTGGGGAAATTTCAGGGAAGATCTGATGAATGGCTCTAGGGTGAAATATAAAAAACTATAAATTAATTATTTTGGCTAAAAGTAAAGCCAAATTGAGTCAGCTGTGTTCACAGTTCAGTTGGAACCTGAAATGTAAGTGCAGATTTGTCCTCTTGGTGGTGCTAGATGGTCTGAGATACAGATAGTGTTCAGCCACCAGTAGTGTTCAGACTTTCCGCCAATCACTGCTCTAAATGTCACATCTTTTTATGGTTCTCGGTGCTGCAATAAAGTCAAAGCCACAAAAAGAGGAAGATGAAACTAACAGTTAAAATAAGTGTTTGGCTCCTTGAATGCAAAAATAGGTCAATCATTTATAAACCAATATTTACATGTTCTACAAAACATTCTCAATTTATAGAACATTGCTGTTTTCATGCAGCAAAAACAAAACTAAAGTCTATTACTAAAGAACACGAGTTGTCCAGCAGGGGTCTAATGCAAAACTTGACTATAACACTGTAAAATCATGAAAAATGCAACCTGTAGGCCTACTAAAAAGGTTTGAGACCACGAGCCGTCATCTTAAAAACACACGCACACACACAAAGAGAATTATTCTAAAAGAATAAAGACTTTTATTAAGCATTGTAAGTTGCATTCAATTTCCTTCAAATACATCACACCACAATCCATCAACAATCACTCAAACCCAACAGTAGTTCATTCTTCTACAACCCATGAGTTAGGGAGAAACTCCGATCAACTTACATCAAGGTAACCTACTTAGATTTGCGGCAGGGGACTGAGGGGAATACACCATATTTCTGATCACTAATGTGCAATGAAAAGCATCAGGAGGGTTAGATGGAGAAGTAACGATTCTCGTTTAAAAGTACGTTTAGAAGTTCTGAAAACACTAAAGTAAACATCAAAATGATTACAAGTGTACTTGCTTAGACTAAACTCTCAAAAATGGGAGGGTCGAATGTTTCGCATAACTTCTGAGCTAAGAAAAGGGGGAAGAATTTAAGATCAAAGCCATTTTTTTCCAAAGATTGGTATGCTAGTATGAATGCGGAAAACAGCAACAGAGAACAATAATGTTTACAGTGATGAGTACACCAGGATTAACAATATTTAAAGTGGCTAGATAATGTTGGAGTAAATACAACAGAGGTCAATAAATCACAAAAATAATAAACTTAAAGTTAGCGCAAATTAGTTACTGACTAACAGTTAACACCTTTTATAGGACTATTACTGATTATCAGCCTTTTCAAATTTTGCAGATGGGCACGGTATTTGTAATGAAGGAAGAAATAGGACAACATGCATTAGAACTACACACGTTTTTTTCTTTTTTTTTTTAATCGTGAGCCATGCAGAAAGTTTAGCTGAGACGGTTGTACTAATGTGCTACGTTTGATTCAAGAAACCATCGTTAATCACTGATGCATGGCATTTTCTGACATGGAAAGAGACATTGGTGTTTTTTTCCAAGAGCTCATTTGCAACTCGTGAGATTTTTCTAACCATTTCTTGACATATTACCTATAACCGCTAATGTATGACATATTGAAATCATCAGAACTTAAGATGCAGTAGTAATACTAGTTACTTAATGTCAAAACAACTGCACATTTGAAACACGAGTAAACAGTGATGACACGGGAGAAACGCGTTCTTGGTTTTCTCTTTTTCAAATGGTGAGTTTTAGGTTCTCAAACAATAAAAAAAAGCATTTACTGTGACAATACAAACTCAATTACAATGGCAAATTATATATATATATATATATATATATATATATATATATATATATATATATGGTACTTGAATCTCAACTTACTAAAAACTAAAAGACTGGCAAATGAAAATCAGTATTTCGGTTTCTGCATTTCATCGAGAAAGTAAAATAATTTCATGTAACCAGTTTTAAAACGTGTAATATCATTGACGAGGGAGAACACTGTCCTTCATCATTAAACTGGTAAGATTCTCTATTTATTGACTTGTATATCTATGTTTTACCGAGAGGTATCCTCATCATTACTTGTAGCTTTAACTCGCTGACATCGAAGAGGGATTTCATAAATTCGTGAGTCCTCATTTATCGCTTTCGGAGAGGAAAAAATGTACACCGACTGTAGGCCTTCCATCCTTCCAGATATTCCTTAACACTTAACCTTCCCATCAACCTTCACCCTCTCTATAAAAATAGGTTTACTCTTCTGCTTGTAAGACAGCGGCGCCCAGGACTTCATCTCTGCAGCCCTCGCCGTCTTCAT
Source organism: Chrosomus eos (assembly GCA_036326025.1). Taxonomy (NCBI): domain Eukaryota; kingdom Metazoa; phylum Chordata; class Actinopteri; order Cypriniformes; family Leuciscidae; genus Chrosomus; species Chrosomus eos. The sequence continues at coordinate 12,154,756 of CM070839.1, read as the reverse complement.
TTAGTGCATTTAAATGAGGATTAGTATTGCACATTTTAGATTCGTTGCTAAAGGCACTTTCAGGTTGGTTTGGAGCCCTGCTTTCCCCTTCATTCCCATTGAGCTGGTCTGCCTCTTCACCCTCCACCAAACCGTTCTCTGCTGCATCTTCTGAGGACAGATGTGCTGTTTTGGTCGCCAACTTGGGCTTCTTTCTGTCTTTTATCTCATCATTGTTTGAGGCAACATATACAGGCTTGCTCTGTTAAAAAATAAATTTGCACCATGTCCATCAATCCAATCAGTGTACAAATTAAGCATTTCTGAAGAATAACCACACACTACATTTAAATAATTGAATGATATGTCCCAGGACATGTGACCCCCCCCCCCCTGGAATTGATACACTACTGAATTTTCAGCATCATTACTCCAGTCTTTAGTATCACATGAATGATGAGAAATCAATCTAATATGCAGATTTGGTTCTCAAGAAACATTTATTCTTATTCTTTTAATATTTTATTCTTCTTATTAATTATAATTATTCGTGATGCATATTTTCCTCAGCATTATTTGATGAGTAGAAAGTTCAAAAGAACAGTATTGAAATAGAAATCTTTTGTAACATTAAAAATGTCTTTGTCACTTTATCTATTTAATGCATCCTTGCTGAATAAAATAATTTCTTTAAAACATTTTTTACTGATCCCACACTTTTGAACGGCAGGGTATATACTCAAACAATACGAATATAACATTCACCTGGTATGATCCCTGACTCTTGAACCCTCTACTGTAGTATTTGGTTCCTCGACCAAAGGTCCTTATCACAGGAGTAGAAATCACACCTCTCGGATGACTGTTCAAAGAAAGGCAATACATTTAAAGAAAAATGATACAGGGCTTGACATTCACTTTTTTTGCCCATTGGCCACTGCGGCTTAACTTTTCCAAAGTTAGTTAGTCACTCAGAATTTTCAATACCATCGGGAGAAACTCCCATATAAATATTTTTAAAATTATCTCATAATTTCGCAGCATGTATATTAGGCTGCTGTCACTTTAAGACCTGACGCACGGACCCATTATACTGATACACATGCATTTTCTTTCTCAACATAACTGACCATGTTTACATGAATACTTGTGTGTATTTGACTGTTTAAGTGCTGAAAGCGGCTTAATGTGCGTGCACTTTGGGTGAGGACAAAATCTTTTTAGGAATCAGTAAAATTATGGATGCGGGGAGGCGGGTTTGTGTAAACTCGCTGTCGAAGAGATGAGAGAGTGAGAAAGCGCAGCTGGTATCATGTGTTCTGTGTAAAATGAGTATCGGAAGCATTTCAGAGTCTATATGTATAAAAAACATTGATATTTTTGACCAACACTACATTGAACTTTTTAAAGAACTTAAGTCTTTTTAAAAGACTTCAATTGAAAAATATATATTATACATCAAATTCAACCTGCCAAAGTGGCTAGTAGAAGTGACTGTTACGCGCCAATGCTGAAATCCACCCACATTTGGCGGGTGTTAATGTCAGGCCCTGTATACAATATTTAAACGCAGATATTTCTGCAACAGAAACAAATACAAACAGCGAGTAAGTCAATTAAAAATAAACTTTACTGCCCAGAAAAGTAAATATAAATGTATTTTTGGAATAAGAGGACAGAAATAAACACAAAAATGTTTAATGCTTACCCTCTGGTTGGTCCACCAACTGACACCACTTGTATGGGAAACGCGGCTCTTCCTCTTCCACGACGACTACCGGCCCACTGACCCACCACTGTGCCTGCAATCTCAAGCTTACCACCCTGTGAAGGGATGGCTTGAAGGCCTACTTTAGAGGAATAAAATAAACAATGTAACTTTAATAACTCTGAAGAAGCTGCACTACAATACACCTATAAAAAGTTTTATGTTCTGACTATTTTAGACTGGTTCGGGTTGTACCACTGCGAAGTAGCCCAGTACCTGCGTGACTCGTCATAGACGTAAACAGAGAGAAGTAGCTCCGGCTACAATGTTCTTCTGCAAGACACATGCACTTCTGTTTATTAACCGCTAGAGCGCAAAAAAAGTTACAGACTGCAGCTTTAAATAATTAAATCAAACTGGTTTAGCTTTTTCAGCTAATCGGGTTTAGGACAGCAATGTATTTGGATCTTTACAAAGAATAGGTTGACCAAGTTCACAAAACCACTCTTCAGACTAATAATTGTAAGAGTGAAATGATCTCTTCTATGCATTGTGTTTCCGTAACAGTCCAAAGCATGTGATCATTGAAAAAAAAATGTTATTTTATAGTATTATATACAGTGATAAAGGCTATGTCAATTGGCATTGTATTATAAATATATCCTTATTAAAATACTAGAGATGGCTTGATGTACATAGATAAACCATCATACAAAAACTCTCATCATGTTTAATCAGGCAAAATGTCTCTATCTGTCTTTTATTCAGCTACAGCTATTGCTGGATGTCTTTGTCCATATTATAGATTTCCTGGAACTTATTACTCATGAGTCTCACTTGTGGGCTTTCTTCGCAAGGGCGAGTATAAATGAAACAAATTACATGGCAGAGTTTAGCGCTCCATAATGCTCACATCGTCCTATTTTTGGTCAAAACAAAAAAAAGAAAAATTCCTGCTCTTTAAAGAACAAGGGTTCACTGGGGTTTTAAAGCCGGGTTAAAACGATGATAAACCAGAGTTAAGCGCAATGTGATTCATTCCTCACTTTTACTACCTAGTAATAAACATGACTTACATGGTATTAGCATGCTTCTTTTAAAAGAACATTATTATGTCCAAACATTTCACATCTAAGCTACTAAAACAATTACTAAGGAAAAGGTGTTTGCTATATTGTGAATGTGTACTACCAACCAGTCTAGCAATCATTCTTACCAGGCATGCCCCTGCCTCTAGCCTGCAGTGGGGGCAGGGGAGGTGGAGGGTAGAAGTTGTTGTTGTGGTGGTAGAAAGGCATTGCGTGTGGAGGTGGAGGGGGGAATGCGATGGGCTGGTGTGGCCGAGAGAAGTTCAGACCCTCCAGGATACTCTGACGCATTTTCTCCACCTTGGCAACTAGCTCTGTCTGGAGACAACAAGAGAACACATGTACATTTTAGATTGGCTATAACTCTAGATTGCAAACGCAGACTTACAAATTTGTGCTTACATTATAGAAAAAACTTAATGTGAAATAAGATTTCACAGTAAAAGATCAGTTTACACCTACAATTCTGTGGATTAAAGATTAACTATAAAGTCAATATTACAGTATTTATTGTGCAAACAATGAATTACAGTGAGCTACAGAACCATAAATTAAAGTGAACTACAGACTGTACGCTCAAACATATTTGTTAAACATTTAGCAAAAGGTATATTTGTAATATCATTTATATATTATTATAGGTTTTGTTTTGGTTCAGTGTTTGCAAATATAGAACATGTGAGCACCTCTGGTTGATGTCTTAATATTTCATATAATTTTAATGCATTTTATATATACAGTACCATTCAAAAGTTTGGGGTCAGAAAGATTTTTAAAATGATTTTGTAAGAAATTTCTTATGCTCATAACGGCTGCATTTATTTAATATAAATATAGTTAACTGTAATATTGTGAAATCTTTGTGAATATTGTGATCTATTGATTCAATATATATATATATATATATATATATATATATATTATATATATATATATATATATATATATATATATATAGACAGACCTTAAATGTTTGAAAAAAAAAAAACTTTTAAACTTTTAGTTTAATTTCTTCAGTCACCCAAGATTGTTTATTTGCAGCCTCAGGTGTCAATTTAGTATCAATAAGTTTCAATCCATCCCTAGTACACAGTTCTATCATTAATCTTTCTGCTGTAATACTTAAATCTGGTGTGTCAGTTTAAGGTCAGTTAAGTTGTTCTATCTGTAAATCATGTGACTTTAAAACTTTTATGCAAGTAAAGAAAACAGTGTTGCCATGCTAATTATACCTGACCGTCGCAGAGGTCAATGAGTGGGGCCTTGTCTCTGTTGGCCCGAATGAGTTTACTCTGTAGCAGCTTGCCGTCAAAGTACATCCACGGACAGCAGTGTTTCCCAGGGAATGGGCTGCCCGCACACGTCATTGGCAAACAGCGCCATATCCACTCCACTCATAAAAAGAGCAGCCACCTGAACGCCGCGTGGATCCAGGTTATCAATCTGGAGGCGACAGATGCAGTGACAGTTAAACAAAGCTCTTAAGGTTAAATAAGCAACATGATAACCACCCAGCAGATTACAACCCCCTCCTCCCTCAGCCAAAAGCACAAAGCAAGCATGAACAAATCATAGTCTATCCATACATGTAGACTACTGCACAAACCACACCAGCCAATTCACGAACAGCCAGCGAAACCAGCAAAGGCAGCAGCGAAGCAAAAAGCGCGTATAGATCGACGAAGCTGACAGACATGGACAAACACGACACAGCACAGCAAGTGTGGATGGTTCACGTGTTTATGAGCTCACAGCAACAGACTGAAATGAGCAGGGGGAAAAAGCGGCTCAGCCAGGCAAGTAAACCATCTACACAAAAAGACCACATTCCTAGCACTCAAGTTGCTCAAATGCCATGTCTTTTCCCGCAAAACCGACTATCAGATGAAAACATGCTTTCACAAAAGCATCAAGGCCGATCAGCCTGGCAAGCGTTCTTACAAAATAAGAAGTGTCCAGAAAAATACTTAAAACCTCACTTTTTGAAACGTAACTGGCTATTTGCTTAAAATACATTAACATGTAAACATATCAGGTTATCAATTAAACTGGACAAACCGGAGCCGGTTCAAACCAAATCTGAATGTGAAACACATACACAAGCTTTAAAACAAATGTATTCCTTTATCCATTAACTCCTTTACAGAGTATTTACTTATTTTAACACTTTAATAAAAACACTTGTACAAAAAATGTGTACAGATATCCATCCATACTTAAAACAAATCATAAAAAGTCATCGTCATAATGATGAAAAGTTTTGTGGGCAAAAAATAACTTTAATATTTTGTCCTTTCTTTTGGCGATTTTTTAAGAAATACAAATCTGTTCTCATACTATATTTTAACTTTTGCTTCTCACGTTTGTATGACAAAAGTTATCCAAACTTTTCTTTAGAGATAACATATTTGTCATTAGGCTCTGTGCGGATAGTTTGCCCCAACATTTTTTGTGAATGTTTTTCTTTAATGTCGTTCTGTTGCATATGCCTAGATGTGAACAGGCCTTTAATGTGGGTTTGTGGGTATTCTCTGGACGCTCCTCGTGCAACATTCTCCACATAAATCACCTTCAGGTCCTGCAGCTGGTCAGGCTCATAAAGTTTAGGAGAAAGTGCTTGAGCTAGGAAAGCGTCAAGTTCGTTACGACGCAAAATTCTTACTCCTGGCCATTGTAACATAAACCTGAATTAAAACACAAAGGAGTGAAATATTACAAATAAACAAGAGCTGATACTGACTGCCCCTTACTGAAATTGTTTAAGCCATTTGTAATCTGTGGGAAAGCATTTAACTACCATGTTTTTGTATGTCTTTCCAAGACTTTAGAAATAGAAACTGTGTTTAGACGCTTACCGTAGTACGCAACAGAGCACCATGAGTGGTGTGGGGACATTGGCAGGGTTCAGCATAGCTGGAGTGTCCGACCTCATGCAGGCCAAAAAAGCCCTCATCCTCCGGTTCTTGTCCTCCACTGCCTTGCCCAGCCAGAGTTTCTTCAGGTTTGGGCAGGTCCATTCCCGGAAAGGAAGTGCTTCCACTAGTTCAGGGGTGTGTGGAGATTTGCCTTTGTAAGCCGCCCATTCTTTTATTATCACTGTTGGATCTACAATGTCAGAACACAAAACACTGTTTAGTCTGCAGATGTGACTAAACACCAAGAACTAATTAGCTTAACATGATGTTTGACAACATAGCATGTATTCAAACACTTAAAAAAAGACATTTAAAAATACTGAGAGTAAACATTATCTATATATATATACATTTATTGGAAAATAGCCAATTTTTTTTCAATGAGAATTTAGTTCCCTAGTTCTATGGAGGCACACATTGTTAATACCCAGAGTTCATAGTAGGTCTGCCTGACAGGATTTTCTCTAATTGAATAAATGAATGGAATGTTTAATTTTGAATAATGGAGTTTTCCTGTTCTATTTTCACATCTTGTATTCTATTTTCCACTGAGGGAAAAAAGACGTCAGCATTAACAGAGCTATTGTTAGTTCTTGAATGATGCTAATTATTGAAAAAATGTATTTGCCTGCATACGACCAAGAATAACAAGCTAATGTCAACACTCAAGTGCACTACTCTGTGAGTAATTAGATCAGTCATCAACAGGCCTCTAGAGAGAGTTCAGGCTCACAGAAGGGTTGGGAACTAACAATTTCAAGTACGTCTGAATACTGGAACGTTGGACCAATCAATCTGATCAAATATAAATTTTTCAATATTCAATTCAGGAACATGTAAGATTTGAACAACAGTAGCAGAATTATAAACTGATTTAGGTAAACATTTATGAAATGTCTATATTATGACTTTATAAATTAATGCAAATTCATCCCAAGTTTGAGTATTTATTTTAGCTGAAAAGTCAATTTATTTATTTTAAACTTCAACATTCCAATAACTATATACTATATTTTAGTTTGAAATTCTAAATGTTTGCCTTTTTATAAACATCTATTAATGGAACTTCTGAATAATACCGTTAGGAATTATTGATTCATATATTCATATATTTTGAATTATTTCCAAAATGTAGGGCTGGACCAGAATATTCGAATATTCGAATATTCGTTCGGTGGGTTGGTATTCGGTTTGAAAATGTGACATTCGAATATTCGTTTTTTTTTTTTTTTTTTTTGCAAATCTGGCATCCCCCCTCGAAACGGTTCTCATTCGCGCTTGTAGCCTATATGTTTTACACTATAAAATCTGGTGAAATACAATACTTTACATATAAATCCATTATAGCTAGGCTACTTAATAAATATATTTGCTTCTTCTTGGACTACTAAAAGTGTTCCTGCAACGGGAGTATTCTCTGGCTAGACCGCAGAACAGTTTGCATGGACAGATGTGAATGCCTGAGCTTGTATTTTGGGTTACGCTACATTGCTTTGACATTGTGGAAAATAGAATAATAGAAACAAAATATATTAAAATGTATGTAGTATTAAAATGTATAAATGTAGGCCTATGTATTATATCACTAGTGCAGTGTCCATTCTCGGAGCATATAAGATAGCATATCAGAGTCCATTCTCTGCTCGCGTGAGGCGCTCCGCTTCTTCATTTAAATCTACTTTGTCAGTAATTTGTTAGTGAGACTATTAGACTAGCCTACCTTATTAGAAATATTGCTTAAGTTACAGACCTGTGAGTGTTTTATATCACTAGTGCAGAGCAGTGTCCGTTCTTCTCGGAGCATAAGCTCTGCTCGCGTGAGGCACGCGCTTCCCGCTCACGCTGTTCTGTAGTTTATTAAAAGTTTATTAATTCTGAACGTGTCGCGTCTCGCCTGTCTATCTATATTGCACCAAATACACTGCACTCCCTTGTGAAGTCATTTGGATGAACCTCGAAATAATAATCATGCGCTGATGATGATCGCATGATCATCATCAGCGCATGATTATTATGAATTTGAAGCGCATTTTACATGCGCTTCAAGAGGCACACACGCACACTTGCACACACACGCACATTTGCACACACGACACACGCAAGGTCTCTCCCTCTCTTTGTCGTGCGTGCGCTACACGGTTTGGAGCTCGCGAGCAGCTTCCGGGAGATTTTAACTGATTTGCGGGCATCAGGGAGCCGCTATCAATATGCGGATCTGAGACATAATAGAGATTCCGAAGCTTCGAATATTCGATGTTCATTCCTACCGAAGCTTCGAAGCTCAAAAAATGGTATTCGGACCAGCCCTACCAAAATGTTGGCTTTTTTGGAAAAATTGGTAAAGGTCTAGCTTATGAATATAAATTACATTAATTACTGTTTGTTCCAAAAAGGCTGGGTAATAATGTTAGCAAAACAATATTAATATTCATGAACAACGTTTTCTCCGTAATCTGTCATTTGTATTTGCCAAATTGCCATCAAATTTTGATGATACTTCAAAAACTTATAAAACTGGTTTTGTTACATAGATTTAGAATTATTTTTATTATATACTCTGGAACCACAGATAATATTTTCCTTATTTCCTGACTGTTGCAAATGAGATGTTTAGTTCGGTTACTCACAATCCGGGAGGCGATTTCTCCTCATGGCGAGTCTCTCTGCCTTCTTTTTGGCCTCGGCCAGGCTGAAGAGCACCCCGTAAACATATTGACGGATTGGCCGGTACAGCTGCACCGCAGAGGGCAGGTCTTTGTTTGCTTCATCCTCAATGGTGACAGATAACTTTAGCTCACCCTGCAAAAAAAACAACCATCAAACACCATCAATATTACCAGTTTAATAGGGAATAGATACAGCTGAGATGCTGGTAACTAAAGGTTGACCTTGGTAAGAACATGGTAGATGTACGGGTACATGAGGCCCTTTTTGTGTCTGTGCTCGGCGACTCGTAGCACCTCTGGTGCCACTATTGGTAAAGGGGGAGTAGTAATATCCATGTGATTTCTTGTTGGCATCGAGAGGAGGGATGGAATCTGGGCATTAACCCCTACATGACCTCTGACCACCAGGCCTTGGTTTACAGGGGAGGTCACAGATGGATCAGACTGAAAGAGAAATCAAAAATAACTCATTAAATGGATATAAAATTATTATATTAAGATTATCTTTAAACAAGGATATCATATTTTGACATATAAAGCTAAAAAGTAGACCTACTTTATTTTGGTCCCCATGGTCTCCTTCTGGGATATTGTCCATTTGGTTTCTCTGTTTGTCCCATCCCTTATGGTCACTTACATGGCTAAATTTGAGAATGAAAGGATGCAACGATATTAATTTTGTCGGGTACCAATAAGCTGACATATATGCCTGCTAACAAATTAATGGCCGATATTAAAATTCTACACTATTTTGTCTAAACAAATAAAAAATAAATCACTAAACATTTTAATCAATAGTTTAAAAATTACAAGTGAATTTAGGCATCACAACATTACAGTGTATGTTACAAAGATTTGACATTCATTTTGTAATTTAATAAAGATAACATTTATCTGTGTTATTAAATTACAAGAGTTGTTAAAAGGCTTACATTTAAGTGAGAATTAAAAAAATTGGGGGGAAATGAACATACTTTTTTCCTTTTACTGGTAAAATATACAGTGTATATAAATAAATAATAAACCATACAAAATTAATATCAGCCGATACAGTTTCCGTAGCAGAAATAATAGTAGTAAGCATCAAAACAGTAACTCCCACAAAACGTTCTTTTGAAAAGACACATTTCCCACATACATCCCTTGTTCTCAGTTACTCACTTGGCAGTGGAGCCTGTGTTTTCCTCGTTTTCTGAGGATGAGGATGTGGACGACATGGTGAAGAAGGCCGGGTCTGTGTGGTTGGAGTTGCCGCCGTGAGCAGGGTTAATGGGGGACAACCTCTCGTAGAGCGGCGTGTGCTCTTTCCCGTCACTAGGAATGTTGCTGTAGCTGTTCTGTTCTAGGAGCCCTTTAACCGACGGGTCCGCCTCATGGACAGGCTCGGCCAACGGAGGGCCGGAATAGCCATGCTGGACCTAGGAGAATGAACGAAAACATGCATTTGTCAGTGTGAGTCATTCAGGATGGACCATAATGGTGAAATGGTACTCACCCCAGGTTTGCCTGGAATGTTAAGCATCTGCGGTGCTGCTGGCACTCCCATCTGATTTGGTCTGACTGCAGGCATACAAATGTAAAAAAAAAAATCTGGTTCAATCTCTGAAGCAAAAACAGCGGGGGGAAAGTAGAGGAACTTGGAAAGAAAAACAGCCATACTAAGACTAAAAATCCCTTACTGAGATTCTTGTTATACCGCACATCCACCCACCCTAGAAACTGACCTTGATGCATTCAAAATGTGTGTAGGCACAGAGATGTATTGAGGTTTATGAAATACAGCTCTTGCGGTCCTGCCCATACCATTCTATGCAAGCTAGTTTCCACCAGGGAAAAAAAAGGTAATTGCAACTTTAATTTTTTTTTAAACCCACACAATTCTGACATTTTTACTCATGATTGCAAGTTTACATCTCGCAAATCGAATTTTTACCTCAGAATTGTAGAGTTTAAAATTGATCAATTCAGACTTATTTCCCACAGAATTTTGAGTTTAAAATTCAGAATCCAAATGGTAAGATATAATCTGTAAGATATAAAAGGGTAACTGCGCCTTTATCATCATACAATTATGACTTGAATTACTAATTAACATCTTGCAATTGAAAGTTATAAACATGTAATTGTGAGTTTACATCTTGCAATTCAAGATTTTTTCCTTTGAAATCTGAGTTAACATCTCGCAAACTCAAACTCATAAATCAAGTTTATTTATATATCTCAATTCTAAACAATTCTAAACTATTTCTCAATTCTGACCATTGCGAGAAACAAGTCTGAATAGTGAGATAAGCAATAAGCCTCCATACATTCTGACAGCATCAGAACATTTAAAATCATGCAAAAAGTTGACCTGTCTGAATTCGGAAAAGACTGTATTATAATTCTACAAGTCAATCCCTCTAATTTGTCAAACATGCTCTAACTAATTGGAAGATGTCGAATCGAATTCTCCTCTCGTCTCATAACTATTCAATTGACACCATTTCAATGGAGCTGTTGAAAGTTTTCAGGCGAGCGGAGGAGAGTTTCTCCAGACTAGCAGCTCTCTGTGCAAGAGTCCTTTCTAAAGAAGCCTATTTGTATGCACAGGGCAAAGCAGCCATTCCAAGTGCACACAAGGTCCGAGGCAAGTGGGAAAATTTCTCACATTACTGTGAGGGCTGAGACCGAGAGAGGTGGTTAAGAAAGACAGAGCGTGCCTCTAAAACCTGGCCTCAAACACAGACAGGAAAACATAACACCAAGCAAGCATTAGTAGACATGTCCTGTTCCAAGAATTTAACAAGCACGAACCAACAGGAACAGATGATGTTCAGTGAGAGATGGAAAATCAAAAATATAGACAATCTTACCTAAATAGGGGGGGAAGTAAGGGGGCTTGCTGGCGTTGGCGTAATACTCCACTGCTTTTTTGAAACGGACAACTTTGTCATCGGTTCTGGACTAGAATGCAAAACCACAGAATTAACACACATGATTCATAATTCTTTGACTTCAAGGCATAGTTCACTAATATTGAATGGCACCACCCTTAAAGCTTTTCATTTGTTGACAACAAATTTTATTAGTTTATAAGTGCTTCTCAAATTTGGAAAGTGGTTGGTGAATGTTGTCCCAAATGCAAGTAATGAGCAGATGCAGAGATGTGAATCGAGCCCGTCTCTGACACTGAAAACACCAGATCATGAGCTGCTTCTGTTTAACCCTTCAAAGTCGATTGACGCTCTAGAGCGTCAAAATGCACTCCCCTACAAATCTACTAATAACTTCGGAATGCATAAAGGTATTAACTTACTTTTTTTTTTATTAAAAAGCTGACATTCGTCTGCGTAAAAGGACTCTGACTGTGTTGACTTCCGCGAATGATAAGCCTTCCGTATTTGAGTGCAAATCTATAGCATTTTACCGCAAAATACCGCAGAGAAATTGTACTTAACCCTATCTATTGATATAAAGAGCTGTTGTGGGTGTGTGTGTGTGAACCAATGACAGATCTGTGTGTGAACCAATGACAGATCTGTGTGTGAACCAATGACAGACCTGTGTGTGAACCAATCACAGACCAAAAACAAAAAATGACGCGTAAAAAAGGGGAGGGGTTTGGAATCAACCCCACGTGGGATCTGCTAAATGTTTTCGTGTTTTCACGGTCTTTGGACACAGCACATTTGGAGATACACGTATTTGTACTAGATTCTTTTCAAAGAAAACATGGCCAAACGAAGATTCACTGCTGAGCAAGCTGCTGAAATTATTTTTGCCGAGAGCGGATCTGATCCATATCGATTTGATTCGGATGAAGATGATCAAATTCTGGACGGAATCGATCCATCTGAGGAGTAAGTAATGAATGCAATATTGCTGATAATGCATTTTCTAATATATATTGTATGATTTTTTAGCAAAATGATTTTTGTAGCTTTTCAGAAATAACGGAGCAGTTATCAAATAATGTGCGCGTTTTGGCCGCATGTCCCTCTTCATTTACAAGCTATTTCGTTTACTTTGCTGGTCTATTTTATTATACTGTTTTTTTAGGAACATTTTATTGTAGCTTTTCAGAAATAATGGTGCAGTAAGCCTGCTAGCTAAGGCCTGTACCATTTGTCTACATAGGAGGGGGTTTGCAAGACAATATACTCGGTGCGTAATGATGAACGCTCCAGTAATAATAGTTAGATTATTGTAGTTAGAAGTTCTATGACTTGGATTTAAAAATACACACATGATGATGAATAGCTAATCTTTATTTACCACATTTGTGTGTTTTAGAACAGCCCCAGAACAGCCGATTGGATCATCGCGCAACCAGGACCCTGAACGCGTGCGCTCCCTTGTGTGGACTGATGTGCAAATGCAGTGCACAGTGACATCTAGAGGTTGTTTTTGGATGTGTTTGGTAAATTGAGAGAATATAAATTCAAAATTAACATTGTTCCCTTTACATCTTATAATTGCTGTGTTTAAAAAAAAAAAACGTATGGTGACTACATTCCCAAAATCTAAATAGTTAATTTGTTTCTTTATATTTTTTTCACCCATTTTTTTTATTTTTTTCTAAAGCCTTTGACGAATCAATATTTGTTGTAAAATCCCATGTTCATCTATGGTTTAATATTTTTCTATAATAAAAACAAAAAAATTGAACTAATGTTTTTGTATTTCTTGGTGATATATCACAGCAGAACACATACAAGTGTCTCAAGAAGTGTATTGTAAATGCATCCACATTGTAGCTGAGAGTCTATAGAATCCAGAAATATGACTCTCTTCACTCTGCTATGAAAATTGACCATTCCAGAAGCCAAAATATTAACATAGTGCCAGGCGGGCATAAAACCCCTTAGACCTTGAAGGGTTAAAAGTATTGTGCTTTTGCCTTTATGCTAATCAAATGTGCAGCCCTACATCATTTTCATTTTTGGGTGAACTATCCTTTTAAAGGTGCTACAATGAGGCCTTAGCTTACCTGCGAGTGCTTGAATATGTCTTTAGTGATTGTGTCCAGATCATGGACATCCTGTAGGTTGCGGACATAGTCTGCCACGGCTCTTATGACGACATCACATGGAGGAAGAACGAGTTGGTGCGCGCGGACCTGTGCCAGAGAAAACAACCCATCACACCCCCAGCAAAAGCTCCTTCTGCTTAAAATGTGATGGGCATCATAGGAGTACATATCTGACTGGGTACAATCCGATACGTGTACAGACACACAGATATTAGGTTAATCAAGCTTAATTGACATATAAATATATAGACCCAAACACAGACACACACAGACATAAGTCGAGAATGACAACGACAAAAAGTGACTAAGCACGCGTGGATCTCCAAGTCAGGTGTTAAAATCGAGTTAAGCCCACTCTATTCTAGCTCACAGCAAATCAATAAAACCATCTGTCAAGCAACAGCAACACAGAGAAGATAACAGAAGGTTACGCATGGACTCATTCCTCAGCTTAACTCTTTCCTTTATAGTCGCAGTAGTTGGTACGCTTGGGCTTGATTCAAAGATTGAATTTTTAAAGTATTTAAACCAAAAGAGTACACATTGAGGACAATGCTGAAGTGATTTTGCATGGATTTTCCAGAATTCATTTCAATCTCGTTGTCAAGGAAACTGAACACAGTGGCTTGTAACTGAGGAAATCTAATGAGAACTGAAGTCTTTTTCTTTGCAACATTTAGTCCTGGTTTCACAGAGAGGGCTTAGATTAAGCCAGGATTAAATATAGTTCAATTATGACATTTAAGTAGCTTTTATAAATGTGCACAGGGGAAAAAAACATTACTGGTGTCTATCTAGAGACAAAACAATGGCACTGATATATTTTAAGATATGCCCGTGCCAATTACTTTCAGTTAAAACAGCTCAAACATGCATTTTAATCTGGGACTATAGGCTTAAGCCTTGTCTGCAAAACCAGGGGCTAAACATTGGTCAACTGGTCAATATAGAAAAACCTGAAGTATTTAAATTCTTATACACAACACATGTACTTCTATTACATAACGTACGGTATTTGTGAGTAAAACAGGATATTCAACGAGCATACCAGAATGGAGCCAGACTGAACGCATGTTTGCTAAAAATGTTAGCTATTTGGCCATTAATTGCTAAGTATTAATGGACACAGCTAAATGATAAGTGAAACAAATATATGCAGACCAAGACAAAATCAATAAAATAAAAATTGAATAAGTGGCTTTACCTTCAATGATGCTAAAGGGTGCTCAGGACCAAGTAAACTCCAGTGAAAGGCAGCCAAGTCTTCATCAGGCAGTATGTGATTACCTTTAAAAACAGCATCAAGTTTTATATGATCCTGTATCGCAGAAGTACGTTTTACACCTTTTTTTTATTGCAGCTGTAAAACATTTTTCAGCCATGACATTGAATGACTTGTGACAATATTGATAAAGTTTGAGCAATTATTTCTACATGTTTATTTCTTTGAAAAATAGAAAGGTCAAAAGAACAGCATTTATTTGAAATAGTAATCTTTTGCAATTATGAATTTACTGTCACTTTTGATCAATTTAATGCACCGTTGCTGAATAAAACTTTTCTTTTTAATTATTATGCCATTTTAAAGATCCCTAATTTTGTTTTGGAGGTCTCCTACAATAGGTTTATATGCATTCAAGGTAAAAAAAAAAACACTTTAATCTTCTCATTATATACATTACACATTTCCTACTTTCTCAGTCTGAAAACAGTTCATTCGAATATTTGGTCTCTCTCTAAACCCCTTCTCTGCTAGAGCTTACTCTTCTCTGATTGGTCTGTTTTTGGTCTACCACTTACAGCATGTGTATGGGAAACAAAAAGTCTACAGAACTTATTCAGAGCAGTGCCATGACAGGTTTGAAAGTGAGGGATAGACTTTTCATGTTTTCAATGGCATCCGCTAAAAAAAAAAAAAGAGTGTATAAAGCTCCCCCATCACTTACAATTTACCACAGCTCATATTGTCGGGAGTTTGTCAATTGAATTTTTTTGGAAACATATTTTTGCATGTTTCATCAGCAGAACAATCCAAAGACTCATTAAATGGTACAACCCACTGAAGAGATGCATGTCTACCCCTCACAGCCTCGCTATTATTCCAGTTACAAATCAAAGATGGCGCTGCTGTGAATCTCTTACCATATCTTAATTTCTGCTCTACATCTTCCGTGACACGGACTGTAACTATGGCGTCAGTTTTTCTGTATCAATTCGAGTGAGAGTCCTCATCCTTTTTAATTGCATGCAAAGTGGATTTGTGGAGCTGAAACACCCTCTTCTCGACAACAAGAACCAAACTCTTCTAGGCCTCGGCTACAACTACAGTGTTTGACGTCGGGTCAAAGTAGAGTTTGTTTGAGGCCAGCCATTGAAGACCATAGGCTGGCATTGTGCAAATTTGTTACATTGTCAAGTATATATGTAACAGGAAGTGAGGCCAAAATTGCTGACGGTTCATGTCGGAGGTTCAGATTAGATTCTATCTTTTAGGAGGCAACAACTTTATTTGTGCAATTTGGTCTTTAAAACTTTGCAGACCTTTTACATCCAGCAAACAGCTACTTTACATGCTGCATGAAAGGTTATACTCAAAAAAGCATAATAGTGGTACTTAAAAAAAGAAACTACTGAAATTGTGTACAAAGGTAATGAAGGACTTGATTAGATTAGATGGAATAAATATTATAAAGACAAACCATTTTGTCTTCAGAAAAACATTCACAATAAGACTAAGAACATGCATTAGAATTAATGTGAAAATTGAACTTGGCAATCCTACAAACCTACCTAAAAGTGAAGCAAAAATGACAAAACGATTTGGATTGAGATTAAGTTGCTTGGCAACTTCGTGCATCAGGTATTGGCTGGTGGTGAGGCTTTTGCCGTTGCGGCTGAGTTTGAGAGCATGGGCACTGAAGTAGTACGGGATGTTGCACAGGGCGTAATCAGAATCATAAGCAACCAGGCCATGGAACCATTTTCTCTAAATAAGGCAATCACTTCCTGGTGATGATCCTCGATGGTCTGGACAACCTGAGTGAGGAAGCAAATTACAGAAAGGCTCATTAGAAGAACAAAAACAAATTTACATTGATGAGATTGACTATACTGCAGGGTTTAACAGATTTCCATGAAAGGATGTGTGGCACGTTTAGTCTAGGAAATGTTATTTCTAATTGCATCACATAATGGCTTCTCTGTCAAATGCTTCAATCGATTAGCACTATTTGAAAGAATCAATGATGAGATGATTCTGGACTGTGATGTGAATTGTAAAACTATACATTGAGCAACAGGATGTTCGATGGCCTTTACTTGAAAGGAAAACAAGGCATGACTCGTGAACAAATACATCATATTGCACACATCCTGGCCCACATTTCAGTTTCTGAATTTATCCAATGTGTTATGAGTACAGGAGATAAGTAGATCAAAATCCCAGTAGTATAATTTTCCATGCCTACATAAAAAACAATCTATATTACATAGCCTACACTTAAAAACTTTTGCTGAAAGTACCCCCCCAAAAACACAATGAAATGCAAACAAGTGTTCATGGGCAAAGTCGTGGTGGCTCTCTTCTGAGAACAGGGCCCATAAACTTAGTCTCAGCCTGTACTGCTGCTAAATCTCAGCAGAAGTGACGCAGGAGAGCATGCAGCCAATCACAGAGCAGTGCTTACTATTTCTGTCACAAGAGTGTGACGCAACAACCAATCACAGAAAAGAAGAGGTGGCGCTTCCTTTTGCCAGCACAACCTACTACTACATGGTTTCATTTCTGCATTCATACATAAATGCATGTTTTTTTCTATTCTGAGATTTATATTTGGTTATTCATGTATAAGGTTGTTGATTTGTACACATAGATAACACTTTTCCTTGAGGTTCAAGTTAACAAAAAAATTTAATAAATATTTAAGAATTGTCTTTTTTGTTATGTATACCATATTTACTGTTAAATAAATATGTCATTAATCACTTTTGCTTTGATTTCATTCAGTTTTAATGTCAATGCATTGACAACCTGCACAGCTGGCTTCTGTGTTCACTAAATGCCTGTGGAAATGAGATCTGATCAGATATCATACCACCAGCATGTCCTACAGATTTGTGTCCATTTGTGCACACCAAACCCATGTATTTATGTTTCAACATGTTGGATACTTGCTGAAAACCAGCCTTAACTTATTTGCTGGCTTGTAGGTTGGTTTTAGAGAGGTTTAAGGCAGTTTTCAGCTGTTCAATTAAACCAGCAGAAAATCTTGGTTCTAACATGTTTGTGAATGTATATGAATGAATGCAACATGTAAACCAAGGTAGGGCTTTATTCATAATAATTATACACAATATTCTTATTCAAGAATACTGTGTCACTGTCAGTCTAGTTTGATTAGCCTACCTTCCCTTGGTCTACTGACAGGTTTTGGAAACTTTTCAGCTTAGCCAGACTGTAAGACCAGCTTAAATCAGCCAAGACAAGCAAACAATATTTTGTTGTTTTTGTTAAACTGAATACACAACGACACGAAATAAGTCAAGGCCACCTGCTAGCTGCCAACCCACTGTCTTGTAAGACGAGCACTTGCTTGATCACTTGATCTGGGTCTGGTTCTGCTAAGCTAATGGCTGCATATGTCAAAAACACAGCGAGCATCTGCCGCTACTCACCCCGATGTGGAACCTGAGGAGCGCCAGGCGGATGCAGTGGGCCATGCACACCGGGGGCAGGAACCAGACCTTGGGGGGTGGGGTTCCCTTGTTCTGGATGTGGCTGACGATCTGCTGGGCGGTCTGCCTCTCGTTCACCTGTCGCTTGACCCACTCGTGGAGACGGCCTTTCTCCAGGGCGCCATTGAAGCACACTAGCAGCTCGATGTTGCCGTTGAAACAGGCTTTGGCGAGGGCTGCGAGGTACCCCAGCATGTGGTTCCACTGGCCTCCGCTTACCCAGTCGGTGTAGAAGCCGCCGTAGAGCCGGTGCAGGCAGTTCTCGGCGTCAACCAGCAGCCGGAGCGGAGTTTGAGGGGGTCTCTGCCGGCCGCCGCCGACCAGACTACCCCGGGCGAGCTTCTGGAGCTCCACTGGCACCACGGCATTGGGGCAATGCTTCTCAATGTATTCCTGGAAACCCTGCACACCCATGACTGTTGTTTTATAATATGATATCTACTGTTATTTCGGGTTAAGTAAGAACGTAAAATTATCTGGAGGAAATGGAGACAGGACGAGAGAGAGTTGCAAGCAAGCAGCCTCTCCCGAATGCTGAAAACCAGATTGAAGAATATTGCGGCGGATGTGATAGTTGATCAATCGAAAATCAATCAAATCGGAGATGCATCTGTAGTTTTTGGTGAGTTGTTTTTTGGTTCATGGCTGCTTGCCGCCATGTGCACCCTTATGGAGCCATGTCTGCGGTCTGGATGTATCTGGTGAGTAGGGGAAAGACAGGAGAGGAGCGACGCAGGGCACGTACAGTCAGTCACACCGGAGGAGGAGTCTGGAGTTCAGTGGGCGCGGTTCTCGTGGAGGAGAACTGTTGCATGTTAAGACACTCTTGCTAATATTTAACGTCTAATAATAGATAGCCGTAGCCGATTACAAATTATTTTTAAAGTTGAACATTTTAGCGATAACTATTCCTACTATGTAAATAGTAGGAATACATGACGTGTAAGTAAATGAATACTACGAACACTATGCTTTAATATAATATACTATACATAAATAACACCAATGTTATTTGCTATTGACTTCTATAGGGCTCTGGTTCCTATATCAGCTGTATTTGCTACTGTAACGGACATAATTTCAGTTGTGACAACTAGTTGTACTGTTAGATCTAAAATCTAAAGTGAATTATATAATATAACTGTTAATGTTCTTAAAGGTAATGAATAGCCTTTTTAATACTGGGGGTCCATCTGTTGGCTGGGGGTTGGTTTTGGGTCCCTGGTTGCAGGAAATTAACGTTTTTCAAGGTTCGATCGATAGAGGGCGCCAATGCGTTATTTATTTTTGTACTAAGAAGCCAGACGTTTCTCATTAGAAGCAGATAATTTGGCACACATTGGTGATAAGATATGATCTAATTCGATCTACCACACTGGTAATCTGTCATTTGATTTATTTTAATTCAAAACAGCCAGAGAACTTTAAATGTCCCTTAACTGTGTACTTAAAAAATGCTTGGAATTAAGTCAATTTATTCTCCCTTCATTTCAAATCTGTATGACTTTCTTCTGTGAAGGAAGATATTTTGAGAAATGTCATAGTACATATATTATACAGAGAGAAAATGTTGGTAAGTATCATTTTATTTGTGTCAAGACGTAATCCTTTCGCAGACAACTGAAGAAACAGAGAATTCTACATTCTACTGGTGTAAACTGAATATTGAAAACTAGAAAAATTGACAAAGTATACAAAAACTGTAACATCAATTGTATTGAGGAAATATTTACATTTTGCTGAAACACTGCATTTTCAATTATTATACAAAAAAAGTGGCACATACTAAAATCTACATACATTTTTGTCTACTTATGACCAAAAATATGTATACAGTAAGGCTTTATAAAAGTGCAATTTAAAGTCTGAGGTTTGGCTGAGTGAGTAAATCAAAAAGAATGCAACGAATAAATGCACAGGTTATGTTTAAGACTGTTACTGTATTACTGTCTTTAAAAAGAATATATTTCACCCGAAAAATGAACCTTCTGTCATTAAAAAAAACTTTTTGAAAAAACTTAACGTGTCTCAAGCTCCAAAATGGACCAGAAGGCACCATAAAATTAGTCTATTACTCTAGCTATGAGTAAGAAATAGACTAAATGCCATCAATCATTCATAAGTCATAAGATTCATTCATTAATTAAATTTGTTGCTTTATCCTTTTTGGAGCTTGCCATGATTGTTGTAAACTGTTGTACTAAAAAAAATTAATTTCACAGAAAAACAGGTTTAAACAACATGAGGGTGGACTAAATAATGAAAGTTGTTTCATTTTTGGCTGAACTATAACTTTAACACCTACAGCAACTATCATGCTTTCTGCTTAGTCTTTATCTAGTATGTTTACATGCACAATCATACAATGATATTTCTTAATAACCCAACAACAGACCATCCAACCACCTTAAACAATGTTATTTTATCAGATAAAAAAAGGTGAAAGCAAAACCTGATTGCAACACTTACATTTTAAATGTATATACATGACTGATATTTGTACAAAGGCTTTTATTCTTGCATCAACATATGTTGTGCATGCAAACAGATTCAATATCATTAAATGAGGTTATAATTATAAGTGGTCCCTTTGCTACCTTTGACACCGCCTCTTCATTCAAGACTAACATGTTAAACAAAACAAAAAAAATTGTGGGTTTCGGTTTAAGGGTGGCTGATTTAGACTCGCATAAAAATCACAGAAATTGAGATATTCCACCCAGACAGCAACATAGCGTCGGCCCAGATCCGGCCCACATCTGGTACACTTTGATTCCACATGTTCCAGATCTGGGCCGATACTATTTTGCTGTCTGTTTGTCTTCACCAGCCCACCTCTAACGATAAACTGGCCTACCAGATGGCAAAACTGCTGCTCAGACGTCCAGTGACATTCTGAAGTGTTGTACCCTTTGAGACAACTCTTTGGCAATGTCCTGTGCCTCCTGGACAGCCAGTTTGCCAGGGAAGTTCACAGCTGCCTTCTTGGTCACCATGGCCAGTTGCTTGAGATAGGCACACAGCTGAGTGCTCATAGACAACATTTCCCGGTTGGCTTCGCGACCTTTCGCTTCACTACACAGAGTGTTCACAAGTCTTTGGCCTACCATAATAACCAGCTTGCTGTGGGAGATGAATTTTTCCGGGGGCTGGCCATCATTCAGACTACTTGTAAACACACTGATGGCCTTCTGAATGGCTCCAAAATATAGCCGGCAGTGGTCAGAGATGCAAGGCTTCCTGGGGGTTTGGAGTGGACTGCTGGGACTAACGGGTTGTGATTTGAAAACCTGTTGAAGACAATAAATAATGAAATTGTTTAGAAAGTCTAAATCAATATAAGTTTTGAAAACAATACTGGGAGCGTCACACGTTTTTACCTGTTTTTTCAAGTTATCCCCGTTTTTCTTTGATTTAAAGCTGCTCCTTGCTGGTTTTGGTTGTTGGTCAAACTTTGTCTTTGTCTGTTGAAAAACAATAACATAGGTTCAAATTATTTAGGTAAACAATATGTTTTATAATTTATTCAATGTTATACAACTATTCAAAAGTTTGGGGTCAGTAAGTTTACTTTTATTGGGAATGCGTTCATTTGATCAAAAGTAACAGTAAAGACATTTAAAATGTTAGACAATATTTCTATTTCAAATACTGTTGAGCATCAAATTAGCATATTAGAATGATTTCAGAAGAATCATGTGACACTGAATACTGGGGTAATGATGCTGAAAATTCAGCTTTGCCATCACAGGAATAAATTACATTTTAAAATGTATTCAAATACATTTATATAAAATTATACAAAAATATCTCACAATATTATTGTTTTTGCTGTATTATTGATGAAATAAATGCAGCCTTGGTGAGCATAAGAAAATTCTTTCAAAACATTGAAAACTTCAAATGGTATTGATTTATGGTAAAATGTACATTATTATTAGTTGTAGCAGGGATGCAAGATATTTCAGTACCATATCAGCAGATATTAATAAATATATAATAATTAAAAATAATAATAATTTATCACGCGTGTTAATTTATTCCATTTTTACATTTAGATGACATTTGCTGTCATTAATGCAAAATTTTATAGCACTATTAATATTAAATGCTATCTTTAGCAAATATCAAAATGAATATCCATTTTTCATACTTTACATTGTAATGTTGTGATGCTTAAATTCACTTGTAGTAATTACAATGATTGATTTCTTAGTTTTTAGCGTTTTATTTCAAATTATTACTATTTTATAGTATACATTTCTAACATAATACTTTTTAAAATCATCCATTTGTTGGTTATAAGCCATAACATGAACATAGTAATGGGCTTATAGGAATGGATCCCAAATTTAGAGTAATAGCATTTTTATTATTAATATAACTCCTATTAATGTTAATAAGAGTAGCCTGTAGTGTGATTTGCCTACCTGATGTTGCACATAGTCACTGTCATCTATTCCTGAGTCTACCATTGGTTCGCATTTATTTCTCCATTCAGATGAGCCTACATCCTCCACCATGTCTGGTTCCTTAGTCGGCACTCTGAAAAGAAGCTTTCCATTTGCGTTCAGGATGGACACCAGTCTCTTCACATCCTCTGGTACGGTCCGAGCCACCATAACAAACCGCTCCAGGTGGTCAGGCGTCTGGGACTGGCCGGCATCCTGAACTAGCTTATCCAGCAGCCAGCCCATATCTCGTAGAGTGCTTGCGGCTTGCTGAAGGATCAAGCCTGAGTCTTCAACGATGGAGAGCTGCTTCAGGAGCCTGGTCTGCAGGTTAGAGTCTGTCAGCCGCTGCGCATTACCTCTGACATCCAAGGCAAAGTTCAAGAAGCAATTGACGGAGTCAGTCACGTCTTCGGCAGCCGTGCGGATGTCATGGAGGTGTTGTTCAAGATGCTCTTTGCTCCTCCATTGGCTGCTGACGAACAGCATAAGCTTGGGCACGGATTGGCACACCACTTCCTGCAGCTCAAGCAGCCTGTTGCCAGCTTCCTCCTGTGAAAGCGTGACCTCACGCAAGGGCTCGGGTTCTGGAGAACTCAGCATGAAGGAGTCGCAAGAGCTCCTGGAAGAACTTGAAGCCGTGGAGGAAGTGGACACCGTTGAGCTCCTCTGGTGGTCTTTGTTAATTTCACTGTCCATTCTAATCATCCCTTCCACAGGCTTCCTGGACATTGTCCTGTTTCTTGAGGGCCAATGTTGAAGTTGGTCATACATGAGTCCAGGTTTACACCTGTAGTCAAGGGGTTCGTGGCTATTTATAGAGTCCATTTCAGAAAGGCTTTGATGTTTGGGTAACACTACAGGGGGCTTTTTTTGTTTAAAGAAAGGTGGGACATCATAGATGCACAAGTTTGTTGATTTCCCAGTGTCTGTACAAGATTGCACCACAGCATTGCTCGGTTTGGGGATGTCATAGAGGGGTTGGACGACACCGTGCTTCCTTTCAGGCCTAATGTGTTTTGGCAAAGTGTCATAAAGAGGCTGGTTTGAATTAACAGTTTTGGGTGGAATGGTTACATAATAACTAGGTTCACATCCTTGTTTTTGTGGGAAGAGAGGCACATCATAAATCCATTCAGACTTAGAGGGTTTCGGCATGGTGATAAAACCACATGGAGGCTTTTCGATATCCTCACTGACACTGATGGAGGGTATTGGGATGTCATAATTGGGGTCTTGGGTCACTAATGGGTGGATAGTGGCGACCTAAAATAGAAGCAAAAGTATTGAAGTTTTCAGTTAGAAATGGTTCTGAAATTTCACAAATTGATTTGTTTCAGCATTTGTACTGAATCAGGGTTACATCAGTGAAGACTTCTTGAATGCTTTTAATGTGTTCCTGTACAGGCATAACCATCCCTACTTTTCTGGTTGCAGTTCCGCATCTTTTATGAAACTCTGTGCTTGACGTCAGTGGTGTTTCCCTTTCCAAAGGCTGCCGTGTAGATGGCTTCAAAAGAAAAGTTACACAGTTTGCGAGAGTATTTCTAAAGCTGACCATCACTGTCTCTATGAACTTTTGATTGTATAACCAAAAATTACTAGTTTGAAGGTTTTCAAACTTTTCAATTGGGACCCCCAAATAAAAGCACATTGTGTAAAGACCCATATTATTATTTTTTTTTTGTTAAAAAACACAAAAACACCATTGTTTCCAAAATCAAATAACTGGTTTGATATTGTCACTATACTAATGTGAAAAACAAAACAATGAATTACTTAAAAAATTACAATGCATATACAATGCATCTTTTTTTTTACCTGCTACAATATTAGATGTATAAAAGGATTTTTTTTTATTTCTTTATTAAAACTATTATTTGTACTCTAAATATTTTCAGACTGATAAAACAATGGCAGTAAATAAAATAAATTGTGCAAAAAGCAGAATTAAACATCAAAAAAAAAACTCTAATTGTAAATCAGACATCTAACTATTTTACCCTGTTTTCTGTTAAAATAATAATAATATCTGCAGACCCCCTTTCAGGCCTCTGGGGGTCCCTTGACCTCAGTTGGAGAACCCTGGACTAGTGAACAGATTTAAAAAGAAAACCTCAAGAGGACTTACTGTAAACAAGAGGGGTTTTCTCACCAGGCTTGGGACATCATATATTTCTGTACCAGTTCCGGGATGAGCAGTTAGAGTCTGAAAAGAGCAAAAATGTATGTCTAGTCACAAAACTAACTCAACAAACAATTCAATACTCTGTGGAGGTGGCAACACGTGGCCCACTTCTTACCGCGAGACAGAATCCTTTAAAGTGCTCCACTTTACTGTATTTGTACCCTGTTAACCCAGTTTTTTAATGAAAGCCATGCTAGCTGCTATAGTAAACTTCTCTCCCTGAAGCAGAAGGGGAAGTGCAACATGTGCACCCAGTTGCCTCACCTATTACACAGAAACTTGCACAGACTCTTCTCTCTCTCTTTCTTTCCGTCTTTCTCTCTTCCCCTCTCTCATTCTTTCTCTGGGGTCCTCAGTTTTCTGGTTGCAGTTAGTGGTGTCTGAAATCTGTCTTTGCTGTTCTTTTATGAGCTCATAAAGCCCCTGTGCTACTTACCTGTCCCCGCAGAGAGAGGCCCCTGGTCCCCATCTGTAAACTTTTTGCCAGCAGGGGTTTCCGAGACCTTGCTTGTTTATTCGCCTCAGTTCAATGTACACTAAATCATCTAAATATTCAGATCTGTCTTTTATGATTGCAAGGGTAATCTTGCTTTTATACAACAGTTCTATAAACAAAGATAATATTGAGTAACTAAATTTTTGAAAAATGTCAGTCTTTTTTTTTTTTTTTGCTCTGCCAACGAAAATAGTTTCAGGCAAAGTTGCAACCGTTACATCAACATCAACATTATTGTTTCATTACTTAATTAATCAGTGTTTTAGAATGAAATCCTCCGATTGAATTATTCATTTTTTCTGGTCTTGGACGAATCATTGTTTTTGGACGAATCGGTTGCATCAATGACTCACTCATAAAGATAGTGGCTGCATCTGTACTACTGTATGAGTATGTAATTCTTTTGAATAAGTTAACACTTAGTCCTATAGACTTTATAGCTCCGCCGCTTTTAAGAGCCGCGCTCACTACGTTCTGTCTTCCGGTTTGTATTTCCATAGAATGAAGGTAAGATCTTACAGATTTATGAATGAACTGCTAGTTTTAAAATCTTCCTGGTCTACTGGCATTTGTTATTACATCTGCTTCAAACATCTTTCCTAAAACTCTAAAATAAGTAAATTTTTGACAGCGATGCCAAAGAAATATAATGCACTACCGCAAAAGCGGAAGTTCAAAGACAAAAATCTAAAGATGGGTGCATAAACTCTATACATTCGTCATGTTGTCATTGTCATGTGACCTACCCGCGTCATTTGCGTTACTTCACTTTACTTGGATGAATGATTAAATACTCACTCATAAAGACTCTTATTGTCATCTACTGGTGAAACGATGTAACCTGAGGAAATAGTCACTGAATAATCCTCACCACTAATGCGTATATTGACTGTCTGAAACACGAAAAAGTTCCGTTGGGCCAATCAAATTCAAACTCAGGAACTAACTATTGCATAAAACATAAACATGACCCAGTAATAGAAAATGTGCTGTTGATCCAATGAGATACTTACTTTATGTGGAGACCTGGTTTCTTCTGGATCCTCTTGTGCCGTGCGCTTATCTGGTGAAGGGTTGGCTTGATAGGGCACTTTATATATTATATTCATATCTTCATAAATTGGATTCTCCGGTGGGTTGGTAGCATTTGGAGTTTGATAGATGTTCTGATGGCTATGGTTGCTCAAGAAGTCTCTCTGTGCACTTAAGTTTGTACTAAGTTTCTCAGCCTCTGCTGGGGAAAGAGGAGCCAGGCGGTTCGCTGGTGCCAGGCCCTGACGTCCATGAAGAGAACACATCCACCAACCGATGCTCCCCACTACATTTTTCTCTAGCACCATGATGATGTCACCCTTGCGAAAAGCCAGCTCATCTTCAGTTTCGGCTGTGTTGTCATAGAGAGCTCTGGCATACAGGGTCTGAAGGAAACAGAAGATATGAGAGATTGGTCCCGTAAGACAAGTTCTGGTCAGAAGAAGACACGTAATGACGATGAAACACAATGAAACAGCAGCACGGATGGCAGTGCTGTCTTGGAATTGGCTTTGAATAAACAATAGCCTTGTGTGACAAGGATAATGGGCCAGTGCGTAACTAGGCACAACT
This sequence comes from Chrosomus eos, assembly GCA_036326025.1. Classification (NCBI taxonomy): domain Eukaryota; kingdom Metazoa; phylum Chordata; class Actinopteri; order Cypriniformes; family Leuciscidae; genus Chrosomus; species Chrosomus eos. Next base: position 12,127,912 of record CM070839.1, on the reverse strand, counting down.
GTGTATCCCTGCTGAAAGAATCCATGTGATCCTTGTTCCCTACTAGTTATCCTCTGACGCTTTGTTCAGATAGGCAGCAAAAATCCAAAGCAAATATACTTTTTTCTTTGCCTTATTACAATATTATCAATATCACCTTGATAAAATGCTTTTGTTATGTCTATAAATTCAAAACTTTGGGGTCAGTACTTTTTATTAGAAGAAATTAATGTTTTTATTATGCAAGGACACATAAAAATGTATCAAAAGTGACAGTAAATACATTTAATGTTACAGAAAATCCCCATTTCAAATAGATGCTAAACCTTTCCATTCATCAAAGAAGTCTAAAAAAATGGGATATGTTTCTACAAACATTTTAAGCAACTGTTTTCACCATTGATAATAATAAGAAATGTTTCTTGAGCAGCAAATTAGCATATTAGAATGATTTCTGAAGGATCATGTGACACTAAAGACACAGATAGAGCAAGGATTCAGAATATTATTTAGCTTGGCCATCATAGGTATAAGTTACATTTGAAAATATATTAAAATCGAAAATTAGTTACTTTAAATTGCAATATTTGTTTTACTGTATAATTGATCAAATAAATACAGCCTTGATGAGCATAAGAGACTTATTTCAAAAACATTTCAAAATATCTTACTGATCCCAGGAATATGTGCATGCATGTATAAACAAAAAAATATGTTTTCCTAATAAGACAGGTGTATGGATGAAAAGGTTTTCACCTTCCGCAATAATTATCTTTAGAAAAAAGGAAACATCTTCCACACACTTCCCTATATGACTACATTTTAAAATCCCAAAAACATTTGGGTTTCTGGTCTAGATTGTTTATTGGTGGGAAACAGCAGGTTTCACAATGAATCCATTCAAATCATTTTTAGCAGAAATATCTAAAGCACTCTGTCTGTCTGTAAATTCAATAGTGTTTCCAGATTTTGATACTCACGGATGTCTACAGTTATTTATAAATAGGCCCTCAGACACAAACACCTGCACCTGTAAATCATACAGCAAACAAGATATTTGATGTGTGTGACATCTGGAGAGCCACTCGCTCAGCACACATCACCACACACACATGCTTGTAGTATGTGCACACGTCTCTTTAAACCCCGTCCCATGTGCTCACGAATTCCTCAGCAGCAACAGTGCACATGCTTGAAAGAAAACATCACGTCCTACAGAACTGGAGCACATTATGGAGGAAAACCTTGAATGAACACAGACTGTTACACAACTATCTATCAGTCACTCCGATTTATTATCACTGACATAAAACAAATCAAATCCAATTAAGTTATGACAGTTTAAATGTTCAGATCAGATTTCAAATACTTTTTCATAATTCGGGAAATAGTGCATTATTGTCTCTCACACACGTTAGAATTGTATGGTTTTACCTATCAGAACATAATAAAAATCATCTGGTCGTTAGCAATTCATAAATTTGGGTCAATACAACCTCAGATGAACAACAACATGACATTTTACACTGTGTCATAAAGCCATGGGTGACAAACTAAATACACCCTATGATTCAATTGCTTGTAGACAATTTTTGCAACAATAAGTTGAATGAATCGCTTTCTGTATGACAGTATCAGTCTCTCACATCATTCTCGGGGAATTTTGGCAGTTAATTAAGGTTTGTGGGCACTTGTTTTTGCACAGCTCTCTGGTCACGCATTTCAGTCGGGTTGAGGTCTGGACTTTGTCTGGGCCAGTGCAACACCTTGATTCTTTACTTTTTCAGCCATTTTGTAGATTTGCTAGTGTTCTTGTGATCATTGTCCCGTTGCATGGCACAAAAGCTTGTACGGCCAAGCTGTCGGACACTAGAAACATTTGACTCTCCTTTGGTATACAGAGGAGTTTATGGTCAACTCAGTGACTGCAAGATACCCAGGTCATGTGGCTACAAAACAAGCCCAAAATCATAAACCCTCCATTAGCATGATAGACAGTTGGTATGAGGTGTTTGTGCGGATATGCTGTGTTTAGTTTTTGCCTAACTTGTAAGCCAAACACCTCCACTTTGGTCTCGTCTTTCCAATGGACATTGTCCCAGAAGTCTTGAGGTTTGTTCAGATGCACCTTTGCAAACATAAGTCGTGCTGCCATTTTCTTTTTAGAGAGAGAGCAGGCTTTCTCCTGGCAACCTTTCCAAACATGCCATATTTGTCCCGTCTTTTTCCAATTGTACTGCCTTGAACTTTCACATTTAACATGTTAACTGAGGCCTGTAGAGTCTGAGGGGTAGTTTGAATTTGCTGGGACGTCCACACCTGGGAAGATTGGTAACCGTCTTGAATGTTTTCCACTTGTGAATAATCTTTCACAAATTAAAGCAAATTCAAACTACATTGCTGATGTCTTTCCTCCTTGGCTCCAGAACAACAAACTGCCAAAACTTCTGCTTTTATAGAGGTGATCACACTTGCTGATGATCAATTAATCAAAGACATTTGATTAGTAGCGAGTTGTATTTATCTAATTTTAAGAGCTGCTGTCGTCCAGATGATTTTTTATTATGTCCTGATACACAAAACCATAGAATTCAATAGGGTGTCCTTTCTTTTTCACATGATCTAATTTTATAATATATTTTTATTTGATCAATTTGAATTATATTTTAACTATATATTTGATCATATTCTATTTTATATTATTTTAATTCTATTTTTATTATTAAATTTAATCTAATCCTTTTTTTTTTGGAACAAGAAACAAGTAAAAATAATTTGCAGGTGCTGTTATCAGATCTCGTATTTAACAAAATGATCCTTTAAAATTTTTGGACTGACTCAGAACCACCCTAATAACGCTTCAAAATATAACCGCCACCCTAATAACACTTCAAAATAGATCCCTAAAATAAATAGCTGTCTGCAGAAATAGGTGACCACCTCCTCTTCATTGCAATGTACATGTGTATGCATGTGTGTTCAGTAGCTGATGTTCAGTCCTCACCTATGCTCCCCCCCCTCACCCTCCCCACCCCCCCCCCCCCTCAACCAACACACACACACACACACACACACACACACACACAACAACCCACGACAGCCTTCCTTCCTCAAACCTCCTCTCCCTGCTGATAAGAAGCAGACGCAAGCACTGCCTTAAATGGCTCATGGACGGACCCTCAGTGACAAAGCCTCTATTCAGCCCACATGGCTGACAAACCAAGCACCTGTTCCGCTCACAAGCCCTCCAGTCGACAGCAACATGGGCTCTGGTTAATGCACGCTGACCACAACAAACCACAGGCCCTCCCACCCCGACCCACACAGACCAAAGCACCATGAGGCTAGTGCCAGCATGCTATGTGTGTGCATGGGAATTTAGCTGCAAATGCGAACGAAACTCGAAGTTGCACTCAACATATACTAGTCATAGCGTGATGTGGTTTTGTCAGCATACAAAATAATATATGCATTTATTGTGGTTATGCGTGTCATCTATATATCTTCAGCAGATTGATACTGATATAAAACTGACAGAGAATGTGTTCATTTTGATCACGGTTGTTGTATTAGTGCTAATAGCACAATAGAAAAATAAGGGTTTTCAGAACATCTACAATGATTAATATGCCTAAAAAAGGATGCAAGTGTCTATGATGTTACTTAATATGCAGAGAAAACTTCATTAGAAGAAAATAGTGCTGGATTTAATTTAAAACATTTTTCACTCAGAAATTGTTTGTAAATGTCACAAACAATAGCAATGAAACTTTAAGTAACAAACGTATTAAACGTAACATTTAATCCAAACATCTTTGTTTTATTTGCAACTTTGAAAATTCATTTTCATGCTCCACTGTTGATGCGTCCGCCATCTTGGAATGGCCCACATTTTAGATACTCTCGTCACTCACAGTAAAAATCAATGAGATTTCCAAGATGCCACACCATTACGCAGCCTCAGGTTGCATAAACCACTGAGATTTAAATTCCCGAAGAAATAGGATAACCTTTCGGTTTGTCTTTTTATATATTAACTCAATATTACAGGTTTTTAAACTATGGTAACTTTTTAATGTCATGTTAGCTAACGCCTTTGTCTTGTATTGTGTTAGTTTGGCAAAATCATCTGCTTAAATCTATTGTAGGTATAAATATTTATACAAGCATGTAAGTATAGTTGGAGGCGCACAGTCAATTTGCTCTCGAGTGTTCACCGACCGGCCAAACAGCAGCTAACGAGGCATCTATGTATGTGTGTGTATATATATTTGTGTGTGTGGTTAACTTATTGTTCTGTTTGTTTGAGCATCTTGACCTGCCTGACATAGCAACACTGGCTCAACCAATGGAGTGAGTGTGGGGCGGGGGGCATAGGGATAACTGGGAGATTGTTCAAGAAAAACATTTTTTTTTTTGTGACGCTAATAGTACAAAAAATATTTATTCATTTTTAATTCTGCAAAAAAAAAAGGAAAAAAAAAATAGCTTTGAACATTGTTCACAATGTTTCCTACAGCTAAGTAGTCTAACCAGCAGATAGATTTTTGTGCTCAAATACTGTGCTGAAATGGTGTGGCTGTTTATTAAATTCGCCCCTGGTGTGTATGAACGTACACATCTTAAAAGGGAAGATTGCTGAGTGTGTACATTTCTAAGTTTGTGTTTGGAGTATGCGCGTGTGTACAGTGAGAAAGGAGGTCAAATTCAGATGGGATTCCTGCACACGCCTGCTTGTGCGGATCAGACTCGGACAGCTGGCCTCAGCTCTCAAGCAGCAGCTGTCTCTCTCCTTCATGTCTCTCGCCCTCTCTCTCCACACAGCTTGTTCTCCTGTGAGATGAAAACTGCTATGCCATGCCGTGCTTTAACATATTGATAATATCTTTTGTAGGTTTTTAACAGTATTTATTCAGCTTTGCTTGACAGGATTTTTTTTTTTGAAATATATTAAAATAGGAAACAGTTATTTTAAATTGTAATAAATTGTCTCAATTTTACTGTTTTTAATGCATTTCTGATCAAATAAATGCAGCATTGGCATAAGCGACTTCTTTCAAAAACATTAGAGCATCTTTCCAAACTTAAGGAATATCTCATCATTTCTGTATAAATGTCATATCCATTAAATTATTTAGTTGGTAACTAGCTGTGTAAGCTCAAATAAGGATGATGATGATAACCCTGTTGAGTTTATTGACTGCTGACTGTACATTATATCTTACTTATTAATTAGGCTCCTCCCACAATGGCCAAAATTCAGAATGAAATTGAGATTCATTACTTAAGAAAACTACATACATTCATTTGAACAAGATGCTTCTGCAATTTCAAAGTAAGTGTACACTTCTACATGTGTTTGCCATTCTGTGTAATGTGACGTACTGTGTGAAAATGTCTTCCCATTCACTTTTAAACCCCTAAACATGGGTTAAAGTGGAAAACCCCAGTGTCAAACTAGCACTTCACAGATGATTCTTGGTACAAGACAAGAATGCTGTGCATGGAATGACCAACACAATCTCATCCTTTGGCGTCATATAGATGACGCCATATGACATTTCGTCGAAATCTTACGCACGTGGCTTCCTTTAGCGCAATATAACACGCACTATTATGGGTAGGTTTAGGTCTGGGGTAGAGTTACGGTTATGACGCCTTTGAATGACACATCCACAGACGTCAGATCTGTCCATCTTTACAAATTTCTAATGCAATATCCATTAACTGTGAAAAACAAAAGATGATATTTTAAAGAATATTTTATCCAATTGTGTCCAAACAACATTGGGCCGCATTGACTTTCATTACACGGACAAAACCACGCAGAACATTTTTCACAATATCCTCCTCTCATGTTTCAAAGAAGAAAAAATTCAACTTTGTCTTTAATTACACACACATTTGAGACTGCTGTTGATTAGAAAAAGTGGTTCATATTTCAGAAGAATATTTTCTCTAGGATTGACAGGATTGCTTTGCGGTAAATATTTGCAGTGCGTACACAGGGCCACTGGCACAGCCAATGAGAGTGTCTCTTCACAGGGACAGGAAGCTGCCTTGTTAACTTTATATATTAGACTTTCCCACACAATGTAGCACTGAGATGTGCTTCATGCTAAATGTGAACTCAAGAAAAATTCCACGCTTGTGTGTGTGTGTATACTGTATATATATAAAAATTTGAGATTTGTAATGTTACAACATATCTATTATAGATAATTACTGTTCAAAACAATGTATCACGGTTTCCACAAAAATACAAGCAGCACAACTTTTTCAACATTGATAAGAAATTTTACTTGACCACAAAATCAGCATAATGATTTCTGAAGGATCATGTGACACTGAAGACTGGATTAATGATGTTGAAAATGTAGCTTTGCATCACAGTAATAAATTATGTTTTTAAATAAAATAGAAAACTTATTTTAAATTGTAATAATATTTCACAATTTGACTGTTTTTACTGTACTTTTGATCAAATAAACGAATGCCATGAAATGGAAATTCATCCTGGATATATTTTCTGAATGCATGCTATTCATTCGTGCATGCGTTTAATTTAATAATTATATTTTCTAAGTTTTAACTTTTAAAGTCATAACTCGATCTTCTGGTGAAATGACAGAGTTCTCTTTGCTCATGTATGCTGGGCTTCTCCGATGATTTAGTCCGCTAAACTCAGTCCCTTTCTTACAGTTGACTGCAAGCTTGCATTCATATCTGTCCCATCCAATCAAAAAGATGATTGAACCAAGTCCCCATTAATCAACGTTCATTTTTACAACTTTTTACACCAAAAAAATCGTAACCGCAAATGAGAGTGCTAGCATCAACTTAGTTTAGGTTAGTGATATCTGGATAGGTTATGCATTGGTAAGAAGTAGGTCAGTGAACACGAACCCCCACTCTTTGTATCTATAAATCGCCCGACTTGCCATTTCCTGTCTCACAACAATGATGATATCATATTCAAACCTCTTGTTTCTCAGAGACGACTTCCTGGGACCCATCGATTCACATGACTCTTTATTTATTTATTTGTCCAGGGAGGATATAGGAGCTAATAATGACTGACTGATGTTTAGATATGCTATATGAGTGAGTGAAATCATCATATCAGTCTATAGCTTCAAGTTCCCCTTTTGTAAATTTGAGTGTTTTGACATTGATGCATCACAGGAAATGTCATACATCTACGCAATGCAACGATTAGACGATTTAACAAAGATAAACAGCAGATCACCCCAGTCGTGATTATGATATACTGTAAATAAAGGGTCGGGGTTGATGAGGACTAATAAGTGGACAATATCCCCCCTTTTTTATTAATTTTTAGAAGCCAATTTCCTGACCCTTCATGTCTTCTGCTTTTTTATGCATGTCTTTCTATAGCTGAGGCAACATCAAGCCCAAGTCACCAAGTGTTTGCAGATCCATTTCCCCAAATTCAGAGTGAGTTTTAGTTGTTTAGCTAGCACTATTTCTGTTCTTGTGTTACATTTAGACATAAATGTGAACATGCATGACAAATGAAGAATTATAGAACTTATAGAATTATAAGTATAAGTTTTAAATAGTGCAAGTACAACTTGCAAAATGTAACCTACTAATATGCTGATTAAACTATTTTTATTGAAAAGTCTTCGTTTAAAGTCCCCCTGAAGTCAATAATTGCATCCCTTAAAAATCATCTTTGATCACCAAAATTACATATTTAAATGTTTTTTCCTGTGAAAAAAGAAATTCTTCATGCCTTAAAATAGCTTGAATGTATCTACACCCTTACTTCATTTAGTATACAATGAATATGCAAATTAGCCCCGCCTCCACTCACGCCAGCTCAGAGATTCACTCGGTTAACGTAAACGAGGTAAACGATGCACAATGGTATCGCTCTTTACAACGTCAGGCACACAACGGTAATTAAAATGATTAGCCTTGCGCTTGACTTGTTGATAGTGGGTTAGGGTTAGTCTGTGGGTGTGATTTTGAAACAAATTGTTGTCACACCACATTGCAGAGGAGTAAAATAGGCTATATAAGGAAGAGCGAAAAATTGACCAAAATGTCAAATGAGGGAGAAACTTTAACTTTAACAACCATTAAAGTTGTCCTGGTAAAAATTTTGTGTTACACTTTATTTTAAGGTGTCCTTGTTACAGTGTAATTATATATTTAAGTACTGTGTAATATTAAAGAACATGTACTTACTATGGGGTTAGGGTAAGATTAGGATTTGGTTTAGCCAGAGGGTTAGTTGCATGTAATTATGCATAATTTACTGTTATTACTATGGTAAGTACATGTAACAAGGACACTAAAAAAGTGTTACCGATTTTTTTTTTTTTTTTACTTTTATTCAGCAGAGATGCATTAAATTGCAAATCAGCATATTAGAATGATTTCCGAAGGATCACATGACACTGAAGACTGGAATAATGATGCTGAAAATTCAGGTGTAAATTACGTTTTAAAACATATTAAAAATGAAAGAAAAAAAAGTTATTTTTAAACTGTAAAAAATTCACAATATTAAAATAACTGCATCCTTGGTGAGCATGAGAGACTTCTTTCAAAAACATAAAAACATATTATCAATCTTACCACTATAGAATAGAAAGAGAAAGAGACATAACATATCAGACACAAACTTGCAGCATTTGTCTTAGAAACACATGCGATACACTTAAGGTGTCACACTGGGCAAATATAAAAAATATTTATTCACATGTGGTGCCTTTCTTATAATGCTGATCTGATTGATTTTGAAATTATGAGCAAATACGCGTACGAAGGCGTGAACCGCAGCTGCGGTTGCAAGTGACAAATAAAGATCAGCAGTCCAACACGAAGCTCTTCACCATACAAAAACAGCATCGGACAACCACAGAAAAATATGCTCATATTTAGCCGGGACTTTCTTCACTAAGAATAGTAAAATTGCTCATTTCCATCTACAACTAAAGTTTCATCCCCCATCATACCTGTAACCTCTCCGACTTAACTCAAGCCTATTTTCAAAAGAAGAGAGCGTGTTAACAACAGCCATAAAGTGCCATTCTCTTCCTCTCACTCTCAGGGTTAGCGGCATCGCGTTACACAGCACCCTCTGCACATTTGGGGGTCTATATATGAGGCTCAGAGTGGCCAGGGCAAGGGTTACGGGCTGACACCACATCTGAACAGTGAAATCCCAGCAGTTGGTCCATCAACCAGAAGAAAAAAAGTATTGTAGAGAAAACCGGTTCCTGTTTGAAACACTGACAGCATGCTGGTAGGTTGCAATGGCTTTCATATTACTAGATCTGAAACCTCAATAAGGGTTGAAATGATCTAACAGTTAAAGATGCACCTGAAGAAGTTAAGATGATTTAGAAGTAAACGGTACTGACCTCCATCTTTCTGAGATACGAGTCCTGTGATCAAGCAGTAAATTAACCCCATTCAGAAGTCCATGTGGAATTGCCAGACACAGCAAAGCTTCTCCAACAGCATCTGTGAATCTGTAAATGGAGTCTGAATCAGTCTGTATTTCTTTCTTTTTTTATGTCTGTTTGCTCTACTTCTATGTACTATGGTGTTCTACTTCTTGTTCTCACACACACACATTGCCCAAATAAACCCGGAGTCCAGACACTTCACAATAAGGGGCGGGGAGTGAAGCATTCACTCATGACATGTGTCTTGCTCTCACGCACGTCAGCCAATCCGAATGCCCCTTAACAACTGCTGCCGCACCTCCTCCAACTTGTATGAAATTGTCAGAGAATATTTGTTCGCCTAATTTAGGAAAGGTGCAAAGCAGAAGTTGGTCAGACATAATGTAGGTTATTTTCCAAAAGAAAGACAAAGGCTATCAAGTATTACTAGTACTCTACTTCCACTATTTGTTTCACAAATCAGTTTTCACTTTCGACTGCACACACTCAATAGCTGATTTATGGGATGGATTCTCCATTGGACAGACTTTGTTGTCAAGACAACAGATGTATCGGCTGGGTGGGGGTGGGACACCAATGATACACAGCAATGGTTCTCAACTGGTGGGTCGTAACGTCGTAACCCAGAAATGGGCGATGGGGTTGCGTACAGCTTAAAAAGCAAAAAAACTTAGATGCAAATAATAAAATACAACTAATATTCTAATTTTTTACACTTCATTCTTTTGTTGTTGATATCAAAACACTGGCAAGAATTCATCACACTCTACACTATTATGATTCACTACACTGTACAATCAATTCACCTGATATTCAAAAACCATGATCAAAACAACACAAAGTAAAAGAAAAGACAGCCCACACATTACATATGGGTTGACTTACTTGCAGATAAATAGTGGCTGCAAAATAATTTTAATAATACTGATTAACTAAATCATTGAGAATATACTACGGAGACATCTAGAGGACAAAATATTTCACTTTTGAGCCTATGTCATCTACATATGCATATTGTTGGGCCTATGCAGTTCATTGTAATATTGGTAAATGTCCATGTTTGAGGAAAATTGGTATGAAAATCAATATTGGTTGCCACTTGGTAATATATAGGCTCCCAAAGCACAACTAGTTAAAACCAATGATATATAATAGATATACACCCATAATATATATATATTTAATATATATAATATATAAATATATATATATATATATAATATTTTTTTTTTATTGCGATTAATCGATTTGATGGCAGTAATACATAAACATCAAAATAAATTTTGGTATACAAATTTGAAGTTATATAGTGTATATAATTCTATAAAATAAAAACATTTGTATATATGTATCCTCTAGTAAAGAAAGACCTGCTTCAAAACTAAATTTCTCTAAAAGACTGACAATTTTACTAATGCTATACAAGCAAAAACCTTTAGATTCTATATGTACAAAAAGCTAACTTAAATGTGCTACACAAAAGTCCATCACACCAGATTTATCAATGACAGAAGACACAGCCTACTGATAAAACTGGCTTCTAAAGAATAAGGAAGTTATTATTTTCTTTTGAATTATTACGCTAAACAAAATTTCCAGTAGTGGTCTGATGGAAGCAGTGGACAGATACTCTATATCTGTACACAACTCAATAGTTTACTTGTTACACCTATTATGCGTGTAAACATTTCTTCTGCGAAGCCATTGAGCTCATTTGACAATCCCTAAAACCAAACAATAAACACGGATCTGTCACAGTAAACCGGCTGAGTAACACCCACTGTGAATGTGGCTTTGTATTCGTATTATTAAGATCCTGGCCAGCGCAAGACAATGAGGATCTTGAAACTGTCCCAAGGAATTACCCTTCTGTGTAAAATATTCAGAAATGCTTTAAATAAGCCTTGAAAAAGATTGCTTCATAAAAGCAATTCTTTCCTCAGAGTGAAAAACCTATTTTTAGATGTTCTAAACTATTACCTTACCATTTGACCTTACTGAAGAATTTCCAAAAATATCAGCATTTTTAAATGTCTTGAAGCCAAGTTCCACAGAACCGCGAGTGTATGACGTACATGATTCATCTGATTGTGTGTGTTTATAGAGTTTAAGCAATTGCAGAGCAGCTTTTAAACAACCATAGCATATGAGGATGTTTCTGAGTGACATGTCTGATTCTCTGGGGTTTTCTAGAGAATGGCTCTGCAAACAGTGGTTGCAGCTTCTGTAAATGACTAATGTGCCATTTCGTCTCTATGTGGCGGTGCCGCGGTGGGCAACATTTTCATTTCTTTCTGTGAGCACTCTGCTTCAAACACTAGCCACAAATAAGATAAACATAGAAGACACAAAGCCAAAGCAAATTTTCAAACAAACAGTTGCTGAAAACCATCCAAGCTGCAAGCCGAACTGATCAATCAAAGGAAGGACGACAAATAGATGCATGACAAAGATTTGATGAAGGAAAGGCAAATTATGCAGATTGTTTTGACCCTTATCATGCCACCATGATGCTCTATTGTTTTTCTAGGCCCTAAATATGGTTTGATCGCAAATGTTTGGGGTAAGCTTTTTTTTTTGGTCCGTTAAGAAATTAATACTTTAATTCAGCAAGGATGTATTAAATTGATCAAAAGTGACAGTGAAGATAACCCTTAGCTCAGCTTTCACAAAATTAAACAGCAAAAACGCTTTCAACTGTGATAAGAAATGTTTCATCAGAATATTAGAACATTATGACACCTGCCTAATATGCGGTTGGTCTTTCACAATCATATGCAACCCCACAATGTATGCAGTGAGTCAGGGTGCATTATCCTGCCGGTTTACTGCATGACAGCCTTTTATCATATTAGTTTATACTGTATTTTCTATCAAATAAATGCAGCCTTGGTAGCATAAGAGACTTTTAAAAACATTTTTTTTTTTAAATCTTACCAACCCCAAACTGTTGAATAGTAGTGTTAAGTCTACAGGATTTTTACACTGAATTTTTCATAGTTTAGATGGTTCAACTTTGATTTAACGACTCAATAACATTCATGAACGCTTCAGACATGTGTCTATTAAAAATCGGTACAATAAACACTTCTCTCAGAGGCTTTTAATATAAAACAGAAGAGAACAGTACACAAATCAAAACTAAAAAAAAGATGTCATCCTAGGCACTTTCCATTACACTAATACTCATTTACTTCTTGTCAGATACACAATAAGTTTTTGTTTTACATTTCAGTTTACAGCTGAATGTTCTGATGTTACTAAATGGCCTTGAATCCAAAAACCAATGCATCTCAGATGATGATTTGTAAAACAGCACCACCAACAGTAATACAAAAGTACCGCAGTCATAAGAGGCAACAAGGTCTCTGATGCTTTTAAAAAAAACATTTGTGTGTGTTAAATGATACGCAGCCTTGGCAAAGGAGCCTGTGAAGTCATACACAGTGTGGACATTTCTGTGTTTGGGACCTGCTGATAAAAGAAACTCAGACCGTTTTGGTCTCAAAGCACACAAATGTCTTAGTCAGTGGTGGTGCGGCGATACCAGAATCGGGCTCTGAAGTCATCGCTGCAGGTCATGAAGCCGGGGTTGGTGGGTGAGTGGACGATACAGCGCACGATGTTATTGTGGCCCAAGGAGAGCAGGTTCTTCCTCTCGGCTGTGCGTGAATCCCAGCAGCACAAGCTGATGGTTCTCTCGTCCGGCAGCAGCACGTAGTCCTCCGTGTGGTTGAAAACACCCTGCGTGCGGTGCGTTTGTCGCCCACTGAGACCCGCACCTGCATGACAGGAAACACAATGAGGGTGAGATGGCAGCAGAGTGTGTGAGTCACAATGGTGAAAAACACTGGACAGGTGGCGTGATGACAGACACCGCATTTCCAACAGATGCGTCAATTTATTCGCCACAAATTAGCCAACAAAAATTCCAAGAAAACTACATGAGAAATATCAAAAAGCTCTTTTACTGATCTTAAGTATTATAAAATAAACAGTATTATTCCAGGATGCTCATTGGTCAATACAGTGTTCTCTAGCCTTGCTAAAATACACAGATTTCCCGATTTAATGTGTTTTATGGAATCTGGCTGTACTGTTTGTGCTATATGTTTTTATTCACAAAAAAAAGAAGAAAATAATTGTTTCATGAGAGACGTTTGTCTGAGAATCAGACTACACTGGTCCTACTTTATGTTTTTGATTCAATATAAAGAACCAACCCTAGTTGTATTGTATCTGTTTTTGTGCGCAACACCATCTTTTGGGATTTACAAAATGGAAAACTGACACCCTATTTGCTTGGGTAGAATTATTATTCTCCATCAAGCCCTTACCTTATAAACAATCGAACACAACGCATAACTCGCCCATCTCACCTGTGTACTTGACCAAAGTCCGGCCTGTGGAAATTTCCCAGAGTTTGGCAACAGAATCCTTTCCAGTGGACAGAACATACTTGGAGTTTTTGGAGAAGACTGCGGAGCAGACCTCAGCCCCGTCGTGGGCTTTCTCAAAGGTAGTCACACACCGGTTAGACACTCCATCCCACAGTTTGATGCTGCCATCTTTGCTACAGGTGACGTAGCTGTTGGCACTGGGATTGTAACAGACTCCGCTGATGGTGTCTGTGTGCTGATCTAGAGGGTTGCAGGACACGAAACACTGGAAAGTGTTGACGTCATAAAGGCGCAGGGTTGGGTGCTGCGTGCCCACCAGCAAGAAATCCCCAGATGGGTGGAAAGAGATGGAGCGCAACATTTCAGCTTCCTGTAGAAAATAAAAAGAAGAAGCATTCCAAAGAAATCCATGCCAAAAGCTTAATAAATGAAGGGCCACAAGAAAAAGTCATATTACCAGTGTTGGGGTTACTTAGAAAAGGAATGCACTACAATATTGCATTACTCCTTAAAAGAGTAACTAATTGCATACATTTTTATGGAAAGTAAGTTGTGTTACTTTTGCATTACTTTTTCTCACTTGGCTGAGGCTTGCTCTTCTCCAGGCATTACCGTTTTTTTTCTACAAGCGTTTAATAACATACACCTTCATTTTCTTTTACACACTCAGAATAGCATTATATTCTTAGAATATTTTCTGACCCTTAGAGCTGTATATGATTTACAAAAGATCTCATTACAATATGTTTAACATCCGGTGTGAACGGGATCATTTTGACAACGTTTTCGTCTGTACATTTCTGAAAAAAAGTTTCGGTTTTAGTACATTGTTGTCGTGTAAACATACCCTTAGGCTTAGGCTACGTTTACAAATAGCCGGGTATTTAGAGAAATTAATATTCCCCACCCCATCCGTTTTCAATAATAACATCGTGCACACAACCCGCATAAATACGCCACGAGCGCCATCATAACTATGCCAAACCTATGGGCGGCAGTGTAGGGAGAAGGATAAAGCCATGCAAGCCAATCAGAATCCTCAGAATTGACAAGAGAGAACCTAAAACCCTGTTTCTCTCAGTTGACACCACAACACATAACCAGTGTTTTCAGAAATCTCCACTTTGGCCGGAGTTTTTAGAAATAATCGTTTTCTGTGATAAAAACTAGGTTTTTGTGTAAATGAAAGGGCAAACCGCAGGGAAATATCTGCGTTTTCCCTTCGTGTAAACGGGGCCTTAGTGTTTAATCTTCAACCCTGCTCCTGGAGGCCCACTGCCCTGCAAAAGAGTTTATATCCAACCTGCTCCAGCTCTTGATTTTCCAGCAATCCTGAAGAGTTTGATTAGCTGCTTCAGGTGTGTTTGATTAGGGATGGAGCTAAACTCTGCAGGACAGGGAGTCAGGAGCAGGGTTGAAGACTCTGATTTAGAGGCTTGATTTAGTTTGTCTGTATACCTGCACATGCTTGAAGGCTCTTTTTGCAGATGGCTTTGAATAATCGAAGAGTTTGAGGGTGTAATCCCGAGAGCCGGAGGCCAGGATCTGTTCGGTCGGGTGAAAAGCCAGGCATGTGACCTCATCCACATGATCGTACAGTGTTCTGATCACAGGGTGGTTCTCCATGTTCTGCTGAGCCGTTTCGTTCATCATCACCTGTAACAGACAATCACATGTTCAGATTGTCAGACTGAAATAAACAACATATTATTAGTCACGATGAAATGAAAGTAGAGGCAGATCTATACTTCGGAATTGTGATTGGATTTTGAAATGTGGGCATTAAATTAAAAAATGGAGGCAGATGAACATGGGCGTGCAGGGGTGAGTTTAAGCGGACTAAATGATTGGAGAAATCGTGACCAGGCAGAAGTCTGCTTTCATTGGAAGCATTACACAAAAATAAAAAAAAGAAACATGCACAGATGAATTGTTCACAATAAGATTTATAACATGCATTTAGAAAATAGACGTATATATTTTGAATGAATGATGTATTTTCATTTCATGAATGAAACCACTGACTTTAGGCAAAGGTGGCACTCACCTCTAGAGGCATGGCACTTTTGGCCAGCATGCGCTCAGTATCCAGGATCTTAATGGAAGCGTCGGCGGAGCCCGTTGCAATGAGCTGGCCATCACGGCTGTAGGTGGCCACACGGCACGGACCCTTATGGGACGTCACATAGCAGGTCTCGTACTCCGATGCTTCTGGGGACATGGTCTGCACATCTGCATCAAACTCCAGGTCAATGCCCACACCGGGCGCCACGTTGTCTGAGCGGCCAATGGCATACTGCACCGCACTGTCATCGTTCTCCATTCCTAGAAAATCAAGATAAAAGTACTTTAACAAGAATTACTTTTAATATGATTTATAATCATTGCCCAATAAACTATATTTCTATATAAAGTTTAATAACCGTATTTTACCCGATTGTTACTTGTGTCATCACTTTGAGTTAACAATTACTCATTTTGGAATTATGTTTAAAGCCAACAGAGTTGGATTTAGAGGCCTGCATTTCAGCCCGAGCCCGACGGGCCCCGACTTATTTACGCTCCTAGGGCCGGGCTTCGGGCCAATTTTCACGTCATAGTTCACACGCGGGCCGGGCCGGGTTTTAGGCTTATCTTTTTTATAGCATATTTTAGACATTAATTAAAATAAATATGAGAAGATGACGATTAAACGCAAACATAGAAAGACGTTTTATAACCTATCACACTGACATATGACTGACATGACAGTCTGCTCACGCTCACGCTCACGCTCACGCACACACACACACGCACGCGCACAGGTTTCCCGGCGGCGCGATGTGAGATCTCACATCGGCGCGACCGGCTCGTTCTGTGTTTAGAGTCCCGGTAGCGAGCGTGACTTCAGCGCAGCTGGAAAAAGTACGACTGGATTAAAACCTTTCACTGTGGATGCTGTGCTTTTTCTTCACGATGCTCTGAGACTGTTCTTAGCCATGTTTGGAGGCTGTTTTTTGTTTGACTTCATTTTCATGAGTCTGTTGGAAACAAGGATGTAAGGTGGAAATAAGAATGGCCATGTTCTGTAGTGAAGACTTGATTTTTGAGGTAAGATAACCTGCATGGTTGTTTTTAATGTAATTTATGTTGATTTTTTTAGATTGCGTTCTCTGTATTGTTAGCCTATTGTATAAACTCATTTAGTTTGCGAGCGCTGTTGCTCTGAGCAGCAGAGCAGTTTGCCTCAGCTTTTCAAAAATGACAAAAAACGTTTAAACAAACGTTTAAACTAACGTTAACTGTCTGTGTGATATGCTTAAGTTGTTTTATATCTATGGATTTTATTGTAGCCAAGTAAAGTGTTGATTTGAGAGGCTATAAATCAATGGATCAAACATGTTTAACTCGCTGTCGGCTACTTGGTCGTCATAAAAATAAAAAACATTTTTTTTCTTAATTAACTTTATAAAGAAATGAAAATAAACTTACCGGTAAATACTTTGCCTTTGAAAACGAAACATATCTGGTTTACTGACTGCAACATAGGGCAGGCTGTGTATTATCCTTTTTTTTTTTTTTTTTTTTTTTAATAAACGGGCTCGGGTCGGACTCGGGCTGATCATTCTGATGAGCTGTCGGACACGGGCCGGGCTAGGGCCTGAGCGTCTCGGGCCAGGGCCGGGCTAGGGCCTAGATTTGAGGCCCGTGCAGGGCTCTAGTTGGATTGCCGTTTCTAATTTTGTTAAAACACTTCTATGGCCGTAATATAACAGAATACACTTGAGTTAATTTCAAAATGTCACGTATTGCAAACTTCTGAGAATATTTTGTTTATTCTTTGTTGCAAAACTATTTATGAAAGTACTTATTCGGCACAGGTTCATTTTAGTTATTTAGCAATTATGCAGGGGAGGTAAAATGACATAGGCCTACACTAAAAATGTGAGAAGTGTTGGAGTTATACCTGTCTTGGCCAGCTGCATGAGCTGCTCTGATGGAGACACCACATTCTGGGGCTTCACCTCACTGATCAGGCTGTTAGCGATGCTGGTGTAGCCGTCATACAGCAGCTGGCTGATGATCAGCCTGTACAGGTGATGCCTGTCCTTCAATGTGGGCTTTGGTCGGAACATCTTTGCTGCAAGTGAATCAAGATAGAAACGCTCAGAATGCACGTAGTTTTGTGTTTCTAAACCTAATGAGCAACATAGTACTTAAACAACATGTTTAGGCGCGTTCTATGATACTCAAAATGTTGTCTACGTCTAGGTAACGTTAGGCAACTCGCTTGGATTTAAAACACAATCATTGTTGTTTATTCTAGTAGTGCATTGTTGTCGCAAATCTTCGCGTGATATAGGCAGCAGCGTATTATTTTAAAGGTGGGTTGAGTCTGTTTCTGAAATAAGGCTTGAAGTAAGCAAATGTTACAATATAAGGGGAGTTTCATTTAATTGAAGTTGCATAAAAAACGACTTACCAATTTACGATTTCAGAAGGTGTGCACACGCTCTGTACGTCTGACGTCACGACGTACGCATCACGCATAGACGGTGGAATTGTGGGAATAAACCCAATAAGTTAAAAGTCTCTGTCTGATTTAAAGTAAAAGTCCTCGACTTATTGTTTTTAAATTGAAATTTCAATTCATTGATTATTTTTTATGATATTAGAAAAAAATCACTAATAAATGTTGGTCACACTATATAACTAATCAAATAAAAACTTTTTTATATAAACATCCTTATATGTAACGCTTAAATGTCAATTCGGAAATTAAAATAAAAAATAGTGCAAATAAAATATCCCAAAACTTTGGTTAATATATATCATTTTTAAATGTCCCTGAACAGCTGATGAGAGAGAGAGAGAGAGGAGAGAGGAGAGAGAGAGAGAGAGAGAGGAGAGAGAGAGAGAGAGAGAGAGAGAGAGAGAGAGAGAGAGAAGAGAGAAGAGAGAGAGAGGAGATGGGGAGGGTAGAAATAAATACATATACAATAAAATAAATACATGCAATTTACATGCTGTTATGTAGCCTTAAGCAGTCCAAGCACTAAAAAAAGGAAGTCATGTCAAAATCAACTTACTGTAATAAGTACATATCATATTAACTAATTACACATGTATTATAGACATTAAATGTTTGCCCAAATATTATTTGGAAATATTTGTTATTAATAATTAAATAAAAAACATGCAAAAGGGCCTAAATTGATCTGGTCTTTCCTCAATTATTTTACACAATTTGGTGTCCTTAAACACAAATGAGGTAAAAACCGTAAATCATCTGTTCAAGATGGACATCCACATGTACTAATGCATTAGTAAATAAGTAAATATGCCTCCAAAAATAAACAGCACACCATCATGGTAATTTTTAAATCTCATTTTTTTCTCTTTAATGTATTTACAAGCTTTACATTTCCTCTGTAGTTCTTCATTACAAGAACACTGAGCAATCCTGGCTTGCATTAGTGTTTGCGCTTCACCTTCAATGCATACAGGTATTTGTTGTCGATGTCTAAATTTTTTTCATTCCGTTCAGGATGCATATTTCTTTTTATTGTGTTTGTCATGTGTTTTGCAAAGTTTGCAAAAGCCGAAGCAGAAGAACCAGTGGTGGGAGAAACATCAGCACCATCAGCCGATCCCAGACCTCGAGCCAAAGAAACCTATGCGTTTAATTCTTTCGCTGGAAATATTTACCCTGTTTTAAGGTGAATCACATGAATCCAGGGAGGCTGCCGAAACATTTAAACAAAATTAATATTATTGTTATGATACATGTTTATTCTGTTATTTCTATCAATGTTCTTTTTGCCTGCAAATGTTAAATAAAACTTCATATTTGCAGTCTCTTAAAAAAATAATAAATTAAAGAGTTCAGAACCTATTTTAAGTCTCTTCTTTTAAAAGTAACAAAAAAAAAAAAAAAGTCAAACTTTAAAACAAAAATATTTTCTATATATATGATACAAGTATTTAGTGTTCCCTCCGTGTCGCAGAGAGTTCCAGCTCAAGTTGGCCAGCGTTTCAAAGTCAAAGTTCCTGTGTTGGCAGGAGTAGGTGTGTCTATGGCTAGACTTGTATAGTCTGTATGCATTTTATAGTTTGCGTCAGTAGGGGGCCTCTGGGCGTCGGCCACCTGCTTATGTCAATTATCCTCAGACTCCTCCTCCGCCTCGCGTAACCAGGTGAAGAAAGCAGTGACCGACTTCAACGCTACGCCTTTTCCCTGCTGCTCCGCTGGGTCTTTACTCGTTTCCCATTGATAAAAAGCGTCCTCCGAAATAACGTCTTCATCGTAAAGACAGTCGAAAAACATTCGGAGTAGATCTGTGAATAGAAATAGATCAAAATTACGATCCTAGAAATCTTTCGTACGGCTTTGGCATCTTTAATTTCACTTGCTACATACTGGGTGGTTGATCCAGGGTGACAATAAAAGACTGGAGAGCATAAAGTGCTTGCAGCTGCCGCTCTGTGTCTGAGTTAAGGTACTTATGTAATATAGGCAGGCGTCTCTGGATGATAACAGTGTCCACTCTACAGGACGTGCTTTCATCTGGAGAAAAAAGAGATAAAAGCAATTGGCAAAAGGATGATGGAGATGAAGCTGTTTAATGGAAGGAACAAGAAGAAGTGGTTTGCTCACCTTTAACTGCTGCTTTACATACAGCTGTCATTAAAGCTCTCAAAAATGGAGAGGAACTCATCTGAGATTCATCCAAATTAGCCTGAAAAGAAAAGTCAAAATTTCTTGAAAATGTGTCATATAATCAGGGCTTGAATATATTAACACCTGCCAAATGCGGGTGGATTTTAGCAGTGGCGTGTAACGCAGTTATATATAAATTTTACGCAGTCAATTTATATATAATATAGATATTTAAATGGTTTTGCAGATATTGCATGTAATTTTACTCATTCCCGCAGATTTTGTGCTCACAGACACCCAGTGCGCACACATAAAGCCCCCACTCAGTCCTAAAGTAAGAACTGTTTTACTGCTAATTGCACCTAAACAGTCAAATACACATACAATAATGTAAAAATGCTGTGCGAGTATTCACCTAAACAGTCAGTTATGTTTTAAGTGAACAAACATTTGGGAAAGAAAATGCATGTGTATCAGTATAATGGGTCTGTGCGTCAGGTCTTAAAGTGACAGCAGCCTAATATACCTGCTGCAAAATTATAAGATAATATTAAAAATATTTATATGGCAGTTTTTCCCCATGGTATCGATGTCAAAATTGTGGCTAGTGAGCAAAAAAGTTAATGTCAAGCCCTGCATTTACTTGAAATGTTTTTTGCATGAGAGGTCTGTGAGTGTGGGATCAGTCTCACCTCGATCCAGTCGAAGATCTGTTCGTCACTGGCCATGTCTTCTAGCAGTAGCTGCTCCAGTTGTTTAAAGAGCTCCTCAGAACTGAGGCTGGATTCAGCCGTGTCCGGAGAGACAGGGGAGACGTCTGACACGGTGAACTCTAACTTCTGGAAAAAGAGGAAAAAGGAGGACACGACTAGTTGATTTTGCGTCTTCTAGCTTCAAGCTACTCACAATTTGCAATGGTTACAATACAAGCTGCTAATACGAACTACATTATGAATTACATTAAAGTTATTTAGCTTTTTATAAATATATATTTGTATTTATAAATATATTTTTAATTGCAATATACATACACTACCATTTAAAAGTTTGGGGGCGGTAATATTATTTTAAAATGTTTTTGAAGAAGTCTCCAACTCTTTTTTCTATGTTAACATATTTTAAAATGTAATTTATTCTTGTGATGGAAAAGCTGAATTTTCAGCCTTCATTTTTTCAGCATTCTTTGATGAATAGAAAGTTCAAAAGAACAGCATTTTATTTAAAATATAAATATTTTGCAGCATTATAAATGCCTTTACTGTCACTTGATCAATTTAATGTGCACCTGCTGTATAAAAATATAATGAGTGTAAATGAAATGTTTATATTCTGAATCAGAACAGTATTTGTCTAGCACAAAACAATGAGGATATTGTCACAATTTATTTAACTCAGTCAGAAACTAATGATGACTTATTATTTTGTTTAATCATTGTAATTATAATATTGTGTTGTATATTGCTACAAAAAATGCAGCATAGGGCTAAAATGAATTGGTAAATTTAATGAATGAATCAGACTTCCTAATAAAGAAAGCTAACATTTTTGAAGCGAGCGTTCTTGATTATTACCTCAGTTTGTGGGAACAATTAAGCACTACTTGTTAGTGTTTGTTACTGGACAAGCTACACTATTTTGAAAACAACAGAAGTACTTTCACAAAAAATGTAGTTAGTTTATTTATGAGTATTTTAATTTGTGAATATGTTCAGGCTGTATTCGCACCTGTTGTGAGATGAAGGCAGGAAGAAGTTCTCCCTCGGGCAGGAAGTCGGCCCAGTTCAGCCCAGACTCTCTCCACAAGTCTCCAACTTTCCTATGGCTCTTTAGCACAAGTAGATACGTGTAAATACACAAACTCACAGGAGCCAAAACAATACACAAAGCTACTTCACTGCAAATTGTAACTGTCGCAGAGGTGTTTGTGTATGAAAGATGATCATTTTTGGCAGCATCATGCAGGAGCCTCTAAACCACAGATGGATCAACTAGATAAAGATGAACTCAATGCTCTAAAACACCATGTCAACAAAAGTTGAGCTTACCATTTGTTTGCATAGTAGGTGCAGTATTTCAGAAAATAAGATGGCAGCTCTTCCCACAGGGAGTAGCGGTTTACTTAACTCACTGTAGAAACAAAACAAATCTCAATTAGACGCTAAACTGAATCCTGACAGCTGTAGCCTGTGTGGCGCTGGAATGACTGCCACTTCTGTGCACTGCTAAACTGTTAAAGCCCCAGAAGTCAGAAAACCCAATACAGTCAGGCATTTAGGAAGTGATGAGCTACGTTTTTTTATTTATTCATATTTAGTATTGAATTCTGTGTTTCAACTTATTGGGAATACCAGTCTCAAATCACAATCCAAATAATAAAAAAGGCCACGCTGACTGCAAGAATGCAACATTTATGACTGCGCAAAATGTTTTGGATACAGTCTACCCTTCACTAATATATTCCTGTCAACAAACTGTGTGTGTGGGTTGTTTTAAACCAAACTTTTACATAAATTATTCAAGAATATGGTGAAATGTTCTTGTAGTGTAATACTGACACAAGGTAACTGGTAAGGATGCATGCTGTATTTTTATTTTATTAAATAGTTAAATAAATATTATTTTAATGAAAACACATAATCATCTGCATTTACCCCCAGGTAAATTATCCTATTCTCACTTATTGTTAATTCATTTATAATTGATTGTAATGCATATTCCAATTCTCTCTTCTTTCTATTTAGTTGACTCTTAAAAGCATTTTACCACAATTCTGAAGCTCAATTTCAAGTTTTAGATGTATAATATAATATAATGCCAGAAAAAATGCTGGGATAGGCTCCAACGTTCCCCCACAAACCTACAAATATACTGTATATAGAGCATATAATATAATTTCTTGTTTTAGACGTAGTTCTAATATAACATAATATAATATATATAAAAGGTCACACTTTAGTTTAGAGTTCAATTCTACTATTAACTACGACTTTTGGCTCAATAAACATAATTACTGCTTATTAATAGTTAGTATGATAGTTACATTTAGGTTATGGGATCATGTGCTTAATAAATACTAATAAACAGCTTATATCCTAATATGCATGCTAATAAGCAACTAGTTAATAGTGAGAATTAGATCCTAAACTAGGTAAGTGTTACCTAAAAAAATATATCTTGACATTGTACTGGAGCTTTTAACAGTACATGCATTTGTTAAATCGTTCTTTGAAAGGAGATTCCACCTCTAAAGAACAAAAAATCTGTTAATTAATGACATGTAAATGGGTGGAATGACCTTTTATCACAAATTACACAAAAGCACCAAACAGAAGACCCTTCTCATTCAGTGTTTGATGTGCGGAGTGGGATCCTGACCTGAACAGCTCTCTCATGCTCAATCCTCCCTCTCTCAACAGAGGACTGAGCATCTCAGCTAGGTAAAGCCAAATGAAGGGAACATCTATGGCCATATCATCAGCCTGCTCCAACATCTCTGAAAACCTGTAGAGAGAAAATCCAGAGCGCTTTAATAACATAGTATAAAACATGCAAACTACAGTACATTTGATTTCAGGGTGTGTTCACACCTGTAGTTCAAAGAAGATACATTTAGTCTTGGTTCGCTTAGCGTTCACACTGTCATTTTTGAGACCGAACATAAAAATCCAAAACAAAACAACGCATTTATGATGTATATTTTGCAACGGAACTTACCGAAAATCCCAAACAATGCTGTGCTAAATGCGCTTATTGTATGTGTGTACATATGGTGGTATTTTTAACAGCTTTTAAAATGTGTAAAGGAGTCAAAACAGGAATTCCTCCATTGCCCAAAAAAGCGAAGATCTGCTGCAAGGAGACAGCAGTTCAGACGGCTGTACCGAACTATAATGGGCAACGTAGGTCTTATGACAAAAAAAACAAACAGGTATGCTTGAGCATTCTGTCCTTTTTAGGGTCACATCTTGTTTTTAATTTGTTTAGATGTCTTTGGTCTGTGTTGCATTCATATTTTAATTGATACCAAAGTTTGTTTGGAATAGACTGAGACCCCCTGAAAATGTGAGTCTCTCGATCTGCTTGTTTGATGCGCACCAGGTTTCAGATGGCAGCCTTCACACTTCAACCGCATTAACAGAGCAATCTTACCAGAGTTTGTTTTAATTGAACCAAACCTGCCACGTGTGAACACATCCTAAATGAAATGTGTGTATGTGCTCACCCTTTGTAGAGTTCAGAATGGGGTAAAATGCCCTTCTGAATAAGCTGATAGTAGAGCAGTCCCATGTGCTCTCTGGCTTTCTGACTGCGCTCCAGTGTGCACTCCAGACCCATGCGTACAAACACATATAACAGAGAGGCCTGCTCCATCTCCACTACACACTGCACTGCCTCCTGCGTTAAAACACCAAAACATTAACACTTCGCAGTACTTACAATCAGTCACATAGCAGATATTCAAGTTACTTACACACATTGAATCAACACAAATAAAAGCTGTATATGGCAGGCACAAACATAGACAGACACTATTACAATAAAATTTGACTTTCCAAATGCATCATTGTAGAAAAGGGCACATACTGAAGACTTCCAACCACTACATACCAAAATTCAGATTTGCCCAATAATGGACTGGGCAACATAATATTAACAATATGAAAAAATTATGCCAAAGTACTAATGACAGCCTTTTAATCTGAGATTTTTCTTTTGAGCTAAACAGTAACTGTAACACTACCTTGAGGTTACATGAATTTTAATTTATAAATTGAAACTATGTTAATCCTATGAATCCTGTTTATACTAAATATTAATAGTTAGTAATACAGTACCATTAAAAAAATGTACCTTGTAGTCATTAATATGCAGAAACTCATCGATGATGGACTTGGACTTCCGCTCAACCTCCTCTTCGGACAAGCCAGGCTTCTCTGAAACACCAGTGACCTGCAGCGTCTCTGATTTCACTGCAATGAAGCAAAAGCTCAGTATTTCAAATATAAATTGCATACAAGGGATATGCAGCTTTAATCTATATGCATTCACTAGTGTGAGAATGTGTCCTTCCTCACCCGTCTCTGTGGCTCTGTTGTTCTCTATCTCACATTTCTCCTCTGAGATGCTGGCTTTGCGAGTGGTGTGGTGTGAGTCGGGCCCCTCTCTCCGTGTCTCCTCAGGGGCCACGTTGTCTGTTAGCTCCTTGGTGCTGCTACCTCTGCTAAAGGGCCCAGGTCGTGACGGACCCAAACTCACCGGCTTGTCACCGCGCTCACGACCGGTGCTGCCTCGACTGACAAAGACATACAGAATGAATAGATGTCAAACTTTCAGAAAATTCAATTGTAAATTTGTATTTGTAGCTTTGTATTTGTTGTTTACCTTCCCAGCGAGCGTCTGGAATCGGATTCGGAGGTTGGGGCTGGAGGTGAGCTGGACTGAGCCGTGGACGACTGCAGCGCTGAATAACGGTTCAGGGTGCTACTGGCAGAGCGTGTCAACTCTGGAAATATGGGCGTACATACATGTAGACATACACGTAATATATAAATCAGTAATCTAAACTTTACTGAATGGGCAGTCAATTCAAGATACATGAATGTCGGTAGGTTTTGAGCGTCATGTGTGGGTGTTTCCTCACCAGAGTCACTGGCTTTGGCTCCGCCACTGCTGCCCTTTATCCAGTTGATCTGAGCCCGTGGACCCAGCTGAATCTTTTCATCGATTTGAGGCTGTGGTTGGGGTTCAGGGATTATAGAGTGTACAAGAGAGAGCATTTACTAACTCACAAATGTTAAAATGCCTTATTATTGATTGTTGACATTGGCACATGTAGTGTCAATGTCAACCTATTCTCTGCTGCACTTAATAACTGGGATTATAATCAGCAGGTGGCAGTGTTACTCCAATCAATTTTGCGCTGACATTTCAGATTGTATGCTCCGATTCAAATCAAAAAATCTCATGTGTGAAATATGAAATGAGTGTGCAGAGACCCATCTCTTCACCTTCGAGATCTTGGGGATCTTTGTGGGGTCGATGGTCCTGCTGTTTTTAGTAGTGGGTACGGTGTTCCACGTCTCCTCCCTCTGGGGCCGCTGTTCTCTCTGATCTGTAACCACAGCCACAGAGCAGCGTTACACGAGTTACGTCACAACACATCACCACTAGCCAATATTAGCCATTGAACATTGTTTACACAGTGACGGATGCCCTGAAACTCTAGTTGCAGCTGAGGCCCGGAAGAGTTTGGTTCTTGTTGTTGACATGCTGAGTGCATTTTGAAAACAAATCCACTTTTAATGGCAGAGTAAGCTCTCGGAGAGGAGGGGTTTAGAGAGACTGAATCCTTAATCTAATAGTTTCAGACACTGTGAGATAAGAGGTGATGCTGCATTGTATATTACGAGAAAATTAAAGTGTTTTATGGACTTGAATGCATGTAAACCTATTGTAGGAGACCTTCGAAGCAAAATCAGGAACCCTTAAATTAGCATAATATGGGCACTTTAAAATAATCAGTCAAGTTGTTGTTGCATGAACAAATTCAAAAGCACAATCAATCCTGGTTAACCATTAATGTGTTCTCCTCTACAAACAAGCCATTTGCTGTCTGGAAAACCTGATGTTTAAACAACATGTTCCCATTAATGTTTTGATCTTCTTTATCTCAGAGTAAACCTGGACATTTAAATGAGGTTTTGTCCTCTGGGTGGCGCTGTAATTGGCCTGGTATGACTGGAGATACACTATAAAGCTGTAAGTGTGTGCTGTGGATCTCACCTGGCCTCCTCTTGATGTCCTTAGACAGAAGCTGCTGATGAACCTTCCTCTGTTCTTCCTGTTCCTCCAGCTTGGCCTCTTTATGGATCTGCTCTATGGTTTTAGGACCCTGGTCTGCTCTCCGAGAAACCCAGTTATGCTAAACAATATAAATAAACAGGGAGATCAGATGTCTATGATTAATTGATCAGTTTCATTTTGGAAAATGGTTGGGTACAATAAAGGCTTCAACATTTGACAATGTTCCCTCCTTTTTTTGACTCTTCTCTTTCACACATTTTTATCACTCGAAAGTGAAAATTAAATCTGAGGAATGCAGGGGAGAGACATCAAGCTCAACAATGCTACGGGCAAACAGATGTGAACATTCTCATTGCCAAAATGTATGACCTTGCTGATTCTGATACTGTATTTAACCTTTGGCTGTTTCTGGCCCATTGAGTTCAGTGTTTCCATGTCCTAGCTAACATTTTGACTGGACTCAATATAAAAAAATAAACAATTGTAAAATCCTCATATAAGGTATAATTCTCCATTTTTTTAATTTTTATTTTAGAAAATATTTTAATAATGACCTAAAATATTATAATTATTATTTGTATCACACACACCAACATTCATAAGTTTGGGTTGGTGAGATATTTTAATGTTTTTGAAAGAAGTCTTTTATGTTCACCAAGGCTTCATTTATTTGATCAAAAATACAGTAGAAACAGTAATATTGAGAATTATTATTGCTATGTTGAATATATATTTGAATAAACTAAAAAATGTAATTTATTCCAGTGATCCAAAGCTGATCATCATTTTAGTCTTCAGAGTCACATGAACCTTCAGAAAGCGTTCTAATATGCTGACAGTTGTGCTGCTGCTTAATATTTTTGTAGATTTTTTTGTAGATTCTTTGATGAAGAAAATGAAAGGCATATTTGAAATAGAAATTGTTTGTAACATTATAACTACTATCACCTTTGATCAATTTAAAGCATCCTTGCCGAATAAAAGTATTAATTTCTTAAAAAAGACAAAACAATCACAAGTGTGTGTGTGTGTGTTTGTGTGTGTGTGTGTGTGTGTGTGTGTGTGTGTGTGTGTGTGTGTGTGTGTGTGTGTGTGTGTATGTATGTATGTATGTATGTATGTATATATATATATATATATATATATATATATATATATATATATATATATATATAAAATGTAAAACAATTTTTTTATCAAATGTTATATTTTCTTTGAAAGGACAATTTGCAATAAATGGAAAGTATACAGTTATTATGATTACAAAAAGGAAACCCCAAGAAAGCCATAAATTATAAACGCTTATGAAAGGGCCTCATAATAGCTTAAAAACGTAATAAAAAAATTACGAGCTTTTTTCTGTTACTTGTATAAAAACCAGGCTTTTATAAACGTCTGGCAATGGCTATCAGTACACTCTCCCAACACACACAAACAAACACAAATCACAATCCCCCGGCACTCACCAGTCTCAGATCTATCACATCCTGTACCATGAACCGTATCCGTGACGATGTCTTGCGCTCTTTGACAATTTTCTCCATCTGGTTGAAGTATTGGTCCATACGGGGCTATTCAAGGACACAGAGACGAGGGTGATGAAGAACACATCAGTTCAATATCAAAGACTGAGTTCATGAGTCCATGGGCCCTTGTCAATCACAACTTGCTTCTCTGAAAAAATATTGATAATAAAATAAGGCAGATCTTTTTTTACTGTGGCAATGATGTTTGATCATACAGCACAGATCTTCTTGTCTGTACCCATCCATTATTTAGGACATATAGGGAGTCATCTTAAATCTAAAAATAATGTTTTGAGACATAGAACTGCACTAAGCTCCTAAATCAACAAGGTCTATAAACGCAGAACCTTATTTCTCAACCTGACTCCCTGCTAGCTGAAAAACGCCTGAAGTTCCTGCTGCAAGGTCAGTGAGAAAGGAAGGATGGATACAGAAAATATTTTCATTTACCCTCTTGCCTAATACTTAGCTCTAGGGTTTATGGCCGTCTGTTGGGCCCAGCTGGAACACATTTAGACTGCATGCGTGTACAACGTTCAGAACACATTCACTCCCATGCCTGATTATTCCTCATTCTTTTGCTTTGCACTGCAACATATTTAAATGACTTTTTTTCTCCAGCTTAGTCCTCTTGTAGAGCTAACGACATTTTAATTTAGTATTTCAAAAGACAAAAGTATTTCAACATCTTCACAATCAGATTAAAGATAAAAATCTCAAAATTACACAATCGGCTTAATGTAAGAAGCTGTTCTGGGGAACTTGGTGATTTTTTTTTCCCAGGCAAACCTTTGGGCCATACTCTGAACACCACTGTAAAAAAGCTGGACACAGACTTGGTCATGCAAGTAGCCTAAGGCTATGTTCGGAATACTATCCTACATAATATCCTAAAATGTACTACTGTATTGTGTAATATGTATTTTGCTCATGGTATGCAATTTTTTTCTATGCATAAAATATCAAGATGAGACAAAATTTGCCGAAATGTACAGTATACAACAGAGCACATTGTAAAGAATTCAATTTCACACAATGCAACACCTTGCGGTTTGAGCTCTAGTGGCCTGCTGAATGCTGCCTTTCAAGGGTATTGGACTGATTTATTAGTAGCCTACTTTAAGAAACAAACAAATAGCAAAGGCTTGCTGAAGAAATGGCAAGTGAACAACCGCAATCATGTGGTTAGTTAAGAATTCATCGAAAAATTCTGCTTTTGAGTGTCCTCTCGTTCTAAATAAAGCTTCAATCATTGTACACTGTAGCCTCAGACAGGACGCCCACAGGCAGCTCACGAAGCGTCTGATGCACAAAAATGTCAAAAGCTTTCTGAGAATGGCAAACCCCTGAGTCTGATTGGCTGGATTTATGTAATGTCCAATGGGAAAAAAGTCATTCGGGAAACAAAATTGTTTACATGTTCCTACACACTGCGCTTTGAAGGTGAAACCAATTACAGGATTTGCCAATATTTTCAAGGTTCTGGCATTGAATCTTTGGATATTTAAGTATTTACTTTTGAGGAACTTAGAAGAACATCTGAACATGATTTCAGATTTAGCTGCCCCTAAACATCTTGTAATTTTGGACCCTTTACATGCCTATAAGGTTTGAAATGAGCCTTTTGCAAATATCTACAAGCCATACTGTAAATATGTTGTTCTTGACGTTATGTAGATGGTTATTGTGGAATCATATGAGTCAATCTCCAGCTTGCAGTAAAAACTGCACCAGTAAAAAAGGGGAAGATACATATTGGATTTGAATGAATCATATTGAATGTTAGTGGTAGTGATATGAGCAGTATTTCAAAGACACGATCACGATACATCTAATTTACAACTGCAAAAACAACTGCTTTTGTAGTGGTTGCCTCTAATTTCAAATGGCTACAGATATTTTTAATTGTAATAGAGTTGATATCTTTAGTTGTAATATGCCTGTATTTGAGCAAATAAACAATCAAATTTACGTGTAAAAAATCGGCAATCATAATCGCCCATGAAAAACCATGATCGGTGCACCCCTAACAAATATTCTTATGTATTTTTTAGGCATAAAAACTCTTCTTTCACGAACATTAAAATATCTAAGCAACCCCAAACTTTTGAACAATAGCTTGTGTTTGTCACATGAGGGTCTGGACAATCTTTAGAATGCTAGATAAACTGCAAAATTTTCCACAAAGGTGTGCAAGTTATGACAGATGTTTTCTTTAATAGAGGGTTTGCATGTCTTTAATTTGAATTGCCTGAGTAACATATTAGCGAGGGTCAGACTGTCACTCTTACAACTCAACTTTAACTTTGTATCAAATAAATCATATTTCTTAAAGGGTCACTTCACCCATTTGCATTAAGGTTTGTATTGTTAGAAACCCAGTCATATATTATAATGATGGTGGAATTTTGCTTGTTTTTTTCTGAGATGGGAGAAAAAAGGATTTAAGTGTTTTACTTCCGTTCTATCGTGACGTAAATATCGTCATTTTGCGTCACGATAGGACGGAAGATAAATTTCATTGCATATTAAGAAAACTACAGCCTTTAGCTCATTATTATTCAAGGGCGTGGGACCCACTCACCCCACCGGCCTATTACAGATCAGTGGGTGGGACTAAACCTGAAGAAACTAAACTATTAATCCGCCATCTTGCTTGGAAGACAGCAAGCTAAGCTAACAAGCGCTCAAGGAGTTAGATTTACCATAATGGCTGAATTTACGACACACGATATGGAAGACGAGGATTTTGAAAATCTTTTGCTCGAAACTGATGTTCGTGGCTATTCATACGAGCCACAACAATATAGCGAAGAGCAGCTGAGGCTGATGGAGGAACAAGAGGCGGCGGCGGCGGAGTCGGCTGCGGCCGCCGCAGGAGAGCAGCCCGGCGCAGACGAGAATCCCGGGCTTGCTCGCGCTGTAGCGAATTGGTGGTGCTCGTGCTGTAAAACTGTGCGCCTATGGACACCGAGCTAGAGTCTGTCTGAGGCAGACACGGACATGGAGTGTTGTGTTGTGAACCATCCGAGTTTCGCACCGCATATGGACAGAGGCGTCCTAGATATAGCTATATTTCCGCATCCCGAAAATTAACCGGAAACGACAGCCGAAGCCAGCAGGGAGAAATGGACGCCTGACTGTAAAGTAAGTCTTTTACATGTATATATGATTAATCTTGTCAATTATAATCAATATCTTAAAGCATTGTCACGTTATGATTCCCGTTTAAAACGTAACGTCAACAGTGAACTGTTTGTGCAGTAATGCCGCGTTCTGGATTAGTGGGAGTGGCTTCTGGAGCTGTTCAAACGCGTTGCATTGTGGGAAATGTGGTTTACCAAACTAATGCGCTATAAAGTTACTTTCTGTCATAACTCGGTCAAAAAGGCACCAAATTTGAAAATTTTGACAGATTTCGAATACATATATGACCCACTTTCAATGAAGATCAAGGTTCCCAGGGGTGAAATGCTCCTTTAACTCTGTATGACCGGAAATGATGTAGTAGTTCAAGTTGTGATATATGTGAAAAAAATCTGCCAAAACGCGCCGGCGCGTTTGCCGACCCCAGAGGGTTAAATCAACCAAATGTCACACCAAAAACAAATTTAACTCATATTTGGTGCTTGACAAATGTTAATTTTGCACCCTACTTGTTAATTAGGTACCGTTTTGTGTAAGAGGGCAGAATTTGACCAGTTTGCAAAGTGGAGCATTTTGCTTTTAGCTAGATGTTTTACAGTGGTTCTAGTCTCCATCAAGGTCATATTAGATTACTTAAATAAAAAGCAAAATATTTGACCTTGGATGCACCATGAGCATTTTCAATTTCCCTTTCCAAGGAATTTTCACCAATGATCTAGCGAAATTCGAATCAATACGGCTCCAGAATGTATAATAACAAACAGTTGGCGAGTTACCTTGGCTTTCTCGAAGTCAAGGTCTTTGCCGATGGTGGTGAGGAGTCTGCAGAGGCACTCCAAGCTCTCGTCGTCATGGTTTTTTAGTAGTTTGACCACACAGTCATGCATGATGGGCTCTGTCAGCATCTTGAGCTTGAACAGCTCACCGATGAATTTGATATTTCCTGTGGAGCGACGCCGGGCCTTGTCCTTCGCTTCCTCAAGCTCTTCTTGCATTCTTTCCCTTTCTGTGGGCTAATGAGAAAGAGAGTTTCAATTAAATCGCATCATGCTTTTAATGATGTCTTTAAAAGAATAGTGCACCCGAAAATGAATTATGCCATTATTTACTTCCCCTCATGTTGTTCTTTCTTCGAAAAAATGTCGAAGAATTTACTATCAGCATTGCTCAAATTAAAACTAAAACAAAAAAATTATTGTTTTCTGTAGCTAAAAATCTTAATCAATAGGCTACTATAATAGTATATAACTATAATAAAGAATAAAATAAATATAAACCATATATTAAATAAATTGGGCCTGGTGAATACAGTACATAAATAGGCATTACAGAACAAAAGTCAAACAAGCAAGTCTAAATTCAGTCTTGATAATAATTATTGAATAATTACGATGTGGCAGAGTCCAGCTCCTTTTGTTTTCTCTCAAGTACGACGTCGTCCACTTTGTCCCTCTCAAATTCCTTCTGACAGCGGTTCAATAGCAGCTTCCGGAAGTTTACTGTTGTATTAGGTTTGTCTGCTGTGGGCACTTTTAGCTACAATTGGATCGGATATGTCCATGACATATTGAATAAAAGAATAATGTGAGGTAAAATAATGGACGGTCATAAGAAAAAAAGAAATTTTGCAATGTGCACAATTAACACCAAAGTGCATAGAACATACCGTGGCCAGGCAGCGACACATGTTGGCGTAGGCCACAGAGAAGCTAGGCTCATCGATGGCCTTCTCAAACACAAGGTCAATGACTCCTTTAAGCCTTTCTTCTGTGTTGATTGTGAGATCCGTTACCTGCTTCATCAGCTGATTGAACATCTGGGGTGTGAGCTTGTTCAAAATGCTACGAACTTTCCGGAACAAATCCTGAAGTGCCAGAAAACAGATTGCCGACACAGCGGTTAAAAGCGTTCAAAACAACAAAACAACCTTTAGAACAAAATAAACACACTTTCTTAAGAGACAAAACAGGACTCAAACAGAGAGCGTCAAACAAATCCCAGTGCCTGACAAGAACAAAAGCATACACGTGACAACATCATCTATTTCAAATTTGAGAGTGCTTCTTTTACTGTGAATGTTTAAACTCACGGATAATCGTAATAAAAGATCAGGAATTCACACCTGGGTTTTCAGGGAATCTGGGTCTTCTGGGACACTCTCTCTCTTCATCCCAGGTTTCCAGGCGTTCTCGGACTTCTTGAGCTGAACGTCATCGATCACGGAAACGTTTACAATGATCTTGCGTGGAGGGGGTCGTCGCACATGCATAAGCTTCGGATAAAGTGTTGTACAGAGTGTCAGTTTAAAATGTAGAAAATAGCTGGGTGAATCTTATTTATAAATCAGAAGAAAAAATCGATATATTTTGGCAAATTAAGCACATTTTAATGTATAACGTTATTTAAGTGGATGTTTTATTTGAGTTTATTTGTATCTCACTCTCAAATAGTGATTTTCATTAAATTTTATTTCTTTATTGAAATACTTCGTTGATTTTTTTACAGTAAAATAATATTAGAAAAAACGTAATCAACATAAAGGCATTACTATATATTTTATATCTGATAATATTTTATATATTATATCACATTGTAGTAACAGGATTTTTTTTTTGCACTAATGCAGTAATTAGAAGTTGGGAATAGGATGTGGTTAATTGTTGTGAAAATAACGTCATAATGGCCCAAAAATAGGTTTTATTTACTTTATGGAAAATGCAATTCATGAATTCTTTCTATTGATTTTGGGGTGACAAATGACCCAGATATTATCCTTCAGAGGTTTCATGACATGGATAGATTCATCAACAAAATTGCTACATGTTCTCCCAAATTGCTCAATCATGCCTGAAGGGGTTAAAAGATTAGGATATTTTGTGTGAGAAACCCTTACATTTATATAGAACTATTTTTGGCATTTCTGCAATAAAGCATACGAGTTATTATAACTCACTGGGGCTCCACGGCCTCCTGGCATCTGCCTGCTGAAGTCAGCAAAAGCGGGAGTAAAATCCTGGGGAGCGCCTCTGGAAATCAGCCTGGGGTCCACAGACCTCAGCGGCAGTTTGTTTTGGTTAATCTGAAACAGAAGAGATGATTTCCATGACTTATCCAGCAGGGGGCGCAGTGAGAAACAGAGCTGTGACATGAATGAAACCCCAGATGTCCCTCCCCTCCTGCTTATGCTGATCTTGGACTAGCTGTACCTATCTGTATCTTCATCACGATCAGTATGTGAGAAACTGGTTTGAGATCAGCCTTTCCTTGCCCTACAGCACTAATGGGCAAACAATATTTGCCATGGAGACTAGCTCCATTTGTTATTTATATATCAACAACATGTTCAACGATTTACCTCCAGTCTTGTGATGGAGGGAACAGGAACAGCTAGAAACAGATGTGAGCGAGTACACATGCAGAGTAAAATCTAGGAACTGAAATGGGAAACTGAAAGCACATAGCGTATGTTTAGAACAGAAACAAGTGTTGTCGCAGTAACTGAGAAAGTATAAACAAATGACAATGACAAGCTCGCTATTAACTCTTTCATATCAACAGATTAGACTAAAGTTTAAGACTATGCATCAAACAGGGGCAGAGCATTTATTTTCTATCGTCTTTAGGCTAAATGATGCCTACTGCCAAGTATGACATAACCGTAATGCAATTTTAATGGAAACAGGACGTCTAGGGAGTTTCATGGCTGAAGAGTGCAGCTCAGCTGAAGTTTAGAAGTCAGAGGAACATACTTGTACATTACTTACTCTTCACGTTTTAACCACCAAAAGAGGTACATGTTATGTCCGTATTTGCAGTTTTTTTTAGGAAGTGAATGTGTTTTTTAGGACAAGGAATGCGCTTTTGACACTTAAAATTATTAGGATCACGCTGTTAAACTTTGTAGTTAGGTTTCACATTGTAAAACCTGGGTTAGGATTGTTATCTGCATAATTATGAGGTTAAAGCTGCAGTCCGTAACTTTTTTTTTTTTTTCAAAACTTAAAAAATATATATAAGCAAGTACATCATGAATCCGTTTTCCAAACCATGTTTTTGTCCTATCCTGAATCACTATAGTGCACCTATAATAAGTGTTTATATTCCGACTATTTTAAACCGGTTCGGGTAATACCACTGCGGAGTCGTAAACAGAGAGAATTAGCTCTGGCTACAATGTTCTTCCGCAAGACGCATGCAGTTCTATTTATTAACCGCTAAAGCGTTATGGACTGCAGCTTTAATAACACTGATCAGACATTGGACAAGGGACCAGTTTTTTAACTGCTTGTTCATTTGTGGAAAGTGTTCAAATTAAAAAAATTCAACAAAGCATGCATAGTTATGTATATTTAATGAGGCAAGTATTGCATAGTATATGATTCGTTTTTCTTTAGCTGAACAACAAGCCATAACATTCAAGCATTTCCTTCACATACACTACCTTTCAAAAGTTTGGGGTCAGCAAGATGTTTTTATATTTTTGAAAGTGGTATCTTATGCTCACCAATGCTACATTAATTTGATCAGTAATAAAGTAAAAACAGCAATATTGTGAAATAAAAGTAATTACGATTTAGTTTTAATATATTTTAAAATGTAATTTATTCCTGTGATGGTAAAGTTGTATTTTGAGTGTATTTTTGTGGAAACAGATACTATTTTTCAGGATTTTTTGATAAGTTAAAAGTTCATACAAGTTCATGCATTTATTTGAATGCTAGGTTAAAAACTGCTATCAAAATAACAAGTTGCTCAACCCAGGTTTAAAAGTAGTCTTAACCAAGGGTTAAAGATGCGTGCAAGCCTTGAATGTGCTGATTAGCTCCCAATATTATATAATACTTTTATTTTATATATCAAATGCATATTATGCAAATGTTTTTGTCTACAAATCAAAGAATAGCAAGACATTAGAATTTCAAAAGGAAAACATGGCCTCCAACACTTGACAATGTACATAAGACACCAATAACCAAAAAAAACACCTTGTCTAGCACCACATCACTGATTTGAGGCAGTCCCTCTGGCTTTTGCACGCAGGCCGGCATGAACTGAAAGCCCAACAGGAAGTCCCGGTCATACTGTCGCTTTCCATTAGATTGCACAAGACCTGGGCAAGGAAAAAGCACAGCAAAAATATAGGTCAACTATGTTAACAAGACTAATTTATTGCAGAATTTATTCAGAATAGTAAATTGGAAGCGTCAACAAACATTCTATAAAATTGTAAGGTGCTTTCTGGTGACACAAACAAAACAAAAAAAACTTTAAAAAGGACTCTCTGAAATCAAAACTTGACTAGCAATAGCAAGGCTGTGCTGTAAACCAAAGACTGCAGGCTATTTAATAAACATTCGATATGTCATTCATGTGACCTCCAATGAATGAAAGATAGATAACTTAAAGTCCCCCTGAAGTCAATAATTTTATCCCTTAAAAATCATCTTTAAATCACCAAAATGACATATTTAAATGTTTTTTCCTTGAAAAATTTCTTCATGCCTTAAAATTGATTGATTGTAACTCTACACCCTTGCCTCATTTAGTATACACGTTCTATGAATATGCAAATTAGCCCCGCCTCCACTCTCTCACGCCAGCTCAGAGATCCACTCGTTGACGATCACACGTTGACGTGATTGGTTGCAAGGTAGTTTGTGACGTCAGTAACACCAGCGATTTCAAACCGCATTTTCGAGACTGTCTTTGGTTCACTACAGTTTTAAGGAGAAAATACTCAGCAATGGTGTTGACTCATTCATTTGTACATGGTTGGTCTTAAAGCATATTAAAAACACCACACAGACAAATAAACAACATTAAAAGCTTGTCACCACGGGGGACTTTAAGTATCTACAATAATAAGACCAAATAATAAAGACAGGTCCTGTGCAAAGTCTTACCTTCCTGAATGAGTGGAGTAGGAGAACACATGGACCCCCTGCTGTCCCCGAGCGTGACGCCGCTGTCAGTGCTCTCTGTCTCCACCCCGTTCCTGAAAGGCTCTGTTTCAGTCTCACCGTCCTCTTCCGAGAGCTTCTCCTGGTGCTCAGGCACGGTAAAGGGGCTGCTGTAGGTCCCTAAGGTTAGCTGTGAGACCATCTCATCTTCAGCAGAGCTCTCCTTTGAGGTCTCCTCCTGATGTGGAGCGAAGAAAAGCAGCATTACACAATGGCCTGGAGGTGTTATGTGAGATGAATGACTGCATAATGGTTTGGGTTATGAAAATAATGTTATTAGTCTGTCTTCGCTGTGTGCTGGGTTTTGTCAATTTTCCAATATCCCTTTTCAAAGGACAGGTTATCACAACTAACAACAAAACGTATACTTGAAATAAAAACTAAATAAACAGAAATAGAAAACCTACTAGCAATGATGAAAAACCACTAAAAAATAAAGTAATTCAATTTCGTTTTCACTCTATCATTGTTAGTTTTTTTTTTAAAGAATGTTTTTCAGAGTTGTATCATTTCTTTTTATTTTGTTTTTATTTCAGATTTAGTTTTAGTATTTTAGGGCTGCCAAAGTTAAAGCACTTACTGGTATCGTTTAAAAATAGAACTTTTCTCAATACAATCTGGTGGCAGTTTCATGTTTAATACAGATGGATTGTAGAGGTTTGATAAATTAAGGATTTTTGGGTTATTTTCATTACCAATTAAAATAAAATGAAATCTGAAACTAAAAGTAATTTTTTTTTAGTCATGACAAACAAAACAAAACAATCCACAAATAAATTTTAGTTTAGTTTTCCCCCGATACTGTATATTATTTTTTATTTGAGAAATGAAATTTTGTTTTTGTTAGGACAATAAAGGCCATTCACACCAAGAATGATAACTATAAATGTAACTAACTAGCAAGCGTGCGCTGCAGTTATGTCATCTGACACTTTAATGATCAAGCTCTTAAAGCAGGATGGATTCTGATTAGCTGTCAATGTTTTTAGCGCTCATCAACTGGAAAAATCTTTCTTAAACGGATTCCAACAATAGTTTCTCTGTGCAGTTATTGTTGTGGTGTGGACATTACGGTATTTTTTTTTTTACACTTAGAACGATTTTTAGAATTGTATCTTTATTGCTATAGTTATCGTCCATGGTGTAAACAGGCCTTAACAATGATGTCAAACCTCCATGCACAATCTCTCTCTCTCACCTCATTCTCCTTCGGCAGTGTTTCCACCATCAGAATT
Source organism: Chrosomus eos (assembly GCA_036326025.1). NCBI lineage: Eukaryota > Metazoa > Chordata > Actinopteri > Cypriniformes > Leuciscidae > Chrosomus > Chrosomus eos. The sequence goes on along the minus strand of CM070839.1, from coordinate 12,088,775 downwards.
TCTTCATTTGGTTTCTTCCAAGACTTTGGTACAGCAGAAACAGCTTGGGCTATCACAAACAAAGACACAAAATTGGCAATTTATCATTGAACTTTTTATTTTGCCTGAGCCAAGTAAGCACACATACCTGACGGTATGAACTTTTTAGAATTATTCTGAGTTTGTGACTCTGAAGCGTCCTGAGCCTTCGGTTGGACATCTTCAGAGGTCTTGTTTTGCTCTGGTGCCTCGAGGACAACTGACTGCACTAGTGGTGCTAAACCAGGTGGTGGTGCAAGGACAGAAGTTGTGCTAGAGATGCTTGAAGAGGCCTGAACGGTTGGGGTTAAGGGCACATGTGCAGCTAGAGAAGGGAGGTGCTTTGCCTGGAGCTCCTCCAAGGCCACTGGAACTTCCTGACCAGACTTCTCCATGGATGACGTACCCTGGGTTGGCAACTGAACCTCATCGGACAATGATATCTTTAGGCCTTCCTGGATCTCAGGCTCTTCATAGCTTGATAAGGGAGTTTGAGACTCCGCAAGGCCATTTACCACTTTGAGGGACGGTGAGGGCGAAACAGATAATCTGGGAGAAGTTACAGGAAGAGATTCCTCGCCGCAGATGACCTGAAGCGTCTGAGCCTTAGTGGTTGTAGTAGAAATAAATTCTGGTTCGCCTGCAGCAGTGGGTTTAATGCACCCACTTGAAGGATGGGAGGAAACATCGGAAGCCATCTCTGGAGAAGAGGGGGCTAATAATGGAAGACTTGGGGCTTCTCTTTTCTCTAAAGAGGACTCTGAAGGCTTAGGCCCAGGAGATACAGACTTTATGGGACCAGACTCCATTTTTGGCCTGTCATCTATAAGGTCAAGAGCAAAAAGAGGGTCAAAACATGAATAAAATACCGTAAAATTTCTTTAAGGGACAAATCATATCACAAAGGGAGGTTCTATGTAGAGTTATACCTAAGCTGGGTTTGTCATCCATGTATGCAGGACTCTCTGAGAGTCTCTGAGGTGGGTTGACATATGTCACTTGTTCTGGGGTCTGACAGTTGCTTGGCTGCTTTGGGGTGAAAAAGAGAGAAAGAACAAAACAGACACATCAGTCAACCATAGCACAGTCCTGCAGAGCTAGACCTTGTACTTTTGGCGTAACTTCTAGTCCAACGTCTAACTTATTCTGGCCCAGAATCACAGGCTTAGACATGTACAGTAAAGCGCCCAAAAGCACTTTATTTACATGTAAGGGCTGAGTAGATGAAATTATGATAGTTTATTTGCATAGTATAACCATGACAATACCATGTTTTTTTGATAGCATCTTAGTAATATCAGGCTTTTCTTGGGCATGTACCATGGTAAAGCCATGATCTTTAGATATCATGGTACCATGGTGTTTTGGACATATGGTAGTATGGTAATACCATATTTTTGGACAAGTAAATCTCATGTTTTTTGAACAGGTACCATGGTAATACCAATCTTTTTGGGCATGGTATTCTCATGTTTATGTAGACTGGTACCATGGCAATATCATGTTTTTTGGACATAATGATCTCTTGTTTTTCCTGGACAGGTACCATAGCAATAGAATGTTTTTTTTAGGTGTAAACCATGGTAGTACCACTGCATTCTTTGAAATACCTAGGCTAACCATGTAAATACCATGGTACATATGGTAATCATTTTGTGCCATGGTATATGTCAAATCTATTAGCATCTGATGTGAACGCCACAGTACTTTTTTGTGAGGTTCATAGTGCTGCTGGTTATGATTAGCCGCGTTTCCACTGCCGGGCCAGGGCCGAGCCGTGCTGGTGCGTGCCAGGGCCAGTCCCGTTTCCACTGTCACTTCCGGGGCTTGAGCGGGGCTTCCTCGGGGCCAACGGCCAGGATTTCTGGCCCGTCGAATACCTTGGCCCAAAGCGGGCCAGCTCGGGCTAGAGGCGTGCTCAAGGTAAAAGGCGGAGTTTATCGGTGTTATGGAACGTTATGATCTGAAGCAAGATGCACATTTCACTGTTTTATATCGCGAAAAATAATCGCTGCTCGAAATGGAGAATTGCCTGTACTGGTCTGTCGAAGATACCAAAGCTCTTCTGAGCATTTGGGCAGAAGAATGACGGCGTGTGAAGGAACGAGGACGTTATAAAATGCATCGATGCTGAACTTTCTAAGCTAAGCATTCAGCGAGCAACGCTTCAAGTTCAGGAAAAAATAAACAAGTCGCGGGCGCAGTATATTGTACAAGGCGATTAAAACGCACAATGGACAAAGCGAAGCTCAGAGAAGGGACTTTCCATGGTTCGACTTGATGTACGGTGACCCAGCACCGTCCACTCGCGAGACAATCGCGAGACAATCGGGACACTATTGCAGCCACGGCCGGTGAGTTAATATACACGCTATCTTCCTATTATAAATAAATTCATAATACCCGCTGAAATGGGTTGGGTTGTATTGTATGACGTTTGATCCAGAAAGGCGTGTTGGGGCGGGGTTTAGGGCAGCGCTGCAGGGCTACTGGCCTGGCAGTGGAAACGCGAGCCCGGTGCTTGAGGCCCGAGGCCACTGGCTCGGCTCGGCTCGCTGTTAGCTCTGGCCCGGCCCTGGCCCGGCAGTGGAAACGCGGCTATTGAGAGGAAGTGGAATGTTGCAGTCATTGATATTCACACTACCAAAACATTTAGCTGCTTATTGACATGCTTTATCGCTATTTTTTTTTTTTAATATACATAAACATAATGGTGCAGCCAACAGCCTGACACTCTCAGTGTCTTCATAGGGATTAGATTGGGGGCAGACTGTGTGAGCTGGAACTAATCCATGCACACCCTGTGTACCAGAGAGAGAGACAGAAAGAGAGAGAGTAGTGGGTGGTTGTACATGTCTGGAAAATAGCATTAGACAGGTGAGCTTAAAAAGCTGAGCCAAGGACCCAATAGACATGAGTAGTGAGAGCTTAAAGTGGTGCTGCTAATTATTAAAGACATGTTAAAAACTCACATGACACAGGAACTTGTGTTAAAATGCATAAAGGGTTTTTGCACTCCACTGAAAAGTACTTCAAGTGTAAATAACTGAGAAAGAAACTCACTTTACTATGCCTATACTACACCTGCCCTGTTTGAAGTGATGCCTGTTTCTTTTGTATTTCTTGCCTGTGGAGGGGTGGGCGTGAAGGACAGGTGTCCTGTGGGAGGGGTTGGTGTCGAAGAGGGCCGTCCTGCAGGTGGGGTTAAGGTGGAGACTGGGTGCCCAGCAGGAGGAGTAGGATTCCGGCTTCCTAACATGATTTCCTCCGTGATGTCCTTTCCACCCTGATTGGGGTCTCGAATCCGGATCTGGGAGGACAATGGTGCAAAACAACAGATAATAAATAATAAATAAAAGACATTTATAATGAAAATTTAAAATGTTTTCAACTGTGATACTAAGAAATGTTTCATCAAAATATTAGAATGATGGAAGGATCATGTGACACTGAAGACTGAAGTAATGACTGCAAGAAATTCAGCTTTTTCATCACAGGAATAAATTACTTTTTAAAAAATATTAAAACTTTAAATTGTAAAATGTAAAATATATATGTATTTTTTTACTGCATTTAGAGACGTGGAATAAAAAACTATTAAAAAGGTTCACCAACCCCAAACTTTTAAAAGGTTGTGTAAATATAATATAAATATCACTTAAAGCACATTAGTATGGTTTTTGTGGTCTTTAGAACTGAAATATGTGACCCTGGACCACAAAATCAGTCTTATGTGTCCATTTTTTAAAATTGAGATGTATACATCATCTGAAGGCTGAATAAATAAGCTTTCCATTGATGTATGGTATGTTAGGATAGGACAATAATTGGCCGAGATACAACTATTTGAAATCTGGAATCTGAGGGTGCAAAAAAATCTAAATATTAAAGGTTCTCTAAGCGATCCTGGGTGACATCACTTCTTGTTGACATTCGAACTATTGTCAAACAAAACGGAGGCTAGCTAGACCCTCCCTCTTCCTCATCCGCGCACTAACCCCTCAAACCCACCCCCAAACCTTTCTTGTCGGTTATTGGCTGGAACAGTTTGTTATGTTTCGTGGAGCGGGTCGCTAGAGTTTGTTTTTGTAGCCGTTTGTGGAGCCTGGAGTGTTCGCAGAGACCGCGGTTTTTTTACAGTGTGTTCAGGGGACAGGCAGCTAGCGGTAAGTGAGGAGATGTTTGCTATATTGACAGAAAATGTTTTGGCCTTAAAAACGCGTGACATCGCTTAGAGCACCTTTAAGAAAATCACCTTTAAAGGTTTCCATTTCTGTTGGTGATTGTGCTGCATCCACTTACAAAAATACAATTTTGATATATTTAAGGTAGGAAATTTACTAAATAACTTCATGGATCATGATCTTTACTTAATATCCTAATGATTTTTGGCATAAAAGAAAAATCGATAATTTTGACCCATACAGTGTTTTGTTGGCTATTCCCACAAATATACCCATGCTACTTAAGACTGGTTTTGTGATCCAGGGTCACATATATCACTGGCATCTTTATCCTGAGAGTTCAATTTATGTTTTATAAATTTGTGAATTCAAAATCAATCTTTGAAAAATGCTTAGATATGACCTGACATATTTAATTAGTTTAGTTTATTGATTTATAAAGCACATTTAAAAACAACAGATGTTGAAACCAAAGTGTCTGTATAAAAACTATAAAACAGAATTCAAAAAAAAAAACAAAAAATGACAATTGAAAAATGTCCAAGAATACAAATAGGTCTTCAAAGAGATTTAAACATAAAAATGGAAGGGGAGATCTAATGTGGAGAGGAAGACTATTCCAAAGCACAGGAAAGCCACAGGGAAAGCCCAGTCACTTTTAGCCTTAAACCGTGAACGAGGAACTCAGAGTAGTAATTGACTGGATGATCGAAGGGATCTTGAAACAGTGTACGGGGTGATAAGAACACAAATATACTGAGGAGCAAGTTAATTGAGCCGGAAATCAAGCCGGAATTGCTGACCCATCTTACAATGGGTTAGGGCTAGAACACTGTCACTCTCAGTGTAAAAAACCTTGTCCCAAGAAACCTTGTCCAAATTCCATGATTTGGAAATCATCCACTTCTCGTCGAGGAGCATTCAAGTGGGACTTAAATATGCCATGGAGGGATATATAAAAGATTTTAAAATAAATAGGGTAGGTAACAAGATTAATTTGGAAACGAGGGTATACAGATCACAATGCAAGCGGGAGAAGCCTCATGTTACGGTGTTTTTGAGCCATCAGGTGTTTTTGACCAACTGTACATGACGTGAGAACAGTTAGCGATATAGGTTTGAACATTAGCATGGACTCACTAACTTTAATTGTCACTTCATGAGAGTATGACAACCAGAAAATTAACGTTTTCGTCTTCATTGGGATTGGGGTTGAATCCTTAGGGAACCAGGTTACTGCACTCACATCATTTATATTATAAATAATCAGGGCTTAAGATGTATTGCGTAGATAATTGGTCTGTTCGCACACATTTTATCACACATTTGAAACGCACTGGTGAACGCAAGCATAGTACGTGATTCAATACATGAATACACATGCCCATCCTGTGGCGAATCAGTGTTTCAAGTAGCCCAGGCACATCGTTTTTCCATTTTTGTAGCATAAACATTCTAAAACTGATGAGAGCTTCAGATCTTCCAAGTTTCTCTATGGAGCTGAAACCTAAAGATGCCAGGGTCCCAACCCTTTGCGCAACTGATCCTCAACTGCCATTGACTCATCTGCGTTCGAGGGGAGGGGCTTACTGATCTAATCTTTCAAAAAGGCATCAAACTCACTGATGTGGCAGGATATCCAGATCCCATCATTAAAATCCCAACACTAACGTTTGCAGGAGGATGGGTGAAATTTCTAACTGGCTTAATTCTCATTTTGGCTTGGGATAAAACACCTTGTCTATGCCAAACTCCCAGCATGCAACAAAACCATATGTCAGGAGTTGCATGGCACACAAATCGACTTCATTTCCGGACCAATTCAATACTTATTCATCTTGAATTCTGGAAATGTAATAGACCAGCATGGCATAATTACACAAAAAGCCAAGGCCAATATCAGGGTAAAACTACTTGATGAATATCCCTTTTAACAGCATTTTCGCATTTTATCTGGGTCTGCCAGCTAGGGCCATTGGGATTAAATCGAAGCCTTATCAGTCTAAAATGAATTGAAAACTAAGTGGATCCCTTGGCGTTTCTAAAACGAGGTGGAATGTTTCAGGTACTCACTGGTTTCTTTTCACGCTTGGCTGGTGGAGGTGGCAGTTGTGCAGGCACTATGATGGGTGGAGAGGGAGGATACACTGGCTGGCCGGTGTAATATGGCGGCCCGGCAGCTGTTGTTGGAAAAGAGAAGGAAGGAAGAAAAAAAGTGAGTCATGTCGCTGTGTGTGCTGCTTTCACATGAGATCTAAACACCCTCGGAGTGAATTGCTTTCTGGAAACAGGGTCATTTCTCAGCTAATCAGACACACACTGAAACTACCTGGAGCTAATATGAACCAGCTGGGTGTGACGCAAGCACACTCACACTGTAGTGTGCTCTAAAGAGATGTCTGTACTTGCCATAAGGAGTGGGGTATTCCCCAGGGCCGGGTCCTGGGTAGAAGGTTCCAGACCCTGGTGGCTGGATGGTAATTTGCTGTGGGTGTCCCATGTAAGGTGCACTATGACGATACTGAGAGAAAAGGTGGAGAATTTCATTTATATTTATTTATATAGACATATATACCAGATTACTTTAAAATAAAAATTCAGATGGGATGTTTCACAAAAGTAAAAGCAAATAGCCTTAAAATCGTATAGAGTATGTTTGCATTCAGACTGATTGCAATGATTGGACTAACATTTTTAGGTACTAAGAATTCCACAGACGTTATATGTAATTTTTTAAATAATTAGACCACTACTATTATTGACTACTATTGAAGAGAGTTTCAACCAGTCCAGAATAACAAAAAGAGTTTATGAAAAAATTGCCTACCCTACTTTTAATTGATATATTCATATTTAATGAATAGGAATGAAATTTAAAATGTTTTCATGCATAAATTTTGTGTATGCTATCCATATTTGGCAATGTCTATTTCCCAGTAACATGACCACTGACTCTTTACCTGGGGAATGTAGTATTGGTGTGTCTGGGTAGGAAAGGGCATGGGCGTCATGGTCATCATGAAGGGCTGGTTGGGGGAATAAACCGTAGCCGTGGGGGTCTGTGAGCCCGGCCGAAGGGAGGGGCTGTTGGCAGGGAGGGTGGGCCGTGCTGTCTGCATCTGAGCCCTGTGGAGGAACTGTGGAGGAAGTCAAAGAAATAAGAGTTAAGCAGAAACACAGAAAGTCAGTGTTGACATAAGACAGTTCACCTCAGGACATCCTGCTGTGCCTGTCAGGCAGTTTATTCAAATCACGAGGCATCTAATTGACAATCTAACGTTCAGACACTGGAACAGCTGCAATCACAAATACTTGATGAATCAATTCTGCTCATCGAACAGACACAAAGAAACATAAATACACACATACACACACAGCAGCCTGGAGATATGAGCAGTATTCTCATTCTCCGCTGTAGTGGGGTGATGGCACAACTCTGGCACAACGGTTTATTCATCAGGAGAATACTGCATGCCTGCTGGAGTCGTCCCCTCCCCCATCACTTCCTCCCCCGCTCGCTCACTCCACACTGCAAATATTACCTCAGCAAACCCAGTCAGTGGGCGCCAGCAACCAGGCAGCACTGGAGCGAGAGGTCACCTCTCTTTCTCTTTCTCTCTCTCTCTGCCTGATTCTACACACACTATTTATGCGCACACCATATGCAATTTCCCTCATGGGATTGACAGTCTAAATGTCTCTGTCATGTGTGGTTGATTTTTCGAAAAAGGGGACATTTTTGGTCCCTAAAATTATTTTCAAGAAAAAAGGGCAGATTATAACATTTTAATGAATGGATACATTTGTCTCTATTTTGGGTTTACCAATAATTTATTGATAATAATAATTTTGTATTTGTTGTCTATATTAGTAATTAAATATTTTACAATATTAATAATACATATATTAATTATAAATTAAATTTATTAATAAAATAATAAAAAATACAAATATTTTTTTATAAATGATAATATAAACAAATAAATACTATATTGATATATTTATTAAATATTTTAATTAATATTATTAGAGACAAATTCTCAGAGAGCATTTTGGCATGCTGAGAACATGTGTAACTTTAGCATCCTAATAGTCAGCACAACAGAAAAATGTAATCACTCTTATTTAAAGCCTGCAGCGCTTGTGTACAAATTCACCCAACTCAACTCAACTCAAATTTATTTATATAGCACCACTAAAAACAACAATTGTTGACCAAGGTGCTGTACATCAGACGTCATCAGCATTCCGCACCGAGTACAACATAGATTACAAACCAAATACAGAACAGACCAAACACAGCACACATCATCTACAGTTAAGCCAAAGAAAAAAAAAAAATACGTTTTAAGTTTTGCTTTAAACTCAAGCAGAGAAGAAGCAGTTTTAATAGGCACAGGGAGGCTGTTCCAAAGTTTGGTGCAGCGACAGCAAAAGCTCGAAGTCCTCTCGTTTTTAATCTGGTCCACGGAACAGTTAACAGTCTCTGGTTGGATGACCTAAGAGACCTTCCAGAGTTGTGACTGGATAGAAGATCAGTCATATATACAGGGGCCAATCCATTCAAGGATTTAAAAACCAACATCAATACTTTAAAATCAATTCTGTAACAAATTGGGAGCCAGTGCAGAGACTTCAGAACCAGAGTAATATGATTCCGTTTGCGCACCCCAGTAAGGAGCCTAGCAGCTGCATTCTGTACCATTTGCAAGCGGTTGAGTGGTGCACGGGTAATGCCCAGATACAGGGAATTGCAGTAATCAAGCCTTGTTGAGATAAAGGCATGTATTACCTTTTCAAGATTTTTGAAAGAGAGAAATGGTTTAACTTTAGCTAGGACTCTGAGATGAAAAAAAAACTGGTCTTGACTACTATATTAATCTGTTGGTCAAATTTAAGGGCTTTATGGAACGTCACGCCCAAATTGTTCACAAATGGTTTAAAACATGGAGACAGAGAGCCAAGATTTAAGCAACGAAGACTTGCAGCTTCTGATGGTTCGAAAACTATAATCTCAGTTTTATCTTCATTAAGGTGAAGAAAATTTAGGGACATCCAAGCCTTAACCTCTGCTAGACAAGCCAGCAGAGTTCACCACTTTCAACAATAAACATCAAGGTAACCATTGTCGAACTTCAGATTGTTGTGAGCAATGTTCAAGTTATTATGCAGTGTCTGCAGGTTTATTTGAAAGCCATAGTGGAGAGATTAAAGGACAATATTTTCTAGAGCCTGCTGCTGATTCTTAGCGTGTAGTACTTGGACCCAGGTATCTGTCACAACAGACAGATGACTGTTTTAGTAGTTTAGTAACAGGTTCAACACACTGCTGGATGCCATGAACTAGAGGTTGCAATTTCACAATATTTCTTTCTTATCGTCACACACAATATCAAAAATTAAAGACAATATACTAGAAGGTCGAATAAGGCCATGATCAGATGCTTAGTCCAGGATATGTGATCAACCGTTTGAATAAGCCTCATTTTTCAACATTTTAAAGCAACACCATGGAACTTTTCCTCTTCGGTTGCCCTACTGGTTGGAAACGAAATTGTCCATTACCGCTGTCGTAAATAATTTAGCCTACCGTCGCACGCTCGCTGTTTATCCAGCACCGGCTTTAGAACGAATGATGTCCACAGACAAGGTAGAGTATGTAACATGATTTCATGAAAGGATGATGTATTGCGACATCAGAAACAAAGAAAAAACGAAATAATGACCATTGCAGCATTTGACGTAAAGCAGTCGAATTTTGTAGTTCTTTTTGTGGTCGGGTTACTACCCGAACCCCGAAGTTCCATAGTGCCAGTAAAAGCGATACAGACCCCGTCAGGCTATGGCAGAAGTGCCTTTCACCCTGTTACGACTTGATGAACCACTGATAAGATTTTGGAAACATTATTTTAAGGTAAAAAATGTTACATAGTGTTGCTTTAAATAGTCCAAAAAAGTGCTCTTAATTCAAATATCACTCATACGCCGAGCCAAAACATTATGGCCATTGATCATCTCCTAACGAGGCCAAAAGGTCTGGGTAAATTAGATCAGTTGTAGCAAACAATCAGTTCTCGTAATCAATGTGTTGGATGAAGGAGAAATGGGCAGGAATAAAGATCTGAGCAACTTCGACACAAGACGAATTGTTATGACAAGGCGACTGGGTCAGAGTATCTGAAACGGGAAGGCTTGTGTTGAGTGGTGAGAATTTACCAACAGTGGTCCAGGAGGGACAAACCACAAACCGGCGACTAGGGATGTCATGGTGTGGCAATTTTCAGACTGGTAAATAAACTTGCGACAACACCAGTATTACTGATAACACCGGGGGAGGCGCGCTCACTTTTCACTTTCACTTTACTGACTGCATATTTTACAAGACATTTGGCATTGACGCTCAGGATCTGTTGGGGACGAAATCCTCCGCCATCTCCTCCTTACTCACTTCATGTGATAAGTGAAATCTGACTCCTGCTGCGACTCTGCATCTTGTGCTGTATGGAGCAGAGCAGATGCTTTCAGTTTATAATTGTAGCATCCATTGTCCAACTGAACTAAATGGTTTTTATTACTATAAAAAAGCAAAACGGTAAGCAAATAATGTAATCGGTGTATGGCCGAAGACTGTGTAACACCAGTAACACCGACTACCATAGCAAGCCAACCAGCGAAGGCTATCCCGTCTGGTCTGAGCCAACAGCAAGTCTACTGTTGCACAAGTCACATAACATGTAAATGATGGTTATGAGAGGAATGTGTCACAACACAGTGCATCACACTCAGCTGCGTAGAACCACGACAATGGTGTTCCCTGATGGAAGTGGTATCTTTCAGCAGGATAATGCATCCTGCCGCACTGCACACATTGTTCAGGAATGGTTTGAGGAACATGATGAAGAGTTCAAGGTGTTGCCCAGGCCTCCAAATAGCCAAGATCTCAATCCAATCGAGCACAAGTTCAATCCACTGTGGCTCCACCTCGCAATCTACAGGACTTGGAAGGATATGCTGCTAACGTCTTAATGCCAGATACCACAGGACACCTTCAGAGGTCTTCTAGAGTTCATGCCTCGGCGGGTCGGCGCTGTTTTGGCAGCATGAGAAGGACCAACAGCACATTAGGCAGGTGGTCATAATGTTACACTGTGTCTACACGCGACGCGATGCAACAAAAGAAAATAGAACCCATTATAACCAGAGACAATTTATATAAGAGACATGTCACTTTCTCAATCCTCAATAGAACTATATAGGGAAAAACTGTAACGCCAAAGATGGCGGTTGTAAGCACATGTCCCGCCCCTCCCGCTGGACAGCCAATCGTCTGCTTTTAACAGTCAAGCCTGGGAAACATTTAAGCCTATCGTCCTCTGACGCATGCGCACAGTTGAGGTTTGCGATAGCGGAGAATACGTTACTGTTTGAAAAGGCGGCAGATTTGATATGTACTGTATGTGTGCGTTGTGTAAATATCAGACATCCCAAGTCTCCCGCATATTGATAGCGGCTCCCTGATGCCCGCAAATTAGTTCAAATCTCCCCGAATCTAGAGCGAGTGTGCTTCAAAACATGTAGCGTGCGCACCGTACGGTAGAGAGGGAGAGAGCGAGAGACCTTGCGTGTGTGTGTCGTGACTCTTGCGCATGCGTAGTAAAAGTATAACCGGTGGGGGAAAAGGCGTTTAAAATCTTATTTTGGGGCAAAGTCATCCAACTTTTTCAGCGATTTTTATCATATTTTACTGTTGTTTCTATACATGCAGTTTTTATTTCCCGGTGACCAGTGAAACTGCAGTTCTGACTCTCTGCCCATTCATTTAGATAGGAGCCTGGTCTTGTTAGACCTTGTCAGAAATAGCTGCAAGGAGGCGTTGCCAAGATGGCGGCCGAGTGGCAGGACTTGCCTAAAAGGACTTTGTTATAACCCACTATTTCTGACGTATTTTAAGCTATTTGCAACTTTGCAGCTGTCGCATCCGGTGTAGACACGGTGTTAGACATCATCTATCCTAACTGTATGGCTCAGGTACAGCCAAAAACATCTAACAACATGGCTCAGAATAATCCAGGCCTATCATTAAACAAGCCTTGGGGAGATTTCCCAAAGCCAGAAGTATGTGTACAAACAAGAACAATAAAACCAGCGGACGCCCCATGACGGTTGGCTGAAAAGTGATTTAACACCACAGAACTGATCCACTAGTGACTGTAAGCTGAGTGGAGATTATGTGTAACTGTCTGTGCTCACCATCACCATAGTGATCCTGCAATAAACCTAATGTTGAGTGTCGTTGTGCTCTTTGAGAGAGGACATAATCATTTATGTGGCTATCAACAGGAAGAACCTGATAAAACACACTGAGCACTGACCCAAACTGGGTTTCACTATGTAACCTATAAAATAATGTGGTTAGAGGTCTTGACTGGGATGCTTTGGTAAATGGATCGACTATGTGTGAGATCATCTAATAGGGTGGCATGTTGGGGCAACTCACGACAGTAGCTGAAAAGAAGCTCCGACTCTAAAACTTGTTTAGAGGAACAGCTCTTTATTTAAATATATGGCATATGAGAAAAGTGCACTCTGATTGCATAAGGAAATAGGGGAGATAGGGAAATATGGAATCAGCAAAAATAAGCAAAGAACCCAAGTAAAGACACTGATGATGGCTGAACAAATGCTCAGAAAAGATTGTGAGATAGCTATAACACAATCATCCAAAAAGTTAATGAGAGGGACAGAACTTTACAAAGCTTGAACATCACCACTACTGATCTTCTAGTTGTAAAAATCATTCTAAGTGAAAAAAGAAGAACACATCACAACTATAACGATAATGGCACAAAGAAACTATACTGAGTTGGAATCACTTAGTTTAAATATTAAAATTAACATAAATATCGCTTTATAGAATTTCAGCCACTTTTGGGTCAAAGGTGGAAACAGAGACCTGGAAAAAGGAAACAAGAAAGAAAAGAAACATGAAGACCACCACTGGAAAACAAACTTTGCTTGTGTGTGTGTAATGGGTGATTTCCCCACTGTGACTCATACAGGCCAACAGGGGATCAAGCGCAGCCTGAGGGGAAGACCACTGTGCTAAACTACTGTCACAATGCTGAACAAGTGTGTGTGTGTGAGAGAGTGTGTGTGTGTGTGTGGATATGCCATGGAGGGATGGAAGCGGAGACTTGGTGTCTGTGTTTGTGAGGGACAGAGATAAGAATGAGTGCATGTATCTGAATGGCAGAAACAGAGAGAAAGAGGGCATGAATGACTGAAAGAAAAAGGGCATGAGAGATTGTGGATCTATGAAAGGGACAGAAATGAGTGTGAGAACATGAGACTAAGAGAGACAGAGGGGGACAAAATGGAAGATGGAACATGAATGGAACAAATAGTTGTTATTCTCAAACATTGTTATTTGCACTTCTGGTTAGATGCTAATTGCATTTAAAGGTACAATATGTAGGAATTTTGCAGTAAAATATCCAAAAACCACTAGGCCAATGTTATATATTTTGTTTAGTTGATTACTTACAATATCCCAAATGTTTCCAACTATTTTGTAAATCGTGAGAAAATTGTGATTTTAACCAAGGAAACGGGGCATGTGAGCAGGAGTGAGGAGTCGCCAGTCAATGGCGTCAAATCCGCGTTACCCCGGTTTCCGCTCGTGCTGCAATAGTAACCATGGCGACAGAAGTTGAACTGGGTTATGTCCGTTATGCCTAGCAGTACGCTCACGCTGTTGTTGTTTTGTTTAAACATTATGGACCATGGCAAGCAGACTTTGAGACAAAAACAGGACTAAAACGAAGATTAACATCTTTCGAGATGCAGAGAGCTCCACGTCCGCGACTAACTTCGACTTGACAGAGACGCGAGTGTTGCATGTACTTTATTAGACAGGTAAAAAAAATGTACATAAAACTAATCAATGTTATTTAGTTCAACATGATGAAATGTTAGAATATGATCTGTATGTTATTCTAATGTTGATCTAGCTTAACGTTACTTAGTCTCATACAGCCAACAAACAACCTAACTAACAACATTGAACACACTCAAATGCCGTTTAGTGTGATAGTGTAGTTGTTAGAGAAAGTGAAACAGCGCTGCGTTACCTCAAGTTTCATTCCTCTAATAAACTGACCTGTGTAAGTATTCAGCACTTGCGTGTAGTTCGGTAGAATGAAATGTCCTTATTCCTTTATATCCGCGGGACTCGCGTTGCATGTGGCGCTGGTATACGTCTAGCAATCGCGCCCTGCTTTATACCACAGTCAAGTTAAAAACATCAATGTATTCACTCATCCATAAAAGATCCATCAGATTGACGACAAGATCCATATTTACTTACGATTAATGCGGAATATACGTCATCAATATACACCTTTGTTATTTTAAGAGGTTAGCGACCCCTGGTGGCGAAAATTCCTACATATTGTGCCTTTAATTGTCTCTGTACTTGTACAATGACAATAAAGCGGAATCTAATCTAATCTAAAAAAGCAGACATCATTTTAAATTAACAAATGTCTTTTTAAAATTTGTTTCTTATTTAATCATAAAATATTAAACATGCTAACCAAGGCCGCATTTACTTGAACAAAAATACAATAAAAAATATTATTACAATTTAAAATAACGGTTTTCTATTTTAAAATAATTGAAAATGTAATTATTTGATTGCAAAGCTGAATATATATATATATATATATATATATATATATATATATATATATATATATATATATATATATCCTCTGATATATATTCAGCTTTGCAATCGAATCAGGTCAGCATGGAATAATAAACTAAAATAAACTGATTATCAACAATAATTCATAAGCACATGAAGAACATACAGATACATTTATTAAAAACTTAAAAAACAAGATTTAAAAGCTCTCAACTATTGAATAAATATATATATTCTTAATCTTTGCCCTCACTGAAAAACAAGCATGTAATTTCAAATTCATGTATTGTGAATTTTGTATATTAAAGTAAGGTATTGTAGGACA
This sequence comes from Chrosomus eos, assembly GCA_036326025.1. Lineage (NCBI taxonomy): Eukaryota > Metazoa > Chordata > Actinopteri > Cypriniformes > Leuciscidae > Chrosomus > Chrosomus eos. The sequence goes on along the minus strand of CM070839.1, from coordinate 12,073,540 downwards.
GCTGTGATTAGTGGTTTTCGAAAAAGTAATGATTTAAAATTAATTTTCATTCAAATGTTTTTCTTAATCCCATGTGCCCTTATATACAGAATCACTCATCACGCAGGATACAGAACCTTGATGAGGCTCAAACCTAAATATTCTTTCTTTCTATTCCTCTGACCAATATTCAACACCAGCCAACTATTCCACCCTCTGTGTTTGTGTGTGTGTGTGTGTGTGTGTGTGTGTGTGTGTGTGTGTGTGTGTGTGTGTGTGTGTGTGTGGTGTGGTGTGTGTGTGTGTGTGTGTGTGTGATGTGGTGTGTGTGTGTGTGTGTGTGTGTGTGTGTGTGTGTGTGTGTGTTTGTGACACTCCCTCTCCACTCTCTCCTATTTCTGTTTGTTTTCTAATGGCCTGTAGGCATCAGTTTTAGCCAGTCTGCAGAGGACGCGAGCTGGGACTTGCCGCAGCCACAGGGGAGAAATGAAACCTTAACTCAGCTCTTTTAACATCAGCACAGATGTCAAAGCTTTTCACTGCACACAGTCAAGCGCTGTTCTATAGGGCGAACAGACCTGTGTAGATTGTTAAGCTTTTTGCTCTTTTTTCCCTCCAAATAAAAAAAAGCATAGAGGTCTGGTCGTATTAGTGAAATTTCACGGGCAAAAAAGGTAGATCATCAATAATATAGCGATGCATGAAGCACATGAAGTCACTTTCAAAACCAAGCAGCTTTCCATTGGTTAATATGGCAAATCTGTCAAACACTTGAACCCGTTGTGAAATCTGCATGCGGAAATCATTCTACCTCACGCAAAATTCCCGAACGTTTAGATTACTATTGGATTTCGCCCAAAAAAATTCGCTAAACAACAGTAAATGTAAACACACCTCAGTTTACTTAAAAAATTACACATGTTTTTTTGATACATCATTCCATTTCTCTAATGAATTTTTTTTCTGTGTTGCACTACATAATACAGACTTGTAAAACAGGCTGCTTAGCTTCCAGTTCAGGTCTTATATGCGCTTCATTAAATAGAGCTGTTTTACTCAAGATGCCTTGAGCAGCTACCAAAGATGAGCATAACTGATGTCCATAGCATATACAGACTGATGTCTAACAGTTCTTTATACTTTTTAGACTAGACTATTTCACCCCAACATTAAAAATAACTCGCTTGGATGGCTTAAAAGTCCACGGATATCGCCATCAGTTCACTGCTGTTAACGCTTTCTCCAACAAGCAGATGTGAGGCCAGTTTTCCTGTATGTTCATGTGATGTTCGATATAAAGCCTATTATGGACGCACTTTGCATTATTAAAAAGTTACCTTACTGCATTTTAACGTAATGGTGGCCAATTATAATCTCAACCATCAAATAACAGTTTCTTGTGCTGTACCAAAGATAATATAACATAATACAGCAGCGCTACATTTCAAGCTTATGGGTTAGCACATCTGCTACACACTTAAAAATCAAAGGGGAAAAGTTATTTAGAGACAGCAGGAAAAGCATATTTTCTAAATGCTGCCCAGTACTGTACTGCAAATCTTTAAGCTGCCGCTCCCTCGTGTCAATCAGTCTTATTTTCCATCTGCTGTGCACACAAATCAATAATAAATGTTTAAAGGGGTCATATAATGCCATTTTTGTACAAGTTAATATGAATCTTTAGGGTCTAAATGAAAACTTTGTAATATACTTTTATTAAAAATTCTCATTAGTATTGTAAGAAAACACTCATTTTACCTGCTCAAAAACAGCTCTGTTTTCAGCACGCCGTTTAAGTGTATGTGCCTTTAAATGATAATGAGCTTCGCTGACTCCGCCCCTCTGTTCTGTGGGCGCTTTGACACAACGCACGTGGAGTGTTGACTTGACAACAGTTCAGGGTTTATTATGGCAGCGGCATTCTCTCTGAGGACACATTTTGTGCAACCATATCAGTTTGAACCGGAGTCGGACCCGAAACAAGATGACGCCCCGAAGAAAGGCTCAAACAGGACGAGAATGGTTGGTTAACAATGTCACTTTGGTCTATTTTTGTATGTACTGGCAGGGTAACGTTAGAGTTGTGAGATACAAACGCTATGTGTTTAACGTTACTTTAAGTTATAGGTTAGTTCGTTGACAGATTTATGTTGAAAAACTTTTTTTTTTGTAAATGTAGGCTTGTCAGTGATGCGTGACGTTATCTCAGTGTTAGGTACAACTATCGTGACTGAAACTGACTTGAGGTCATGTCAGTAATGATTCTAGCAGTAGTTGAAGGATACCTAAGAATTTGTTGTATGTTTATGTTTAGTGCAGTATGAAAATGTTTTAAAACTTTTAAGTACATCTATAGTATTGTAACTGCATTGATATTCCTGTTAATATTCCTGTTACGTTAACTGTAACACCTGCGTACACAGTTTTTAATAACACAATAACTATAACGCGTTTTTCATTATAAACGTGGGATTATGAATTATATTGAGAATGTGTAACATTACATAGAATAGCCTACATGCCGTAACGCACCCTGAGTGTAAACATTAGCCACAATCATCGTGAAGCGTGCAATAAGGGATTTGCAAAGATTAATATAAAGGTGACTGAAACGTTACACTCACTTCTTCTGGAGGTCCAGCAGGAACACGAATAGTTGGTACCGATTCCTTTTTCAGTAGCAGCTTCTTAGCAAAACCTGATTTATATTGACCCTCGTTTAAAAAGCAGTCTGGTGAGAAATGATTTGCGCAAATGATTTGACGTTGCTCGTCGGAAATATTCCCTTCATAAACAAAACTCAGCCACTGCGTCTTCAGCGGTTCGGATTTAGGAACATTAAAATGACTGCTGTGTTCCTTATTACACCCAAGAACAGAACACCACAATCGCTTAGGCGCCATTCTGCTCCAGTGTATCAACAATGAAGAACTATGATTGACATCTCACTCACGAGCGAGGGCGGGTCTGTGTTGAAACACTGCTGTCAATCAACAGTCGTGGGAGGGGCGTGCGAGCTTGTGACGTCACAAAATCGAACGGCTCGATTTGAGGCAGGGGAAAACATATAAGGAGATTAAAACAAAACCACTGGATGGATTTTTATCATTATATGATGGCTGTGTACAGGCACTGCCAACACACATTTCAGTACAATCAACTTGTAAAAGTGCATGTACCATTATATGACCCCTTTAAGCGTAATACATTGTTTCTTGTTATTATAATTCTGGTGCAAATAAATTATGCCTGACATACGAAATCATAGTCAGAAAATGGAATATTTTAAACCTATAATACGTTTGTTGAGTATCATATTTAATACATCAGGCTTTTATTACTCATTTAGTATGATATAGGAGAATATGAAGGTTGTACTCGAGGAGGAAATATGCAATTTTGTGGAGTTGTTGATATTTATATGGCCAAAAAGTATGATGAAATTCTGATGGCTTCTAATGCAAATCAATGAGTTCTTTATAAAAGTATAGCAGACTACATACATAAAATGCATATACCGGTACATATAATTTGTCACTTGATTTAAAGATGATATTTAAATGCTCAGTATTATAATCAAAGCTCTGTAGTTTTAACTGTAGGGGCCAAAAAACATATAATGTAATGCAATACAATGATGATTGAGAGATGTACAATAAACATTCCTCAAAAGCCTGATGAATCTATATTTGATACATCACATTTTAACATGTTTCTTCAATAAAAAAAGGTTCAAGTCAAGTTAAAACAGTTTCTTTAGTCCAGTAAGTGATATCTTGAAATATCACTGAATATAAAATTTATTCTTATGTTTACTTAACAAAAATCAGTGAAGATTTTACAACAACAAAAATGTCAACAACAACCTTAAAGCTGCAGTCTGTAACTTTTTTGGGTTAAAAATTATCCAAAATAAATGTTTGAGCAAGTACATAACTAGCCAGTATTCAAAACTATCTGCTTGCCTCGATTCAAAACGGTAAGCTTGTAATAATGTTTTTAATTACAGTGGTACTGGTGGAGATTCGAGCATGATGTCTTTGCGTCATTATGTCACATCTGTACACATATGGCTAGTAGGCTATATCAAGTGAGGATGTAGTCCTTTTCTCTAGTCACGCAATGCTGATGCTGTTAACATTAACAATTTGAGAACAAAGTATAATTTGCACGGTTTGACGTGATATGATAAGCGATCGTTAGATTTAATCAGCGCGATTTATTGCAATGCTTTTTTTCCCTTATTTGGTCAGAACAAAAGTGGATGTTACTTACTTGTTCAGATGACATTTTTCTGGTGAAAATGTTTATGTTGGTCATACTTTCAAAAAGTAGAATCTGTGATTCCGAATGACAGTATCACGGTGACTGACAGACGCACATTCTCCTCAAAACATTGGATTCATCTGCGCTGTGCCGTGCCGAGGCACAACCCACGTAAAGTTGATAATTCCACGAATAGCTGCAATTTCAGATTTTGAACAGAGATGGCGACAAAGAGGAAAACTACAGACTGCAGCTTTAAGATGGATGTTTTTAGAATTTTACTAAAAGGCCTTTTACTTGCTAGACTAGAGAAGGAAAGTAGAAGATTGTGTACAACAGGTTTTTCAGCAAAGTTTTGATTATGTTGGTCATTTAGAGGCCTAAGAAATTTGCATATCAAATCCAGATACATTAGGCTTTATAGGATTAAGCCGTGTGAGGTGCACAGCCATTTGAAGAGGAAAGTGGTGGGTCGGGGTAGAAAGTCACACAACTTTCCTTAAAGGTCAGATGAGTATATGGACACACTTGCATGGATGGACTTGTGGCTACACGCAAATCATTAGCAACAAATGACAAACAAGTTTTTCCTGTGTAATGAAACACCAAAGCACAGTGGATAGAATATCAAGTACAGACCGGTACAGACACGTGTAATGCTGCTCATGAATTCAGCAATGCAACTTACATTCTAATGATCATAATGACCTCTGAATGCATTTAGTTACGACTGACAAAAGCCCAAGTCGTCTAGACACTCACAACAATGATTCTGCTCAGGAACGTGACACATTGATTGAAGTATTTCATCTAATAAAAGGTGCACTAACAGCCTTGACAGGATTTGGCAATCAATGTCAGTCTTCATCATCGCACATCTGCTCATCAGATAACATGAATGCAAATCATCATTATTTAGATGATCTTTTAGAAAAGACAAGAAATGAATGAGTCAGAGAAGACACTTCTAATGTCTGGTTCTCAAGGACCGGAAGCTTGTTACACAGTCGAGCTAATACGTGAATATGCGAATATGAATACGTCTCTAGTCATAATGGTTCTTAAAGAGGACTTTTTCTTTACATTTTCAACTTTCTTTAGTGTGAAATGTTGCTGTTTGAGCATGAAAAATGTCTGCAAATGTACAAAGCACATAGTCACTCCAAATGGAGATTCTTTATATCAGCACTGTTTCTGAAACGCCTCAATAGTAGTCTTGAGTTTTCTTCCGGGAATGAACACATCACAATATTCCTCCATTAAATACTTCCCACCCAAGGCATGTGCAAAAAAAGGTAGCAAGGTCTGGTTGAGTGTTGCATTAGTGTGTTAAAACTCGCAGTTATGGCAAGAAGCGTGACATTTCCGAAACGCGCTAGAAGCGGCTAACCAATCACAACACACTGGTCCAGCTGGCCAATCAGAGCACAGCAAATAGTACTTTTCAGAAGGAGGGGCTTCACAGAAACTACAAAGAGGGTTACTGACAGACTGGGAAGAGAGGTACTGTAATAATGTAACATGTGAAAAAGAATGTTCAAGCATGAAAACTTGCTCTCTCTAGACCCCAAAAACTAAATAAAAGACTTTGTAAAAGAGCATAATATGGCCTCTTTAAAGCTGAAGAGTGTAATTTCTGCACCACAAGTGTAAAATATTGAAAATTCTTTCAGCCAGTGGAATTACTTTGGGGTTCTAGGGCGGACTAAACTGTTTATGAAACCGTTACCACCACAGACATATCAGTTTGGTTGTGATTGTGAAAACGGTGGTCAGTGTGACAGTTCAGTAATGACTTAAGTAATTGGCGGCACAGAACACAACATCAAACATCCTTGCAAATTACAGGTACGATTCTATTTTGAAATTTTAAATAATTAGTTATTTAGCCAATGCTGTTTTTCCTTGAACCCTACAACTTTTAGGGTCTCAGTCCAGATCTTTATACACATAAGCAAAATCTATAAGCATCTAAAGAAGTGTCTAATAGGATAGAGAGCATTGGGTCTGTGGAATTTACCTGATGGTGGGTCTGCCGAGGTCCCGTCATAAACTGATGGAGATAACAGCATGGTTTAAGGTCATCATCAGGAGCGACAAAAGAAGATAAAGAATAGAGAGACAGTGAGGATAACAGATGATCCACCTTGGATGCCTTTGCATTTCCATTACAAATGAAACAAGAGTAGTGTAGCAGGGTTGTGTAACATGTCAGCAGAGCATGTGGTCCTATTGGCTGGTCTTTAATCTTAATTATTTTTTTGGTCTTAAAAGAGAATAGTTCACCCAAAAATTATTTCATAATTTACTCACCCTCAAGGCATCCTAGGTGTATACGACATTCTTCTTTCAGCTCTTTCCAGCTTTGTAATCTTATTGAATAGTGTCCGTTTTTGAAGCTCCAAAAAGTACATCGATCATTATAAATAATGCCTAATAGCCTATAAATACCCTCTGAAGCGAAGAGATGGGTTTTTGTAAGAAAAATATTCATATTTAAAACTTAAACTATAATCACTAGCTTCCAGCAATGTCCGTTTGCACGTTCACGTTGGAACATGACTCACTCATGGGCCGGCTGTTGCTGAAAGCCAGTGATTATAGTTAATAAAGTTTAAAATATGGATGCGCTTTTTGGAGCTTCAAAAACTCGGACACTATTTATTGCCATTACAAAGCTGGGAAGAGCAAGGATACAATTTACTATAACTCCGATTGTGTTCGGCTGAAAGAAGAAAGTTATAAACACCTAGGATGGCTAGTAAATTCTGGGATAAGTTTCATTTCTGGGTGAACAATTTTTTTTAAATAAATGACTGAAGTTGGTGTAAAACACATGAACTCAAGTAAGCCTAACAACCTAAGGAACAGACTTCTAATTTTTATAATATTCTTTTATATTAATGAGGCAACCAGACTATGTGTGGTACATGGAATACACTACCATTCAAAATTTGGGGTCATTAAAATTGTAAACACCAGTAAAATTATATATATATATATATTAGGGCTGTCAAACGATTAATCGCGATTAATCGCATCCAAAATAAAAGTTTGTGTTTACATAATATATGTGTGTGTAGTGTGTATAATTATTTTGTATATATAAATATACACACATGCATGTATACATTTAAGAAAATTATGTTATTAATATATAAAATATTTATATTTATATATAATATTAATTATGTATAAATATATATAAAATATATACACGCAAATATTTCTTAAATATATACATGCACGTGTGTGTATTTATATATACAAAATAATTATACACACTACACACACATATATTATGTAAACACAAACTTTTATTTTGGATGCGATTAATCGCGATTAATCGTTTGACAGCCCTAATATATATATATATATATACTTTTATTCAGCATGGATGCATTAAATTGTTATTTTGAACTTTCTATTCATCAAAGAATCGTGGTAAAAATCTATGGTTTCCCCAAAAATATTGAGAAGCACAATTTCAGCATTCCTTATAATAAGAAATGTTTCTTGAGCAGCAAATCAGCACATTAGAGTGATTAGAGTTTCTGAATGATTTTGAGTAATGGTTGCTAAAGGTTCAGCTTTGCATTACAGAAAAAAAATCACATTTTAAAAAACATTAAATTAAAAACAAATTGAAATTGTAATAAAATTTCACAATATTACTGTTTTTACTGTTTTTAAAAAAAAAAAATCAAATATCTGTAGCTTTGGTGAGCATATGAGACTTCTTTCAAAAACATTAGCGATTCTTAACCCAAACTTTTGAACAATAGAGTAAATAAATATTATATCATATTATGAGTAATTTTAGTAGCTATATCATAATAACAGAAATTCTAAGTAAAAATGTCTTATTTACATAATCATTTAATAATTAAATGATTAAATTATCAATAATAATAATAATTTATTAATTTTTTTGATTGATAATCCACATAATAAAATGTTTCAAATGAAAGGTATTTCATCTCAAATTAGTTTTTAATTTTTCAATGCATCATAAATACATCAATGGAATTCTATATTAATATGGTTGCTTTAGTTGGCAACCATAAACTGTTTACACCAGACATGAGTGTTACGGGTTACGTTAAAACGCTAAAACGGTTCAATTATTAGCAACCAAAGTGTCTACACTCAAAATGTCTATTTGCAGTGTGTAGTGTACTATGTGCAGAATAGGCAATCGTTTTTTTGCTTGGTGTCGAATTTTAAAAAAATCGAACCAGATTCTCTACTAATCGATTGATGTTTAATGTTCATTTAGGTAAGCGGAGTGCCGTGCTTACCGGCCGAGTCTGTGGCTGTACGTTCATTGGCTGGGTCTGTGTCGAATACACCAGGGGGGTGGAGCCTGCATTCTGAGCTGGATTATATGAAGGCTAAGGAGTGAATCATAGACAGCGAAAAGGTTAGGGAACTTTCCTTTTGAAGCTCGGTTTTCATTCAGAGCACAGGATACAAAATAGCAAGAGTGCCTTGCAAAAAAAAAAGATCATCATAAACTGTGTGAGTGTGTGTATATTGACTTAATTTCTTTGTCAGACAAAACCCAGATGAATAAATTACCCTCTAATCAATCCACAGCAGCAGCGTATATAAAAGTGTCTGTAGAGTGTGTATATATCTGTCCAGTGTGTGTGTGTGAGAAAGTCGTGGGATCATTACAGCACCTGTGTCAGCTGGAAACACTATTTATAAAATAGCGACAGTGTTCCTTCAGGCTGGTGGTAACCATGGTGAGGAAGAGCGGTGCAAAATCACTCATAACACAAAACCTCGACACTCTGTATAGTGTGTATGAGTGCCAAAATATCAGACATCTAAATGTAATACACAATTCTAAATATCACAGTAATTCAGACCCAACAAACAGAAGAACAAACATTGTTTTGGTACAAAACAAGGTGACCTAGAAAAATATAGCAACACCAAAATTTAATAAGTTCTCCTCTGTCTTAAAGGGGTCATGAATTGAGAAATCAAAATTTTCTTGGTCTTTTGACAAGAGGTCATTGTACTAAAATATCCTGTAAGTTTCAGAACTCGAAACTTTCTTGTTAGTCCAAAAACAGTTTCTATTGAAACCAAGCTGCCCAAACGACTTGCTTTGGATTTTTAAAGAGCCTGTTCGGCACAGGCTTTTCAGAGAGACTGATAATAATAGATTATACAGTGATGACTATATTGGATCCGACAGTAATGTCGCAACACACAAGTGTGAGTAATAATGTTTTTACCATGTATCACTATTCCTTTGTCTGATACAGATCGTTTGAAATGTACTGAGTATGTATACTGTAGCGCCGCAGTCAATCTGTGAATAGTTCTGATATTGTTCTTTCCTTTGCTCCGGCATTTAATGAGTTAATACAGGGCATTATCGGATACAGAAGAAAGCACATAGAGAACGCTGCTTTTGTTATTGTTGTGATCTAAGCCATTCGCCATTCGCAATAAAAGCTTCAGTGAGAGAGATCTTCTGTTTTATCATAGAAAGGCATAACAACACGTTCTCTTTGAAAATGTAAACGTCTTTCACTTTATCGAAAAGGATAAACGATGAATAGCCTATAGAACGCCTATAAGTGTGAATAATGATGGTACATATTTATTCATAACTACGTTTACACAAAACACTGCAAGTTACTGAGTTGACTATAACTGTGGAAACTTACTGTGGAAACTTGCCACAACCAAGACTTATAAAGCATAAGTAATGCGCATAAATGTTTCACATTGTTGGAAAATGTGACAGGATATTTTTCAACATCGGAAGTTTTCAAAACAATTCCACATGAGTAATGGCGTAGACAGGGAAAAATTATTTTGGTCTAAAACTATTACCCAATCATAGCAGTGGGCATTTACTTCCAAGTCTTCAATGTGGCAGGTCTATCATAACGGGGTGTTTGAAAGAGAGGGTCAAAAACAGGATTTTATTTCTAAATTAGGATGTTTTTATGTCAAAATCTTAATAACATTAAGTTGACCTCAGAGAACTTTATAAAAATGCAGTTCATGACCCTTTTAACAGATAAAATAGCAGGTCATCAAGCAAACAATTGACCCTTCGCGTGGAGCTTGATTGACAGGTGTTCTGACCAATCATACTTCGCCATCCGCCATTTTGTCCGACAAAGCATGCAGGACAGTTAGTAGATTAACATGGGAGGATTTGAACTAAAAAAACTGAATATACTGGCGCCTTTCCGCGGTTAAAACAACATTCCTTCTTATGTTAATTCATGTTTATTTGATGCTATAAATGAACTAGAAGGAAGAATGATCGGATCACGAGCAGCTTTAAACTGATGCTCTACAGCGATCTGTCACGACACATTAAAGAGCCACAAAACGGTATTTATTGTTTAAATTTCTGTCAAAAAAGTGACCATTTGAAAGTGAGACTTTGTTTAATATGCTTAATATCAAAAGTAACCGAAAAGTAACCTGGTCTGTCCTGTCTGTCCGCGTGTTTCAGTCTCCTCTCTGCTCCGCGATGTATTTTTCACTGCGTGAGAACATGGTGAGAGCGTGAGAGCGGCGTAGCTTGTCGGACATAGCGACAGTAACTAAGGGGGGCGGGTCTTTGCGAAGGGTCAATTGTGTAGACAGACAGATGAGGATGTGGACATGCTGAGGGTACTTACAGCTCCACTTGTCTCCCAGCCCTTGAGGAAGCGGTATGAGGAGCCAGCAGGGACTGATACCTGAGAGAGGGCTTGGGACGTGGCGTGGCCGGGAGGGGTGCCTGCCAGGTTTGGGTGGGTTTTGCTGAGGTCATGACCTGCGTACGGAGAACCAGGGTGTCTGGATACCTGTGGAATGACCACAAACAACATTTACACACAGCGTCACACCATAGCCCCTTTCAGCAAAGAACTTGTTTACATTTTAGACAAGTCAAGTTCAGATACTACAGATGCTATTCGCCATGATGGTTTTGAATTGCTTGAAATATGATCGGAATCACTTGAAAAAGGAAAATACAGTAAAGTGCAACATATGCAGTCTGTCATATAAGCTACATTAAAATTATAATGATAAAATCATTATAATTGTGTCTTGGAACATGGCTTTTAATGGTGAGAAGATTGTTTTTTAATCAGGATCTCAAAATTATATAAAAATATGTGTGGATTTTGATTTATCAGCCAATAAATCGTTTTTTGGCTTTCAAATAAGAATTATCGGTATCAGCCAAAATTTTCATATCGGCGCATCCCATATACACTACATATATATGATAATATTGCGTACAAAATATAAAGTTTTGACAATTCTAGGTAAGTTTCTATCTGTACACTGGAATAAATGTTTTTTTTAGCTCAACTACTGTTATGGCGCGGCAACAGTCTGGGAAAATCTTGCTGAGCAGATTAAAGTTAGCTAAACTGTCAAAAACAGAAAAATAAAGGCATCTATATCATCTGCTTATAATAATAATAATGATTAAACTCACAGTAAGTATGTACAATGAGACCACACATTTTCGCAAACAGAGAATGTTTCTGGCCTTAGGGATTGTCTATGTATATGAATTATAGTGATGTGTAATGTACATGTGTGTGTGATCACTCACGCTGTAGACGGCCGTCACCCCAGAGTGGGGGGGAAACATGCGTTCATCCAGTGAAAGCCCTCGAGGGATCCTGGGAAGGGTAATGTTAGAGAAAATCTCTAATAGGTTTGAAAATGCCTTTTAAACCAAGAAGTTCATGAAACATGAAATATTAGACAAAAAGGCATTGTGTTTCTAATAGCAAACATTCAGTTCATTAAGCTATAATGGTGCAGACTCCTTCACACCAAATAATATTAGTGTCCACTTCCTCCAATGACTTGCATTTAGGGCAAAGGTTTAAGAAAGTTAACACAAACACATTTTTCCTACCCGTCTCTAAAATGTCCAATTCCCCCTTTCAGTACACCCCATACCTCAACCAGCAAGAAAGATGTCAGCAGACAGAAATCCTGACATGGAATTCCAAATATGTGAGAAATGGATCAGTGCACTTTTGGATACAATGTGTGTTCTAACACGTTAACCAAATACAAAATAATAAAAGTAAGCTGCAAAATTCCTTGCTTAAAATCAGAACAGTGTTACTTGACCACCAAAAATGATTTTACCCACAATTACATTCACACATCACTCAGCAGGAAGTTCTCCAACAGGGAAAGAGAGTTTATAATAAATGCTGCACTGTCTGTCATACCTGCCTGAGGTATTACATGACACAAAAGACTGAGCCGCTCAGAACAGACATACATTTATAGACACATATAGTGATAAGATTGATGGACGTGACAGAAAAAGAGAAACAAAAGAGCAGGAACCTGCTCTGGCAGTTACGATATCTGTGTCCGTAAGTGAGAGATGAGCAGATCACATGGTTTCAGGGAAAATGGAGGAGGTCTGGCTTTCCTCCTTCATGCGCTTCATGCACTCATGAACACTTTTTAGTCTTTCAGTGAAATCCTGCCTTCCGATTTGCACTCTCTTTCCCATTCTCCCCCCTTCTACCTCTCTGGCCTTCTGCCAACCTAAACTCTTGAGAAAAAAGGGGGATGGGGGAAGTAAAAACTGGGGAAAAAAAGTCCAGGAAGAGAGGTATAATAATGTGAGTGGAGAGGTTTTACTTCACTCCTAACGACCCAAAAAGAGTGCACGCGTGCATTCTCACGTGCACCCGTGTAGTGAATTCGACTTTGGAAACCTATATTCCAGGTCTTCAGGGAGACAATCAGAGATCAGAGGGGTGCACCTGAGGAATGCAGCCTGGGGGACGGCCCATGAGGCTATTTGATCAGGTTAAAACTGACAGCTGACACTCACGAGACTCTGGCAGGACACAAGCCACGACTTACTGGAATTACAGGCTGATCTGATTCCTGTGTTCACGGTTTGGCACTCAATTGCATAACCAAATCCCTTTGCATGGTCATGGCTGTGTTTTGACGGCACGACACGACAAGTGTGTGCCCACAGGTGTGGGGAATCTGAGAAGAATTAACACATTTTCCAAAAGCACTCATTTAAAAAAAAGTCATCTGGGTTCTTGAGACACTGAGATAGTTGTTAATAAGGATCTCTTTTGAAAGTATCCTATTAGTGCCATGTTCTCTGGAAAGTGATGTTTTTTTAGTCTCTAAATATTGTCTCTTTAATCGCTGCCAGTAGAACGAGTACTACAGAGAAGGGCAAAGGATTAGAAGGAAAACTGTAGCCTTAAACTTTCATAGAAGCTTACTGTAAATCCAATTATGCACCATATGGAGTGATAGAGAGAAGGGGACTGTGGAAAGAAAAAGAAAGAAAAGAAAGAAAGAAAAGAAAGAAAAGAAAGAAAGAACGAAAGAAAGAAAAGAAAGAAAGGAAAAGAAAAGAAAGAAACAAGAAAATAAGAAAGGTGAAGAAAGAAAGAAGAAAGAAAATAAGCAAAATAAGGAGGGATGGAGGTGAGGATAAATTGAAAGTAAAAAGAACGAAGAAAATAAAGAAGGAAATAAAGGACCAGTAAAAGAAGGATGAAGAAGAAAAAAAGAAAAAAGCAAGGAAGAAGTAAAAAGATCAGAAGAAAGATGGAAGGAATGAATGACTAAAGTATAAAAAGGAATAAAAAAGGAAGTAAGGATAAGGGAAGGACAGGAAGGTAGGAAAGGAGGAAGAAAGAGAAGTAGATAACAGAAGTAGATTGTCTACGTGGCAGACAGAGGGTACAGTGAGAGAGAGAGAGAGAGAGAGAGAGAGAGAGAGAGAGAGGAGAGAGAGAGAGAGAGAGAGAGAGAGAGAGAGAGAGAGAGAGAGAGAGAGAGAGAGAGAGAGAGAGGACTCAAAAGAGATTTACTCCTTGCTACGTGATCCTCAGGTCAGAGTGTGCTATAAAGGCACAGTATGATTTTCAGGACTTTTTCTATGATAACATCTCATATTATGGCCAAGATGCATAGCTGATTTTTCTAAAAATGAGGATCTGAACCCTACGACCCTCATCTGGAGATATACAGTATATCATACTCTCTTATACATAAAACAGACATATTACTCTCTGAGGAATATGTTCACTAACTGTATACAGAATGAATGAAATGCAGTCCATGTACACTGTACTGCAGCAAGACTGCAGCCAACACCACAACTTTGACTTGAGAGATCACAGAAAGTGACTCACAGTCAAAGTGTCTTTGTTCAATGCAGAATATAGAAAGCCAAATATAGTGCTTTCACACCTGAGTGTTTGTTTCGGAACCTGGTACGTTTTCTCCCTTGGTTCGGTTCGTTTAGGCATATGTGAACACGGCAATCGCGCTGGGTTACGCACCAAAACAATCGCTCCGAGACCGCCTGAACGAGGTGGTCTCGGGACGCTTGCAAACAAACTCTGGGGCGGTTTGCTTAAGGTGTGAAAGCAATCCGACCTAACGGAATGGACCAAATGGTATTATAATTGATATTATATTGGAAATATGCTATATAAATAGCAGTAGTGTCTGATTCTGTGAGCACATTAGTTTCCACAGTTGAAAACCAAAACGTTCATCTTAAAATGTTGTGTAATTGCGCTTCTCTCTGCGAGAATGCAGTCCCGAAGAAGCCTTGATTCCTACTCTAGCTGCATTATAACATTCATATAGAGTTGCGCTTATCTTGACACAGTAAACCTCTAGACATCGCTGGGAGATCCAGAGAGCGCGTTTGAATTTGCTGCAGTATTAAAGGATTAGTTCACTTTTTAAAAAACTTTTGCTGATAATTTACTCACCCCCATGTCATCCAAGATGTCCTGTCTTCTTTCTTCAGTCGAAAAGAAATTAAGGTTTTTGATGAAAACATTCTAGGATTTTTCTCCATATAATGGACTTTACTGGTAGCCAAACCGTCCAAGGTCCAAATGACAGTTTCAGTGCAGCTTCAAAGGCTTAAACGACAACAGACGATGCATAAGGGTCTTATCTAGCAAAACGATCAGTCAATTCTAAAATAAATAAATAAAAAAACAAAGTTTTATGCCTTGCTCTGTTCTGTGATTCGCGGTCGTGACTCTCCTGTTCGAACTCGTTCATCAAAATGAACTAATCTTTTTTTCGAGTTCATTTTGATGAACGAGTTCGAACAGGAGAACAGAGCAAGCCGAGCATTTGTACTAATAAAACTTAAACTTTTTTATTTCTTTTAGAAATAACCGATCGTTTCGCTAGATAAGACCCTTATGCATCGTCTGTTGTCGTTTAAAGCCCTTTGAAGCTGCACTGAAACTGTCATTTGGACCTTGGACGGTTTGGCTACCAGTAAAGTCCATTATATGGAGAAAAATCCTAGACCGTTTTCTTCAAAAACCTTAATTTCTTTTCGACTGAAGAAAGAAAGACATGGACATCTTGGATGACATGGGGGTGAGTAAATTATCAGCAAAAGTTTTTTAAAAAGTGAACTAATCCTTTAATACGAATATAGTAAACAATTTAACAGCGGCAATGATGGCTACATTAGTATAGTGTTTGTGAGTGTCTCGACAGTAAAAAATAAAGCCACAAATAAAGCGACTTGTCAATCATCTTGATGGATGACCCCGAGGAAACACTGACCAATAAGAGGACAGTTGTACTCGCATGTGACTTACATGAACATATTTTGGTACGCTTTGAAAGGTTGCCTTGTGAAAGTGAACTATACCAAGGGGAAATGCAACATTGTAACAAATTAAGTAGCCTACCTGTTTCAGAACAAAACAAATGATGCAGTAAGCGATTTCTGAAAAACTAGCAGTAGGGGGCGTATACACTCATGATGGGGGAGGAGAGAGCAAGAGGGAGATTTGAAGATACACTTTTGAAAGAGAGATGGCTGAGAGACATTACAAAAGAGAAACAAGTCAGAAAATATCACTGGGGAAAAAAAGGGTTATGACTGGGCAAGAGCTTTAGGACCTGCGTGCGTTAACATTAGAAAAGGTTATTGCACTGGAGAGACCTAAGCAGGAAGGCCTGAAACCAGACACTGAGGTTGTGTTGTTTCTGCTTCATATGTGAGTAACATTGGTTTTGAGTTTTGTGTGCTGCTGGCGACTAACAACGAACTCTCGCTTGTATATACACGCATGTTAATCTTTTTTCTTTCTAGTTATTCATTTGCTTTTTTGCTTCGCTTCGGCTATGATAATTCGCCTCTTTTATTGCATGTTTTTGCATTTTGGGGGTCGGAGCAATGAAGGGAGGGGTGTGTTTGGGTGGATTTCAAATATCAACCAGATATTGCTTACTATAGGAAAATGGCGGGTTATGTATATAATTTATGGAGCGGAATCGCAAAAATGTTTTCAAACAGGTTTCCCAGTAGTCCCACCCAAATCTCACGAAAGCCAAGCCTCCTTGAAGCCATAACTTTGTTAAATTACTCAAACGGAGCAATGTTTTCCCAGCGTCACAGAACAAGCCATAGCTTCCTACAAATAGCTTACTTGTAGTTATCTCTAATGCATTTAACTGAGGTTGGATAAAAGAAAAATACCCACTTCACCTTCAAAAAGGAAAGTTCCTTATCCCTACTGGTTTAGTAATTTCCTGATAAGCATTTAGGTCTGATTGTAGTCTGCAAAGGAGATGAAAAAGTGGAAAAGCAGGTGACAAGATGTGTTGGAACTAAGAAAGGGGTTGCGGCAGGCGGTGTGTGTGAGACTCTTTTTGACCTAGGCGATTGTTGGCAGGCGGTGGGAAGCCTCACACTCTGAATGCTAAGCAGTGCTGCCATTGTCTGAGGGGTGCAGCGCCAGTCGCATATGTTACCCGTCGCTCTGGCAACCACTCCCTCCAACACCCCAACCCCCCCTCTACACACAAGCTCATAACGCAGCATCATCACCAAAGGCAGGTGTCCCGCGAACAGGAATCCCGTCCACTGTGACGATTTTCTCTGTGAGATGAAGCAATACAGTGACGTCTGAGCACAGGAAGGGATCGTAATTGCGATTTATGCAATCATAAACACTCCACAAGTGGCAGACACTGATATGCATCAAGTGATGTAATCATCGCTATCTGACATAAGTGCAACCATGTGTGCACACAATAGTTCATTTCTACAGCCACATGTTTTTGCTGAGGTTTGTCGATCACTGTTGAACAACTGAATACGATTTCCAATCACAAAGCAATAACAAATCATTTGGGGAATTATAAAACCTAGAGAATTAAAGTCTGTAACTGATTGGGAAGATCTCAATGTGGGAGGCCACAAAGCTGAGATCACTAGGTGATGGAGGAGGCATGACATCAAAGAAAAATACCCTACTTAATCTGGATTTTTTTTCCAGGCAAATGAAACCAATCAAAACCATAGCCTAATTTTAAAGAATAATCGGTACTTTACATAGAATTGGGCCCAAAATTTTCTTGTAGTGTGTGTGTGCCTTTAGTCTTATAAAGACAATAACCAAACTTCATTCCTTTTTCATCTCTCAAGTAAAGTCGGGCTCAGACTACAGGAGTTTTTAAATCTTGAACGATTGTAAAATCTGGTTGCATCACTCACATAAACGACTCACATAAATTGGACACACTTAACGACTGTAAGGCCAATTATGAACGTAATTTGATACTTACGACTGATCCACAAACCCCCCTGAGTCAGAGACAGTTGCGTTCAGTCTGTGTTCACAGTCGGTGTTTAAAATCTGCTCCAGACGTTGGAAACGTAAGTCTGTAGTCTGTAAGGCTACGTTCACACTGTCAGTACAAATCCGATTAATTGTGTATACGATTGGAATCTGATCTAAAATTATTGACTGGTCCACATGTGTATCGCAACTGTTCAGATCCGATTTGTGTCCATGCAGCTCTTTCGTTTCCCTATGGCAGTGATGTTGCGTTGGTAGGAATATGCCAAAAAGAACAACAACTGCAACACGGAGGGGTCTGCAATAGCGATGTTGTCTTGTTTCAATTTTACAACATGACAATGTGTAGCCGCGCTGACTATTGCATCTTCTAAGGCAGCGGCAGAAACGAAGGGTGTGGGTTTATTCCGTGCTGTCATCTCCGTCGGTTTACAAACATGTCTCCGTTATATTGTCATTTTCTGCTCGTCCGGAACTTTGGAGCAAAACAGCCTTGTTTCGGGAGCGACTTTCAATGTGTTTCCTATAACAATGTCTGACGTTCACATTTAACGTGGTGTGAGAAAGTCACATAAACTATGTAAAATCCGATCAGAGCGGTCAGACTGAAATGGATTTATAGATTCTGATTTGAATAGGATTTCAAACCACATATGGATGTAGCTTGAAACGGATTTTAACAATTCATGTGATTTTTTTGCAGTTCACACTTGCTAAATCTAATCGGATTTCGATATGCACAAAATCGGATTTGGACTGACAGTCTGAACATAGCCTAAAGCCGGAGACACGTAACGACTGTAAGGCCGATTATGAATGTAATTTCATACAATACGACTGATCATGCCCAAACGCGCCGATTCAGAGACAGTTGCTTTCAGTTGGTGTTCACCACGTTGTCCCCGGCATAAGTGTGTTCAGTCAAGTCTTAGAATGTTTCAGCTAGTCGTTAAGTGTGTCCCCAATGCTGAAACATTCTATGACTGAACAAACTTACAGACTGTTTCCAACAACTGGAACAGATTTTAAACACTGACTGTGAACAAAGACTGAACGCAACTGTTTGCGCGTTTGTGCGTGATCAGTTGTAAGTATCAAATTACATTCATAATCGGCCTTAAAGTCGTTAAGTGTGTCCCTGGCTTGAGGAGAATTATCACAGATTTTCTTCTTTTAAATCTCAAACCTGCACAGACTACAAGACTTGAAAATAGTGGCACATCACACACTACACGATATTCTTAAGATTATCATGGCAGATTTAGCACCTGTGCCTCACGGGGATACTGTGTCACGGCAACTTGCTGTATCAATACTTATTTTTTGTAGCGAGAAAAGAAAAGAAGAAAGTCTTTTGAGGAGACATTTTAAAGGCGGTCATGTTGTTCCCAGCCACATTTCGACCAGCAGTTCCTCTATCTCCATTGTTCACCGGCCCTGTACAGCTGCTTGTTGTTTCGCAGTCGCCATTTCAAAAGATCCATCTCCTTGTATACTAGTCTCTCATTGGCTATTAGGAAGTACTGGCGTAATAATAGTCGTAATCATCCCGATTTAAAATCCTAAATATCAAACATGTTTGATACTGTCAGGGCAGCCACGATGTGTCCATAAGAAGATTGGGAAGTTTAAGATTTGATCTGTAAACGCCTCACATTACCAGATAATCTGAGCCGGACATTGGAACCAGTCGATGTCCTGGACGCAATTTCTTTCTCTGAATGTCAGGAGGGGTAAATTGGGCTTAAATTGGCCTGAAACTCCTGTAGTCTAAGCCCGGCTTAAGAGAGAGTCAAAGATATTGTACATAGTTTTATATACAGAATTTTTTTTTTACCGTTGAGCATTGTAGCCAATCACAAATCTGTTGAGCATGTGATAAAGCCAAATCAGTGCATGCAGAAGGCAAACAAATGATGATATCCTGACCATTTATCACACATGCACATCCATGGTTACAAAAATACACACAATAAACATAGTATGTAGACTAGAGTGAGGTATAGTGTGCACTATTTCTCTATTGATTGATATGCAAGGGAAATAAGATGTCATATGTGCTCTGAATGAGACGTTCACTTTGCGGAAAGTGATTATCTGAAGAAGTCTGAGGAATATCAAGTTGGTTTCAGTTTCACTCCACTACATAAGTATTTGGCAGATGCATTCAATAAAGATATAATGCTAAAATTAGTCATTTTGCTTTAGTGTTAAAGGAACAATTCACCCAATCAAATTATTTACTCACCCTTATGTCGCTCCAAACTTGTATAGCTTTCTTTCTTTAGCTAAGCACAAAAAACACACTTCACCTTTAAATCTTCCTTAGCAAATCATGTCTCAGACTTGCAGAACAACAGAAATTCTCAAAGAACTCAAGAGAGTGACCCAGATTTGCTTGCGCCTATTGCTCAATGCTCAATTACTTAACTCAACTGTGTCTAAACAGCCTTTACTTGACTGATTACTCCACGTTACATCAAATCAGGCAGAGATTCCTATCATATTTAGCCTGACCAACACTAGTGAATATGACTTTCATGTGACGTGATTTACTTTCAAAATCAGACTAGAATGACGTAGCCTCATATCTGTTGATGTTTTCTATTCAGTTGTGGGGGGAAAATGTCTCGGTAGGTGATTGACGGCATATCAGCTTAAAAAGTGAGTCGTTTCTTAATTTTTGTTTTGTTTACAAATATTAGTAAACAAAGAGGCTCAGAGAAATCATTGTGCAACATTTAATGTATGCATGTCAAAGAATTAGGCTAGATAATACGATTACCATGTGCAAACAAACTAGCTCATCCCAAAGTATATATATGAAGTCAATTTCCATTAAAGGGATAGGCCTAGTTCACCCAAAAATTTTAATTCTGTCATTAATTACTCACCCTCATGTCATTACAATCCCATTAGACTTTCGTTCATCTTCATAACACAAATGAAGATGTTTTTTGATGAAATTTGAGAGCTTTCGGTCCCTTCGTTGACAGCTACACAACTACCACCTTGACGCTTCAAAAAATTTATAAAGAGATTGTAAAACTAATCCATATGAATTGAGCGGTTTTCCAAAGAGACCCGATCGCTTTAACATTCATAAACACATACATCAGTTAAGTTAAACAGAAGCTTAAGCATGCTTGCTTGATGTGCGAGATCCAATGAGGTTCATTCTTGTGTTACGCATCATGTTTGAGCTTCCGCAAGAACCAATGAGGTTCTCAGACGTCAACGGTTGAGCTTCTGTTTATGTTCGCTGTTCAATGTGAATAAAAGCCTAATTTAAATCTGTTCATCATATAAAGCGATTGAGTCTCTTCAGAAAATTTCGACTATCTAAATTGCTCAATTCATGGATTAGTTTTACAATCTCGTCAAAGTGGTAGTTGCTTAGCTGTCAATGGAGGGACAGAAAGCTCTCAAATTTCATCAAAAATATCTTTATTTTTGTCCTAAAGATGATCGAAAATCTTACGAGTTTGGAACGACATAAGAGCGAGTAACTAATGGCAGAATTTTCATTTTAGTGTGAACTAACATTAACCCTTCAAGATCACACAAGTTTTTGGTCTGGCAGATGCATAAACGGAAAAAAAAACCCCATAAATTTACACTGAAAAGAGATCAGAGAGATCATATCTTTAAAAGATTATATTTTCTATACTTGAAGTTGATCAGCCATTCACAACACAACAGCAACTCCCAAGCAACCAGCAACAACACCCTAGCAACATTGGCATTCTGGTCTCTTTTGACTTGTGCACTGAGGCCTTAAGGAGGAAAAGCATTCGATCACAAAACTAAAAAAATTCAGCAGGTAACTATTAAAAACATGCACAGATTCTGAATGATCTGAAATTGTTATGGACACAAAGCTGGAATTGTCAAGTTCAACGAACAAAGCAAGTGCCAACAGATACCAACCATGTAGCTAGATACATCCCTAATCGATAAACACACCTATCACCCTGGCAACGGTAGCTATATTATATTAATATAAACTAATGCAATGTTATATTAGTAATTTCGTCATCATAACCAGTTACACATGAATGTAAACAAACAACAAGTCAGGTTATTTGATTACAAAGCGAAATTCGCACTCGTTTGCCCATTAATCTGCGTGGGACACAAGGGGCTTTGTTATTAGTGAAGGATACTGGGTAGGCGGCACGACTGACGGCGGAGGAGCGCTCTGGACTCCCGGTGTTAACGACACGGAGGTCAGCGCTGCGCGGAGCTGCGTTGGCGGTGCCGGTCCGGTAACATGTCCACTAACAGAGACAGCGGCCGGTTTCTGAACCACTTTCTGTGGCAAACTCATTGCAGATATTTAAACCAAAACAAAAAAATACGCAGCTGAAAAGGGTCGCACGTTCCAACAATATCTGGCCGTCTCTTCTCTCTACGAAGGCCGGGACGTGTGTATATCCTTATGCCATGGGTTTCATTCAAATCTGGCTGTTAGTAACAAAAATGTCATTTTATCTTTGAAATCGGGGATTGTAGCTGCTCTACGCATGGGGACGACAGGGGGGTTGTATCCCCCTCCAGCCACCCTGGATCTCCCCGGTTGAATTGTTCTTCGCCTCCTCAGATGGCCGTCTCCGGGTTTGTTTGCTCCGCTTTGCGTAGTAACATCTCATCAACGAGTCGCATTATAGGAATTTCTCATAAAGATGGGAGACTTCACTCAACATGGCGTTGTTGCGGCTGCTTCCAGCAGTCCGGCTGGAAGAACGGTTCGGTAAACGTCGGGTGAACTCGGAGATGCTCGGGTTCACCTTACGCCACTCCGTAGTGATCGGAAGAACGGTTCATTTTCACGAATCGGTTCATTTGAACAGTTCGTTTCAAAAGATGCGGTTCATAAAATGATTCAGTGATTAGTTCACGTCCGTGACGCAATTTCGTTTTCCCTGACAACGTTTGTGAGACCTACAGAGTATTTATTTGATATATTTCTACCAGATTATATTCTTATTATTCTGTTTTTTATAATATTACCCCCTGGATATTTGAATATACTTATTTTTGTAGTAGTTTTTCCTAATTGTTTGTTTGATTGTTTGCATTTGAACAAAAGTGCATGTATAATGCTAATGTTCATTCATGCTTTAAAACAGCATATTTCTTTAAATTTTGTTCAATTAAGATAAAGTCATGTAGCACTGTAATTTGCATTTAGGCCTACTTTAAAGAAGATGAGACTTCAGTACATTATATGAAAAAAGTTTCAGCAACACTTTTTGTTTAAGAATATATATATTAGTAAACCAATTCATAAATATGTCTACGTTTACGGTACATTTCGTTTGTAATCTTTCAGTTATTCGGCAGCTAAAGATTTTTTTTTTTTTTTTTGCCAAATTCGAAATAGGTTCTTGGTTCAATTAGTCCGTGAGTTGTTGATTCGACAGCCGCTCTGAATGATTCATTACGATTTGTGAACAACTCGTTCGGGCAAAAGAACGATTCGTTCGCGAATGCAATGAGAGTGACGTCATAAAGGCAGTCGCCCATCGCCACATGCCTGCACTGTTTCACACAATGAATGGCATCTCTGTTACATTCCAAGCCATCAATCTTCAGTATACGCAATGAATGAATCATAAGCAGTATATGATGACTGCCTATAAGTCAATTATACCTTTTGTAAAAAAAAATATATAAAAAAAAAAGTTCCCGCCCAGATTTTTGGTTGCAATATTACGTACGTTGGATGAAGGCTTTTTGTCAAATTCAGCGTTTATGTAATAGATAACGATTGCTTACGTTGTTGAGTATGTATACTGGGTATATACTATAATACTATATACGCTTAATAAGAAGAACATCAGCAAACCTTTGACAGGCTTTTTTGTTTCCATTAATATGTGTGAATGTGGCGCCATCTGTCGGTCATGTTTGCATGTTTACTATAAATCTAATGTTAACAAATGAAACCTTACTGTAAATTGTTACCCACGTTTCTTATTTATTTTGATTGTGGAGGGGGCAGTTGAAATATGTGTGTAAAGAAAACATTTTGCCCAGCAAATCTCATATTTGCATAGTTTCAAAGGCACTTTCTTGTATAATGGTCTATAAACAAATCCAATGAAAACAGCGGGCATACTGCTCACATTATGTATTCTTCAATTAACATAATTAGAATTACATTGGAATAAGGATAATGAAATCTGATTTGCCTGAGTTCAACTTAATATTACACAGGCAAATTCAACAGATAGGATGTGGTCTTGTATAAATCTTGTTAACCATGAATTCAAATGTGAGCAAAGTTATTTAACAATATTGCACGATGTGTAGTGCACAAGAATTGGAAACATTACAGACAAAGAAAAACACCAACAACGTAATACAGAGGACATAAATACTATTTCCCATTAGAAAAATAAAAGCATTTGCTAAAAAGGCACGTATTCAAAACATATTTGCAAAAGTAGCAATTCCTTCTCTCATTACATTTAACCACTAACTTCCAGTGTTTTGAATGATAAGAATAAAACTCCATTATATGGACGTCCATGGAGCCATTATTTACACCTACTCCTCATTTAGAGGCAAATAATTGCTGGAAAACATGTAGTCCACTTTAAGTCCACCAGCTTTTCTGGCAGTCTAGATTAGGCAACCTGAGATGGACGTTTGGCATATTTTGAGTGATGACAGTGGTCGCTTCACCACCTTGCTCGCTCCAGCTCCAGGTTCAGTCCCTGTCACCACAGCTCACACTTCTGCTTGGGGTTCATGGGTGAGTCTGTCTTGCAGCCAAAGTGCTTGGAGAACTCACGGGAATTGGAGATGGTGCCAATGACCCGGAAACGTGATGGACTGTGGGGGTCAGTGATAACGCCCTCGTGAGAGCTTTCAGGCGTCCGAACTGAACACCACACCTACAAAAAAGGAAACAAAAAGACCATAATAGGACATAACCAGATAGTGTTGTTTGTCTGTGCAAAAGACACTGCCATGATGTGTTGTGGGTAGGCCTATTATAGTTTTAAATTTGTATTTTTATTTCTATTTTTTATTTTTTTAATCTTTTCAATTTAGTTTCATTTTCATAATTTTTTACTCCATCGATGTTAGGTCTTAGGTTTTTTTTTAGCTTCAGATTAGTTTTTTTTTCAGGTTTAGAATTTTAGGGCTAAATGGGCTAACTCAAAATGTTATTAAAAATTGTTTAATGTTGTTAAATTTCTCATTGCAGCTAGTCTCATTGCAGTTACTATCTGCAGTTGCATATTGTGAAACATAAGCAGGTTTTAAAGATTTGAAGTATTACAATATACAATATGTAAAAAAAACTAAAATGTAAACACTTTACAATAAGGTTCCATTTGTTTAAATTAGTTTACATGAAAATAATTAAAAGAAATATATATTATATATATATAATATTTTATGCCTAATGATGAAAAATAATTCTAAAGCATTTGTTAATTAATGTTGACTTCAACATTTACGAATATTATATATATATATATATATATATATATATATATATATATATAAAGTACATACATACATACAATACATACATTAATTAACACATGCTTTAGAATAATTTTTTTATCATTAGGCATAAAATATTAATATATATATATATATTTATATATATATATATATATATATATATATTATATATATATATATATATATAATAAAGTATCTGTTAACATTTAAATGGACCTGAGCTGACATTGTAAAATGTTACCAAATTAGATAATCCATGGATACAATATTTTTTTATTTTATTTTAGATGGTTTGAGTCATGAAAATGAATTTAAGTTTTTACAGTTATTAATTTTTTTCTTTATTTTACAGTTAACAGTCAAGTTGCTCCCTAGTTGCATTTTTATGTTTAACACAGGCAGGCTGTAAAGGTTTGATGTATTATATAATGTATTAAAAACTAAAATGTAATAATATTTATGCCTAAAATAATATACATTTTATTTAATTTTAAATAATCAGTCATAAAAATGTATTTTAGTTAAAATGTATTTTAGAAAAATTTCCTTTTTACAGTTAACCAAAATATTTTTATTTGTTGCTTATTGAGCCAAAAGGAGCCCCTATATATATATATATATATATATAATAGGGGCTATATATATATATATAATAGAGATATTCTAATCCCTAAAGCATAGGGTCCCACCTTTAAAATATGTCTGCGATTTTTATATGAAAATACAGAATTTTTTGCCAGTTCTTTGTCGTCAGGCGTATATTATTAGGTCCAAGTAATAGCATAGGCTATGCACACCTCACTTCAACAATCCACATCAGAGGTAAATCTTCAAATCAAACTGTGAGTGAAAAAAATATTGATTCATAACTAAGCAAAACCAAACGTTCAAAACCAGAGAAAAAAAGACTTTGAAGTGCAAAGGTTGCGGGCAGTAAACCAACTAAACCCTTTAAAACAAGTGCAACATCACAGATAACTTTCAAAGCAAACATTTTTGAGGCACAAACCTGAGCAAATCCTACAAAGAACAGCTGATGATTGGTCATTCCAAGGGCAGGCAGGCTGGCCTCCTCACCATTCTTCTCGATCCAGTTTACATAAGCCTGCAAAGCAAGTGTGATAACATTAGTCCGCTAATAATTCTGCATGCTACACTGCATGCTGAGATCACAAATAAACAGTGCCCTCGTGTCAACGGTTATTTTCCTCTCCATCTGAGAGGTTAACGCAGGGTCTTCTCCGGCCATATGCTTTGCTCATCTGCTCTGTAACCTATGACTTTTCAGCCAACGGAAAGAATCCGAGCGGCTGGAGGTAGAGCCACCCATTCCGAGCCACCTGTTGCACCGCGAGGCTTTACATGAGACAGGATCACGACGGTCCCAAAGCTATCAAAGCCGCCAACGAGAGACATATAGAGATTGTAATGCCTTTCGTATCAGATTCTCATACGTCATTCGCCGTAGCTGTTGTCGTGTTATGGAAAGTAACCACTTGCGTTTCATCTCTTTATAACTCTCTGATGAACCAAACCAGGCACGGTGCCAGGATACCAGTTTTGGATGGGCCGCCCCAGACCAATTGTGGGTGGGCCTTAAATTAAAAACGTTATCAAATCACTGTTTAACCTCGAAAAAATGACAGACTATAATGTTATATGCTTACATAATAGAGTGCATGGGACAGACCTATCCGCACCATACCTGGCTGTGCTTTAGCGCATCTCTCTATTATAGACCTAAGGCCTATAGACTGTAAAAGTGCGCAGGGATCTAATATTTCCCCAAAAAATAGTTTACTCGGGCACAGAACTTGTTCATTGACAACGTCATCTGTCATGTAAAACATGCTCCAAAAGAGCTCATAAAGAGCAACCACACCCATTAGGCCTAAATCCGGTCATAAGTGGTAATAGACCTGTTTGACGATTTCATACAACATTCATTTCTTTCAATTTCATTAACAACAGACTGCTTTGCTTATTATACAGAGAAGATGCATTAAAATGTAGCTAATAACTAATACAATAGGCTACCTACCGCCAATTCACCGTCATCCACAAAGATTAACAGCCCTTTAACGCAAATCGGATCAAGCATCATAATATCAACAAAGTTCGCCCCATAGGATCCACAACGAGCCCATTTTTGGAGCTTGATTAAATAAATGCTTCGTTTGTAATAGGGGAGGACGTCTTAAGCAATGAAACTTTGAAAACTAAACATTTAGACTATTTTAGCACAAATTATGAGCTTATTAGCCGATTTTTAATAATTCTTGACAAAATTTAAATATATTAAGTGTTTTTTTTTTTTTTAGTTTTGAATGGGCCTGTTGAAAAGTGGGTGGTCCTAGGCCCGTAACGCCGTGCCTGAACCAAACAAATCTGTTGATTGAATTAAATCGATTTAAATTCTAGTTCCTGCAAAGTCTTGATCCACAACAGGATCTTCACAAACCTTATAAGCTGCCCTCAGGCCTCCGTTGTCAGCAATATTTTCTCCCAAAGTGTGTTTCCCGTTCAGAGGTTCTTTATTTATACTGTAGTTGCTGTACTGCTCCACCATGCACTGGGTCTGGAGTTTAAAAGCGTCCACTGAAGAGTTTTGCCACCACGAACGCAAATTCCCATCCTTATCATACTCTCTTCCTGTAGGACATGTTTAAAACACTGTCTTATAACACACACATATTGATAAATGGTCACATACAGCATAGTTCTGTAATAAAAGCTGGTGCAAGTATTTATTAACAATTTGACAGTATTACAAACCATACAGGACAATACAATTATATTGTATTACATTATAAATGAAAGAAATACTATTTATTAAATGTATATGTCAATATTAATAAAGTATAAAAGCATGACTAATATTTAACATGGTCGCCACATTTCTCTTACTCTGCACATGTCTCTTACTCTGAACTTTGACCAAGGAAATACTTTTCCACAACTTTTTGTATTTTTTTCAAGTTTTTAGTCTTGATAACATAAGAAAGCAAACGTTAATATTTGTATTTTATGAATTACTCATAATACTTGCTAGACTGAGGTACTAAACATTGATTGATAGAGAGACACAATTATATAATAATTAAATAATTTGATATTTATATATATATATATCATATTTATTTAATAATTTTTATTAGTAATTTAATACTTATTTAATGATGTATGAGACATATTCACTATTACCATAGCAGCCACTCAGGTATATAGTTTCTCCTGTGGTTATGTAACTCTGTAATAATTAATAACCTAACCATCTGATAGAGGAATCATTTAGAGAGAATCATTTTGTTACCTTGATCGTCAAAGGCATGGGTGAGTTCATGCCCCATAACCACTCCTATACCACCGAAATTAATTGCTCTAGAAAACAACAGATACACAATAGGATGAGATAAGTGATGTAACGTCCGCCTCTTTCTAAAAACCCAAGCTAGAGGTTAAACAAGCAGGTGAGGTTTTGTTAGTGGGAGACTCTTACTTTGGCCAAGCATGGTTATAAAAGGGAGCCTGCAGAATGCCTGCTGGAAGTACCATCTCATTCTTTGTTGGGTTGTAGTAGGCATTAACTGTTGGTGGAGTCATACTCCATCTGTACGTGGAGAGAAAGGCAAGAAAGAAAAACATAATGACTTGACTGTTCACTGGCATATACATACACTGACATTGGGGTAGTTTTAAACAAACTGTCCATCTGTACGCAGAGAGAAACGCAAGAAAGAAAAACATAATGACTTGACTTTTCACTGACATACACTTAAACTGACATTGGGGTAGTTTTAAACTAAATTAGAAATTCTGCCATTGTTTACTTACCCTCATGTTGTTCCAAACCTGTATGATTTTGAAAAATGTCTCAGTGTTTTTTCACATAATGAAAGTCAATGGGGACCAATGTTTTTTACTGTGTATTCTACAGAAGAAAAGTCAACAAGGGTTTGGAAAGACATGAGGGAGAATAAATGACAGTGTTCTAAACCTAAAAACTAAATCAAAAACTATTAAAAAAAGTCATTAATTTAAATAAAGCTGAAATAGAATATATAAAAATTAGATATACAATTTTATTACAATATTACATTAATCATTTAAACTTTAATGCAAATGTCCTTGGCAACTAACTGAAATAAATAAAGTAGCACTAAAATTGCTATAACCAAAATAAATTAAACGTACAGTATGTAACTTTTGGCCACCAGGGGTCACTCAATCAAAATAATAGCAAAAGACGTATTCTGATGACGTCGTGAAAGAGCGTGTGCTCATGGGAGTTGTTGTCGTTGTCGAGAGAGAGAGAGAGAGAGGGAGTGCGCGCGAACCAGCTATACGATGTTCATTGGGACACGCGCGATCTGTCATTCCCCAGCCATCTAGCATCTCCAGCAGATAACATGTTCACTGACGAGGTAATGTGTTGTTATTTATATTATATCTCTATTCTTGTTACGTTTAGTTACGGCTATTAACTTTATGTAATGCCATTGTAATGAACACGCGCGCTCTGTCGCTCCCCACATTCCTCACTCATTCTAACTTAGTGTTTTTAAAATCACGTCTCTTCGAACAGAGAGATATATGAATTATCAGGGCTATTGAATCAATATTCCATCTAGCTAGTATTAATAGATGTTAAAAAACACGGTCACCTTTCGTTAATAATTATAATTACGTTTATACTATGATATTGAAAAAGATGGTGAACTGCATATGAAGCTACTTTCTGCAGCTATATCTACAACAAATGTGAATTTACATTATACTGTACATGAGAGCTAGTCCATCTGCGTTTTACACATGCCATCATCGTTTCACAACATATAAGTTACGGATAGATATAGTTAGCTGAATGGGTGCTTACTTGTTTATTAGAATGCAAGCGAGATCGGCATCTCTCTGTAGTTCCAGTTGTCACGAAGCTCGTGGAAATGCAACTCCAATGTTAACGCGAGTCATGTCTCTTCTCCTGTCCCAAACCCTTCTCGGGTCATTTCTGTAACCCGTGCGTTTCCGCTTCACGGATCTGCCTCCAGCAGCAGAACGTGCAGGCAAAGCATAATCATGGTCCATTATTGATATCCAACTATTGATTCTTTATCGTCTTCTTTTATTGTAGTGACGTGCGTCCGGTGTTTACATTTGCGTTTGGCGGTTTTTCGCCGGGATCCGCACGAAGTTAGAGAAACTAGAGTCAAAGGTTATATGACGTCATAGACGGGCGACGAAACGGAAATAAAGACACGGCCCGTGTCTTCAAATTAAAATATAAATTTCTCCGGATTTGAAAGTTGGTGGGAACTTTTGGGATAATGTTAGTACACAACTAAAAGAAATATATAACATAGATACAGTTATTTTTGCTATTTTGAAAGCCGAAAAGTTCCATATTGTGCCTTTAAAGCTAAATATAAATAATAATAATAGAAATGACAGAAGATAATAAAAATTAACTAAAATTACAATGAAAACTGAAAATATAAAAATCAAAGCCAATTTAAAACATTAATACATACTATAATAGTATATAAATAATACTAAAATAACACTGGTAAAAGATGACAATTTTCATTTTTGGGTGAACTATCCCTTTAAGAGAAGCGTGTCAGAGCATCATCTTGTGTGCGAGTTGGACTGATACTCACTGATCTCTGTTGGGGGTTTTTCTCAACTGATCAGCCGTCACTCGTGCAGAGAAGTTGTAATAATTCATGACGTTTTGAAAGTAAAGCTCTGAAACAACATCAAACTGATATACAGTTTGAGGGGCCGAGATTTTAGTTCAGACATTTTTCCAGGAACCGAAAGCAAACAGAAATTAACTAAACGTATACATACATCATTAAACACCTTGTCCAGTTCTTTGGGGTTCATAATAAATTTCGGATAACCAACCATGTTGTATATTGCATCTGCCTAGATAAGAAAAAGGAAATAAATATTTTAAGTGACATTATAAGAGTGTAGTTTAGGCATCAACACCAGGTGGCATTACAGAGCATCAACAAGCATAAACACATTTATGTAGGGTTTTTTGCAGTATAATGGATTGGATTTATTTGTATGATTTCTTGGACAAAAAAGCACTCTGGTCAAAATAGTCTCTCTGATATTCTAAGTATCTCTATGGGATATTTATCATCAAATTTTATTGTTCACCAGGCAAAAAATAATGAAAATGATAAACATTCACCATTTCTAAAACTAATGCCAATTCAAAATGGAAAAAGTCTGACATATTAGATAGGTGTTAATTTCAGCAAGATCTATCCCTGTGGGCAAAGGTGGTGGAAAACATTTGGGATCGTGTTGTCGGTTCTCACCTTTTCTTTGGCGGCTTTTTTTGTCTCGGGATCCATCCATCCGACAGTCTTCAGACTGTCTTCAAAGGCCCATTTGATCTCTGAGACCATATCTTCAACCTGACAAACACATCAGGAGAGAATATAGTTTATAGGCCTGGAGGAAAAGACAGGGATGGCATGCAAACCATCACAAGATACTCACAAAAGCTTTGCTGTCCTCTGAAAAAGTAGCTTTGACAAAGAGCGCCCCGAGAGCAAAGCCCAGAGCGCTGTCCGTGTCGCTGACGCAAAGTTTCCAGCGTGGCGTGCAGCTCTGGAAAACACAAAGGTGATATATTAACAACTAGATCCTCGATAATCTTCTCAATGTGACATCTCACAAACAATCTGCAGCTACACAAAGTCTAGTTTCCATGTGCACAATAGGGGAATTAGCATTTGAAGAAATGATCACAATTAATTTGTTCAAGACATTTTAGACTAACAAATGTGCATGTAACAAGGTAAACAAGGTTTTTTTCCACTTCATCAGCGAAACAAGACATTACATTGTTCTCTTAGAGGTTCCTTGAATATGACGCCCATATGCGGGCAGCAACAGGACATGTCTGGTCACCCATTCAACTTCCCATCTTGTTTAGAAACGGAGGCTCTAGAGATAACGGCTAACAGCTCACAATGAAAGACTATGTGGGTAAAATGGAGTTTTGGTTTTTGAAGGAAATGAGACATTAAAGGAGCTCGAAGCAATGTCTCGCATTTTTTAGGCTAAAACATTTTTTTGTCACATACAGCAAACATCTTCTCACTATGCCTGCCTGTCCTGTCCCCTGAACACACTGTAAAAAAACGCGGTCTCTGCAGACACCCCAGGCTCCACAAACGGCAACAAAAACAAACTGGGCTAACTCCGCATCACGAAACATAAAAAACTGTTCCAGCCAATAACCGACCAGAAGGATTTGGGGGTGGGGTTTGGGGGGTTAGTGCGCGGATGAGGAGGAGGGAGGGTCTAGCTAGCCTCCGTTTAGTTTGACAATAGTTCGAACGTCAACAAGAAGTGATGTCATCCGACATTGCTTAGAGCACCTTTAAGTGAAAATGAAAATGTCTGTGAAACAATGTTACATGTTTTTCAGGAATCTTAAATTAATTTAAAGTTCAAAAGAACAGCATTTGAAAGAACACAATGCAATGAGAGTGAAGGGTGACCAGCGGTGACCCTTAATGTGAACCATATACACGTATATTTGCTTAAATAAGCCTAAATTAAATCTGTTCATCATATAAAAACAATCAAGTCTCTTCAGAAAATTTCTACTAAATCGCTCAATTCATATGGATTAGTTTTACGATCTTGTTATAAACTTTTTGTTGCGTCAAAGTAGTAGTTGTGTAGCTGTCAATCAGGGGCGTAATTTGCGGGTGGGACGGGTGGGACATGTCCCCACCACTTTTTGCCAGGGTCGATATTGTCCCCACCACTTTTTAAAAACTCTCGCGGCACGGATAGCTACCAGTAGAAACATCTCCAACTGGCAGACCATTCATATCTTTCGTTTGTAAAATAAAAGAAGTGATCTAGCCCTGAAATACGTTGTTTTTTAAATCAAGAGATCAAAGTGCTCCTTGCCGCCTGCGATCGGTGGCGCGGTTACAGTGTATCTCGTGGCTCACGCACAGTCTTCACATGCATGCACGGCACGCTTCAATCCGTTTCGGAGACTATTTGTTCGTTCCGGTGCAGAGCATGTGAGCGGAGTGGACCGGGAGCGAGCGGGGAGCGAGAGCGGCCGGATCTTGGACAGAGCGCAGAGCGGGATTTTTAAAAGGACGGAGTGTCGCCCTATTTCCCGCTCCAATTTCGCTCCGCTCACACCACGAGTCTGACTCCACGTCTTTTCCCCGCCTGGCTAAAGAAGCTCGCATTGTGTTCAGCATCCCAAGCGGGTCGGCGAGGGCAGAGAGGGTTTTCTCCGCAACCACCGCATGAGTCTGAAGCCTCAGACATTGTCCAAACTTGTGTTCTTGAAGGTGAACTCAAAATAACTGTTGATAAGGAAAGCAATTCATTTTCTTTCTTTTTTTTTTTTTTTTTTTTTTTAGTTTGACAACATAAGCCATTTAAATTGTAATCCATGTGCACTCTGCGTAAAAGTTCAGTTATACGAATTTTGGCCTAATAGTTCATTTAGCATACTTTTAAAACGTTGATGTAGCCTACAGTAGGCCTATAGCCTGTATATTTTTATTTATATAATTAGGCCCATTGATTCGTTTAATTTTACAGCATTTTTGTTGTACAATTGATATAAGCATATTTTTATTTTAATTGTGCGCACTGTGCAAAAGTTTAGTTCAAAATGTTGGCCTAATAGTTAATTTACTTTTAAAATGTTTATGTAGGCCTATATGTTTTTACATTTTTGTTTATATACTTATATATTTTTTTTATCTTTATTATTAGGCCCATTTGTTTGTTTAATTGTACAGCAGTTTGCTATAAGCCAATTTAAATTTTAATCGTGCGCGTTGCGCAAAAAATCAGTTATTAAAATTCTGGCCTAATTGTTAATTTACTTTTAAAACTTTTATGTATATTTTTTGTTTATATAATTTTTATTCATATTATTAGGTCAATTTATTCGTTTAATTTTACAGGACTTTTTGTATAGGCTATATTGCTTTTTACATAGGCTAGGCCTAATTTCTAATTTGAAATAAAACATTTCTATTTGGAAAATGTTGTTGTTGCTCTTTAGTTCTTTGGGAGGTAAGGTAAGCCTGTGGTCTAAGCTAAAAGTGAAGTACATGCAGATTTGTTTCCTTTTTTGGGCGATTTGAGTGGTGCGCGAAGAAAACTGTGTTGAGCACTGAGCGATAATGGGCCTGATGTGGCTCTGAGCGCGGAGCGGAGGGGTGAACAGTTCCGTGAGCGAGGAGCTGAAATTCTCACCGCTCCACTCCGTTCATATGCTCTTCTGGTGAAATCACAAAACAAAAATGCACACAAACGTTTCCCTGCTTGATATAATACAACCACTGATGAACATATTTGGTTTTGATGGAAAAAAGAAAAACAAACTATATGAGTGCGGATTAGAACCCTGGACATCTGACATGCTCGGCAAAAGTTCTACCACTCGACCATTAAAGAACACATGTTGTAAATTCATTCATTTATAGACACATGTCCCACCCACTTTTTAAAACAAAGTTACGCCACTGCTGTCAATGGAGGGACAGAAAGATCTCAGATTTCATCAAAAAAATCTTAATTTGTGTTCCGAAGATGAACGAAAGTCTTACGAGTTTGGAACGACATGAGGGTGAGTAATTAATGACAGAATTTTCATTTTTGGGTGAACTAACCATTCATGTCATATTATATTAACTTTAAAGGGATAGTTCAGACAAAAATGAAAATTCTGTAATCAAAAAAAATTCTGGTTTGGAATGACAAGGTGAATAAATTATGACAGATTATCAGTGAATAATGTCTTATTTTTGGTATTTTAAGCTGCCATGCGACTTCAAGAGCTTTGGAATCCAGCACAGACATTACATGGATTATTTTAACAATACGTTTATGGTGCTTTTTGTCATTTTGGGGCTTTGACAGCTCCATGTCATATTTCACTTTCATTGTATGACAGAAAGCAGAGTCAACATTTATGTTCCTCAGAAGAAAGAAAGTCAAAGTGGAATGACATGAGGTTGAGTAAATGATGACAGGAAGTTTCATTTTTGGTTGAACCATCACTTTAAATGCAATAATAAAAGCTATAGCGACACTGAAATACTAAGTTGTGCTGAAGGTGACCGTCCTTATGGACCCTCTCTTTATCTCTTATCATAACCCATCACGCATACACACATCGCCCAAGGTTCAGTCTTTCGTTTGTTATTTCAGCCTGACCCCAGCGGAAAGTGAGGCCAGGGCAACAGGATCTCCTCCTGATAAGAGTCTTTATAACCAGGCTCCCTGCAGAACAACACACGCCTCTCCATACACACCAACTCTGATACCAGTGGAGAAAATGAAAAGAAGACGGAGAGCAGAGGAGAGAGGACAAGGCCAACTCATCACATTTCCCTCTTTTGCCTTTCAAGCTGAATGAGCACACTGACTAGTTTAATATTTTGGGTAATTTAGTTTTTGAATACAAAATGATTTTTGCATCAAATGATCCTTGCACGAGGAAGAATCAGTGTAGGGGAATAGTTCACCCCCCAAAATTAATAATATTTACTTATCTTTACTCAGTCCAAGTGTTTATAATCCTGTATTATTATTATTATTACACGATATCCAATATATAATATGTTGTCTTATATATATGAACTGTATGGTGTATACTATCAGGCTCAATAAATAATTAAAAGCAACACACCAAATATATTTTATACAACTACACTACTATTCAAAAGTTTGGGGTATGTACAATTTTGTAATGTTTTTGTAATGAACTTTTTTTATTCTCACCATTTATTTGATCAAAATACAGTAATATTATGAAACATTAATGCAGTTTAAAACAAATATTTTTTAATGTAATATAATTTAAATGTAATTTATTCCTGTAATTATTTCAGCATCATTACTACAGTCTTCAGTGTCGCATGATCCTTCAGAAAGAATTTGAATGATGTGGTGCTTTAGATACATTTCTTATTATTGTCAATCCTGAAAACAGTTGTGCTGCTAAAAACAATTGTGGAAACTTTGATGCATTCTATTTTTTGATAAATAGAAAAACAGCATTTATTTGAAATGTATTTTTTAATAAAAGTATTTACTGTCACTTTTGACCAATATAAGGGTCCTTGGTGAATAAAAGTATTAATTTAATATGATACATTGCTGGCGGCTTTGCACAACAACTAGAGTCATACTTCATGACTCGAGTTTCATGTGACATGCGGATGCCTTGTGTGCTGATAGATGTGGCAGCTTTGTGAAGATCTTTGTTTTCTCACCTTCTTGGTGCCGTACATGACTTCAAGGAAGCGTTGCTCTGCATCTTGGAACCTCTGGTCTAAGATGGACACCATTTTCCGCACCACTTTCATGATCATGTAGTTATTCAAGACACTGGGGGAGACACATTAGCTTTGATCTTAGCTAACAGACAATTTCACAAAGGAGAATGTGATTTTTATACAGGTCTGTACAAATACCCATTTTCCACCAACACGGTTCCGGTGTGGGTTCCCGAGGCAGAGAAATACTGACGCTGTTGAGCAATCGAATAACATTGCTCTTTATATTTAAATATAAAACTATGCTCGCGAAAGAGACTCAACGTGCGAGAGAGAGAGAGAGTAAATCAACTATTTCAGTTTCAATTTATCTCCGAAAAGGCCAGATGAGAGTACCGGTCGATTATCAAGCTGCCGGTTCACTAGAATCACTCCCGGTACTGTGAACGGCAAAACAGAAGAGCAGCACTGCCTGCACAAACAATGCGCAATGTTGTTTAGGCTGGTTATAGTCAAGTAATCAACACATTGCAGCATTACGTCAGCGTGCGGGCGGTTTGAGACAGGCTCCTGGCTCTGACCCACTCTGTTGGAAAATGGGTAATGGTCTTGACGGCTAACTCTGGCTAATGTTGGTTTACCTCTTGTTGGCGTTGCTGATGAGCTCAGAGACTTTCTGGAGGTACTCTTTAGCGTATACAACCACCGGTTCAGAGTCATTTAGGGCAACAGGGGCGAACACTGCAGAGAGGAAAGGAATCCAATCTACTGCCGGTGCCAATGTCTAAAGCACAGACACAAACACATGACTGATATCCCAGCTCACATGCAAAAACATCATTTGACTTATGAAAGAATCCTTTATGTCTTCAGCAAAGGAAATGTTCTGAAATTTTTACTCCCATTTTAATAATCACAACATTTGAGAATATGTTGAGTGATTCTCAACCAGTTTTGTTTCAGGAGGAACCAGATTTTCAACTGGACACCATAACAACTTCACAACCATATGAAACATTACTAACATGGCATATACTACTGTTCAAAAGTTATGGGTCATTATGATTTTTTTTTAAAGAAATGTATACGTTATTCAGTAAGGATGTATTAAAGTAATCAAAAAATGCAGTAAAGACTGCAGAAAAGTATTATTTTTCAACAAAAAAAAACTATTTCAAATAATTACTGAATTCTATTTATCCAAAAAAAAAAAACATTTCATGGTATGCAGCACAAATGTTTCTTGAAATTTCAGCTTTGCCATTACAGGAATAAATTACATTTTAAAATACATTACAACAGAAACCAGTTAATTTAAATACTAATAATATTTCACAGTAATACTGATTTACAGTATTTTTGATTGTTTTACACGAGAGACTACTTTCAAAAACCTGAAAAAAAAATCGTAATGACCACAAACTTTAAAACGGTAGTAAACGCTGAACAGAAACACTGATAACTTTTCATAATTTTTCAGTACAAAACTTGTAGTAATTTGTAGTCGCTATAAATGTTTATCGATTGTCAGGATAAACATTGTTAAATTGTTCAATTTAACTAATTTAACCAATTGACAGAGTTTAGTCTGCAACAGCAAAATTATGGAAAACATTTAGTCCTCCATTGTAATATTTTTCAATCATAACTATGCATTTAATTATTAGCCTTTCCATTTACGACCCTATCAGAACAGACCTGTGACCATTTTTGGGTCATGACCCAGCAGTAAAGAACCACAGATTTCAGTAGTAGAGTAACCACGCAGTACTCACAGCTAACTCTTTGGCTTGGATTTTATGGTAAATTTTCATCTCGTCACGTCGATTTTCCTGAGGGACCGTGATGTTTGCCAGGGCCGTTTCAAAGTCTATGATCTCCAACATCATCTTTTGAGAGGTCTCCTCTGATCCACCCAAAAGAATCCCGAGCTCCACCAAGAAGTTCAAATATGCTTTTAAATACTAAAGAAGGAATAACAACACAAGCTGTAGACCACGGCAAAGCACTACCAACGTTCATGAACAACATTGGGTCTTTTTGTTTACCTTTTCATTGGCTGTCTTATTGAGATAGTATTCCCTAGAGGGAAGTCCCAATCCTGACTGATCCACCTGTGGAAAAATCAACAAGGGGAATCAACAAGCTAAGCTACAGTGACATGCATCATGATAAATAGCATACTATAATATATTCTAACAGCTGTTATAAATCAAAATATGGTATCTAGAAAAGTGAGGAGTTTCCCCCATGACATTTAAGAATCCATGTTATGGTGATAAAAAACATATCCATAAGTGTTCCCACCTGGATGATGTTGCTGTTGGAGCTTTTTGAGTCTGTGCTGACAAAAACAGTGAAAAAGGGGGAGGTTCGGAAGTTGGCTGACACAGTGCGTAAAACCTCCTGGAAGTTATCTTTCTCCCACGGGTCTTTCAAGCCCCAACCTCCTGTCTGGAAAAACAAAGTTCTGTTATTAAGAATTATATCCCAGAATAAGAGAAAAGGCAGGTTTTCATTAAGGCTGATATATTTACAACAGATCTTTTGAGTTTCATATTGTTAAATAAGGTGACTGGGTTTGTTTATGTATCTAAGGTCACCTGATTGATGAGATCCTGAAGTGGTTTTGCCCCAAGCTCTTCGATTTTGCTCTCGTTCATACAAGCTTGGTAATACCACTGGGCTTTTTCCTCCGCTTTGGTCAGGCTCTTCATGCTGGTATTCTCTAAATTCAACAAATGAAGAAAAATGAAATGACAAGTACCTTTAAAGCGAAGTGAAACGAAGCCTATAAAGTTGGTAGGAGCCTTTCAGGATAGAACTTCATGCTTTTTTTATACAGCAGGGCCCAAAACCCTGAGACCCCATTGAAAATCCAGGATTCAAAATCCAATTAAGAACATAAGAGGACGTGATGACGTCGTAAAAAT
Source organism: Chrosomus eos (assembly GCA_036326025.1). Classification (NCBI taxonomy): domain Eukaryota; kingdom Metazoa; phylum Chordata; class Actinopteri; order Cypriniformes; family Leuciscidae; genus Chrosomus; species Chrosomus eos. Next base: position 12,033,943 of record CM070839.1, on the reverse strand, counting down.
GGTTTCATATACAGTATATCAGGCCATAATTTGTGGTGATGATATCCCTGAACTGCATTTCTTACCTAATAAGTTCTTCATGACGGCCATGTTGTGTTCCCACAGGTTGCTGAAAGGACCCCAGCGGGACTTGCCCTCAGGCAGCGGGTTTTTCCTCATCCAGCCCCCGCATGCAAAGTTGTAGAAATCCTGGCAGGGGTCCACCGACCGATCGAGGGACCCCATAACTGTACTTGCCACACTAACACAAGGCTCTGACAGGCACATTCCAGGATGAGCTGTTAAAAACAATATAAGTATATAAATATACTGCTGTATCCATTACATTATGCCTTATATGTGCCAAAAAGATTAGAAAGACTTCCCGATGTCTCTTTCACTCAGCATATCTTTCACTAGGGTAATCATAAATGAAGTGCAGTACTGGCTCAATGCATGATAAAACTAAAATATACATCCCCACTGCAATTACATGAAAAGCTAAATCAAAAAGTAAAGCGCTACACTTTCGGTGGAGTACCTCATACTGCATTCAAGTTGCACGTCATAAATATGCTTGTCTCTTTGAGGAAGATCCCAGGACATGAGCCCATCTGGAACTATTCACTTGTCAGTGGCTAATGCCAAAATGTGGTTCCTGAGAAAAGGACTGTATTTATTCAGAATCCTGATCAAATGGCCACGCAATGAGTCTCCATCAGTGACCTGTGAAAGCTACAACGATTAAACCCAGGAGATCACACTATTGTGTTTTCTCTTTATAAAAATACTAAATCTGACTGTCAAAAAAAGACATTGAAAACTACACTTTGTTTTCACTTTGGCTTTGAGACTGGGCATGAGTCCAGTAAATGAGGTTATGCAACTATTATGTTTAATATTGAAAATAATTTTGCACTGATTTTATTTGGCTTGAGGCGAATGCAGCTACAACAGAAAAAAAACATTTGGCCCAAAAAGATGTGTCCTTAGCTCCTAATCTGGAGAGATAAGGCCAAGAAACTATAGGCCTGACAGAGGATGAGGACATTAGAGGTAAACAGTCTGGAAAAAAGTTTTTGTTCTTTTATACAGTGATTGTCATGCTCGGCAACATGATGCTAATAGCAGAATGGCATCAGTTCACTTGAATAATAACTTTGACTGCATAAAATGATAAAGCTTCTTATAAAGGTTCAAGCTATGATCTAGACATATAAACAAAGTATTAATCTGATATAAAACGAAGGGCTATATCTCGTAACAACCGCAGGTTTGTACGTAAGCTGATATTTTCAAATAATATTATATACACAGTATACAAAGTGTTATATAATTATTATATATATATATATTTTTATATACATTTACTCAGTTATATATAGTATTATAAACACATTATAATAAGTAATATTTCTTTGCTTATACCTTCAAAAGCGCTAACACCCTGTTGGTGTTTATGTAATATTTGTACCATCAACTGAAAGGATCTAGTCACTCACATTCTTTATAGCGCAGACCCAAAGACACAATGCAGATGAACAGGGCCACGGACAGAGCGCACACGATGACCACTAGTTTCCTCTCAACATGGGTTTTCTCCGCCCAGCACCGGAGACTAACACCACGCTGCAGCCCGACCTGATAATCACATACATAATCAGAGAATAAGGGTTAAGACTGAAATAACTATCCCTTCAAATCAGCAATGATACATAGATGACGCAAATAACACTGAAACCTGTTCCAAAGGAGTGATCATTGACAAAGAATCAATCCTCCAGGGTGAGAATATCATTTGTGTTGCTTAATGAAAGTGATACCTATTTAATCTGGTACTGGTAAATATTGGTATAACATGGTACAGGTTTAATTTCAGGTTTTATATAATATTTCATGGGAAAATGATATATGATCATGTCCAACAACAATATTAAACTTTGGTGGGACCAAATATAATTGTGCCAATTCAAAACACAGATCATATTCCGACCACAAAAAATGATTCCTGAAAGGATGATCATGCAAGTTGTGTAACAAAACTATGAGCTTCAAATTTCTGCTTTTAAACCCTCTGGAACGCTGGCCTGCTTTACTTTCAAAGTAAGTGTATTACTGTAACCACAATTATTTTTTGTGGTAATCGACAGCATAGCACAGATGCCGTCCACAGACAATAACTGGTATTGAAACCAGGAACAGCAATCAGCATCGGGTTAAGCATTAAATACGTAGGAGAGAAACTAACCCACAAAAACACAGTGATAAACTTCCTACTTTCTAGGAAAGGCTCTCTTCTAGGAAAGACTGCCAAGTCTGAACACTGTTCTGCCAAACACAGTGCAATTCAAAACCTAACCGCTGGAAAGAAATATTCATAACTAGATCTTTTTAATATCTCAAATGTTTTTCTCAGGCAGTAATGACATCAAATGAAGCCTTTAGCATTGAAATTCGCACGGCTCCTTTAGTTTATTTCAATAACCCAAACTGTAGTTTTAGATAGCAAAGTCAAAAGAATTTCATTGTATACCTCCTATGCAAAATTATGCAAAAGACCATGCAATCCACATTATAGACATATTAACTGTTCAAAAGTTTGGGCTATGAACTTCGTGCTTTAAACTTTTCCTCTGATTGATTTTATTTTCATTTAGATTCTGTACTGATCAAATAAGGCTTGAGGGTTTCATAATTGATCATCTCTTGGCAGAAGAGGTGCAAAATAAACTTAATAAATTATCTCTGTAATACCAATCAGATTAAGTCCTACTGAGCTCACAGAGTTCAAAAGTTACTTTCAGTGGCCAACTGCCCAACTGTGCAATTACTCAGCTAAGTTTGGATGCATGCCAGGTAACATGCATGTTCGTATGTTTTGTGTGGCTTCAATGAGCACTAATGCCAAACTCAGGTCTTTCTCCCAAAGAGAGCAGAGGGAGAAAGTAAAACAAAGACAGTGAAATGTTTTTAATAAAGGCACCCAGAACATTTAATACTCTCGATGATCCAGAGAAAATGTTTTAGTAACGGTCAAAGGATAATGAATTTCTGGTTCGAGAAACAAAAGACCAGAAAATATTTGGACTTCCACTTGTTTAACTTCGAAATGAAAAGATTACTAAAAAAATATGACAGAATTCTATTTTTTACTTTAAAGTGTAATAATTTCACAATATTACAAATTTTGCTGAATTTATAATCAAATAAATACCTTCCAAATCTAAATGTTCATGCACATTGTTTTACTTGAGCTCAATGCAAAGCAAAATATGAGTTATCATTTGTATTGACTTTTACAAAAAAACAATGGTGTACTTATTAAATGTAAACAGAAGTGTAAGGCGTATTCACACAACACAATAGAAGAAGCACTTCTGGGGAAAAAAAAAGCTTCTAACAGTATAAGAAGAAAGTTGGGTAACGCTTCCTTTTACAGTCCAGTTACCCATGTAAATACTATGTACTTATTTTAGTAACTACAATTACTGTACTGTACTGTAAGTACTGTACTGTAAAAGGAAGCGTTACCGAAAGTTGTATACAACAGTGCTAACACACAGCGGATGTTTGAAATGAAAGGCACGAGGAAGTAACTTGGTAAAGACGTTTGGTAAAGAATCAGGCAAACGGATCACTAGTTTTCTCAATACACATACATCAAGAAGCATAAGTTATAAAAAAGTTAAAGACATTAACTCTCACCGGCATGGTAGATGTTTGGTAGATTCCATCGGAGCCGGTGTCCAACAGCTCCTCTTCATCCAGTGTGGCCCGTTTGTAACTAGACATCTGAAAGGTCAAATGAAGAATAGATTCCCTCAGTGATTCCATAACTAAACCAAATCTCCTCGTCCAAGGGTGTTTCAGCAGCTTTTGGGAATCCTGGGAATGTTTACTCTTGTGAGTTCCATCAGGAGAAGGTTATGAAGCTAGTCGTCCCCAAGGACTAGAGGAGGCTCTCTCTGCTCAGCGTGTCAGAATGTGTGAAAGGGGTTTCCTCTTCCACCCCCTGCTTTCACCTCCTCCCAAGCCAAATTTACAACCCCCCAACGTCAGCTACACCTATGAAATGAGCTCCAAAGCATGGTCAGCTCGGTCTTCACAACAAACATGTGTTAGGAGATTTCAAGACCTTCTCAGCTTTCCTTAGAGCAGCCCTCCTAGTTAGGAATCCAAAACAAGGGATTCATGTGAAGCTTGAGCTCCTTCCAGCCTGCGACAACACTAGCGTCACCATAAAGGCAGGAACTTGTGAAAAACAGGAAGAAGAGAGAACCTTGGTGAACGTACGTGAGGGTGTAGTATACGCATGTAAGAGAGAGAATGTGTGCATTCCACAATGCTTTCATTTAGAACTGGGAGGGAACTGTGAGAGGTGAGTTCCCACCCTCTTTCAATCCAACCAATAGGACTTTCTAGGACAGAGGGCGGGACTTGTACAAGGTCACGCCTATTATATGTTCTTCAGATGCCTAGATTAGAATAGTCAGATTTTGCTGTCCCAGTCTGAACTATATACATATATATATATATATTATATACACACACACAAGCATGCATGTGTATTTTTTATTATTAAATTCCATATCCTTTATGATCAAATTGTTTATTTTTTGAAAATATGTCATGACATTACTGAGAGCATATTTAAATGAAATACTAAAGAAATATTAATAAATATAAAAATATTTTACATTATACGTCAATTCCTCACATTATTTTTTAGATTATTTAATATAATAATACAATTATTTTACTATTATTTAATATTAAAGTATTTAAAAATGTTTTTGATTCCTCTTTTTCACTCCAGTGACTTTGCCTTTGTTGTCATTATATTTATTTGGGGGCTTTTTTATCATTAAGTTAATTAATTGGCATAATATTTGATTCATTTAATGAAAAGATTTCAGACATGAAGAAAATGCATATTTTTGGCTGCATGAAAGACCAATTGTCTTTTGTCTTGTCGAAGCCAATAGTCTATGAGGCCTCTGTGGCATCTGAACAGCTCGAGTCAGCAGTGGTACTCAAACGGCAAACAAATATGTTCACTTTCAGCCAAACCCCATTTCAACCAGGCACATTAAACACAGAGTTTCAGTCCTTCTAAGGAACTGTAAAATATTAACCACAACATGACCAGTCCAAACAGAATCACACCCAGGGATGCACAGTTGTCATATAGTACAGAATTTTTTGGCCAGACGTACTTCTCACGACCTCAAAAGTCCTGTCATTTGATGACCCTGACAGGGCGGGAGATTAACAAATGAGGTTACTGACAGAAAGGGCTGAATTTCTTCCAACTCGGGAAGCACAAGTCTTTCTGGCATTTACAGAAAACATATTATGGGCTTATTTTGTCATGTCATTTGGATACTATGAGACACAGTTTGAACTAAAATGATTCTTTCATCTAATTCAGAATACTTTATTGTATGTATAATATATATATATAATATATATATATATATATATATATATATATATATATATATATATATATATATATATATATATATATATATATATATATATATATATATATATGTATAGACAAAAGCTTCAAGATTTTTTAGCTCTCCCAACCTAATGTCACACCCATACTTAAATCATCCATATAATCATATAATAAATTATTCTTTATATATTTTTGTTGCAGCAAAATGTGAAACCTATTAATACAATTTTAACTCTGATATGTATGTGTAAAAAAAATAACAATATATAAAATTTAAGAAAGAAAAATGTCAGACGTCAGACTGACCAAATGTTTGGTTTGTAATATTGATAAATGTATATATTTCCCATAATTTAAACAAAAATAACAGTTTGGTAATTTTTCTTACAATCACTTTGGTAAAATGTTTGAATGGTATGGACATCGAGAAAATGGAGTAAGACTATTTATTTGTCGTCCCATTTGCGGTGTTGTGGAAAGGGTTCAAGTCATGTCACTTCCTGTGTTTTATGGGCTACTTCAGGCATAATTCTGTCCAAAGACAGACTCATAGACACTTTCCTGGCTGGTCTGCCCCAGCAGATGTACAGACATGTAGATGTAGCAGCCAGCAATGACAATGGAGTCTTCCCTTTACGTCTTTTTCCAATGACATGACTCACTGAAAGTTTGACTGGAGGCTCAGAAACCTGCCTGTATCCGGTCTAGGGCTTTGGCTTCAGGGTTTTCTCAACCATCTGTCGGCCTCAGGTCGAAACAACGCGCAGGTGTACAGAATAGCTTGAGTGCTGATTCTATCAACAGTGATGATGGATTCATAGCCTCTTTCCTATAACCTGCCCTGCTTTAGTATTTACACAAAGCTGATCTGGGATCAATTCCTCATTTTCCATGCACATAAAGAATGTGATTTGGTCAAAGGAAAATCACACAGTGTAAATGACACAATACAAAATATGCCCAGATTCCCGTACTAAGTCTCAAATGCTGGCTTTCAGTGAGGCAGTAAACCACAGCTATGAGTCAGAAATTCGCCACTGATCTTGTGAACCGTCCAATTGTTTAAGGCACGAAAGCATTTCCCTGGTATGACTAAAGCATTTGTTTGTCCCAGTGTTAATATGTGAAAGCATATGCAAGCTATTTGAGAGTATGTGTGAGAGAGAAAGCACATTTCATTCCACATCAGAACCTGTGACATGGATGTGGACTAATTCCTGTTCACATGCCAATTTATAACACATATTTTCACATAAATAATTCTACATAATTCATATAATATAAAAAAAAGGTGTTTATTTTTATGCAAAGCAGTAGAAGCGTGTTTGATACTTGGTAACTCTGACACATGATCTGAGTGTTGTGATGCATTATTTGAGGTATTTTCCTGGTGGTAAGAGTGTCATCCTGCACCCCATTAATACTTTCAGTAGCAACTAGCAAGCGTTTCATTTACGATCTCAAATTACACTCGGCTCAGACACTAACATTTTGGGGACTGTGATCTGAAGTCAAATTATCTGACAGGAGTTTAAAGCAGGTTAGATGGTTTCTTTTTGTCAGTTGACAAAAACAAAACTTAAATATTTACTTTCAGTAGCCTAGTGCATGAGATTTTATGTTAATATTTCAATGCTTTAACTACATTCACAGTTCTCTGGTGTTGGTTAATAGTCACAAGACATGACATGCAGGTATACTTTAAAATATTTCATCTTTATTTAGTAAGTATTTTATTTTAATTGTTTTTTATTTAAAAACATTCATATATATATATATATAATATATATAATATATATTACTTAATTTTAAGGTTATCATCAACTCACAAACACTCAGTAGTTCAATCACAAACACCAGTGGAAAAAAAAAGAGAAAATTCTGTCATAATTGACTCACCCTTATGTCCTTCCAAAGCTATGTGATTTTCCTTTTTCTGTGGGATATAAAAGATTTTATTTGTCCATTCAGTGGAAGTCAATGGTAACCAAAACAGATTCTTTACCAACATTCCTTAAAATTGTGTTCCAAAGAAGAAAGTAAGTCAAACCAGTTTGAAACAACATGAGGGTGGTAAATGATGACAGAATTTTTGTCCATTTTTGGGGGGGGGGGGTCCTTGTACAGTCTGGCTCCCTCTGATCCATTTTAACCAAACAAACCATCACACATGTCAAATTTCATTTAAACAGAAACAGTAAGGACATAATGATGTGTTATTAAATGTAGGAACCCATCCGAATCAAGGAGGGTTATGAAGACGGAAATATACAGACGAGAGGACCAACAACAACATGCTGATCTCCGCTCTGGAACATATGACAACATGAAGTCTCATGATAACGACAAAGGTCACAACTTCTGGTGTCAGAGATTACCCGGGGCTGTCTTCCTTTCTAGAATTACACTACACATAAAAACTTCAACCATTGGACAACTTAATCTCAAGAGGAAATGGTCCAAGACATGCCTAAACATGATGTCAATAGTCAATGTAAATCTTGTAATCAGTGTCTGGATTTAGGCCATTAGTATAACCATAGGCCTACTTGCTGTTAATTGATCAACAGTAGCCTAAATATTACATTTAATATAAACCAGTAAAATTATGTATGGCCTTGATGCACGCTGCTCATATGGCATTCTAAGCAATATGTACATCAACATTAAACTTAATATTTTTATTTAAATAACATAAGACGTTACAGCCAGACCGTACAGCCCTGGTGCAGTTGTGACTTTGTTGCCCTACGGAAAACCGCATGATGAATTCTAGGTAATAAGTAACTATGTTCAAACTAATGCAGCAGTAATGTGACTTAAAAGTATTAGAACAAAGTGATTACCATTATCAACAGGAACTATTATACAATATTAGTTTCCAGATAGGCACACAATCTTTAACCTGATCTGTCTTTATGACAGAAAGACTCACAGGTATAAGCTCTAATAATAAAGATAGAAAGACGAGACATGTAGCCTACTGATATATAATGTTACATTTATACAACTCTACCTACTGTAGTCAAATTCATATGGCAAAATATACAACATTCTTTAAGCTAATTCGGCAATGAAGTAACATGCCAGCATTTGTTATTATGACAAACAAAAGTTTCGTTTACTTACCATATGTTTAGGCGCGCGCCTCTCTCTCTCTCCTCTCTCTCTCTCTCTCTCTCTCTCTCTCCTCTCTCTCTCTCTCTCTCTCTCTCTCTCTCTCTCTCTCTCTCTCTCTCTCTCTCTCTCTCTCTCTTTCTTCCTATGCAGAAGTCCACTTTCTGGTGTGATTAGCCAACTATATTAGATATATTTTTCGGTTGTAACAAACGACTCCAAGCCAGTATTCCCGTTGACTCGACATTGCGTGCCGTACACACCACACGAATATACACTGCGAGATAGTAGGCTACCCGTCGGGATTATAGTAACTTCAGTCAACCAGTCAAATTCCAAAGCAGGTTCCCACTTTCTACTTCTGACCAATTGCATTTTAGCTGTGGGCGGGTCTTTGATGACCGCCCAGCACTGAAAACAGGGTCGATGGGCACCTACAGAATGAATTTTTTTTTTTTTAATGAACCTCTTGTCAGGTAGTGCCACAGTTGCATCATGATATATTTTTTTACAATAATCTAATTACAACCATAAATGCGTGTGGCAGATTCTGTTCTCATTAAAAGTTAACTATAATGTAGCCTACCTTTTCTTTATTTATTAGTAGGCTATTGTTATTAGAATAAATAGACATACGAAAAATGTTTAGCTTTAACAGTAATTCAGTCAAGGCACAATCTGATCTGCTCAGTGATTCGAATCTTTTGAATCAATTCACTAACAAGATTCAAGCATGGCAAACTAATATAAGCCTTTTGAGCAGTGAGTCCCCGGGCACTGCAGCAATATGGCTGCCCTCGGCTCCAGGTGTCTGTATCCACGGTTTGCAGTGTGTGTGTGTGTGTGTTCACTACTTACTGCTCCTAATGTGTGCACTTACTTGGATGGGTTAAATGCAGAGGACCAATTCTAAGTAGGGTTACCATTTGGCCTTCTGAGTATGGGTTACCACACTTGCCTTCACATCATGTCACTTTCACTGAATCATGATTTAAGCAATACACTAGAAACAAGTCACAAACAAGTTGTTTTGTTCTTTATTAAAATATGTGAACCCATTAGATTACAGAACCAGTAAATCTATACTCCAAAACAATTGTTCATAACCATTTCCACACAAATGCCATGGCAGAACTATTCTTTTTTCATCAATGTCAACTTGTCAACCTTGTCAAAGTTCGGGAGGAGCACGTTCAGATAATTAACACGGGTAAAGAGAACCAATCAATGATAAGAGGTCCATTGACAGTTTAGCAACATCCCTACACCAACACTTTTCCATGACTGAGGTGTCATCTGCAAACTTCAGAAGCTGGACTGAGGCATTTTTGGAGGTGCAGTCAATTTTTTACAGCGAGAAGAGCAGTGGGGAGTGAGCACCAGTGCTGATTGTAAGGGTCCTGGATGTGAGTTTCCCCAGTCTCACTAGCTGCTGCCTATACCTGTCAGAAGGCTGGTGATCCACGAGAAACTGGGTCAGTTTGTAGATCTGGTCTGATGGTGTTGAAAGCCAAACTGAAGTCCACAAATAACATCCTTGCATAAGCCAGGTCTGTCGAGATGTTGCAGGATATGCAGTCCCATGTTGACTGCATCATCCACAGACCTGTAGGCAAACTGAAGAGGATCCAGCAAGGGTCTAGTGATGTATTTCAGCAAGGCCTACACCAGTCTCTCAAATGAATTCATGACCACAAATGTGAGAGCGACAGGTCATGATAGTGGAACATTTGAAGCAGCAGGGAACTTCACAGTGCTCCAGTGATCTGTTGAAGATCTTGAGATTGGGGCCAGTTTGTCAGCGCAGACTTTTAAACAGGCAGGTGAAACATTGCCTGAAGTTGTCCTGGTCTTCTTTTTATGAAAACCCGGCTTACGTCCTCCACTGCAGGTTAAATAGCAGTAGGGGGGTTGCAGGTGGTGTTGGTATATCTATGAAGTGCAGATCAGAGCTGGTGTGGGGTGTGAGACTGGGCTTTTCAAACCTACAATAAAACAAATTCAGATCCTCAGCCAGTTGTTGATTCTCCAGATCGTGGGGGCATTTTCTTGTACTTCCTCAGACCTGTCCAGAGTCCAGACTGATGCTGGGTCATTGGCTGAGAACTGTTTTTGCAGCTTTTCAGAGTATCTTATTTTAGCCTCCTTTGTTAGTCTGTTTCTGACCTGAAGATTTTATCACCACTTCTGTAAGCAGAAGTGCTTACAGAAGTGCCAACTTCTTTGGCCTGATGAAGCTATTTGAGTTTCCCAGCACAACATTGTTTATCATTATTCAATGATAAGAAGTTTTGATAGGAATGCATGTATCCCCACAGAAACTGTTATATGATGTTATGGTATCTGTGAGCTCATCCAGATTGGTGGCTGCAGCTTCAAAAACACTCTAATCAGTGCAAACGAAGCAGGCTTGTAAATCCCGCTCTGCTTTATTCGCCTTATTACAGGTTTAGCTAATCTCAGTTTCTGCTTGTAGGTTGGTATAAGATGAACTAGACAGTGATCAGAGAGCCCCAAAGCTGCACATGGGACAGAGTGATATGCATTTTTTATTGTGGTGTGGTCCAGTAGGCTATATTACTGTCTCTGGTGGGACATATAACATGCTGTCTGAATTTTGGCAGTTCATGGGAGAGATTTGCTTTATTAAAATCCCCAAGAATTATTAAAAGAGAGTCTGGGTACATTTGATCCATTCTGTTTCAGAAGGCCCAACCAATGAAATGCTCCATCACAGTCATGCACTCGAACACTGGTTTCCTCTTAATGTCCATCTTTTTTCGAAAACAGGGAACCAAAATATCTACTGCTCTTAATATTTCCGCCATAGAAAGATATGTTAAAAGTAGTAGCCTATAATTGTAGGCTAGTATGCAGTTGCAAATTCAGCATCAGTCAATGCATTGGAATCAAATGGAATATTTGTTCACATAAATGATTAATTCATGAAGTAAATACCAAAAAAGAGATTATGAGGGAAAAAAACAGCTTTTATGCCTGGATTAGTACGAACTGTGCGATTACAGTTAGCCTGCTATTATTGGTAGCCTAACTAATTTTACGCAAAACCCTTAGGAAATGACCTCATCCTTCACGTGTAAACATGATGTCAATCTTTAAGTAGCCTATTTATCGCTAAAAATGCGCTGTTAAAGTTATTAGGAGGTTTATGGGGATTATTGTGAGTCTATAGACTTTTCACAGCTGGAAATCAGGGAAGCAAATGCCCACAGTACTGTAGGGTCAATGGCCAGCCGATTACCAGTCGTTAGACTTTCTGTGAGCGAGATAGTTCTCTGATGGGCAACACATTGTTGCGTTCATAGTGACATCTTGTGGTTAGAAAGTCAGGGTAGAAAGTTTAAAGGTAATGTAAGCTAAATGCAAGCCTTAGACACATCATTAGCACATTTTTTATTTGAAGATGTCTCTTGAGACCTTGTTGTTTGTGCTTACAGACTTGTGACATTTTTTTTTGCCTTAGAGAAACACTTATAATGAATTCTAGGTAGGTAGTGCACATTATGTTGCACATTTGTTGTTAGGCTGTTTTCTTTTTAAGCTTAGTTTAATTTTGTGATTTTTTTATTTTATTTTCTAAATTGCTGCGATAAAACTGAATTGCCTAAAACTTCTACGTTTTAGTGTTGTGTAGCTCTATTTGATACATCACTTGACCTTTATATATATATTTGTATAACGGTGAGTCGCTCTTCCAACTTTACTGCAATTAAACACATATCACTTTTATTATCTTTATATTTCATTGCAATCGATTCATTACTATTACACTGCTTAATTCTTAAGTGAATCTGCAATCTGGCATGTAGCCTATGCTGCTTTGACAATATTGTTGTTTAAAGCAAATAAAGAAATGCAGGAATGAAGGAGATATCTACGAGGTAAAATTAAAACTGCAAATCGAATCCTACATGATGTTCTTTTTCAAATCTAACGGCTCCTATCAACAGGAGGAGCTCGCGCTTCAGATAGCGCTATTATTAATAGTGGACTCGGGGGTCTCTCTCTCTCTCTCTCTCTTCTCTCTCTCTCTCCTCTCTCTCTCTCTCTCTCTCTCTCTTCTCTCTCTCTCTCTCTCTCTCTCTCTCTCTCTCCCTCTCTCTCTCTCTCTCTCTCTCTCTCTCTCTCTCTCTCTCTCTCTCTCTCTCTCTCTCTCTCTCTCTCTCTCTCTCTCTCTCTCTCTCTCTCTCTCTCTCTTCCTCTCTCTCTTCTCCTCTCTCTCTCTCTCTCTCTCTCTCTCTCCTGGGGCGTTGTGTAGCGTTATAAAAGCCCGAATAGAGAACTGTACGTGAACGTGAGTCCCGTGTTGCTGAAATCGCAGAGGTGCACGGATACAGCACACGAGCACAGGGGTGAGTAGGATCACTTTTTGCGCTGGTTATCTGCTGAATGACTCTGTTCATCCACCGCCTCGTGTGACTGGAGTTCTAATGACAACGCGGGGAAGAGTTGGGGAGTTGTGCTGTTATTCATTCAAACCATTCCAACAAGTTGCGTGGTGAATGATCTCAGTTTGTATAACGGTGAGTCGCTCTTCCAACTTTACTGCAATTAAACAATTGGCGATTCACAATGACTCGCTCCAGCGATGTGGCAAATGTTGATGGTTTTCCTGTTCTGTCAAGCGGTAATCGCGTGTTGGCACCCAATGGCTACATTCTATATGATCTCAAAAGATGAAAGGATGTAATTGAACAGAGAAATGTTTTCTGTGCATCACTGCACACGAGACACTGGTACATTGTAGAGTGGCAGGGATCTGTAAAGACATAGATTTAATGCATCTGACAAAGCAAGACAAAATATTGGTTAATGACAAATAAATGTCAGACATGAGATATGTTAAACAGAAGAAATGTAGGCTACTCATTCATGTTGGTTGCATACATCAATCAAGAAGCCTACTTTGTCCTTTCTTGCACAAAAAGACTTTCATTTTAAGGCAAAAACATTTGCTACAAATTTCATGTCAGGCATATGAAGATGTTTTTGGGCTTTCTCAATCTGACATGTTTCAACAAAAGTTGAAAATATGTGATAAAAAATACAACTTAAATGACCTTGACACCTTCCTGAAGGTCTGAAGGGGTCCTCTCTGTTTTATGGTGCCCTTGTCACATGACAGTATAATGGCTTCCTGCATGTTGGTTAGCCAAAATCACATTGACTTTGATTTAGTGGTCAGAAGTTTTTTCTTATATTTTAATGCTATTTTATAACACTTCATAACAAAATAAGTTGGCCTATTAAAACTATATTAATTAAAGAAGTGTATTTAAATAATTGTCTATATGAATTGCATTTTAATCTATTTATGAATAACGTAATAGTCTAAGTGCATGTTGGTCAGTCTAAAGAAAAAACAACATACTTTTTGAGGTTACATAGAGAGAGATGCATATGACTGAATATTACTCTTAATTTTTCATGTACACCAAGTATATTACACTTTATGTATATTAGATTGGAAATGGTTCATTAATGTATTCATTTATGCAATTTTAGGGCACACATTCCCTTTTCTGTACAGTTTTACCCTACTAAACCACAGAATTTTTTTCCTGGCTGATCTGAACAAATGGAATTACTATTGTAATTTGGAAACAATCCCAACTGGATAAAACATAAACAAAAAGCATCTAAGAATCAAATAAGATCATGTTTGATGAAAACCCTAAAAAATAGGATTTTTAGTTCAAGTAGGATCTTATTTGGATTTTTCAAGGATTTCAACAAGGATTCCTGTTTGATCTCATTATGATTGGTTCCAACTTGTGATACAAAAAATTCCTTTGGCATTCCTTTAGAAAGTTTGGATGAGGGATCAAACTGAGACAGGTCTATATGACATTCTGTCAGACTATGAATTCCAGCCTTGTGCCTCACTTTTGTCTTTCTCTGCTTTCTCATATTTGTGATTGTTGGCTACTAGAAAAGGTTACCTTGTCTATATCAGAGCATAACAGAATTAGAAGAAAAATAGAAACAGCATAAAGACAAAACAATGCGATGCAGGGACAGGAATAAAAGGTTTTGTTTTACAACTTCCTAAGTGCTTCCCAGACGTAATATGAGTTTGTGAGCTTTTTTATTGATCATGTGCCAAACTGATTTGTATGCACTGATACTAATGTAGTTGTAGATGTAACCAGTGTTGGGAGTAACGCGTTACAAAAGTAATGCATTACAGTAACATATTACTTTTTGCTGTAACGCAGTAGTGTAAGGCATTACTAATCAATTTTCAGTAATATTTTACTCGGTACATATTCAGTAAGGCTTGCGTTACAAGTTACAACAGACTTTTAGTTTTAATTGTAAAAACAAAAATATAGGCCTATATAGCCTACACAGCAAGACCGCGAGACATTAACAAATGAAAAATGCAAGTAGGCTAAATTACCTATTCGTGGTCAGTCAATAGCCGCCTGTGGTGTCCAAGTCTGTTAATAAAAACTATATGGCAGCGTCTGATATTTTTGTATAGCGATTTATTTTTTACAGGAGTGCCGTACGTGAGGTATGATTTCGGCCTCTGTGCTCGCGCTGGCCAGTGGAGAAGCGGCTAATGGTGAAGATGGCATGAAGAAGACTGCCATTCGCGAGATGGACGTATGCGCATTATAGGCTATTCGTTCTGTGTTTTCTTTCTAAACAGTTAGGCTATGTTTATGTGGTATTTTTCATGTTTTCATCACGCAATCATGTTTTTGATGCATGCGGTGGTGACGCGTTCATGTAAGGGTGCTGCGCTGCCGATAAAGCATCTAAAAGCTGTCACAAAGAACCGGCAAAAGCAATGATTATGAATATGTCAAATATAGCAAGGAGACATTTGAATTGTTTATTAAAAAAGTCAAGATGAAGTTGACGATGCTGACTCGCGATCTTCGCAGTAGGAGTGCACCAGAGAGAAATTCACATTTCTTTTCATAAGCAGAGAGCAGTCTGTTTTCTTTCGTTTTGAATTGTTCTGTTTTACACGTAGACATTTCAATATAGATATATTTTTCAGGTCCGTGAATAGGCTACCTTATACGCTGAGTTTCGGTTCATTTTTGAGTGAATTGTCCTCCGTGTCGTTATTATTTATAATTGTCTGCTATATTTAGCCTACTTCTTATTTATAAAATCCACGCAATAGCTGGATCAAACATTGATTAAAATTAAGATACAATTAATACAAAACGAAATTCACTTTAAAGAAAGGCTTTGTGTCTTCTGTGTAAGGTCTTTGTGAAAGTTTTAAAGCAGTCTTTTAGAGCCGCTTCAGAGCGCTCGCGTCCGTAACGGAGAACTGTCACGTCTGTAACATTGTTTTTCCTCATAAATGCAAACACGAAAAAATAAAATAAAATGAATATTTTATGTTCTGTGGAGACCCTTCTTCATCCGATTTGCGCAGTGTAATTCACAAAATTACAACAACAAAAATCGCTGCCTCCTAAAAGTTAAAGATTTTTTTTGTCACGCATGACTGTCTATTTCCCTAATATAAAATATAAAATGCATGTGTAGACTGATATTTTTCTAATGTCTGGACTCCTTTCAGGGAGGAGCCTATGGATAAACAGACGTTTCAATATTTTGGTATTAATGCATTTCCTGAGAATTTATTTTTCAAGTTTTGACAGCAAATGTCATGTCCATAACGCTGGAATTCCCAAATTTTAAATAATTTATCCTCAACTTGTTTTGTGGTGTAAGTCTACGTATTTTATAATGTTAAGTTAACTTCAAATAATACTAATAGCCTAGTAATTTAAAGATGTGGTAGCATTGGATCTGGACGGTATGGATAACTCTTGGAGTTGGAAGTGGTGTGTCAGGTAGGCTATGTGGATCTGAGTGTCGCGATTTCGGTTTCATATCGCATATTGTTAAAGCCCTAGTCATTTTAGAACGTTAAGTTCTACTTCTGTATAGTTATTTTGGTGAAAGTAACTTAAAAGTAATACAGGAGTAATGTAACGCATTACAATTCTGAGACAGTAATATTGTAAGGTAATGAATTACTTTTAAATAACAGTAACATGTAATATATAATGTATTCCAGTTTGGAAGTAACTTGCACAACACTGGATGTAACAATAGCACGATTAGAAAGCCCAGTGCATCCTCAGTTCTAAACTTGAGAACATTTAAAATTTCTGATCTTCCTTAAAAGGGTTTGTTGTTCAGAGAGAGTCATCAGCATAATTAGATAAATTTTGTTTTGTCGTGTTTACCAAGAAGTACAGCCTAATAAAATGATTATGTCAGTGTTTGATTTTCTGTGATCGAATGGCCTCTAGGATGTTAAGAGTTAAATGTAAATCATGTTACATGATGTGATCTAATGTTCCTGTTTATTAGAGCGATTGAGTTGCAGTTATGCCTTCAGGGGTTTACTGGCATTAACAAAACATGACAGGTTCTGACAAAACAATATAACTGATTTGTTGTGGGAAAATAGGATGCCACTCTAGGGTAGACATGAAATTGTATGTCCTACAGAAAGCATTGAGTTTGATAGGTCTGAATATATTATTCACTAATGTTCCTTTCTTTTTGTAAGATGAAGGCATGAAGGGAGATTGTCTCCATCAGTAATAATACTAATCTAATCCTCCTGAGCACATACTTGCAGCTCTAATTCGCGGTTGTAGTTCGGGCAAGTGTGCCGGAAGGAAATGTAGTTTTCTGTTTCTGTTTTGGATGCGATTTCTTCTTCCAAGAGAAGGACATCTCTACATTCAGATGCCATGAATCGAGAAGGAGTTTCTATTTTGTTGACAACTTTGTTCTCCGGTTTGCTGTTCCTTTGTGTTTTGGCACTGCTGTGTTTCTTCACCTGCAGACTAGCTTCAAGAGTACTGCCAGCTGGAGCCCCACTGCGTTTTTGACAGAGCTTGTGAATGAGCCTCAAGTCATGGTAAAAATCTTTCTGTATTGGAACTAGAACTAGGACAGGAACACAGGAAACAAATGTTCTGAATGACTTGGATTAGTGGTTGTTTGTTGGCCTCTTCTTGATTTTTAGGTTAGTGGTTTATTATCAAATACCAAAGGGTTTGGACCTATTTTGGTCCCTTACATCTTAACCCACCCTTAAACGTAACCATATCTTGAAACCTTGGGTTGCAACAGATTGAACTTGATCCGTGATCCCTACGGAGGACCAGACCCGGTGGTTCGGCATGCATGTGATTTGCGGATTAATTGCCAAGTTTAACCATATTAGAGTGCAAGTTTATCATTTGCACGTTTTTTTTTTGACAATTTACACATTTAAGTGATTTTAAACCAATCAGGTGCAAGGAGAGGCGATAGAAAACTTGATCGCTTGTTGTTATCTCTGCGCACAGCCGCACACACACCTGAAGCGCGCATAAACTGAGGCTCATCACCGAATTTATTGCGTCTCCTTGTGCTTGAACAGACACATACACAAAAAGTTATGTTAAAACCCACCTCTGCAGGTATTCTCATTTTTGCTGATCCAAAAAATGATCCGATCCCTGACTCAAAAACAGTAATATGATCCAAATCGTTTATTGATCCTTTGCACCACTATTGAAGCCTGTCACTAAATTGTTTCGCAATACAACTTGAACACAATAAGTAGCATTGTATACTATGGAAATATAATCTTAAAAGACAGTGTAATAACAATTGACCAAGTTCTCTCCTCTTTGATGGGAGTCAAGTGTATACAGTAAGTGATATTGATTTAATCTTAGTTCTTGAAACCAGATCGGGCTCAAAATCTTCGATAATATTGTGAAACCCTTGAAACTTTTAAAATTCTTTGAGATAGGTCTGCTGGAGTTTCACAACCAGGGATAATTTTCTGTTCTGATCTAAAGATGCCACCTAAATATTTTTAGCTCATTGCCAGGTGTAAGTTTCTGTAATGTTTTAGATGCTTTTGTTTAAGTGGTCACTTCTAAGGCTGTATGTAAAGTCCACACCTTTAAGGATTGCCCATCAGATGCCTATAAAATACAGCTCCTTTAGTTAGACTTGATGACTGCAGCTACCAACAACTCAATAAAGAATCCTTCTGAAGATACAACAGAGTCTCCTGACCTTCACGTCTGAGTTTCCTACAATACCTAACAATTTTGATGTAAGTACATAGTAGTTAATGACACCTAAAGTGTCACCAAAGCGGTTATGCAAACGCTGCTATAGCTGTACATTTCAATGCTTTACGTGGCTTTTTTCCAGTTTTACAAATGTAAACAAGCTCCAGCATGGGCAATGTATAGATTGATTGAATGTATGGCTTTGATGTTGATTGACGTTTTCTGCGCAATGACCAAAGACCTCATTAAGAGGATGTGAAGTAAGCTGAGGAATTGTGTGTTCGTAATAGAAATCGTGCGGTCCTGTGCCTGAGAACCGAGGTGTCCAGTTAATCAGCTTTGTCATGGCTATTAAAGCACTGTGTGCAATGGCACTCAATCCCATTAAAGTGACCTTGACTAAAGAGTAGAAGACAGAGAGGTTTAATACTAATGCAGGTGTGAACTTTTACTCAAATTAATGTTCAAAATATGGCACTAAATGATTGTTTGTATCAGTTTTTGTGACATACATTCCAAGCTGAAATATCTGTCTTATTATTTCAGTTGTTTTTGCACATGAATATAATATTATAATGGAAAAAACAAGTCTTGGGATGGTAAATAGTGGTTTGCTGTGCTTAATGCTAGATGAAGTGTGTCATTTCCCTCACCAAACGTAACGGCAACAATAATGATTGTTTTCAAATCAAGGAGGTCTATAATAGCTGGACTCTGGAGAAAGCAAGCTCAATATTATTATGTTAGACCGCTCTAACAAAAAAACTGACACAGAGCTCAATTCAGAATATGAACGGCTTACAGTACTTGTAGTTATCTCTGAACTTTAAATTGGGAATAGAAGAAATATTTTAGCATTGACTAAAAATTTTTCACTGCAGATTTTAGCGTCTTCTGAGATCCTTGGAACGTGAGTTTTTCTGCAAACGGTGACAAAATGAAGGTCGCTGCACTCCTTATCCTCGGTTGCCTGGTTTGGGAAGGTTTGGCAAAGCCTCAGTTTCCAGGTCAGTTAAGATACTTTTTGTTTATTGGCCTTTTGCCTGTATAAGATAGGACAATTGCACATTTTTATACTTTTTCTCTGCAATGATAAGCATTTTGTCTTTTTAAAATTGAACAAGATGCGTATTATAGAAGGGGTGCTAAATCCTGTTCCTGGATATTTAACTTTCAGGAAAGTGTACGTCTAACCCAAATCAAATACTGCTGAACCAGCTAGTCAAGATCTGGAAAACTTCAGGATAATTACAAACATTTGTGTTGGAGCAGGTTTAGAACGAAACTCTTTAGAACGAAGCCCTGCCTTATAGTTTGTCATAGTGTTAGATGAATGCTTCATAAACAGCGTAATACAATCTTAAGCCAGGTTTATTAAACTGAAGGTTTAACAGTCTTCTTTTTGACCTTGCTCCAAGTATGGGCATAGAATAAAACTCATTTCAAATGTACGTTAGCTTCTACAAGAAGATTTGACCCTTGGGTCAGATGGTCCCAGATATGTTCATTTACGTGATTGTGGGTTTAAGAAGCTTATGTGGTTTAAGATATGCATAAAATAGAAATTTAGTTGTTGTTCTTGTCCAGCATTTGTTATATAATCAGCTCAGTTTAGTTTAGAGAGAGATAGCACACTCATCATCCCTAAATGGGGACTTCCGTCTAAGGCCATTATCATTATCTTGTTTTGCAGGAGCATCTTTGCTGGTTTTGTGTTATCATTTGTGGGCAAACGTGTAAACATGTTTTTTTACGGCTTGTAGAACAAGAGAAGGACCCTGATTTCTGGAAGGGCTGGGCTCAGCGCTCACTAAAAACTGCTTTGACACTCCAAGAGCTCAACAAGAACGTTGCCAAGAACGTCATCCTTTTTCTTGGTGATGGTAAGTCACGCCATCCATGGATCCATGTGGATCTTTACCATGAGATTTTTGCCTGGTTTTAGATTGGACCGTAAATTGAAATTAATTTTAATTTTTGTTCTATCAAACCATATCAATCCACTTTGCTTTTGATTTTTTTTTAACTAAGCCTTGAAAACCGTTTGTGCAATACTAGGTCTAACAAAAAGAGTTAAATATTTTTAAAAGCACCGTTACAGTGTATGAACCTGCTTCAAAATTAAGCATTAACATGGGCAGTGATGGATATCAAGTTAATGAGAAATAAGCAAATTAAGCACTGTCAACGTCAGGTTGAACGTCAGGTTTCTTCTGGACAAATTTGAAAGCACAATGCGTATCAAAGTGAGCTTAGGCACCAAAAGGATGGAGGCAGTTTAATTTATTCTGGTTGAAAAATGAAGATTATCTCAGTAACAATATAAATCATATTTATTGGAAATAATTGAACTTATTGTACACCACGTCCCTGTGAAAGAAAGCAATGATCAGTACAACAGTGATTTCACAGACAGGATTTTCTAGAAGCTACTGTTGAAATAGAGATGTAAGAAGATTTCGATCAGTTGACCTGTTGGTTCATGCATTAAGATTATTAAAATGACAATGTGTCTTATGATTTTCTTAGAAGGTCAGCCAGGAGGGCGCAGCCAGGCTAACCAAGTTCAGAAAAGACTTCTAAATTTTCATATAGATTTTGTAGATGATATATATCATTTGGAGTCATGATCTTTTGATGTTAAGTTCATTCAAGGATTAACTTAAAATGGTAACTGATTTGTATGATACATCAAAAGGATCGGCACACTGTGTGCATTTCATTCAATAAAAAAGAACATATTAAAAGAGCCATTTGTTCATGAATTGGTATACAGTACACTGGTAGCATTGTTATGTGCCCACAAGGACAACTCAATAAAAAAGTTTATTGCTATTATTTTGCAGTACACAGTCTTTTCATCTCATCACATTCAATTCAGACTGCAAACACGGATAAAACATGACTTAATTTGCCGGTTGACTGTGAAAATGCTGGCAAGATTGATCTTGGGGTTGCAAGAGTCAATATCAATTGGAATATATTTTACATAAGATGTCAAGGTAAATTAATAAGCATAAACATTTAGAGTACTCAAATTTAATTGCTCTTTTTTATAGTTCAGACTACTTCAGATACGTTTTCAATTCATAGTTGCAACTCAAGCTACAACCCTCATTTAATGCATTAACACATTGGAGTTTTGTGTAATATTTTATCATTTCATTTTAAGCGTTCTACGAGTATAAGGTTTGAAGACAGACTCTGTGAACTCTTTTCAATGTGATTGTGCTTTTTGAACATTTCTTCTTATACAGTTTTGTACCGTTCTGCAAGCTTGAGACTTTTAACTTAACTCTAATTTGGTCCTTGTGCTTTTAAGAATAGCAGGTTATTAAATGACAGTCATTTCATCTCACTATTCTGAATAAACTTCAAGAATTAATTTGAGAATGGCTTGTTCCTTTCTCAGGCACAGGCAGACCATGTTATTCATGATAGATGATGCTTGAAGAAAAGCATATATTGTTAAAAATAGTCTGTCTTAATCATGGCAACTTTTGTTGTTGGTAGGTATGGGTGTATCTACGGTCACAGCTGCACGGATTCTAAAGGGTCAATTGAGCGGACAGAGTGGTGAGGAAACACAACTGGAGATGGACAAATTCCCCTATGTTGCCCTCTCTAAGGTACATCCCTTGTGTTGTAATCCCATCATGCCATCCCTTTGTGTTCATAATCCATGCAGTCGCCCATCCCGGGTCACCGAGAACAGATTCAAATCATAGTTTGATACAGCCACAGTTCTAGGATGATGAATCTCGCATAGTTACATTTTTCACAGATGTTAACCATTATTAAAAGTGAGGATGGTGAACTATGGTCAGTCATTATCTCCTAGGTTTTTTTTTTTGGCGTTTTGTATATTTTTCACGTTATCCAATAAAGCCTTCTGTATTATACTTTATATGGAGATTGTTGCTACACTGACCGAACACAACGACACACTCAGACAGAAGAGCGTACGGCCCAAGCGAACTCGAAACCGCGCGCTTTCAAAATAGAGAGCGAGAGAACGTGTGAATACTCATCCTCTGCGCTCGCAACAGAATATCAACACTCGTTGCATAAATGTCCGAATCTGACACAGAACCGAAACAAAACAAGACCGAAGTGACACCACACTCCCCACTCAAAATAACTTGCATGGACCGAAGAGCGCATGGCAAAAGAAGAAGACGATAGCAGTGTCAGTCACCAACCCAAGAATAAACAGACCCAAGTGACAGAATGCTGATAATACAATTTTTATGATTTTTTTATTAAAAAATGCAAGTGGTTTTAGACTTTATGACTCATTAATGGCTCACTTTATGACAATTGTGGATGTTTATAATCATGCTAAATGCGTAATAATGCTAAATAAACAATTATATAATTACACTAAGTGCTCTTGTGAAATAATCCCTTCAGCTATTAAAATTGTGCATGTTTTTTTCCCTAGACATATAACACCGATGCTCAGGTTCCAGACAGTGCAGGCACTGCCACGGCATATCTGTGTGGGGTCAAAGCCAACGAGGGTACGGTTGGAGTGAGCGCAGCATCTGTAAGATCCCAGTGCAACACCACTCAGGGGAACGAGGTCACCTCCATTCTTAAATGGGCCAAAGACTCAGGTGAGATGCTCTGTTGAATCCTCTCATACATCAGCTATAATGCCTCTATCACGACTTGTATTGTAAATAGAATATAGATGGGATATTTGTTTCTGGTCTCATTTTTTTGCTAGCAATCCATTAGCTTATTTTTTTTCATGAGAGAAACAAAGGTGACACTAGCACAGGTTGAGCAGCTTAAGGATTTCAGAAAGTGGAAAAACACGTCCTTATCTGAAGTAATGCGAATAAATGAGAAGAGTGACAGTTTGACTGATGAGCGCAGCATGCAGACGCCTTTCTCATATTTTATTGTCATGTTGAAAATAAAAACAAATGAAGCGTTTTATAAGACGGAAGTCCTCCGCTGAAGGTAGAGGTGAATGTAGCCGAGTGGAATTTGCACAACATGACCAGAATAAACATTTTAAAATCCAGCTGAGAGGTTTAAAAGGTGGACGGTCTAATCAGTGTCAAACTGATAACCTGACCTGAAGTGAGTACAGGGGAAAATGCTCTCTCACTTGAGTGAGAAATAGTGTGCCATACCACTGCTTGACCTTAGCCAGACAACATGGCTTTAAATCAAGCTGTTTCCTTGTGCAGTACAACCTTTCTAAGCTGATGCATGCATACTTTAGTTATTTTTTTGCAAGTCATTTAATCAGTTGATAGACGAGGAAAAAACAAGTGATCATATAGTGATTGACATGTCTCTACAGGAACAATTGACAGTTGCACCTGTCTGTATTTGTCCCCAGGCAAATCAGTGGGAATCGTCACAACAACACGAGTGAACCATGCCACTCCGAGTGCCTCGTATGCCCACTGTGTAGATCGGGACTGGTATTCAGATGGGGAAATGCCAGCTGCCGCACTGCAGAGTGGATGCAAAGACATTGCAAGACAACTCTTTGAAAATATCCCTGACATTAATGTGAGTTTTCTCATGATTTCCCCCCAGTTTTATAAATTGGTTTTATATAGTGTCATTCAATATCTGTTTTCTGTTCATATTGTGTTTCTTTGCCTAGTTTTATTCCACCATGGTATATGTTAATATTTTGTTAATATATTAGGATACAGTGAAGTCTGAAATGTTGAGACCACTTGTTAAAGAGACCACTTGTCGTTTTGCATTTTTTCTTAATAATAATAATAACTAAATATTTAAACAAAAAATGTATTAAAAACAAATAATAATAAAATAACTTAAAATATTAATTTATTATTATCATTAAGCATGTATTATACAATTTAATAATAATAAATATTTTAAATAAAATAACAAAAACATGTTACTGTTATTATTAATAATAATAATTTAATACAAATATGGTAAAATAATTTATAGAAAATATTTTTGTATTAAAAATGTATTATTATCATTGATAATAATAATGATAATACTTTTTTCTGTGACTATTATTATTAATATAATTGTCATATTGTGAAATTAATTATCATATATTAGGTATATTTTAGTAGCATTATTTATTATTATTAATATATCATTATTATTAATAATTATAAGAACTATTATTATTAATATTATTGTTATATAATATTTATTAAATATTTAAACTATTAATTACAAATTATTTTAGCAGCATATATTTTAATAGTGCAGAATCTTAAATATTTCTACTGTAATTAACATCATAATGTTTTTACTGTTTTGTTTTAAATTGGATTTTCTTTTAGACCGCAGTGTGAACAATAAATGTGTGATGTTTTTCTTTTGTTCTTCATTTTGGATGTGCAGGTAATTATGGGGGGTGGGCGGAAATATATGTACCCCAAAAACACACCAGATGTGGAATACCCAGGAGACCAGAAACACAACGGTACACGCAAAGATGGCAGGAACCTTGTGGGGGAGTGGACTGACAGAATGAAGGAAAAGGTGAAAGATGAAACAAGGGAAAAACAGGGCACTTCATTCCATCTTTTCATTTACAATGTCATGATCAATTCATTTCAGAAAACGAAAACAAAAAAACGATTCCACGCTATGCCTCTGCTGACAAATCTTTTTTTTATTTTCTCTCTGTTTGCCTGACTCTGGCAGTGTATTTGTGCTCTTTTGATGATGCCCTCTTTATTGACTTCCCTGAATCTGATCTGAAGCTCTTGAGGCCTCTAAAGCAGGCTTTACAGCTGTGCTCTTAATAAAAAATAAAGACAATTTGTATTTGCTGTGATACTGGATTACAGAGATTTGGTTGCAAGATATTGGATCAAAGCTTTGTTATACATTCTATTAAGCATCTAAATATAAGACAGTACCACTTTCTCTAACCTATTTGTTGTTTCTCTCTTAAACTTTGTGTAATCAGAAAGGTAACTATGTTTGGAACAAGAAGGATCTCCTTTCCCTGAATCCAAATAATGTGGATTATCTGTTGGGTGAGTTTTATAAACATTCTGGTTAAGTGACCTTTTATTGAGATTTGGTGACACTTTATTTTAAGGTGACTCAGTTACACATTACTACATGTATTCACTATAGTAATAACAGTAAATTTTGCATAATTACAAGTAACTAACCCTAACACTTACCATAACACTATAGTAAGTACATGTAGTTAATTAATACTACTCAGTACTTATCTGAGTAAGTACACCGTACGTCTGCTTAAAATAAAGGGTTACACTTGTACAGTGTTGCAGGGTAATTATATATTTAAGTACCGAGTAATATTAATTAACAACATGTACTTACTATAGGGTTAGGGTTGGATTAAGGTTTGTTAGTTGCATAGTTGGGTTCTGTTATTTCTATGCTAAGTACATGTAACAAGGACACTATAAAATAAAATGTTACCAAATAAAGTGTAACCCAATGTTTTACTGAATTCCTGCTGTATTTGCGCTGCAGGTCTGTTTGAGCCAGCAGACCTGTCCTATGAGCTTGAGAGAAACCAAGAAACCGACCCGTCCCTCACTGAGATGGTAGACGTGGCCATTAAGATCCTGAAAAAAAATGAACGCGGGTTCTACTTGCTGGTGGAAGGTAAAATATAGAGTACATCACTATTCATTAAACCGCAGATGTGCAACGGAAGGTCATTTTAACATCTAATTAAACTAGTATAAATTATTTGTCTTTTTTTTAGTGCTGGGGAAGCTACTTTTTAAACGACTCTATATGCAGTTGTGCTCAAAAGTTTACATACACCTTGCAGAATCTGCAAAATAGCTGACTTTATAAAAAGTTAACACACCCTTGATTTTTGTTTGTTTTTTGATGGTTGTTCTTGAGTCCCTTGTTTGTCCTGAGCAGTTAAACTGCCCAATGTTCTGCAGAAAAATCCTTTAGGTCCTGCAAATTCTTCAGTTTTTTAGCATCTTTTACATATTTGAACCCTTTCCAGTCGTGACTGTATGATTTTGGGATCCATCTTTTCACTCTGAGGACAATTGAGGGACTCAAACACAACTATTAAAAAAGGTTCAAACGTTCACTGATGCTCCAGAAGGAAATGTGATGGATTGTACTTTATTTGTCTTCCGGGAAACATGCAAGCGAAGGACAGTACTAAATGGGAAGAAAAAAAAAAGATATTTAAACAAAATATGGAAAAGTTTTGGCATCTTCATCCTGTTCAAAAGTTTTCACCCCCAGTTTAATACATTGTGTTTCCTTCCGGAGAAACAGATATACATTACACACACACACACACACACACACACACACACACACACACACACACACACACACACACACACACACACACACACACACACACACACACACACCACACACACGCGCGTATATATATATATATATATACAGTATGTTTGTGGGGGTGTGTGTGTGTTTTAATTAAATATTTAACTATATTACCAGTTTAAAATGTATTTAATAAATGCAGTATTTATGTAGCATGAAAACAGCAAAGACAGTGAACAAAAAAAGATAATCCAAAGAATCCAAAAAACAAACTAAAAATAAAAGCGCTACACAAATCTATGTAACTAAACTACAAACATAATATAAACTGCAGTATTTAAATATTAATCTCATTAAACATTTGGATGATGACAGTTGAATAAATTAATTGGAAGAATTCATTCAAATTATTTTGATGATTGACTCAGTTAGCTCAGAGAAATGCAATGTGACAAAAATGTAAAAATCAACCAGTTAATTCAATTTCAAAAAGCTGCACCATAAGAGCTCAGCTACTGTCAGGTACTGTTACTATAACTACCCTGAAAGATATTAGTGAAAGATATTTACAGAATGAATGTATGTCTACATGCTCTATATGAGACCTCTGACCGGGCTGTCCGACACAGGTGGGCGCATTGACCACGGACACCATGAGGGCAAAGCGAAGCAGGCCTTACATGAGGCCGTGGAAATGGATCGGGCCATTACTCGAGCTGGTCTCCTCACCAGCGTTTATGACACACTAACCGTCGTCACGGCTGATCACTCTCATGTCTTCAGCTTTGGAGGCTACACACCACGGGGAAACTCAATCTTTGGTAGGCAATGAAGGCTCAAGGCATGTTGGGAGCACTTTAATTACCGAGTGATTTCTTGTGGTTTATGGCCCAGACTCAGAGCTTTCAATATCCTTTCCGCAGGTTTGGCCCCCAGTTTGAGTGATATTGACCAGAAGCCCTTCACATCCATTTTGTATGGAAATGGCCCAGGGTTCAAGTTGGTTAACGGCTCAAGAGAAAATGTCTCAACGGTGGACTACGGTAAGTAATTACAGGTTTATTGCTTCCGGTTCTGCCAGGAGACCTACTTTTGGGAGACTTGGAATGCTGGGTTCCCTTTCCGTCGGTCACGTTCAACCTCACATCTCCTTTCCTTTCTTAATGTAATGTAAAAATAATGTAAAAAGCCTCTACTCCAGATGGTGTACATTCCATACAATAAGGGTGGGAAAACAGCTCTGATGGTAATCTTGATGGATTGAAATGCTTACAATTCATTTTGAGGACATGGAAAGAGCCTTGTTAGAAATCAAGTGGTAATATAGATATTAGATTTGTGGATCTGTATCTCTCACCCTGTTTCATTGCAGTAAAGGTTAAAACGTTGCATTTAGGGTTTTCTTCATGGATGGAGGGAGCAGATGTAAATTCTTTAACACTACCATTTGAACACTACCGTGTGGGGTCAGTACTCTAAAAAAATGCAAGGTTGTTTTAACCCACATTTGGGTTAAATATGGTCGAACCCAACTGTTGGGTTAAAAATATTAATTAAAAATTGTAACCCAATGGCTGGGTTTGTCCATATTTGACCCAAATATGGGTTGAAACAACCCCGCATTTTTTAGAGTGATTTTAAAAGAAATTAATACTTTTATTCAGCAAGGATGCATTAAACTGATTAAAAGTGACCGGTAAGATTCATAATGTTACTTAAGATTTCCATAAAAAAAGAAAATCGTTCTACTCGTTACAGAAGCCCGATTTTTTTTTTTTATCACGGTTTCTTCTAAAATATGAAGCAGCACAAATGTTCAACATTGATAATAATAAGAAATGTTTCTTGAGCAGCAAATCAGCATATTAGAATGATTTCTGCAGGATCATGTGACACTGACTAAAGTAATGATGCTGAAAATTCAGCTTTGCCAATACAGGAATAAATGACAGTTTAAATTTTTATTAAAATCGAAAACAGTTATTTATTATTAAATAAATTATTAATTGAAATTGTAATATTTTACAATATTACTGTTTCTACTGTATTTTTGATCAAATAAATACAGCTTTGATGAGCACAAAAACATGAACAAATCTTAAAACTTTTGAACGGTAGTTTTACATTATATTTGACATAATTGTATGTAATATACTTTAATGTGAGAGATTTGTTGAATGGAACGGATTGGCAGTGTTCTCTGAAACTCTAGTGAGCAGTGCCCTGAATGTCAAACTCAGCGGTAGTTGAATGATGATAAAGTGAATCTCAGTTCCCACCACCCATATTTCTTATTCTTTCTCTATATGTTTGACAAGCCATAGAATTATGGCTATTGTTCTGGCTTGGTCTTTCTTTTCTCTCATTTTCTTCCCCGTCACTCTCTCTCTCCCTGTTTGTCTCATTACTATTCCACAGCATAGGTTTGACTCTTTCAATTTCTTTTTTCACTGATAGAACACAATCCAAAAACAATGAAGAAAAATTCATTGTCATCCCTATTGTTGACACTCTTCTGGGGATGTCAAATATTACAGTACAAAGACAAATGGAACTGTACCAATTTCTTATATCTGTAGTTCTGAGTATTGACAAGTAAACCGCAATATAGAAAACTCGCTGCTGTTATTTTTTTTTCTGTGTAATTTATTACTGTTGACTTGAATTATTTGAAAAATTAAGTGATTTTTATTATTTATTTTAGCTTTTATATTGCTCATATTGTAATCAATAATTATATAAAAAAATGCTTTCAGGCTACGTACTTCTGTTTTAATTTTAATTTGTTGATAATCATATTAATAATAAATTGACCTTAATATTAATTTGAATTTAACATAATAATTCATATATTTATCTTAATTACTGAGAAATAAGTTTTAAATATTAATATTTAAACAAAGTAATTTTTATTCATTATTAATTTATTATTAATTGGAATTTAGTTTTAATACAACACTTAATTTATTTCTCTTAATTTATTGAGAAATGCTTTCAGTCTACATGCTATTGTTTTCATTTTAATTTGTTTACTTAACTTTATAATTATTAAATTATTTCTTATCATTGAGAATTTCATTAAATTTGATTTGTTAATATTCATATTACTATTTAACTAAACTAAGGTGTTTTATAAATATTACATGTTTTAATATAAAAATATAATTATTCATTTATTTCTCTTAATAGTATAGCCTGAAAGCATTTCTCTAGAATTAAGAGAAATAAATGAATACATTTCTATTAAAACTAAATTACAATTAATATTAAATAGTAATTGTAAAGTACCAAACAATTGTAAACTATTAAACAATAGTATGTAGTCTGAAAGCAAA
This sequence comes from Chrosomus eos, assembly GCA_036326025.1. Taxonomy (NCBI): domain Eukaryota; kingdom Metazoa; phylum Chordata; class Actinopteri; order Cypriniformes; family Leuciscidae; genus Chrosomus; species Chrosomus eos. The sequence goes on along the minus strand of CM070839.1, from coordinate 12,003,680 downwards.
TATTCATATTAATATTTAACTAAATGTAAACTGTTCTTATTAAATTCATATTAATTTAATTTTAATATAATAATAATATTAATATGAACAAATTTCAATAAAAATGTCATTTTGATATCATGACAACTCTTCTTTCTTCTGCCCTCAGAGCAAAACAACTATCTGGCTCAGTCTGCCGTTCCGTTGCGCTCGGAGACTCATGGCGGTGAAGACGTGGCCATCTTCTCCAAAGGCCCCATGGCTCATCTTCTTCATGGAGTCCAGGAGCAGCATTACATTCCTCACGTCATGGCCTACGCCGCGTGCATCGGCCAAAACAAAGACCACTGCCGTACAAACTCCGGCTCCTCTTCTCTCAGCCACATCTCCCCTGTGCTGGCCGTTCTTTCAGTCTCATGGCTTCTGTGCTGCTGACCCTCTTCTTCAGATCATCTCTTATCCTACCGTGATTAGATCAGGAGCTGATTCTCTAGTGGAGTTTAGGATTTTTTTAATGATATGTGATTCGTTTTTAAAGCATTTATCAACTTCAGGACCAATGTTTGGGCATTTTGATGAGGCCAATTTGAAGAGAATCTGTTGCAATAATGGAAAGAAAATGTAAAACGTGGTTAATTCCTTTTACTTGCCATTCAAGTGATGTCGCACAAGTAAGATTGCTGGTGTACTGAATATCAGAACTTGCTGTGATTCAGTACAGAAGTGCAAATGTAAGTGTGATATTGCTGTTCTCTAAAGAACATAATAATGAATAATTGAGATCAAATCTGGCCAGCAAAAATACTTCAGAAGGACGCCAAAAAAATATCACGCTTTCTGTGTCGCAAGGCAACATGCAGATTGACCGTCTGTCTGTGGAAGGAATTGTTGTTTAACAAGCTCACATTACAGCATTTTACCTCTGAAATTTTGTGAGGTCTGCTGTCACATGAGATCGGTACCTTTTTTTTCTTGAAAGAAATTAATGTTTATTCATCAAGGATAAATTAAATTGATCAAAGGGACAAAGAGAGTGACAAAAAGTGACAAAAATATGTATACTTAAGCAAAAGCTTTTTTTACTTTTCTATTCATCAAACAATCCCAAAAAAGTATCATAGTTTTGACAAAAATATGAAGCAGCACAACTGTTTTCAACATTGATAATAATAAGAAATGTTTCTTGAGAACTAAATCAGCATATTAGAATGATTTCTGAAGGATTATGTGACATTTTGCCATCACAATTAATAAATTGCATTGTAAAGTATATAAAAAATAGAAAACTGCTATTTTAAATAAAGGGACATACTGGCGAAAAAAATATGGGATGGGTGAAAAAAAAATATTTCAATGCTTTGGCATTCTCTCGCAAATGTTTTGTGTTATCTTGAGAAACTTTGCATTCACTCGCAAAGAACTCAAATTTTGTGTGCGAACACAAAGTTTTGCAGAGAACGCAAAACCAGCTCATTCCCCCCCATCACTATATCATTAGATTATAGGAGCCTTGTTGATCATAAGAGACTTTCAAAAACATTTAAAAATCGTGCCGACCCCAAACTTTTAAACCTTTTGAAACTTTAGTGTACGTCAACAGTTGATGGTTTAATGAGATTTGCTATTTTGAGAAGTTTATAAGATGTACAGAATAATAACAACAGAAGAGTTTGACAGTTGTGTGAGCTTGGCCTTTTTTTGTGTCTGAAAAAAAAAATACAATTAAATGATTAGAAATATAACAAGAAGAAATCACAGTCTGTGCTTATTAAAGAAAGATTTTGTAACATATCATGAGGTCTAATGCGAAAATGACTCGAAGGATTCTTTCATTCAGCATCATTTGAAATCAAATACCATCTACCTCACTGGCATGTGATGACCTGCATTCAAAACTCCAACTAAAGCAAGTCACTCATTTTGAGCAACTATTACTATTGACAAAGGACTAGTCAAGCCGATTTTTTATAAAGGAATCCCTTGTATGCAAAACAAAAGTGTACATTTAAATGAATTGGAAATGCTTAATACATTATATTGATTGATTTTAAACAGAACTGTATCTGTAACATGTTTGATGATCATTAGAGCAAATGTGTATATTTTTGAAGTACTGTGTATCTTTCATGTTTTCACGTTTTATTTGAAATCAGAATCTGAATGGTGGTGCAATCTTTGTTTGTTTGTTTGTTTATAACAGTCTGTGAGTCTCTATGAATGTTGGCAGTTCATGAATAATGACAAACATATGGATTTTAAGTAAATGAGTTTATATTCCTTGGCTATTCACAATTCAAATATGCTGTTAGAACAGACATTACAAAAGCTCTGGAGATACAAGAAAGATTTCACAATAAAGGAAAAATGTTGGGAGAAACATTTTCGCATGGGTCATTTTGTTTTAGGTGGCTTTCATTCACTGTTGTGGTTTTAGTGAAACACATCGAGCTAGCCGCAGTGAATGGCCCTTAGTGAATCCAACTAACATTGACATTTAGACATGAGGATCTATGCTGATCTTTAGCAAAGCTACCGTCATCATTTTAAAAAAAATTTTAGAAAGAATATTTTATGACACACTGTGACCATGCTGATGCATTTCCATAAAAACAACAATTATGCAGGACTGCAACAAATTTGTGGTAAAGCAAGTCTGGAAGCAGCTTGCAAAATTCTGTCCTGCAGCATGATTTAGAGATAGATTATAACTCACACACATTTTTATCCTCTCATTTCTGTCCCAGAGTGTGACAAAGCAGCCGAACTCTTCTCGGTCAGCCTGCTGCTTTAATGAGGGAATGTGATATTTGTATTTGATGTCACCTGAGAGACTACTTCTATGGAAATGAGGGGATATCATGGCCCCAAACTCATCTTCTGTTAGCTTCTTTGACCTCTGTCGGAGTCCCAGTCAGTTGACTTTATCATCATCTTCCCATTTTGCATTACATGACAATTTGCCAAAAGTTACCCACCCCCTTCTTCAAGGCTATGGTTTTTATAATGTACATTCTATATCAGCCTGACATTCAAATGTCAAATCTGTTCATTTCCATAGGCTGAGAGCGCTGTGTCCTTCTGTTGATGAGGAACAGTGGGGGATGTGGCGACTGCCTGAATGTTTTGTTGCTTGACCTTGAGAAACCTCAATTAAAATGATTTGATTGATTAATTATAATACATATTTTATTTTATATATTAAAAATATGTATAGTAATGTATTATATATATGTGTGTGTGTGGTGTGTGTGTGTGTAATCTATAAATATTTAATATTTATTAATAGTTATTATTAATATTAAAATATGAAATGCTAAACAATACACAATATTACTAATAGTGCTGTAAAATTGATTAATCACATCTATAATAAAAGTTAAATACTGTATAATATTATATATATATGTATATATATATATATATATATATATATATAATATATATATATATATATATATATACACACACACACATACATGCACACACACAAACTTTTATGTAAGATGCGATTAATCATGATTAATCGATTTGACAGCACTAATCACAAAATAGTATTATGTTAATATTTCTATTTCTAATAATTATCTAATAATTTTATAGGATTTATAGAATTTTACCCTGTTAGAATACATATCAAAAAGAGTTTAAAACTATTTTCTTGCAATAAACATTGAATGAACATTGATATAAAAACTATGGCAAATAGTGTTAACAGTAAAAAGCTTTAGGTTAAATATTGAAAGGTTTGTAGCTTGTTTGGGATCAAATGTGAATACTTTTACTGTAGATACTATTTATATTTTTCATCATTTTAAAATGTCAGTGTTACAGTGTAATTATACATTTTAGTACTGAGTAATAATAATAGGCTACTTACTAGGGTTAGGATAAAGGTTTGGTTTAGGGTTAATTGCATGTAATTATGCATAATTTATAGTTATTACTACAGTAACATGTGTATCAATGACACTGTAAAATAAAGTGTAACCCATTTTTTAATCATTTTTTCATTGTTTGATTATTTCAAAATAATTGTTTGATAATTGGGTAATAGGGTTGAATGGTTGAGCTTGACCAATGCAGTCAACATTTGCATAGACGAATGCAAAGTACATTTTTATGCTAGGTTCATTTTATGTTAAATAAAAAAAGGATCCTATCTGATATTATTGAAACATATTGGATTTTGCTTCTAATGCTTTAAAAACCCCCCCGCTGAATACCAAATTCACCGGAAAGTGCCAGTTACAGATGACCCTGAGGAGAATGTGATCGTATCTTCAAAGCCTCTTTTGGAGCGGCTGTGATTGACATAGTGAATCCCCATCAGAGGAAGTCTTTATCTGGGAGAGCCGGGAATGAGGGCACTGTCTGACAACTCGCTAGCACGTGGCACCATTGCGACTTTATCGGCCTCTCGCTTTCTCTCCAAACTAACCTCTTCCCCAGAAAGGATCCCGTGTGAAAGACTGCGTCCTCTGCAGAGCTGATCTCATGATCTGTCTTTTTGAGAGGCCTGGCGTGCGTAACTGGGCTGAATCATTTCGGGGGAGAAGGGGCTTGGGATGGACTCTTGCTCTCTCAGATCAAACCCAGAGAGCAGGGCCAAGCTGACAGCCACTGGCTGGCCTCATAAAAGGAGTGCTGAGGCTGCAACAAGACAGTAATGCTCCCTTTTGCAAAACTCATATCCTTCTTTAACCCCCGTTGCTCTCTCCCTGACCTCTTACACAAGCCTTCAGAACAGAAGCAGTCATAATGTATCTCGAACAATGCATCTATTTCATTCAGATCAAGCAACATATTTGATTAAATGTCGGCTTTATTGTGGCTTAGCAAACCAAACACAGTAATTTTGTGTTCATACGTCTTGTATGCTAACATATCATCTTTTTTGATCTATTTTGGATTGCTTTATGATATCCTGGTATGAGGAGTGGTGACGGATCCAGCTGCTTTTTGGTGAAGGTCATTAAGTATTTATTGAAAAAGAGGGCTTTTAAGTGTGTTGACAAAGCATTACTGTACACATTGGTCGTGAGAGTTTCCCATAACTTATAAGCTTTTTATGTTATATAATCTTTTTGTCATTTTCTGTCATGTCTGTCCTCACCCAAAAACTAATTTTCCAATGTGGTCCATACACTGATAACACATTTTGAAAAACACATTTTATGAGCAACATAGCAATAAACAACATTATTATTAATTGAATAATTGTATTATAACATACGTTATGATTATATGGTAACACTTTACAATAAGGTTCATTAGTTCACATTAGTTAGTTAACATGAACTAAGAGTGAACAATACTTATTTAGCATTTATTAATCTTAGTTAATATTAATTTCAACATTTACTTATTAAAATATTCGTTAGCATTAATTATTGCACTGTGAACTAACATGAACAAACAATGAACAATATGAATTATTGCAACAAATGTATTGCTCATTGTTGGTTCATGTGAGTTAATACATTAACTAATGTTAACTAATGAACCTTATTGTAAAGTGGATATACTGTGTATATATGAATTTTAATTACAAAATATTACATTTAATTCTTCTTTTATGAAACATACATTCCGGATTCAGAAATAAAAGACAGATTACATATATATATATAATAAAATACATAATTTCATTACATTTTTCATTAATAGATCCTGGATCAAATTCTGGCGTCTTGATCTGACATTAAGCCCTGGATTTGTGAAATTTTGATGATATTTTTCTCTTTACTCTTAGTTATGATTTTAGGAAAGAAATTAGTGTCCACACGTTTGGTGAACATTCACAACACACACTCCTCTATCCAGTTCCTTTTTCCTAAGAAAAGCCAATGAACTTTCAAGTAGTTACATGCATGCAGTTCACAAATATTTGGCTGTCTCATTTCTTATTTATTATATTACAAACCTGTTTTCCAGAAGAAGTTGAGAAAAGGGGAATTCCTGAAAGAATTAACATACACTAATATCAGTGAACAAGCTTTAAAGTGGTCATCGGATGCCCATTTTCCACAAGTTGGTATGATTCTTCAGGGTGTTCATGTAAAGTTTGTAATATACTTTGGTTAAAATTCCTCAATGGTTGTGTAAAACAACATGGGGGGTGTCAAATGGGGCAGAAATATGCTAATACGGGACAGTCCATCAGTGGTCGTGGGCGGAGCATGAGCATTATGACATCATAGTGCTCAGAAAATCCAAATGGTTTAATTATTGAGAGTGTTTAGACTTTTTGAGGATTAAAAAACAAGGAGTGAATGGATTTTTTAAATTGTATGGTGGTTGTGTCCACACACTGCAAAGACACATTTATAAGCAAACACCATATAAAAGTGAATTTTGCATCTTAATTGTATTCTTAATTGTATCTTGCATCTTTATTAATTGTAAAGACGAGCCTGATATCTAATAGCCTTTGGCATTGAATATCATCCATTCTCGCTCACATCATTTTTAATTTATACACATAGAATAACAAGTTTCTTGCTGAAACGCCCCAGGGTGATTTTTGCCTCAGTCTTTAAATTAATTGAGAAGAGGAACAGTTCTGCTTGGCCTCCCCCACATATTGCTTTGGTTTATTCTGCATAGGAGCTCAGCATAATGAGAATAATGAGAAGAAATAGCCATAAATGAGTCCACAGATGAAAACGACATAAAATGAATTCAACCAAACACTTTGGCCCATTCTAAAAGCAAGTTTTTGAGAAGATTTTTAATGCTATTAAAAGGCCAATTTAGTTTGTCAAATTAGTGTTACAATACAAAATTGTACTATCATTTTCCAAGTATGCAGATGGAGGTTTTATATTTTATTTAAAACAAATATTTTCAACCCTGCATGTTTAAATATAAGCACAATCATGCAACCACAAGCACAGTTTGCATTCAGTTGATAACAGTTTATTTGAAGAGAAACGTGTCTAAAAAGTGAGATCTTTTGCCATTACAGAATGGATTTCAATACACTATTTTCTGTTCCTCCTAAATCCATCATCCCCAAACCCTGATCCTTCATGGTCTTTCTTGCTTTTGCACAAAAAAAGGCACAAGCTTGTAATGGTATGACTTTTGAAAGACGGACGAGTAAATCCTTCATTCACACTCTAAGAAAAAAGGTTCAATAGTGTCTGTGTCCTTTTTGTGCCAAAAAGGTTCTATACAAGGAGGAAAACTTTTATTATATTATTATTTACGAACTGTTAAACTGTAACTAAATCCATAAAATGATCCCATGGGAATCGCCTGACAGTGACAGAATCCTATATAGAACCTTGTCTTCAACGAGTTCAGACTGGTTTCATTTTTATTTAACTCAACATAATACATCTTGTGTTTCCTCAGACAGAGTCAGGGTCAAACACTTTCAGTTAGTGTTCTGAACATTCATTGTCCTGTGTTAAAGTTTCCTGTGTTGGTAGAACTTGTGCTGCAGTTTTAACAATCACACAATGTAGTGGAAAATTACAGTACGGCTGTTTGCCATTGGTGCATTGGTGTTTATGCCACAAGTTAATGTTTGCACATTTTTCTATGGTTTTCAGCTTGTGAATTATGAATGCACAAACACAGGGAATACATGAGGTTTCTGAATGAAAATATTTAGCCATCTCATTCTTAACCCCTCTGTTTTAACACTTTAATAGGCATTTGCATCACAATTTGAGCCATGATATTATGTTAAAATGATTTTTGTACTCAACTCAACCTGACTCTATTTGCAATGTTATTGGTAGCTAATAGCGAATTACTACAGTTTTATTCCAGGTAAAAGTCACTATAGTCTCTATATGGCCATTTTATTTTACAACCTGGGTTACCATGTTTTAAAGTTACCCTAAAGCAGAAGATGCGATCATATTTTCTTCCCTATTGTAGCGAATATCTGAGTAAAAAATGTTGAGCGAGACTTGATTTGGATTTTGACATTCATTTTTTAAATAATAATGATGTGCAAGAGTTCTGAATACTGCAATATTCATTAAATACATACTAAATACTAATACTTTGACATACTAATTAATTAAAATACAATTAAATAATTAAAATAAAATGTATTAAAATACATTTATCAGTTTTGCACCATTTTGCAGTAAGCTAGTCTGATTTTATCTCTCACCTATTTAAAAAAAAAGATATATTTCAGGTAATTTTATTCTGAGTGTGTCCATTAAAGGGTTAAGTGTGATGATTTGTTTTGGCTGAGACTGTTCAATAAATTTACGTTCATCAAGGATGAGAACACGTCAATAGTCAAAACAGGTTACATGTTGACTTGTAAGGGAGAGATAAAAAGACAGTGAAAGAAACTTAGAAATCAGGGTTTGCAGTAAAAGGACCACCAGACGCACAGCATGTACCGTGCCCTGCGTGATAGAAAACAAATGTTCAAAAAGCAGGCCAGGGTTTATAAAAAGTGTTCATTAGTCTCTCCCACAGTTCTCCAGTAACAGTACAGCTCCACTGAGACGTACAAAGGACATCCATTTAATGCTTTTACAAACAGTACATGCACTAGACACAGTCTTAATCATGAACAGCCTTGGGAAATAAAAAATCTTAGCCTGAGACGTCATTGTGCTGTTTGTGGTGACCATAATATTTAGTTCTTGACTCTATAACAATGTAAGGCCCATTTATGTAGCCTATAGAAACGAACATAATGAAGTAAGGGACTTTGAGACCTTTCAAAAGAAAATCTGTTATCCAAAGACTAACGTTAAACATTAATATTTTTTGAAAGAGGGAGCTTATGATGACAAAAGTTCAGCATTTCATGGCCTTTTACTTATTTACTCTGTCTATAGTGGGTGATATGCAACTTTTACGTTTGACTTATGCTTACAATGCTTTCGTGAAACGCAGCCCTGTTTTATTCAAAACACTCATTAGGTGTGTTTGACTTGAAGTGGCGCTGCACAGACCGATCGGTGTATAACATCAAAGTATGAACGCTATTTAAGAGAGGACGATTCTGCATGCTTTCGAATCACTCTTGCGGTACATTGATGCCAAACACTGATCGGTCTGTGCAGTGTTTTTGAACGAATCGTTGAATGAATGAATAATGATTCCCTCATTAAATCAGTCACTTGCTGGCACCTATTGGCGTAAAGATAATATAATCATCATTGATGTATATTGTTTTTATACTTAAAATAAGTCATAGTTTTAAAGTGCACCATGATTTTTTTATTTGATATAATTTGCATCATTCGCAATGCCTCATTGGATGTGTGGTTTGGTTGTGAATAAATAAATAATAAAAATGATTGAGTTTCCAATTTTCCAACTTAGCCCTTCAAAAAGCCCACTCAATATAATAGCAGTTGCCACATACTCATGATTTAGACTTCATCCTGACTTCTGACTATTGCTATGAGTAATAGACAGAAGTCAGGATGAAGTCTAAATCTACTTTGCATCCATAACAGTTTTCAAGCACTCATGCCACTGAGACTGAAGCTACTACCATCCCCCCAAATGCTAAATGAAACAGTGCCAAGTCTTTTTCTCCTTACCAATTTATACCAAAAGAAGCTGGGGGCTTTAGGATTACATTCCATTCCAAAGTGGGGCCATTATGGCATACAAGACATGTTTACAACAACATCTATTCCTACACAGTTAAGTCATTAACAAAGAACCATGGTCAGATTGTGACAATGCATGTCATATATCAAAGCCAAGAATTCAAAGTACAAGCTCAATGTGTTTGAAACCATTTGGGTGTAGGAAGACCTGACATTTGAAATAGTATCTTCTTATTAAATTACATTTATCTACGGCATAAAATATTATTAATGTTGCATTTTCCTGATAAGTGAATGGGTGGGGTGAATCAATGCCCTTTGTACGCAAGAATATTGACGTGATTAGATAGAGCAGATGAGACATTTCTCCTTATGATAAAATACTCATTCTGAAGGCTGACACATAAAATCAGACCAAAATCTCTCAAAGTGCCTGTTGTGGAGTCTGTGTTTACATCATCTCTGTCACAACATTCTTCCAACAATGATGACGCCTGATGTAAACGCCGTTTTTCATTAGTTGACAGTAAATCACATTACAGACTGCATAACAAACAGCCTCTCGGATTCATGTTGGCTGTCTTTGTTTCAAATGCATTGTGTAATTCTGTTAACATCCAATTAACCTGGTCGGTGAACCTGAATGATGCCCATTGAGTGACTTCCACAGGATAATGTACCAAATTAAAGAGGACATTAGGCCAGACTTCATTATAGTATCTTTATCCAAGAGCAGCAGGTTACTCTTCTTGTTACTGTTCAGTCATGGTAGCTTTATTTTATGAAATTCCAGTGCAACGTTAATGCATTCACATGAATTAATTCGAATTATGAGCTGTACAGATACAACAATAGCACTATTATTTAAAGGAACAGTGCACCCAAAAATTCCAAATCTGTGTGACTTTCTTTCTCCTTTGGAACACGAAAGAACAACTTATAAGCTCATTGGAAAAACATGCCTTTACATTTTTACTCCAAAATTTTACCTATCCCTGGAATTCACTGCAGTTTCCAGTTGAAGTCATCATTAGAAGCAATTCAATAGCAACAACTTTTATTTCTTTTCAAATAATGATTACAGAGGCAGAAATAATTATTTTTGCATGCTTCCTTGCACAATACTATGTTATGAATTCAAAACACTTTAAGTATGATTTATAAACTAATACATTTTGATGTTTGCATTACCAGATCCATATGGCTTTTGTATAGCTTTTGTAAACTTGCTTCAGCATATGCAAACATGCTTCATTTTCATCTCATGTTTGCTTTTGTTACCATTATCGATTTAACCTTTTAGTGCCACTTACTAGCATTTCATTTCTGAACTGCCACGATAGGCTACATACAACAATCAGCGAAATAAAACGTTGCCAGATTCACATTCATCAGTTTAGGATAAAACTAAACACGCTTTTAGCACTTACTGGAAATTTCCCATTGAAGTAAGACACTATTTGCAGAACTGTCGCCAGAGGCACTTTTTATTCCTATTAGCATGGGTTTCAACAGAAGATATTTTGAGGAAAATTTGGGGCTCAAACAACATCTGACCGCAATAATTTTTAACAACAACAACAAAATAAGATTTATTTTCCCAAAATATCTTTGTCAGGTCTGTTTTGGGTTTCTTGACCTAATTCTCAGTCATGTTTCCTGTTTTTCATGTGCTTCCCTTGCTCCTCATGTTATCCTGCCATGTGCTCCCCTTGTGAATGTGTCATGTTCTGATTGGCTGTTTTGTTCATGTGTTCATCAGTTCTGTTTTGTCATTGGTTCATTGTCTTGATCATGCTCAGGTGTTTCTTGTTAGTCATTAGTCCTTCGCTGCACCCGAAATCAAATACTTCCCTTTTATATAGTATGTGAAAAACAGTACACCAACAGAGTTGTACGTCCGAAAGTCCCTGATCTTGAAGTGTGCATTCGATGGACATTTTACTATCCCATAAGGCCATGGGAGAGGATTTATGAATGGAGGTGAAGGGACACAACTGACGATGGTAGGTGGTGGTGGGCAGATCGAGGCTTTGTGGAACACTGAAACAGTTTACTGTAAGTAAATGTGCCGTACTGTCGAGGCTTCGAAACAATCCAAGAACCGTCTCCACGGTGATCCCTAGTGGTCAGAACAGTGTAAATGCAGGCAAAAACCCGGGCCAAACATGCATAAAAACACCTTTTACTGAAATCACGTGACTCTGGCAGTTTGATACACTCTCCGAACCATTGATTCGGAACAAAAGATTTGTAAAGGTTTGAAGCTTCATGAAGCAGTGTTTTGAAATTTCCCTCACTACTGGTAGGTCACATGGTAATGACAACATGGCAGATGCAGTAGGTCTGGATTACATTCATTCTACACACATTCTTCCAATGTAGAATATACTTTAGCATGGGTGTGTTGACTTATTCTAAGCAGTGTGTGTGTGTGTGTGTGTGTGTGTGTGTGTGTGTGTGTGTGTGTGTGTGTTGTAAATAAATCCAAACAATCTAAAAGCCATTCTTTTTTAAATCTCCTCATTCTTTGTGCAAGGCTCCTAATGATATGGCCTGATAGCACATAATAGGGCCATTATGGGGAGTGTCTTTGTCTTTCTCAGGTGTGGAATGCCACACATATTAATGAGAGATCACGCCTCCTCGCATAAAGCTTTCTCAAACAAAACACGTCATTAAAAATTTAAAAGACTTTATTGACTTATCTGAATGAGTAGTCAGGATGATTCTCACATAGTTTTGGAGCAAATATTCTAGACTATGTGATACAATTTTCAAGTCTTGTGAAGAAATAATCAATATGTGTTTTGTGGCCTTATTTCAGCAACTTTCATTTTTATTTTTTTTCAATAATCACGCATAAACATTATTCTCTTAAAAATACAAACATGTACATACATGTTGCTCACATATCATGGTAGGCCCGTTTGTGCTATATAGAGTGAATTTACACCTTTGCCATTAACATGTTTATAAATAACTGAAAAAAGCACAAATGCCAGGGCATGTCAAAACATCACAAGAGCCTGAAAACACCTTAGACCCCAAAGGGTTAACGGTTGTGAAATTCAAATTCAAATGTTGTACCTTCTCAGAGTACATGATTTTGGATGCAGCTTTCGTGTATATATAGCCCTTTTCATTGTCTCTTGTCTATAGTGTTTCCTGTGGTCGCTGATGGTGATTGTTTCATGTTCATGCTCAAGTCAAGCCAAGTCTTAGTTTACTTTGTATCAGTTGGTATTTAATGAATAGGCTATTGCATATGGGTTCAACACTGTTCGCCTTCAATGGACTTTCATTATAATCTTCTTTTGTGTTCCACAGAAGAAATAAGAAAATCATACAGGTTTGGAACAAATGAGTAAATGATGACAGAATTTACATTTTTTGTTGTACTATCCCTTTAACAATAAGAATTGTGTGCTCCGATGGAACAATGAGAGCTGACTAACACACTGAGAGGTCAGTAAGTTTGAGGACCAAATTGAATTCAAGTGTGATGATTCAGAGCCACTTACAACCTACACCTCCATTCTCATCATCAGACCAAACACTTTTCCGATGAAATCTTTGAACACCTTGCTCGTGCTCAAAATGTCTTTCAGCAGTTGCCTCAGGCAATCCAAGGACATTCTCTCTCAGTGACTACTGTATATGCCTGGCTTTGGCTTGCGCTTTCAGACAGTCCCTCAGTAAATCAGACGATAATTAACAGTCTCTAATCCCCTCTCCACTACCATACTCTTCCATCTGCCCATGAAATGGGATTATTAGTGGAACTCCAGAGAGCTACACAACCACCGGCAGCACACTGTCAGGGACTCCGGGTGGAATTGGTATATTTAGCGCTTTTTCCAAAAGCCCAAACTCAGATGATTCAAAGATAAATTTTAGGGGAAACACTTTCCTTCCTTACAAACAATGGCCCCTCCTTATATTGATATGGACGGTATTCAGAGCATCCCAGGTTCCCGTCAGTCTTCCAACAGTCAGTCAAACAAAACTTTGGTTTAGACTGAGGTGTTCCTGTATCCACATCCAATGGGATGGCACAATGTGAGAAGCTCCTCTGTGCCGTGTAGCCTTTTAGCATCTGGCAAGAATATAATTGGTCCCTGTTCGTTTAATTTTTCTAAATCTAATCTAAAGCTTCGTGACTGATGCTATCAGTCCTCAGTTGAAGATACATGCGCCTCAACCCCTGTGATGTGTGGCAGCAGCAGCAGAGCGAGAAATCTCAGGAGAATGATCAAGCAGACAGAGCCAGTGTAATACCATAACATTCTATATTAATAAACTAGGAAGATGGGTCATATTTATACACACACGATCAGGCAATAACATCCATGATGTCCTGTGGGAATCCAATCACATTACTCAGACGTCAAACAACATATTAAACCGAAAACAGGAAAACTGGCTGAATAAACATAATTTTTATTAATATCTTTCACATCTACTGCAGTCAGATTGACCGTGGTCACTCTTAATAAGACCACTCACATGGCTGTGCACTTGTAATGACAATATCAAGGATGTTAAGAGGCTAAAAGCAGGTTTAAAACTTGCCCCATTGAAGTCAACAGGGTGTAAATTTTAAAAAGAGGATAACACGGTGTAGGCAACACCGATTTTTGTCGTTGTTCTCTGTACTGACAGCACTCCAAATTTACAAAAAAATGAGCTCAATGTTAAAATTGACCGGAGTTCTCCTTTAAGGGATTATATTAGTAAAACAATTGGTTAATTCCAATAGATATTTGTTATCATATAGGCCTACTGAATTTCTACAAAAATGTAAATGACCAGTTAAACCAAGAGAGTTTGCTATTGTTCTTGACGCGATTCCAAAGAGTGCGATGTTAGGCTACTCTTAAAGGGGCTATGTGTAGTTTTTAGCGGCCTCTAGCGGTGATGTTTCAGATTGCAACAAATTTTTACAAGAGTGCTCATGCGCGTGTTCGAACTCAAGAGCGAGCACTCATGGAGAAAGCATCACAAAGGATGAAAGCCAAGTCCGGGTCTGTTTTTATACCTAAATATATACCTATACCTAAAACAAAGCGGAGGTCTCTCCATAATGCAAACGCTCTGCCGATGTTGATCCGATTCACGTTTGGCCTGACGAGCTGATAAAACATTTTTTTGTTTTTTATATTTATGTGGAGTTTGTGTTGGAGTGTGTGTTGTGCTGGAGGCAGGTCGTTTGGTGTTATCAGACTCATGTAGTTCGCTGCAGTGCCGTCGCATAGACTGTATATAAAAAGGAGAGAGGCTCGAGAGCGCGCTTGCACGTCACGTAAATCCGACCCGGAGCCTTCACATAGAAATAGGAATACTGGCCTTCAGATGTAATAGCAAAACCCAACAAGTGGATCATTGTAATGTGTGATTACAACCCCTTCACACACAGGCAATTAAAAAAGGATTCATTTTAGAAGAAAAGCTACATAGAGCACCTTTAAAAAACGCTGATTCAGTGGAAATCAACATGGACAATCTTTGTGGTAAATTTTTGTTGATAATGTTAATGTTTTAAAACAAAAATGTAGCAATAAGTTTATAAGGAATGCTCTTGGTTCTGTGTCTTTTCCTGGAGCAAGATTCTTTTGGTCTTCTTTATTTGGTGATATCTCTTGGTCTAAAGCATGGAAATTGCCAAATAAGTTAAGGAATAAGGAAGTGTCTTACAAAATACTTCACAAAATTTATGTTTTGGAAAGATTTAAGCTTAATATTTCAGCTTGTGAATTTTGTGCACTAGAAAAAGAAACAAATTTGCATCTCTGTATTTACTAAAGATTATTTTGGAAAGATTTAGAAACCTCTATTAATAGAAAACTGAAGTATATGATGGAAATTTGTCTATGTGTTTTTTTATACTCAGAAGAACAATTTGGAATGTAAAGAACAACATATTATAGCTACAGTTATTTGTTTTATTAGGAAAATACCATAAAAGAAGTGGGCTCACATTTCCACATTTTATAAATTACTTTACATTGCATGTACATATTTTGGAACACACTTAAAACAAACAAAACAACAATGAAAACGTAATGCTTTGAAAGCACTGGATTTTATGTTTATTTTTCTTTTCTTTGTTTCATTTTTTTTCATTTCCTGGCAGCTAATGTTAATGTGATATTGTGAAAATGTAATACTTCTTGTTCTTGTGGCATTGATTTTTTTTTTTTAAAGTGTAGGCTAACAAACGCAAACAGCACAAAACAAACAAGAAATAATATTAACAAAACACATGTACCTTTTTCAAACACATAGTGTCACTTATTTTATCTAAAAAATAAGGAGTCAGTTTCCCAACCGAGTCACTGAAAGGCTATTTGTGTGGGAGGGGATGAATAGGCCACATCAATCTGCCAAACTGCAGTAAAATAACACCTCGTTCAAGAAGTTCAATATAATGGCCTTAGTAAATACTACGCAGCAAAGCGCAGCAAAGGCAGATGATAATAACCGAGTAACAGCAACAGAAATAACAGAAGCCTAAACAAGACTCCATCTGTCAACATTTCAGTAATGCCCAGGACATTTCCCCTACTCAGATGTCACCGCCAGCATGCCCAAGTCCAATGCCATTGTCAAAATAACAAACAGAAGTGTATGGATCAGGACGAGCATGAGAATATGATTTCTTGGGATTCTCTCAGATTTCAGGAACTGCATGTTATCACAGTCAACCCGCTGACTTTTGTCCTGGGTTTTTGTTTAGTTTTCTTTAACATATTATTATTGTGCTGTTAAAAGTTCACTTGCTCTGCTTGTTTGTATGCATATATTGTTCTGAGTCAGATCGTTGCAAGGAGCCAAGATCACAGCTAGTCAAGCTAAGTTACAGTTCAAAAGACCCTTTTCTGAAAATGCCACCCACTGAGATGGACACAATGAGGTTGGGTTACGACATCATTGTGTATTTGGGCATAATAAACATGTTCGAGCAAAGGGGTGTCCTTAAGTGACTTCTCATCAAGGAACCCCCTCTGTAAATTTATTGAAGATAACACCCAGCTAACAGTGAACGTTTGATAAAAATGCATAATTTTATGATTATTTTTTTATGAAACAAAATCAACAAATATTCAATAACTCCACACAGTTAGGCTACGTTCACACTGCAGGCTGAAACGACCCAATTCCGATTTTTTTGCCCCTATGCGACCTGTATCCGATCTTTTCATGACAGTCTGAACGACACAGATCCGATCTTTTCAAATGCGACCCAGGCCACTTGGGTATGTGGTCCAAATCCGATACGTATCCGATCTTTTGAAATGCGACCTCAATCTGAACGGTCAGGTCGCATGTATCCGACCTGCACGCCGTTGATATGCGACAAACGTCATAATTCTGCGTTGAAGTAGGCGGGAATGAGAAGATAAACAAGTTAGCTATCGTACGATAGCACCGATAGCACGCACCTGTCAATACACTCCAACGCGTTGCACTGTTATGGTCCGCCACAGACGTCTCTTCCCGTGAGTTAATCGAAGGCGCTCAAACACTCTCCTCCTTCTTAATTTTCTTCTTAAAACGAAAAGATTGTAATTGTGCTGGCTCTGTTGGGAAAATAACTGTAATATTGCTAAACGAGCTCCACTGTTGACATTCATGTTTAGGTACTTCCGCAAACAGCATGTGACGTCGTCACCGTTGAGTACTCTTCTGCGCATGCGGGTCACTTCTGGGTCATTTCACGTTCACACAGGAGATCACTAAAGGTCGCATTTAATTGGAAATGTGAACGGACTTGCAAAAAAATCAGATTTTTTCAAAAAATCGGAATTGAGCATTAAGCCCTGCAGTGTGAACGTAATACAATGTAATCCCATCAAATTCAGCAAGCAAATATAATGCAAAAGCTGGTTGTAACTATTATGTTAGCTGCGTACAGTTCCAATGTAATTTGTGTAAAGAATATGCCTTTGTGCAATTACTTCCCAAACTAAGTGTTTGTATAAATTAACATTAGAGCAGTGATGTGTGAACTAAATTTGGTGTGTTACAGTGGAGTTATTGAATATTTTTCATAATATAAAATGTGCAAAAGTATGTGTAGTATGACCAGTGGGACACCATTGATGTGTAAACTGAATTTGGTGGCACTACAGTTTGTAACATTGAAGTTAATGACTATTTTTGTAATCACGTTTTTTGGGTTATATTGCACTTTGCAGACGGTCCCTTCGGACTTGTCTCTAGCTCTACGTTACTGTGATTGTAAATAAGTATATTTTGTGTTTTAACAACGTTAAGCTCACGAGTTATTGATCCGAGAAGTTCGAATCTGTGAATACTCCACCTTGAGGTAAGCACTGAGTGACACTGACCACATTTTTTTTATATTTAAGTCCATTAAAGGTTCTCTAAGCGATCCTGGGTGACGTCACTTCTTGTTGACGTTCGAACTATTGTCAAACAAAACGGAGGCTAGCTAGACCCTCCCTCCGAGGCGAAACTCTGATGCTTTTCTGGTAACAGCCACTAGGTGGCGCTTCGGTAGCGCGGCCGCCATTTTGGGATGAAGATTCCAACGGGAGTTACTGGACAACAGCACAGATAACAGTTTTTTGAGGTAGTTTTTTCTTGCATTATTGAATATTTCCATTTTATGCAACTTTACACATTTACTACTATTATTAGTTACCAACTCCACTTGGCCTGAAATATATTTTGTACGTTTTAATCCCCTGGATCATGCTACAAACATGATGATCTTATAGAACATTATGCATTTCTTATCCTATAATTGCCACAATTTTGTACCGTGGCTGTGTTTTTGTTTACATAGTCTTGCTTTAACGGTCATAAATATATGATATAAGAAGTTTACTGTAAAGCTATTTCTATTGCTGTTATGCCTAATAGTTGTACAAATAGAGAGTCTGTAGGCCTACTACTGTACGTGTTGTTGTAGCCTTTAAATAAGCGCATTTAGTTTCATATTTGTTCAAATATTATAATGTTTTTTTTCCCATGTTGATTATGAAAAGTGAACAGCATGAGTAGGATATGATATCGGGAGACATGAAGTGGGTCATACATGATTTTGACCAGGGGCGTAATTTGCGGGTGGGACGGGTGGGACATGTCCCCACCACTTTTTGCCAGGGTCGATATTGTTCCCACCACTTTTTAAAACCTCTCGCGGCACGGATAGCTACCAGTACAAATAAATAAAACATCTCCAACTGGCAGACCATTCATTTCGTTCGTTTGTAAAATAAAAGAAGCGATCTAGCCCTGAAATACGTTGTTGTTTTTTAAATCAAGTGATAAGTGCTCCTTGCCGCCTGCGATCGGTGGCGCGGTTACAGTGTATCTCGTGGCTCACGCAACTCGTGGTCTTCACATGCATGCGCGCTTCAATCAGTTTCGGAGACTATTTGTTCGTTTCGGTGCAGAACATGTGAGCGGAGTGGACCGGGAGCGAGCGGGGAGCGAGAGCGGGCGGATCTTGGACAGAGCGCAGAGCAGCATTTTTAAAAGGACGGAGCGTCGCCCTATTTCCCGCTCCAATTTCGCTCCGCTCACACCAAGAGTCTGACTCCACGTCTTTCCCCCGCCTAGCTAAAGAAGCTCACATTGTGTTCAGCATCCCAAGCGGGTCTGCGAGGGCAGAGAGGGTTTTCTCCGCAACCACCGCATGAGTCTGAACTCTGAAGCCTCAGACATTGTCCAAACTTGTGTTCTTGAAGGTGAACTCAAAAGAACTGTAGATAAGGAAAGCAATTCATTTTTTTTTTTAAGTTTTAAAGTCTCAGAAAGAAACAATCTATTTAAATTGTAATCCATGTGCACTCTGCCCAAAAGTTCAGTTATACGAATTTTGGCCTAATAGTTCATTTAGCATACTTTTAAAACGTTGATGTAGCATAGGCCTATAGCCTGTATATTTTTATTTATATAATTAGGCACATTGATTCGTTTAATTTTACAGATTTTTTTTGTATAATTGATATAAGCATATTTTTATTTTAATTGTGCGCGCTGTGCAAAAGTTTAGTTATCAAAATGTTGGCCTAATAGTTAATTTACTTTTAAAATGTTTATGTATGCCTATATTTTTTTTTTTACATTTTTGTTTATATACTTATATATTTTTTTATCTTTATTTATATTATTAGACCCATTTATTCGTTTAATTGTACAGCAGTTTGTGTGTACAATGGATAGGCTATAAGCCCATTTAAATTTTAATCCTGCGCATTGCGCAAAAAATCAGTTGTCAAAATTCTGGCCTAATAGTTAATTTACTTTTAAAACTTTTATGTATATTTTTGTCTATATAATTTTTATTCATAATATTAGGTCAATTTATTCGTTTAATTTTACATGACGTTTTGTATAGGCTATAGGGAATATATAGGCTATTCCTTTTAGGCTAGGCCTAATTTCTAATTTGAAATAAAACATTTCTATTTGGAAAATGTTGTTGTTGCTCTAGTTCTTTGGGAGGTAAGCCTGTGGTCTAAGCTAAAAGTGAAGTAGGCCTACATGTAGATTTGTTTCCTATTTTGGGCGATTTGTGTAGCGCGAAGAAAACTGTGTTGAGCTCTGAGCGGCGGAGCGGAGGGGTGAACAGTTCCGTGAGCGAAGAGCTGAGATTTTCACCACTCCACTCCGCTCATATGCTCTGTTCAGGTGAAATCACAAAACAAAAATGCACACAAACGTTTCCCTGCTTGATATAATACAACCACTGATGAACATATTCGGTTTTGATGAGAAAAAAAAAAACTACATGTTTTTATTCACGTGTCACGTGATTCATTCCTTTATACACACATGTCCCACCCACTTTTTAAAACAAAGTTACGCCACTGATTTTGACTCATTAGCCTACGTTGTGTTTTGTAGAAAGCCTTTCTTTAAAATTAATTTCGTTTTGTGTCAATTGTATCTTAATTAAAAAAATAATAATAATTAAATCAACCAATTACCTGGATTTAATAAATAAGCAAATATAGCAGACAATAATCAGGACATACAGCGCGGTCACTTGCAGTGCTCGTGAACTTGAGCGAATCTCATCATAAATTAACCGAAATATGCCTCAGACCAGTGTTGCCACAGTTACTTTGAAAAAGTAACTAAGATACTTTACAAGTTACTTGATTTTAAAAGTAACTAAGTTACTTTACAAGTTACTTGATTTTAAAAGTAACTAAGTTCCTTTACAAGTTACTTTTATTAGTTACATTCAGCAGTTGCCGACAACACCCCCACCACCTCAACATAAAAATGACAACCGGTTTTGCCAACACTCACTTTATTGGAAGTGTATTTTTAACAGTAATATCAACAATCTATCTCCTGACATTTAAAGTTGAACTTAAAAACTATTTCCTGAAAAAACAGTCTTCCTTGACTTCACTTAATATAAATACTTGTTTTTATAAAATATATATTGTTTTTTTGTTTTTCTTGACCCTGTAATTTAGTAACTGTAGAACACGTTAACTGTAATTTTGCGTATATGATGAAATTTATACAGTTTCTTGTCAATCTATGTCTATTTTAATGTGAACAATGCGCTGCCACTTTAATTCAGCACGGTGCAGCACAGCAAAAATAGACTAGGTGCGGAAACGATCTCTGCACTGCTGTATACTCACGCACCTGGAACGGATCGACGGACCGCACCCGCGTGCAGTGTGAAAGCTCTAACCTGTTAACATGGGTACGGGAAAAAAATATGCACCGCATTCGCACTGCAGACGGAGACAAGTATGTGTGAAACGGGCGTAAGTTTGACTGTGCGGTGCTGCGACTCCATATGTTTTTTCAAATTCGACGAAGTGTTTCTGTAGGTAGATAACACTTTGTCGCCACCAGCACAGAGTTTACAACGGACCTTAATGTTGCCATCTTTAGCTGACAGACACAAACTCAAAATAGTGACTGTATTTCCAGCTAGAAAAAGCGCATCTCTCTCCTCCCTCCATTGTTGTTTACGTTTGTGTCGCTGCGTGCGTGGTACGTACACGTGACGTGAACCTCATGCTGAAAACGTGACTTGTCGCGCACACTCCCCGAGATGCAAGAAGAAATAAATATATATTTTTACTCAGGAAAATGACAAAAATAGTAACGCACAGTGACTTGGATAAGTAACTTTAATCTGATTACTGGTTTTGAAATAGTAACGCGTTAGATTACTCGTTACTGAAAAAAGGGGTCAAATTAGAGTAACGCGTTACTAAGTAACGCGTTACCGGCATCACTGCCTCAGACATGAGAAATATAGAAAGCTTACAACTAAATCTTTAAACGAAACTATTCCAAACGAAAAGAAATAGGCTCTGATTATGTTGCACACTCACATATTATGTATGTCGAAATAACGAGATATTATGTCGAAATAACATTATAAATAATAAATCTAATAATAAATATATTTGATTGAATGCTGAATGTTGTGCTTATTCGATTTAGTAAAATTAAAACTTTAGTTGTCATAATTAAAATTATTGAATATTAAATATTGAAGTTTTGCTCATTTAATAATAGTATACAATATAGGCTATAAAAGTGCGCAGCTCCCCCTGTCAATGATCTAGCACCCCCCGGCACCTGCGTTAAAAATTATCTGGCGCTGCCCCCTCTTTTTACATAATTATTTTAACCTAAAAATGACCTCTGCACTGGACTAAATACATGTATAATATATGACTGCCGAGTGGCTTTCACCCCAAAATGGCGGAAGCGTAGCGCTGCTGCTGGGCGCTGGTGTTGCAATGGAACGTTTTATTGGCTTTCACTTCTTGTAAATATACGTTCTTTGTCCTCATCCGCGCACTAACCCCTCAAACCCACCCCCAAACCATTCTTGTCGGTTATTGGCTGGAACAGTTTGTTATGTTTCTTAGAGCGGGGACCTGTTTCAATAAGGAGGTTCAACCAACTCTGAGTTAAAACTTGAACTCTGAGTTGACTTACCCTGAGATGGGAAACTCTGAGTTTTCGGTTACAGAACAGCTGAAATGAGTTGGTTCAATCAACTCTGAGTTGACTGACTCTGAGTTAAGCGCGTGCACCACAACTATAAAAAGCCATTATCAATGGAGCACAGATATTAAGAGTCACCATGGCAACAGTGCCAGACAAAAAGAGGCGTTGGGTGTAATTAATTACCAAGTAATCGAAATATTGTAATTTAATTAAAGGAATTACTCTTAATTCTTCTGTAATTTAAAATAAAATATGATACAATTACATCAAATAGGCTACTGCATAAACTATAGACCAATTCAGTATAAAACAATAGTGGATTTAACACATTTTTAAAAGGTATATTTTTTATGTAACCTTCTCCCTCTACACACTTTGATCAATTCAAGAATAATTCATGCAATTGTATATTTTTAATTTGAAAGCATTAAAAGTGCAGTTTCTTGTCTCTCCTTGTAGGCCTATTGTTCAAGTGGTTGAGGTTGATATAGGATTTAGTAATTAGTAATATGTAGACCAATACTAATAAAGATAGTGATTATTACATTAATCTAATTACACTGTTGAAGATGTCATTTGTAGTTAATAATTCATAACTATTTTAGAGTAACTATGTTATAATATCAGAGGTGAAACTGGAAGAATGTTATTCAACCTAAAGTAGGCTATATTACTTTGATAAAATTTTACTTAAGTACAAGTAAAAATACCAGTCTAAAAATCTACTCGAGTAAAAGTAAAAAGTAACTAATTTAAAATGTGAGTAAAAGTTGCTGAGTAACTTTAACAGCGGGGGTGGGGGGACTCTCCAATGTAGGGTTGTAACGTATGAGAGTTTCACAGTATGATAACCGTTTATGGTATTAAACAATTATTAAATATATAAACTGCTTTATTAAGTTACGGTTATTATTATCATCAGTTAAAATGGCAGTTAAATAGGCCTAAATTAAACATTTGTTCAATAAAACATATCTAATCAATTAATTCCAATAATTGATTATGAATTAGATTAACAACTTATTTGTATCATTAATAACTTATTAATATGTTTAAACAATAATTGAGTTCTATAAAATGTTTATTCCGATTTTTTTTAATGATTTAATACAAACATATTATCAAAAACGGTGGTAATCAAATAAAAGTTTAGCAAACGTTTTAATCCTTTTATTTTTTGGCAAAGTGCTGCAAAACAGATTTAATCAATTAAACCATGCATGGGCAAACAATATATATTCCTTAAAGAATATTTAAATACATTTTAGTATTGTTGGTGTTTAAACAACGCTTCCTCTTTAAAAAAGGGGAGGAGACCGAAATAAACTCTGGGTTATACGGAGGTAAACCTGCTCCCGACCAGGTTAGGTTCACAGAGTAAGGCTACGTCTACATTAATCCGGATAAATTTGAAAACGGAGTTTTTGTTTAAAAACGCTCTCCGTCCACACTAGCGTTTTCAGGCGTTTTCAGACGTTTCAGTGTGGATGAGAAACTTATAAATTCACCTTACTGCGCATGCGTGAAACCTCACAAAAGCTCACTGAGATGATACAGATGGAAAAATAAACAATAAAGGTATCGCGCAATTCTTCTAACATGCTAATTTTATTTAGCAAAATATCTCACCATTCACTGATGCGTCCAGGTCGCACTCAGTCACCATATGTTTGGTCTAAAACGCGACTGCTCTCCTGTATTGACGCAGGACAGCAAATGTGAGTACATTTTCTGTCATCTTTGCAGTAGGCTACTGTGATATGAAGAGTGTGGAAGTAACATATTTTAGCAACATTGTAAAAGTGAATCGCACATAATTAACAGGCACAATACCGGTAAACATGAATATCTATTGGTACAACATGGATCACATGACGTACGTCATCGTTTTCAAATACCTCCGGCTTCACAGTCCACACTACAACGCGAAAACGGCGTTTTCAAATTTATCCACTTTGGAGAGCGTTTTCCAAAAGCTACGTTTTTGTTGACTTAAAACGCCGTTTCAGTGTGGACGGAAGGCCAAAACGGAGAAAAAAATATACGTTTTCAAATGAAAACGTATTAGTGTGGACAGGGCCTAAGTTACCATGGTAACTGACTCTGAGTATAAGTTACCTCTCTTTCAGAAACGGGCTTGACTTACCCTGCTTTCTCAGGTTTGACTTACCTCCCTTTCTGAAACGGAAAACCCAGAGTTTCCCTCAGGGTTAACATACTCAGAGTTTTCACTTAACCTCCTTTCTGAAACAGGCCCCGGGTCGCTAGAGTTTGTTTTTGTAGCCGTTTGTGGATCCTGGGGTGTCTGCAGAGACCGCGTTTTTTTACAGTGTGTTCAGGGGACAGGCAGCTAGCGGATCGTGAGTAGATGTTTGCTGTATGTGACAAAAAATGTTTTGGCCATAAAAACGCGTGACATCGCTTAGAGCATCTTTAACGTATAGCCTACGGATCTCCGAAGCACTGCCAGCGGGACATTAAACATGAAGTGTCTGTCAGAGCTCACAACAGGTTTTGCGTGGGAACGCAAATATCTTTGCGAGGGAACGCAAATATTTGTGCAAGGGAACCCCGCTAAGTTACTTCGGGGGAACGCAAAAGATAAAATAATAATAATTCTCCCATCACAAATTTTTTCCACCACCACGTCCCTTTAGGGCTCCCTATGCGTTTAAAATTATAGCCTAGCCTATATATTTTTACTGGACATCAAATAATTTCAGAAGTTGTAAATAAAACAGAGAAAATTGTTTCATATTTTTTATTGCTTCAACATTTCACATTTAATTCAACGTGATAAATGTCATTTCTTGTGAAATTTAGAGCATTTTTGGTTTACAAATCCTGAAAATACTTTGCTAATGGAGTAGCCTATTCCACAGACTCTCCTTTATTATCATAGAGGGAGAGATTTGTATGGAAACCACATAAAAAAAAATTACAACACAATACAAATAAGCTGTCTCTGCTCCCTACGCAAACATCACTTTGATATCCTTACATAACTGCCTCTCAAAACAACACATTAGCTGTTAGTATTCTGTGTGGGATTGTCTGATGCTTTTGGACAGGAACCGTTGCTTGATTCTTGTAGATCTGATGTGAGCTGTAAACCGCACAGACTGACGAGTTATCAACTCATAGTCAATACATTCAGCATTTTTGGTAGCTTCGATCAAACAAGTGTTCTTTCTTCACAAGTGAAATGTCTTTTTGAGCATAAGTTTATTATTAGTGCGTTATGAATTGTGTGGGGCAGTTTGTTTATGCAAATATGTTTCAATAAACACTTAGATCATGAGATGTGAAAACAAATAGCCTACATCTATTTCTCAAGTACACAAAAATACATGGACTTTCCCAAAAGAGCCGAGGCAACTCTGTCCTGCCAAGTAGGCTATTATGTGTTTATAACCAACAGCTTAAGACATTTAGTTGCTATAAGCAAACAAAAGTGCTTGCCTGAGGGAAATGTAGGCTACTTAAAATTGACTCTAAGGAACACCTGTTTCTAATATTCAACAGTGCTGGATATCAATGAAAAACCAAAACGTTACTTGGGACAGTGCTGTCCTCTAGTGGAAGAGATGGGTAAATGCATTTTGTCTAGATTATTATTATTATATAAAGTAGGTTAGTAGTAGTAGTATTAAAGAGATAGTTCACCCAAAATTTAAATGGGCCCATCAACTGTTTGGTTACCGACATTGTTCAAAATATCTTCTTTTGTGTTCAGCAGAAGAAAGAAAATACAGGTTTGGAGCAACATGAGGGTGAGTAAATGATAAAACAAAATAAATGTTTGTGTGAACTGTCCCTTTAATAGTAGTAGTAGTAGTAGTAAAGGAAACAATAATAATCATTGTTTAAATTAAATGGACATATTTAAAATATTTTTATTTTTTTCAATGCATCTAAGTGCCAAATTGTGTTCTCTTTGAGTTCTCTGGTCTTCTTGGGAAACAAACACTTTTCTCAAACATCTTGATTCACGTAAGGTTTTGTCGGCGAACGTAAACAGAAAGAAATCGGATGTGCTTCACTATATTGGATCCATGCATTAGGTCTTAAAGTAAAGCAAAATGTTAATCGAGCAACTAAAAGATGACCTTTGTAGCTTTAACAAGGATAAATCTGTATTTAATTTATATGGTTATCTACACAGTGTTATTTTACATTTGATTATTCATTTTCTGTACTGTGTTAGACCTATACATGAAACCTTAAAGCCATGTTTAATTCATTTGTTTCCTCTTTCTGTTGTATTTATTTGTGCTATAGGCCTACTATGGTGGCAAGAATGCTGCGAGTGCTGCAAGTAAATCTGAATAAAATCAGTGATTTACACAGATACTGATGGCCAATAGTGGAGGATGAATTTTTAAACTTTCTTATTATCAAGATGAAAACCTTGAATCAGGATAATATCGCATAGGCTACTTATGGATAGGCTCAAAGAATATTTGATACTGATGATGAATGCTTCTAAGGCCTTTGATCGAATTAATGATACAAGGTATTCCTCCTGGCTCAGGAAGCACTGGAACTCAAGTTTGTCTGTTGTATGTAAATCTATGTTTATATGTTATTCTTATCTTTCTGTTTCTTTTACTTTGTGATATGGACCTAAGTGTCTAAAATAAATAATTAATAATGGGCTATAATTAATAGGCCTATATAGAATTTACTTCTTTTTTTAGCGGTCACGATATAATAAGGCTACTTATTCAAAATGAGTAGGCTAGGCTACCTGAGAGTATGCGATTTGTGAATGCCAGTGAAACGACGTAACTGACGCTCGAAGGTCACGTGATAATGACAACATGGCAAATGTAGGCAGGATTGCATTCATACAATACACATACTAGCCTATTTTTGATCATACTCCAGTACATAAAATCTCTTTATTACAACATAATTGAGAAAAAATAATATGTATGTGGCAGCAATGCGCTACCGTACCCAAGGAACAGGATTGGGCACAGGTCTAATGTAATAGCCTAAGTTTTATTCACTAGGGGGCAGTATATCTTCATTCAAAACCAAATTTTGTTTCTGTTTGAAAAAGATTAGTAGGCTACCATGTGACCCAAACATTCAATGAAACATACTTAAATACATATTTTCTCTTTGCTCTGTAAAATATAATTAGTAACGTGTTTTACCCTGTTCTATTTCACTCGCTGTTCTGTAAGAGTGATCATGCATGTTTGATGACACTGATGTAGACATGAACTTGTGTGCTCCATGTGCAGGATGCTGGGAGTGTGTGCGCTCAGAAACAGCCGGCAGTGTTGGCACAGATCATTCAGCCAATAGAACAGTCTAGCCTTTAAGATGGCAATAAAAGATATGACCCATTACAGAGAGAAGCCTTGTTTACAAAGAAACAATTATGCATGCAACAAGATGTCAATTTTACTTTTACAATTTTACAGAGGTTTGCTCTGTCAAAGCTCGACACTTACTGGAGTTATATTTCATTAAGTATCAACTTGCAAGCCTTATATTAATTAGAAAACATAAAAATGCACACAAAAGAGACAATTTGCTGCCATATAAGGGTGAAGAGCCAGCGTGATTCGCATACCAGCAGATAATTTCACTAAGAAAGTCTTTGACGAAAAATATTTGAGTTCATGTTGACATCACTGACTTTTACTGTTCAAATGACTGGGGTCATTAAGTTCCTTAAAAAAAAAAAAAAAAAAGAAACTTATACTTTTATAAAGCAAAGACACATTAAACTGTTTAGAATGTTACTAAATTTTATATTTCAATTAAACACAGTAAAAAAAGTTGCTGCCTTATTTTTAAATATACAATCAACTTGGATGTTTAAGTAATTTCAACTTAAATGACTAATGACTGAGCTGAATGAAATAAATGAGTTGAATATTGTATAACTTGTGTAGCACTAGTTTGAATTAGCAGTAATTTAGTAGATATTCTTTTACTTTAGTTTTATAATAAAGATAAGATTTAAATGTCGTCAGAAGAATTAGGTATCGCTAAGGAGACAGCGGGTTGTCATGAGAAGTAACAGACAAACACAAGATTAGGTTAGAATTATAATTGATTTCACTTTAAAAAAAAAATAGAAAATGTATCAAATTGAAAAGAAAGTAAATCACAAAATCACAAACAATATTTGACTATGAAAATTTCCACCTCGAGTGCACTCTTGTCGGTGTTTTCAAATATATACACACATAGTCAGATTAACACTCAGAAAGAAAACAGAAAACAACAACCAAGATGCAACAAAAGAGAGTATAATCTCTCTCTAGACCCTCAAGTGTCTCTCGTAAAAGTGTCTCTCAAATCTGGGTTGTGGTTGACCCTCAAAAAAAAGAAAAATGTTCTTAAGATCAAATTTGTGATCGAGTACGGGTAGCACGATTAGCACTGGAAACTCAAGGAAAGGATATCGCCCTCCTCTCCACGTACGTGATGTCCTTCTCCCTTTCTAAAAGCTGGGTTGGCTCGCCATCAAACACGGAATCTACAGGATGTCACAGAAGGTCGTGCAGTCATCACATCTCCACGATATCAAGAAGAGAAAAAAAAGAAAGAAAACGGAAAAACAAAAGGAGAGAGAAAAAAAACCTGGCCTCTGAATCAATAGCTCTCTTTCTAATACAGACACGTTGCCAACAATGGCGACGGTGAACTCTTGGTGATCGGTTTTTCTTTTGCTCTCACACAGGCGCAACTACAGGCGTGCGTGCTCATAAAATGGCGTCGGTGAACAGGTAAAATGTATTCCTCTATTCAATCGACTTCTTATTCAGAATGCATCAGATTAATAAAATCTCGACTTTCTCATACTCTTTCCACAGATTCTCAATCTAAGATTTATAGAAACGGATCACGACGATCAGATTGCGTCTGCTCTTCTCAATCAAGCTCGTCTCTTCTGTCATCGCGCATGCTCGTCGACACCCATGACTCAAATGACAAAGAGCTCTCATTGGTTGATCACTGAGCTTTTATCTAGAATGAATTTGAATATTTATTCATTTTTATATTATTCACTTTTTTTCATCTCTTATCGACTTTTATTAAGGGAACAGATCACTAAATTGTGTTTAAATTAAATTAACTTTATTTAACCTGTGTTACATTCTCCCCTCCTAAATTCATGCAAGTCCCTTTGCATGTTCTGCTTGGCTGACTGGTGACCACCCCGTGTAAACCATTGGGCAGCAAGGGATGGACATTCTGATTTTCATCTCCACCCAGAGATTTAACAAAAGCCGAATTCAGACCTTGGAACAAAGATTGGACCACATATATTAATGGGTTTCCTGGCTGAAAATAAGCAAGTCGCTCTGGTTCTCCCCTCTGTCTAACAGAACGCCTCGGTAAGGTGTCTATCTCATCTTCTGATTGTTGTTCTGTTTTTTCAGGAACATCTGAACTTTCGACAACACTGGTTACTTCAACTTCATCAGAACTACCCATTACAGCTTCGACTTGGCCCTTATCAGTTAAGTTACTTTGTTCAAGGGCGGCGGGAACATTAAGATGTAAGTGTTCACCAGGTGTATCGACTGGTAAGGCTTCGATAAGTACATTATTACTCTGGTCGCCCTGCAAAATTTCACCGGTTGGAAAAGTTTGTTCATCCGAGTTATCAGCAGAATCAGTGTTCACGGTCTCTCTTTCCGTACAGATATTGTGAACTGTAGAGAAACGAACTGTCTCTATATTTGGAGTATGACTGTACTCGCAATACGAATTTACTTCTTCGGAATCAGAGAGAGAAGCGTCGTCAATTAACGGAACCTTAGGACTTTGTCGTGTTTGAGGTTTGGAGATGGGTTTGTTTAGAGTAGGCGGTTCATCTTCAGAAGATGGTAAAAACCCACACGGGAGCAACAGATCTCTGTGAAGAGTACGCAGAGGACCGTCCTTTCTCTCTGGACGAACAGTATAGACTGGCAATTCAGCTGCCTGACTCACCACAACATAGACTTCACACTCCCACTTGTCTGCTAACTTATGCTTTCCGCGTAGCCTAACGTTCCTCACTAACACTCGATCACCAATCTCCAAAGAGCAATGAGTTACGGATTTGTCAAACCTAGCTTTGTTTCTTTCGGCACTTTTTGACATACCACGTGACGCAAGAGAATAACTTTCTTTCAGATTGGTTTTTAGATGCTTGACATACTCCGAATGAGACTGTCGCGGACCATCTTGATACGGCAACCCAAAAGCAAGATCAACAGGTAACCTGGGCTGACGTCCAAACATCAATTCGTAGGGAGTGAACCCAGTGACCTCATGTTTCGTGCAGTTGTACGCATGAGCTAAAGGCTTTACAAAATCTTTCCAACGAACCTTATCTTTCTCTTCTAAGGTACCTAACATACTGAGCAAGGTCCTATTGAAGCGTTCGACCGGATTTCCCCTGGGATGATAAGGAGTTGTTCGGGTTTTCTGAATACCTGCCATTTCACAGAGCTCTTTTATGGTGCGCGATTCAAAATCTCGGCCCTGGTCGCTATGAAGACGCTCGGGGAAACCATAATGTACAACAAAATTGTCCCAAAGACATTTCGCTACTGTTCTTGCCTTTTGGTTGGCTGTGGGGACTGCCACAGCATATTTAGTAAAGAAATCAGTGATTACCAAGATGTCTCTCGTGTTACTTTTGTCTGGCTCTAATGAGAGAAAATCCATACAGACCAACTCTAAAGGTCGTGTGGCTTGGATATTAACCAGCAGTGCAGCTTTTTGAGGTAATGAATTCCTCCTCACACAACGACCGCATGTCCGGATCTTTTGTTCTACTTCCGCAGCCATCTTCGGCCAATAGAAACGAGACCTTACTAAATCTAGAGTTCTCTCTACCCCCATATGGCCCATACTGTCATGCAAACTACTCAATATGGGGGGCCTCAGTTTCTCAGGTAACACGAGTTGGTAAGTGACTAATTCCTCTACCTGACGCTTCCTATAAAGCACCCCATCTTTCAACTCAAGTCGGTTCCACTCTCTTAGAAAGAAAGGAAGATCTGGGAGTTCCTTCCTGACAGTTGGTGGAGGCTTTTCTCCCGACTCTAAGAAAGACACTACTTCCCGAATGACTGGATCTGCCCTTTGCTCATCACAGAGGTTCCCTGAGAGGTAAGATACAACAGGTAACCCCTCCAAATCACCTTCTTGTTCGTAACTATCAGGTACCGCATCAGGGTAAAGTGCAAGGGATTCAACAAAAGCAGCACCAGACCCAACGTCCGTTGGCTGTCTGACTAGATGCTTCTCACATATCGCCTGAACTACATCACTTGTGGTGTCACACGAATCTGCAGCTTCCGCTAAATGATTCTGCATAAACTGTTGAATTCGTTCGTACTCTTTTTGAGATTGAGGATTTTCAGGCAATTGTTCCTGCGGTCGCCTTGATAGACCATCAGCATCAGCATTTAGCTTGCCTGCTCTGTACTGTAACCTAAATGAAAAAGTGGAAAGGGCAGCAAGCCACCGGTAGCTAGTCGCATCTAGTCTCGCCGTAGTTAGAACATAAGTTAGAGGGTTGCTATCTGTAATGACTGTGAATTGGCTACCATACAGATAGTCCCTAAACTTCTCAGTTACTGCCCATTTAAGGGCAAGAAACTCAAGCTTGTGCGCTGGGTAATGGGACTCACTGCGGGACAACCCTCTACTCGCATATGCAATGACTCGCATCTGCCCTTCCTGTTCCTGATACAAAGCGGCTCCTAAACCTTTAGTGCTGGCATCTGTATGTAGGAAGTAGGTAAGTTTAGGGTTTGCAAAGCCCAACACAGGCGCAGTAGTTAGATTGTCGATAACAGACTGAAAGGCTTCCTCACATAGTGGTGTCCAACGGTCTCCGAACGACTCTTTAGGGTTATGGTATGGACCCTTACTCTCACTCCGCTTAACACTTTTCCTAGTCGGCGGATACCCTATGGTCAAGTCGGTGAGTGGTTTCACGACCCTAGAGTAATCCTTAATAAATCGGCGGTAATAGCCCGAAAAGCCCAAAAACGACCTTAACTCCTTAAGGTTTTTGGGACTCGGCCAGGTTTTTAAGGCTTGTATCTTCTCCGGATCAGTCTCAACGCCGCGCTCAGACACAATGTGCCCTAAATAGCGAACGGACGTCTGAAAGAATTTACACTTCTCAGGGGCTAGTTTTAGTCCATACTCTCTGAGCCGAGAAAGAACTTTTAACAGCCGTCTTTCATGCTCTTCCAGAGTTTCAGAAAAAATGATTAGATCGTCCAGGAAGACAAGTACTTCCCTGAGATTGATATCCTCCATACACTTCTCCATCAATCTCTGAAAAGTACTTGGGGCATTAGTGACCCCCTGAGGCATGCGATTAAACTCCCAAAACCCCAGGGGACAGACAAAAGCGGTTTTAGGTTTGTCTGCTTCTTCCACCTCTATCTGGTAATACCCAGATTTCAAGTCGAGTACTGAAAACCATTTCGACCCGGTTAAGGCGGAAAACGTCTCCTCAAGATTGGGTAGTGCATAGGCGTCTTTCACGGTCTGAAGATTTAACTTTCTGTAGTCTATGCACAACCGTACATCTCCGTTTTTCTTCCGCACTACTACTATAGGCGAAGAAAAGGACGACTCAGACTCTCGAATGACGTTACTTGCAAGAAGATCGCGCAGATGTTTGCGGACGGCTTCCAAATCTTGCGGATGTATTGGTCGCGCCCTATGTTTAAAGGAAGTTTCATCGTTAAGTTGTATACGATGTTTCACTTTTTGTGTATGCCCAAAATCTAGATCATGTTGACTGAAAACATCAGGCATTTCTCTGAGTTTCTCTGAAATGCGGTCACGCCATTCTTGTGGCAATGGGGACTCACCGAAATTCAAGGCGAAATTGGACTCCTGAGTAGATGAATGCGTACTAACCGGAGAAACACTCGGCTGAGGAAGCACGGACTCAACTGCATGCAACTCTGCTATTATGCATCGTGGGGGAATGGCAATATCATGTTCGGTTTCGTTTTTTAGTACCACAGGCAACCAAACAGACTGACTACTAGAAGGGGTAAGTAAGCAGCGCTTCACAAACACACCACCAGGCAAGGAGGATTCAGACGGGTGTTCTACCACTACACGCTTATCTATCCCACCTGGTATTGCAACAGAACCCTTCACTACGACAGTTTGACCAGCGGACATGACCTCCGGTACGTTGCCTCTTAATCTCACATGACCCAGAACACCACTCGTGTTCTGCTTTCGCCTCGTTTCAAGGGTTTTCAAAACCATTCTATACCCAAATAGAGATGGTTGGTGCTTTGGAGATTCTGCAAATGACTGCTGCTCATAAAGGATGTCAAGAGTGTTTGTACCTATTAAAATCAAAGGCTGAGTGTGAGACTTTACATCAGGAACGACTAAAGCTACCGTGGCCACTTCAATAGTCGCACCCAAAAACTCTTCAGGGAAACTAATGTCTACCGGTACGTAACCTTCGTACGGAACGGAAAAACCATTGGCGCCTTCTACTTCCAATATATCGCCAAGAGATTTAATCGGATACTCTGAGAGGTGTTGATCATAAAAAGACTTAGGCACAGTTGTGACCTGAGATCCAGTGTCCAGTAGACAATGACATTTCTTACCAGCTATGCTGACTTCGGCAACACATCTAGCACCAACTAAGCCCTTAGGTAGGTTGGCACTCTGCTTCCTAGGAGTTTGGCATTTCTTGAAGACGCGATTTACAATGGGACCCCTCGTCTTAACCTCAGTTCCTGTATGTCCCACGACAGGAACTGTCTCTAGTTTAAATCAGAGCTAGCGGGGTGATTCTGTGACTCCCACTGTAACTGTTTCTCTCTTAACAGCCTACGTTTAGCGGCGACAAGCTCGGGATTTGGCTCAGAACTACAAGACGATGCGATGTGGCCATCCTCACCACACGTGAAACAGTACCACGGCCTAGGTCTATCAGTTGGTTTCTTGTTGACCGGAACTACACTCGCAGCAGCCCCTGACTTTCTGTGGTCAGGTGGTGCAGGCTTGTTGACTACCTCTCGCGACGGAGCTTTCTTTGGATGTTTTGATCGGACTGCAAGATTAGCTAACTGACTCTGAAGCTTGACAATCTGCTTCTTTAACTCGCGCGTTTCAGTTTCAAGAGAGCTCACTCTAGGACCTTCGTCTTGTTCTAATTCAGCAGAAACCCACGCTTTCTGAGAGTGCATAAACGCTCTCTGCTTAGAGGACCCAAGGTGTTGCTTCATTCGAGTTGCTTTCGCAGTATGTTTATCCTCCTCTGTACGAAGCATAAGCAGAAACTGTGCAAAGGAAGGAGGATCGTTTCGCTTTTGCTCTAGTCGTAGTTCGGCAATTAAGTTATTATCCCAGCAGCCCCTGCAAAACTGCTTTAAGAGATGCCTATCTGCCTCTGCTGGAATAATACCGTCTCTTTTGATAGTTGCACTTAAAGCTGACTGTAGTCTATATAGGTAAGTAGACGGCCTTTCACCCGCATCCTGTAACGTGTTCATGAATTTCGCTAACAATTCATCCCCATCCTCCACAGCTCCGAAAGCGGAGTCCAACAGCTGGAGGTAAGCGGAAGGAGGAGATTCAGGATTCAGATGCTTTATAACATCCGCCGCAGGCGGCAAAAGACTGTCTAATATTCGCCTAGACGCGTGCAAACAAGACAAAGAGGGATCTTTCAAAATGAATTCGACACTAGAACGCCAAATGTCGTAATCTACCTCGTTGCCAGGCCGGGGGCATTTTCCTGAAAATACTCTGAGCCTGGGCTGTATCTGCCCTTGAGCAACCACTTCACTGCTCCGCACAACATGCTCAACTACTAGTCTTTGGACCTCGGGCGGGTTGAGAAATTTGGACGACGTGCGAAGGGTCGGCTCAATCAAATTGATAGGAGTAGGTTGGGGCGGTAAGTCATCTATCTGACTCGGTGGATTACGAATTGGGTCGAAGTTCCCATCAGGAGATGCCCAATATGGTTTCTCACAGGTGTTTTCACCAGTACTACCAGAAACAGCAGGCTCTGGTGGAAGGTCAGCACTCATTTGCGACAGCATTTCGCTCAGTATAGACTCAAAGTTGTTTCCGCTCATTTCCGCTATTTCTTTTAACCTGTCAAGGTAGGACTTTGTTACGCTACTACCCAGTTGCTGTGTAAACACGCTGGCTAACGCTCTCACATGGCACTTAACACCCGGTTCGCTTGACAGCTGGTGCGTATACGGTAATTTTGGTCCAAGTGATTGCAACGCTTGGTTACTGGTGTACTCAACGATCACGTTTTGGTAGAGCTCGGAGTCTTTGTCGTCGATACGCATGGTTCTGGCAAACGACCCGTGTCGTTTCAGAGCATCAAGCAATTCGTCATCGCTCTCGGTGTCGGTTATACCACTGACTATTACGGAGTTTGGGATAATAATCCCTTCAGCTTCAATAATCTCCATTATCGTCGCTTGACTAAAAGCAAAAGAAGGGAAAATGTGTAGCTGTTAGTTCTCAGCAACAGCGCCGTCTCCTGGCTGGCTCGCCAAAGTTTATGTAGCACTAGTTTGAATTAGCAGTAATTTAGTAGATATTCTTTTACTTTAGTTTTATAATAAAGATAAGATTTAAATGTCGTCAGAAGAATTAGGTATCGCTAAGGAGACAGCGGGTTGTCATGAGAAGTAACAGACAAACACAAGATTAGGTTAGAATTATAATTGATTTCACTTTAAAAAAAAATAGAAAATGTATCAAATTGAAAAGAAAGTAAATCACAAAATCACAAACAATATTTGACTATGAAAATTTCCACCTCGAGTGCACTCTTGTCGGTGTTTTCAAATATATACACACATAGTCAGATTAACACTCAGAAAGAAAACAGAAAACAACAACCAAGATGCAACAAAAGAGAGTATAATCTCTCTCTAGACCCTCAAGTGTCTCTCGTAAAAGTGTCTCTCAAATCTGGGTTGTGGTTGACCCTCAAAAAAAAGAAAAATGTTCTTAAGATCAAATTTGTGATCGAGTACGGGTAGCACGATTAGCACTGGAAACTCAAGGAAAGGATATCGCCCTCCTCTCCACGTACGTGATGTCCTTCTCCCTTTCTAAAAGCTGGGTTGGCTCGCCATCAAACACGGAATCTACAGGATGTCACAGAAGGTCGTGCAGTCATCACATCTCCACGATATCAAGAAGAGAAAAAAAAGAAAGAAAACGGAAAAACAAAAGGAGAGAGAAAAAAAACCTGGCCTCTGAATCAATAGCTCTCTTTCTAATACAGACACGTTGCCAACAATGGCGACGGTGAACTCTTGGTGATCGGTTTTTCTTTTGCTCTCACACAGGCGCAACTACAGGCGTGCGTGCTCATAAAATGGCGTCGGTGAACAGGTAAAATGTATTCCTCTATTCAATCGACTTCTTATTCAGAATGCATCAGATTAATAAAATCTCGACTTTCTCATACTCTTTCCACAGATTCTCAATCTAAGATTTATAGAAACGGATCACGACGATCAGATTGCGTCTGCTCTTCTCAATCAAGCTCGTCTCTTCTGTCATCGCGCATGCTCGTCGACACCCATGACTCAAATGACAAAGAGCTCTCATTGGTTGATCACTGAGCTTTTATCTAGAATGAATTTGAATATTTATTCATTTTTATATTATTCACTTTTTTTCATCTCTTATCGACTTTTATTAAGGGAACAGATCACTAAATTGTGTTTAAATTAAATTAACTTTATTTAACCTGTGTTACACTTGTAAAAAAAAGTTGAAAATTGCTTAACTTATGTTGTCATAACTCATTCATAATTTTTTTTTTTTTTTTTACAGTAAATAGGCCTAATGTTCTTTTGAACTTTCTATTCATCAAAATGTATTGCAGTTTTTAGAAAAATATTATGCAGCACAACTGTCTCACAACAACATTTATCTTGAGCAGCAAATCAGCATTATTAGAATGATTTCTGAAGGATCATGTGACACTGAAAACTGGAGAAATGATGCTGAAAATTCAGCTGTGCCACCACAGGAATATATTATTTTAATATATTAAAAAAATAATATAGATATTTAATATGTATATATATAATATATTTTTAGATATATAAAATTGTATTACAATATTATAGATTTGAATGTACTTCTTTGATAAAAAAAAAGTTAATAATGCTCACAAATAAAAATGTAAAAAGCAGAGGAGGCTGAGGAAACGCGTGATGCACCAGAGAAATATTCTGAGCCGTCAGCTCTTTTGATCAGGCCTCGGCCAGAGCTATAATGGCAGCTGCAGAATCACAGTTAAGGGGATTATTCCTCACCTCTGCTGTCTGCCTGCCACTGCTGGGGAAAGGTAATGCGTGTCTGGGAGACTGACAGGGAAATCAGGCTGCCCATTGATGCTGCTCCATGAGGGGGAAAGATGAAAGTGCAAATGTGTTCTGTGCGTCATGACAAATCACATGTTAACTGTTGCACTGAACAGAAAACACACTTCCACACTCTCTTTTTGGAGATTGATTCAAAATCAATCAAAATCAAAATCAAGGAAGTCATGGTTTTGCTTGTTAGCATGGCATGGGCCAGTTACACTCTGCTGGTAGATGCTTCATAATATGTGCTTCATAATTACTAATAAACGGCCAATATCTTAGTAATATGCATGCTAATAAGCAACTACACTGTAAAAAATATTTTAGCAATTTAGTCATTTCAACTTATTTTTTTAACTAGATTGTCCAGACAACAAGAAATTTTAAGTTTTCTTGTCCTCAACTTATCGAAATAAGTTAGTTAAACTAAAAAAAACCCATGCAAAAAGATAACTCAAAATAATGAGTTAACTTTTTTTACAGTTAATAGTGAGAATTGGACATTAAACTAAAGTGTTACCGTACCTTTGAAACCATGTCAACCTATCCTATTAACCTGAACCCAACACCTAACAGTCTACTAACAGTATACTAATACTCTAATGACAGTTAGTTGACATTGCAAGGTTAGTAGAATGTATAAATTGGACTGTAAGTGTAACTAGTTTATTATAATTTGTTCAGAAATCCTTCTAATATGCTGATTTGGTGCTCAAGAAACATTTCTTATTATCATCAAAGTTTAAAAAATAGTTGTGCTGCTTTATATTTTCGCTGTGATACATTTTTTAGGATATAGCATAGAAAGTGCTACACTTGATTAACGTGCTTTTGCTGAATAAAGAATTAATTTCTTTAAAATAACAACAACTTTTAAACGGTAGTATGTATTATTATTGTATAATTATATTAAAAAACAGCATCTCATACGTCTATATGTTTATCAGTGATTTTTACAGCACAAGACTTCATCAGCATCATCTTTTTCGCACAGCTCTGAACTCTCCTGGCAGGTCAGGGTCGGGACGCTGCATCGCCGTAGGTCTGTCGCGGGTTAGCACTCGTGTCAAGCTCCATAAGCTTTTTCAGGGTCTTTACTGCCTCCAGGGAGAAACTGTACCCACTGTCCTAAAAAGACAGATATTCAATAAGAAGTCAAGATGTGAATTATTGTCCCTCACTGCAAAGTATTTTTTCCCACATGGGTCTGTCATAAACTAGTCATAAAAAAATTACTTTTTTTTACTACACAATTAAACTGACAGACATTTGGATGCACACCTCCTATTATTTACCTTGCAGATAGCCAGGCTCTCTTTTAAAGAGATACTGAGAGTGAAGAGCTGACATTAGCCACCATTTACATTGATTGATGTTTAAAGTCTGAATCGGAATTATACACTGAATCACATTCAAGATTCAGCCGTTCATAAATAGCTGAAAAGAGGAACATCAAATAATTTTTAATCAATGTCATATTCATATACAGAAAAATCTTCCAATTACTTTGAACACTGAAATCAGGCGAATAATAATAATAATAATAATCTTGTCTTAGTCTGACTGAAAAGTCAATGTGTGATACTTTTACCTTTGAAAGATATATTAATGAAAGTTTATTTATATGCACAGATGAAACTAACAATAACAAACCTGTCAAGGCCATATCCGCATCATATTTACCACCGAAAAACCAAAACAAAGAAATAAATGTTTTGCTTAAAGTTCTTTTTACCAAGTCCCATAATATTCTCTGACATACTTTTTTTTAAATTCTCAACATTAACATCTCAACAAATTTTGGTGCCCGATGGTATCTGTTACATAGAATTCCAATATATATTTCTTATATTAAATATCCACTCCAACAAAACATTTATCAAATACAGAAACGCTTTGAGATTGCAGCACAATCACAATGGCTTGACAATGAAGCTAGTAATAGTTTTCCCAAACAAACTGTCAATTCAATCCAGCCTCACAAAGTGACAGCGGTTTGTGTGAATGGACCAATTTTGACCTGCACACATTGTGAGATTAGCTTGTGGTCAGGAAGAGGAAAATGATCAGCGCTCTCATTTTCAGTCTCAGAAGTGTGGCTCTTCACAGAGAGGGTTGCATTGAGGGAATTCAGAATTACATCGGGTCAAGCTATAAGAGTGCTTATTGTGTTAATAGGTTATTATGTAACCTGTTATGATCTGGTGGTCGCATACAGCCTGTCGTTTACATTTTGACCTCCTATTTGATAAGAAAAGAGGATGTGCGTGTTTTCTCTATGGATAAATCATATGCAGCCTTTTCAGTATAAGTGACGAATAGTTATTCTCGTAAATCCATCTGTTATGAGCACATACAGGACGTAGATGTCAGCTGGCTGGCTTGCAAACTGGGATTTATCAATTAGATTGTACACAAGGCCATGACCCTATAAACTGCAGGGCTGTCAGGGTTTGATACATTAGTAGTGCTATGGATAAACTGATCTCAGTTCAGACGTATGGCTGAATAAGTGATAGACAGTTGGGGACGCTAAACTGTAGCTTCTCAAGGTACATGCTTCTCATTACATAACATAGTTCAACTAGTTAAGATCTGAAAAAGCAAAGAGTTACACTTCAGATTGCTAAAATAGCTCCCTTTGGTGGTATTTAATTGCATTTTATTTGCAATCAGTGTATTTAAAATTAAATTGGCACAAAACAATGGTGACATTTGCTTTTATGTTAAACACCAATAAAACACAATTTATATTAAACAGTGAAGAGCAGTAGCATTTAACAAAATATTATGAAGTGTTTAATAATATTAAATATTGTAATAGTTGATAGGGTAAGGGGTAATATTGGG
Organism: Chrosomus eos; assembly: GCA_036326025.1. Classification (NCBI taxonomy): domain Eukaryota; kingdom Metazoa; phylum Chordata; class Actinopteri; order Cypriniformes; family Leuciscidae; genus Chrosomus; species Chrosomus eos. Next base: position 11,962,936 of record CM070839.1, on the reverse strand, counting down.
GTTTCTTTGTAACAAATGTAATTTGGAAAATTCCTTATAAAAATCCTTCATAAAATCTATCCATTTCTAAATATTTTCTAAATAACGTTTTTGTGGTTTTGTTGAAGAAACAACCTCCCATTTATTTTGTGATTGTCAAATAACCAATACATTTTGGGTTGACTTAAGTTCTTATGTTTTTAGCCCTACAAATGTGACCCACACATTCATCCTCAGAGGTTATCTTTTATAATGAAAACCCAAAGCTGTTGTCTTTTCTAGCTGAATTTATCTTTTAGACTTAAATAACAAAAAAGTGATTTTTCTTTTATGCATTATGACAATTTATTCAAAGTTATGATTTAACCTTATTATTGTACTTTTTTTCTGTATATATATATAATTCCATATTTTGATGTATGCAAATCCATGCTATTTATTTTCTGTTTTTGTCATTATGATTTTTCATTGTAAGAGATGCAACCATGCTTAATTTTCCTGATCTTGTATGTGTGTGTGTGTGTGTGTGTGTGTGTTCTACAATTAAAAAAAGCATCTGGGAGCATAAATAGTTTATTTTAATCATGTGTTTGTTGTCAGTATGTTTGAGAAGTGAGCCTGTTTTTGATCTAATAATGCATGAGGATAAAAAAGAAATGCATCCGTTTAATCCTGACAAAACTGGACAGTGACACAGCAGGATATTGTGTTTGCGTCAATCCACTGGACTATAGTAGCTCTGCAATAAAACACAGAGAGATTGGAAAAAATTGCATCAGTGCATATTGCCACTCCTCATTGTTAGCCTTGCAGAGAAGATGGCATTCAATCAGAAAACCCCAGACAGCGATTGCTCCAAACAGAACATATTCTGACTCTATTTTAGTTCTAACAGCCTCTTTTTGTTCAAATGCTCTTTTGGGAACCACTAGTCTGCACCTGTGATGGCTGTTATGGTTTTGTGCAGGCAGAAGTTGACGAGAGGGCAGAAGGTTCAAAGTACAAACTATTTTAATTACAAATACTCACAGGAACATAGACTGGCAGGTAGCACAACAACATAACATAGGTAATAACCGACACTGAACACTGACAAGAGAGGAACTTAAATACACAGAGTACTGAAGAGGGAAACAAGATAAAGCTGGGGCAAATTAACTAGACACAGGTGAAGGAACTAAACACAAACGAGGAGCGGGAAAACTGAGAACAGGACTGAACCAAATACACAATGCCGGGGGAAACACGACACATGTAACATTACGCCCCCTCCCAAAAAGGCGTGTCCCCACGCCGTATAAACATCAAATAGGGGCGGGAGGGTGGGCGCCCTGGAGGCTGACGAGGGCGTGGCTTTCCCGGAACAGGAAGCCTCCAGGGCGGAGCAGGTTGTGCAGGTGGCCAGGGTTGAGACGCCCCTTCGGGTGGCCAGGGTGGAGACGCCTCTTCGGGTGGCCAGGGTGGAGACGCCCCTTCGGGTGGCCAGGGTGGAGACGCCCCTTCGGGTGGCCAGGGTGGGGTCCTATATCCCCCCCCCAAAATTTTCTTGGGGAGAGTGACATGCTTGGGAGGGCTGGACGGGACCAGCGGAGAAGGCTCGGGAGGGCTGGACGGGACCAGCGGAGAAGGCTCGGGAGGGCTGGACGGGACCAGCGGAGAAGGCTCGGGAGGGCTGGACGGGACCAGCGGAGAAGGCTCGGGAGGGCTGGACGGGACCAGCGGAGAAGGCTCGGGAGGGCTGGACGGGACCAGCGGAGAAGGCACTGTAGGGCTGGACGGGGCCAGCGGAGAAGGCTCGGGAGGGCTGGACGGGGCCAGCGGAGAAGGCTCTGTAGGTCTGACGTGGGGCTCAGGCTCTGGCGGGCAGGCGACGGGCTCAGGCTCTGGCGGGCAGGCGACGGGCTCAGGCTCTGGCGGGCAGGCGACGGGCTCAGGCTCTGGCGGGCAGGCGACGGGCTCAGGCTCTGGCGGGCAGGCGACGGGCTCAGGCTCTGGCGGGCAGGCGACGGGCTCAGGCTCTTCAGAACCATGGATGAGGATGGATGGCATGGCGAAGATGGTTGGAGCCATCACTGGGGTGATGGTGATGCGGAGACCTCTCTCTATCAGGATCCTGATGAGGTAATTCGTCAGGTCATGGCCAGCCAAATCCATCTTGTCTTTTTTTTTCAGGTCGGTTATTCTGTTACGGTTTTGTGCAGGCAGAAGATGACGAGAGGGCAGAAGGTTCAAAGTACAAACTATTTTAATTACAAATACTCACAGGAACATAGACTGGCAGGTAGCACAACAACATAACATGGTAATAACCGACACTGAACACTGACAAGAGAGGAACTTAAATACACAGAGTACTAAAGAGGGAAACAAGATACAGCTGGGGCAAATTAACTAGACACAGGTGAAGGAACTAAACACAAACGAGGAGCGGGAAAACTGAGAACAGGACTGAACCAAATACACAATGCCAGGGGAAACACAGGACACACATGTAACAATGGCCTTGGAATTCTTAATAATGCAAACAAACCATCCTACAATCACTATCAGCAAATGGATGTTGTTGACAAAGCAAAGAGTCTTGCGAGTAATTTTTTTACACACACACACACACACACACACACACACACACACACACACACACACACACACACACACACACACACACACACACACACACACACACACACACACACACACACACACACACACACACACACACACAATAAATTCAAAACCAAGAAACTGAGGAATATAGCATAAACAGAAAATACAGCATCTAACTAAGACTAAACAGCTTTTAACAGACCAAACAGCCAAAAAAAAAAAAAAAAAAAACGACTAATAGAGGACCAGGAGATAAATGAAACTGAGGGCTTATATACAAAGCTAAAACAAGACAGACCTAAACAGAATACTTATATCAATCAGAAGCCATGGTGACCAACAGGCAGGGAACAGAGGATGACACAGACATGAACAAAACAGAAAAATAGATAGTCACCTATATTTTTAGGGCTGGTTGTGGTGGGACATGAAGAGAAATCCTCACTAATGACCAAAACCTTCAAAGTGAAAGAAATGGTACTCTCCATTCTGTTTGTTCACCATTTCACTGAAGCTTTCAAAATAGGCAAATTACAGTTCCATCAGCAGCCAGCTTGCTTCTTCTTTCCTGAGCTTACGAACAAACACAGAACCGAACACAGAAAGAACATTGTACCTAATCACTTTTTACTCAAAGCACAGGGCATCACATCAAGGTGGCTGCTTTTGCAGAAAATGCTGCCCAGGAAACAGGTTTGGGTTCTTAAGCCTACAAATGATCAAGAATGTGTGTATTATGCAACACAGGCTCATTGGAAAAACATAGCCTGCGTGACAATTTTTTTAAACATTAATATTCACACACAATTATGATTCTAGGGGCAGATTATGGATTAATAAAGACTTGTTTTCACGCGGCACTTTACACAATTATGTTATGACCGCAAAACACTTTTTTTTTTTGTGTAAACTAATATATTTTGGAGTTTGCGTAGCTCAGCTGGTAGCCTACAAGTTATGTTTGCTATGGTTCTGATTGCGTTTTATGTCACATTTGCTTTTGTTAACACTATTGGGTAGGTTTAGGGTTTAAATATTCGTTATTACAGTAAGTCGTTATTAATTATTAGGATTAATCTGTTAGCACCACTAAACATATTTTTTTAAACATCATATGTTTTTCTAATGAGCCTGGTTATTATGCGAGGGTGTTCTGCCTAGATGCAATCGGCAGAAAGGTTTTTCACTGTTCACACATACTGTTCTGCACAGGCAGAGATTCATGCCTGAAAGATTTCATTTCAAGAAGTTAATGAAAAAATATAATATTTAAATGAAGACATCTATCAGTAAATACACTCTTAATGTTCCTGTCACTCAACATTCAATGTATCCTTGATGAGCAACGGCCCACCAAACCTCATTAAGAACTCATGATATGTTGCTTTCAAATAGACAGGATACAGAATAGAAACACAAGGAAGTCTGCTCCCTTCTAGTCAATCAATAAGTTAGATACACTTGGCATGAAATGGTTGAGGACGAATTCACTCAGACATCCTGAGAACCTCTTGAATCTTCATTCATTCTTCATTTTGAATACTTTTATCCATTAAAGTGAACTAATTGCCTAGATTTGGCTGTACAAAAAAATTTATAAAATGTTTGCAATGTCAATCATATTCTTTCTCTAGAAATACAAGTATTACTCTTCAAAAACGATACTAGGTATCTGGTCAATTATTTTAAAGTGAAAAAAAAAAAAACTTTCTTCATTTTAAAATTACTGCTGCAGATCACTAGTAGTTTTTGAAGAGTGACTAGCAAACATTTTAGTAATTAGTGATACATTTTATGACAATATTCAGGGTAAAAAAGAATGTCTCAGTTAGTAGCTGAAGTGTTAAAGGGATAGTTCACCCAAAATGAAAATTTTGAATGTCATTGAATTTTGAATGTCATTGAATGTCATCTTCTGCTGAACACAAAAGGTTTACATTTTGAAGAATATGGGTAACCAGTTGATGTACCCCTTTGATTTCCATATTAGGGGGAACAAAGGGATGTCATTTGTGGGCCCCATCAACTGTTTGGTTACCGACATTCTTCAAAATATCTTCTTTTGTGTTCAGCAGAAGAAATAAAATCACCAGTACCTCACCTCCTGGGAAAACTATAGGTTGTGTCTGTCAGGCCAGCAGGGGGCGCTCACCCTGTGGCCTGTGTGGGTCCTAACACCCCAGTTCTTCTTCGGTTGTCCATCGAGATCCAATGATGACGTCCACGCCTTTAACGGTGAGATCTTTGATGGATAAACAGTCCTATCCTGGACCCACAAGCTCTATTGCAGGTGGGGCATATGTATGTAATGGTGGTGGTGGTCACATTGGCAGCTATGGCTGCATTTCTCCTGGCTCGCTTCTGCTGTTTTCTGGTTGTCCTCTCCATCTCTAGTGTACAAACCCCCTCTCCACATAGCTGTCGCCAGATGGTGCGGTCAGCAGCAACATCCTCCAGATCCTCAGGTCTGATCTTGCACTTTCTCAAGGCGTTCTTCATCTGATCTTTATAGCGTTTCTTCGGACCCCCAGCTGAGCGTTGACCATGATGTAACTGGCCATATAGTACTCTGCGGGGCAGACGGCATGGGGGCATCCTTATCACATGCCCCAACCACTGCAGTTGGCGCTGGGTAATAATGGCCTCAATACTTCTGCAGTTCGTCTTTTTAAGTATTTCGATGTGAGGTACATGATTACGCCAGGTAATTCCCAGAATGCGCTGAAGGCAGCTTATGTGGAATTGCTCTAAGGACTTGATGTGACGGCAGTAGGTTACCCATGCTTCACAGCTATAGAGGAGGGTGGTGACACAGACCGCTTGGTATACGGCGACCTTTGTGGAGGGATGAAGGTTCTTATTATGAAAGACTCTGCATCGAAGTCTCCCAAAGGCAGCCGATGCCTGTTTAATTCGGCTCTGGATTTCATTGTCGATGCTGCTATCCTCAGAGAGAAAATTCCCCAGATATTTGAAAGATGGCACTACTGACAACTGTTCATCTCCAACAGTGAAGGCAGGAGATGTGGGTGGGACATTGGCACTCCATTGGCAGACCACTTCTGTCTTGGTGGTGTTGACAGTCAGCCCCATCCTGCTGTACGCCCTCACCGCCACAGCAAGGACAGTTTGAAGATCCTCCGGAGTATGAGCCTACAAAAGCACAATCGTCTGCATACTGTAGCTCCAGGACCTGCTCTCTGCTTATTTTTGTTGTTGCATGTAGCCTCCTAATGTTAAAGAGGTTGCCATCTAATCTAAAGTCCACTGCCACACCACTGCTGTTTTCAATCTCATTGTGGAGAAGCTTGGTGACACACAGAAGGAAGATGTTAAAGAGGACTGGCGCTAACACACACCCCTGCCTCACCCCTGTACGTACAGGGAACGGCTCAGACTCTTGTCCGCCTACGGTCACCCGAGCAGTCATCCCATCATGGAATTGGCGGAGGATGTTAACAAACTTATCTGGACATCCAAACCTGCGGAGGACATCCCATAAGAGCTCTCTTTGCACAGTGTCGAATGCTTTCGAGAGATCGACAAAGGCCATAAACATGTCCTGATGTTGCACCCGGCACTTTTCCTGAAGCTGCCGGGCTGTGAAGATCATGTCGATCGTGCTCCTGTTCTTTCTAAACCCACACTGTGATTCTGGCAGCATTGACTCAGTGATGTTGTTACAGTATAGTGATGGGGACATCGTTCTTCAGATGAGATGTTAAACCGAGGTCCTGACTCTCTGTGGTCAATCCCAAAATCCCATGGCACTTCTTGTAAAGAGTAGGGGTGTAACCCCGGTGTCCTGGCCAAATTGGCCCTTGCCAATCATCTGTAGCTGGTGTGTGGTGAGTGCACTGGTGGATGCTACACACTGGTGGTGGTTGAGGAGAGACCCCAACATGATTGTAAAGCGCTTTGGGTGTAGTACATATGAAAGCGATATATAAAACGCCTCATTCATACTACTCACTTGTCCTGCATCACTTCCAGAATAGTTACCCATTAATGATGGACCATTATTCTAAAGTTTTACCGAGAACAGATATTCGGCAGTAAATATCAAAAAACATTTTTGTAACGTCAATAAAAATAATACACACAATGAAAAGAGAACAGATTTTCAATGCATTTTATTGAACACTGAGGCATTACCACACACAAAGGAGTATAAAACCCAGCAAAACTGAGAAATAGAAAAAATAAAAAAGACACTTCTTTATTAAATAAATGAAATATGTGCTGTAACAAAACAAAATGCGGGAAAGGAAAGAGGGGAAGGAAGTTTAAGTAACAGTTCATAAACGGTGTGCTGTCATTTTCAGTTTTGCCATTTAGGCGACATTCGCAACGTTCGTATAGTCAACTAACTATGAGAACATTTTTTGAAAATATGTGTTTTTTATTAAGTGGATGATCAAGTGTAGGGATGATGGGAAGAATTAGCAGCCAGTACAAGCCGCAAAAGCACATATTTCACAGATATCCACAGGCACAGATGCTGAAACAGACAAAACAATATCTCAGGTTAGTCAATGTTATTTATTGGCTGTTTATTTATTGTGCACAAATTAAAAAGTAAACCAAGATTCTTACCTAGCCTAGAAAAGGACATTGTTGCTCCTCTCTGCATGCACAGGGGTACAAACTCCTGTGGGAGGGTTGGATTGGAACACACAGAAAAGTAGCTCGTCTTGGCCAACCGGGGGTTTTGTGTTCGTGGTTGATCGGCCAACTGCTGGAGAACTTTAACCGAGTCCAATGAAAAGGAAAAATCACCTTCCTGCAGGTTGATGATTGTAGAAAAAAAAAAAAAAACTGATGAGTTCAGTGCGTCAGGACTGACAGCTGGAGTTCAACTTAATGAAATTTGTATGAATGATTCTTTATAAATGGCTCAAATGACTCATATGGTTCAAAGTAAAATTCAATAAAGTCATATTAAACACGTAACTGTCACGTAACACGTAACAGATGCAAACTGTCTATAAATCAAATGGAAATAAGTATAGAGGATAATTGTGACTACGTTTTTAATAATAGAGAAGCAGTAATGAATGGTAGCTATTAAAGCTTGAGCTTACCTTGACTTGTACAGCCTCACAAACCAGGCAAAGAGCCACGACGAGGAAAGCGACACACAGGACGGTCTTCATGCTGGCGGGTTCTTTCACGAGAATGATTTAGTTTAGTGTGTTTTTCCGTTGTTGTCCCAGCAATCTCTGCCTTTCTCCTCGTTCTGTCTCCTCTTATAAAGGAAAGGGTCCCGGACCAGCGACCTATCAGAACCTGTCAATGTTTCTTTGCTGTTAATGAATAAAGGGGATAAATTTTACAATGTCGTAAAACAGAATTCGTAAATGGTACGTGACCTCATCTGTAGTTGTGACATGCACTTTTATGGATCTTCTAGTTAGCTTTGCCTAGTGGCCTGTTCTTCATTCTCTAGTTAGGGTTAATTAATAACCACACAATACGCACACAATAGTGTCTTTGTGTTAAGAGCAAGTTAAATCCAATGAGAGTACCAATGCAAGCAAATATCAAAACAAAGCTACACCTTTCTGTTTGTTATTAGGCCATTCTTCCTTGATCCCATGACTACATATTCAGGAACTGAGTACCCTTTTTTTGCAAATATTACAATAATGATCTCATATTACATTGTGTAACCACCATGGCTGCTTGTCTTCCTCTAAGGAAGATTCAAAAGTGAAAACTCTGGTCCCAAAGTGAGTGATCTATCAAATATAAAGAAGATCATAACATTGATTTTAAGGGCACTTTTTCACAGCTAGTGGGTCATGATTTAAAAATGTTCTGAATGGGTAATGGACAGCAAGAAAAATAAGAAACTAACCATAAAATCATCACTCTAAATCCACTGTGTTTTGGTGATAATTTATCTGTCAGTTGTCACAAGCCTATAGAAATAAAAGAAATACGGTATTTGGTCAAGTTTTTGTTCTGTGTTAGGCTATTAAATTACGATTCTGTTACGATTGAGCGTTTAAAATCATCAAATTTATTATGATAAAGTCCAATGTTTTTTTTTTTTACAACAAATATATACCATTCAAAAGTTTTGATTATTAAAAAGAAAGGAGTATTTTTATTCAGTAAAGCATTAAATTGTTCGATCTTCTGTTAAAGAATCCTTAAAATATATCATGGTTTCCACACAAAAAATATTAGCAGCAACTGTTTCAAGATTGATAAGAAATGTTTCTTGAGCACCAAATCAGCATATTAGAATGGTTTCTGAAGGATCATGTGACACTGAAGACTGGAGTAATGATGCTGAAAATTCAGCTTTGCCATCACAGAAATAAATTACATTTTACCAACAAAAACAGTTGTTAACAACTGGTACTGTACAACGAAGCAGATCTGGTTTTGAACAAGCATATTCTTGGATAATGTTTGAACTAAAAAGAGAACTAAAAATAATTTCATTGTACAGTTATCACAAATCACAGTTATGTAATAAAATCATTATGCTCACAGGGCAGGAGAGGAAAGACCAAAAGTTCATATTAAACTATTAACTCTTTCCACGCCAGCATTTACCAAAAGAGTTCCAGTCAGCGTCAGCATTTTTGATTATATTCACAAAACTTTCATGACCCCCAGAATATTTGTTTTATGATATTTAAATAGTCAATATATCAAAAGAAGAACAGAGCTTTAAAAGCGTAAGCTACTTCTTTATTGAGCAGATTTTCTTCTTCGCTTGTTTTTGGATCTGTAAATGCTGTTCTATTTCAACGCAGAAGATCCGTAACAGCGAAACAGTGAAAACAGGGATCGCCGGAAAAAGTAATCAATGACGTGGAAGCATTGTGTCATAAATCACAGAAAATGTTGTCAATGGTGGGGAAAGAGTTAGTAATCATCAGAATTAAAATAGCCATTTTATGTAGATATGTACAAGTAGGCCTATACATTTATTTTGTTCGGTTAACTATGCTGACACAATGAACATTTAAATGGATGTACAGATTGATGTCTGTCTAGTCTTGATAAACCAATCAATCATTAATTAGAAAGTTTCTTCTTCAAAGGTTGATTATGACAGCATGTCTGTTCTGACACCCTCTCAAATTAATTATAAACGAGAACTTTCAGTTCAACTACACGTTTAGACAAATGTTGCACAATCTGTTTTTAAAATGGTGGTATAAATGGTCGAAAAGCTTCAATCTGAGACTGTGATGGCGCCCACACCTGATGATGCAATTTCATTTCAACACTGCAACTGCTTATCGACCAAGCCTCTTCCGTTGTCAGTATACGTGATGATTGTCATTGCAGACACGCTCACATGTGACAGCAGACACTCCAACATGCTTCTAACACAACACACGTACCTACTGTATCTCACGCCATATAAGGCACATATGAACTTGAGGCATGAAGAAATTCAATGCTCGTGTTTGTACAGCGGAAGCTTCCCATGCTTCAATTTGCTATTGCTTATCAGGGCGCAGACATAATAATCATTATTTATTGTGTTTACTTAATATTGTGAATATTCTCCTCCCTGTGAAGGTGCGTTCTGTTTTAAAACTGCTTTATGAATTAATGGCCCCGTAACTGCTTTGACCTTTGCATCCGAGAGCATCCGAGAGCAGAGAGTAAGAAATCAGGACTGTGGGAAAACATACTGTAAATGTGCTCTACATTGCAAGTCTCTTTACACAAATTTACAAATACAGTGGATTTATAAGACTTATGTCTGGTTTCACAGACAAGGCTTAAGCCCTGTCCCAGACTAAAATGCATGTTTGAGCTATTTTAACTGAAAGTAACATTTGTCAGTGCCATTGTTTTGTCTCAGGATTCACATCAGTGTAATGTTTTTTCCTAAGGCACGTTTATAAAAGCTACTTAAATGTCCTAATTGATCTAAAGCCTAATCCAGGCTTAATCTAAACCCAGTCTGTGAAACCAGGCTCTTGAGAAACAGTTTATAGAGTTTATACTTATAAAGTCTATCCCAACATTTTTGATGTTCAATTTAATATTATTTTGAATAATACATGATAAACAATAATGATTAATTAATTGCTTTATTTATAGAGATGCACCAATACTAAGTTACTCCACTGATACCGATTATTCAGAATTACATCTGCTGATACCAATACCGACAGTTTGATTTTCTTATGAAAAACAAAACTCTCCCAAATAATGCTAAACTATACATGGAACCCTCTTATTTGGTACATTTCTATAATATTAGAGTTTAAAATTAACAACAGAGCTATTATATTCAACTTTCACAAGTTCACACTTACATCAATTAAACAGAGTAAAGATTATGCGTATTTGGCGTGCTGTCCGAAGGGAGGGCTCCGAGCTCGGGAATTTTTGCCCGCACCCAGAGTACTCCCGCATTGTTGTAAGAGTATTAGGACTAAAGTGAGGAGATGGGGTGGTGGAGGGATGCTGTTAAACTGTCAAGAGGTGAACGAAAGGAGGTAAGTTTGCTGTATATATACATCGATTAACTCGTTGATTAACAGAGTGTGCTCCACTCTTGTCTAATTAAGTTTGATTATCTGAATGTGCTCCACATGTGTTTAATTAGGTTTAATTATCTGAACGTGCTCCTCCCGAACTTTTTTTATTATTAAAACATAATTTATTGTCCGATGAATTACTACCCAAATTAATTGCACATAAGGTAGTTTTCATACACACCCCTCTTGCCAAATCTATTCAAACATACATGTATAATTAACAGTAAAGAAGTTATATATATATATCCAAATAAAAAGCCAAATAAAAAAATATATGACTGGATATTTAAAGAAAACAAGTTTAGTTAAAATGAATGGGAGACGGATTTCTAGATTAGTTCTAGATTCTAGAAAAGTTAGATTAATATTTGATGAAATATTTAATAAAATAATGAACAGTATGTACTTTGTCCTTTAGAGGTGTAAATGAAATTGTAAAAGCTACAAAGTATTTTTTATTTAATTGTATTTATTTAATTTCAGTACAAATTCCAATCTAACGATGTATTAAGTATAAATTAAGCACAGTAAAGAGGTACAATTACCCAAGAACTTTACCCCTGAATTTTATTGTCACAATATGGTTACAATAGATAATGGAGCCAATTGTAGGTAATAGGCTATATTTAAGATTGTAAAACTTGAAAGTACTTGAAATAATAATGAATGTCCATTACTCTGCCTAAAAGGAATTACATTTTATACAACAGGGCTTTTTGAGTCAAATTTACTGCAAAATGTAAATGATTTGGAATTATTTGGAATACATAAAAATGGTTATTAAATCAACAATATTGTCCTAACTAGCTTATTTCATAGTGGAGATTGTTGCTGTTTTGAGAGATCCCAGCATGACTTAAGTTATGCAGTTACTTTTATAAGATTATTATTTTCTTATTAAAAAAAGATCATTATGAATAAGTATTTCTAATATTATATAATATTAATACTTCTTGAATACAGTTTATCTGAAAAAAAAATTTGAAAAGAAAAAGCAAAAGAGTACACTGACTACAACAAAATTAGTTATTGATATTTCGTCGGTACTCTCTTGTGTTCACATGTGTTCATAATTTCTTTGTATCACAGCCTGGCCAAAAAATATTGGCATGTTTCATTGCGTTATCACAAATAAAACTATTGACTACAAGCGCAACTAAAATGCTTAACAATTATTTTTACAATATTTGATTAAAGGGTGATGTCGTCAATTTTCTTAGGCCTGAAAGATTATATGTATTTTCAGTCATCTTTAGTCAGATGCATTTACATTGTGACTGTGCCTCAGATGCAGTCAACTCGATCTGTCTGTAAAGGTGTGAACCAAATGGCCCATACGTATGGCTTATAGAAACTGATGGGTGTGAATGACAAGCTCAGAGTAAATTGCAGTGTAGATCAATCTCCTGTGGGAGGTCCTAACAGTTTTCTATGTATCCCTTTTGTCCACAGACAGACAGAACTTTGGGTTAGAATTCTTTGAAGGATGACACACTAACATTGCTACACACCTTCAATACATTCTGCTCTCCACAAGAACTCTGGTCAAGCTTACTTATTTTATGTATTGGAGAAATCTAATACATTTGGCGAGCCACCCAAAAAATTGAGAAATCTAACAGGCTGGACATCACTTTTGGCCACTACTGTATATTTGCTGTGTAATCATTTTAAGAGCTCATCTTTTGTATTTAAATATGTTTCTTGATTGTCACCTACATTAATGGGTTAGTTTACCCAAAAATGAAAATTCTGTCATTTTAATTAGTAGTTACTCATCCTCATGCCGTTCCAAACCCGCAAGACTTTCATTCATTTTGATGAAATCCGAGACATGAGGAATGACATTAATGACAAAAATTCAAATAGGCCATGTTGTCTTTTTACCTTTTGTAAAAATAAATTCTACACACAGATAATCAGTCATACACTACACAGTCACAGAGCATGTGAAATCTTTCACCTATCAGAATGACATGAAGCGGTGACAGCGTGCTTTGCCCAGGATGGTGACTCACATCATGGACCATTAATTGAGCTCTTGTCCTGTTGATCTTTGCACCTGAAATTAATGCATGAATCTGATTCATAAGGGAGTCAATGCTGCCTAGAAATCGAAGCAGAACTTGTACTGTAATTAGTTTAATATTTGCATTTTACTTCAACTTACTATTTGTTACACAAAACTTGCAATGGGGTTACTTTAACATAAATAAATAAATAGAAACATACCAAGCTTTAACTCAGAAATTTGAATGTTTGAGGATGTGGTTTATCATCAACATTATATTAATGTGTAACACTGATTTGGCAGCTAAACTTGTTGACAGCTTTCCCCCCCCTTGTTCAAATAGCCGGTCTGTAATCAGCCACAAACAACAGTCAAACACTATAATTCTGTATTACTTTATGACTGGGGTGGGAAAAAAAATGTAATAACATTGTAATTCGAAACGTGAGAGATAATATATCAGTCACATCAATGTCTGTGACTGTGTAATTGCATTCATTTCTTTTAGCTCAAGAAGAAAACACAAATGAAATATGCTAATGAAACCTTAAAAAATAAAATAAAGCCACAGACTGGCCCATACAGACTGTAATCATGCCCATGATTGCAATGCTGATTAATTTTGAAAAGGTCTAAAAACCTATCCAAAAGAGGTGATTTTGGTTAATCAGATAAACATCAAGATGTATTTGAAATGCATCTAGCCTATATACTGTAATATTTAAGGAAAATGACTGATACTACAATATAAAAAATATACCCATATTTTATGTCAGTCATGACTGCACAACTTTTCAATGTTCTTGAAAATGAAATGTTCTTCTCTCACGGCCCATCTGTGGAAAAACAGTTTTACAAGCACAGATGCACGTCATGAGATTTAAAAGTGATCTAAATGATTTTAGATGCTGCTAATATGTCGCATGCTCTTTCTAAACGGTCTAGTTGATGAATTTGACTTGACTGTGTTGTCAATCTGAAGCTGTAAAAATATGGATATTTTTCTTACACAAATGCATTGCTTTGCTTCAGCAGTACGTCGCATTACTCGCATAAGTAGTGCTTTAGACTTAAGTTGAATCCGTATTTTCGTTTGGCCGGTTTTAGGTTTCAAATATGGATATTTTTCTTACACAAATGCTCTTTCTTTGCTTCAGAAGGCCGTTATTAAGCAGTTTTGCAATGTAAATGCCTGGGGCAGTGTGGAGCACTTTTATGATGGAAAGATGCACTTTTATAGACTTCAAAACAGAAACGGCCATTCACTCCCATTATAAAGCTTGGAAGAGCCAGGACATTTTTTAATATAACTCTGATTTTATTTGTCTAAAAGAAGAATGTCATATACACCTGGGATGACTTGAGAGGGTGAGTAAATCATGGGCTAATTTTCATTTTTGGGTGAACTATCCCTTTAAGTTTGAGACCATTAGTGAAAATTCTTTAATTTATTTATAATTATAAGTTATCAGCATAATTTATTTAGTTTGTAAAACCAATTTGGTGTAATGACAGCAGTCAAGCTACTCAAGTACCTGATGATCTGCTTAGATTTCATTAGATTGCTTAGGTTCCTCTAAAGATTTCTTTTAATTTGATCGTTTAAACTTACTGTTCATTCCCAGGTTTAAACATTCAGATTTTCAGTGTGGTCTATGACTTTTGGATCCCAGCCTTGCACCATCATCAAATCCATCTCTACCCCTGCTGATAGATTCATTAGAAACTTAATGAACAGGGGATTCATTGTGACTGCCTCATTGGACACGTTGCACGAAACACAAGGCCAGCCTGAGTCATGATAAATGATTTAACATGTATGCAAATGGGTTAGTTAACTGAAGACTGACTCAAGGTTTTGGATTTGGGACTGATCTCTGCTATGACAACAGTGCAAGGGTTGATACAAATGAACACAGAGCTTGGAAGAATTCCTTCCAACGACTGAAGCGTTTAATGGCTACCATGGTGAAAATGCACTCACAAAAGCCAAGTGATACTAGGCAAGCTTTTAACGGGATATGAATAACAACAGCACTGCAGTGTTACAGTTGGTTGGTAGTTGTCAGGTCACGTATGTGCTATAAATAGGTGAAAGAATGAAGAAACTTGTGACTCATATGATCTTGTTTTGAGGGTTCCTCAAATCTGTCGCAGGAGGGCCAGTGTCCTGCAGAGTTTAGTTCAGACCCTGATCAAACTCACCTATCTACAATCTTGATTAGCTTTTTCGAGTGGGTTTGAGTAGAGCTGGTACTAAATTCTGCAGGGCAGTGGCAGTGACATTTGAGGAACTCTGCTTGTTTACCTAGGTAATATTTTTTACTCTGAAAGCTTGTATGCTAAGCAATAAGTCATTCGAGTATTTACGTTACAGTGATTATACCAGGGCGAAGGAGTATTGTTGTGCCGTAACTTTTGGCCCTCCAGCGATTTAAAAAATAAAACTACTGTATGCGTCTTGCGAACGAACACCGTTTTGGTTGTGAATTTGCGTCAGTTCCACTCTTCTGCGTGGATGCACATGGTTTACGGCACTGATGTACTGTTGTTGTAACAGCACATAATGACATAACCTTAGACATATTGCTACTCTGATAAAGTCAAACATTATATAATCAGTGTTGTGGAAAATTCCTGTTAAAAGGAATGCATTACAATATTGCGTTACTCCCTAAAAAACGTATTGCGTTACTTAAGCAGCGTTTACACCGCAAGAACTTTCCCCAGGAACTCTTTTAGGATATCGGTGTGTTTCGACCCAGGGACCAGGGTCTTAAGGAAGTTCCGGGTATAAATTTCCTCCTCAGAAAGTCCCTGTTCACTAGGTATGAGGTAGTAGTTATTCAAAGTTTAGAAACTTTCGGGGGTGGGACTTGGGTGCTGAATAAGCTGATTCGTATTTTGCGTTTTACAAAAATGTTGCCATAGATATGTTTTTCTAATGAGCCTGGGCTGAAGAAACATTTCATCGATGGGTCGCTTTTAAATCTTTACAAATCTTAGAGTTATTGCTACCTCTGAAAATCCAAGCCCAGGTTGTAGACGCTACTCTGTTTTTTTTTGGTTGTTGTTTTTTCAACCGGATATTTTTAAATCTTATGTTCTCCTGAAGGTGTTTGTATATTTGCACCTGTTTCTTGAATAAAATAATAATAAAAATAATGGACTGATTCTGTTGTGCATTTTCATGTGCCTTTTTGTCTTAACAAAAGTTTTAAGATATTACACAGGTAAAATTATAATTGCAAACAGACAATTGTAAGTCACCTTTATTTACTCCCCCCACTTTTTTCACTTTTTATAAGAAAGCAAGTTTAAAAAAAAAAAATGCTAAAAAATAAATATATAAATAAAAATCTTTAAAGATGCCAGCAAGTTTGACAAAAGAAATCACTTTCGTCAGACCACTCATCTGTGCAGTATAGATTCTGCTAAGCCTCTGAATGGTTCTCATTTATTATTTTGTTGTGTATTGTGTGTTACTTTGGTTGTCCTGGAAACGTTCACAATAGAGAATTGTGCTCCTCCAAAAGGTTATAAACAGGTTTTGCCCTTGTGAC
Source organism: Chrosomus eos (assembly GCA_036326025.1). Lineage (NCBI taxonomy): Eukaryota > Metazoa > Chordata > Actinopteri > Cypriniformes > Leuciscidae > Chrosomus > Chrosomus eos. Next base: position 11,946,251 of record CM070839.1, on the reverse strand, counting down.
ATAAAATTCAATAACATTTTTGACAAGACTATCTGCTAAACAATAACTTTGTCTTAAGGATGCTGGTCAAAGAAGATAGCGTGTGATTTAAGTGTGTGTTATTAAATGTATCGGTTGGCACTGAAATGGTTGTAAATCTGTGTCATTGTACCATGCTGTTCTTGAGTTCCCCCTGAATCAATAAACTGCTATCTTATCTAATCTGATTGTATGTAACCTTATGTTCTGTAGGGTTAAATCCTGCTTTGAATAGGGGGAAAAAATCTGACATGTTTTCTGCATATGCTATTTCCATTATAACATTTTAATGATGATAAATTTAGAATTTAGTGGTGATGATCCAATATTGATGCTGAGATTGCTCCAGTTCATTTGGTGGATAAGTTAATCTATCAAATAGATTATCAATTTTCAAATAGATTATCAAATAGATTATCAAATTTGACTTGACAGATAGTGTAGGCTATGCCTTTCCATGCATAGAAAAGCAAGCAATGATAAACAAATTAACATGCATATGGACATACAATTCAATCTCTTTTTCTCAGCGCTCATTGCATTTCACTCTTTGCTTAGGCATAATCTGACTTCTTTTGGTAGATTCTCAATAATTGATCTTGGAATTACTGCATCTATGGCTTCTGACAAGCCCTCTGAATTGCAGTGTTGGTTCTGTTGCTGCATTACTGTATATATTAATGTAATTAAAATAATTTTTGTTACATGAACTATCAACCTCATAATAGTCAAAAGAACTCAACATATCTGAACTGTGTGGTTTTCATTGAGCAGAGCAACACAAGTGTGTGTCTAATGTTTTGCTGTATACAAAACAGTGTTGTCAACCAAATCTAGAGTACACTATTCCTTCAATTCAAAGAGATTTACATCACATATAGATATTTTCTACCGACTTCCTCATCATAAAGGGCTTTCAGAATATATCCTTTAATCTTGTACACCTCTGTATCTTGTATTGCCATTGTGCACATGCACATTCTTACTGTCAAAGTATGGTCTAAACATATAGGCCTCATACACTTACACATAAACTACTCTTATAAAAAAAAGACACATTTTATTAAGTATACTAAAGTAAATTTAAAATATATTTTACTTATACTTTATGTAGTAAGTATACTAATTTCAATGTACTAGAAGTATACTTAGTGTACTGTTTCAATACTAATTGGGACTAAATTGGCCCACTTTTAGTGTAACAGCACTTTGAGTAACTATTTTTCGTTTGTAGACCTACTGCAACTATACTACAAGTGAATTTATTGGTACACTAATAGTTTAATAATCAAATACTAAAGCACAAATTTTAGTTTATTAAAGTACACTTTGAAGTAGGCTATACTCTCAGTAAACTACTCATTTAGTAGTTCCCCTTCAGTCGCTCACGTTCGACGTGACGTCGACGTGACGACGTTACGGGATCACTTCAGGGAGCCCTATCAACTTCGAGTGTCTACAGAACAAGCCAATGAACGTTGGCGTGCGTGAAACGCGTCACGCGCCCCGCCCCGCAGCGCGGGTATAAACAGGAAGCGAACGCACGCACTCATTGTCTTTCGCTTCGGAGCCGAGCTTTCGTTTTGACTCTGAGTTTCTGCAGACTGCTGCATCGATCGTTGAAGACTTCAAAGAGAATACTCTGTTCCAGTGCTGGTGTGACGGCGCGATCAGCGGTGGCCGCGAGCATTACAGCTCACAACTGCTGTTTTCACAGCATTGCTTGTGTGTGTGGTGTGTCTGTATGTGTCGGTCTCGGTGGGCGTTCCTCTCGTGAGTGTGTACCCGATTACACCGCGGCTATCCCTGGGTGCTTCAGCACTGAGAGAGTTATTTTTTCTCTTTATATTTTTTGTTTTCAACTAAAAGAGCAACACAAGCGTGACGCTGCGTCCTTTTCAGGATGACATTCCGCTTGTGCGTATCTGGGTGCGGTTGTTCCCTGGCGCCAGCAGACGGCCACAATTGTTGCCTCTCGTGTTTGGGCATTCAGCACGCTGAAGCAGCTTTTGTGAATAGTTCATGTTCTCATTGCGGGAATATGACTATGGCAGCGCTTAGATCAAGACTCGCTTACCTCAAGGGAGGTGCAGTCCCCTCGCCTATGCCCAGATTTAGTGTTTATTCTGGACCTCAGAATGGACCTACTTTTGCGCATGGTCAGGGTGATCTGAGGATTACCGTGAGGGCTTCCCCGCCGAGGCAATCTCCGTGGGCCCCTCACGCCTCTCAAGCGCTGCCGCCGTTGGAGCCCCCAAACGAACGCACTGGCCCCTCTCGTTGTCGGCCAGCCGTGTCCTTTGGGGCCCCACCTGACGATCAGATGTCGATCGCAGCATCGGAGGGGGAGCTCAGTCCTCTGGAGATGAGGATTCGGCTGCGTTACCCCTCTCTGGGAGTGTGGCGTTGCCCGAGTCAGATCCAGAATGGGCGGCTATGCTTTCCCGGGCCGCCGAGAGGGTCGGGCTTGTGTGGAACCCTCCACCACGTCCCGAGCCTTCTCGGTTGGACGATTGGTATCTCGGGGCGGGCCGTGCTGGTTCTCAGCGCTCCGCCCCAGTGCCATTCTTTCCGGAAGTGCATTAGGAGCTTACTAGGACGTGGAAGGCGCCGTATAGTGCCAGAAGCTGTCCTAGTGGCTCCTCCCTCCTCACCACCCTCGACGGCGGGGCGGCTAAGGGGTATGTGGATGTTCCCCCGGTGGAGCGTGCCGTCTCGATGCAATTGTGTCCGGCGTCCGCTTCCTCCTGGCGGGGCAATCCACGCCTCCCGTCCAAGGCTGCAGAGCCTGTGGACAGGCTGCTTCTGCCCTCCATGCCATAGCGCTTCTACAGGTCCATAAGGCCCAGGCGCTCATTGACATGAACGAGGGTGGTTCTGACCCAGAGCTCCTCCGGGAGCTCCGTGTGGCAACCGACCTCGCTCTCCGAGCGACGAAGGAAACTGCACGTTCAGTCGGTCAGACGATGTCCACCTTGGTGGTCCAGGAGCGCCACCTCTGGCTCAACCTCGCGGATATGAGGGACACCGATAAATGTCGGTTCCTGGATGCCCCTCTTCCCAGGTTGGGTTATTCGGCGACGCGGTCGAGAGCTTCGCCCAACAGTTCTCAGCCGCCCAGAAGCAGACGGAGGCCATCCGACACATCCTGCCCCTGCGGACCGCTGCTGCTCCCTCCGTCCGCCGGCCGCAGCTCCTCCGTCCGCTCGTCGCCGAGGTCGACCTCCTGCGGCGTCCTCCGCCCCCGCTAAGCCTTAGCAGCAGCAGCCACCATCCAGGCCTCGGCGTGGGGCAGGCCGCAGGAAGTTGACCATGCCCGTCCAGCCCGCTGCCAAACCAGGAGGCAAGCGCAGGTTCTAACGACCCTGAGACGGGTGACCCAGAGTGAATCAAGTTGCTCTTCAGGAGGTGGTGAAGGCACCGCTCCTTCCCCCGGTGGAGGGCCGGGTGGAGAATCTTTGTTTCCTTTTCTGTTCCGCCACTGACCCACGGGCCAGTGGTACCCTCATTTTCAACTAAAGAGCAGTTCTGAAACCTCTGGGTCCCAAGAGGGCGCGCTTGGCGGTCGACGACGCTATGCCTTGTCACCCTCGAGCCCTCTTCTTCGCCAGCGAGCAGCAGTGGCTGTGTTCTGGACGCACTGACGCTTCCGCACACTCACTCTGCCATTCGACGGAAGCAGGTACGTGTTGCACCACACACTCAGACCCCACTCCGGGCCGCTATGCCGTCCGAGTCGGGTCCCTGCATTCCGCCGCGCTGCCCCACCCCGGGTATGTCTCTGGTGCCGTTGATTCCGCTTGCGCGGTGTCTGGGAGCCTGGCTAGCGCTTCCCAGCCCGTCTCGCTGGCTCATCCGTACTGTCAGACTCGGCTATGCGATTCAGTTCGCCCGGCGTCCCCCTGTATTCAGGGGCGTTCTGTTCACCCGTGTTCTGGCGGACAGTGCCCCTGTGCTCAGGGCAGAGATCGCAGTCCTACTGGCGAAGGACGCGATCGAGCCGGTCCCTCCAGCCGATATGAAGACCGGCCTCTACAGCCCGTACTTCATTGTACCCAAGAAAGGCGGTGGGTTACGGCCAATCTTGGACCTGCGTGTCTTGAACCGGTCCCTTCAACAGACTGCCCGTTCAAGATGCTTACGCAGAAACGCATTTACAAATGCATCCGTCCCCAAGATTGGTTTGCAGCGATCGACCTGAAGGACGCGTACTTTCATGTCTCGATTCTCCCTTGACACAGACCGTTTCTTCGCTTTGCGTTCGAGGGACGGGCATATCAGTACAAAGTCTTACCCTTCGGGCTGGCCCTGTCACAACTGGCTTATTCTCGCCCAGTCGAGAGAGCAGTTGTGCGAACACAGGGACATGGTGCTCAGTCACCTCAGCCGTAGGGCTTCGGGTCAACTGGGAAAAGAGCAAACTCACCCCGGGCAGAGGATCTCTTTTCCCAGTGTGGAGTTGGACTCGATCAACATGACAGCGCGCCTCACCAAGGCCCGCGTCCAGTCAGTGTTGAACTGCGTGAGCACGCTCAGACGCAGAACAGCGGCTCCACTGAAACTGTTTCAGAGGCTCCTGGGGCATATGGCATCTGCAGCCGCGGTACGCCGCTCGGATTGCTTCATATGAGGCCGCTCCAACACTGGCTCCACGGTCGAGTCCCGAGATGGGCGTGGCAGAGCGGCTCGTGCCGGGTCCAAGTGACTCCGCACTGTCGCCAAACTCTCAGCTTGTGTCGGACCCTTTGTTCCTGCGGGCAGATGTTCCCCTAGAACAAGTGTCCAGGCATTCTGTGGTCTCCACGGATGCCTCTGCCACCGGCTCGGAGGCCACGTACAACGGGCATGCAGCTTCAGGTCTGTGGACGGGGCCTCAACTGCATTGGCACATCAACTGCCTCGAGTTGTTAGCAGTACATCTTGCATTGAGCCGCTTCAAAATGCCGCTACAGCGCAAGCATGTGCTGGTCCGTACGGACAGCACTGCGACCGTTGCGTACATCAACCGTCAGGGTGGTTTACGCTCCCGCCGCATGTCACAACTCGCCCGCCATCTCCTCCTTGGAGTCAGAAGCATCTGAGGTCGCTTCGTGCCATTATATTCCTGGCCTGCTCAACCGTGCAGCCGACGAGTCTCACGGCAGCAGGTGCTACCGGGAGAGTGGCGACTCCATCCCCAGGTGGTCCAGCTGATTCAGGCGCTTCGGGACCGCACAGGTAGATCTGTTTGCCGCCCCGGACACGTCTCACTGTCAGTTGTTCTATTTCCTGACCGAGGGGACCCTCGGCACGGATGCTCTGGCACACAGCTGGCCCCCGGGCCTACGCAAGTATGCGTTTCCCCCAGTGAGCCTTCTTGCACAGACCTTGTGCAAAGTCAGGGAGGACGAGGAGCAGGTCTTGTTAGTTGCACCGTATTGGCCCAACCGGACCTGGTTCCCCGAACTTGTGCTCCTCGCGACAGCCCCTCCCTGGCCCATTCCTCTGAGAGAGGACCTGCTCTACCCCCAGCGGTAGTTGACACCATCACTTCCGCTAGAGCCCCCTCTACGAGGCGCCTCTATGCGCTGAAGTGGAACCTATTCGTTGACTGGTGTTCTTCTCACGAGGAGAACCCCCGAACTTGCTCGGTCCGAGCCGTGCTTTCCTTCCTGCAAGATGGGTTGGAGCGAAGGCTGTCTCCCTCCACCCTTAAAGTGTATGTTGCCGCCATTGCCGCACATCACCATGCAGTTGAAGGTAAGTCGTTGGGAAAGCACGACCTGATCGTCAGATTCCTGAGGGGAGCAAGGAGACTATATCCTCCTCGCCCACTCTCTATACCCTCTTGGGGTTTGTCTCTGGTCCTTTCGGCACTTCAGAGACCACCTTTGAGCCTTGCAGTCAGCTGAGTTAAAAAATCTGTCCTGTAAAACAGTACTCCTGGTTGCATTGGCCTCCATCAAGAGGGTAGGGGACCTGCATGCATTTTCGGTCGACGAATCGTGCCTGGAATTCGGCCCGGCTAACTCTCACGTGATCCTGAGACCCCGGCCCGAATACGTGCCCAAGGTTCCTACCACTCCCTTCCGGGACCAGGTGGTGAACCTGCAAGCGCTGCCTTCGGAGGAGGCAGACCCAGCCCTGGCTTTTCTCTGTCCCGTCCGCGCTCTGCATCTGTACGTGGACAGAACGCAAAGCCTCAGGACCTCAGATCAGCTCTTCTTCTGTTACGGAGGCCAGCAGAAGGGAAAGGCTGTCTCCAAGCAGAGGATGGCCCACTGGATAGTGGATGCCATCGCCTTGGCTTACGAAGCCCAAGGCGTGCCTTGCCCGCCCGGGTTGAGAGCCCACTCCACTAGGGGTGTCGCTTCTTCTTGGGCGCTGGCACATGGCGCCTCGCTGACAGATATCTGTAGAGCTGCGGGCTGGGCGACACCTAATACGTTCGCTAGATTTTATAGCCTACGTGTTGAGCCGGTTTCTTCCTGTGTGCTCGCTTCAACCAGCCGGTAACACCGAAGTTTCCGCTCTTGTGTCGGCTTGCTGCGCCATTCCCCTCCACATGGAGCGGATACGTGCGCTTTTTTGCTCCAGTCGAGTTCCCCACTCTGGCGAACCCTGTGAGTTCCTCCGCACCCCTCCGGCAGTCGGACGTTGCGGAGCGTCCGACGCCAGGCCTAGTGCTCGTATGCTTGTGTAACTTGTGATAGGCTGGGTTCCATATGTGGTGATTCCTGCGGCGATCCCATATGAGTATTCTTCCACGACCAGCTCCCTGCGGTGAGCCCGTGTCTTTCCCTTGGCAGAGTCCGCTCTGCCGTCACTGTCTGGTGTAGCCTCCCCCTTCTCAGGCTGGAGCCACCCCAGTGACATTCCATATGTTGCACTGCCCTCTGGCCAGTCCATATGAGTATTCTCCACGTTACCTCCCTTCGGGCAGGATGTGGCTTCCGCAGCGTCCCTCTCCCCTGGGAAGGCACGCTTTCCCAGTGTTATCCAAGAGTTCACGGTGTGGGTATATGGAACAGCAGTTGAACTCCCTCTACGCAGATGTTCCGCCCCAGCAGTTGGGGGTCTGAGAGTCTTGCGTAGGGCGCTGGATGTGGCAGCAACCGATGGCGTTTTCCATGGGATCCCCTAACGTCGTCACGTCGACGTCACGTCGAACGTGAGCGACTGAAGGGGAACGTCTCGGTTACTGATGTAACCCTCGTTCCCCGAAGGAGGGAACGGGAGACGTGACGTCCCGCCGCCACAGTTGCTGACCATCGCTGTACGGCCGTCTCTATCTCGGCTCCTCAGCGAAAAACAATAAGTGCGTGCGTCCGCTTCCTGTTTATACCCGCGCTGCGGGGCGGGGCGCGTGACGCGTTTCACGCACGCCAACGTTCATTGGCTTGTTCTGTAGACACTCGAAGTTGATAGGGCTCCCTGAAGTGATCCCGTAACGTCGTCACGTCGACGTCACGTCTCCCGTTCCCTCCTTCGGGGAACGAGGGTTACATCAGTAACCGAGACGTTTTATACTGCAAGTATACTTGTAAGTTTTAAGTTGAACTTAACATCATACTTATTTTTTTCCTATTTATTTTTGCATTTTAAGTATACTATGTTCCTATTTAGGTATTCATTTCATATGCTGAAAATATACCAGGTGCTCTAAGCAATGTCACGTGTTTTTTAGGCCCAAAACATTTTTTGTCACATACAGCAAACATCTCCTCACTATCCGCTAGCTGCCTGTCCCCTGAACACACTGTAAAAAAACGCGGTCTCTGCAGACACCCCAGGCTCCACAAACTGCAACAAAAGCAAACTGGGCTAACCCGCACCACGAAACATAACAAACTGTTCCAGCCAATAACCGACAAGAAGGATTTGGGGGTGGGGTTTGGGGAATGAGGAAGTGGGAGGGTCTAGCTAGCCTCCGTTTTGTTTGACAATACTTTAAACGTCAACAAGTGACGTCACCCGACATCGCTTAGAGCACCTTTAACTGCACTTTAACTATTTAACTCCACTTTATTCTAGCTTTAATTTAATATTTTTGTAAGCAGTCTTCTACCACTTGTTTCTGCTTCTTTTCACCCGTGTATTGTTCTAGAGATTCTGTACTATTTCAGAAGATGCGTAATAGCGCCCCCTACCAGATAACAGTGGAAACATTATTAAAATTCCATCAGTGGCGGGGAAAGAGAGAAGTAGAGCTTTGCTATTTGCTAGCTCTTTGAGTAGCATTAATGTTCTATGTACTTTTGTCTTTTAACTGTTTTAACCCTATACCTGTGTTTTCTTTATAAATCAATATTTTCAAACAATATAATTTTCTAAAACAGCATCCTATGTGCAAAAAAAAAAAACTTTTAAGTATATCTCGATCAAAATATCAAAAGATTGAGTCAAATATATGGGCCAAATATACTTAGACTTTTCTAACAGTAGAAGTAGGCTATTTAAGTGGAATTTTAAGTTAAGAAAAAGAAATGTATTGTGCTAAACTAAAAATACTTTTATTCTACTTTTTATGAGCTACTTCTCAAAAAAATAGGCCCAGATTTCATAAAAAGTTGATTTTTTTTAGTTTAAAAGAAGTAGGCCTAATAGCATACTTTAATAAACTTATTTTTCCTAAGGGTATATACACACCATGTATAAATATACAGATCTGTCATTTAAAGAACTCAAAAAGAGCATGTCTGCTTGAATGCAGCTGAAATGAATTAGAGCAAGGAAGGTTCTGAATTAGTTTGACCTAAAGGTGTGAGTTAACTGAATACCGCATAGCCCATCCTGTTTGAAGCCCATCCATTTCGTATGATTTATTAACTATTCCTCATGGGGAGAAAAATTGTCTCCACAAGGTCAAGGATGTATGGTAGGCATATTGCCATGTTGTGGGTGGACACACACACACACACACACACACAACACACACACACACACACACACACACACACACACACACACACACACACACGCTCTCTCTCTCTATCACCGTTACAACCCAGGGTATTGGCTGCAACAACAGCACTCTTTGTCCTTAACATTAATTTACACAGTTTAGAAATAACTTCTAAACGAGAACACAGATATGGGAATATTATAAAAACGTTCAAGACACATGACGTAAGAAAACTTAGTTACAGACATTTCAACAAAATGTTACAGCACTCTCCTACTGCCGTAAGCCTTCATTTGAAATATTGAGTTGATATTGTACGCAACCGGATGCGCGCGCGTGCCTATCCATGCAGTATCCATCATCATCAGCTGCATATACCTCCTGGTCCAATGAATCCACTTTAAAACGGGTCGTGCATAAAAAAAAATCAAAGGTAAAATCTGTTTGATTTGCCGATAAAACCCCTGACAGAAAAAAAACACTGAGAAGGATGAAGCCCGGCAGCCTGCAGCCCGATCACCTGATTGGATGTTTGGTTGCGTCCTCACCGCAAAGATCCATCATCAGAGCTACTCAGTCTAGGCACAGGCACATAACGCCTGTAAATGACACCTGTTACGGCTGCACGATTTTACAAAAAAAGTGATTGTTTACAGTGATTGTTTAAACATTTTTGCGTTACCAGGGATTTCCATCATGAAGTTTAAGAACAGTCTGGATGCGATGCGCGTGCATTGAGGACGCTGGAAAGGTGCGTGTCTTTCTCCATTCTTCACTTGAAAACACCGAGGGTTTCAATTTATGTCCTGAAGTAACATTTATATAAAGTACCTTTTTAATATCAAATTCAGTCAGCTGTAATACAGACGAAATACGCATGCATACAATTAATTCATAACATATTTTATATAAATGTTTTAATTTTCTTAAAGCTGTTGCTATTAAGTAATGCAATTAATGTTTTAAAGATTTTTGCATGCATATAGCCACACTGAACCTCACATTGCTAGAATTATTATTACGTCCATACACCCAGTTGTTTTTAATTTCATGTTGCTTTATTTTTACGCGTCGTGATTAATTTAAAGGGAGTGATTGATATATAAAAAAAGTTTAATCACCTACTGACATTCTGAGACATAGGCTATCTCAAATGAATGAATGAAATGGCTATAAGAATGTATTCGCTGTCCCTGTGTGTATTACATGATAGGATATGCGTTTCCATGGATTTACATTTTAAGTGAGGGCATACAGGTAAAGCGGGTACAAATAATTGTTATGACTGATTACCGTTTAAATGCCGTTCAGATAAAGTGGGACACCTTTAAAATTGTTCAGATCGATTATGATGATCATTAATCACTATTATTATGGTCTAATATCAACAATGCCAGACATGTTTAAAGTTATTGTAGCCTACTGTATGTTAGGCTACTGTTACGACGACAGCTGTTTTTACTGGTAATCAAGTAGCTGATATGTTCTACAAAGATGAGATGGTATTGATTGTTTTTAGTGGGGGAGGGAAAATATACACACACAATGGTAAAAAGTATACACACCCCTTTTGAAAAAGCTTTGTGATGTAAAAAAATAAACAGAGATGTATACAATTTTTGCCCCTTTATAACATTAATAATAATAATAATAATAATTCATTACATTTATATAGCGTTTTTTCTGGGACCTCAAAGCGATTTACATGGGGGGGGGGGGGGGGGGGGGGGGGGGCTTGGTGCTTGATCTCCTCAACCACCACCAATGTGCAGCATCCACCCTTAAAGTGACACATTTTAAGAGAAAAAAATGGGTAAGTGGCTGTGTAACAACTGGGTAAGTGGATCAGTGTTCAGTAAGTGTTCAGGGCTGCGTCGAAATCTTAAAGGGGTCATGAACTGGCTTTTTAAATCTTATTATATTGTTGTCTGAGGTAAACTTATGACGTTCGCTTGGTTTTTGCATTCAAAAACATCAAAATGAATAAGAAATAGGCTATTTTCTACCCTAGTTTTGAGCCTAGCTGAAAAACGCTCGGTTTTTATGGGCGTCTCGCATTGAAGACTTGGAAGTAAACGCCCACTGCGTATGAGTGGATAACCGTTTTGCATATTATAATGAGTTTCAACTCACCCGTCGATGCACTTGGGGGAAATTGTTTTGAAAACGTCCAATGTTTTAAAATGGCAACCGGAATGATTCGCCCATACCCCATAAATGTTCGACCCAGAGTCCAGGTGTTGCATAATTCCTGTCAGATCCAATATAGACGGCACAGCACCGTTCTTTACTCTTAATCGGTCTGCAAATCCAGTCTTGTTTACAAAAAAAATGGTGTTTTATCCTCTTTGACGTCATAATTCCCCACTTTGAAAAAGGAGTTGTTTGCTGAGGCTGTTGTCAATAAAAGCATTTATTGGACCAACCAGGACGTTTTCAGTTCTGAAACTTACAGGATATTCTTATAATATGATGACCTCTCAGATGTCAAAAGCTCAAGGAAAATTTGATTTCTCAGTTCATCACCCCTTTAAAAACACTGCCTTCGGAGGACGCATTCCAAAACAGGACGGCATGATTAAGGTCTGTCCAAATCCAGTGTTAGCTTCACTTCATGTACCCTGTTACCCAAGGGTATAACTTTAGTTTTAGAAGTAGGGGGGGACACAAAATGGGGGATTTTTTTTTTCCGATTTGAATCCCATTTCCTGCATTTACATACATTTAGGGACTATGGTACTAACCTGACTCCGCCAGATGGATTTGCTCCGCATATCCATCTGGAAACCTTCCGTTGAAGTAGTTTTGGTAAGGGGCGAAAATACTGGTTAGCTGATTGGCCTATGTTGGTGATAGACGGGCCAAATCAACCAATCAGATCAACGAAGCATATGACGTACTAACAGAGCTACGACGAAAACACAACCACAAGCCAGGCTACTCTTGCTGCTGCAGGTAAAGGCTCGTTAGCTCAGCAAATAAGCAACATGTCGGCAAAGGATTTTTGCCGTTTATGTAACTACAATTTACAAATAACTGAAGCCGCCATGTTCTTTAGACTGAACTGTCGCGCTTCTCGTTGCGTCACACCTCAACCCGCCTCAAAGCCAACGCTGATTGGACGTTCGTTTGGTGACCTGCTCCCAAATTTTCTTTAGCGGAAAGTATCCAGACTGATCTGCGAGTGAAACCTTGAAAGCTCGCGAGATCAGGATGGTCTCACGAGGCTACTATGGTACTATGGTGATACAAAATCCAGGAAATAATTAAGTTGATTATAATGATAAATTCTGCCAAAAATAAAAGTAGGCTTCTAAACTATGTATAACAAAAATTTGGATGGTCCTTTTAACACATTCTGTTGACTATAAACTAACGTTGCACCTACATGATTACTAACTCTTATTAGAGTGTTAGTAGAGTATTAGTAGATTGGTAGGGTTAGGGTTAGAATAAGTTGACATGTAGTTGCATAGTTTCTTATAGTCAGTAGACTGGCTGTTGGAGGACCATCACAATAAAGTTATCAGATATTAGGCAGACTAATACTAATGACATTAGTTAACATGTAGTTGCAAAGTTACTTATAGTCACCAGAATGTCCAAAAGGGACCATCAAAATAAAGTGTTATTAAACAAAAGATTTTACTTTTTTGATTAATAGGGGCCGATTGCCAAGACTTGAGGTAATAATTTTATAAAGTCAAAAATGTTCACCATTAATGTTTTGTGTGTAAATAAAATTGAAATTATGTGAGACCCAATTTCCACTGTAATGTAAAAACTACATATAGTATATTTTAAATAATTGTTTAATATCATCTTTTTATGAATGAAGGCCAGTTTCACTGATATTAATATAGCTACTGACGTCTCGATGAAAAGGACCCCACCCTCCCCAAATTTGAAACATTTATTAGGCTTCAAAATATAACATCTTTAAATTTAAGTAAACTTTAAACAATCTTCAGTTAAACCCATAATAAATGTCATATTTACCTGTGCTCTTCCTGTCTAACAGGTACGAAATATACAGAAATTGAATAAGGTTATAAAATAGTCTGCACTGCATACATTAAATTAAATATAGATTAATCCTTATTAAATCTACAACGTTCTTTAGACAAGATCAGTGAGTAATTTGCTCTGTTCCCCTTTGTTCTTTGGTTAACTTAATGACAGACAGAATTGGCTGCTGTCCCTTTAAGATCTGTCGCTGATGCAACGCTATCTCACGACCAATTCGTACGAATTTGTACGAATGATTAAAAGGTGGCTAATTCGTACGAATTCATACGACCTCACTCGTATGGATTCGTACGATTTGTTTAAACCCACGTGATGGGTAGGTTTAGGGGCGGGGTCAGGGGTAGGTCATTCGTATGAATTCATACGAATTTGGAATTCGTAAAATATGTACGATTTAGCAAAAATCCTACAAATTCGTACAAATTCGTACGAGTCAGGTCGTACGAATTGTTACGAATTAGCCACTCGTACAAATTCATACGAATTGGTCGTGAGATCGGGTTGGCTGATGACAGGATCTTACCCATTTAATTTTCTCATTTACGCTTGACTTTCATTTAAGGTTTTATTTAACTCATTTAAGACTGTTCTTGTGAGGATACAATTGACAAAACGGAAATTTTGGAATAAATGTGTGTATTATTATTATTCAAGTGCGAAAGAGAACTGGATTCTGGCGCGCTGTCTGTGAATGTCCTGACGCACACGCACACGACGCACAGACAGCGCGCCAGAATCCAGTTCTCTTTTATACCTGCTCATTAGAACTTTCAGCGAGCTCTTTTTAGAGTGTGGACTATGGTGTGGACGCGACGTACCTGGATGCGGACGCGCGCATCGGCACAGGCTATATTCTGCTCCTCCAGGGCGATGACGGCGTGCGGTTAAAAAAATCATAAACGAACTTGAATGTGGGGGGGACACAAACGGCATTTTGAAAAGTGGGGGGGACATGTCCCCCCTGTCCCCATAGGAAATTACGCCCATGCTGTTACCTTCATCATCCAATTGATTTTTGAAGGCAGCATAGATGTATCCTTCGCTGCCTTTGATATCCCACTATCATATGCTTTCCATTCTATGACAGTTGAGCTAAAAATATAAAGATGGCATCTAAAAGATGCGGTTGGTGGTTAGTTTGTGTGTACATATATGTTTTGGACCAACGTTTTCCACTTCTGATGTAATTTCTATATAGCGAGAAATTACTATCGTAGTAGCCTAATTAGTTATTACCAAAGCTCGCTCAATTTTGTTGTAGATCATTAACTGCTACATTATGTCCGGAATCAGTTTCACAATACTATTGGGGAATTTACAGTGAAGACCCGTGTAGTCCACAGATATGATGAATGAAGGCCAGGCGTCAGAGATGCAATCACATGAAGAACAATTTTACTGAAGAATAGTTAGCACTTTTTTTATCAGCAGAAGTCGGCTTTAACACTCAGCAAGGAGTTCTTAGGCCTCTCTGTGTACACACTCAAGGTCACTAATGTCATTACATCAGGTTGAAATATTCTGATTGGTTAAGACATAGATAACTTTGAAAATCTCCACATATGGACATATAGTTTGAAGCATATCTCCATTGATTATCCAGATGACAACAGGGATCCTTGGTTAGGCACGAAGTGACCCATCAATGCAATGTATCAGCATTTCTAGGCTACAGTTTGTCTGAAAGATGGTCTTTTCATCTCTCCTGGGTGCCAGTATTTCACCTCACGAAAGTCCAACTGTAGGATATTGACACACACACACACAGATACACAGCTTCTTTGAGGTTGGAGTTGGTTAAGCACTGGCTCTGATCCAGGAAACTTTCCCAAAACATACTGAAGATGTCCTTACTCTCAGTAAGAGGTTCAGACAATATTTTTCATTATTCTCTAGTGCGGACCAGGCACCACGGTTCGGTCTGCATGTGATTTGCGGATTAAATGCAAAGTTGTGACAGTTTATCATTTGGACATGTTTTGTCTTGCCAATTTACACATTTACACACAAACAATTTTAAACGTGGAAGAAGAGGTGAAAATCGGGACTCGTACTTCAGATTGTGCACTTTAGACAGCGCTTGAACACTGACTTGATTCCTCTTTTTCGTTTACTTGCACTTGAGCGGACACATACACACAAAATTATGTCAAAATACCCGTCTCGGCAAGCATTCTCTTGGTTATGTCATAAGTGAACAGGTGAGAAAGAAACCGGATGAGTATCAGTGCATTCAGTCTTAAAGTGACAGCAGCCTAATATTCCTGCTGTGGTTAATATAAAAAATCATCATCATCATCATCTTCCATGTTCGAGAGAAAAGAAGAAAGGGAGGAGAGCAGTCAGGAGGAAAGTCATGACTGCTTGTAGGATAAGTAAAGTAAAGTGTGAGTACCGAGCAGCATCTCCAGGTGCTCCCTTGAGAATGAGACAAAAAAAGTTATGTGCACCCATGTCTATAATGGTGGTGTTGGTAATTTGGTGGTGGCTTTAGTGAAGGTGGAGGGAATCATGGATAGCTCCAAGTACCAATCGAATTTGGAACAGAACCTTCTTGTGTCTGCTGAAAATTAAGAGAACTGGAATGTTGTTGCACAGAAGAATGGGAATATATTCCCAAGTCAAGATGTGCTTAGATAATACACTCCTATCCAAATGCTGTAATAAAATCAAAAGGTGCTTAAGCTAAGTATTAGTTTGTGTGTATACACTGATGCAGTTAGTTATTCCAAGTTTTTTACATATTTGTTTTTCTCTGACATGTGTCACTTTAGCTTTCAGTTGCATTGCATAGGTTGTAATTTTTACATTAAAGGTGCAAGATGATTTATCTTTCGTTTAATTTTTTACATTTATGTTTTAACAGGGGTGTATAGACTTTTATACACGATTTTCTTATCAAAGTGATAAAATGTTGTGTTGCAAAATGAGAAATCAAATTGAAATTGAAAAATCATTCAAATAAAAGTAATATCCGAAAATTAAAAGTGTTATACTGTAGCCCACTGAAACTATCTGAGACTTAATGCTGATAACAATGAAACCCATTGGGATAGAATTGTCAGAAGACTTATTTCTATGCACAAAACAGGGCAATGGTAAAGAGGATTGTTTCAAGTGCAAAAATAAAGCAAAAGTAACACAAAAACTAAAAAAGATTGGACTTGTGGCAAACTCCCTGAAACAACCAGCCCCCATTTTAAGCTTTCATTTTGTGATTGTTTGCTAAGTAAAGAGCAGAGAAATGCCAAGCAAGTGTCTTAGAGCTGGCAAAAGCTGGGAGAAGAGTGACGGTTTCATCTCACATAATGTGGAGAAGAGAAATGCATAGTTATTATCGACACAGGAACTACCAAAGCACAAGAAACTCATTTAGTCTTCTCCAAGGCCCATATTAACAAAATATAGACTTCTGGTAATCCATACTCTGGTCTCATGAAACCGAATCAATAAATTTAGATCTAACAGCATCCAAAATAAATGGCAATGGCAGGTGATTTGGTGGCAGGAAAATTCATGCTGTGTTTAATTGTTAAGGGTTATTCGAATCCGTTCGGAATTGAGGAAATAACAATAATTAAAGAAAAAATGCAGATGGTATTTTTGCAAAACATACTGCTGGCTAACTGTACCTCAACCTTTATATTGTCTAGTCTGCAATTGTATTGTGTAAATCTGTTTGACACAGGTCTCCATCATGCTGAAGGTGCAATCTGAGTTTACGCTGACTTCAAGAAGGGATCTTTAAGCTCATTTAATTATTTCATCCTTGCATTCCCGTGATGGCTCTGATCTGCCTTTGCGACTCTATGAATGGATCAGACCAGGCTCATGTGTTCTGCAACAGCACAACATTCAACTTTACCGGGGATGAGAGTGAGGGCTGTCACCTTCAGACCGTGGATGAAGTTCTGTTTAGTTTCCTGGGCCCTAGACGATCTCCTTTCTTCTTCCCCGTAACCTTTACGTACATCCTCATCTTCATCACAGGGGTCTTGGGAAACCTTCTCACTTGCACTGTGATCATTAAAGACAGGAAGATGCGGACACCCAGCAACCTATATCTCTTTAGTCTGGCAATCTCGGACCTGCTGGTGCTGCTCTTCGGGATGCCGCTGGAAATCTACGAGCTGTGGCAGAACTACCCTTTCCCCTTCAGCGAAAGCATGTGCTGCTTTAAGGTCTTCTTATTTGAGATGGTTTGTTTTGCTTCCGTGCTCAACGTTACAGTGCTGAGCGTGGAGCGCTACATAGCTGTGATTCACCCGCTCAAAACCCGCTGCTTCATAACCAACAAGCACGCTCAAAGGGTTATCGCCAGCGTTTGGGCTGTGTCCCTGCTCTGTGCCATCCCAAACACCTCGCTCCACGGCCTGCAGTACCAGTACCTGCCAGAGAGGGTTCTGGAGTCAGCTACCTGCAACCTGCTCAAGCCCAAATGGGTGTATAATTTGGTGATCCAGGTCACCACTGTGCTCTTTTACGTTGTCCCCATGATGATGATAAGTGTGCTGTATCTGATGATTGGTCTGACTCTGGGCAGGGGACAGAAGCAGAAGAAGGACAAGCTGGGCAACCACAGCAACGACAGCTGGAAAATCCATCTGGACAGTAGTCGGAGGAGGCAGGTCATCAAGATGCACTGTGAGTGATGGCCTGATATTTACAGTACAAATAAATTACAAAGCTGTACAAAGCAATGTTCTTTAAAGGGATACTCCACCCAAAAATGAAAATTCTGTCATCATTTACTCACCCTCAAGTTGTTGCAAACCTGTATGAGTTTCTTTCTTCTGCTGAACACAAAGGAAGATAATTTGAAGAACGATTGGAACTTTGGCACCATTGACTTCCATAGTATTTTTTTTTTCTACTATGGAAGTCAATGGTGCCAAACAACTGTTTGGTTCCAATCGTTCTTCAAAATATCTTCCTTTGTGTTCAGCAGAAGAAAGAAACTCATACAGGTTTGCAACAACTTGAGAGTGAGTAAATGATGACAGAAATTTCATTTTTTGTGGTGGAGTATCCCTTTAAGTATTATTTACATAGGTTTAAATAATATTTTAAAGATCTTGACTTTTATTATTATATTTTCAGTTTTAATTTTAATTTAATTTAGTAGTTTTGTTATATTATTTAGGTTTAATTTATATTAATTTCAGTTTTAGTTTTAGTTGTAGGCCTACTTCAGCTTACTTTTTTGTTTTAGCTTTATCTCAAGTAAAACAAAATGTAACAGTTTTATTTTTTAGCAAACCTGGCACAATGTACGCCCGTTATATAACTAAATTATATAACTATTATTTCACAAACAAAATGGTGCTTTAGACTAAATAAATAGATAAAGATTAAAAGAGAGATTAAAGTCTTTAGTGCACATGGCATGATTTTTATTTCAAAAGTATGTTCATGTAATTATAAAACTTTATTTTAATAATAAAGGCCATACAATGTAATGGCCGCAACATTTATATTTAAGATATGCGAGTACTTTGTCATTTCAAACTACAGTCTTATTTTCTTTTGTTCACTTTTGCACATCATTATGGCAAATCCAAATTAGTTGCATCCCTAATCCACTGGCATGGCAAATTCAAATCCCACTGTAAACGCCTGCTGAGCATCACTTAAATGTCTGAAAAAATCCATCTGGATGGTTTTCATTTTTGGAATGGTAAAATCTTTAGACAAACAATTTAAACCACCCCCGTGCCCTCCCTCCCCACAGTGTATGACATCTTCTGAATGCCTTTCCTTAATGATGATGATGCTATTCCCAGAGAGTCTGCCACTTGTCATATAATGACTGTGAACCTTCATAATGAAAGGGACCTAGACACTTTTATTTGCATTTATTGAGCATGTCTCTATTACACACTGTAATGGCACAAATTACACACCATTAAAGCCATTCACTTATAGACTCAAATAAGCTATAAGCTCATCAATTGCCATTATAGGGTTTAAAATATACTTAAGCATTGCTTTTGTTGTCCTGGAAGGGAAAATTCAAAGCTTGCATTTTGACTAAATATTCTCTTTCATAAGAAAAAAACATTTATTGTACTGATAAAATTTTTTAAAAAGTATTTTTTTTAATTTTTTGAATCACGCCTCGTATGACCCACTCATCATATTTTCAGTCTTACGAACTGGTCAGTGGATGAGGCTGAATATTTATTAAATATTTGCTTAAAAAAAGTACCCCACGGTATCATTGCGGTGGCTTTCCACATTTCTGAACGTGGGGAGACTGGGTAGACTACTACGCATGCGCTGATTTTTTATTTGGAATGCACATGTAAACTAATATGTGAAACGGATTGCAACGTTTAGTGAATTTTCTGAAATCCAATTTTTATGAAAACGGATTGGATTAATTCTGAAAAAAGAAAATTAGTGCGTGTAAGCATACCTATTCTGGATCACAACAGAGTGCAAAGTCCATCTTAGGTTGCTAGAAACTAAAAAGCTGGGCTTGCATATTTGCTTAAAGTATGTTTCTGGCAAAAATAAATTTCTGACTGCGACTGACCAATGAGAAGTAGAGAGACTGAGATGCCAGTGGATTTCTGGGCATGATGCCCAGAGTAGTCTTTGGATCTGAGGGCTCATTGTAACATTGATTTACATGCTTTCTTCTCTCTCTCTTCCTATAGTCATGGTGGTTCTAGTGTTTGCCATCTGCTGGGCTCCGTTTCACATCGACCGACTGTTGTGGAGCTTCATCACAAGTTGGACGGACCACATGTATAATATATTTGAATATGTGCACATAATCTCGGGAGTGCTCTTCTACCTCAGCTCTGCTGTTAATCCCATCATCTACAACCTTCTCTCCAGTCGTTTCCGAGAACGGTTTCAAGCGCTGGTGTGCAGTCGCCTGTCGACGAGCTCTTCAATGCCTTTCTATGTCATCCCCAAATACCCACCCACTGATCTCCAAGAGCAGGAGCGTGGGCAGCCCACTTCCTTTTGTCATTATCATCATCAGGTGGGAACAGGAGAATGAGTGCTTTCATGTGAGAAAACATGATCTGTGATTTCATCTTACCTATCACTAAGAATAGGAAAATAATATGATACAAAACGAGTCAATACAATACTGTAAATAAAAGTAATGTAAATAGACATAATAGGTTTGGATTGATATTGTATTGATAAGTCTATATTTGGATTGGTATGGATGGACTTGCTGTGGTATGGATGGAGTGTGCTATTGGTAGCCTATACTTCTTTTAAACTAAAAATTAGAAAGTATCATTTCAGTCTACCCTTTATACTTCTCAGAAATATACTTTATGTACTTCTCGGAAATATACTTAAAATTATATTTGATTTGTACTGAAAGAAAAGCATATTTGACCTATAGGAATTCAGCTTGATTTAGGGGCACTAAATCCCAATCAACCTGAATTCATCCTACTTGTACTCAATCTTTTGATCGAGAAAAAATTAAGTATTCTAAGTATACTCTGCTTGTAGTTGTGTTTACTCTTTTGTAGGCCTATATAATTACTGTAGCCTACTAAAGCACAAAAATATATAATATGTTTGTAGAGATTTAGGAAACATGCTAAGTTCACATACTTGTTTCTCAGAAGAAGAAGAAATACAGCCAGTTATTGTGCGTCCTGAGTAGCAATGTCTGTTTTTGTTTTGGTCTGTGTGATTCTGCCAAATTATCCTGGGTTGCCAGTTGGCGGAAAACACTGCGTATTGCAGCCATGGAAACCAGAAAACAAACTGGGTCAAAGATCGCAGATTCTACCCGACCAAAAAAGCCTCGACATCCAGCTAAAAAACTCTGTCCAGTGGCATATTAAAATGCGGATAAATCAATTCATCAACTTACAGTGTAAGGCTTGTCGCTTTCCATTGTCCATTGAGCTCCTTCCTGTTGCGTGTCCTCATTCATGTTATCAAAAATAACATGACATGAATATTGGTCATTTAAAATAACTTAAAATCATGGTTAAAAGACATTCAAGTGTGTGCCCATACTTTGTAGTTATTTCAAATCACCTGAAGCGTGCTTTGACTTGTTTTATGATTTGTTGTCCTTGTTTTAATGTAGCCTACTTTATGTATTCTTATGAAATGTGGTCTACTGTATGTATAAGTATTGTTGATTTGTTTTAATGTATTTTATCTGACATTACACCTGTCCAGGAACTACAGTTGAAAATTAGCCAAGTTGGCTAAACTGGCACATTGACATAAATGTTTTACATTAATGTGGACTGTCCCTGTAACTCTAAACTGTATAAATAAAAAAAGAAAATCTGACCGGAAATTATACGCTGTACAATTTTGCAGAAAAACCACTTATCAAAACCGTTCATGGTCAATGATAAAGTAATTGTGAGAGACAACAAGGTCATTGTTTCATTAATGACAAAATTGCTACCATGCATCAGTTTCAAATGTTTTGTTTTATTCAGATTGTGTCATATTGTATGAAAGCATAACTAATTGCTCTTTGTTTTTTCAAAGCTTTTTTTCCTTCAAATTAGGCTTTATCCATTTAGATGATCTATTGATGTAGATCATACAGATATGTGGTAACCAAACATGGGCAGATGTATAGCTTATTTTAAAAATCTGTCTGTCTGTCTGTCTGTCTGTCTGTCTGTCTGTCTGTCTGTCTGTCTGTCTGTCTATCTATCTATCTATCTATCTATCTATCTATCTATCTATCTATCTATCTATCTATCTGATGTCTTTCCTGTACATTGTAAAAACTGTATTAATGGTTCTATAAAATGTCAATTTGTATTTGGGCAATATCCATTCCAAACGAGTTCCGTTATTCTTGTTGGGAACGAGTTGTTCTTTTTGTCATTTGTGTCATGGGGACATGGACAGAAGGAAACATGCACATTGTTCCCGGGATCCATTTCCTGCACTAGAGAGAAGAGGAGGTATAATACTTGTACCAGAAGGGAGTCATCGAAAAAAATGTGAAAATAGAACAATAAGAGCTGCATGGAACATTACTCTTTACTGACAATTAGGGAAAAGTATGTCTTTTACAGTATGTTTCAATTACCCGCAGGAGCTTGTCAGACTGCTGTGTGCAGGGGTTCTGGATTAAGTGTTGCAATTATGAGTTTTATTGGTGGTGCCAAAAGTGCTTCACTAGAATTCAATATCAGAAGAAATAGAATATTTCTTGTATCGTTTGATTGTTACTTGATTACACTGAAGAACTGTGGCTTTACTTTTAAAAGAAACAAATATTGCTCATTATTGGTTTATTTTTCTATTTTAGTGACCTTGCCTGTTGACAGTTTAATCTAGCAGCTTCACCTTACTGTGACATAAATGAGAGATGAATAGGTATAGCTGTCTCGGGGGGAGACTTTGACATCTGTAATTTATAGAACATTTATAGAATTTATAGAAGAGAGAGAGAGAAAGAGAGAGAGAGAGAGAGAGAGAGAGAGAGAGAGAGAGAGAGAGAAGAGAGAGAGAGAGAGAGAGAGAGAGAGAGAGAGAGAGAGAGAGAGAGAGAGGAAAAATATATTAACACCAACTTCATATGACAAAAATAATTTGCGAGTATATATTTGCACACTCTATTAAAAATGTTTTGAATGTATTCTGTTATAAATTCAGTTTCAGAGGGCATGTCTTTCCAAATCGTCTGTTTTCCCCTATCCCACAGAATTAAGTTCCAGTTGCAGATACCAGGGTTTATTTTGGTATGTGAAGTGTAATGTATTCCTCTAAATATTGCTTGTTTTTTTTTTTTTTTTGTAAATAAATTGTATTCAATTGCCGCTGTACAAACTAAGCCTAAGCAAATTATGGACACAAACTCATTTGCATTCTCATAATTCCTTTCTCGTCTCTCATAAAGTTAATATAATGTGTATAGCATTGTTATAATGTTAATCAGAAACACAAGCCTAAAAGTTAGAGCATTTTTAAGGATCTTTTGAATTTTGGTTTTACCACAGTCTATAATTCACAATCAAAATGATTGTCATGCTGACATTTTGATGATTAAATAGTCTATACATTAATATGCATTCATAGAATGGGACAAGGCTTATTTTGCATAAAAGACTATTTAAGTAGTTGGAAACTGAATTTATTTCTGCATATTTATTTGCAATGGCATATAAAATTAAAATGTGACTGATTTTAGTGAGACCAATTTAGTGAAGTCTCAATAAGAGCTCATTGTTTGTATAATGTTATTTTGCTTGAAAATGATTCATAATGTTAAATCCAGAAAATAGCATTAATAATTTATGTACAAAGTTAACTGTATGAAGGGTTTTTATATACAGTACCTCCCAAGGTCTTGGAAGGAGTTTCAAAAACTCAGCTTTGCCATCACTGGAATAAATTACATTTTAAAATAGATTCACAAGTTCTTTAAATTTGTATTCGTATTTTGCAATATTACTGCTTTGACTGTATTTTTCTATTAAATAAATGCAACCTCGATTAAACTTATTTCAAAAACATAAATTGTAATGATTCCAAACTTTTGACAGGAACTGTACAATTACAAGTTATATAAGGAAGAACATGAAAATATAAGGACATCTTTATGTACAAGGACATGAACGCATGTGCAAAAATAGGTTAAACAAGCTATACAGGAAAAACAATGACAGTGGTAACCCTCCTCTGTTTTAATTTGACCCAATCGCTCATATATAAAGCCCCAATGTCTCAGATCACAGTTTTTCGGAAACCATTTCATCCTTAGTTGGAGAACGTGGGTCTGCGAGATATTCGAATCACATTATATGTGTTGAGCCCTGGAGCGTCGAATCCGGGAGATACACCCTTCTTGTCAAAGACATAAAAGTTAAAAAGCTGTCCATCTTGGGCTTCGAGGGACACGGATGCGGTGTTGACACGCAGTACACAGGGATATTCTTTCTCGAACACAACTCTAAAGACTCGGTCCACCAAGTAATTCAATTTTATGGTCCGGTATCGCTCAGGGATGAGATCCTCAATTTGAGGTCCAAACTGCTGCATGATCAAGACACCATCTGGCCCCGCTTTAATCTCGTAAAACGTGATGTTGCCGTAAGTGTAAAAGCCCACATAGGGAGCAGGATTGGGGGGAGAAATAAGAAACCGCTTGGCCTCCCTAAAGGCCCTTTGCATGGCGGGAATGATATAAGAGTACGCCTTTGACACTACATCCTGGTTCTGCGGTCGTGTGCCCGCCATTAGCACCACCAAGCCGAGCTTAAGGCGAGGAACTAGAGAGAATGTAGCGGAATAGCCGTCCAGATCCCCATCCTTGCGTAGCACCTCATATCCCATCTGTTCATTCACTTCCCACGGCGTTCCGGTGCGATTGGCAAAGTAGTCTTTGTCGCAGCGGAACAGAGGGGTTAGCATTATTTTTAAGGTGTCAGGCTCCAATAGCTTGCGGTGATAGGCTCCCAGCAACATCATGGATAACTTAGCCATGTCAGCAGCCGTCGAATACATCTGGCCCGAGGGGCGGTACCACCCCAAGTCATAAAGAGGCGCCATTTGGCCACTGCCGTACACACCGACAGCCATTTGACTTTGGATAGCAGGGTTGATGTCAAACCCTGTGTCCTCCATTCCAACCTGCCCAGAATGTTATCTGTGACCCATCGCTGGTAATTGATACCCACAACTCTCTCAGACAGGACATGGGCGAGCAAAGAGAAGGCCAAATTGCTGTAGTGACATCTAACAGAGAAAAGTGAAGAGAAGAGTATGTTATGACTTCTTTTTTACCTCAAAGACAAGTTATTGGGAGACAACACACACACACACACACACACACACACACACACACACACACACACACACACACACACACACACACACACACACACACACACACACACACACACACACACACACACACACACACACACACACACACACACACACACACACACACACACAAAGGTATTGAGATGTACACAAAATGAGGTTTGTTTAAAGTAGCTGACAGGAACAAACACGGTTACATAAATAAGCTATATTAATGTGGTTGAACTTACTTGGTCCCTGGATCTGCGACGAGCACATCATCTTGCAGGAGATTGATTGCAGCCTTTGTCTTCCCTTTCCACAGCAAGTTAGTTCCACGGAGTCTTCGGGGTAGACCTGCAAAAAAAAAATTACAGTATGGAGAAAAATGCGTAATTGTGATGTTTAAATGTCTTGTATGTGATGTATTTACTCTTAATAAAAGCAATTTGCTTCAATCATCTGAACATTTTCAGGTAAGGGAAATTCCTCATTTCTTAAAGGGGTCAAAACAATTCCAGAACACAAAACTTTATCCACACAAAGTTGAAAAAGTATACATTCCTGTATACATTCACAAACTAAAAATTTAAGTCATCATTAAGTTGTCATTTCAATGACTACATTTTAAACTTGGCCTGCCCTGTCACGGTGAGGTAAAGTGGATGAAGTAGGATAAATGTAGCGCAGAGACTGTTACAGAAGAATTAAGAACATTTACAACCTTGGACTCAAAAAGCAGCAGTTTGTGAGGAAGTAGGCGAAGAGGCTTTTACATTCGAGTCTTTTAGGCACAGGATCAGCTGGCCTCTTCCATTTTCATCTTCGTTTTTTACGTGACATATTTATCAGTCAACTTTTGGAGAGAAACAGTGCAGCCACTGTACAAAAATGAAACTTTCTAGTGTGCATGTGTCGACCGCTTGAGTTCATGCACACTATTAATTTGAGTATACAGTGAAAGGTTATATGTTCAGTAGAACATGTTCTTAATGGATCAACATTCTTGTTAATCCTGGAACAATCTTCCAATCAACCAATCAGATTTGAGGGATTGGTTTAGAGTTAATGTTTTTTTAATGTTTAGAGTTTAGTCTTACAACAACACCTATGATTTCGCTTTGATTTTAGGGATCAGTTATGGGTAGGGTTAAATGTAGGCATAGGAGTTAGTTATTGGACTATGTGATCGTTGTTCCAGGATTAACAACAGATGTTGCTCCAGGAACGTCTTGGCAAAATCTTATATAAAGTATACCAAACACATACTGGGGGAAAAAGGTTTTTTTTTAGTAAAAGTATAACAAAATCTTTGTAAAAACAAAATCTTTGGCCCAAATTTCTTTTTGTGACCTTTTTAGTTGCCTGCATTTATTTCTGTAGTGTATTTGTGTGTCATATTTAAATATACTGAAAGGATTTAAATTCATATAATCTTTTCATCTTTACCAGCCTGTGTATTTATAGTGAGAACAGTAATCACACTCATCAAGTAGTAAATGCGTATTTGGCCGGTCGCTACAGGTAGATTACTGTGAAAATGGAATAGATGAGTTTTGTTTTCAATTCTGAGCTCTTGAGTTTGTTCCAAAAAATTTTCCATGTTCACCACCAGCAATTGAGGCCAAAATAGCGAGCCCAACGCTGAGTTCAAAGAAACATTCATTTTGACCTGCTGCTACAGGTATTACGTAAAATGCTGTAAACAGACACTTGTGTTTTTTTCACATCTCAGTGATTGCGCAACCATGGAATTGCTTCTTGGCACAAAACTGGAAGTTGGAAACTCACCAGAAAGCTGGCTGGCCATTCTTCTTAATGTTACCGAGGACGATCTGATTTGAACCTCACCACTGTCAAGGAAGATCAGCCCGTCCGTGACGTATTTCAGCTCAGAGTCTCTGCTTTTGCCCAGGGGGTTTTTAATGGTGAAGTTGTCCACATACTTCTCCAGGGGGTCATCCAGGGAGCCCACCTTGCCATCTTCCCACAATCGATACAGCATCAGGGTGGGAAAGATCTTGGATACACTGGCAATCCTACAGAAGGGGCGACAACACCGCAGATTCTTTATTCAAATGTGCTCAAAATAAGATTTTTATTACTTATGGAAATAGTTAAGCTATGAGAAAATAACATCACCTTGACTGTATTTCTAGCCATCAGTCAAGTAAAGGAAGGGTAAACCAGTTTGACATACTGGAGGGTTTATTTTTTGTGTATATTTCAATAAAAATGTCATAATTCCAAATGATTTTGCAGTTATATTATGCCTTGCTGGCTTTATACACTCCTGATTTGTTTAGTTGTTTGCATTGTGTGCCATTGATTGACTGGCAAACCCAGAGTGCGTCAGATCTCGGCACTGAGACTGGCCTTGAGTATTTTATGAGCTCAATTTCAGATATTTAAACTATGCCCTCATAAATCCTACATTCTCATCCATGTCATGTGAATAAAACAGACCAAAACACCTCGCAACTCAAAGATGAATTATATAACATGAACACCCTTGACACTGAAAACTGCCATAAAACCAGTCTATAATCAATTACAAGAGTTTGAGCCTTGAAAACAGTAGCTGAGTTATTTATGTACAAGAGGATCCTTACACAGCTAGAACTGGAGAGAAACAGCTTAGTAGCATTAACAGGAAGTAGAAATGACTACTTCTTAAAAAATAGAGGAAATGCCCATATATTTTCAAGATCCGATTAAACCAGCAGCCTTGTCATCTGTATTCAAGACCATATCATGCCAACCCTCAGAACCTTTAGAAATAATCTGGCCAAAAACACAGCACAGCACTATACAGTCCATGGATAGGTTTTATAAACAAAAAAGAAATGATGTGACAGCCAATATAGGAATATGCCTTTGAACATAAACTGTCTAAATGTGGACTTGGTGGTCTATTGTTGAGGTCTAAAAAGGTATATTATGATGATCCATATAGATCCTTTTGAATATATAATGCACAATTTAATGATATTAATTAGCAAAACACACCCAGTCCGCAGTCAGTTTGAAACAAAAACATAATTCTGTAAATAAGCATGCATATAATAGATAACCCATCAAAAATATATATTTATATTTTTTTACTGCTTTATACCTATGCATGTCTGTAAGTTTTTTCCTGGACTGGAAGCTCCTATATATAATATATGTATTTTTGTTTGTTTTTTTGTTCATGGCTTGCTTTCAACATAAACAAGCTTGATTTTTTCCACTTTGAAATTGCAACACAATTAAGCTGTATTGCTTGAAATGACAGCTCCACTCACAAATTAGAAGTGAGCAAATTATAATTACAAATTAGCAAATTAGAAGTGGATTCGGACTGATTAAATCAATCTAAGCACACAGTTGGCCTCAATGTTGAAATGTGTGCTTCATCAATGAAAAAGAATAGCATAGCTCTTATGTGATGATGCTTGAATAATTACTGCTATATGGGTCCGGATGAAGGACTCTGGAGAGCGGGATTTGAGCACACAGACACTTAATTGGCATTTGGTGATAATGTCACCCCTCTCCATGCCAGACTCCTTCATATGAGGGCGATCTGTGTGCTATGCAGAGGAAAGTTGATCATATCTCCTGTCAGCCAATATAAGCAAGTATTTTGAATGCAAGTCCAAACAATGTAAAATATATTATATAATGACATATGATGTACCTGTAAATGGTGTATTCATTTGGTGGTGCAGAGTTAGGATCACTACCATTTCTCTTGCCGAAGTTCCCCGTCCACAGCACTGTGTCATTGTAAGTAACAATAGCTGACAATGAGGGCAGACTGACGGGGTTGATGTTAGTGCGCAGCAGTGCGTCAACCTAGACGAATGACAATACATTATTAAATTAATTTATACGGTAGCAATGATTTGTTGGAATACACAACTGTTCAAAAATATATTATGCTCACCAAGGCTGCATTTATTGGATAAAAATGCATTGGAATACTATTTTACAATATTACTATTTAAAATAGCGCTTTTCTTTTTTAATATTTTTTAAAATGTAATTTATTCCTGATGTTAAAGCTGTATTTTCAGCATCATTACTCCAGCCGTCAGTATCACATGATCCTTCAGAAATTATTCTAATATGCCGAGTTGGTGTTCAAGAAACATTACTTATTATTATCAATGTTAAAAACAGTTGTGCTTCTTAATATTATTGTGAAAGCAGTGATGCATTTTATTAAGATTCTGTAATGAATTAAAAGTTTAGAAGAACACAATTGGTTTGAAATAGTAATCTTTTGTAACATTATAAATAGCTTTATATATACTCATGGTGGTGACAAGTACAAGCAAGACATTCATATGTTGATTATTTCCCTGAAATACCACTGTGGATATTAAAACAATGCTCTGTTAGCATGCTGAGCAGCTGGACACAACGGATTCAGCTCAACCAATGGCATGAGACTGGGGTGGGACTATCTGCTTGACTGACCAATGGCAGACGGGGGACGTCTTCTGGAAACCTGTGCGTAAACAGTCACTATTTTTGCAATTCAATCTAATGGTGCTAGTGGCACAGAAATTACATGTCAACTTTAAATAAAGTTCTTATATATTGAGAGCATTTTTTAATTAATTCAAAGCACTTCTTAATGATGCCATCTGAATTGCTGAATATTTTGTAATCATGAATAAAATTAATATTTTGTTTCTGACAGCTGACATTTTAATTTCATTTCATGCAACAGATTTTAAAGGTGCACTATTTTTAACACCGCTCTCAAGAATGAGGGTGTTCCATGCTGGTAATTGCCACGGGTACAGATTGAGGAACAGCATTTATAAGCTGGGCTACTTCCAGCCAAGAGTTTTGCTGTAATGGCATCTAAAGTGCGAAGGGACATTTTGAAATCATGGCATAATACATAAAAGTGGACTTGATTTTGGAATAAAAAGAAAGTAAATTAGTAGATCAGGCACGTGTTTTAATGCAAAGGACAAAATCATTAGATACAATAAAAATACATTTGTTAAATATAGTTTTGTGCTAAATATAGTTTGAAAAGATTCACGATTGGATTAAGCTTGACATAAATAAACTGGGTTGACCATTTCAAAAACATGTGAAATAAACTGCAAACGACTGACTTTTATAGTAATAAAATGATCGCTCAAAAGGACCAAAATAAAGATTAAGATATGATTTTTGAGCAGTTTGATCTTCACATGCTTACTTTCTCAAGCGCCTCCTTCAAATTGGGGATGGGGTGTTCCAGAAGTGTGGGCTCCGGGAACCGAGGGCACATTCGCATAGATTTGGATCTTTCCCCAGCATTATCATCTTAAGAATAAGCACACAGTTATACATATAAAACGAGAGAAAGTTAACTGATACATGTTCTCTGTTTGTTTGGACTTTTATGTCGTATTTTCAGAACCAATGAAACAATAAGACTACAAAGGGACGACAAAACTAGACACAAGAAACAGGGAACATGTAACATGAACAGGGCAAAGGCACATTTTTTTAAACATAGCACATTCATTTTCCGATTAAACAGAACCGAAACAGAATATAATCATGTGCCCGAAAAGTGAATAAAACCTTTACTGATTATTTTTGAACACACTTACAAATAATAAGCCCCACTTTAATTTCCAAAACAGAATGAACGTTAACAGAAACAAATGTTTGGATTAATACATTTTGTTATTGTTCTGTGCTAAAAATATGGTTTGAAATGATTTATATACAGGATTTAATTATGCATGATGTAAATAAACTGGGTTGACCATTTAAAACACACGTGAAATCAATTGCCAATTACATTTTTTGAGGATAAAATTCAAGCCATCATGTGGGTTAAAGAAATGTATCTTTATAAATGGAGTGAACTTAACCGTGAATGTTTCGCTAATCATTATTACATATTCGGGTCACAGCCTGGTTAAACTGGGGTGTGGTTTAGTGAATTCACCTCATTACTTAAAGTAACACCAAGTAAATTTTCCTCTTCGGTCGCCCTACTGGTTGGAAACGAAATTGTCCATTGCCGCTGTCGTAAATAATCTAGCCTACCGTCGCACGCACGCTCGCTGTTTATCCAGCACCGGCTTCAGTATGAACGATGTCCACAGACAAGGTAGAGTATGTTACATGATTTCATGAAAGGATGATGTATTGCGACATCAGAAACGAAGAAAAACGAAATAATGATATTGTAGCGCTTGACGTAAAGCAGTCGAATTTTGTAGTTCTTTTTTGTGCACGGGTTCCTAAACCAGAAGTTACATAGTGCCAGTAAAAGCGATACAGACCACGTCAGGCTATGGCAGACGAGGCATTTAACTTATTTTAAGTCTTGGAAATATATTATGAAGGTTGAAAAACTACTTAGTGTTACTTTAATGGACAGTGGTCTGTAGATTAAGAAGCACAAAACTGCTTTAAATATGCAGCTCCACTGCACCTTCACCTGAAAAGAAGACAGTCTTCCATCTTTAGAGTTCTAAACCAATCCCCACTCACAGAGACAGCTTATAATAGGATCTTCTAATCACACCTCGAGTAACCTCTAACCTCTGACACCAAACCAGTCATATTTTGGTCACACTTTAGATTAGGGTCCAGTTCCAACTATTAACTACAACTTTTGCCTCTATAAACTCCTAATTACTGTTTATGAATGTAGTTGTTAAGTTTAGGTAATGGGTAGCATTAAGGGATATAGAATATGGTCATGCAGAATAAGGCATTACTATGTGTTTTAGGTACTAATAAACAGCCAATATCCTCGTAATATGCTAATAAGCAAATAGTTAATAGTGAGAATTGGACCCTAAACTAAAGTGTTACCTATATTGCTTTGTAATCACAAATATTTAGTAGTAAGTATTTATAAAAATGTGATAGATTTCTTTGCATTTTAAAAGTGTGACTCAAGGCTTTCATACAGAAGAAGTATTGCACATGACCTGTGGACAACTCACTCACCCTCCACTAACTTGGGCAGCTGGTACTGCCAAATGAAGCAAGCAGTCATGATGATGGACAGCAGCAAGAAAAAGACCAGGCCCAGTTGAGTCCATTTCACCTTCATTTTTCTGGTTTTGGTTAAACCGTCAATGGCAATTACTGGGTCTGGCTTTAAAAATGTGAGAAAACAATAACAAATGAATGCTGTTCTTTTGAACTTTCCATTCATCAAAGAATCCAGACACACTTTCCACAAAAATATTTAGCAGAAAAAAATAATTCAACATTAATGATAATAATAAGAACAATTATTAATAATTGAGCACCAATAATAACTGAGCACTAAATCAGCAATGATTTCTAAAGGATCATGTGACTCTGAAGACTGAAGTAATGGCTGCTGAAAATTCAGCTTTGCCATCATAGGAATGAATTAGATTTTTAAAATATATTCAAATCGAAAACAGTAATTTTAAAATGCTTCACAAAGCTGTGAAACATGCATCAATCAAAATTCCACAATAAATGAGAAAATGAAGCACAGTGTGCCTCTGAGGCGGCTCCATTCTTCATGCTGTGAGTCATTCAAAATATTATAATTTATGACTGCAAGATAAAAAAATTCACACAATCATAATAAAATTGAGAGATTTAGCCAAGGAGAACAAATTATGATGTAAAACCTGCAAGTAGTTGCTGACCAACACGATTTACAACAAGAATAAACAACATAAGAACGCTCACCACACGTAAAGCTCCATTTGTTCTATTGTGCCTGTATATACAGTTCTGTTTCAACAAGTTGTCCCAACCTGAAAATGTGAAGATTTTGTATGGAATTCCGCCTCTTCTAAAGTGGAAAACCCCATTCCATGGCAATTACAACCGAGGTAGCACTGGGTAAACACAGACCTGACTCCTGCTATCTCCACACTGTGGCATAATCCTGGCCGTCTGATTCCCTTTGACAATTAAATTTCCTCTTCCACCACAGCGCCTGTCCTGACATCATAATCCCAAGATTTACCCCTCTAAACCCCAATCAGACCAGGGCGGTTCTTTATCTTAATCCCAGCAGATCAGTTCACTTGGCTGCTGTTTCCCGCTTTCAGTGCTTGTGTGGCGTTCCCAGCTCCAAACTACCAGACTTCCCACGAAGGGAGAATCAAACTTCAAATCTAATGACAATTTTTCCATGTCTCAAGACTACAGTTGCCAAGAGATGTCAGACTTCATCTTGCAAGAGCATTTAATCACATAAAGTGAATGTCGACAAGAAGGCATGCCCAAGGGGACCGCAGGATATGTTATATAAGGGACACAAGGATATATGTACGTTTTTTTGAATCCATAACATTTTGGTCACATGTAATGTACATAACACTTTTGGCAGTCTCATCTAGACTCTCAGACTCATCTTTTGGCAGATATTCTCTAACACCAATCTTATCAGGCCATTAGCAGGTGCTAAATCTACACTACTCCACTCATGTAAAGACCCTGACATGTGACTCTTATAGCAGTCCGTGATTGGACCATCTGACCTTGGAGATAAACATTGGGATTAACAGGAGCAGCAGGGTTTGCAAGCAGAATGAAATAAACCATCATCACTAATAAATTCTCAAATGTGAGATTACTGGAGTTTTGAGTATAGCACTGACATTTACAAAAAAAAAAAAAAAAAAAAAAAGATTACTAGCTTTGCCATTATGGGCAATTTCTCTAAACAATAAAATTAAATAAAAAAAAATAATAATAAAAATAGATTAAACCGTTCATAAAAAAATATGAGAAATGTCTCTTATAAATAGAAATAAATACAATTAAATAAAATAATAAAAAAACAAATAAAAATGAAAATAAAAATAAAGATAATTAATAAATACAATTATTTTATCCAAAGTTAGTTAAAATTTTAAAAAAACCTCAATGTCTCAATAAAATAAAATGAGATTTGTTCAATATAATTAAATAAATAAAAATAAAATAAAGCTCAATTAGGACCTCATTCTGTAATTAGTGAAATTACAGAGAAAACAGCATCTGAACAATGTGCTTAAATGTGGCGAACAAATGCAGTAGACACATAAAGAGGGTAGTCCCATGAGGTTTACATGTAAATCTCTCAGTGTTCCAGTTAAAAAGAGTTCTAGCACATTATGTAATAATGTAAAGCATGAACATTCATATTCTGAGGAATAATGAGAGAGACAACTTGATCCAACCACTGCAGCATCACATCTAATGAGTTTGAGTAAATCAAAAGGGATTGCTAATGGGATGACAGTGAAACACACTCTGAGCCTCATACGCACACATTCGCATGAAAATGTAAGCGCAGATGGTCATGAACTAAACAATGATGCATCAAAGGATTAGTACATAGCTTGTGACTCGACAAGAGAAGCCATAATCTAATTGTTTAGTCTTTGCTGTTTACTTTTTAAAGAAGGATGCATTCGGCCATGCAAATTTCTCGGCAGAGTAAAATATGCTTGGGCTGTGAAACTGAAGTCTTTATGGAAATTACCTGGGGCTGGACTCCATCCACAGATGTCTCCCTCAGGACCACCTTGCTCCCCGTCTCTCCCATTTTTACTCTACCAAAGCGGAAAATACACAGACAATTCACTGGTTCGGTCAAATTACATTGAAAAAGAGGCATAGATCTCATTTAATTGTAGGTTGGGAGAAAAAGCAGGAGGTTTTCTGTATAGGCCCAAGATTTGATGCTAATTTTTTTGTCCTATCTTTTAATTTATTCGAAAATACATAAAAACACAGTCGCATACAATGACATGAATACATCTCTTCTATGATTAGCATACTGTATTGTTGATTTAAAAATCATTTCGATATTTTTGGGGGGCATAAAGTGAAAAATAAACATTAATATTTTAAAAACTTTTGTCAGGCAAATCATGTAGAAACGTGTAGGCAAAGTACATGTAAATAAATAACACTCAACCAAAATATCATGTAGTGCACTGAAATGTGAATAAACTGACATTTATAAATAAATAAAACAAATTCTACCTTTGTCATTTGGCCAATTTCTCAAAAAAAATAAAAATAAATACAATAAACATGTTAAGTTTAGTTTAGTGTCCACAAAGGATGTGTAAGACACATTTAAAATTCTGCACTTTCCAATAAATAGTTTGCATGTGCTACTCACTCCTGAAAGCTTGTCATTTTTTCACAATTCTTTAAATGATCTCCAGCTGCCACCAGTGAATAAATGCTTCTCTAACGGCTCTTCTGCTGTATAACTCAGCACAAGAAAGACACAGAATATCATCTCATCTGTATGTGACTCACCCTTTTTTAACCCAAGCAGTCAGAGATTACTTTTAGCCCTCAAGGATAGGGGACATTGCTCTTATGGGCTCTGACCGATAGATTAGAATGTATACTCAGCCTATTGAGGTCAGGGAGTAATAGCAGCACATATGAGACTTCACCTCTTAAGAGTTATATGTGAACTTCTGCTATTAAAATTCAGAATACGTCTCACACGCAGGGTCCAGAGGGCTCAACATGCCCACCAGAGACCTGTTCTTTTCTCACATTCATATAAATTCAGTGAAATCTGAACAAAACCTGTTGTTCTGCAGATGAGTCATTGTCCTGAGAGGATGTCGTTTGGTCTAGCACATAAAAAGGATTGTTGCACTATTGTTCACGGGTTGAATCACGCAACACGCATGCACTGAAGTATTACTAAACATTTAGTGGTAAAGGTAATATTTCCAAAGACACAAGGATTTGCTTCATCGCACGTCCATTTCCAATTAAAACACAAATGCAAGTGACACTGAAATTATGACACGATTTCACAATTGCAGCATAGTAAATGGACCAGTGCTATTTTAGTCCCTATAAGAGCTCATTATCTGTCTGTATGGCTCACTGACGCATGGACATTTCTGTCAATTACTGTGAATTCAATATGAAACAAGGCTACTATAACATGGTTGTCACAACAAGAGAGGTCTAAATTTAAGATCATTAAACAGTTTTTCTCGATTGCTTAAACACAAAAAATGGTTCCTGTAGCATAATATCCAGTGTGTGTGTGTGTGTGTGTGTGTGTGTGTGTGTGTGTGTGTGTGTGTGTGTGTGTGTGTGTGTGTGTGTGTGTGTGTGTGTGTGTGTGTGTGTGTGTGTGTGTGTGTTAATTTAAAAGGTGTCTTCCACGTCTGATCTTCGATTTAGCATTGGTTATTTTACATTTTTAATTCCAATTTTGCATAAACTATCTTTCTTGTTAAATAAGTCAAGGAAGAGGTTAAATTTGGTTGATAGTATTACTTTATTGCCACAATGGTTTAGAAATGTTAAGTGCATTGTGGCATATAAAATATGCAGTATGCTCGGTTGTACTGATCATTTTGGCTAGTAAAAGATCATCTGGGTATTTTACACAAACATTCATGCAATACTGCAGCAATATAGTAGCCTGACTACGTCAGACTTCGTACTTCCGCTCAATAGGCTTTATGCCGAGCGCCATGTGACCAAACCGGGAAACGGGTCTCATTGCATCCGCTTGTCAGAGAAATAATTGTTAAAAGAAAAAGTGTTAAAAAAAAAAGTGTTAACGGCAGTAAGAACTAACTACAATATCTATGGATTTTTAAGGTAATCAGCTAACCTACTAAGTTCACTTTGTTATTGGTGTTTTAAGCTATTCAAATATCTAAACGTTAGTGTGAAGAAGAAAAATTAAAAAACTTTTATTTATCAATCTGCACATGCGAGGGACATTGGTTATGCTCATTTTTGCTTGCTCCTTTTAAGTTATCTTGAGTAAAACCGCAAAAATTTTCATGAAGCACATTCAAAAGACCTGAATCGGAAGCGATGCAATCTGTTCCCTTTCGAGGGAACTCGAACTGCATCGGTGATGACACTAGGGGAACGCCCTTCAGCGTAGCGCGTCTGAATTTATGAATGAAACCGAATCCAATCCTATTGGCATTGCGTGATGACGTAGCGTGTGACGGCATATGCGGATGTGTACAAAAGCACGCCGGCACACAGAAAATGTCAGCTTTTTGCTATTCAGCAAGCGCTCTGTGTATGTGTGAACAAGTCTGTCCTATTTGGTGTTGTATGTCCTGTTAAAGTCTGCAATGCAATAAGATTCTGTGGCTGGGATCTCGCGTTTGCCGAGGCAGCGCGTAGGTTTAAGGTTTGCCTTGCAGTTGCAATACAGAATCTAGTAGCTCGGATCTCGCGTTTGCCGAGGCAGCGCTTAGATTTCGAGTTTACTTTGCAATAAGATTCTGTGGCTGGGATCTCGCATTTGCCGAGCAGCGCGTAGATTTAATGTTTGCCTTGTAGTTGCAATACAGAATCTAGTAGCTCGGATCTCGCGATTGCCGAGGCAGCGCTTAGATTTCGAGTGTACTTTGCAATAAGATTCTGTGGCTGGGATCTCGCGTTTGCCGAGGCAGCGCGTAGATTTAATGTTTGCCTTGCAGTTGCAATACAGAATCTAGTAGCTCGGATCTTGTGTTTGCCGAGGCAGCATGTAGGTTACGAGTCTACTTTGCAGTGTGAGTACGAGGCATGAACAGTCAGCTCCTGAGGGTGCTTGCTGTGTTCATTGAGAAAAAACTCGCCGCACACGTGCGTTTCGGGTGTCTCAGCCTCGCGCCTGTTGACTTTCTTCTCGAGAGATGAAAGGCAAATATATTGTGTACTACTCGGATCTCGCGTTTGTTAAGGCAGCGCGTTACGGGTCTGCAATAAAAGGGACACACGCGATCTGATAAATAATACTGTTTAGGTGCGAGGCATTCACAGTCAGCCCCTGAGGGTGCTGGCTGTGTTCATTGAGAAATATCCTGACGCGTACAGCCGTGCGCTGTCAGGTGTTTCAGTCTATCGCCTGTTGACTTTCTTCTCGAGGGATGAAAGCCAAATTATAACGGCTCGAATCTCGCGTTTGCCGAGGCAGCGTGTAGGTTACGAGATCGTATAATTAAATATAAAACAGTATTCTGGTGTTTATGGCTGCATTTATTTCCTCAGCCTACCTTCAGACCGTGTTTCACTTATCCAGTGTTATGGCTGCATTTAATTCCGAGGAGTTAAAGTAATAAAATTTTTTATCTAACTTAGAATTTGGTTAGACATTTTAATTCAGCCTACCGTCTGAAGGAGAGTATGGCTTCTAGAGGTCTCCCTCAAAAAAAAAAAAAAAAGCTGAGCTTGAGACTCTAGGTGATGCTCTCACCCAAAGCCTCCTGAAAAGACGGATCTGAGGACCGTCCTTCAGTCCAGGAAGGCTAAGGGAAAGAGGTTATAAGACCTCCAAGGGCACCCCTCCCCGAGAGAGAGCGATTGAGGTCCCCTCTCTCGCTGGGCCCTCGGAAAGCTGGCGTCAGTATCACGCCGTCTCTGACGCTTCGGGACATGCTAGCTTCCAGCGAGCACACACTGGTCTGTCTGCCCCAAAGTCTTGCAATCAGTCAGTGTTCAGGTTCGCACACTGTGACTCGTTGTCAGTCTTCCCCTGCCGGTCCTCCGCTTCAGGGTGCCGTCAAGGACTCGCACAAAACACCGGACACCAGCCCCGAAGGGCTGGTTCCCTTGGCAAATTTTGCAGAGGCATGGCAAAACCTCGCGAACATTCTCCATGGGTCATGCGCACTGTAGAAATCGGGTACAGACTGCAGTTCTGGGTCTGCCCACCGAGGTAAGTATCAACGGGTGGTCTGGACTGCAGTAGACCCACAGCAGGGTCAAGTGTTAGAACAGGAAGTTCACTCGCTGCTGGAAAAAGGGGCCATAGAGCATGTTCCCCCACCAGTCAGGGAGTCCGGGTTCTACAGCCGGTACTTCATAGTTCCCAAGAAGGATGGAGGGTTGCGTCCAATTTTAGATCTGTGGCATCTGAACCGGTCTCTGAGGAGGTTCAGGTTCAAGATGCTCACCATTTATATTATCGTGAGTCATATCCAATCCGAGGATTGGTTTGTCACGATAGATCTAAATGACGCCTATTTTCACGTCTCCATCCTTCCATCTCACAGGAGGTTCCTGAGGTTTGCTTTCGGGGACGAAGCATACCAATATCGGGTTCTTCCATTCGGCCTAGCACTCTCCCCTCGCACGTTCACCAAGTGTATGGATGCAGCTCTAGCACCTCTGAGGCTCGAGGGCATCAGAGTGCTCAATTATATCGACGACTGGCTGATACTGGCACAGTTGCGAGAGCTGGCGATTCGGCATCGAGATGTCGTCCTCGCCCACATCCAAAGCCTGGGGTCGAGACTCAACACAAAGAAAAGTGTGTTGACACCAGCCCAGAGAACCTTGTTCCTGGGAGTGGTGTGGGACGCAGTCACGATGCAGGCACCTTTGTCTCCTGCTCGGATCGAGTCCATCCTGACCACAGTGTCCGGGATAAAGCTAGGCCAAGCCATCACTGTCAAACGCTTTCAGAGAGTGTTGGGTCTCATGGCAGCAGCGTCCAGCGTGATACCTTCTGGCCTGCTACACATGAAAGCTCTACAGTGGTGGTTAAGAGCCAAGGGGTTTTCCCCGAGGGGAAATCCATTCCGCTTGATAAGGGTTACGCGCAGATGCCTTCGTTCCCTATCAATTTGGAAGAAGCCTTGGTTCTTGTTCCAGGGTCCCAGGCTGGGAGCGTCATGTCGCTGGATATCTATTTCGCCAGACGCCTCCCTCACGGTCTGGGGCGCGGTCATGGACGGCCACTTTATGAGAGGTTTCTGGCAGGACGATCATTCCTCTTGGCACATAAATTTCCTAGAAATGTTGGCGGTGTTCCGGGCTCTGAGGAGCTTTCTGCCAGACCTCCATGGTCGCCATGTCCTAGTAAGATCCAACAACATGTCGGTGGTATCTTACTTAAACCGTCAGGGGGGTCTGAGGTCGCGCCCTCTGTGCAGACTGGCGCATCAGATCCTCCTGTGGTCCCAGCGGAGACTGTTGTCTCTCAGGCCGATGTATGTCCCGGGGGACCAGAACCAGGGACCAGACATGCTGTCGAGGCAGGGGCTGAGGCCCGGGGAATGGAGACTCCACCCTGAGGTGGTGGAGTTAATATGCGAGAGGTTTGGCCCAGTGGAAGTGGATCTATTTGCGTCTCGAGAGACGACACACTGTCCACTGTGGTTCTCCCTCACACATCCAGCCCCGCTGGGGTTGGATGCCATCGTGCAGACGTGGCCGAGGCTGCGTCTGTATGCCTTTCCCCCAATCGCTCTGCTCCCAGCAGTTCTGGAAAGGGTCCGTCAGGACGGGGTCAGCCTACTATTAGTAGCCCCGTTTTGGCCGGCCCAAGTATGGTTTTTGAACATCATCCTGCTTCTGGCAGGCCCGCCATAGCAGATCCCTCTGAGGGGGGACCTGTTGTCTCAGGCAGGGGCCTCAGTTCTCCACCCTCGGCCCGAGCTGTGGAAACTGTGGGTCTGGCCCCTGAGGGGGCACAGTACCTAGAAGCCGACCTGTCAGCAGAAGTGGTTGAAACCATACTCACTTCCAAAGGCTCCCTCCACGAGGAAGTTATACGGCCTTAAGTGGAATGTTTTTTCCACTTGGTGCAGAGAGCGTGATCTGGACCCAGTTCACTGCCCAGTGGCTTCAGTGCTGGAGTTTCTCCAAGACCGCTTTTCTGCCGGGCTTACCCCGTCCACACTCAAGGTTTAAGTGGCTGCCATTGCGGCTTTCCACGCTCCTCTGAGTGATGGTCCTCTGGGGAGGCATCACTTGGTCGTACGTTTCCTCCGTGGAGCCTGGCAGATGAGACCTGCGACTCGCACCAGGGTTCCCTCTTGGGACCTGGCAGTGGTTCTCGAAGGGCTGGCCGAGGCCCCCTTCGAACCATTGGAGTCCGCTGAGGCCAAGAACCTTTTGTTTAAGGTGGTCTTTTTGTTGGCCATTACTTCTCTGAGGAGGGTAGGAGATCTTCAGGCGCTCTCTATTTCCAATGGGTGCTTGGAGTTTGCTCCAGGCAACATTAAGTCCATCTTGCATCCCAGGCCCGGCTATTTGCCCAAAGTGCCATCTAATGTGGCACGGCCTATGGTTCTGCAGGCATTTCATCCTCCACCTCATGTGACGGCGGATGAGGAGAGACTTAATCTGCTCTGCCCTGTCAGAGCACTGCGATGTTATCCAGAGGTCCTCCGCATGGCGGAAGTCGGACCAGTTGCTGGTGTGTTTCGGGTCGTCCAAGAAGGGGCTTCCCGCCTCTAAGCAGACCATCAGCAACTGGATCGTTCAGACTATTTCCCTGGCCTATCAGGTGCGCAATTTGCCTTCACCTATGGCCGTGAGGGCTCACTCCACCAAAGGCATGGCGTACTTTAGAGCCCTCCTTTCAGGGGTTTCTATCCATGACATATGTGAGGCGGCTGGCGGGGCCACTCCGCACACATTCATGAGGTTTTACATTCTGGACCTTCCCTCTACACCCGGTGCACGAGTGCTTTCGTCCTAGATTGTGCCTGAAGACAGCTTCACACTAGGATGAGCGGGGTTCGTTGTGGTATAGTGGGTATCCCGTTCCCCTAGTGTCGTCACCGATGCAGTTCGAGTTCCCTCGAAAGGGAACGTCTCGGGTTACGTATGTAACCCTTGTTCCCTGAAAAAGGGAACGAGACACTGCATCAGTTCGCCACACCTCACCCCGCCTGGAGCACTTGCTTCATAGCAAAAGCTGACATTTTCTGTGTGCCGGCGTGCTTTTGTACACATCCACATATGCCGTCACACGCTACGTCATCACGCAACGCCAATAGGATTGGATTCGGTTTCATTCATAAATTCAGACGCGCTACACTGAAGGGCGTTCCCCTAGTGTCGTCACCGATGCAGTGTCTCGTTCCCTTTCTCAGGGAACAAGGGTTACATACGTAACCCGAGACGTTTTCCGGCTTGGTCACGTGACGCTCGGCATAAAGCCTATTTCATTTTGCTTCTGTACTTAGTCTGAGACATCGACATTTACATCAAATAATCTACAAAAGTCGTTGACAGCCATGTTCACTCCGGTATTTCGCACAATGGTTTCGTTTTCGCATTATAATGTGTTTACAGTGGAAGTTCGATGCGGCTGAGCTGGCGCATAACACACGTCATAACCAAACATTATGTGATTGGTTTACGGGTAACCAATGATTTTATACTTCAGACGAGCGCCCCACCCCCCCGCGATAAACAAAACACTTTTCAATGATGCCATGCCAGACTCTTTGAGTTTAGCTGGTGATGACTTGAGTTAATTACAGTATCAACATATGAAGTGGATCAAAAAAGTTCATCAAAGTTGTCCTAAGACAACAACGGGTATTGTTCAAAATTCATGTATAACTTTGATGAAAGGTTTTGATCCACTGCACATATTGACTACTGTATCTTGAGAACATCTGTTTGCTTAATTGAACATATATTTTGGTCACTTTTGTGTAAGTTTTTACAGAATGAGATATGTGGAAACAGCTGAATAATGTTTACGTTTATTGTAAAAGTGTGTGTTTGGGGATGACATAAGGGAATGGGTTTTTATAAATATGATAACATTCCAAATGCCTTCATGTATTCCATTCCAAACATTGTAAAACACTTTATTTAAACATAAAATAAATTACTATTCCTCTCATTTTTATGCATTTGTAAATGCCTTTAAGCAATTCTCTATATAGCAGAGTTTCAGTATTGATGCGTTTTGTGTTTTCATTCTTCTATACAGATAAAACTGATGATTCAAATCTCACTGATTGATCATTTGAGGAGTAGGGAAAGCTTGCACATGTGAAATATGAATATCCCCCCCCCCCCCCCCATATAATGCACTTTATATAAAAAATGCTGGATAAAGTATGCTTTATACTTTATAATGTACTTTATAGAAAAGATGAAGATATGCTAAAGTGAATGCAAATAAACAATTTTCAATGCAAAATTCATCCAGGGAGCAAGCATTTTACATAAACCCAGGGTATTAGTGAGATTAAATATGATTTGCTTTTTCCTACTGGCTTCAGATATGTCTATCTTGTCCACTTCTTCTATTTGTATCACGTTTTGTTCTGTCATTTACAATTTTAAAATGAGAAATAAGTAAAGCATAAGCAAAACAATACTTATACTTATAATAGCTATATTCACTATTGCTACATGTAAAAATCTCTGAAATACACATTAAAATAAGCATCATCTGCCCTTATTTTATAAAGAAAATATTTTGGTCACACTCAACATCAACATCTGTAATTTTTTTCCACTCTGGAAAGGAACTACTATTGAAAATGGTATGTCCATTGCATTAGCATAATTCTGTATAGCACAACTATATTTATTGTAGCGTCATAAACCAAAATTCAATAAACACATTTATTTGAACA
The DNA here is from genome assembly GCA_036326025.1 of Chrosomus eos. Taxonomy (NCBI): domain Eukaryota; kingdom Metazoa; phylum Chordata; class Actinopteri; order Cypriniformes; family Leuciscidae; genus Chrosomus; species Chrosomus eos. The sequence goes on along the minus strand of CM070839.1, from coordinate 11,903,204 downwards.
TGAACTTACCCCTGATTGAGGTTTAGGAACTCTCTTATTCTTTGACGATGAAGGAGTATTCACACTCAACGCTCTCTCGTGTACAGCTAGCTTACTGTGAAGTCACGACAGATGTTGATATCATGGTCATGAATAAATCCAGCTTGCACCAGACCCAAGATTCTGGATTATCTGCCATCTGCAACATCTGCCAACATTGGAGAACAGGCAGCACAAATATTGAGCTGTAGTGTTACACAGCAAACCATGTCACTATGGCCTAGCAGGCAATGCTGCTTAATTAGTATTTGGACACTTAAGCCAAATTAAAAGTGTAGTAAATGCATTGCATGACAAAATATCAAACCAAGATGCAATCTATTTGTATCAAAGGCAATTACACTACGTACATTAACAACATTAAAGGTTCTCAAAAATATTGAGTAATTCATTCACTTGACTCTGTTTTCCATTAGATAGAGATTTTAGTTGTAATACAAGTGATTTTTTTTTTTTGTTAAAGTGATTCACCACAGTTGTTGGAGAAATGGATACATTGAGCCTCACAACCGCAAAACCTTCATAATGTGATTTGTGATTGAAACATGAAGAATAACAATTGGTTATACTGTTCATGAAAGGAACATGCAGTTCTGTCATCATTTACTCACCAGCATGTCGTTTCAAACCTTTCTTTCTTCTGAAGAACACAAAAGAAAATATTTCTGTGAAGTATACTTTGATGAAAGCAAAATGAAACTACTACATTGTGGGATAAAATTATTAAGCGAAATACTTATTTTAGAACAATCAAATGCGTCCGTAAAAAAAAAGTTGCTGCCCTACATTTTTTAAGTACTATCAACTTGGATGTTTAAGTCATTTCCACTTCAATTACATTAAATTGATAAAATACATAATAAATAAGTTAAAGGGGGGGGGGGGGGGGGGGGGGGATGGGGGTGAAATGCTGTTTCATGCATAATGAGTTTTTTACACTGTTAAAGAGTTGGATTACCATGGTAAACATGGACAAAGTTTCAAAAATGAAGTTGTAAGTTTGATGGAGTATTTCTGTTCCAAAAATACTCCTTCCGGTTTGTCACAATTTTCGGAAAGTTTTTTTCGAATACGGGACTACGTGACGTCAGAGTGGGCGGAATTTCCTTATACGGGTCTTAAGGCACTTCTCCCGGAAGTGCGCGCGCGCAGCTGTAGCCTAGAGCGTACGAGAGCGTCCATCAGAGCGCTGGGCTCTGCTGCGCTTCAATCAAAAAAATGGCACCAAAAAGTGTGTTTTTGGTTGCCAGGGCAAGACAACACTGCACAAATTTCCAAAGAACCCAGAGTTAAGGGACCTGTGGATGGATTTTGTTTTTCCAGAGCAGCAACGGAGTTGCGCAAGTGTTCTTATTTGTTCCCTTCATTTCGGCGGTAGCTGCTAATAGTTTTATAAACAAGGCACAGTTCGACGATTTGCAGATCGCCTAATACTTAAAGATGGAGCAGTCCCAACGATAAAGGTTCACGGAACAGCAGGCGGTGAGTAAAACTGCTTCAAATGTCTGTGTGTTGTTAACTATCGGCGTGTAAGCTAAGCACAGCAAGTAAACAACATGATCACGTACAGTTAATGTATCGATGGAGCATGCGATGTATGGTGTGTGTTTGTGTGTTTAAATACAGTTGTTTAGCTGGCCACTGTAGGTGTCAGTTTGTTTATTGTAAAACTAAATCATGTCCTCATAAACCACCAGTCTCTCTGTTTACAACACACGCAAAAGCTTAGCGCGCTCCCGCCCACACGGCACGCCTCCACCCGCTCGGGTTTTTCCGGAAAGACTCGGTACAGCCTATCTTTCTTTTATAAATATAATAAAACTAAAGACTTTTTGGAGATATGAAGGATGCAATACTACTCTATAGGTACTCAAGATTAACATGAGATTGAGTGAAATTGAGTATTTCACCCCCCCCTTTAAAGCAATGTAAAAACATATGTTGTCATAACTTATTGGTCACATAATTTTTTTTACAGAGGGTAACATGTTCAACTATTCAGGAGTGATTGTTTGAGAACCCATATCGGTGGCAATTTTTGAGACAGTACAAAATCTGGTGTGTATATAGACATCCATAGTTGAAGTTTTGATTAATGTACCTGTTTGTGGTCGTATGAGTCATGCTCATTATAGCCCAAGGGTTCTACATCTGGAGATGAACTAATATTATTCAGACCGTGTGCAATTTGACTGGTTACGGCAAAGCTGAAAGCAGGTGACAGCACAAAACTCAAACTCATTATGTCTAAAACCACTTTTCCAAGTATGTTTCCTTTGGCAAGAGAGCAAACAGCTTTCTGCAGCTAGAAACCAAATAGATTTATATCGAATGCAGCCTAACATATACACACAGAAATAATGTAATCTTCTATTGACTGTCTAATGTTCTTTTTCTCAGTTTGAACAGACTGAATGAAAGGAAATGCTTTTTTAAATTTGCAAACAGAAAAATAAGGACTTCTGAGAACTTGAGAAGTGCATCACAGCTCACTATGATGCGATTATTTTTCATAGCACAAGAGAGCTTCAAAAAGCATTTATGCTCTCTTTTTACACACTTGAACCATGACAATTAACTCATAACAAGATAATCAAATTCACCTAAAGATTTCCAAGAATCACACAATCACTTCAACAGGCTGTTAGAAAGATCACTTAAACAGAGCCTTTGATGCATAAATCGATTCAAAGGTAATGTGTGATACAAGATGGGAAATTAATTTCTACATTTTGGTATTACAAAAGCTATCAAAACAATAACCTTGCACATTATCCAAGGGGTGTCACATAGTTCTCCTGTATCCCTCATGGCATGACTGTTCAATTCAATCATGATTTTCATCCCCAAGTCACATGGATGGGTTTATGCATTCCTATCATTGTCCTCATTGATTTAATCGTCTTGCCAGAGAAGCATTGCTGAAAATATAAAGAGTCCTAGTGAATGATTTGACCGTCTGCCATTCAATCTGGGCTTTATTTTCCTCTCCCGGCTCATTTTACAGTTGGACAGAGACGAAAACAAATTATAATGAATTCTGCATGCTCGTGTGAAAATGGCAATCAATATTTGAACACAATTACACATGGTCAGCTGAGCTCTTTGTTCCAAAGTATTGATATAGATGTAAGCTATTATTCAAATGCATCATTTGTAGCCTGCTTTAGCCATTTGTAATTAACTAAAAGAGAAGCTGGACAAATGGTCTGGTTTTGTTTAAAGAAGATGACACATTCATGTGTGGTTATTATTATTTTTTTTTTTACATGTCTATTTGTGAGAGAAGAACTTTTCAAACCAAATATTGTTGTTTCTAATTTTACAAGTAATTAGGGGATGCAATCTCTTTAGATTCTGGATTCTAAAAAGCTCAAAAGATGAAAAGGCTTTACCTGGTCCTTTAATGACTGGAATTAAAGAGGCAACAGGGTGGCTGTCAGATTTAGAGCAGCAATGAGGGAAAAAGAAAAGACACTGAGCAAAAAGACCGTCGTAAATGAGAACAAAAATGCAATATTTAAACCTCCTGTGAAATATAAATGCATTGAATATAATACTCTCTGGATGTGCTTTGAAACTTAATGGGGTGTGTGAAATAAATAAATAAATGTGTTCACACATGATGCAGTTGGCCAGAATTATCAGGTTATCTCAAGAGAATGTCGAAAAGTATAGGGTTGCATAAAAGTTGTCATTTCATTGATGCACAATTTACAGCCTCACATTTATACAAAAACGATGGGCTATATCAGCCTCATACAGCACACCACCCCTTGACTGATTCTTATAAAAATGGTTCCCATAGCTTTTTTTCCCTCTCCACTACGTCCTTGACCTCTTATTGAGTTTTCTTTTCTTTGCCATCAGTCACCCTTTGCTTGCTCACTGGAAACTTAAGGCTTAAAACATTAAAGTCCCCGTGAACCGGAAGTTGCAAACGACTTTTCTCCAGTGCTGTGACGTATTTCCAAGAGAAACGGAATACTGAATGAGGCAAAACAGTGAGCGTGGCTTTTTTTTTCCCAACTAGCACCTGATTGGATCTAGAAAAATGCACCTCCTCGCCATCTCTCCTTTCACACGCCGTGTGCTGTCTAATGTCAGTTGGAGGGGTGTGCTTACGGATGTTAAGCAGACACCCAACCCGTCAAGCCTACGTCATCGGGCAAGGTCCTCCAATGCAGAGGGGTGGGGCATTTTTAGAATTTGATTAAAGATTAAGAAGCCAAAAAAAAAAATTGTGTGGATTGACTTGCATGGATGAATTGTTCACCACAAAACGATCAATTTAGGCAAACAAAGTAAGTATGGTCAATTTTCATTTCATGGGGACTTTAATGCATGATTTTCTGTAAAGCTGTGTTGAAATTACATAGATTGTTAATCCACCTGGATGATGCGACGGCAGCCATATTGGGCCAGAACGCCCACCACACACCAGCTTACTGGTGGAGAGGAGACAGTGATGAAGCCAATCAGTATATAGGGATTATTAGGAGGCCATGATGGAGAGAGGCCAATGGGCACATTTGGCCAGGATGCCGGGGTTACACCCCTACTCTTTATCGAAGGACATCCTGGGATTATTTATGACCACAGAGAGTCTGGGCCTCGGTTTAACGTCTCATCCGAAGGACGGTGATTTTTAACAGTACAGTGTCCCTGTCACTATACTGAGACATTAGGAGCCACACAGACCACAGGGTGAGCACCCCCTGCTGGCCATACTAATATCTTCCAGCAGCAACCTGGTTTTCTCAGGAGGTCTCCCATCCAGGTACTAACCAGGCTCAGCCCTGCTTAGTTTCAGTGGGCAACCAGTCTTGGGCTACAGGGTGACATAGCTGCTAGCATACTGTTAATTGATTAGCCTGTAATAAAGTCATGAAAGTGAATTGACAGATTTCAACAGGCATCAGAAACCAAAAAAATATGGTTTGGCATAAATGGCAGACAATTCTGCATAACACAATTGAAATAAACATAAAATATGCAAATTAAATAAATGGTTGAATGTAGTAATAGGCTACACTTTCTATTGCACATAAATTGTGTGTGTGTGTGTGTGTGTGTGTGTGGTGTGTGTGTGTGTGTGTGTGTGTGTGTGTGTGTGGTGTGTGTGTGTGTGTTGTACTTCTTTAAAGGGTTAGTTCACCCAAAAATGAAAATTATGTCAGTAATTACTCACCCTCATGTCGTTCCAACCCCGTAAGACTTTCGTTCATCTTCGGAACACAAATTAAGATATTTTTGATTAAATCTGAGAGCTGGATCACTTGAGGCTTCTAAGGGATTGAAACTTGCCAGCCCCGAAAAGTTATTAAAGAAATCATTAAACTAGTCCAAGTGACTACAGTGCTCAATCTTAAGTTTATCAAACGACGAGAATACTTTTTGAGCGTAAAAAACAAACAAAAATAATGACTTTATTCAAGAATTCATTTCCTTCTCTTTGGGCCTGGAGATTTCACGTAGTGTTATTGCGCAACGCTTCTGGTTGAACGTCACACGCATCACACACATGACCAGCGTCGGCCAATAGTGAGCCTACGTGTGACGTACAACCCACAAGTGCTGCGCAGTTACACTACGTCAACAGCTTAGGAGAAAGACATGGAAGAGAACAGATGGTTGAATAAAGTCGTTATTTTTGTGTGTTTTTTTTGCGCGCAAAAAGTATTCTCGTCGCTTGATAAACTTAAGATTGAGCACTGTAGTCACTTGGAGTATTTTAACGATTTCTTTAATAACTTTTCGGGGCTGGCAAGTTTCAATCCCTTAGAAGCCTATGGAGGAGGGATCCAGCTCTCAGATTTAATCAAAAATATCTTAATTTGTGTTCTGAAGATGAACGAATGTCTTACGGGGTTGGAACGACATGAGGGTGAGCAATTACTGACATAATTTTCAATTTTGGGTGATCTAACCCTTTAACCTACATTGTGAGGACATTATGGGGACCACCCATAAGGAAAATGGATTAATAAACATGTTTGAAAATGTAAAAATGCAGAAAGAATGCAGAATTATTATAATTATACAGAACCTATGTGTGTACCAGTGGCCGTTCTGAAATTAGGAGGCAAAGTCATTTTCTCATAATACACATTGAACATCACCACATTTTTCAATGATTTTCAAACGACTCGTCCGAATATTCAGTCAGAGATTGTCTTATAGGGAGATGAGAGGGTCTGTATCTCTTACCAATGGAAAAAGCGTAACGGCTAACTTGGGTCAAGTAAGGCACCTCATCCTCTCATATAATGGCAGTGACGTCAGTGGCCAGCGCTCAGAGTATTATGACAGTCAGTAACAGTTTACGTTACACATGGTTTCTTTAGGATTAGGGCATTCATCTTGTGAATAATGTTCTTATTTGGTGTTATATCGCTAGTAGTATAGAGCTTTTTACAATACAGATTGTTTCAAAGCAAGTTTACAGTGATAACAGGAAAAAATAATTGCAAATAAGTTTGTTTCTGCTGTACAGCAGACGCAGAAAAAGTAAGTAAGTTCAGTGTTGGTTCATTTTTGTTGGTAAAAAGTTCATTTATCTATAAAGCAGCTCTGGAGAAAACAGTGATGTCATTGTCCAGCTCAGTTCAGTTCTCATATAATGGTGTCAATGCAGGCAGATCAATAATATTGTTGAATATTAAATTCTTTATAACACAATATTTATAATTAAATTATTAATTCTCTCTTTATTCACTTAATTTAATGCATTATATCAGCATCATAGTGCATAAAACACATCAGCCCATGAACACTGAACAGTTCACCCCCCCACCAGAGGGAGCCGTCACCTGAGTTTTAGCAGCACTTCCTGTTTGTAGATTTATAAGCCATGTGCTTCAGTGAACACTTTGCGAAGTATTGCCAGTTTATGTGCCTTACCAACGGTTTTCTCTTGCCATTGTCTGTTGCTATTGTTTTGACCATTTTTGTCTATTGTTTGCTGTCTGCCTTGAACCTTGCCTGGACTTTGATTACAAAGCTAATACAATAAAGAACCTCTGCAACATAGATTCGAATCAACCTCCAGTTACGGGTTCATTACACTGACAGTCAGTCATTCAAGTCTTATTATAATTGGTAAAACCTGAAAGCCAAAGAAAACATTGATTATTATTATTAATATTATTAGACTTTATTGTCCACCTTAGTGGAAATTTGTCTTCGACTTCTCCAAACATATATGCATCAGTGACACCACAGTTAAAATGACAAAATACACACAGTTAAGAGTATGACACTACCACCGTTAACATACAACAACAGAAAATGGAAGGCAGTGCAGCCTATTATAGAAGTTATAAACACAAAGATGCTTTCAGTTTAAATTAAGTTCCTGTATGGCATGGGGAATAAAGTATCTCTAATAAAGCTGCCTTTGTGACTTGCCAATCACCTTCCCAGCAATATTAACAATTTTGGAAAGCTTGTTTTTGTCTTTCACATTCAGGTTGCCATACCAAGTTGTTATATTGAACTGTAAAATGCTTTCTACCAGACCCCTATATGCCATCTCAAGAATGTGTTGACTGACCCTGAAACTCCTCAGCTTTCTAATTAAAAACAATCGCTGGTTAGCTCTCTTAAAAATACTCTCTGAGTTAACATTAAAACTTAAAGTGCAATCAATGATTGTACCCAAGTACTTAAAATTTTCCACTACTTCCACAGGCTGGCTGTTAAGTACAACAGGGGTGATGTTACTGGCCCCTCTTGGTTTTGTTTGTATTATAAGTTATTTTGTTTTAGTCACGTTAATTTCCAGTTTAACAGTGTGACACCAGTCCTGCAGTAAAGTGACTATGCTAAAATAAGCTTCCTCATGTGCTGCATTATTTTCTGTGAGAAGTCCTACCAAGGCCATGTCATCAGCATACTTAAGTAAACTAACATTGGTGCTGTGCACAGTCATGTAATTTATAAAAATTGAAAACAACAGAGGTGACAACACGCAGCCTTGTGGTGCTCCAGTATTTATGACAAGCTCATCTGAGTAGACCCCATTCATTAAGACTCTCTGAGGGCGGTCAGTTAAGAAACTTCTAATTCAGTGAATGAGCCCACCATTCACATTCATCCTATGAAGTTGTTCTAAAAGAATATCAATTTGCATAGTATTAAAAGCAGATGTAAAATCAATAAAAAGAACCCGAGCAAGTAATTTTGGTTGTTGTAGATGTTTAGCTATTTGATTTACAAGAGTAAGAGTTGCGTCCTCTGTGCACCTGTGTGACCTATAGGCAAATAGAAGGGGGTCAAGTTGACAGAACAGTAGAACACAACATTCTTCAACAGAAGCCATAAGATGGGTGCTGACCATTATTACTGAATATTACTCAATATTACACAAAGCCTATAATTAAATACTACATTTGCTGGTTGTAATGCCATAAATGAGTCCAAGATCAACCTGTTGCGACATTCCCCACTCGCCATAACTTAAATTTTTTTTTAAACATATAGTTCCCAAAGTATTGTTTAAATCATGTTGAAGATTAGCAAACAGGCTGTCGATTCATTAAGCTATTTTCTCAGAAAAGCTGTTCATTTCTAATTTATTGTGGTGCACATGTGGGAACTGTATCATTTCTGTATCAATAACAGCGCATACGTTTGCCGAGCACTAACGTGAATGACTTATGTAATATTAAAGTTTGTAAAACAAATTTTTACAAACTTGCTCCATCTTTTATCATTACTCAAAGTAATAACAACAGACAATCTGCATAAATGGACACCATTAGGTAAGTGTGCCCAAAGATTATTAGCAGTTAGCTGGAGACAATATAAAACACAAAACAGCATCTTATCGGCATGTACACAACACAAACCAAATTCAGTGTTTAAGGATGGGTCAAGAAGGTTGTTCACGGGCAGCCAATGAATACCAGGTGGGCATTATGCTAATGTGTTATGCAGAAGTGAGAATTCCTGGCAACTCGTTTAGGCGATTCAGAGTCTATTCTTTCTTTTGCAAGTCAATGAAGGGATAGTTCACACAAAAATGAAAATTGTTTAATTAATTACTCACCCTCATGTCATTCCAAATCCATAAGACTTGCGTTTATCTTCGGAACACAAATGAAGATCTTTTTGATTAAATCTGAGAGATTTCTGTTCCTCCATTGACAGCTACGCAACTGACACTTTTGACGCCTCAAAAGTTCATAAGGAGATCACAAAACTAATCCATATACGGTTTAGTCCAAAATTTTCTGAAGAGACTCAATCACTTTATATGATGAACAGATGAAATTTAGGCTTTTATTCACATATAAACATTCATCAACTCACACATCAGTTGTGTTAAAATGAATGAATGAATGAATGAGGCATTTATATAGCGCTTTCATATGTACTTCTGTACACCCAAAGCGCTTTACAATCATATCAGGGGTTCTCTCCTCAACCAGCACCAGTGTGCAGCATCCACTTGGATGATGCGACGGCAGCCACAGTACAACGGCGCCAGTGCGCTCACCACACACCAGCTATAGTTGGAGAGGAGAGAGAGTGATAGAGCCAATTCAGTGGATGGGGATTATTAGGAGGCCATGATGGGCAGGGGCCAATGGGTGGAATGTGGCCAGGACACCGGGGTTACACCCCTACTCTTTACGAGAAGTGCCATGGGATTTTTAATGACCGCAGGGAGTCAGGACCTCGGTTTAACGTCTCATCCGAAGGACGGTGCTCTTTAACAGTACAGTGTCCCCGTCACTATACTGGGGCGTTAGGACCCACACAGACCACAGGGTGAGCACCCCCTGCTGGCCTCTCTAACACCTCTTCCAGCAGCAACCTGGTCTTCTCAGAAGGTCTCCCATCCAGGTACTAACCAGGCTCAGCCCTGCTTAGCTTCAGTGGGCAACCAGTCTTGGGCTACAGGGTGATATGGCTGCTGGCCAAAAGGAAGCCCAAGCATGCTTGCTTGACGTGTAAGAACCAATCATTCTCGTATTGCGCACCGCAAGAGTTAGTTCTCCAGCTCAAGCAATCTCTTCAGAAAGTTTGGACTAAACCGCTGAAATAATAAAGATTAGTTTTACGATATCATTATGAACTTTTCGAAACATCAAAGTTTTAGTTGTAGGCTATGCTATAGCTGCAATTGAGGGAACAAAATCTCTCAGATTTCATTAAAAATATCTTCATATACAATGTGCTCTGAAGGAGGTTTGGTGCGATTAGGGTGAGTAGCCTAATGTCAGAATTTACATCTCTATAATTATCGTACAGTTTCTAATGACCGATTAGGCCTACATTCACAGACAGCGTAACACTCCATGACAGGTAGGTAGCCTAATACTAAAAAAAAAAAAAATCATAATAGGGGCACTTCGAGTTCGGTTAGCCAGTAGGCTATGTCAAATGTTTAACCAAACAAACACAGGTGTGAAACTCTGATTAAATGCTTTCCGAGTTTTACGTATCGGGGCTATATGGCAGAGAGACGTAGCGCCTAAAACGAGTCCTACCTGTTGCACAATTCCTGTGACCTCTCTCATAAAAACGGGCATTTTGTCGTAAAAAAAGAGTAATATAGCCTATATATTTCCATTTGAGCAGGTGCGTGCACTTACTGGGCGTTCCAAGATAGCGAGCCTTGACGTAGACATGGAGCAGATGCAAGACAGCGAAGACACTTGTATAGCACGTAAACATATTTAATTTCTTTTACATAATTTATTAACATATTTTATTTAAATACTGTTATTGCGTGCAATTAATACTTACATTTCAACGGTCATCAGAAATTTCAATCATTTCAACAGAAATCATAACTTTACATTCCTACAAATTAATCAAGGACAGACCAATTGTTAACTTAAGCTATATTAAAGTTTCCAAGCAGAATATATTTAAGGGATAAACAATATCGAGGATTTATCTGAAATCAGAAACAGAATGAAAACCAATGGTCTATCTATAGGCCTGTTCTCTAATAACTGTAGCTGTGTGTGGCTTTTTGCAAAACGATGTGATGTACCACCAGCAGATGGCGTTCAAAATATATATTGTAATACAAAGTAGGATCTATAATGGAAAACCTGGTTATGTGCTGCCCCTTAGAGGGAACATTCTGCATCACCCTTAAATATTACACCAAATGATAATTCTCATCATAGCTCTTTTGAACTTGGTTTGACGCACCCAAATTACCTCTAATGTAACCCTCCTTTTTCAATTTTCACAAAATTGCTTTACTTAATTGGACTTCACCTGTGTGAAATTGTGGTTGTGCACGATCTAAGAGAAAATTAACTTGTACTTTGTAAATTGTACTTGTGTTTGGGAGTATCCCTACTTAAGGTGGGCAAAGAAACAGAAGAATATGAATGCCATAGAAAATTGCAAGCAAAAAACCTCATCAAGGTTATTTAAAAATATGAGTCTAGTCTTCAGTTGTGTAGTTAAACTTTCCAGGACAGTGGCCCTCCAGGAACAGGATTGGACACCCCTGGTCTTATGCAAAGATTATTAGACATCTCAAAGTTCAATGAATGTGAGAATATTTGCAATGTGTGTTTAAACAGGCTTTTCTCCAAAACAGGCTTATAAAGGAGGCCAAGACAAGCCTATGGGACCCCTAAAGAACAGCACTCCACAGAGCTGGGAGGAAATAGAAAGGAGACAACGGTATCATGCATGTTTCATAAATCTAGTTTTTTTTTAGGGTGACAACAAAAGCAGAAAAGATTGACCGATGACTTCATGTTTTCCATATTTATTTGCTTTCAACTCCCCATATACAGCTGCTTTTAAAACTGCTTTTTACCCCATGTAGTATCCTTTTTCCAAAAAACATTTTCTAAAACCTTTTTTACCCCAGTCTATTGCACATTTCTATTTATATCATTCTGACATATTGTTCAAAAGTCTAGACATTAACATTTTTTTTTAATTTATTCAGCAAGGATGCAATAAATTGATCAAAAGTGTTAAGACATTTATAATGTTACAAAAAACTTCCAAGGAATCCTGAATTTTTTTTGTTTTTGTTTACATTGATAATGTAATGTAATTTTTTACATAGAAATGTTTCTCGAGCAGCAAATCAGCATAATATAATGATTTTTGAAGGATCATGTGACACTGGAGTAATGATGATGAAAATTCAGCTTTGCCATCACAGGAAAAAAGTATTTAAAAGTATAATAATATTTCACAGTATTACTGTTTTTACTGTACCTTTATTTTTTTCTGTCTTTCAAAAACATTTAAAAATCTTACTTACCTCAAACTTTTGAATGGTAGTGTAGTGTACTTACATTGTGCAGCTGAAATCCAGAGAAACATTATGCAAACAAAAACAGTTGTTTTTGAACCTTTAGGGAATTCTGCGGTTTAATACGCATTATAAAGCAGATGTCATATGATATTATTGATAATACATAACAAACGAATATCCCTAGTGTAAGAATTAAAAGAAAGCCAACGGTCACAGACTGACTAGGACAGTTCATACCCTGAAGTGACCAGGGAAAGTCTAGACATTAATCCAACGTAGCATGTTTGATTTAGGCAATTGCCCAAAACCATTTTGTTGCAATAAAAACATGTGACTCAATGATGCCGTATTATAATTACAAAAGCTATGCAAAATTATTCACGAGATCATGATGAATAAAATCTAAACAAAATATATACCGTATCAATGAAGTATGAAATGAACATCAATTTATCTGAGGGAAGTATGTTATGGAATGCAGAGCACATAATCACAAAAATAAATGTGTTTTGTCATTTCAAGCAATAAGCATTCTGTCTGTAAAGATTCCCAGCCATTTGGGTTATAGCAGAATGTCTCATAGTATTTATTTTCAAGCGTTTTTGGAGTGCAGTCTGGGTCGATGTGCCGTTTGAACATCCCTGAGGGTGACCTATCCACCAGAGAATGCATGCAGAGTCAGCCTCTTCTAAAACGAGTGCCTTGTGGTTTTTCACCAATGTCACTTCTCCAGTCAACAAATGCATGCCTGACATTTTCCCCTTTAGTCCAGAAGAACTTGCCTTTTGGATGAAAACAGAGCTGGCTGCTTTTCATTTCCTTACAGTCATGTTCCAAATGTTTTATTTGGCATTTATGCACCAGGGCTTGGCCACAGCTGTCATCTGAATTTTCCGTCACTAATCAACTATTTGCAATCAAGATGTAACCTTAGGGCTAAGGTGAGTGAATAAAACATTCACATTTTGTGAAACTATTTGCATTGCATGCTTGCACTAGATATCCCGTCACTTCAGAAATGTTTAATCATTGAGACTTGTAGTTTCGTGTGAGTGTTTTAGCGTTGTGCGAGAATGCCTAAACATTCAGCGTAATCTTTTCAGAACTACTGAAGCAGAAAAAAACACTCAAAACACCATTGCCACTTGTCTTTCAATAGTGCACAATGTTTTCACCCATGTTGGCCTCCCGCCTCATGCCTCAGTAGGTTATTGTGAATGCCGTGTTTGTCGCCCGCAGTGTCTGCTGCCACAGATTCTAAAATAACGAGAGGGCCTCTGCCTCTCGCTTTTCGTTCTCGGGGCAAACAGAACAGACCACCTTTGCTTTTGAGCGTTCCTCACGCTGATTGCCTGCGCCTCTTGTTTTCATCCGGTCGCCTCGACCTCCAACCCGTTTTCAGTCCTCCGTCAAGAGTGTGGCATTTTGACACGGCGTGGCCTGTAGGAACCCGCAAAGCAGCATGACCCGATACGTCTAGGTCAGATGAAGGCCACCAAGCCTCCTTTAAATGTGTGTGCGTGTGTTTGAGAGCAAGAGAAATAGCAGGGAACAGGCCCTGTGCGTCTGTTTTTTGTGTAACGTCCATCATACTATTTGTATGGCATGCAAAGGGGTGGAAATTCCATCTGTTGTGAGTGCCTCTTCAGGCTTCATGCCTATTTCACTGCTGATGGTTGTGCAGATTCATTTACTGATTTGATCCAGAGTGTCTCAAACCCTTATACACACTGTGTAGAGCACTGAAACAAAGCAGGACGGAAGAATACTAACCTACTGACAGTTTACACTTTGGGAATGTCATGATATTCTCATTTACAACATGTGAGAATGAATATAATGGTGTTTAGGTAGAGATTGTTCTTATAATTACTATTATTATAAAGTAATAGAAATTAGATTTCTTTTAAATTTAAATACAATTTTTATGCTGGTAAAAAATTTTTTAACATCAACAACAATGATACAATTAATAATTATTGGTTTAATTTGTTACCATTAGTTAACTACTGTACATTAACATTAACTAACAATGAACAATACTATTTATTCCTCTAATGCAGTTTATTTGTTTTACTTTTAAATATTAATTAATGCTTATTCATTTAAGGAATTATTGTTTTATGAAAAGTCTTCCAGCTTTGGCACTTAATGTATTTAATTATAACCTGATTATTTATGCAATGAAACGTTTAATTTTGAAATATATGACAGTCTTAATTATCAGAGCTATGCGTGTAATTTTAGGATATTTGTTTGAAATACCTGGTTGAAGATTATTTTATGTAATACAATAATTAAAAAATTCACATAATTGTGATAAACATGATTGTAACTTCATTTTTAAATTGTGTATGATAATTATGTAATATAAGTATTTGAGTCATAAAAATGTTTTGCAGTTGACTTCTTGAACACAAAAATCTTAAGCCCAAAGTGCACAACTTCTTTTCTGACTTGGAAAAAAACAAATTACACCTAAGGAATGAATAGTACTTTTGAAAAATGTTTAAAATGACACTCACATGAAATGAAGAGTCAGTGGCATGGAAAAGCCGTTTTATTTTACGTAATGTGGGCCGCACCACTGGCACGGTGGCAGCGCTTCTCTACTTGCTCTTTTCACACAGTGTAACCGGGCAGAGCAGCTAGAGGGGTAAGAGAATCAACAGGGGCCAACTAATATCCCAGAGTTCATAAGGCCAGCTCTCACCAGTCAGTCACCCCTGATTCGCGCCCGTTATCCAGTCTGGCATTGGGCCAGCGAGAGGGCATCATCAGACCAGCCTCCTCTTTTGCAGAGAACAATGCAGCCTAGAGCAAACATTAGTTACATACATACACTCACGTACAGGCGTGCAAGCATGCACACTAGGAAGCGTGTGGATATTCCCTAATGCATATGTGCACTCTTGCACTCATGTTGTTTTTTTCCAAGGACATTTGCATCAATGCACGCGTTCATGTACACATGTTGATTAAACACACATGGCGAAGCCTTTTTTTTTTTAGGATTGGCCAGCATACCTAATCGAAGACAGAAAATTATAGACATTAAGAATTTCAATACAGATTCAAAAGGAAATTACAGCAGGCTGTTCTGGAGCTTTTCAAAGCTAAGTGAGTGTGAATCAAAACATGGCCGGGGTGAACTGGTTCATCTCTGTTTCTTATTTATAAAACTCTTTGAAATGCCAGCTCTTACTATCGTAATTTTTTTTGTTTGTTTAATGAAGGACCCCTGTTAAAACAAAGCATTTTTTTTATATTTTGTAATGCAAAGGTAGTTTTTTATTTATCTAATATATTTAGTAGTTTCATATTGTATCATTGTCCAGGAATAAAAAAAATACTACTATTAGTAGTAATAACAATATTTGAATATTAATTGTTTTATTATTATTATCTGTAGACATGCAAAACACTCACCACCACCTCAAAGAGCAACTAGTTGTGGGTGTGTCCCATTTGTTCTGACATGTGATTAGTTTGGCAGACACTATTAATGATTAAGGCTGAGGTTTAAGGATGGGCTTTGATCGGTGTTCAGGATAAAAAGGGCAACCGCTGCTTTCAGGGGCGGGGGATTGACCAATTGCGCGTCCAAGAGAACGTCTCAGGTTACTATTGTAACCATAGTTCCCTGAGAAACAGGGAACGAGACGATGCGTCAAACGACACGGTGGGAACGCCTCTTGCGTGATTGCGTCTGAAGCATCTATGCCAACTAGTCCAATGGAATGAGAGAATGAGCGTCACGGGCGGGTGACGTCATGAACCAGGAAAGGATAAGAGCACTTCCGCTGCTCGCCGGCATTTAGCTTCGACAGTGCCGAAGCAAGCCGATCGCAGGGACGCAGGAAGTATGGCAGGGGGACGCATCGTCTCGTTCCCTGTTTCTCAGGGAACTATGGTTACAATAGTAACCTGAGACGTTCCCTTTATCGAAAAAGGGAACTTCGAGATGCGTCAAACGACACGGTGGGAACGAGAATACCCAACCCGCCATAATTACAAGTAACTGAGTGTCAGTCTTTCTTTCTTGTTGATCTAAGCACTCAGCACCTGAGAACCTGGGGCAGCATCCAGGTCCAGACTGTAAAATCTCACGAATGTGAGCGGAGAGGACCAGCCCGCCGCATCACAAACATCTTGAAGAGATACCCCCTGCAATATGGCTTTAGAAGCCGCCATACTCCTGGTCGAGTGGGCTCGGACCACCAAAGGACAAGGCTGGCCCGAGTACTCGTATGCTAGTGAAATAGCCTCGACTATCCACTTACTGACTGTCTGTTTTGAAGCAGGAAGACCTTTTTTAGGTGATCCAAAGCAAATCAGTAATTGGTCGGATTTTCTGAATGAGGAAGTCCGATGTACATATGTGTCCAATGCTCGCACTGGACACAACAGGTGCAGTCTTTCCTGGTCCGCAGTTGCAAATGGAGGAGGACAGAAAGCCTGCAGCACAATAGGCCTCGGAGTCAAGGTTGGAACCTTAGGGACGTATCCCTGTTTTGGATATAGGAACGCCTTGACCATCCCCGGTGCAAATTCAAGGCAGGTGGGGGAACCGAAAGAGCCTGAAGGTCGCCAACTCTCTTTAGGGACGAAATAGCTAGCAGAAAGATAGTCTTGAGAGTCAGGAACTTTTCTGAGACCGAATCTAAGGGCTCGAATGGGGCCCTAGACAGGCCTTCTAGAACTATAGTCAAGTCCCAAGCTGGCACCTTAGTGCGGATTGCAGGCCTCAGCCTCAGGGTGCCACGAAGGAAACGTGTAATCAGGGGGTCTCGACCCAAAGATATACCTCCCACCATAGTATGGTAAGCCGCAATGGCTGCCACGTAAACTTTTAGTGTGGAAGGACAAAGACCTGACACAAAGCGCTCCTGCAGGAACTCGAGTACTGTGTTGACAGAACAGTTAACTGGATCCCACTGGTGTCGGTGACACCATAAGGAGAAAACTCTCCATTTAAGCGCATACAGTTTCCTCGTAGCTGGAGCTCTGGAGCTTAAGATGGTCTCAGCAGCCTCAGCTGAAAGACCACTATCTATAAGTTGGGCCCCCTCAGAGGCCAAACCCAAAGATTCCATATCTCTGGCCGAGGGTGAAATATTGTGCCCCCGGCCTGAGACAGAAGGTCCCTCCTCAAAGGGATCTCCAATGGAGGCCCGTCTAGAAGAAGGATCAGGTCCGCAAACCAGATCCGACTTGGCCAGCGTGGTGCTACTAGCAATAGGCTTATTCCATACCGACGGACCCTCTCCAGAACTCCTGGGAGCAGAGCAACAGGGGGAAAGGCGTACAGACGTAGCCTCGGCCACGTCTGCACCATGGCATCCAGCCCCAGGGGGGCTGGGTGCGTCAGCGAATACCAGAGCGGACAGTGCGTCGTGTTCTGAGACGCGAACAGATCCACCTCTGCCTGACCATATGCCTCCCAGATTTTCTCCACCGCCTCGGGGTGGAGTCTCCAATCCCCTGGCCTCAGCTCCTGCCTCGACAGGATGTCTGCTCCTATATTCTGGTCCCCAGGAATATACACTGCCCTCAGGGAGAGTACCTTCCCCAGAGACCACAGAAGGATCTGGTGCGCCAGTTTGCAAAGCGGACGCGAGCGCAGACCCCCCTGGCGGTTCAGATAAGAGACCACAGATGTGTTGTCTGTTCGAACGAGCACATGATGGCCTCTTAGGTCCGGAAGGAAATGTCTCAACGCATTGAAGACAGCCATCATCTCCAGGCAATTTATGTGCCAAGAAAGATGATGGCTTTTCCACAGACCCTGAACCGAGCGGCCTTCCATTACCGCTCCCCAGCCGGTGAGAGAAGCATCTGTCGAGATCACTACTCGATGGCAAAGAGCTCCCAACACCGGACCCTGGGTTAAGAACCAGTGTTTTTTCCATATCTCTAAGGCACGAAGGCATCGCCGCGTAACCTTGATCATACGAAACGGGTTTCCCCTCGGGGAGAACCCTCTGGTTCTGAGCCACCACTGTAAAGGCCTCATGTACAGCAGGCCAAAAGGTATCACGTTGGACGCTGCTGCCAGTAGACCCAACAGTCTCTCGAACTGTTTTACAGTGCGTGACTGACCTAGCTTTAGCTCTTTGATGGCTGACAGGATAGCAGCTACACGTACGGGCGACAGGCTGGCCCTCATCGTCACTGAATCCCATACCACACCAAGGAAAGTGGTTCTCTGTACTGGAGAAAGTACACTCTTCTTGGCATTGAGCCTCAACCCCAACATTCGTATATGAGCGAGAACGACACCTCGGTGTCGAACCGCCAACTGTTCTGATTCCGCTAGAATCAGCCAGTCGTCGATATAATTCAAAATGCGTATGCCCTGAAGCCTGAGAGGGGCTAAAGCTGCATCCATGCATTTCGTGAATGTGCGGGGTGACAGAGCTAGGCCGAAAGGAAGAACCCGATACTGGTATTCTTTGCCCCCGAAAGAAAACCTTAGGAACTTCCTGTGCTGAGGGAGGATGGAGATATGGAAGTATGCATCCTTTAGATCTATCGTGACGAACCAGTCCTCGGATCTGATTTGGGTCACGATCTGTTTGATGGTCAACATCTTGAACTTGAGTTTCTGAACTGACCGATTCAACAGGCGAAGATCTAAAATGGGACGCAACCCCCCATCCTTCTTTGGAACAATGAAATAACGGCTGTAAAAACCCGATTCTCTGTCGGGAGAGTACACCTGTTCTATAGCTTCTTTTGCTAACAGGGCCTTTACTTCCTGTTCCAATACCAGAGCCTGCTCGGGACGCACCACTGTGGGCAGCACCCCGCTGTAACGAGGAGGACGAGAACCGAACTGGATTCTGTATCCTATCTCTACAATCTGCAGGACCCAAGGAGAAATATTCGGCAGAAGTTTCCACGCTGCCAGAAAATTTACTAAGGGAACCAGCCTCTCGAGGCTGGTCTCTGGTGTTACTGAGAGAGCCAAATCTGGAGCCTGAAACATAATGGCAGGAACTACCTGACCTGACTGCTCTAAAGCCCCCCTCAGAGGGCGCGAAACCGATGCTGTGCCGCAACACAGCATCATTGACTCGCTGGAGACCACTGCGCCCTGAAGCACCGGAGGTGGCAGGGTTGGCAGGAGGGCCTCGTGAGGACCCCGAAGTGGAACGGGCACCGTGTGATGAGGTGAACACCACTCCACTTCGGTCGGGGCTGTCCCCACAGGCCTGGTGCCTAAGCATCAGGACCTTTTTTTTTTTTGAGCCGAAGCCTTCTTCGCCTGAAGAACGGTCCTCAGATCCGGCTTAGGCTTAGTCGACTTCGGTTGAGAGGGTTGCGTCTGTCTCCAATATCTACGTGGAGGTGCACGAGACGCAACACTCTCTTTTTGTTGCACACGATATGATGAGCTATGCGGCTGGGGCTGCTCACGCCCAGCATCCCCAGGGGGCTGGACACGGCGAGGGATAAACTTTTTAAATACATCAGACTGTTTTTTAGTCTCCTGGAACCTTTCCACTGCAGCGTGGACTGCGTCACCGAAGAGACCAGAGGGTTCAAGAGGAGCGTCTAATAAAAAAGTTCGATCTTTATCTTTAATCTCAGAAAGATTCAACCATAAGTGCCTCTCAGTGGCTACCAAAGCTGCCATAGACCGCCCAATAGCTCTAGCGGTCTCTTTAGTAGCCCTGAGAGAAAGATCGGTAGCCCTACGAAGTTCTCGAACATCGTCATGACTAACACCCTCACTGTTATCCAAATCCCCCAGCAGGTCAGCCTGATAAGCCTGGAGCAGCGCCATAGTGTGTAAGCACGCTCCAGCTTGACCTGCCGCCGCATAAGCTTTGCCCACTAAACTAGATGTAGTTTTTAGCGGTCTAGTGGGCAAAACTGGGGCTCTCATAGTCGATGCTGGACCAGGCGCGAGATAACTCGCTAAATTTTGCTCTGCCTGGGGCATCGATTCATAACCATATTCTTTTAGCCCTCTAATTCTTGAATAAGTGGTGGTTTGAGGGCTAAAAACACGAGATGAATATGGTTTATTCCAAGATCTAGATATCTCACTATGTAAATCAGGGAAAAATGGGAGCCCTCGTGGTGGACATAATGTGGCTGAAGAGAGAAATCGCTCATCTAACTTGCTTTTAGGGCGAGTGTTTTTATTCTCAGATGGCCATTCAATATTTAACTTCTCTACAGCTCGTGACATGACATCCACCAGCTCATCATACGCCGGGGAAATAAATTGTGTGTCTCTTTCCCCCGTGTGTGCATTCTCACTTTCAACACTCATAACATCAACTTCCTCAGAAGAAGAACAATGCAGAAAGGGAGAGCTCTCTTCCCGGGCGGGAGAAACCGCAGAGCGTGCTTCCGACACCGGGAGAGGAGAGCTAGATCTCCCAGGAAGGGAAGGAGAAAAGGTCCGCGGACCCGTCTCGAACCCCTCTGCGAGATCTAACTGCGATCCCCAAGAATGCATTCTCCGCGTTGCCTCGGCAGACGCGGGTCCTGATCCTTGTGGATCGCGAGCCTGCCCACTCTGTTTATCAAAAAGTGACAGGCGGGATCTGAGCATGCGAAGCGGTAGCTTCTCACAATGCTGGCACTCAGCCCCCTCGAAGGCTGAGGCTGCATGCTCAAATCCCAAACAAATCACACAAAGCTCGTGTGTGTCCCCACCCGTTAAATAACGCGGGCAGGGAGGAACACACTGCTTGTAAACTTGTTTCGCCATAACGTTTCCAACAATATTGTAACAGACAACAATAAATAGACAGAGACAGTTTGACACAGATCGCTTGCTGAGGCACAGAAGCTAAATGCCGGCGAGCAGCGGAAGTGCTCTTATCCTTTCCTGGTTCATGACGTCACCCGCCCGTGACGCTCATTCTCTCATTCCATTGGACTAGTTGGCATAGATGCTTCAGACGCAATCACGCAAGAGGCGTTCCCACCGTGTCGTTTGACGCATCTCGAAGTTCCCTTTTTCGATAAAGGGAACTATGTTGTGCACTGTAAAAAAAGTTAACTCATTATTTTGAGTTATCTTTTTGCATGGGTTTTTTTTAGTTTAACTAACTTATTTCGATAAGTTGAGGACAAGAAAACTTAAAATTTCTTGTTGTCTGGACAATCTAGTTAAAAAAATAAGTTGAAATAACTAAATTGCTAAAATATTTTTTACAGTGTGCTGTTATGCTGTTATCTGATGACCTGTGCATTTGTCTGCAGGGCAATGGAGGCAACAGACTGAACAACAATGTTAAGACAAGGTTCACATACCTTGTTAAAATGGGTTCAGCAGAAGATACGTATTTAGAAATGTATTATTTTGTGTGATTTTTGTAGCAGGGGTTTTTAATGTTGGTTTTAGATCCTTACTATGCCATAAAATAGAATGTTGAATATTTAATTTTAGCCTCCAAACTAAAAAAATCCAGTATCTTGCTATTTTTGTTGTTCCAGATTTAAATACAGTGCTATACAATATGACTTTTTATTATTATATGGCTATATAATTTGTGTATTTATTTATGAAGTACAATTTTATGCGTTTGTATTTGTAGAGCACTTTTCAAACAATCTAGCACAAGTGTCAAAAAATACATAATATAAAGTTATAATGATTGTTTTTTTTTTACCAATAGATTGAATATATAGGTGCTAAAACTGGTCTTCAAAAGCTATTATATGTTAAAAATGTCACTTATCCCCACATAATTACTGTAATTCCTTATAGTTATAAGTCTCGCTTAATACATGCTCTGTGTGCTTACAAGCACTAACATCATTTCACAGAGTGTGGTGGCAGTGTTTTCCTTGGAATTTCTCAAACATTCATGAGCTTCCATAACTGATTTTGCATGTCAGAGTTGCCCTTACACACATATCTTGAACTAGCTTCACCTAGATAGATAGACAGATAAAAAATAGAAGAAAGAGGTTTGTGTGAATGAATAATTCACTTATTTTTTGCCCGTTTGAGAACTCTTGACTCCAATTAAAAAATTAGACAAGGATAATGATAAATAATGCCATCCTCAAAGTCATGTATTCACTGGCCGCACTGAGAATAATTACAGATAATGTAGTGATGTGTGCATGCTTTGAATTTAATCACTCCCGTGGTTGACCTTCAGCAAGTGTTGCTAATTTGCATGTTGTCCTTGGTTTCCTCCTAATGATATACTGATGCATTATGTTCTGGGAAAAAGTTGTTGTTGTCATTCTGCTCCCTAGTTTATAATGATGTGAATCGGTATGTATTGTACATGAATTTGGACATTAGCAATGGCCTTGATTCACTAAACCTAACTCAATTACCTGTGACAATTATTTACAATGTAAATAGTGGGAACCTGCAGTTGTTACTGAGAGACATTCCTACCTCATTTAACTCTTAAATTTAGTATTGTTTGTCGGTGTAACCTTATGTATTTAGGATGATTTCAGTCATTTAAAATAAAATCAATTGTGTAACTGAGTTATGAAAAATGCACTTTTAAGCAAGATTTATACTGTTCAAAAGTTCCGTAAAGAAGTATCAAATGCTCACCAATGTTGAATTTATTTGATTAATATAATAAAAACTGTAATACTATACAATTAAAACCGTAATACTATACAATTCTTCTTCTTCTTCTTCTTCTTCTTCTTCTTCTTCTTCTTCTTCTTCTTCTTCTTCTTCTTCTTCTTCTTCTTCTTCTTCTTCTTCTTCTTCTTCTTCTTCTTCTTCTTCTTCTTCTTCTTCTTCTTCTTCTTCAAACAGTTGTGCTGAGTATTATTTTTGTTCAAATATTGTAAAATAATAATAAAAAAAATTGATGAATAGAAAGCATTTATATATATTTTTCCCCCATAGAATTTATGCAAAATTGTAAAGGTCTTTACTTACACTTTTGAACAGTTTAATGCATTTTTGCTAAATAAAAGTATCAATTTCTTTAAATAAGTAAAAAAAAAACCCTGCTGAAATCTTATAAACCTTTTAAAAATTAGTTTTTGAAAAAAGTGCAGAAAATGCATAAATGAACAAAAATCAAACAAATATTTCTTTCTGTTGTTCTGTATTTAATTTTTTTAAAATTATATTTAATGTCTAAATGCTTTTTTTTATTTTATTTTTTACTTGCGACATGATATGTTTACCCTATACCTTTTTTTAGCAAATACAAAAAATACTTCACTGTTTCCCTTTTATGCATGTAAGGTATGAAAGTCAATTAAAGAGAGAAAAATAAGGTTCCAATTACGTACATTTCCACTTGCACTTTTGACTTTTTTTGGGAGGACTTTTCTATAGGACAGCCCTACAATACGGTCGTCTTATGAAGTGCAATCATTTCTGAACTAGGGAGCTGATTAAGACACACCCTGCGGCCGTTGTGGAGCTGCTTGTCATTTTAGTGACCCAACTTCAACAAAATATACCCTTATAGAATATTTAGCTGTCTCTAGTTTACCCATGGACAATAGCATGCGATGTTTACCCTGCAATTCATTCGATTCAGCCGTACATTCAAGGTGGATCAGTCCATGATTCCAAAGGGCAAATACTAGATCCACGGTTTTATTTTAATGGCTACTCATTACACATCATCGGTCTCTGAAGTTACAGAGGGAGGACCCTGCAGGATGACAAGGCAAAACTCCCGCTGATAGGTTGCGTGAGTCTGCCGTTGGCCCCACCGTAAGCAGGCACGCCGTTCAAGGCGCATTAGGCCAAGACAGATTGAGTCCAGGCAATGACCCAGAGCAGGAGGGTAGCATAGTATGGCGGGTATTCTCAACCCTTAACTGGCCCTTAGAAACGTTCATGCACACATTTCTTGTCCCCTCCTCTCTCAGTTTCCGTCATGTTCCCTCCGCCTGACTCTCTCTCCCAGATCGCTGGCTGTCTGTCCTCCCGCAACCCATGATAGGGGGGAAGTGTTCATGTTCCAGATATTAAATTACTCATGAAATATTAGCTTGTGCTCCAGGCTTTGCTGCTGCCTGCTCAGAACACTCCACTTAGCCGTTTTCCGGCTTCTCCGAGTGCTGGCGTGTGGCACCTCTCCTCATAAAGTCAATTTTTCCCATTTGGAGCAGTGGAATTAGAGGAGCGCTTCGGCTCACATTAGCATCAAACTTCAAAATCTTGCCACCTCGTCCTCTACACCCTCAATTTGTCTTTTTCCTTCCTGTCCTCAACTTCTATTCACTGACACCTTCACACTTCAGATAAGATGCTTCCCTAAAACAAGACACTCGGGTGGTGACCTCTGCGTGATTCTGAAATGAAATCCTTCATGCTCCCGTGCACATGAAAGCACCAGAGAGTTCCATCTCTGCTCAGTGAACCTGAACAATTCTTTAAAGACTCAGCGCATGAGAGCTGTGAGAGGGAACACATTCGGTTTCTACTGCCTTAATTTCATTAGTGCCCTCAAACCCAAACTCTGCATTTCTGTCAGATTGTGTATGCCCGGGTGGTGAATGAAGAGGCAAGAATAGCTGTACGCATTGAAAGGTTTTGCTGAGTAATTTGCAGGACTGCAAATAAATCAGAAGTTTTCTGATTTACATGAATGTCTTTTTGGCTATACAAGCTTATATTTTATATACACTACAGTTCAAAGGTTTGGGGTCAGATTTTTGGATGTTTTTGAAGAATGCCTCTGCAATTAAAATTTCTATTTCTATTTTAATATACAGTAGTCAACATTTGAAGTGGATCAAAACCTTTCATCAAAGTTATACATGAATTTTGAACAATACCCGTTCTTGTCTTAGGACAACTTTGATGAACTTTTTTGATCCACTTGTTGACTACTGTATTTAAAAAAAGGAAAATAATAAAAACAATTAAAAAAAAATATTCCTGTGATGGCAAAGCTGATTTTTTCAGCATCATTACTCCAGTCTTCAGTGTCACATGATCCTGTAGAAATAGTTGTAATTTTCTGATTTGCTGCTCAAGAAACATTTCTTAAAAAAAGTTATGCTTTTGCATATGACCTTTGCAGCAGTTTTCATAGACCTGGCTAAGGCTTTCGACTCCGTCAACCACAATATTCTTATTAGTAGGTTAAAGAGTCTGAGTCTTTCAAAAGAATGTCTCGCCTGGTTTAATAACTATTTTACAAATAGATTTCAGTGTGTTAAATCTGAGGATCTGCTATCTAATCCTGTGGCTGTTTCTATAGGGGTACCACAGGGTTCTATTCTTGGGCCAACACTCTTTTCTGTTTACATTAACGATGTTGCCCTAGCTGTAGGAGATTCTATGGTACATCTATATGCAGATGACACCATTCTTTACACCTCTGGCCCAACTATGAACACTGTGTTAGACAGCCTCCAAGCGAGCTTTGATAGCATACAGCATTCATTTCGCTTAGCAATTCATTTAGCAATTCAGTGCTTAATCTTGGCCAGGTCGCCGTTTTTAATGAGAATGAGTTCTCTATGTGCCTACCTAGTTAAATAAAGGTAAAAAAAAAAAAATAAAAAAAAATGCTGCTTAATATTTTTGTGGAAACCATGATTTTATTTTTCTTTCCAGGATTCTTTGACGAATAGAAAATAAATTCAAAAGAACAGAACATTTTTTACAAAACATTTGTCAAAAAATGAAAGCCTTTACTGTCACTTTTAATCAAATGCATCATTGCTGAATAAAATTATTAATTTCTTTAACCAAAGCTTACTGAACCTAATTTTTTAAATAATAGTATCAATATTTGATTGAATTGTGCATTCTCGTTTGCTCCAATTTTACATTTTAGATTACATTTGCCTTTGCTGTCAAACAATCACTTTTGTGAATCTTTAAAATACTTTATTATATAAATAATATAAATATATATAATTATTATATAATAATATAAATAATTTATCTGTTAAAGATCTTAAACATCTTAAGCAAATTTCAAAATTAATATTTATTTTATTTAATATTTATTTAATATTTATGTTGTGATGCTTAAATTCACTTGTAGCATTTACAATGATTGATATTTGTTATTGTTGTTTTTAAAAAAAATCAGCTATTTATCGATTAACAGGCATAACATGAAAATAATCATCTTATCGGTATCAAAAATAATTTTAATATTGGTACAACCATAAATGAAAGTAGAAATGGATACTTTAGGTAACTATGCATACTGCTAATTTTACAGTAACTTAAATATACTCCAAGTCATTTTGAATAAAAGCAGCAGCTAAATGCATGTAATCGATACAAAGTCAGTAATAAATGTGAAGTCTGAAATGCTTCGATTGCCATTAATGAATACCTGTAAGCAATCAAAGCATAACTTGCATAACATTAAAGTAACACCAGGTAAAATTTAACTTTTGCTCTCGGGTTCCCCCCCTACAGTTGGGAAACAGTATTGTCCTCTACTTACTGTCGTAAACCGTCATGAATATAGCACATGCATTTGTTGACAACCATGAGCCGTGAACACTGTAGGAGGAGGTCACATGCAGGGGTTCTGCTAGCTTGCGTCGCGTGTAAAATGTCTTCATCCCAGGTACAGTGGCATATATTTCAGCATGTCATATGAATATAATTTCATGGGTTTTATTTATTTTTTTCTAACGACAAATGATCGCGATGCTCACGTTTACAAGCCAGCGTCATTATAGTAGCCTAGTCTAGCCTATTGGTTACCGTTTTACTGAATCTATACTTCAATGCAATGTTTGAGTGGTAGATAACCATATATCGTCAATATTATAATATCAAGCTATATTATTATATCAAAAATGCGCGCGCATGCGTATTAATGCGTAGGCTACTCTAGCACACACACGCAAGGTCTCTCGCTCTCTCTCTCCCTCTCTGTCATGCGCGTATTCAATTTAATAAGTCGGGACACTAAAATTAGAGTTGAAATACGGGACTGTCCCGGGAAAAACGGGACGTCTGGCCAGGTCACCCTAGCTAGTATGCAAGCAGTATACTTACTAGTACAAAAGCATTACAGCCAAGTCCGCATTGGTCGGGCACCCCTCCTCCTCCTTCAGCTCACGCCAGCGAGAAAACGCTGGCCCAATGTTGATCCTTGTTCTGCCTTTAACGCGATCACTTTCTCTTTTTGCTTTGCTCCGATAAAACCTTTGCTTTCTTGTTTTTCTGTGCTGCTTCGGCCATGACTATAACATTTGGCTCGCACGTCCGATTTTAAGGAAGTGGGGGCGGTGGTGGAAGTGACGTATATGCCGTAAAGCAGTCAAATTTTGTAGTTCTCTTTGTTCGCCGGTTACTACCCGAAACCCGAAGTTTAAAAGTACGATTAAAAACGCTACAGACCCCGTCAGGCTATGGCAGACGTGTCATTCAACCTATTGTAAGTCAATGTACCATCACAAGAGACATGGAAATATATTATGAAGGTTGAAAAGTTACCCGGTGCTGCTTTAATGCATTTCCCCCTTTAATTTAAGTTGTTGTTAGTGAAAATATATCTGGACTCTGAGCACTCAGTAATAAATGCGTTCTTGTATTTTGACATGGTGCTGCTGACACCAAGGTCGTGGGTTCATTTCTCAAGGAAAACATTATGATTAAAATATGACTTGAATGCAGTATAAGTTACGTTTTGCAGACACTTTTCCAGATGTGTAAATTAAATGTAATGAGATCTTAACATGGTCAAATGTGAAGAAAACCTTGTCCTATAGCACTATTGTGGTGCCTGTGGAATGCATACAGGATGTTAAACAAGAAATGATACTCTATTGCTCTAAGAAAAATTAGAAAATTGTAGGAAAATAGTCTGTAACATATGTCCTTGGCCAGAACATTTTAAAATGGACCCTAAGTGTAGTTTAAACAGCTGTTTAACAGATTTCAAGACATACTTAGAGAACAAAACTAATTTGTTCAGATGGGATGCCAAAATTCTGAATGACATCTCTCAAAATTTAGAGAGTTGATCGATGGTCTCCAGAAGCGGCTACTTTAATCTGATTTTGTCATTAGCAGTAATTCGATTTTTCACACGGGATCGGTTTAGTTCTGCACCTGCAAGCCTTTACCTCCCATCTAAAAAATATGAGTTATCCCACGTCTGGTTTTGGAATATTATTTCTGATTGCTTCCTCCCTGTCAGCACGGCAGAGAGGCTAAATGGGGTCTCGGTGCTCAGCGTTCTCTGCAGACCTCATCCGCTCGTGCTTGCCAACCTCCAAGTCTCGTCCAGACATTCGCATCTGTCCATTAAAAACTGCTGTGTGGCTGCCCTCTCTCTCTCTGTTTCTATATTCCCTTTTGGCCCTCGTTCACTGGAAAAGGTGACAATCCATTCACCCATGATTATTACCAGCTCATTCATGAAATCTCCAATCAGAGGGCAGAGATGGGAAGTGTAGTTGGACCTTTCTTCAAGCAGGTGTTTTGAGCTCTGGCTGCCCTCTACATCTGAACTTCGAGTGCAGGGCGAGTGGATTCAACATATGTTTATTTCATTGCTCGGGAATGGAAAGTGCAGCTTCTTTACATGAACCCGATTCCTAATCGTTGACCTTTGCCGCTTATATGCGTGTCGCTTTAAAATTGAACATCTGCTCATTTCTAAGAGCTCCATTTCTTTCTTGGCCCTTTTTTTCTAGTGATTACTTGTGGATTAGTGCACGCCTGTTTATACAACCATGTAAGTTGTTTTGTTTAGTGGATGTTTAGTTAAATGTGTGTGTGTGTGCATGGTGTGGTGGCAAGTGTTTCCACCAGTGCGTTTGACCCCTATGGAAAAATAATTCTCTTTTTATAAACAAATCCCAGACATTCTCAGATGCAGACCATAAACCAAGAGCTAATGTTTCAACATATATATTAAAAACAGAGTACGTTAAACGTCATCCTGAAATTTCTCTACCATCTTCAAATAAAATCCGGCCCCTTCGGCGGTTGTATCTTCTCTGTTGTGCTGTTCCAAAGACATGACAAATAAATCATATTATCTGTTCCCCTGCTGATCTGGTCGTCCTCTGTGACTCTGAGAGCAGTCGACCAGACACCAGAAAAAATAAGAAACCTTTAATGAAAAAGAATTATGGTATAGGAAATCTATACAGGGTCTCTCTGGAGAAAGGCAGTGCGTGGACACACGTGTGCAGTATTTATAATGCGCATGTATTCTGGACTATTACTTAAAAATATTTTGTTATTTTTTTCAAGATGGATTCCACATGAACCCAAATCAGTCACAAAATATTTATTTAGTATATATTATCTTGCTTTCCAGGAAAAATATATTTAAATGATTTAATTGTATAAAACAAAAATCATTTAAATAATTTAAATGATTTAAGACAAAAAACAATCTGATTTTATTTTAAACCTAAGTGTAACATTTCTTATTTTTCTTTTTAAGGGGATAAGAATAAGTTATTCACGTACTGTACAAATGTCTAGATGTTTAGCTATTTTTACTTTATTATTTATTTATTATTTTTAATAAGAGAGATTTGTTTATCTGGAATCCATTAACTACTACTTAAAAGTTTTGTATTCAATACTTTCTAATTCTATACTCTAATAATCTTTCTCACCAGTTCTTCATTTATTTGGTAAAAAACAGAAAAACTGTAATATTGTGAAATATTATTACAATTTAAAATAACTTACTCTTATTTTAATATATTTCGAATGTACATAATTTATTCCTGCAATAGCAAAAATTTTCAGCATCATTACTCCAGTCTTCAGTGTCACATGATCCTTCATAAATCATTCTAATATGCTGATTTGCAGCTCAAGACACATTTCTTGTGCAACACAAAGTTGTGCTGCTTAATTTTTTTGTGGAAACCGTGAATTATTTTTTCTTTCCAGAATTCTTTGACAAATAGAAAGTTAAATAGAGCTGCAATTTTTTGAAATACAAATCTTTTGTAACATTATGAATGTCATACTCTTAGTGTCTTTGCTTAATAAAAGTATTAAAAAAAAAACTCTTATACTGACCTCAAATTTTGTGACAGTAAGTGGTAGGTCTGTGGGACAGTGTCAGATGAGGCAAACAAAGGTTTTGTCACACTGAACATCTTTATCATTAAAAATGAGAGCCTGGCTGCTATGAAGCACGGAATACGGCTGCCCATCTGTCAGCAATCACTGGATCTTGCTCTGTGCCAGTTTCTTGCATGCTGAACATCTTATTTTGCTGTAGACGTGAACCTCTTGTTCAGCATTTTGTCTTTACTGACACAGAATTGTATAATTAATGCACATAGACTACAAGCATGTCAGAACCGGAGGGATATAATGGGCCAAACAGAGAAATTTGCGACATTCCCTTTCGTGTGCATATGTCTGCTCAAGTACCAGTCACTGACTGCGTCTTGGGTTCACGTATTTAGACACAAAAAAGAGAGATTAACAGCCCCCCCCCTCAGGCAAAATCTGATTGATTGATTGGTTGTGCCTTATGTTCAGATGTTTACGTCACTAACAAACAGATTGTCACTATTCAATGTTATTGATCATTGTTCCTCTGATGTTAGTGCAAAAATAAATGCCATTGATTTACAATTTTTATGAATATGTATTTTTTTTCCTCTCATGGGAAATGTATTTTTGAAAAAAAAAAATATATATTTTAAAGAATGTTTTTAACAATGACAGGCCAACAAAAAAGCATCACGCTAACAAGTGTTTACTCGGATGCAGGATTCTTTTGTGCGTATTGTTTTCATAAACACTCACATTAATGTGGCCTGACCTGTCCAGCAAGATAAGCCTGGGTAGAAGCCAGCTTTGCAGTGTAAATTATGACCCGAGTCAAGCCAGATTAGTCCTGATTGGATCGTCTGTGCCATATGTGACCTACAATCTGTACTATGCTTGTATTGGCAGGCTGAAGGGGTCAGCAAACTCCATGGGCAAAGGTTGTCATGGGAACGACCCCTGGATCATTCAGTCTGCTATTTCGCTGCCCCCGCTCATCTAGAGGCAGAATGATCCAGATTCTTGAATGTCAGTCTTCTATTCTTCTGCTCTATTTCCCAACTGCACCGCACAGAGTAATACACACACAGTGGCGTACACACGCACAGTGGCGTATACGCACGCACACACGCACACACGCACACACACACACCACACACACACACACACACACACACACACACACACACACACACACACACACACACACACACACACACACACACAACACACACACACACACACACACAACACACACACATGATTTTTCAACTGTACACACTGTATATTCTATCCCCTTACACTAACCCTACCCCTAAACCTACCCATCACAGAAACCTTTCTGCATTTTTACATTTTCAAAAAATATCACTTAATATGATTTATACGCTGTTTTCTTCATGGGGACCAAAAAAATGTCCCCACAAGGACAAGGATTTCAGATATTGTTGTCTTTGTGGGGACATTTTGTCCCCGTAATGTAGGGTTTGTCAGACCACACACACACACGCACGCACACGCACACACACACGCACACGCACGCACGCACCACGCACGCACGCACGCACGCACGCACACACACACACACACACACACACACACACACACACACACACACACACACACACACACACACACACACACACACACACACACCACACACACATACAATGATTCTAGACACACAATGAATAATTTTGGCCTGACACAAACAGTACATTTTTCAAATTATAAAGGATGCTGATTCGTTAATTGTATTAAGATTTGTATTTTATTTTAGTATGATTTTAATAGTACAAAAATGGTTTCAATAGTTGCAAAAAAGGTGCATAAAGTTTTTTTTTTTTTTTTTTTTACATATAATCTATATTATAAAGTACTTTATTAGTGCAATGGACAATACTGGCAAAGGACCGGAACAAAATACAAGAAAGACAGAATTCAGAATTTTATTTGAGGTATTACAGAAAAATTACCTCATTTTAAAATTAAAAGCAGTTAAATCCTGAAAGAGGAATTTTCTATTACAATAAGTATTCTTTTTTGGAAATGACATGGAATATTTATTATTAAAGTTACCCATTTACTCAGATATTTGGATGTCATTAGAAATCATGTTATAGATCAAAAACATGTTTATTCTCATTTTAAATGTTTCTTTTCCCAAAAGTTTAAAATATGTTGTAATTAATTGTGAATTTTCTATTAATAAAATTTAAGCTCAAATTCAATGTTAAAAACAATGAATCTAAATTGTGTTCTAAGATAGAGTAACTTTAATAATAAAAAACTATAATCAATTCTTTTGAAGTATGACAGCTGAGGTGAAGGGTAACAGGAGAAAATCTGGACATTAATTCATGTCTAGGCACCACCTAAACACATTGAAATTATTCTGAAAAAGCAATTGCTGCGGTTTTAAAGGGGCCGATCTCTGGCCTGGCCATAACACTGTCATCCCCATCCATTAATAAAACATCCTCTGAGAGCTCCCTAGCACAGCGCTGAATTTCTTTACAGTCAGTGTGGTACTGAGGAGCCCAGTGCACCCAGTCGCCCTCAGACCACCAAACAGTGATTAAAAATCAGAGTATTCCACAGGCCTGATGGTAAATCGGGGAAATATCTTCCAGATGTAGTGCAGTAATAATCGTCTGAAGAAGAACAACACAGAATGAATAGTTACTGAATTTGCAGAGAGTTAGTATACTGAGAGTTAGGAATCTGTGTAATAGTGGTGAGCTCTTTGCATTAGCAAATGAACTGCTCCACTGAGACAGTCAGCATACTGTAATTTTTAAGGATTAAACGCATTGCCATTAAACACTTTTATGTATATATAGGAAGATGTTAAATGTTGCACATCATGGACTGTTGGTGTCAGTCATGGTAAGTTTATGGAAATGTACTGGAAATGAATGGTTTGACTGACACACGGTTTAATCTTTTAGTTCACTGAGCTGCCGTACTGCACTTGCTATAAATAAAGGATTTTTACTTTGCGGGCTGGAGATTATGTCAGAAATGGTAAATGCAGTTGGGTAGGGTGAGATACTGCGTCCTCGTACACTTAAAATTTCACAATTTAGCCACTGAATTCTGTTTACCAGTTCCATCTGGTGTTTTAGGTGTGTG
Organism: Chrosomus eos; assembly: GCA_036326025.1. Taxonomy (NCBI): domain Eukaryota; kingdom Metazoa; phylum Chordata; class Actinopteri; order Cypriniformes; family Leuciscidae; genus Chrosomus; species Chrosomus eos. Next base: position 11,869,839 of record CM070839.1, on the reverse strand, counting down.
GACAGAATTATATATGAGAAAAATAATTTAAATCAGCAAATAGAGATTAATGCTAAACAATGTACTGTATGTATTTATTTACTTATTTTGATAAAGATCAATAAGTAAAACATTGCAGTTGTATAATAATAAGCATCATCATTACAATAATAATTGTTGTAATAATCATTATTATTTATTTATTTATTTTAGTTTATCAATATAGCCTGCTAAAGACCTAAAAGTAAAAATACTGCAGTTGTTCAATAACTTTATAGCATTAAAGGGTACCTATTATGGCATTTAAAATGTTCCTAATTTTGTTCTGGGAGTCCCCAACAACAGTTTTACATGCATGCAATGACAAAAAACACTTTTTGTTGTCTTATAATATGCATTTATTTTTACCTGATTTGCTCAGCGATTCCCAAATGATTCGTTTGACGACTCATTTTTCAAACCCCGCCTTTGCGTGACGCTAATCTGCGGTGATTGGTCAGACGACCCAGTCAGTTATTTTTCGCGTTAACCCAAAGCTTAAACATATTGATAAAGCACTGTAGTACTACAATACGTTCTATTCTTTATGACAACTCCAATAACAATGACAAACATTTTACATATTTCAAAAAACACACACACACAGCTTGGAGACCTAAGCGCTGAGCGTAACTGACACGCCACAACAACCCACACACACCACACACACACACACACACACACCACACACACACACACACACACACACACACACACACACACCACACACACACACACACACACACAACACACACACACACACACACACAAAGTTGGAGACCAAGCTCGTTGAGCATAACTGACACACACACACACACACACAACACACACACACACACACACACACACACACCACACACACACACACACACACACACACACACACACACCCACACACACACACACACACACACACACACAGACACACACACTTATTGAGCATGCTACAAAACCCCTTAAAAGCAACAATTATTATCAGTAGTTACAGGTTGTGATTCGGAGGAGGAAGCCGATCAAAATAAACTTGGTACTGAACCTTCCTTCAGTATCAGACGACTCGTGAATCCACACTTGAAAGCATTTATGTTTGTAAAGGAATCCTCATTAAAATAACGCGAACACAGCTCAAGGTGGTTATACTTGTGTGGTATAGTTGTAAATATAAACTCTAGCCAGATTCTTCCCATGCTCGTGAAAAAAAAGTTCGCTTTTGATTCGCACTTCAGAACAGCTCGTCGACATGTTGTTTTCACTGTTTTCTGGCGCGCGCAATGAGTGGGCGTGTCTTATTCAAATAACTTGTACAAGTGACGTACGAAAGTTAGAGAAAATGCATCGTTCGTCTATTGATTCATATCACAGCGACTCTTACTTTTGAGAGACAATAACTTTGTATACGGTGAACTTTCATATTTAAAACTTTGCAGGATGTTTTCGTTCACTTAGATCTATGTTACACACTACATGAAAGGTAATTTTCAAAATTCCATGATAGGTACCCTTTAAAGGTGCTATATGTAGAATTCAGAAACCCTTGTTATTAGTGCCACTGGTGGCCGTTAAGTGAACTGCAGTCAGCAACAATTTGCACACGTATTGTACAAGAGATTCAATGCCCCAATTTTTACTTTTCTATATTTTTCGGTCTTCGCTTAGAAGGTAAAAACAAATTTGAAATACCTATACGCCTATACACGCTACTGAAAGTGACATTTCCCAGCAAGCATTTTGGATTATAAAACATCTAATAGCCGTCCAAACACAGCCCTGACGTCTAGACTAAACCAAGGCAAAATTTGAGCTGTCAGTAAAAATTTTATATGAATAAATATAAAACCAAGAGGCTAAGCATAGAACATGTCAAAGATATGAAACCAAACACCTTGTAATTACTGTTGACTTTGCTTACATGATGGAATATCATACATCTCGAAGTTATTTTAGCAAAAACTTAAGATTATTTTTTGGTTAGAAGTGGGTTACTCATAGCCGGTCTATAGTTAACCTAGACGGTGAAATGACGGCTATTGCTTGGTGGGTTATGTGCTTCATGCTTTCTTTTTAATAGCAAAATAAACACACACACACACACACACACACACACACACACACACACACACACACACACACACACACACACACACACACACACACACACACACACACACACACACACACACACACACACACACACACACACACACACACACACACACACACACACACACACACAAATGACAGCTGTAAGAAAGCAGCAGTTAGGAAAACATCTGATCATAGTGATGTGAATATATATTATGCACAAGTTCTGCAAATCACCGGCTTTATGTTGACATATAATTAAAATTACACTGTTGTGATAGTTTGATTATAAAGTAGGCTTATATTTGAGACTAAAGACTATATAGGTCATCTCATCTGGCTGTGTAATAGTCTTTAGACTAAATACAGAATAGCTCTTTCTGCGGTACCCTAAACATTGAAGCATTTGTTTCATGTATCATTGACCATAAGAAAGGTTTTCGGGAGCGTAAACATCACATCCCTTTGATTTTCCCGGCAAAAACGTCACGAGTCCATCACATAAAAGTCTATAGCCTTTCATAGACAGATAGGAAGTCGAGGAAAGTTTAGTTTTTTTTAAGTTTTGTTGCAGGCTGTTCAATAAAAAGGCAGTTAATACATGAAAATTCTTTAGTGGATGTTTACCCCCCCTAAATTTGCTACATTTTTAACCTGCACCACTTTTCCCATAATTTCTCAGGGCCACTTTACAATTGAACAAGATTTTAAATCGTGCAACTTTTTAATGCTTTTAAAGAATAATATGATACATGTTTATTGAATTTTTTTGTCTGCTCATGAAGGATTGTTGAGAATAAAAGTTAATGAGAATTATCTGTGTAGTTTTTCCAATCTTTTGGCTATTAACAAAACAATCTGCAGCAAATGTGTATAGGAAGCTTGAAGCATCCTCTACAAAATCAACATATGCTTTGGCTTTTCACAGAAACAAACGCACATGTTTTGTCTAGAATTACATATGGAATTTGACATGCGCACACAGGTGCACATGAGAAAATCCCCTTCTTGGGATTATATTTTTTGGCTGCAAGAAATCTGACAGGACGCACAGGAGCTTTGCAAGGGAATTCTGGCTAATCTGCATTTGGAAAGTGAACAAAGCTGGGGACAGGGAGCTTGTGTTTCATGCCGTTAATGAAAGCCACTCTTCTTTAGGGCCGCATACGTCCACCTGAGGAACATTACAGGAGGTCTGGCTCTAAAGTCACCCCCACCCTCCTCCAACAAAGTGTTTCAGCATGGCTGCTGAAGCGATCTTAGCTTTATATGAAGAGAGCTCTATCAATTAGGATAAGGTTTATTTGGGGTTCATGTGGCCCAGACCATATGATTGACGACAAACGTTGAAAGATGCACTTTGCCTTTCTACGTCGGTCATTTGAATCATTTCAGCAGAGGCTGTGCTGTTCCCGTAACAGCAAATGGATTTATTTTGGTGATAAAACCCATGTCCTGGATTGCAGTGGCTGATTTGTGAGGTTTAGGTCTTCGAGACTGTTTAACACAGGCTTGTCTCCCTCATAAACGGATAAAGATGCAATGCTACAGTATGACACACTGACTGAGCACTTCAACAAAGCATTCTTGCGACGAATTTACCCAAAAGTGAGGTAAGGCGGTATGAGAAATGGCTAAAACTACTTTATAAGAGTGACTTTCCTCCAATTTAAAACTGATCACACACGAATAGATTTACTGCATTTTTCCGCTGTCTTTTATAGGAACTCTGATCACACAAGTTACACTTTGAATAGTAAAAATCCTCCATAAGTTAATTAAAGAGGGACAGGACTTTTGGCCTTTTGATTAAATCTGCACAGCATAATTGAGCTTAAATTCACGTTTTGGCAGCGAGTCACTGAAACACTAATAGGATGACTTAAGTGAATAGGATAAGCAGTAACTAAACCTGACCACAGAGGAAGTACAGAGAGCTGGCGTTGTATATCAATGGATTTGATTATTGTGCTCACTTTGAAGAATAGAATTCATTAACTTTGAAATTCGCATATTATATTATTACCCTTATCGCTGGAATGGCTAATTTATCACCTTAAAAAAGACAGAAAGTTGTAACTGCAAAAGAAACCCCAAGTGGAAAACCATCCTCGAGTCAAGCCCAAGTTTAATTTTAAGCCTTGAATGTGAAGTGCCGGTATAAAAGCCTTATCTTTTTTCTCTGACCTGTGAGGCGGTGTCCCTTGAGGGTTAATTCACATCTGAAAAGTCTTCTCAGATTTTAGAGCAGCCAGGATCTGCCACAAAGGTCAGAGATCAAGCACACATACTTAACAGATAGTAGAGCACTTTAAAGTCTACCTTCATTAAGTTCTGCACTGCCATGCCAATAACTAAATACAGATAAGGGTGTCTTGAACACTGGCTAAATGGTTGTTTAATGACACTGCTTGTGAATGGATACAGGGAAAACATTGATTTTGAAGAACCATGCTTTCAAATGTGGAATTTTGTGTAGCTTATGTAGCTCTTATGGGTTGATTTACAGGTGATTTATGAGATACTTTTTCCATGAATTGACTTTTTTCTCAAATTCAATTTGAATAGACACCAGTGTTATGTAGTATAGCCCATGAGTTTAAGTACTCATGATTAGAGTCAGAAAAGATTTTTTATTCATGTGCCAAAAACTAGAAGGGAAGAATGAGAATGAAGAGAGAAGTCAACTCCCCGCCTCTTGGTGGCGCTGTTGAAGCAATTTGGTACTTTATCTGTCCAGTAAAGTCAAAGTGAAGTTACACACATCAACATTTAATCAGATAACGTTATTTATTTGACTGATGTGTTGAACTTTTAAGCCTAACTTTCAGCATAATTATAATAATTTATTTATTTTTATGTAAAGATATGTAATTAGCAAAAACAAAATATATGACGAAACAAGATAAACGGATTGAGTTTGGTTTAGAAGCATTCATAAGTTTTGCTTTGTGTTCATTGTGATTTTAATGTGTATATTTTGTTTCTATATTGAACATTTTTTACAGTTAAAACTTTTTACAATTAAATGTATGTGGTATGCTTATTAATCGAGTTTTTGAATTTAAATATTGCTGCTAAGTTTTTGCTGTGTTGAACATATATACTTATTTTATTTTTTATTTCTATAAGTATAAATTATAGTATCCCTTCAAAATGTAATCCATATGTTGAACTTTCAAACCGCTCTCTTATCCTGTGTGTTGCCTTGCGAGTGTGTGCGTTTCTATTATTGAATTTTTTATACATGGTTTTGCATAAAAAATTTACAAGGAAGCGCAGAGCCAAAACAAAATCTGTTTGGTGCTATTAACATTATGCAGTTAAAAATATTTATCCATGACACAGTCCAAAAACTCAAAGCTGAAACTATATAAATATAAATTAAACCCTGTCTTTGAAAAAAAAAGAAGAAAAAAAAAAAAAAGCAAAATCAATCCTTGATTTTAATGTTATAATGTGAAGGTTTTAGTTCAGGCTAAAAAAAAACTCCACCAGAAACTAATTCACACACACAGTAGTTTTCTCTTTGATGTCCTGTGATTTAGAGAATGGTCATTCACAATACACATTCTTTTTCATACGAGAAATGATAAAAATAATTTAAAACATTTCTTACTTGATATTCCAGCAGACATAAGTCAAAGTATTAAAGTCCAGTCTCCCATGGTTAGTCTAGTTTTATATCCTTTGATATTTCTCCACAGACTGACTGGTATTTTCAAGTAAAATACTGCCAGTTCTTTATATTACAATAACAGCTTTGTTCCATGAGAGCATGGACTAACAAAACGCAGATTCCAAATTCAATAACAGGGAATAGAATAACTTAATCCCATCATTGCCGCAAGTCTCGGGTTATTTAGACAGACACCTTATAGGTCTATATCTGCGTTCTGATATATTGTGATCCTCTAAGTCGGCCGTGATTTACTTGGTCAAATTCGGTGACCTCGCAGGGAATGGTAAAAGCAGTCTCAGCTGCCATTAATCTGAAGTCCGTGCCCCATGCATACCCTGTCGCTCAGAACAACTCATTTTATTCCATCTGTGTAGAGAATCATCTTGTGGGCTTCTCCGAACTTTACCTTCTGCCTGTGTCCACCTCCGCCTGCAGGCCAGTGCCTCATTTTTTGGTTATTATGCTATGGCATTATTTGAATTAGACTACCAGCTGCTGAAACAGGAAATCAGTCGTATATTGCTTTAATAATATTTCAAAATTTTGTTTGTGGCTTGGCACACAATGGTACATAAATTCAGCTGTTGCTTCTTACAAACTACAACTGACAGATCAAAAAGCTTGTTCATTAACAATCGGTTTGAGGGATTTTATTCTGTCCTGATTTTATTTCATCTTCTCCAACTGAGATGTAGTGAAATATTTTTTTTAAACAGTACCATTGTCGTCAGTGACTGTCACTTATTAATGCGCCGATAAAACTGCTTATAGAGTTGCTTTAAAGTAAGAGGAGGTGATTAATCAAAACTTGTTTTCAGGCCACATTCTTACTTTAGGGTAAATCCACTCAGAAAAATTTAAAGCCAAAAAGCCAAATTGCCTTTGCAATTTCTGCATAGATATTTTTTTTGAAAAGATCAATTTACTGAAACACTTAGTGGGCAATGCAGTAAATATTCAATACAACCTGCATTGTACCTAGTGACATTTTATGTGGAGCTTTATTTAACAAACTCCACAAATTACTTAGGAAAGATGGACATTCTGTATAGTGATTTGAAGATGTGTAGTACACAACCACTGGGATCTGGTAACTCTATAGTTCCAGACTTTCGAGAGATTTTCAAACAAGAGTCAACTGAGCTGGCAAGAATAAAACAAAAAGCTTCACATACTAGAGAGCACAGGTCTTTCCTTTTTTCTTTCTTTCTTCTTTTTTTTTTTTTCTTCCTTTCTTTTACAAAGTCTGCTACTTTTTATATTATTCAATTTCAAATGAGTTCAATCTATAAGCGAGGAGTAAAAAAGAAAGAGCAGGTGCATAATTTATAGCTTACACCATGATCCTGTTATATTCACATAACAAATATAACCTCCATCTCTTGCCAAGACACTTTTCAGTTAAATAAGTGATTGGAAAATAATGTGATTCACAAGGTTGCAAGGTTCGTAATTTTTTTATCACTCGGGAGCTGAAAGGAAATGGTGTAAATTATAGAGACAATTTGAATTTATACTAAAAATGTCTTGTTTGAACAATGGAGCAAGACAGCTACAATTTCTCAAAGATTTGTTTTTATCGTCATCTGAGGGACAAATTATCTTTTTATTATATTTTTGTTGCATAAACTTTGCCTTTCTGTTGTGTTGTTTTGCTGCTTATTCTCGCTAACCTATTTACATTGCACTTGTTGTTACACAAACGCATTGAAAATATTGTTAGTCCATGGACGCACATTGTTAAAATTGCAAATGAGGCCTAGTGAGTTTGTCACAGCTGCCAGACACATCTCATTGTGCTCTCATTGATTTTGCTTCAGTGTGTACACATAAACATCTGTGTATCTAAAACTAAGTTACAATTGTCCACAATGCATGTAAAAAAAAATAATAATAAAAAAAGATATAGGCTATTTTAAACTTTTATATATTTTTACATATAGGCTATTGTTTAAAGCAATGTAATAAAGTAGGTCCTATGTGGTATAAACATGTATACAATAAGCATATATCTACTTTTTTTACGCTTTCCGATATGTATGTGTCCCTCGTTTCACGGTAATTTTAAAAGCCGTCTTACCTTTACTTTTTTATGAAGAATATGGAAAACAGAAAAAAACGAAGGCGACAGATTCCTTTAGCTACCATTAGTGCAACTGTAACAAACATATATTTCGATTAATCTTCATAAATAATATCAGAGTCTGCCTAAATTCACATATCCCTGTATTCCCAATTGTCACAATTTTCTACCGAGCATCCGCTGATAAGGCTGAATAGTTACGCTCTTGCCTTGATTGACAGGTGGGACAGAAGAAATGAGCGCTTTCGGGTTGGGTGGCTTCACACTTTTGTAATCTAACCTATGGGAATCGGCTCGGGTCGATTCTTATCAATTAAATAGTCTTTATTACGAGTTTGTGGTATTTATAAAGCGACGTTTCTTGTGCACATTCATAATCTAGCCGATCTAATGCGGCGCTTCTAACCACTTCCCCCCTCGTCTGAGTCATTTGGTCTCGTCCATACTCGCTTTGGATTTTAGTTGTGTTTATGGCATCGTATTCATTCAACGGAAGGTGAAAGTCTGCCGGTCTGCGCCAGTGTCTGATATCAATGGCTTTCAGGGCACAATTTATTTGAATGTCTGGACTTTATACAATTTCACCCCTAAGAAACCAATGATGGATATCCGATGGATTTTATGGACACTACTACCCTCGGTCCTGGCTGTTGAAGGTAAGATGTTTCTCCCCGTGTTTTGCGAGTCCAGCATCTTACCGACAGACTGAGAGTTTACGGTCACGGCACGTTAGTTTTGAATGCCATCCTAGAAATAAGACACTAAACCATTTTTTCGCTAATTAACGAATGTGGAATGATACTGGGACAACTGTGACAATTTTTTTAACGGTTGCTGCTTTCCTCCTGACAAGAACGAATCCCTTTGATAAGGCTTGTTCTGTTATGCGAACTATATAGTTAAACATCACAGGTGGCTTAGAAACGCATTTATTTGGACAGCATCAGAGTGAGTTAGATAAATAATATATTTATTCATCTTCTCATCAATAGGAGCATTAAAACGCAATATTTGTTATCCCCACGCGCTGCTTCGTGTGCCTGCGCGAACCCTGCACGAGATTCGCGCCCCTTATTTGTACAATGATTTCAGAGGTGAAATCCTCAACCCAAACCACTTCTATATATTAATCTTGTTTATTTTTCTTTATTAATATCTATTTATCTTGTAACGCATTTACGTGTTGTTTTACGCTCGTGTTCAGCGGGAATTCAGAGCTGAAATGGTGATGCTGGACTCAGCATGTTGGACAATGAAGCAGGTTTCCAGTGAGCATACAATAACAAAACAACCATACAGTCCTTTATTCTCACTTACTGACCACACATTCAATCCCAGGCGATTTGAAGTGTCTGTGTCCAGTGAATTATACTCAATGAATTTTAAGTAGGCACTGCTGGTATTACAGGAACCTCTTGTGGCTTTAGTTCTTAAGTTTAATGATACTTGAGTCTTATTGTCATTTAATAGATTAATATAGGCATACTCGATTCTGTACTTTTAGACTGGAGATTTTAACAGAAGATAATTTTTTTTCAAGGTTTTATCAAGTTTATCAAATTTAGTATGCTCACTGCACAGTAAGGCTGACAACAGTGTAGTTATATGCATAATTAAATATGCATAATAAAATGAACACATTTGCATACTCAGGCACAACTCTATTTGAATTAAATAAGAGTTCGTTCAACAGTACTGCATGGCTGCCTTTTCTTTTGCTAATAAATCTTTCTTAAAACATTTGTATGGAGCAGTATAAACCATAACTACCTCAACATTGTTATAACTTTTTAAATGTTGTACAGGGATTTCAATTTCAGATATGACCATTATACCAATCATGTCACTTAAACAAAGCGGGCAAATATTTTGGGGGTATTTTTTCCCCCAAAACTCGCCAAAAATGTTTTTTTTTTCTAGGGCCAGTTTAATTTAATTTAAATTGAAATGTGCGTACACATTTAATATCAACTATGTGCAGTAATTATAATTTTAAAAAAGCCTGAGTGTTTAATAAAGGAATACATTTTTTCCCTGACTACTTTTAGAGGCTTTATGGTCCTCAAAGGTTTTTTGACCTTTTTTTTTTAATAATGTAGGCTATATGTTGCCTTTAGTATCATCTTCGCTGTTCAGAAAAGTATAAATGATGATTCTTTTCAACATTGTTTCTTGGAAAAGAGATTCTAACGCAAACACACACACACACACACACACACACACACACACACACACACACACACACACACACACACACACACACACACACACACACACACACACACACACACACACACACACACACACACACACACACACACACAATATTTATTAATCTTAATGTTTTGAAATGTTTATTTCAATTATTGAATTTTTTTTTTTTTTTTTTTTTACTCCTAATCAAGATTTTTTCCCTTGTGGATCGCTTAATCACAAACCCTGAGTGATTGGTCGATTCGCATTTTCCTCTGTCTATCACCCTAGTTTTTCAGCCAATGGTGTGAAAGCATGGCGCTTACACATAAAAAATTAGAGAGTTGAAAAAGAGGTCAACGCTGCCTCGACCTTAAAAACAAAGTGATGGCAGTGTCTGATACGGAAATGTGAGATTTGACGTCATCTTAAAGCCTTATACAACAGTGTTTATCCTCCTCCTCGCCAACTGTGTAAATTATCTCAAGGAATTTTAGATGTTTTATTTCAGTTGTGAGGATGGAATAGTTCTCTTGTATTTCATTTGTGTGTACTTGTCTGTGTGAAATATTATCAGTATAATTTAATTAGGTTATGTGGTGACCCTCAGGATATAAGATTCTGTTTCTTTTGAGTCTGAGACTCCTTTAGTGGAAGAATAAAGTACTTCACTTGCATATGTGAATTTAGACAGATTTTTCCCAGTAGGTGTCCATAAAATATGGTTCTGCTCTTTATTGTTTTTATTTTAAATTGATGCTGCCAGTCTAAGGGGCTTTCTAAGTTTTTGTATGTCACCTTGCATTATGCAGCGGTTTGAACTAGTTACAGTGTAATTTAGTATTAGTCCTTGTGCCTGTGCGTCTTCAGTGATTAGGCCTAGTACATTTTTTTATTTGTGTCATTCTTCTATTTCATAGTTCCTAATTTTGCCTTTTTCATTTTTAGCTATTCTGCTTTGCATCTCAGTTGGTTCACAGTGTAATCAAACAATATTCCGTATCAGATTTTACATTTAGAAAATAGATTTTATAGAATATAATATAAACTATATCTGCTGGATTTGCATTATGTGATTACAAATCACAATTACATGGTTTTAAAATGTTATTAAGCGGGATATACCATAAGGCCACAGCCGAGCTGCATTTTGTTTTTACCACGTCAAGAGTTGGCATCTATTGTAAGTAGGACGCCAGGCGTTCAAAAGATTCCTCGCTATTTCAATATTCCCAGCATGCATTCTATTTTGCTGTCATAATGTCATGATACAATGCGAATTCTCTCTCATCTTGAGACATCCCATAAGCAGCTGCGTCTGTTCCCATACTGTAAATATCTGAACGCTGATTATATATTGATGTGCTTGTCTACATGATGGACGTTTGTCTTTAGGGTAAAGGGGAAAATAGCATTTACAGCTGGTTTTAATATGGGCCTTGGTGATAATGTAGTACCACAATACTATTTTCATGACTTGTTTTATCAGAAAATTTTCCATATTTCTTTCAGCTTCTGCTTTGTGTACTTTTTGTTTCCAAGAAATACATAGTGGCATAAGCTTGAAAAGAATTCTTAATAACGTCAGTTGATTCATCCGAGAATTTATTTGTCAGTTTGTAAAGCTATCAAAATATTCCATTTGATCATACAGTATTTCCGAAGTTAAATGAATACTACCAAATAAATTTTGCTTAGCATTTTGTACAAGTGCAAAGTTTGTTTCAGCTAGCTTTTCATAATCTATTTCCATAATACTCTTAAACAACAGAGAGAGGGGATAATTAAATCTGTTGTTTGTTAACATAGCCGTTTAGCCCTCATATCAACACTTCCACTTTGAAATGCCTGCCAAGTTTGAATAATCTGCTTTCAAATGTAAATGTGTCCCGTCCGTTTCCAACTATACACCGAGTGTGGGCCACTGCAGCGTAAGCAGACACATAGCTGTACAGTTTTTCGGGAAGGTAACAAAACGCAGAGTGTGGGGTAGGAGGTGGTGATTGGAGTTCAGAAGCGGGATTAGATAAGGTAAAGTGAGCGGCTGCTCGCAATCCTGTGTTTTCTCAGTCCGCTGAATGAGCAGATGCAGGGAGCTCGTCTGCACACCAGCCTCCACAGTGGCGTTCACAAAGAATCCGCCTCCATTCAGCGCCTAATCCATGCTACCCAGGGCCTGGCTATTGTCACTTTGCATGCAAAATTTCAATTAGTGCTGGTACCAGTTGTTTCTCTAGTGAGACGAGTGTCACGTTTCGAGGGAACGGCCAAGGGCTACCTTAACCATGCAGAAAGCCTGAAATAGCAGAGAGACTTTTCTTTTTTTGTAGAAATACAGCCGCTTTCAGCACAGCATGCCATCTTTGACAATGTCGAACTTTAGTTTTTGTTTCACAAGTGTGTCAGTTTTGCACTTGCTGTGTATTTTAAGCAGATTTTTGTTTTCGGTGGCTGTGCACTTTAATAATAAACCTGCAATTTAAGGAATCCATAGCCTTGTCAACTGGGGTGGGCGATATACCGGTAGACATGATTAACCGGTAGTAGGACTTTGGACTATCGTCTCTATCTAAGTCACGAAAGTGTATCTTTTGCATGCTTTTTATTGCGGTTTAAAAACAAGTTATTTTTTACCGTTGAAGTACAGTAAGCAGCGAAAGACAACTCATTTAGCTATATGCGCACTAATGTTGTACTGAAATTTAAAAAATGTGACGATACCAGCATTTCCCTCTAGCATTTTGAGCACTGTTGAACGGATTCTTAAACAGCTCTGATTGGCCATTGTGTCCATGTCTGTGATTGGCTACAATGATCTATCAGAGGATCTATCTATCTGCAGATATATTAGAGATCTGCTGATAGATGCTTGCTTTCAAACACTCTCCTGTGTTCTGTGGAAGTGCTTGTTGAAGAGCGTCAAAGACGTCTATTTAGCTACAACATGTTTTTGAAGTGTTGATCATTGTAGCCATTAGCCTCAACAGCGCTCAAAATGGGAAATGCTGGTTTCGTCACATTTTTAAAATTTAATTTCCGACTTGGTACCAAAGTCGGTACTTTTGACAACACACACTAGTGCCCATAATATGAAGCTGCTGCTCATAAAGCATGTGCTAACTTTTTGCAGGTTAATTGAACTTAAATGGTTAAATATGCGTGTCAAAGTGATCATGTCTTTGCAAGTAAACACCGTCATTTATGTCTTAATAAAATATAGTATATTGGAGTATATTGGATCCGTGCAGTATCCTAGGTCTTAAAGTGACAGCATCCACATTTACTTGCTGTTGTTATTAATGTTAATCAAACAACAAAAAAGAGGAAATCTCTCACTGCCCTTCACTGAATCACTTTTGTGACTTAATTAAGAATAAATGTATAGCCTATGTAATTAACAGAGTGAAGACTATGCAGTGTTTGATTACTTTATATAAATGTAGCCTAGTATTTCTTATTTAAATTGCTTGACGTTTTTTCTGGTACAGATCTAGCCTATTTAATTTGTGTTTTTGATCTATTGTAGTTTCTTTTCCTATATGCTTGTTATCAGCGTCTTTGTTCTTTTTATCACTGTTTATTTGTATTCATTAAGCTTGAGTTTTTTTTTTTACGTTGGCTATTAGTTTTTTGTGATATTGAAAATGTTGATAAGAATTCTGAAATTTCAATGGTATTAATTTTTTATATCCTAAAAACCATATTTAAACCAAAAGTAACCATATTGTGATGTATATCCCTATCGTGAGATACAATTACTCATATTGTGATATAAGATTTTGGTCCACCCCTATCAATAGTCACCATATCAAGGATGTTTACTTTTGTTTAAGCAAGGAAATCTATTAAACAAAACATGACAGTCAGAGTTATTAACTCATCTTTCTATGTAATTATTACTGGCAATTTAGCAGAAATTGTAAAATAATTTTAGCGATGACTGCCAAACTTATGCTCAGTACTGCTCTCTTCAGCATTTGACCATGCCTGTGTGATCCACAAGCACTGGATCTCAGTGCAACTATTTGACTGTAATATAGGATTTCTTTGGTCAGGTCCAGGCAGTTTCCTGCAAGTGCTTTGCGAGTGACTGAAGGGAGTATAAAGGGAGTTTCCAGTGAGCATCAGAGGCGGATCAGAGGCGCTCTCTACCACATTCTGTCTGGATCAGTCCGAAGAGTGATGTCACTCTATCCACAGAGAGGCTCTCACACCCCCAGTGGTATAGAAATCTATCTCCCTTCAAAGCTCAGACTGTGCCTTGCATCATAGTCCGCATTCACAGTGAAATGTTAATGATCCGATCTTTTTTTTTTTCCATTAATACTCCACCAAGATGCACTAGGCTGAATCATAATTTTCTCCTTCCTGGCAATTTATATTTTATTTTTATTTTTGTCCTAAACAAACTTTAGCCTATTTACAGTACATTTTAGGGTTCACAAAAACATGTAGCTGTTGACAATCAATTTAAATCACTTGTATTTTTGTTTCATATTATGTTCTGTACATATATTTAGGTAATTCTGTGCTTATTTACACAGGGTCTTAAAGCTGAAGTACCGTATTCTTTACTCATTATAACAATAACATGTCATGGCAGTTTGACCATTACCTGAGTTCGCTGACTCTAGTATTAGTCGAGTGGACAAATGAGGGTCTGTATGCTACAGAATACTGTACTACTTACAGAGGATCGGTTGAGTGTGTGGTTGAAGGTCATGTGGGTTTTTCTAAAATAATAGCTGTGTTTTTCTACCTTGAGGTGATAATTGTTTCAATCTGCAGTACAAGCCAAGACTCAGGCTGCGGTTCAGGACAGAGCTAGAGAATCATGGCATGATTAGATCATTTAATCTATGTTTGTGCATACTAGATTAATGCATCCTAATCAATCCACTTAATCATGTCTAAGTGCTTACTGGTGGATCAGAATGGCTCTCGCATTCCCATCAGCCTAGTTTGCGAGAACGTTTATCTTTACTGTAACCAAATGCAGCGCAAACTGTCTCCTGCAATTGACCCTTCGCGTGGAGCTTGATTGACAGGTGTTCTAACCAATCATACTTCGCCATCCGCCATTTTGTCCGAAAAAGCAGCCAGTAGAGTTAGGAGGATTTTAACTTGGTAAAATGAATATACTGACGCCTTTCCGCGGTTAAAACAACATTACTTCTTATGTTCGTTCATGTTTATTTGATGCTATAAATGAACTAGAAGGAAGAGATGATCGGATCACGAGCAGCTTTAACGGATGCTCTACAGCGATCTGTCACGGCACATTAAAGAGCCCCAAAACGGTATTTATTGTTTAAATTTCTTTCAAAAAATGACCACATTTGAAAGCTGAGACTTTGTTTAATATGTTTAATATCAAAAGTAACCGAAAAGTAACCTGGTCTGTCCTGTCTGTCCGCGTGTTGTCAGTCTCCTCTCTGCTCCGCGATGTATTTTTCACTGCGTGAGAACATGGTGAGAACATGAGAGCGGCATAGCTTGTCGGAACATAGCGACAGTAACTAAGGAGGGCGGGTCTTTGCGAAGGGTCAATTTACTAAGCATTCTGCAAAACACATTGAAAATGAAATATGCAGGCAGTCCTTTACTCCTTAAAGCTGTGAGCAATGCGATTACTCATGCATATGTAAGCTCCCATTGTTCATTCTATGTTTATGTAACCATAATGGTACGCCCAGTTAAAAGGTGGTCTTAGGGGATGAACATCCGTCATGCATGTCATACTGCAAGTGATCCTAGACCTCAAATATGTTGTAACATCACCTATGATGTTGGAGTATTGATTTTTGCTCAGTTCATCTATGGACCCCTGAATGTGATTTTGACTGTACATTGAACTTGTGGCACTGGGAGCAGTTTAGCTTATTAAGTTTCAGTTGGCTGGTTGTCTTAAGGGGCTAATTAAAGCAGCCTAATTGCATAAACCAGCCCTCGCTTTGTGCTCGCAAGGCCACGTAACCACTGTTATAGGACCATTGGTATTTTCGGGACTCAAAAAGCGTTTTGACACTTTTAGTATCCACATTAACCACTTTTTAATAACATGTGTAATAGTTGTAATCACATGAACTTGATACAGTTGATACTGAAATATTGGATCAGTGTCACAAGTGGCCAATTGACCCTTCGCTAAGCCCCACCCTCCTTAGTTACTGTTGCTACGCCTGTCAAGCTTTCGCGGCTGCCACGTCTATTACAGTGTGAATGCACCGGTGTCAGACATTCCCAAGGAGATAATTAGTCATTTTTGGCGAACAGGTGAAATATCTGAGAGAGCAAGACAAAAGAGACTGCAGTATGCATTCGAGGGATATATCCACGACATAATATGCAACCGATTAGAGAATAATTTATATAAAAATCGAAGCTAAAGCCTATAACGTTAGGTGCAGCACAAGCAGCAGCCGCCTCCTTAGCAGACCATTCAAACGGGAAATACACAAATGTACAACAACTATACAACAACTATATTCATGCACAGCAGAGTAAGTGAAATGTGAAAATAATCTAATAATTATAAATCAAAGAGCTTATCCATCAATCTAAAACAGTAACACCGGAGCTGCGATCGGATTGGGGGTAAAGTTACTCAGGGGCAGAGTCATATATATATCTCTCCATGACTCTGCTCAGGGGTAACGTTAGGCCGTCGATTAACAAAACGCTGACATATATTTTAAAGTATATGTCAGTGAGCCTCCTTCTTTAATCGTCTTATTTTACGTTCAAATATTGCATCATGATCAAGACCGCCATTATTTCAAGCAATATTTTTTCTTTTTTTTATCCTGTCGACATTTAGTTGTGAATGGGTTTCTCACACTGCTTCATCCACGACCGGCATTTCTCCCTTGGCATTTTAGGTTTCTGGAAGGGAAAAAAATTCCACCCCACCGTCCAAACTTTTAGGATACCGGGTATCAATTTTGCACAATCCATACGCACAACGCGTCGGCAATTTTACTCGCTCAAAAGCTTGACAACCTCCGCGCCTAGTTACGGTGCTAAGCCACGATTGCAGTAGCGGTTTTCGGGCGTGGCTTAGCGAAGGTCAATTATAAAATTAGGGTGAGAACAAACAAACAAATTAATTAATCATCCTGTCTGCACCTGTGAAGAAATGCAAATGATACTTGGATCATGCGGTTTGTATTTTCTGAAAGAACAAACAAATTTCTCTGTCAATCTTTCAATAGATAAATAGTTATCTAAAAATTAAAGTCACCCGCCTCATGAATTTTAAACCTGTAGGGCTGCGTGATAAAACGGTATCGGTATTTATCGACGGTACATCATTGTCGGTAACGATATTTAACATTTTTCATTAAAATGCGTGCATCTCGCCAGTAGCGTGCATCGTGACCACTGTTGTGGTGCTCAACATCAAATGGCTCAAAAAGATATTTTTGTGTACATTTTATTTTGACTGCTAAACTAATATAATTGTTGTTTGCTTACTAATGTGATAGCTAAATAAAAAAAAAAACTGTGGTTTAATTCAAACTTTTCTGCTTGTCTTCAAAAAAAAAAAAAATGTAATAATTATCGATACGACCGATATTAAAACATTAGGCCTATACGTGATAACATTTTTAGCTATATCGCACAACCCTACCTCTATGGAACACAAGAGCAGATATTTAAAAAAAAACATAAAGTGTTTTATTAAGTGTCATAAAGTGTTTTCAATAGGCTTTATTTGTTTTTGACTCTCATTGTATGGGCAAAAGTCATACATATTTGGAATGAAGTAAGGGTGGGTAATTATGACGTTTTCTCATTCTTGGTTCAACCATCCTTCTAAGAACGATCATCCTGAGCTGAAGTTAGTGACAGTTGTGTCTTACTGGAGGTCAGACCTTGTCGCACACCTATTAAACATCTGCCTTCCATCAAGCATTCGACAAACACAATTCGTCTGAACTGGTGCATGCTGCTCTGTGTCTCCCAGAGTACAGTCTGTCTACAGAGATAAAGGCAGACTGATTGCATCTCATCTGCATCACAAAGGGAAGCCGCGTTCACTGAACTGCTGTTACCCAGCACGCACACTTGACGTCTCCTGGCATTTCTGCCACCGCATGATGTCTGCCAGGCTTTGACTGCATACATCCTCTCTCTCAGGCTGGAGGGCTGACGGCTTGACTTATACCATCACTTTGGGGATGTGACCCTTGGTCCTGTTATAACTCGGTCTGATGTTATTGCTTTCATCCCTGTCAATGGCAAATGCAGCGATGGTCTCGGACCACTATGACGCTGACTCTTCTATTGCTCAAGGCTGGGTTATAACATGACCAGAAAGCTTCCTCTTCCCAGAAAGGAGTGGAAGGGTCTCTGTTAGCCACAGGATGCCTTTTTGTTGTTTCATTGTCTTTAGACCCCCGAATGCTGTGATAGATGCCTTGCAGTTTTTATCCCTCAGTAGACTTTAATTTTTAAGAGGCGAATTCCTGCTATTTTCGTAATTAAACAAACTGTGAATTCTCTACATTCCGGGCAATCGAACTACTGGGCAAGTGAATAAGCAGCCAACTTGGGTTAATTTGCTAAAGTATAAACATTCATTGATTGCCACCGCAGTATTTTTGCATTGATGCCTTTTCCTTCCACACTAGTGCTGAATTACACTTCTCACTTGGTTGTTTTCCACAAGAATCAGACTGGTTTGGCAGTGCAATGAGAACTAGCCGAGAACAAGCGCAGTTTTTCTGCTTTGTGTCAGCCTTCTCCTTACAGGATTAACACCCAGACTCCATTCCCAGGCCACCTGTGACTTTTACATGGCTAATCTAAGTTTGCATGCTATGGCCCTCTGGTGACAGAATTATGTTGAAATAATTTGTAGGGGGTCCAATTGCCATTTTCCTACTTCGCTTAATAAAGAACAATTTGAAATTAAATACAGCTATTTGACTTCCCTCCACTTGTGTTTAGAAATGCTCCACTAGTGGATGCCCAGGCTGTTTTTGACAGGCCAAGCTAATCAAAATTACCTGTCGCTGAAAGGCGAAGTGTGCCAAAGAGAAAAGGTGTTACCATGGAGCTATTTGTTTGCATATAATTGCATTAGCTTGGCACAGAGGGAATTAGCAGAGATAATTGAGCGATTTGGCCCATAGCTGTGACTTGACTGCACTCAGAAAGGGCAGGCGGGGACAGGGTAATACTCTGCTGTATTCCTATTAATTCATAAGTAATTTGAACCCTTAAGAAAGTCTGTCTTTGTTTTTCTGACTTGAAGTTGAGATCATAGCATCACAATGGAAGGCATAATTAAATGTTTATGGTTTGTTGGTGATTCCATTAATTGTGTATAATTAAATGTTTACATTAGTAAGCTTCACATCAGCCATTAGAATAGAGTGGAATAAACAAAAATAAATCAAAGCTGGAATTGAAGGTGGGAAGATATAAAGAATGTTTTTTTTACCTAGGGGTCACAGCAACAGAAGAGTATATGTAATGTTTTATTATGGTTAAGCAGCTGCTGTCCAGTTATGACTGGCCCTAATGGACTTCCTTATTCTCTGAATTATCTCCGATAAGCACCGTGGGTGGGTTGAGCTTAGCAAGGGGCAGCAGGTGGGTGTGATGGTCAATAGAATTAGTTAGGCATTAAGACTTGTTTTTTCTTAATAAATGTGTCTAGACATTGAAACACTCTTTTGGAAGGTCCTCAATTGTCAGTCAAAATGTACAGTCAATAAGATGCTTGCAGTCAGGGTCGAAGTATCTTTTAAATGAAACTCATCACTTGGCTAGTAGGAATGGCAACGTCATTCAATTCGTCATATGATTTGTTCAACATTGATAATTCTTTAGCACCAAATCAGCATAATAGAATGATTTCTGAAGGATTATGTGACACTTTAAGACTAGTGCAATGGCTGCTGAAAGTTCAGCTTTGTCATCACATGAATACATTAAATGTAATTTATTAAATGTAATGAATTATGATTAATTTTATATTTTGAATTATGTAATAATTTATGAAATAGGACCTCCAAGTGAAAATTTGAGAGCAGAATCACTTGCATTCATGTTTTTGTGACCGATGCGGTTTCATGACAGAGAGAGTGGCTCATCTCGAAATTACGTAAATGCAGTTTGATGGCCTTAATTTAAGAAATATATACATTTTCTCAGTTCACCCTTTTACCTATGCATGGGGTGGCAAAAAGATACGTTTGAATCCTCATCAGCATTCATTTATTCAGAGATGTTCATTTGACGTTTCAAGCAAATATGGATAAAGATTTAGAATGATAAGCAACGCATTATTTGAGCTCAAGCTCATTAAGTAGAATGCAACAGCAATTATCAGTGAAAATGTAAATTGCCTCAATAATGAGAGGTCATTTTGTTTCCTTTTTCAAATTTAACTGAAAAAATTGCTTTTGATATCAGCTCTTCAAAACTAAAAAGGTTAGGCTATTTTTTTTATTATATTGAAGTGTGTCCCTCCAATAAAGATTTTTCTTATTAGCCAAGTTACTGGGGTATGCATCCTTTGGGGTTGGTTAAACAATGTCTGGAATAACTGTAGCCATGAAGTAACACTGCTCTCTGAAACAGGACCGCAATATATGGTATAGCAAAGAGTGATGACTATTTTCCATACCTTCCACCAGCTCTACCTTTCAGATAATAATCATCATGGATCATCCAGGCAGGCAGCTGGAAAATCTATACAGCCTCCTGAGGGAATAAATGTGAAGAGGAGGATGTGACTGAGGTGGTTCTATGAAAATGAATAAGTCATGTGATGGAGTTAATGTGCAGAATGTTATTTTTCATGCCGCGTATGCTGAATGCCGTTTTTATCTGACACTAACACAAGATGTCATGTGCATAGGTTTAGCTAGGATGTCAGTTCCAAGCATTACCCACAATCCATCAGCATCACGCTCAACCGCAGTGGGTTTGCGAATACACTGCAGGGCGATGATTTTTGCGCTCAGGATCAGGTCCTATAGAATACTATGTAAATTGGATCGATTCTCTGTGGATATTATCAGTGTTTTCTTCATAGTAGACATCTCTGCCACCTGTGCTGTTTATCATGAGTCATGTGAGCCTAATCAGTCTAGGGAAATAAACAATACCACCCAGCCAATTTCCCCTGTCTAAGAGACACCGTCCCAATAGGAGTGGCCTGGCATATCAATTACAACATTGTGCGGCTTGATTTCTTCTTTGTTACGAAACACTTTAGAGTCACGCATTGAGAAAACACAGATCTGCGTTTGATGAACGAGACTTTCGCTGGCTCAACTGTCATATGTTTAAATCTTTTAAGCTTTGGCTCTCATTGTTAAGATCATTCTCACCCTTTAAAACTCATTTCTTTGATTTCTCGCCATGTGCCGCTTTACTGGTCCAAGTAAGTAATTTATATGAAACAGAGCTTTTGTCTGTGCTCCCTTTTGGCAAAGCACCTATGTATTATATCAATCAGTCTGGGGGTATTTTTTATTATTAGCTAAATTAAACAGTAGCCGTTGATTAAGCGAGAACATAAATCTGCATTTGATGTTTTTGGTGGGCTGAGAGTGAATTATTAAGAGCCGCCCCCAAAACTCAACACAGTGTGTGGAGTTGGTGACATGAAGGCGTTTTCCCACTGCAGGCCTGTCTCTTGATACATTTGCTTTCTCTCTGCGGCCTGCGGTGATATGTGGCAGACACATTGCATGCATGTGGTAACTGTACGAGTCCCTCGACGGGCTCTCTCTCGTCAGAGGGGCCTGGCTTATAGAGTGATTGGAAAAACATGTTCTTGATTACACAGTTTGGGCACAGAACATGTTGGGTTTTTACCTAAATGTCCCTCTTTTCTGTATGCTTTTGAGTGATGGGGCTGCCTGGAAAGGCCACTTATTCCAGCAATGCCCCCCCCCCCCACCCCCGTCTGGGATGAAGAATGGGCCCACGCTTCTTCTGATACATACCGTGCTCTTTGTGGGGAGTGACCATATGGCTCAGGCTGTTGCGTGGTGATATATGGCTGCCGAAGCACCTGCAGGATCAGGCTGGGAGAACGTGTCTTGCCTGAGCGCGTGGAAACGAGAGGCCTGAAGTTGGATTAGTGCATGAGGTGTGAACACTGGGTCAAGGGCATGGCTATAGCTTTTGAACTAAGACCACACCTCGACTGCATGTTACATGGGGTCAGGTGACTCAAATTATTGTACAGATTATTGCTCATTATGTTTCCCTCTACATGTCAAGCATCAGACTTTTGTGGTGGTGGTCGGACACGGATGTGGTCATTTTAATCTATGAAAATGGTTGAATAGCTAGCACCAGGCATGTCATATTTTTGCCATTACATTTACATTTTGATATCGTTTAACACCTTTAAACTTTTTGGATTTGTATCCTCAGTGCTTTGCCAATATGGCTAGCGCACTGATGCCTGCCATGCTTTTCAAAGCTTTTAAAATGGTAGCTAACAGATTGTGCATCTGTCGTTTGCTACCGTGGTCTGCCAATTTGTTGCTGCCTCATACAGACTGCTCATTTGATACAGTGGTCTAAACCTATTGCTTTACAAATCAATCTGAAAGCCTTACAGGAATTTTTCAATGAAATAAAAAGCCTCTTATGGAAAGGGAAATGACAAAATGCTTTCTTTTTGGTTGCAGAAATGGTTTGTTTTTAGTGTACAGCGACAGATTTGTCTTGCACTATTATCTTTATGATGATGAAGATTTTAAACTACAGTAATGACATCTAAAGCATAACTGCTATCTTTTAGAGCCTGTAGATGAGTTCACACTCCCCTAACAAACGGCTACTAAATGATAAACGTTTGTCAAACTCAAGATCTCCACTGGTGTCTTCAAGGGATAGTTCACCCAAAAATGAAAATTCTGTCATTACTCACCCTCATGTCATTCCAAACACGTAAGACTTTCGTTCATCTTCAGAACACAAAAGATCTTTTTAATGAATCTTTCTGTACTCTCCATAGACAGTCTATGCAACTACCACTTTGATGCTTCAAAAAGTTCATAAAGAGCCAGTGAAACTAATCCATATTAATTGAGCGGTTTGTCAAAATTTCTGAATAGACACTATCACTTTATATGATGAACCGATTAAATTGCGTTACGCTGCCGTTTGAGCCGAGGTGATAAATGGTCCGTGTGGTGCGGCTTATATAGAATACAAATATATAAATATAAAACTTTTGTTATAATTTTAAGGAATATTATATTGAAATATAATATTATTGTATATCGTTTAAACACCCAGCCCTAATTTAAAATAACTATATCGTAATATCAATACCGTGAAATAAAATGACTCGTATCGTTATATGCGATTTTGGTCATATCGCCCACCCTCATTTGAGAGTGGGATGTTTTAGAGAGTATCAGTATAAATTTGTATTATTTCTTGGTGCAAATTCATTAAAGCTAACTTGCAGTTACTGTTGAAGATCAGAAATAATTTGCTTTTCAATTACATACAATTATGGCAAACTGACTAACGTTTTGCCAGCTTTTATGCTATTGAAGTAAGCATGGCACAGTATTTTTTTTCTTGAAAATTATTTAAATACTATTTATTTTTACTCTCTCAAAAACATTGAATTTTGGCAAATGTTTTTGGTGCTTGTTGGTGCAGTTCCCTTGAGAAAGTGCTTAATTTTTAGGCCATTTGCCATTTTGCTGGAGCAACGCTGGACATGAGAAAGCCAATATAACAGTAATGATAGTGTTCTTTAGCTACATTCAATGTGTTTTTTTTTTTTTAACCACAAGCAGCCATTATGATATTAGCATTAGCTGAATCTATAAATTTACTGACGTTGACAAGCTGACATGCATACTCCACTTGCCAACTTGCCTTATGGTAGCTGCCTATCATTTTTAATCAAGTAATTAATATCACTCTTCATGTAGTATTTGCAGCCTTCTGGACACATGTCCCATCAGTCCGATTTATCATTCAGATACTGTTTTGCATGTGCTCAACATGTGTAGTATACAGCATCAGACACTGCTGCCTAAAATCATTAGAAGCTAATGAGCCCTTCTCGTACACATTTTAAAAGCAAACGTGCTTCACCACACAAATGTACTCAGTTTGTTTATTGGGGACTGTTTCCAAAATGCAATACTCTATAAAAATCTTTTTAGTAGGAGAGTCACTTATTGGGTCATTTTCGATTGTTATCAGCCACTTGTTACTTGCCAAGAGTAAATTGCATTTAGGTGGTTCCATCCAAGTCAACAGACTATTAAATAAAGACGTTTTCAGACCAGACGAATGTTTGTTTCAATACTCTTTGTACTGATCAAATCAATTGGTTTCACATTGTGTTGATTGGTTGAGAAAAAGCAGTTATTGTCTGAACTCAGAAGCAAAATGTTAAAGTCATTTAGCACACAGAAAGTATCTCCATCTTGAGTTACAGATTGCTGTGCGTTTGTGTGAAAGTACCATGATACACAAAACACATCTGCTATTGTTTTATTGCTTTATTAAGCTAATCACGATTACAATAGGCATTTTAAGAAGTAAATAAAGATGTTATTTAGCCCCTTCATGAAGTGTTTTTCCTTTGAGGATATCCCCAAAAAAGTTGGTTTTTCCAATACAACTAGCCTAACTTCTGGAGGCACAATTTTGTCTTGGTCAGAAACACTTGCATGTACGTACACACAAAATACAAATTGATTTTCTTCAAACTCTTGCGCATCACGTGGTTCAGATCACCCACTGGTTATTACAGAGCTTGATGATAAGCACATGTCGTTGGCATAGATCTGCTGCACATCATAAATAATGCCTGCTTTCAGGAAGGCCATGTTTTTTGAATAATGGATGGAGACCTTGGTTGGCTGCAACCCCTGCTTCTCCTAATAGATCCACGTTTAACCTTTTTATCCTTTGGCAAGTTCAAAACACTTTAACAGAACATTCCGATGGGAAGCTGGCAGCGCAGGGAATCTAGCATAAGGTTGGTCTTTTTTAAATTCAGGGAGCAAACCATTGTTTAATGTTCTGATTTCCGTCACACACTCCACTCGAGAGGTGAAAACCGCTTCAGGTGTGAACACAAAGCATGTACTCATAAGATTTTTTTCTGGACTGTTTTGGTTTGCTGCTGGCACCCTCTAGATGGCATCTTCAAATCCTTGAAACCGAGAGAAAAGAAGAGGCTTAAGCTGCCTCACTTGAGTTGTGTAGCTGGAGGGCAATGCTCAGTGACCTCTTAGACAACACAATCCACTACACTCAAAGATGGGCACTCAGCTGCCACCTCATTCTCCATTGTTGGGTCTCTATCCACTCTCTGTTCTTTGGAAATCGAGCTCTCTTCTGCCCTCTCTTTCTGTTTCTTTCACATACAGTCTTCCAGGGAGGGGAAACAGGAGACACATCTAAGTGAAAATGCTTCTTTGCTTCTGTTTTTTTTGTTCTCGTTCTGCTTGTGTAAAGAGTGAAATATTAACAGGAATAGGCCAATGTGGCTGGATCAATGTGGAGGAAACATTACTTGTCACTCTGCTTTGTATTAAGACCTCATCAGTGCCAAAAGATTTAAGAGCTTTGGCTCAGGACGTCGGTTAGACACGATTTCGCCCAGGGCCATCACAGAACACGTGTTCTCTTTGAGGGACCAGGGCCAGATGTGGAAGTCTTTGTGCTTCGGGTTTCCTCTCACCTTCCATGTGTCAAAGCTGCCAGACAGGCGAATGAACCAGAGAGGCGATCGCGCAAATCAAAGGAGAGAGAAAGAGGGGAAAAAAGGAGGGGACCAAAGAAATAAAGGAAAAAAGGCAGGCTCGTATGTCCTGGGGTTGCCATATTCCCAGTCGAAGCTGTAGAGAATTGTTTGCGCGTGTGTCGGGAAGGATTACAGGTTGAGAATGACAATCATCCAAGCTCCGCGGCAAACTGTCTGCTCTCCCATGTGTGCGTGTGTGTGTCAGGGAAAACAGCGGAGGGCCTCCCTGCCGAGAAGGTTTAGACGCAGGGTTGAAATCCTCCTCTAGGGAAGGGTGGTAAGAACATGCACTGTTCGATCAAAGCACCTCCGTGAATTAATTAACTCGCCATGCATTATTCAACACGTTTTCAACTGCTATACTCATAATAGTGTTTCTCCACTCCTCTGGGGAACAAAAGAACCCACATTATGTCAGATAATGCAGAGGCATCCGTGGTCTCCAGAGGAAACTGGCCAAAGGATTTATCCGTCTGTGAAGTGCAGTCCTCGTGTTTATGAAGAGTCGGAGGACTCGAACATTTTATAACCAAATTACATACTTTCATTTTCGCTACTTTTTTATTAAGTTATGATGAATGGGAAAGATGAGAATTAACCATTACCTCAAAAGCAAAGTCATTAGTTCTGGGCAGTACAGTGGCTATTTGTCTTTTTGTGTGTTATATTTAGTGTTTTATCAGAAGTAAATAGCTGCTATTGCATTATTGTCAGTAATTTATATGCACGTGTACTGTCAGTCATTAAAATTTACATAATTACAGAAAAATGTGGGGTTCATTATTCTTTAATTAATTGATATTAATAACACAACACTGTTTACAAAAATTGTTTTTTTAGATTGTAATAATTTCACATTAAATCTCCAAATTATTGTAGAAACAATTTTACGACGGTATATTTTTATTCATTTGTTCAACTAGTTCAATGCCCGTGCAAAATCTGTTGTTGTGTGTTTTTTGTAATTGGTTTGGCATTTTGAGTTGCTGAATAGCATAGGCTACTATTACATAGGAGCCTTAACTCTGAGTAAACGATAATTGAATATAATATTGAGAAGTAAACAATGTTGCTGACTCAGATTCAGTTAACATCCACAAATGAATAAGCGTGACGATTCAGGGAGCAGCTACACAGTGAACTCCGAGAAAACGCTATACGCTTGAGCAAACAGTTTGTGAAGGCTACTACAAATGATGGCCGTGCCCGTGAATAAAATATAATATTCAGATATTTTTAAACCACAACCCTCTAATGTCAGAATGTTTATTTTTAAACCACAACCTTCTAAACATAATCTAAACATCTTCAATGTGTGCTTCTTTTACCGAGATATGCGAATAACAGACACACAGACAGACGTTTCTGTAGCCTAATTTATAGAGAGATGTATGTGTGGTATAGGCTATATTATATACTGTATATTATACGTGTGTGTGTGTACTGTATATTTTTTTAATCGCGGTTAATCGATTTGACAGTTTGTATGTGCAAAATCAGAATTTGTGTGTGTTTTTAGTAATTGCTCAGTACTAAATTATTACATTAATTTAGTTAGTTATGTAGTTCAAAATATAGTTATTCAGAAGTAAACAGTGTAGCTGACTGAATGTTTATTTTTAAACCACAATTTTTAAACCACAACCTTCTCTAATGTCAGAATGTTTATTTTTAAACCACAACCTTCTGAGTGCTTCTTTTACAGGTATATTTAACAATATCTTTTGCATTTCTCATCCAAACAATGCCAAACTTGGCACTGCACTTACTCGTGCCCGTAGCAAGACACCTGGCAAGTTTGAAATTCATCGGACTAACGGTTTGAGAGATAGGCCTATGCGAATAACAGACAGACACACACACACACACACACACACACACACACACACACACACACACCACACACACACACACACACACACACACACACACACACACACACACACACACACACACACACACACACACACAACACACACACACACACACACACACACACACACACACAACACACACACACACACACACACACACACACACACACACACACACACACACACACACACACACACAACACACAAAGACAGACGTTCCTGTAATTTATAGATAGATGGCATCTTTTTACTGAGTACATGGATGAAAAGCCAGTATCACCAATACCAATACTGCTACTGCTTCTAATAAATATTACTTTTATACTTTTTCTCTATTTTAGCCATTAATTATAGTCATGCAATGCAACATTAGTGTAATTGAAAGCCATCATTTTTAACATTTCAATAGGCTTTAAAATATGTAACAACTTTTAATTTATGTGAACTTAAATCAATCTTCACATAAACCCATTATAATAAATGTCACATTTAGCTGTGCCTTTAATAGCAGATTCTGAATGGGCCCCGCCACAAAAAAAAGTATATTTAACCCTGCTAAACAGTGATTCAAGATTTTCAGGTATTCAGGGAAGAAATATAAAGAACTTAAATAATCACATATTCAAAAATATAATCAAAATAACTCTGCATAGTCTTCAGTAAATATAGATGAATTAAAGCTTTACAAGTGATTCAGTCTAGAGCAGTTTTTCTTTTTCTTTTGTTCTTTGATTAACATTAATGAGACAGACTGCAGCAGGTTTAGGACTTTAACACCTGACACACATGACAAGGATATGACACACATTCTCTTTTCTCACAACTCTTTACGCTCATTAAGACTTTTTAGTTCATTTAAGACTGTGCTTACAGTAGGATACTCGCCAAAACTGGTGTGTGTTTTTGTCCGTTCAAACAAAAACAGAAAGAGAAATCTTCACAGATGCTTCACAGACAGCGTGCCGGTACCAAATTTACTTCTATTGCGTCTTATTGTGCTATTATGTCCTCATATAATTTACATTACTGAAGGAGAAAACAATGTGTTTTGGTCTCTCTCGCTCTTGTGCTTTGCATGATTTTTACACGTTTGCACAAAATGAACCCTAATGGCAGTTGTGTGACAGAAGTCAGTCTAGTTTGTGTCAGTCTGGCTTTAATGGGCACACACAGACAGCATCTGTTTTCTGTTTCAGGAAAATAATATGAAACAGAATCAACAGGTTTCCTTCTCACCCTCGATTCCCGTTTGCCCCGCTGTCCATTGAAAATGAGACTCAGACATTACCCTGTCCATGTCCAGATAGCAATAGATTTATCAGCCAAGAAAATCTTTTGTAGAGGATATGAATACTGCATGAGAGCCCCTGACTAATTCATATAGCTCAGCACAGAAAGGATATTGGCATCTCGATTCATTTCTTAGAACACAATGCTCACAGCTTTTTGGTTCTTGTCCAAAAAAAAAAAACAAAAAAAAAACGCACCTTCCTTTGTAACGAGTACTTGAGGACCTTCTCCATGCGTGGCTGTGGTTTTCATTTGTGAGATCTACGCTAAAAGCTTTTCGGTATTTTTCAGTGAGACAGTAAGCATTTTAAAACGTACAACTAATGCGTTTTGGCATCAGAATAAAGTTTGCCCATTTGTTTCACCTTTTGAGGGCTTAAAATTTGTCCTTGTCACTCTTCGTCCACTTCATTTTGAAAAACCTATTGAAGCCTTTGAAAATATTTACAAATGAATTCCTCTCGTGTTTAGCCGCGTAAAACCTTGACGACAGCGTTTTGTTTACATGACAAGTTTCGGTATGCTGTTGCTTGCATGTATTTGCAAGGAAAGTTGTATTTGCATAGGTGAGGCAGTTGAGTTATTGTTCAGATTTGAGTGTGTGCTAACACAGTGTGGGTGAAAGTATGTCCTCATGTTTCACATTATTAAAGGACAAATCTATGTGTTTTGTACGTTCGCTAGTGCATAGCACAATTTTTAAACTCTACAACTCTATTGGCAGGTGTGTGACAGCAGTCAATTAGCAGGTTATAACTATCCTCAACGGTTTTTGCAAGCCAAAATTGTTTTGTTTTTTAAATCCATTTTTATTTATGTTTCTGACTGTGTATCCTAATGCATGTTTTGTACCAAAATGAAAATTCTTGGCAGCCAAATTTTTCAGCCACTAGGCTAAACCAAAGGCCAAAACTGATTTTTTTACATTAGCCTTTCTTTGTTTTTACTAAATATATGATATCATTAACAGAACAGATTAAGTGATTAGTCCTTCAGTTGGTGACTTTACAGTAACACATAGGGCTCTATCTTGCACCCGGCGCAAATGACTTTGTACACTGACGCTGTATCATTCCTATTTTGCACCCGCGCAAAGCGGGCTTTTCCCCCCACAGACGCACGTCGGAAAACTAGGAAATGAACTTGCGCTCCCTGGGCGGGTCGGCGCAAAAATGAGGCGTGTTTCGGCGCAAACATTACCTAGTGCTATTTTGCAGTTCCAGAAAGCAATTCCGCCACTGACCCAAAAAAACTGGTCTAAAGTCAATGGCGCGTTGCGCGTTGTTCATAATGCTATTTTAAGCGCGCATGCTTGGCCATAATGTAGCTGGTGCACAACGCGCACACACTTTGATTCTCTCATCAACACAGATGCAGCAGTTTTTATTTTTGCAAATCATACATTATAACAAGGAAATATATTACCACACGAGGGAAATCAGTGTGGTGTCCATGAAGATGTGAAAAAATAGGCATAAATCTAGCTTACACATTTACCCAAAATTTTCAGGCAAATTGTAGTAATGACGGATCAGACCTGTTTGCCCAATAGTGGCAAGACACATATAAGGACATCTGACAAATTAGTTTGTCCGTCAAAAACCAGGGAAAAAAAATCTGAAGACTGCGAAATCACCTTTACCATAATGTAAGTACATTAAAAACCTTACTCTTTAACTTACCAGTTAAGTTGAGCTTTCTCATATTTTTTTCTATTGATTTGGGTGGGTTTGTCCCATCCCCAATGTCAATTCTCTTTCTTTTACGGCCCTGACGAGAACATCGATCTCCTCGGCTGTGAACCGCTCCTGGCGCGCGCCTGGTTATGCGCCATAATAATAACAATCCGCCATGCAACATGCGCACCTTCTCTTAAAGGGTATGTTGGATGACGCTCTGATTGGTTTATTTCACGTTACGCCCAAACCACATGAATATGAATAATGAATAATGAATAATGAAGCTACTTCAGACCAACCCCTTTTAGATTTGCGCCAGGCGCAAGAGGCATTTATCCCGCCGGTAAAATAGCAACCGCGCCGGGATCCGCCCACAAAGGTACTTGCGCTTTGCGCTTTGACACTTGCGTTTCAGATCGTTAAAATAGGGCCCATAGGCATCAGCTATTTTTAAAAATTTTGTTTAAATAAATTGACCGCTGTATAGAGCAAAGTAGTTATGCATCAGTGTTAATCAATATAAGACTGACTGTAGTTCGGTTCATTTGTTCCGGACTAAGGGCAAAAAATTATACTTTGTATCATTTTCAGTCGTTTTGGTTCCTTTTCACACCACACTGATTGCTCTGGTCCGAATCAGTTGATGAGTTGATGAAACGGACCAAAATGCAGTCACGTGACAACATCCACATCACTCGTTGGCCAGATGTGTCTTAAACATATTTCCACCACTGCATTTCGATTGGTGAGAATTAACGTGCGGGAAAATTCCAACAGAACTCCCGGAAGTAAACAAAGAGGATGAAAATCCGGCAGACATGCGGAGAATTCGCTCACAATGTATGTTCAGAATCAGCGTGAGCTTTATCCTTTCGCAAATCCTCTCATAAACAACAAAGTCTAGATGCGATATAAATAAGAGTTCCCTGTGCAGTGCGGACAACTTCAGTGTTCATGATGAGAGTTTTAGTGAGAGTGCAGAACGCGGTAATTCTGTCATAGCTTAAAGGGAGCCATATTGACAATCTAAATAATAGTTTTGTTTGACTACGGCAGCTGGTTTAGTCCAAAAATGCGCAGTTATTTGGCAGTTGGGTCGGTTTAAGGTCGGATCACATTCTCACCACAAACAAACCGCTCCAGAGTTCGTTTGAAAGCGTACCGAGACCACCTCTTCGAGGAGGTCTCGGTACACTTGTTTGGTCCGCTTTTGGTGCGCACCTGAGTGCGATTGCTGCTTTCTCACCTGCCCAAACGAACCGCACCAAAGGGGAAAACGAACTCTAGTGCGAATCAACCGAACTAAATGAGGCAGGTGTGAAAACACCCTTAAAACAAATAGGTTTTTTTTACACTGTTATGCTGTGCAGAAAAACAGAACACAACAAACTTAAATATTATACAAGAGACATCTCAGTGACTCAGTCTCGTAATCCGTAACGAGTTCACCTCGACCTCTGCCTTTCTCATTTTGTGGGCTCGGAGGAAGCTGTTCGAATTGAGATAGATTGTATATGCAGGACTCTGGTCTGGGAAATCGGGGGGACTCTCTGCAAACAATAATCAAATATTTTTGTTGGAGAGCGACGAGTTCTACACAAGCGTACAAAACTGCTTTCTCTGTCAGCAGTGCATTTAATATGCTCATTACTCAGGTCCGTCTTGGCATACCGGAGCAGGGCGATGCATTACACCGATCGAGTATGTTCAGAGCATTAGCAGTGTGCAGGAAAATCATTTCTAGTCTTCTAATTAAGACTGGAGTTGGAATGCATCTGATATTCTCTGAACCTTCCCCTACGGTGCCTGATGACGGATGGCAAAAGCAGTGATGGACTCTTCATAGATGTAGCCAACCTTATATTACCTCCACATTAGGTAAGCCAAGACAACTGGAACCAGATGTGTTGTTTTTTAATTCACAAAAGGACCATCTTATTTGTATGAATTAGGCCTAACATTTCTCCCTGATGTAAGCAGGTCAGTCTTGCACACTTTCTAATCATGCAGACATGCACCTTCACTCGATCCTCTCCTGGTTGAGCATTAATCTTTAAATCGGGCATGAAGGAATGTTGTGGCCATTGTTTTAGTGTTTTGTGCATTTTAGACCTCTGGCAACTCACTTTAGTTGGCACTCTACATCTTAGCTGGCACAAAAAAAATACTACAGAGGAAAAGTGGAATGGATACCAAAAAGTGAGTTCAGTCAGGACGGGGAGCTATACTTACTTGACTTTTCGCCTGAAGCGCTGGTAATGTTTCTGCTGGATCTATTCCAGCACTAGCGCTACTATGGCATACTAGTCTTCAAGGATTATATGTGTCAGCCTTGTTGTTGCAATGATCTGTTTTCCCATTGATTGAGAGGAGGGAGCGAGAGCTTAGGGTGCTATTCATAGTAAGTGTTTGAAGCATTGACAGAAATAGACGTAAAAACCAAGGTAGGGATTCTTCTTTTGTCTGTCCTTCCAGATTATTTTCTTAGTGTTTTTTTAAAGTGACGATTAAGGTGAACGATGACCCCGTTTTCGAGTATCCTAAAATGCGTCCTAAACTGATTGGCTGGGGAGCTGCTGGATCATTTCAGCCCCATTTTGTGTACAGACATGGATTCAGATGGTGAGAAGCTCTCTGGAAAGAACTAGAATTGTAATCTGCTTTTTTCAAGTCATTATAGCTGTTTTGGAAACTGATGGTTCCATGCGCTAAATGGATTGGATGTTGTCGGGCAGTGTAAGTCAAGCTACAGCTGGATTTCTGCCTGCTTTAGAGATTGGACTCTCTGCTTGACTAGCTTCCTCTCTGATGTCTTGCCGTGGTTCATCTGTACCCTGACAGTGTGGTCCATCTGCCCTGGACTGGCCTCAGAGGGCTGTCAGACTGTCGGACTGCTAGAAGAGGAAAGCTGTAGATAGTTGTCTGGACGATGCAACTCTCTCTCGCCATTCCCAGATTGTCCTCAGTATGGTTTATGATGCACTGCAGTGATTAATGAAGTCGCAACATCATGTCTGAGCCTTGGCTGTGTGGTTAGCCACATGGTACAGACATGACAGTACTCAGTTGACAGGTTCAAATCTTGTCCCCAAAAAAGTAATAAAAAAAAAAAATGTCCTGCCGTATTATTTGTTCGAAGTGAAGATTAAGTTAAATATAATTCATGTTAATGCATCTATTATAATAATTTATATATTTTTGTAAATTTTAGTGTGAATTTGACTAAATGCCCGTCACACTCTTGCATTAGACATCAGCTTGATTTGTTAGATTTTTTTTAAACATCTCTTAAAATATATTTTTCTTTTAGATGTCGAGTTTGCTCTCACCAAGGAAAAGTATATTTTAAAGCCTATTTTTTTGTTTTGAACAGAGCTATGAGGTACAAGAAGCCCAAACCCATCTTTAAATTCAGCAGCACACCTCACAAATAGTACCAGCATAGATCAACCTGTCCCCATCATTCACTCCCAGTGATTGTACCTTCGTCTGCAAAATCACACCAGGAATGGTCTGTTTTCATACAAGGCTAGATGTGAAGTTTGTCAAGGACTTCTCTGCATTAAGTGAAACCTTATGTTCACACATCAAACAAACGCCTAATCATCAGTGATTTGGAGACAGATACATAATACTCACACTCAGTCAAACCCAATTACATATTCTGTCCCAACAGAATTACATTCAAAGCTGTGACACAAACACCCTCCGATGAAAAATGGGAGGGGAAGTGACACTTTGACCTCACTTTAGTGCTGATTGGCAGAGCTTGTATGAGGAATGCCTTGTGCTCTTAGCTTTGATAGAAAAGCAACGGGTTTTCCAGTGTAGCTGGAAAAAGTTCGGACTTTGCCGCATTAGTTTCCTCCATTAAAACATGGCGCTGTCTGTCCTGCTGCATGCAGATTTAAAACAGATCTTGGATGTCTCGGACAGGTCATGCAAAAAATATAAAAAGTATTATATATTATATAGTAGTGCACAGCAGTTTTATTTTTTGTTGTCAAATTAATTAAATGCGTTACCCTTACTGAGACACTAATTGTTTTTGTAAAAGATAACTAAGTAATAATAATCATCAAAACAGTATTTATTTCTTCTTTAGTGTTTAAAAATATAAAGAACTTAAATGTGTAGTTACCTACTGTTTGTTGGTATCTTTCCATTTTTACTGAGCTTACTTACTGTAGCTAGTGGAAAAATGTTGATAAATAGCCAAATAGCTATTTAGATATTGTTCTAGCAAACTCATTGTCTATTGTGCTGTTTAACATCCACCTTTCCTGATCCAAAGTCTACATTTTCCCCCTCATTGAATATCCTGTTTCCCTAAGGAATTTATCAAATTATGAAAGTATGAAAATTCGATAGACTTTAAAAATGCTCTTTATAGCTTTGGAAGGATGGATGTCTGTTATATATGACACAAAACCCATTCTGGACACAATGGGACATAAGCTATTCGCTCAAAGTGAACAGCAGCTGCAGGAGGATTACTCTGTAATTTGTAGGATTATTGACATGGCACTGGGCTGCATTTTAAAGCGAGGCAAGCCAACACTGATCAATTTTTGGTCAGTGCCGATGCTAAATGTGTTATCTAAGAGAAGTGACCTACAGTAATTTGTGTGCTACAGAAAGAGACAGAGGGACTTATTGACAAAGAGTGACTATTCAGTCTGAGCAGAAAATATTATCCATTAAGCCACACCTCATTGCTCCTTTCTGATCTTTACACCTCTAAAAGTGATGGAGAAGGCTGTGATCTACTCTTCAAAGGTATTAAATAGAGATTGCATTTTAATCCATGACCTTGTGCTTTCCTTTTTGGTGATTTTTTTTTTAAGCATCCCCCTTGTTTATGGCAAAGGTGAAGTGGAGGAGACCAGGTTGTGAGATATTAGGGGAAACAATTGATTGGATACATTGTCTCAAGAAAATAAATATGATGCTATGACTTTTTTTTCTGCTCCATTGCATGTCACCTAGGCTGATACATCACACCTAGGCATTTATGCACTGGACAAAATACTAACCCAGTCTATTATATCCCCTTTTTTTGCCATTTCACAGCATAATGTGCCACATCTGCTCTACAACCGTGCACACAAAATAGAGGAATTTGATGTGCCAACATCTGAATTTTTCATATTCGAGGACTAAGGTGTCTTTGCTCTCCATCTCCCGGTTTAATACGAAAGCTGCACTGGCACTGTTCCAGTCTGAATTCAGGCGAAAATGGTGTTCAGCTGAGTGTGATAAATAGGGTTCACCCTGTCTGCTACACCGCCTCAGCTCACACCGCTTTCCTCACCCTCCCTTCCTCCTGGCGCTGATCACTCCCAGATTAAGTCCAACTTCTATATTCACCTGGACAAGTATGCTTTTCAGTCCAACACAATGTAATCTGACATGCGGTCTGCCTATGCACAGCAGGCCAGACAAGTCCCGGCTGATTTACCCCTCAGTTTGCATAAGTGCATCTATCACCTCAGCGGGGAACATATCACCACAGTCTCTCATCTCTCATTCACTTCTCTCTCTCTCTCTCCTGCTCTTTTCCTATCTCCTTCTCTCTTAATGCACATCCTTCACGCTAAAGAGCAGCGGTGCCTCTCAACCATCAGGTCCAGCGTTTGTGGAAGTTCGCTGAGAGCTTTTCTACTGATTAATCCACGTAAAACTGAACATTGAAGAGGAGGAATTCTCGTCATGCTGTGCCTATTGTCACCTTTTCAATAGCCGCACTTGCGTTTAGAGAGGATACCAGACCGCAGAGAGTACCGGATAAGAGGGTGAGATTTGCGTTCTTCACGCCAAAGATGGCAGCTTGTGTCTGAGAGGCACTGAGATACTTGACATTTTACTCAGAGAAAAATATAATATGAAATCCAATCTTTCTCTAGGAATGTTACTCAATTTAAGCCATAGATGGCACTACTTTGGACTGTAGAGTATTATTGCAAAATGAATTTATTCATCTAGATGTCTAAGTGTCTTTGGCCCTGTTGATGGATTAGAACCGAGGTCCGTTGGTAATTTGAACATCTCCAAATCACTTCTGTAGGATTCAGCTGAAAAGATTTTTTTTGATGAACCAATTTTTGGATTCAAGTAGCTTCTGAGAGGGCTACTTTACAACTGCATAAACCTCTTATGACACAATATTTGCAAGCATATATTTATTATGTGAGCACTAATTTAGAAATGTTCTGTTCCCTCAATATAAGGAATACTGTATAACCAGGCACGGCGTTATGGGTGGCCTGACGGCCTAGCCACCCACTTTCAACAGCCCACCCAAAAATTTTCTTCAAAAATGTTTTGTCAAGAATTATTAAAAAAATCGCCAATAAGCTCATAATTTGTGCTAAAATAGTCTAAATGTTTAGTTTTAAAAACAATTTTAAAAAGCTGGTTATGTCTATTTTGATGTTTCTGCCATGGTTTCTGCGCAAGTTCAGCAGTGTTCGGGTTTGTTCCGATCAGAGCATGTGAGCGGAGAGCGCATTTCTGAATATTCCGCTCTCACTCATTCCGCAGGGTCGCTCGCTCAACCCAGAATGGCCTGCTGGTTCGAACTTCGAAGATATGTGGAATAAGGCCTCCGACTATTTTCCCCCCCTAGTCGACTAGTTATTCTTTTAAGCCATTAGTGGGCAAATTGCACCTTTATATTAATTTAATTAGGCTGCTTAAATAGGGCCGGCTTTAGCGGAAGCTTGTTTACGCCATAGAATAAAACATGTTAAAAGATAGCCTAATTGCGTCTTTTTATCTCACAATTGCGAGTTTACATCTCACAATTCTGACTTTATTTCTCAGAATTGCGAGATATAAAATCAGAAATTCGTGAAATAAAGTCGCAATTGCTTCTTTTTTTATTTATTTATTTTACCCCAGAATAGTTTATATCTCACAATTCAATTCTGACTTTATAACACGCAATTGCGACTTTATATCATGCAATTCTGCCGTTATATATCCCAATTGCGTATTATAAAGTCAGAATTGCGAGATATAAACATGCAATTCTGTGAAGAAAAAAAGTCAGAATTTCAAGCTATATTTCTCGAACTTTATATCATGCAATTTTGACTTAGGCCTACCGGTAATAACAGTTGCGACTTTAGGCCTATATCACGCACTTCTGACTTTATAGCTAACCTGCAATTGCCACTTTATATCACATAATTCTGAGATAAAAAGTCAGAATTGTGAGATTAAAAAAATCGCAATTACATTTTTTATTTCACTCTGTGGCAGAAACATGCTCCAGTTGTCGTGCAATGAAAGTGATTGTGCCGGCGCCTTATTACATTGTCTACTATATATTTGCTTCCTATTTATTAAATACAGGCAATTGGTTGATAAAATATCGATTAAAATTAAGATACAATTTATACTAAACGAAAATCTTAAAAAAATAAATACATTTTAAAAAAGTCTTTCTACAAAACAAAACTCAAGTGGTCAAAATAATGTTTTACCCACTCCATGTCTCCAGAAATATTGCAGCTTCAGCGCTTAACATAGCTTGTGAAAGTGTGATAATAATTTCCAGTAAAGGACAATGTTGCCACAGTCGATGTTTAGGTATACCTTAAACGCGCACGAACAGTCTCTGAGTCATCGCTGCAACCAGGAGATGAAGGAGAGCTGAGATCCACATCACCACATCTTCGTCTCTGCCACCCGCTATAGTGCGACTATCGCAGCTAGCGCGACCAGCGCCGTCGCTAGGAGGGTGCCAGCGCCTCTGCCTATCCCACGAGTCCTAATAAATGCAATTTCAACTATTTCTGAAGTGCTTCTTTTAGAAAGAACACCGCTTTTTCTTTTATCGGGAAACGCAGCCCAGGTATGATGATGCGCAGCCTAATGGAGATTCCAAAGCCTCTTCTTTGGTCAGAACCAAGGAGAGCGATCGCGGATAGGTCCGTCCTGACTCCATATGCACCGAAACTTTTTAACAATGCAACAAAATATTTAAAGAGCATCAGGCTATTAAAATATATGTATAGCCTACGTACAGATATATTAATCAGTCATTTTTATTAGTTTAAAACCAGTGTTTCTCAACCTCTCCTGCAGGGACCCCCTGACAGGCCATGTTTCTGTTTTAAACCCTGAAATGGCACACCTGATTCAATTCATTAGAGTAGGAAGAGTAGGAATTAGTCAATTAATCAATTAGTCAACTACTCATTAAGCCTTTAATGAATTGAATCAGGTGTGCCATTTCAGGGTTAAAACAGAAACATGGCCTGTCAGGGGGTCCCTGCAGGAGAGGTTGAGAAACACTGGTTTAAACAGTGATGGATAACGTTTTTAATTTAAGACCCACCCACAATTGGTCTGGCCCATCCAAACCTGAATCCTGGCGCCGTGCCTGTGTATAACATCTGAAAATGAAAAGTGCCATCCTTTCATTCTGTATTCATCCTCAGAATAGAAAGAAATTTAAGCCATTATTGGCTGAAAATGTTACTAGTTGTACTGTAGCTCTCAGTAGTCATTCACATTTTGTAACTTCCTACGTTCCAATTGGTCAGGTCATATTCAAGAACAAATGGTGTTCAGCTTCATTGGCTTAAAACCTGGCCTGACACATCCTCCACATCATATTTAAAAATATTTGAATGATATATTTATTTATTTATTTATTTATTTATTTATTTATTTATTTATTTAAAAAATTCCAGTCAGATACTGGAAAAAAATAAATAATATATATATATATATATATTTATTTATTGATATAGCCTATATAGGTATATAAAGCTTATACATATAGTGAAATATAGTGTGCAAATCACATGTGATAATTTTATGACGCTATGGGGCTTTTGTGTCCTTTTTGGAGCTTAACAGGTCCTGGTCACTGTATGCTTTCATTATATGGAAAAGAGTGGCATGTTAACTCTTGTGAAAACATCTCTTGTTTGCATTCTGCAGAACAAAGTAAGTCGTACAAAAAGACGTAAAAAAGAGCGAGTAAAAAATGACAGAATTGTAATTCTTTTTGGTGAAGTATCCCTTGCATCGTATTTTCTGTTATATAATCAGTGATCACTGCCACACACCAAGGGCAAGTGACATTGTCTGCTAACCCACTATGCCATCAGCAGGTTGTGTTCATTACAGTGAAAGGCTCCAGATATTCTGTGCTTGCATGTCAAGGTTTCCAGCTTGCCTTCTGTGTTGAGTTCATCCCTCTACTGCTCACTCCGGCCCTGATCGCAGCCTGAGGCACCATGACACAGACATGAACACACGCTGCTGCTTACTGACCTACGACCTTGTCAGTTGAGAACCAATCTAGAAATAAGAAATAGAGAGAGAGAAGGGGGAGAGAGGGGAAAAGAAAGATGCCTGTTAGTTGGACAGGGTTTGAAAAGGCTCCCCCCTCCTCAGTTGTCATTCTTGTGACATCTTTCAGATCTGATGCAGGGGAACATGGGTTCCTTTTCGAGTGCGGTAACTCTACATTGCGTAGCAACGCTAGAACTCCTCCCTTGTCCACTTTTGTTGAAATCTTATGGGCTAACGCCAGCTTGGAACAGCTGCCCAATTGTCGCAATGGACGTGACAATTGCGTCAGAATTTCTTTTTTATGCTGCCATCATGGAAGCTGCACCAAGAGGACTAGTGATCTTTTTTCTCTAAGCATCCGATGGCTTCAACTTGGCAGATTTGTGCAGGTTCCATTGATCCGCCCGACGAACATGAGTTATGCGTCGCCTGCCAGATTCACGGCCCACCAGGCTGACCAGGCCTACGAATCTGCGGGCGAAGCAGCATCAACTCTTCACTCCACGGCCATACTGCAGGTGTTTCAGGCCAAACTTCTGCAGTCCCTGGATGGCGGCGTCGCGGACGCTGACGTCATCAAGGATCTGCGCGCGGCGACGGACCTCGCGCTTATGACGACCAAGCGCTCCGCCCAGGCCATCGGCTGCTCCATGGGTTATATGATCGTCCTTAACAGGCACCTGTGGTTAATCCTAGCTGACCTGAAGGACGCGGACCGCAAGACTCTCCTTAACGCTCCAGATATGTTCAGCCCAGGAGTGCCTTTGGGAATAGTGACGCAACGCTCCGCGGTCTCTACGGAGGCGTTGACCTCAGGCTGGGGAGCACTGTGCTTGGGCGTGCCTGCCTCAGGTCTGTGGTCGGAGTCACAGAAAGAGTAGCACATAAACCGTTTGGAATTAAAGGCGGTGTCCTTAGCCCTGGAAGCTTTTCGGTCGAGGTTGGAGTAGAAGCATGTACTGATTCAAACTGACAACATGTCTGTGGTTTCATACATAAATCGCCAGGGCGGCGTGTGCTCCAGAGCTCTTTTCAAACAGTCAGAGAGTCTCCTGTTGTGGGCGGATCGACACTTTTTCTCCATCAAAGCAGCACATATCCCAAGTCTCCTAAACCGCGAAGCGGACATGCTTTCGAGGAACGGGATTCCTCAAGGAGAGTAGAGGCTTCACCTGGATCGGTGCAAATGATTTGGGATCGATTCGGGAGGGCGGATCACTCACTGTCAGACGTTCTTCTCTCTATCTCACTCCCCGCTGACGGGAGATGTTCTGACATCGCGTTGGCCGAACGCCAGGCTTAACGCGTTCCCTCCGGTGAAGATTCTGCCTATAGTGTTATGCAAAATCAGGGAGGAGAGAACGTCAGTGATCCTCGTGGCCCTGAACTGGCCGAACCAGCCCTGGTTTGCTGACCTGAGAGAGATAATGGTGGCTCCCCCATGGCAAATCCCCCTCAGGAAGTACCTGCTGTCTGGTGAACAGCACGATATGGCACCTCAGCCCCGAGCTGTGGAACCTTCATGTGTGGCTTCTTCAGGGAACTTAAATGAGCGAGACACTCTGCATTCACGAGTGCTGTGGGCACACTCGCGGAGGCCCACGCGCCTTCTACTAGGCACATTTACGCTCTAAAATGGGGAGTTTTTTCAAAATGGTGCTAGGACATCGATATCGAAAAGTGGAGAAGGGAGGAGTTCCCGCAGCGTAGCTACGCAATGTCTTGTTCTCGCCTCTCAGGGATCCGAGGTTACGATTGTAACTGGAGACGTTTTTTTTATGTTGCACTGTATTGAGCGAATCAAAGCATACCACTGTGTTTTCTCTCTGCCATTCTCACAGAATAAACAGCACTGTTGCGTAATACAACTAAATGTAAGTAGGACAGATGCCTAAAGTCTCAGAAAAAGACCCTATGAAGTCAAAATTAGAGTTTGCTTTAAGCATTTTAGTCTTTGTGTTAGCTTTTAGTTGATTTGTATGTTAGTCTACTCATAAATATTTTCAGTTTTAGCTGATATTTACACTATTGTGAACCCCCCCCCAAAAATATTGATGTCTCATCCTGCACTTTGGAGATATTTGTCTAATCAAGTTCTCTTGAGAATTGGGCTGTCCCCCCTTCAGAGAACTTGCAACCAGCTATCAAGTAGCCTAACTAACTAAAGCAGCATTTTTTACATGAAACTTCCTTTTTTGGAAATATGGTCACAGGAAAGAAAGCAACACACGTCCAGTGATTTCATAAGGGGTTTTAAGTGGAAAACTATACATTCAGGAATTTCTCTAAATTTGTTTGTGATAAGAATGCATTCTAGAGCTTTAAGTTGTTATTCATCACCCTGCAACAGCCGTATAGTGTCAGGCGGAAAGAGAACCTTGCATTTTATGACTCTGGTGGACAAACAGGAGAGTAGTTATTATTCAGTCCTTCCCATTTTTTTGTTGTTTAGACTTTTTGAAAAGAGTTAGCAATTTGAGGGGAGTCTATAGAGTGTGTTGAGGAGCTCATTTGCCTAATCTTGGGAACTAGAGTGGAAGCGGGCAGTATAATGAGGAGCATGGCTCGTCCGGGGCTGAGGGGGGCTGGAGCTCAGGCTAAAGTGGGCAAAGGGGGAAG
The DNA here is from genome assembly GCA_036326025.1 of Chrosomus eos. Taxonomy (NCBI): domain Eukaryota; kingdom Metazoa; phylum Chordata; class Actinopteri; order Cypriniformes; family Leuciscidae; genus Chrosomus; species Chrosomus eos. The sequence goes on along the minus strand of CM070839.1, from coordinate 11,827,238 downwards.
GGGAAACTCTGAAAGACATGAAGGTATTAATCGGACAAAAGGAGCAAGTCTGAACAGAGGAAGAACGCTAGTGGAATGGTCAAGCATTTTGCATTTTCATAGCTTTTGTCCAGACGGATAGAGAGTGAGTTTGATGGAGAAAGCAAGTGAGAGAGAGAGTGAGGTGCTGAAGAAAGAGGTGTCATTCTCTGCAGGCTTAGTGGCTCGTCACACAGCAAACATTTGTCCACTTTTTGGAGTGCTGGGGACAGGGCTGGAATGCACGCCATGCGCCGCATTTCATCGGGAGCGAATAGCCCAGAGCGTGGTTCTGCATCACTGAGCGCTAAAGGGCAAACAATTGAACCCCCAATAATGGAACACCAACCCAGAGTATTAGTCACTCTAAAAATGCATCAGGGACCCTATGCTCCACGGAAAAATTTAACTACCGCTTTTGTGTGCACAAACTGTGAGATGGCCCACTCACAGGTAGTTTAGTGTTTTTGAAACCAGATAGGCTTTTTGGCCAGCCGTGAATTAAGTGGACCGCATCAGGGCCAATTCAGGGCCAATGAGACAGGAAAACAGGCTGAAGTGCGTCTGCGCTTTGACGGCACATGCCAGGCTATGGATTAAGGAGCTGTTAGTGTATTTGATTGGATTTTTATGTTCTGTTTCACAGTAGACCACCTGCCCATGTATTTACATCTGATTGTTTAATTAACCCCATTTTCCCCTTCACTCACAGTCCCTAGGGCCAAAACAAGCCATTCACACACACATACACACCTCCCTACTGAACGTATGCACACACACTAAACACCAAAATATCTGTATCTCAAAACTCAAATGGCAGTAATGTCGTAATAGCATGGTGATTATGTTTTGTAATCTAGCAGCAAATTCATCATAATTAATTAGGAACAACAATTCTTTATTTCCTTCATTCTTTTCCCTTAAGAGCTGAGCTCAGTGTGGTTGGCTGCTTACTCTAGTCTACAGCACTGAGCCTAGAGCTTTGGCAGGACTGCAGACATAGATACCCTGTCTTCCATTCATTCTGCATGTAAATGAGTTTGCTGTAAATGTCATCAGTTCTTTTCTCAATCTTTAAAGATATGTTAGTGGTGCTTGGCTTGCCCATGCTAAAGTCCTCACCACAATGCTAGGGTGGTTGTCAGGGTGTTTCTTTGCAGTTACTAAGCAGTTCTCAAGCCAAGCCCGCCCATTTGATCGTTTGTCAGATCATTAAAAAAAAAAAAAAAAAAGCACATCTCCCTCCAACAAACCACATGATTTTGGTATAATTTATTCCAACAAATACAGAACAAGGGCAAAGTTTAAATTTTTGGGTTCGATCTAGGGTTATTTAGCTTGCTCTAATCACTAGTCCCTTGGATGTGCAACAGTACTAATGATACATGCTAAACGTAGTGAGCACTAGTAAATATGATTAATTTAATGAATTTGACTATGAGAAGGCCTTTGCCAACTGTAAGCAAAACATTTCAAACTGTCAAAACTAAAGCTCAGGTCAACACGTCTCGTCTAAAAGGCAGGGATCAGATTTCACGTTTTGGCATAACATTTGATTAGAGTAAACTTTTCAGTCACACTTGTCACAAGTGAATGATTAATTTGAAATTGATGACATGCAACTATAGCCTTGTTAAACAATCCCGCCCAATTTTGAATAGCTAATCTGGTTAACAGGTGTTAATGATAAATGCCGCCTGAAGCTCTCACATCAAGTTACAAAGATTTAAAGTTAATCTGGTGTGAGAACGAGCCACTCACGTTACTCGTCAAGAGAAACTTTTGCACGTTTGGCCAGAAATTAGGTTTCTTTGACTAGTCTGTTCCCTCGTCTGCAGCCTCTTAGATTGTCAAAGTGAGAGAAATGAGGTCAGCGTCACAATGAGGGAAATCTGAGCGGATTCCTGTTTGTTTTCTCTGGTTTCCATTTCTCTAGCAAAGACCTCCTGCATTAAATGCTGCCAAGATCTTCTCCTTCTACTAAAGAAAAAAAGACTGAAGGAATCTGTTGAATTCTACTATAAAAAGTATATGCTAATTAAAGAACAAAAAATAAATAAAAAGGTTGGGAGCGAATGCACATGCAGATTTGCACACAAGGTTATAATGAGCCTGCTGGCAAATGCACTCATCTTATGCAGGCACACACCCCTGTGAAGGGAACACGCTGGAAAATTGATGCACACACACACTCCCAGCGATAAGCCCAGTGAATTTGTTGCCAAGGGAATACGGCCAACCGTATCATAAAAGAATACACACACAGGCGAGCCGGTCGCAGGACAGAATCTTTTCCATTTTGTCACCTCGTCTTTTAAATTAAAGTCAGCTGCAGAACCCATAGATTATTTAGCCATGAGGCACATTTGTCATTCCTCTCTTTATATTCATCGGGGAAAGATAATGATAGGAGTGAATGGGCTTGGCAGACACAAAATTGAATTTGCACAGGTACTTCAGCTTTGAAAACTTGAGGTGCATTTGAAAAAAAAACAAAAAGAAAAACAACTCAGATCACATTTTATTTCCAACCGATTTCTTTGTCTAGCATTCGTCCTGTTATTTCTGACAATACAGAGAAACTGCTAAGAGTAACATTGACAAGAGGTGGACAGGAGAAGACTAACGTGAAACATGAAACATTCGCTCTGGAAATTTCATTGTTAGGCGGAAGGTCTTTTTGATGAGTCTGCTATGATCTGTGTGCCTTTAGAGATTTTCATTGAAGTGAAGTTTGAGCTGCCAGAGAAAGTTCCAGTGGAAAGTTTCAGCGGCTGCCGATTTACTCAGGTTATGGTGAGGTTGATGCCGGCCCTCTGGCAGCCTTCACTACCTCTTAAACCATCTACATGTACTGTCTCATACCGTTTGCATATACCTTCACAGATCTGAGGAATATTTTCACGCTCCAGATTCCTCTTGTCTCCCTTCTCAAAGATTGTACTCGAAGCCTTAACTCATGCCATTCTCTGTAATTTCCTTTAAAACCGGCTTTGCTAGTATTTTACTGTAGCTGTGCTTGGCACATCATGTTAAACACTCACATCCAAAATGCAGCGTGTACAGGTGTGCAAGTAAGTGACAAAACATAACAAAAATAGCATTCTTTTATTAGATTTTGATTAACCAAAAATGACATTTCTGCTGAAAAACTGTGAGCGAAATGTCTGTTTTTTTGATGAGGACATCCACAGGAGTGACAGTATTATTTACTTTGTTTGCTCTGGATATGATTGCCATGTGCCATGGTGCACATGTTGGGTGATGAGGGTTTGAGTTTGCCCTGCGACATGTAATTCTATCCTTCTATCACTAATAGTGCTAAGTTAAGTAGTTAAGTAAGCTAGTTAAGCTAGTTAAGTAACTAAAGTGTATTCAGTATAGATGCAGGCGTCTGTTTCCTCAGCAACCCACTCCTCATGAACTACACTCAGAGCATCTAATAAAGAACTTGATGTGCAATTGCAATTATTTGTAAGACAATTAATCTTCTGGCAAATTTCTGGATTGTGATGTATTTTGTACAAGCTCTCCAGAAACATCAATACATGCTCTAACATGGCTAGAGCATGTATGCATATTTGAAGAGCTTATACAGTGCTCTTTATAATGAATCACTTATACTAATATTTCCAATGTTGAACAGGAACGCCATTAAAGATGTCTCCTTTTCACTTGCATGAACAGTAAAAGAATATGTTTTGGCGAAACCGCATTTGCAGCTCCTTTGCAGCACTGCAGTTAATTACTGCGCTTTGGCCGATTTGTAAAAATGAGTCTGACAGAAACCTTGCTGCATTAATCACAGTAAATTACACAGAGGAAGGCACAGCACAGAGACTCAATTAACCTCTGAGCCTTCATCTCAATCCTGGGCTTGTCAGTGGTTATTCAGTACAGACACCTACTCTGGTCGCTAGGGAGAGGGTCCAGCACATGGTCCCGCTCTCATGCTCTGTACCTAACTAACCCTATGCTGATTTTCTAGTTCACTGGACTTTTAGGATGGGGGTGTTGCTTGATTTGAGAACCCAAAATAATGTAGTCAAGTTAATTTTTGATTAGAGGAAAAAACTGCAAGAATGTAGTTTTTCTGGTTGTTTGTGTGTTGGTTTGAAATACTGTCTTTTATTGCATGCATGAGGGTCAAGATTTACACTAGAGTTTGTTCCATTGTGTCATCATAACAAGAATGCATACAGTGAAAATAAACAGGACAGCAGTTTTTCTGTCTGAACGGTGACAGCGTCTAGCCACATGTATCATACAGGAGCCGGGGCGTGTTTCATCATATCCTTTATTTGTTTTCTTTCACACACAATACACAATATTAATCAACTAAGTAATAAACACAAAGCCCTATTCAGATGGGACTAGTTTTTCAGAATGTGTACGTAGTGCATTTATTCAGTAGATACATTTATATTTCTACATTTGTAGTTATTAGATTTATTAATAATTTATGCAAACATACATTTTAAAATCAACTTATGCAGAATTGTAATATTATATTTTTAGGATTATATTTTTTTATCCTAATTTGCCTCTTTTATATTGTTTATAATTGGGTTTGTAAGGTGTCTTTGAGTGTTTTGAAAGGCAGCTATAATCATCTATAACTTAAAGTGCTGTTACGTGCCACATGCACTAACATAGAGAGCGACACCTATTAAAAGGCGCCGCCCGGAGTTCCGTCTCCTGCTCCACAACACAACAAAAGTTCAAGAAAAGTAAACATTTATTTTTACTTGTAGAAGTAGGGGTAAGATTTTATATTCGCTCAAAACAAAGTGTGAACTGAGAGGATTGAAGTCGGCCACAAAACAACAAACAAAACGGGCGTTCTGACTAAATTTTAGATGGTCTTCCCTAGGTTTAGAAATAAAATAAAATACAATGCTTACCTCCCTACTAACCAGTAAACAGGAGAAAAAGGTGAAAAATAAACAAACGGCCTCCGACCTCTCAAACAGACTGGAAAGTAAATCAGGATAACAGTTACCGGCCTATACCGCTAACATGTTGGTGCTGCACACAAGCAGCTTACTCTACACCAAAGAGTGTTAACACACTATGATCTCACACACGAGAATCGCACAATATTACACCCTGAAGCAGGAGGGGGAACTCGATGAACAGAAGCTTCCACACAGCTTATAACCATCCGACGAGTCCATCAGCCCCGCCCACTTCAGCAGCTGCACCTGTAACGCAATTAAGGGACAGGAGAGAGCAAACCCACAAAAGAAACAATCACTTGTTCTACGCATTATCACTTACGTAACAGGTGCCCTAGAATGTGAAATTGAATTTATGTTGGCATAGTTAAATAACAAGAGTTCAGTACATGGACATGACATACAGTGAGTTTCAAACACCATTGTTTTCTCCTTCTTATTTAAATCTCGTTTTTAAAAAACACCTCTGAAAAACAGGCGAATCTCCACATAATACCGACTGTGACGCAACAGTCGGGGATCACGCCTCCAAAGATTTGCATATCCCAGCCCTCAATGACAAGCACTGCACAGCCGAGTCATCGGAGCAAGCGAGGATCAGAGAGAAAATGGCAGATCATGGAAATAAATGCTATGTTCCAGGCTGTGCAGGGAATGTGAGGACTTTTCATACCCTTCCCACAGAAAAGAAATGTCAACAGGCGTGGATGATGTTTATATATAATCGGATACCGCAACAGTTTAATTAGTTGTTGTTAGTTGTTAGTTTGCTCTGCCCATTTCACCTGTATAACAGCTGTAGTGAAAGTATTCGAGAGAGTTTCACATGTCGTATTTCATATGCAAGCATGTCAGCCAATCACAGCAGTGGCCGGTTCTCACAGTAGACACGCCACTTCAAACAGAGTGTTCAAATCAGAGACTAAAATCAGGCTAGGAAAAATGCCTTTTATTTCTAAATTATGACTATTTTTGATCTAAAAAACATACTAACATTATAAGGGCAACCCAGGAAACATTATAAAATAAAATAAAAAAACATTCTAGGGCACCTTTAAGTTTTATTTCTTATAGTGCTTCTTTTTTGGAACTTTTTGAATACTGTAACTAAAGTGCACCATCATACTGCTCAGCCCAGTCTCATCCCAAGACGTCATATGTCTTGACGCTTTTGACCATACGTCAACATCCGACTTTTTAGGGTACCCTTTAACGTCAGTATATGACACTATCTAATCCTAACCCTACCCCAGACCTAAACCTACCTGCGTCATCTAACTGACGCTAAAGGTAAAGCGTCAGTCATATGACGCCCCGGGATCGTCATCTAACTGACGTTAAATGGTACCCTAAAACGTCAGATGTTGACGTATGGTCAAAAGCGTCAGTCATCTGACGTCTTGGGATGAGACTGTGTTATACTGCTCAAACCATGCATATGTTTTGATGACCATACCAATATATACCAATATATCTCTTTAAGAAAGACACTTAATTATTTGTATTAGATTCCACGGTTTCCAGCTTTTTTTCAGTTACTTATTGATTTCGGCGGTCAATAATAAGATGCCATTGAGCTGAGGCTGGAATGCGTGGCTGCTTCAGCGGCCCCTGGAGAATCTCACCTCTGTCAGTTTCCTTAAGGTTCAGATTCTCAACTTGTTATCCTGTCTCTTTTAGTATCTTGTCCTGAAGTTGGCACCAAATTTCTCATCTTGTATTCCAGCCGTGTGCACCCTGTCATGAAAGGAATGTGAGGGACTGGGCGACGAACCAAGGATGCTTGTTATAGGGGATATCAAATTAGTGTGTCTAAGCCTGGCAGTCCCATTTCAAGTTTTATATAGCAGTTTTGTATTGTTATTTTGGATTTACAGCATACTTTATGGACTGCGGTCTAGTTAGCAGCACAGTAGAGACTGTAAATCGTCAAGCGTTTGATTGTAAACGCAGTAAAGCAACACGGAAGACCTTGATGGAAATTTTCTAAAATTGAATAAACATTTTCTTTTTTCATTGCGCCTTTAATGTGGACATGAACCTCAGATGGCCATGTTTCCTTCCTGGCCGCACAAGGATGTTGTATAGTGCTTTATTATAGCCATTCACCCACCCATAAGAAAGAGACAAATAAATAGCATTGCTTTAAAAAAGCGTTTCCTGTGTCTTAGCTTTTACACCAAATGGGTGGAAGTTCATCTATGAGAAACGAATCACATGACTAGCCACATCACAGCTTTCTTTCAAACCACTAAGCTGAAGAATAAAAACAAACCTGTAAATTCAGCAAGGACGAATTCAATTGATCAAATGTGACAGCACAACTGATTTCAATATGTTATATTTATACAAAATAAGAATTATTGACCACCAAATAACAATGATTACATTTCTGGATGATCATGTGACACTGAAGACTGGACTAATGACTCCTCAAAATTCAGCTTTGCCATCATAGGAATAAATTACATTTTAAAATACATTGAAACCGAAAATAGTTATTTTACATTGTAAGAATATTTCCCAATATTACTGTTTTTTACTGTATTTTTGATCAAATACAGCCTTGGTGAGCTGTGAGACTTTAAAAACATTACAAATCTTACCGACCCCACACTTTTGAGTGGTAGTGTATCAGTTGCATAAATATTTGCACGCACTCAAGCAGGATGATTCAAACTTTACACTCCTGTGGGCCAGCCGTATCCCCCCCTCAGACTGGGCACATTTTCGGCCCGCCCCCACCAGTCCCAGCACACAGGCATTCCTCGCGGATCACTGCTTTTGCCCTCTTTATTCCCATTCTGTAGCTGCTCCGACACCTGTTCCGCCACTCTCCCCCAGCTCCTCATTAACAGCGTGTGATATTAATGGGAGGTGAACGTTGGTTCTCCTAAAAGTCCCTCTCAGCTCCGCGTGTCCACATGCAGACCTGATTTGCATGCCTATCCACACTTTTTTTTCCCTCACAGCTTTTCCCAGGCCACTGCCCAGCCAAGCCAGTGAATTAAACCCTCTGTCCCTATCTTTCCCTTTCTTTCCCTCTCTCTCTGTCTGTCCAGCTGACCGTGTGCACCTGGGTGTGATATGTGTGCGTTGAATCGCTCAGTCATACTGGCCGCTTTCTGCTCTGTGTTGGTTTTCTGTCTCTTTTTTCCATTTTGAGCTTCATTATATTCAGTGGAGGGGCATAAATCACTCGTCAGCTTTGTTTAGAGTTGAACGCGGAGCTGGTGCTCTGGCATAATGTACTCACGCACTGATAAAAACAGCCTCTTCTCTTTGTTTTTAAGGCACCTGTTGATTGTCATATTATTTAGCGACTATTACTAAAGAGGAACAGCAGAAGATTGCAAATTTTAAATTAAAGTGATCTTTACACTCCATTGCTCACACACACACACACACACACACACACACACACACACACACACACACACACACACACACACACACACACACACACAACACACACACACACACACACACACACACACACACACACACACACACACACACACAGCACATCGAAGTTCTTTTCTTGCTTCCTGTCTCTGTCTCTTTCAATGAATGTTGGCATTGAAGACTTTCTTAAGGAATGACTATGTCTTTTAAAGGCTGCAGAGCTCTACCACTGTGTCCTTTAGAAATACAGAGAAAGCTCCTCCTCTTGTGTGGTATTGTCTGATGTTCTGTGGATACGGGAATGTGCCACAATATAGAACAATAATCTTTTCTACTAAATTTGCCTCTCAGATGGAGCATCAAGTGTTGAAAAGCCAGAGGAAAAAATGGCTCCTTTTTGTCTGTTGCCTAAAATGTACTAGTTAATTATTTTTTTTTAAAGCAACACTATGTAACATTGTTTACCTTAAAATAATGTTTCCAAAATCTTATCAGTAGTTCATCAAGTCGTAACAGGGTGAAAGGCACTTCTGCCATCAGCCTGACGGGGTCTGTATCGCTTTTACTGGCACTATGGAACTTCGGGGTTTGGGTAGGAACCCGACCACAAAAAGAACTACAAAATTTGACTGCTTTACGTCAAGCGCTACAATAGTCGTTATTTCGTTTTTCTTCATTTCTGATGTCGCAATACATCATACTTTCATGAAATCATGTAACATAGTCTACCTTGTCTGTGGACATCGTTCATTCTAAAGCCGGTGCTGGATAAACAGCGAGCGTGCGTGCGACGGTAGCCCAAATTATTTACGACAGCGGCAATGGACAATTTCGTTTCCAACCAGTAGGTGACCGAAGAGGAAAAGTTACTTGGTGTTACTTTAAGTAATTTTAATTAATATACATGCACATTAGCTGGAATGACCTGAAATAAATAAATATACCTGTAGATTTTTTATTCCTTATTCAAATATGTTATGTAAACAGTTTTGGAAATGTTGGTCTTTCCCCTTTTGAGCAGGAACTTGTCTTGCATGATGGGAAATAGCCTGTGCTAGTGCGTTACCAAGATGCCTGCAGTCCAACTTACCCTAAAAGAGACTTTATGTACTTTTTTGTTTAAATGTATTTTTAATTTTATTTTTATTATTAATAATTATTAATTTTAATAAATTTGTTTTTATTTTAATTACATTTAACTGCTCAGTTCTGAGTCTCTATTCAGATGCTAGCAGAAATATCCAATTGTCATTAACACAAAATAGTTTTTTGGGCAGTAAAGTTGTTACATTTACTGTACGATCACCTTGGTTTTAAAGTTGCACTTTATTCAGTGTAAGCCTACTGCAGTACTTGATTCTGAATGTGATAAACACTTATTCACTTCAAACAGTACATTAAAATTCTAGGTTGGAAGAGGACATCATAAACAAAATTATGTATCACGATTGTGAATAAGCTGTCACAGTGTTTGGATTACTTTTAAATGTGCAAAACTTGCCTTAATGGCAGCATTGTGTCTGTGGAATGTAGTTAAACCGTTTTGAAAATGCTATCTCTTTCTTCATCTTGGCAATTGTAGCAGACTGTGTGTACCCAGATACCCTGTCTTGTCTCTGATAAAGCACCTTATTTGATGGTATTGCTTTGCTTTGCCAGAACAATGTTGGACGAATCTGTTAGTCATTTTTTATTGCCAGACTTTACTGACACTTTTATTATGGCCCATCTTTCATTAGCAGAAGAGGGTGTAAAAAGAGATAGACTGCCCAATAAATATGCATGCTGTTCTATTGCTTAATCAATGTTTTTTGGCACGTTTTTATCATTACCTTGATAGTTTTAAAAGTAGATTTTTTCCCCCGATGATTTAATAGTTAGACATTAGGCTACTTGTTTTGTCTGTACAGTGTTTCAGTGCTTAAAGTCCCCCTGTAGTCAATAATGTTATCCCTTAAAACTCATCTTTGATCACCAAAATTACATATTTATATGTTTTTTCCTTGAAAAATAATTTCTTCATGCCTTAAAATAGCTTGAATGTACTCTACACTCTTGCCTCATTTAGAATACGCAGTTCTTTGAATATGCAAATCACCCTGCCTCCACTCTCTCATGCCAGCTCAGAGATCCACTCGTTGACGATCACACTCTGACGTGATTGGTTACAAGGGTTGTTTGTCATGTCAGAAGCACCAGCAATTTCAAACTGCGATTTTGAGACTGTCTTTGGTTCACTGCTGTTTTAAGGAGAAAATATTCAGCAATGGTGCTGACTTATGAATGTGCACATGGTTTGTCTAAAAGCATATTAAAAACACAACATAGACATATTAACAACATTAAAAGTTTAATTTTCACCACAGGGGGACTTTAAGGCTTTAATGCTAAGCAATGAAATGATGTGCCTTAAGGTCTGTTTGGTGGTTTAAAATACAGATCTTTTTATGCCTCTTGCTAGACAATCAAAACAAATCTTTAAATCACCTTAAGTGACTGTAATCGACCGAGAGTAAACATTGAGGGATGTGAACGAACGGCCATTGGAGATGCAAGCTTCAGAACAAAAAGAACATAGACTCCAGACTTTAAACAAGCCATCTGTTTGCACATTACACAGGTCTTAAGCAAACGTTTATGTGTGTTTTAAAATTGAAGACTCTACGTCTGTCCTGTGTGAACTCTTTCATTTGATAATTTCAGGTGACAGAGAGGCTTGACAAACAGGCTTGTGCCTGTTTCTGCTCAGGGGAAACTTCTTACCCTTGCCCTTCCTGGCGATCAATTACCCCAGTATTTTGAGCCCCTGTTTTGTTTGCACACTCTCTGTCAGCTTGCAATATTATACCACATTCAAGGTTGCCTCGGCTCACGACTGCCCTCTGAATGAGCCGTTGAACCATACTCCTCCAGGAGTAGAGGGAGTGAGCTCCGTCCTGAAGAGTGTTCATTTTGTCAGCTATTTTTTAATTTAGGCTTAGTCTTAGTCCTGTGTCAACCTAGTAAACCTTTTCCTGTTTTTGTTTAGTCAAGTAAAGTTTATGTCAACTACATATCTGGGCATTTTAGTCTAGTTTTAATCAATAAAAGCTTCATCATGCTGCATAATGGTTAAACTGATAATGACTATATTGTTCAAAATTATAATCACAATCATGTTTGTCATTTGAAAAAAAATATTTAGAATGATTGCACTTTCACCATAAGCACAAATCAAGATAATGCCATGGTTTATTTTACATAATCTAGTGTACTTATTTACTATAGGCTATTTATCATATAAAGTAACACTCTTTTTGTCAACATTATGAAAACAGGTAAAACAAGAAACTTCAAAAACAAGAAAGAAATCAAAATTTAAATCAGTGAATTTCCTAATATTAATTCCAAATTACATGAATGTCTTTCTATTAAAACAACAGCAAAAAAAGACTTCACACAGAGGTATTGCTGCAGATGGTGTTTATTTATCAACCACAATCACAAGCAATATAGTCGAGATCCATGTTTTTTCATCTCCATGTTACAGTTAATCACTGAGAAGGGTTGATCGCAGATTTAGTCACAGCAGACAGAGCAAGCGGCTCATGAAAGAACTTGGACTGACTGAATGACACTTTAATTTAAACAGAATATTAAAACCCAGCTTCTTTGTTTGTTGGTGTTCAGTGTTTTGAGCTCGTCGCTTCTTCCGCAGTGTTGAGAGAGCGCGTGCGGACTAGGGTTGTCAGATTGTGAAGATTAAGTAAAACACCAGGCAGAAAATGTATCCTTTTAAAAGAAAAGCAAACACAAAAGTTTGTAGTAGAGGCTTGTGCAGCAATCTGTAATATTTTGTCTTTTTTTCTCAGACAAAAATAGAGGGTTTGGTAACGTTTTTATTTATTAATTACATTTTAGTTTCGTCCTTTTTCTGCATCGAAATTGCATAGTCACAGTTATCGTTTAATGACCTTATTGTCGTCTCGTCATCCTTTTGTCTTAGTTATGGGAAAAAGCTTGTCGACAAATATTTTTCGTCATAGATTTCATTAACGAAATTAACACTAGTCCTGAAAGCCTCTGTCAACTCAGTCGCTTAGAAGCACAGAGATCTAAGTGCACTTGACTGACCCCTTAATCACAGGAGCTCCAGCCCACACAGGCGTCCAGCGCGGATCCTGAATTATGAAGGTGTCTGTGCAAGATCTGTTTGAGGGCTTAACTCTCGATTCATAACATTAGATAAGCAATAAGGCCCATCAGTTGTACGACTGATTAGCTTAGATTCACTGATGTATGATGGTCTTTTAACTGTCTGGGATTTTGAAGATCAAGCGGCTTTCTTTTCATCTGACAACATTTTTTTGTGTTCCCGATTCATTATGTTGCAGTTTCAAAGTAATTAAAGAAATACAAGCACGGTTTGTGTTGGCGCTTATGTGATATTGCAACATTTTTGTGCAGTTCAGATTTCAGATGGGTGTCGTGCACCTCAGCTGTTAGTAATTCCGTCTGAGGGAGTTTACAGACCGAGACTCATCAGTTAAGGTCTTCCAAGGAAAGTTCCCGATAAATTTGCTGCCCTGCATATTGTGCTTCCCTCTCCACAGCTGCACCGAGATCCATCCCAGAAATCTTGCACACTCATGGGCCTCTTTCCTCACTTCTGTTCCGCAAGCATTGAATTAGTGCTAGACATATAAGAGCCCTCGATGGGTTTAAACTCTCTGTCATTTGGCTCAAGTATCTGAGTAAAACTAAAGCTAGTTTCTGTCCAGAGTGACGTAACAGGTCCCTCTAATGTCCCGGAGCACATTTTTCAGAATTGTGTTTGTGCTTGGCTACTGGCGTCTGGGTGGTGCAACAGGCTAGCGGATACATAATGGTCCGGTGCACGCGGTCTGCAGTGAGGCCGCCCCAGAGGCTCTTGTTTATAGTTCCCAGAGGACCACAGGGAGCCATAACTCATCCCGGGATGACGAGCAAACTCACGGGCCTGGAATCTGCAGCGAGACAGCACTTTTACTTTCCACTCAGTTTTAGTTTTCTCTTTAACGTGCAACCCCTTGGTAGGGGGATCCTGGTTAAGTGGTCACGGGTGTGAAGAGTAACTCTGTTTTTCTCCTCGGGTCAGGAAACATGATGGAGCTGCAACTGATACGGTCCACCCATAAAAAATCCCGAAGAGATAAAAACATCAGTCCGTGGTCTGGATAACAGCTTAAAGGCGCTGCTTCTGTCAGCCCTCAAGAATAATCGTTCCAGGCTATCGTTCTTATCTATGACACAGTTTCTGTTCTCTTACAGATTTTTCACCGCGTTTGTAGCCACCTCATCACACTTTTAATGCTCATTTGTTGAATAAGTGGTCATTTTCATAATGTCCAGTTATGGTTTAATAGAGACTACTACGGATAGTAAGGAGAAGCTTTGCATTGATTATGCATTGAAACCCTGGCCAACATGCTGACAAATATCAATGAAGTGGTTTTTTGGCAGACAGCACTCCATCGACTGGGAGGAGATCATCTTGTCGCGTCTGACCCCTTAAAACACGTTTTCAGTGCCATTGTGTGCCTCCGTTCTCAAAATTATCGACAAGAAAATCTACCCTTGTGTCTTTAATGGATCTCGCTCTCAGTCGAAAGAAACCATTACCTATTATCAAGCCTCAGAATTGATATTAATGAGGTAAAGTTCATAATCGCAGCTGCAGGTAATAAAGAGAGGTTTTTGTAATGAGGCCACAGCATTATGAACATATTGGGTGTCAGCAGTACACTCCGTACTGTAGCAGATTGAATAATTTGCACTTGGGAGATGGTTATGGATTACCCAGGGGGGTAATTTGAGGGTGTGATCCAGCACAGCAGGTCACTACTTTTAATTTTTCTTTATCGAGTGTAAAAGCTGTTGCTCTAAATGGCTTCTCATCACGCCTTTGCTGAGTCGCAGTGCTGCTTATCATACTGTAATTATCCTAGGTGCTAATGGTAACTGCGATATCTCTGTAAACTGAGCATATGCTCGTAGGATGTTTTTTTTTTACATATTTTTAGACTCAAGCCTTATTGTTTAATATTTTGGCTTTGTTTCCTTTTATTACAAGGTTATTGATAATGATGACCCTTTTTAAGTGAAAACAGACGCCACTGACTCCAGTCAGATACTAAATGTACTGGATGGATAAGCAGTGTAGGACTTCCTAAGCTCTACTTTGTAGTAGGCGACATTGTCATTTTTTTATTATTATTATTTTTTGGCATGCCAACATTATTTAAATTATTTTTAACAACTGAATGCCATTTTACTTTTGAATAACCTCAAATTTTAGGCTACTTTTAGAGATTCTGTTTGATTGTTAAGTATAATTTGCGGCCTTGAACAGGTTTGGCAGTGTTTTGCATAACAGTGTAATTTTTACTCAGTGTAAATTTTTAAAAGGATAGTTTCAGTCAACAACTATTTATTTTCTGTTTTTATGCAAAACATATGTGTATTCCACAATTCAAATATAAAACGTGATTCACATTAGTTCCATTTTATGTGTTCTTTTTGAACTATTATATTTCAAAACTCTTTGGATCATCATGTGTTCATGTTGAAAAACATTGTTGTCAATTCACTGGATTTAATGTGAACAAGAGAGAAAGGTAATGAAGTGTCCCCTCCGCACACATGGTTGCTCACACACATGGCTGCTAAAAAGAAAGCCTGCAAGATATTGACTTATTTCAGAAATCGAGTAAGCTACTCCTTTCATATTAGACCAAATAACATCCGGAAGAGAGTGGTCAAGCATGCTCAGTTTACAACCCGTTTGATTATGTGATGTGACATACACAGATGCTCAGATACGTGAGTCTACTACATATTAAGAAATTAGGGTAACACTTTATTTGAAGGGGTGTGCATAAGACTGACATGACACTGTCATAAACATGACATAACACCTGTCATGAACATGAAGGAGTCTTTATGAATGTTTATGACTGTTGTCATTAAGTGTCATTCGGTAAATTATGACACTTTTAATGCAAAGTTGACATTGTTTAAAATGTCTTTGTTATGACAACTTGACATTACCCAAGACAAAAATGTCTTGATTATGACAACTTGACATTAACAAAGACAGAAATGTCTTTGTTATGATAACTTGACATAACCAAGAAATCATAACCTGTCAACCTGTCACAACTTTGGCCGTCATGACACCATTATAACTGCGTCATGAATATTACCTGTCCTCAAGTAAAGTGGAACACATTGTACTAGTTATAAAGATGTCATTAAGGGTTATTACACAGCGAAATGCTTTAAGTTTAATAATTAGACCTGTTATGACATATTTGTGACAGGTTGACAGGTTATGATTTCTTGGTTAATGTCAAGTTGTCATAATCAAGACATTTTTTGTCTTTGTTAATGTCAAGTTGTCATAATCAAGACATTTTTTGTCTTTGTTAATGTCAAGTTGTCATAATCAAGACATTTTTGTCTTTGTTAATGTCAAGTTGTCATAACAAAGACATTTTAAACAATGTCAACTTTGCATTAAAATTGTCATAATTTACCGAATGACACTTAATGACAACAGTCATAAACATTCATAAAGACTCCTTCATGTTCATGACAGGTGTTATGTCATGTTTATGACAGTGTCATGTCAGTCTTATGCACACCCCTTCAAATAAAGTGTTACCGAAATTAGTTATTTATTTGGCATTCATTAAACATATGCAGCCTCATATGTCTCGCCTTATCAGGACAGAGCTAAAACCATGTTCTTTCAGCCTTCAAAATGAGCACTAATTGCCCTAAACATTAAATCTTTTTAAGATTTGTAGTGAAGTGTGGATCCGAGCATTTAAATGTTTATTACTATTTTAGAAATGTTCAATGCTAAATTTCATTTGATTTTTCTTTATAGCCTATTTATTATTATTGTTTTATATACAAATCTGCTTACACTTTATTTAAGGGTTACTTGTTACAGTTTAATTATACATTTAAATATTGTAATATTAACATGTACTTACAGTGTTAAGGCCATTGCACACTGAGTCCGAAATTCGCATCCGAAATTTTCGCACGTTAAAAAATACGACCTCACGTTATGTCAATCACGCTTGCACACTGCCTCCGAAACTTTTGTCCGTCATAAAAAAAATCGGATCGGATGCGAAAAACGCAGAAAATCGAACCCGATCCGATTTTTTTTATGACGGACAAAAGTTTCGGAGGCAGTGTGGCAAGCAGTTTGGTGGCAAGCAGTTTGAATGGTGTTTAAATGGTGTTTTGACAATTCAGAGACACCGAATCACGATTACGAAAAAACGCATATGAATATTTCGGACTCAGTGTGCAATGGTCTTTAGGATTAGCGTTTTCTTTAGGGTTAGGTGCATGTAATTATGCATAATTTATAGTTATTTACTATAGTAACTGCATGTAACATGTTACAAGGACACTACAAAATAAAGTGTTACCAAAAATCTTTATGTGAAAGGTCATGGCATATTGAACAGTGTTTAGTTATGAAGTGCTAGCAAGCATGCATTAGATTTGCTATCCCTCCACCATCTGTATGCAGCCTCAGGCTGCTGTAACATCATGACCATTCAAACAGTAAATTCAAACCATTCAGGTTTAAATGGTGCTGTTTTTCCTCTTCTGTCGGAGTGGATTCTCTTCTGAGGTGTTAGACGGCCACAGGGCCTATTCTGCATGACATGAAGTGTTCACTTTCATTAGTGTTATAATGACACATCTAAAATTGCAGTGCAGGTGAGTGCAGCTTCAATATTTGACCTTTTATCCTCTTTATAATACAAGCCTGCCTCTTTCCGCCTCTATGTGATTTATAGATCCCAGACTAATCGTTCTAGATTTTTATAGTATGTTTTCTGTGATATCTAAGTAATTGAAAATTTGATAGTCTTATATAGCAATAAATTAGCATGGTCACAAATGTCTTACAATTATGAGGTCTAATATGTCACTGCCGCCTCAATAATTGTTCAACTGGTAGAACATGGTGCTAGCAACACCTAGGTCAGGGGTTCGATTCCCTGGTAAAATGAGAACTGTATACCGCTGAGAGTCACTTTGGATAAAAGCATCTGCCAAATCTATGAATGTAAATATGCAGCACCGTAACCCTTCTCCAAAGCCAGCAGAAGGAGATCAAACCTCCTGTTTGAGGTTAACCTCGTGAGTCTAGGAAAGTCTAGGGTCCCTTATGGCCAGATTTAAATATTCAAAAGGATATCAGAGAGAGGAAACCTGTAGCCACACGTCTCCTTCACTATTATGAATATGTATCTGTCTGCAGTTGGTTCTGGAACACAACAGGGTGTTGTAGAGCAGCGTCTGTTTCTGACAGTTCACGAGTGGCCCATCTGTGGCTTCCTCTTCCAAGAAAGCTTTCTTGGCTTGTGTGGAGGACTCGCATAGGTTTCTGGGAGTCCCATATCAATGAGAAGATCCCAGCACTGAATTACACTGAATTAGGGCTGGTCCGAATACCATTTTTTGAGCTTCGAAGCTTCGGTGGGAATAAACATCGAATATTCGAAGCTTCGGAATCTCTATGTCTCAGACATCCCAAGTCTCCCGCATATTGATAGCGGCTCCCTGATGCCCGCAAATTAGTTCAAATCTCCTGGAATTTAGCTGCTCGCGAGCTCCAAACCGTGTAACGCACGCACGACAAAGAGAGGGAGAGACCTTGCCTGTCGTGTGTGCAAATGTGCGTGTGTGTGCAAGTGTGCGTGTCTCTTGCAGCGCATGTAAAATGCGCATGATCATCATCAGCGCATGATTATTATTTCGAGAACCGTTCATCCAAACGACTTCACAAGGAATTGCAGTGTATTTGGTGCAATATAGATAGACAGGCGAGACGCGACACGTTCAGAATTAATACATTTTTAATAAACTACACAGACAGCGCGAGCGGGAAGCAGCGCCTCACGCGAGCAGAGCTTGTATGCTCCGAGAACGGACACTGCTTTGCACTAGTGATATAAAACACGCACAGGTCTGTAACTTATGCAATATTTCTAATAAGGTAGGCTAGTCTAATAGTCTCACTAACAAATTACTGACAACGTAGGGTAGATGTTTAAAGAAGCTGCGCGCCTCGCGCGAGCAGAGAACGGACACCGATATGCTGTCTAATATCTTATATGCTCCGAGAACGGACACTGTAGTTATATAAAACACACTAATACATACATTTATATATTTTAATACTACATACATTTTAATATATTTTGTTTCTATTATTCTATTTTCCACAATGTCAAAGCAATGCAGCTTAACCCAAAATACAAGCTCAGGCATTCACATCTGTCCATACAAACTCTGCTGTTCTGCGCTCTAGCCAGAGAATACTCCCGTTGCAGGAACACTTTTAGTAGTCCAAGAAGAAGCAAATATCTATTTATTAAGTAGCTATAACAAATTTATATGTAAAGTATTGTATTTCACCAGATTCTATAGTGTAAAACATATACAAGCGCGAATGAGAACCGTTTCGAGGGGGATGCCAGGTTTGCAAAAAAAAAAAAAAAAAAAAAAAAAACGAATATCCGAATGTCACATTTTCAAATCGAATACCAACCCACCGAACGAATATTCGAATATTCGAATATTCTGGTCCAGCCCTACACTGAATGTTAGCAAATTTTACTGATTGTTTTAAAGGATCTTTTAGCTCATAAAACACACAATAAACCATTGTTTTGGCAGGTTAATGACCAAGTTAAATTGACTTAAATTGACTTCGGGTTTATTTGGTAATGGTTGTTTGGACAACTATAAAAGGGGTCATGTTTGGTTTTTTATTGCAGAACACTCTGAGGAAAGAAGCTCTTGCTTCTTTCATAATCGTTGTGCTCCCTGTTGGGGTTATTCAAAGAGCATGCAACTTGCAACACAAGATAAACCTAAAGAGATCGAGATGCAACTGAAATACATTATTTTGCTCATGGATGGGTCAACCCGAAGAAGCGTCCCATGTGTGATGTTTCAAATCCATAGTACAATATCTTTATTCTGCTGTCAAAATGTACAGTATATTAAGTTGGAATACAATGCATCTCCAGTCATTAGTCACCGAGACTAGAACATACATCCCATGTTCAGAGGGCCCATGCTGTACAAGAAGCCCAGGAGAGGCATAACCTTACCACGCTGTGTCAGAAGAAAGGAATCAGCATGTATAGCAAACCTCCAAATCGCACAGCCGTGACTAATTGGATTCCTCTGTGTTCATGATGCATGCACAATGTACACATTTTTAATCGTCATTGCTTTGGTCTATGGCTTGCAGGCAAGGAGTAGGATGCTGGCAATTATAATTTTCATCAACTTGATGCGTGGTGATGTTTCTAAACCTGTCAGCTTTCTTTTTCATGGTTCTTTATGAAAAAAAGTTCCCTTGCAGGTATTCTTGCTCTGATGCAACACTGTCAGAAGGTATTGATCTTCTACACCCTTGCAAATAAGGATTTTGTCTAGTCCTAGAATTTCAGCTTTCTGTTAGAAATGGGGCTGTTGTTGTTGTTGATAATGATTTTAACATTTGATTAGTAACATCACAAACGTAATACATTTCTTTGGTACTTTCACATGGCATTGCTTGATGTTAAATTGTCCAGCTTTTATTTTGGCAAAAAAAAGGAGAAAGAAACGTTTCTGTAGGCAAAAGTTTTAATAAACTTTTCTGTCTACAAAAATGAATGATATTATGCAAATGTAAAAGTAAAGTAAACCTTGCACATTTAGATTTTTTTTCACCGTTAATGTCAAAAACGTTGCCTTTTGCGGTTTAATAATTGCAATTTTAATTTTATTTCTATTCAGTGTGCTGCCCCTTTTCTAAATCTAAATCTTCCTGCTCACATTATTATATTTATGTAGCCATACTGTAGAATGATTCATTTATGACACTTGATTTACATTGCAGCAGCTGTAATGGTTTTTAAACACGGAGTTCTTTGAAAACCAAAACACATTAGCCCTTAGCATCTCACAAGTTGGCGGCACACCATCTAGCCTCCTTAACAGCAAAAACATATTTCGAAGCATGGAAAGACCACGGTGCTTAAATGTTTGGCAGGAAGAATAGGATTTTATAATCCAATATGATGTAAGGTCCATCGTCTGTGTTCTGATCTGCTTTGGAATAGCGATCGGTTGGAAAGGCAGTTTGTCTGTCAGCTCTCTCCATCGTGTTGTCAGACACAGCCAATCATCTGAAGCCGGATCCCAACACAAGCGAGAAGGGTTTGAAAAAGGAAAAGAGTGAGTGCAGCTTGCAATTAACATTTCGTGGTCCCTTTGTGAGGCACATTCAAAGTAAATAATTAAGCTTTTCACTGAAGAAACACCAACCCGTTTAAACAAACTGCTAAAGAGGCGCTGGGGTTGATTTGAGGGACTGGCCTTGAGACAAACACAAATTAGAGAGTAGCCAAGGACATCTCATTTGTTGAGAGAGAGAGAGAGAGAGAGAGAGAGAGAGAGAGAGAGGAGAGAGAGAGAGAGAGAGAGAGAGAGAGAGAGAGAGAGAGAGAGAGAGAGAGAGAGAGAGAGAGGAGAGAGAGAGAGAGAGAGAGAGAGAGGTGATTTAAAAAAAATGTGCAGTTTTCCCTAATTTCTATTTTGCTATAACTCTTTTTCAACCCTTAGCGGTCTTGAATGATGTGCTAGTCGGCTATGTAAGGATGGAGAATTACCATAGGATGTCCCGTGTTGAACCCTGGGAATTCAGAGCTACATCATTGTGTCAAGCAGTCAGGAACGCTCCGCCGACTGTGTGGTAGCATATTTCACAAGAAACCGCCCACTGCCAAAATCAACCACCCGCTTCCTCTTCCTCTGAAACACACTGATACTCTGTGTTGGCTGAGTCCACTTTTATTTCTGCCTTCTCTTCCACATCCTTCCACACTTCCCTACATCATCATCATCATCATCATCTGACCCCTAAATTCAGCATTTAGTAGACCGACCATAATCCCAGAGCATTCATTAATCTCCTCGAGAGAGAGAGAGAGAGAGAGAGAGGAGAGAGAGAGAGAGAGAGAGAGAGAGAGAGAGAGAGAGAGAGAGAGAGAGAGAGAGAGAGAGAGAGAGAGAGAGAGAGAGAGAGAGAGTGAGAGACCTCTCGCGCGGATGTATCTAAAGTATAACAGATTCTGTTTTGGTCCTCACAACCCCCTAAAGTAACGCTGGTGGGGTTTGGGTATCTGCCACCTTCCTGGATTAAACCCTTTCTCTCCAAGCACGTTCTGGGTGCCGTATGCTCTGGCATACGGACTCAATTACCATACAAAGCCATTCTGTAATGCGGCGGTTATGTGCACTCCACCTAATTGACCCTCGTTGTGCTGAAAGATTTCTGGACGACTAGGGACACGTCAGAGCTGCGGCGCGGTGTTCACTCATCATTCCAACCACACGGGCCTCTACCCTTCAAACGTGACATATGAATGTCATTATCACGTACACATGCCACTCGGATAAAATGGTTTCTCCGGACCCTTTGGTAAATTGCAGCAGGATCCTAGTGTTACATCGATCCTGCATTAATTACCTCTTCTGTGGTTTCTTGTCGTATATGTAAAAGTATTTGCCTGAGCTGAATAGCAGCAACAGCAATGTGGTTATCGCTCAGATGCCCTAACTACTCATTTCGATTCTAATGTATTCCCACCCCAACTAGCTTTAATTTTTCAGGTGTGTCTCAGACAGAACAGCGTGAGGTTACATGCATGAAAGGAACAAATGGCTGCATAGTAGAGATGACTTCTCTAATCTGTGCTGGAGCATGTGCCTGGAGCGTACAGTACTGCTGTTTCTAATGAGGAAACATTTTGATATCAAAGGGTTTGCAAATCTTACACAGTATTTCTCTTTTTCAAAACACTGACAAGGAGTGATGTTATTCTTAATCATGATGCAATGGGCGAATCTTAGTCATTAGTTATTATTTTGTGTCCTTACAGGAAAATGAGGTGCACTGAGAAACAGTATGGTATTAGTGTCCAAAGTGCTTTGTATACAGGGTTCCAGTTTATTTATTAGGGCCCGAGCACTAAGGTGCGAGGTCCCTCTTGAAACTGTTAGGATTTTTTTTTTTTTTCTTCTTTTTTTTTTTCTTTTTTCTGCAAAGTAAGCCCCATTTTCGAGGCCGCAACATGCTCGAAAAGTCACCAAATTTTGCACACATGTCAAGACTGGTGAAAAATTTTGTATTTTATGGGTTTCGCGGATGGGCGTGGCAAAATGGCTCGCTAGCGCCACCTAAAAATTAGAAAAAATTAGCCCCTCGTCCATGTTCGACCTACATGCACGAAATTTGGTGGGGACGTGTACCATATCAAGACGCACAAAAAAGCCTCAAAAACCCATACCCTAAACTCGACAGGAAGTCCGCCATTTTGAATTTGGCGGCCATTTTGGGACGATTTACACACTCCGTACTTTGACGAACTCCTTCTAGGGATTTAGTCGGATCGACTTCAAATTTCTGCTGTGCCTTCTAAAGGCATTGACGATGAAAAGTTGTGCTCTCTGCGCGTTTTCGTCAATGGGCGTGTCCGTGGCATCGATGATTCGCCATGAAACAGGAAGTTGGACTAACTTTGCTGTACATGCTCAGATCGGCACCAAATTTTGCACGCTTGACAAGAGTCCCGCCCTGAACACATGTACATGCCGACATTCACCTCCAGTCATAGCACCACCTGCTGGCAACAGGAAGTGACCTTTTACGAAGCAGCCCCCGCCGCACGTTTGACCTACATGTACGAAATTTCTGTGGCACATCAACCATGTCCAGACGCACAAAAAAGCCTCTTGGAGCGATGCCCTAAACCCAACAGGAAGTCGGCCATTTTGAATTTTTCATAAAATTTTGGCTGATTTACACACTCCGTACTTTAACAAACTCCTCCTAGGGATTTAGTCCGATCGACTTGAAATTTCTGCTGTGCCTTCTAAAGGCATTGACGATGAAAAGTTGTGCTATCTGCGAGTTTTCGTCAATCGGTGTGTCCGTGGCATGGCATCAAAGATCAACTCATCGCCATGACACAGGAAGTGGTTGTAACTTCAGTGTACATGCTCACAGCTGCACCAAACTTTACATGTAGGATAAGAGTCCCGCCATGAACTCATGTACATGCCCACATTCACCCACAGTCATAGCGCCACCTGCTGGCAACAGGAAGTGACGTATAACACCTTAATGCAGTGTCTGAAAAGCGTAGCAAATTCACAGCCGCACTGGCAGAGCTCCAGAATATGCAACGCGGCCGCATCACTCCCCGACGCGCTACATGTGCGAGGGCCCGCCCATCGCTGCTTGCAGCTTTAATTTATTTTTTACATTTTTTAATACTATGGCTAGCATATACTTACAATGAGTAGTACTTTCACAGCATTTATTAATTTTGGTTAATATTATTTTAATTAATATTTACTGAAATCAATTTAATTCATTTTAATTTTATTAAATTAAAGGCACACTATGCAGGAATTCCGTTTTTGTCAAACAGCGACCCCTAGAGTCCATGTGGAGTACTTGTATTTAACGTTAATGTCGTAAATACCACTCACGTAGAGCGTCTCTGCCATAGACTGGTCTCTGCACTCACAGCCTGATACCCCTTTGAAGCTGTTATATTAAGGTACAAATCTTGCGTAGTGTGCATTTAAATAAGAGATCTAGCGCTAAAATGTGTTTTTGAACTCAACCTGAGCGCTCGTATCCGTTGCTATCAGTGTCATGGATAATAGTGTCTCTTGTGGCGGCGCGCGCGCAGTCTTCACTCGGACACACTCTTCAATATATCACCGTTGCGGAGACTCTCTATTCATTCTGGTCAAATCAAGAAATAAAATGCACACAAATGCACACATTAAAACTTTTTCCTTGCCTCAGCCATGGCCAGGAGTCGAGCAGGCGGAAAAATAGTAGCAAAAGCCTTAGCTCCATGAGTATATCAGAGCCTGTGGTCACGTGACGGTCGTAAAGCGATACGTTCTCTAGGCATTCTCCAGGTCACATGACCTGGCCAAAGACGGTGCGCCTTCTCCAAACTTACATAGGCGGTATTTCAAGAGGGCAGCCCCGCTCGGAGCATTGATAGTGTCAAGCGCTGTATATTGGCCTGAAGAATCATTTAAAATAACTCGTATGCGTCAACTCTTTAGGTCACAAAATCTGTGGTGTGCCTTTAAATTATTTTATTTTATTTATTTGAACAATGAACAACAGATACACTACCGTTCAAAAATGAATAGTCAGCAACTGCATTTGTTTGATCAGAAATACATTGAAAATGGTAATATTGTGAATATTATTACAATTTAAAATACTGTTTTGATATTATGCCATTTATGTGATGACAATGCTGAATTTTCAGCATCATTACCGATACTAAGTTTCTCTGCAGATACCGAGAGATGATTATTCAGAATGATATGTACAGATACCAAGTGTACAAGGAACCCTCTCATTTGGAACATTACTATATTTTTAGAGGTTGAAATTAACAGCAGAGGTATTCTATTCAACTGCTATTTCTTTTCATATAGGCCTATAATAATCACATTAAAATACAAACTGAAATGTTTGTATACAACTCAGTTGCACTTAAAATAATTTTCATACACACTTGTCTTCATGGCAAATGTATTCAAACATACATATATAATTAACTGTAAATAAGCTCCTATAGTGGAACACGGACCTGGCAACTCTGGCTTGAACTACGCGAGTTTCATAAGGTCAAAAAGCCTGCTTTAGCAGCACTAATTTTTAACTGCTAATGCGTTGCGTTTGTGTTGCCTGCACTTCGACAGCCCTAAATTATGTTCATACACAGTATAAAGAAGCAGTCTGAGAAGTTTTTCCTTGCCCTTTTGAAAGACAGGATATAACCGGCCCTGATTATCGGATCATATGTTTTTATACAGTCAGCTGATGGCCGATAGTGAAAATAATTGCTTATAAAGACCAATACCGATTATTGACTGATAAATCCTGACACTTTTGATCATTTTAATGCATCCTTGCTGAATAAATGTATTGCATTTCTTTAAAAAATGATGTCTATTAATAAACATTAACCAAGATTAATAAAACAATATTTTATTTTAGTATTAGCTGGGGTGACACCGAATAGTCGAAGATTCGATGCTGCGATAGGAGGAGCCTGATTCGACTACCTAGCTCTCAGTCGAATTTTCACTGAGGTGTTATTAAACGAGGATCATGCCATTTTGGCTATATGAGGGCGCGCAATGTCTAATTTCACAAAAAAACTACCGTTTTTTTGTCAATACCTTAATATACAGACTATTATGATAATGCTGTAAATAAAAATGTGCAAAGAAAGAAGCTTTTAATAAATATTTTTTACGTGTTTGAATATATCCACACGCCTTGACAGATTTAAGTTTCACTTTCGATCAGTGACCGACTTGGTCACGGGTCTTGCGCGTGCGTCTTGGTGGTAGGGATTTAAATGTTTAACAATGTCTGGGATAAGAAAATCTAAAGTATGGATGCACACCATCAGAAAGGATATTCTCCAAGGCTGGATTTAGCATCAGGAAAACCATGATCACACTTCTGCCGGCCAAAGTTAACAAGTTGGTTTTCCTCGGGACATTCTAAAACGCTTAACGTGAAAAAAGCTTGTAAAACGCTTGAAGGGCACTTTTACATGCCTATTGTACACAGTAGGCTGCACACCTTATTAAGAAACCATACTAATGTGCAGATAAGCAGATGAACCCAGAATATGAACGCGGCGCGTTCCTCCTAAAGTCACGTAAAGCGTTTTCTTTAACTGTTTTCTATGGGAGGAAAATGCTCAAAGTGTTGTAATTAAATGTGTTGTGTTCATATTCTGGGCCCATCTGCTTTTCTTTAGGCTATGTAGTATGCTTTATTAATAAGGTGTGTACAAAATTTGATCTTTTAATATAAAAGTTTTAACGTTAAACGTTTTTCATGTTAAGAGTTTTAGAATGTATTTTATCCGCACACACAATTCGAAAAGACTCAAACTGACAGAGACTCTCTCTCGGTCAGGTAGGGTACAAGTGATTTCAAAACATTTCAGCCGGTTCTAATTTGATTTTTGGATGCTGTGAACATGTTTAGCTAAAAAGACTGCCACTTCAGTTTAGCATTTATTGTTGTTTCTGCAGTTAAAAAGACAAAGTTGACAATTCTGGCCATACTTTCGTTATTTTAATAATTTTTTTTTTTTTAATTGTATTAATTGATCACTCAGGGTTATCTAATTTAGCTATTTGTGGCTTGTGTTTTGAATATATGTTCCACTGCACTTTAGACATTTTGCACACATTTGTTCTGCATTTTGTGACTTGATTATGACTTATTTCATTGTGTATTTTATTTATTAGAAAGGTATTTTCTGTTCTAATTTAATTCTGTTAATTAATTGTTCATTTTTTTTCAGTGCATTCATGTTGCACTGTAGGATACATATAGCGTGCTCGCACTGCCAATTTAACTGATTTAATTTGATTTGCAAATCCTGTCTGCAGTGTGGGCTTTTTGCAGTTATTTATGTTATTTCTTAGTTTTATTGATCCGAAATGTTTTTATACATTTTCTTCTATATCTTTGTGTGATGTTAAGTACATTGCGGCTTTAAATTGTTAAAGCCCCGCACATCCCCACCCCCACCCCCACCCCCACCCCCACCCCCACCCCCTCACACACATGATTCGACTATTAGTCGACTATAGACAAGACTTGACAAATCTAATTCGACTATGAAAATCCTTAGTCGGGGACACCCCTAGTAGCCTATTAATAAATTGAGCCTTGTTCTGAAGTTTTACCAGTGCTTCTACATGCTGGTTGTGAGTCACTGATGTGAATTTTGGCCTAGGCTATTTGGAAGCCAGTACTCGTCTGAAGAACCACCATGATCTCCAAGGGCAAGGGGAGGTTTGTTGGGCATTAGCTGCCAAAACATTTCAGTCAGTGTCTCCACATACACCTCTGCAAGTTTTAGAATAATGATACCATAGTCTTCTGTCATAACTAGCCCACCCACATAATTGAGTTAGTCAGCCAAGCCGGTTTCTCCGGAAGCATCCTCCGGAGAGTATATAAAATCAGCCGCAGACATACACTGGTATTAGAGATATTAGGGATTCTTTAGGAAATGGAATTATCATCCGAAGACTTTCCATTTATCATTCCAAGTTGACATTTCTTGATGCAGATTTGGAAACAGGCCTAGATTCAAGGTCACTGAATGTATAATATGACTGTGTGAAGTGGCTACAGTCCAGTGCCTGTGCAACAAGTGTGTGTGGCATTCTGTGGTCTACAGCTCAAACCCTAATCACCTCCCCAAATAAACAGACCCTCCTATTAATGATCCGTGTAGCCATTTTACACGGCAGCTTTCCCCAAATAACTTTCTGTGGCCTTTTTAAAAGTAGCAATTTTAACAGGTGCCACTTTCTGGCTCAGGAGCATTGCTGCTGACCAATCAATTTTCCCAACAGTAATCCCTGGTCTGAAAGGATCCTGTTTCCTATCAATTAACGTGGACTGGTGTTCAGAGGCTCCTTTTGTTTACAGCCTCGCAATGAACAGCTGGCCTTTCTAACCTTCGGATGAAATGCCATGGCACCCTAAATCCCAGCGAAAACAAGGGCTGGGTTATCAATGCATATGGCCTTATTTAGATTCAGATTCACAAGCTTTCAATTCTGTTCAAAATTGATTTGTTTGCAATTCATTTGGGTAAATTTTAGATATTGATTTAACAAATATAATCAACACAATCAAGAAACAAAATTTTAAATAAGCTTTAAATTACAATTAATTTGTAAAATTATTATTAAGTTATGAACACTTTTGTTATAAACTACTATATGACTACCAGTATATGTTTTCATCAATATCTATGCACCATCTATATACCTGTCCTTTTGTATTATATTACCAGATGGATTCAGTGAGTTCAGTGGATTCGTCAGAATGATTCAAATGATAGAGTTCAACTTGACACTGACTTTGAAGTCTTTTTGAATGATTGTTTAAAAGGAATGGTTCAAAAGAGTAAGTTGTGCATGAATTATACTATATTAGTTGTAATGTATGTTTCTAGTTCACTTAAAATAACAGATTATAAGAGTCATGAGTCATTATAAGTTATGTCACGTTATAAAAAGGCCCTTAAAACGGCCAGGGCTGAGCACCTCAGCAAATTAATAGAAAACAACCAAAATAATCCAAGGTTTTTATTTAATACCGTGGCTAGACTAACAAATAAACAGAAGTCGTCTGAACAAAATACCTTGTTACAGTTCAGTAGTAATGATTTCATGAACTTTTTCACCGAGAAAATTGAAAGCATCAGAATCGTAAACGTTCAATCTTTGCTCGCGCCTTATAATTCAGCCGCAATTATCACCCCGCAAGAACAATTACAATGCTTTACAACCATAGAACAAAAAGAGTTAAATAAACTTATCACTTCATCTAAAACAACAACATGTTTATTAGATCCTATACCAACTAAACTACTGAAAGAAGTATTACCTATAGTGGAAGAGCCTCTTCTCAATATTATTAATTCGTCTTTATCTTTAGGTCATGTTCCAAGAACATTCAAGCTGGCAGTTATAAAACCTCTTATTAAGAAACCACAATTAGATCCAAATAACCTAGCAAATTACAGACCCATTTCGAATCTTCCATTTATGTCAAAAATATTAGAAAAAGTTGTGTCCGCTCAACTCGGCTCTTTCTTGCAAGAAAACGACATCTATGAAAAGTTTCAGTCTGGATTCAGGCCACATCATAGCACTGAAACTGCGCTTGTTAGAATCATAAATGATCTACTTTTAGCTTCGGACCAAGGCTGTATCTCAGTACTAGTTTTACTTGATCTTAGTGCTGCGTTCGATACTATAGATCACACAATACTCTTAGATCGACTACAAAATTACACTGGTGTTCAAGGACAAGCATTAAGCTGGTTCAGGTCATACTTATCTGACCGCTACCATTTCGTCTACTTAAATGGAGAAAAATCGATCATGACTTCGGCAAACCATGGAGTGCCGCAGGGATCTGTGTTAGGCCCTTTATTATTCTCAATATATATGCTGCCACTTGGTAATATTCTAAGGAAACATGGAATTAGTTTCCATTGCTATGCTGATGACACTCAAATATATATTTCATCACGGCCAGATGAATACGCTAAATTATCCAAATTGACAGATTGTGTTAAAGATATAAAAGATTGGATGACGCGTAACTTTCTTTTATTAAATCCAGATAAGACAGAGGTAATACTTATCGGTTCTAAAAACCATCTACAAAACCTCTCACAACACAACTTTAACATAGTAGGATGCCCTGTTACTTTATCCGCTACAGTAAAAGACCTGGGTGTTATATTAGACTGCAACCTGTCTTTTGAAAAGCATATTTCATATGTTACAAAAACTGCCTTTTTCCACCTTAGAAACATTGCTAAGCTACGTAATATGCTATCACTCTCTGATGCAGAAAAGTTAGTTCATGCATTCATGACCTCGAGACTAGATTACTGTAATGCTTTATTAGCTGGTTGTCCTGCATCCTCAATAAACAAGCTACAGTTAGTCCAAAATGCAGCCGCTAGAGTTCTTACTAGATCAAGAAAATATGATCATATAACACCAGTTTTATCATCACTTCATTGGTTACCTATAAAGTTCCGTATTAATTACAAGGTATTGCTTTTGACCTATAAAGCTCTAAATGGTTTAGCTCCAGTCTATTTAACGGATCTTCTATCGCCTTACAATCCATCGCGCTCTTTAAGATCACTAAATTCGAGGCTTCTGGTCATTCCTAGGATATCCAGATCCACCAAAGGAGGGAGAGCATTTTCACATCTAGCTCCGAAGCTCTGGAATAGCCTTCCTGATATTGTTCGTTGCTCAGACTCGCTCTCCCAGTTTAAAACTAGACTAAAGACGCATCTATTTAGCCAGGCATTTATATAAATTTTTATCTTACAGTTACTGTAAATTTGGCCTCTAGTTCATAAACGCCAGAGGAGAACTGGCCCCGACTGAGCCTGGGTTCTCCCAAGGTTTTTTTTTCTCCATTGGGTGATCTGATGGAGTTTTAGGACACCATTGGGTCACTTGATGGAGTTTTTCGGTTCCTTGCCACTGTTGCCTTTGGCTTGCTCAGTTGGGGATATTCAAATTAATTAAACAATCATACCATTGATACCAAACTTGGATGTCCTTTTTGGATGTCCAGTAATAAACAAACATTGTTGAGTTATTTTGATTGATACTGTAAAGCAGCTTTGATACAATCTGTATTGTGAAAAGCGCTATATAAATATATTTGACTTGACTTGACTTGACTTGACATTTAATTATGAATAGGATTGCACTGTTTTTGTGTAGGCCTAAATCATTGTTTTTATCTCATTACACTCAATTCGGACCACAAACTCAGGTAAAATGTGAGTAATGCAAGTGTAAAGCATAAGCAAGATGTCTTAAACTCCATTATACTTTGAGTAGGTATTTTACTAAGTGGTCAGAAAGCTCCTCCTACCACCACATATTCGCATTGGGAAAATTCATAAAAATCATTCCTGTTGAAAAGCTTAAACTCATGCGTCCTCCTGGGTCTTAAAATGGTGTCTGTGCTGAACCTTCCAATGACTCAGCTTATTCATAGGCCCTGGTTGGAATGTGTTGTCACCTCCAGACGTGGTGTGAGCATAAACACATTCAATCCTCATGGTGCCACATCCACTACACTCTTCAAAAAGTCCATAAGAGAGTCCTGTGAAGCCGAGAGACCCCTCTGGTTTATCTCGTCACAGAGGATGAAGAGCTGGAAGCAAGTCGTAGCAGTGAGGTACGGCCATAACTGCTGGGAGTCGTAAATCTCTAGCTTGGCTCTGAGTACGCATGAGGCCTCTGGTTGGGGGGTTATCCATTGTACGGTACAGTACGGACAGGCAGTGCATCACTCTTCTAGACTGCGAAAAGCAGTAGCTTATAAAGCACAGGAGCTTATGAAAGGGAAAGAATGTTTACCTCACCGCTAGTCAATGCACTCATGGTGCTTTATAAACGACCACATGCCCACAAGTACTCGGCATGAGGTTAGAAAATTCACTTTGCCACTTTTTCAATTCTATTGTTTATTATGGCCTATAATTGCATTTTGATTTCACCTCTGTGTACCAACTGAAAGCAGATCTTCATTTTAGACTGCTATGAATGGACATCCAGAGTAAGTTTCATGAGTCTCTGAGTATAAATTTTAGGCTTAGTGATAATCATGCAATTTAGCTTAAATTTGTGTGCCTTAGAGATGGAATATGTCCTTTTTCAAATAAATTGCACCCACATGTAGTTTTTTTTTCATTGAATGCCTTTGGTTTTTCCTGGAATATAATTCAGAGGGAATCTGAGGTATAGAGACATGCCCGAAAGGCTGCGTTCCTCTGCACAGCCCCAAACAGTACATTTACTGTTTTCCTTCAAAATCGCTGTCGTTTTCAAGGCCCGTCTTAATTGCAACCAGCGTTCAAAAGCGCATTTAAAATGATCAAATAGCCTAATGCAAGATTAATGAAAATTCTGTAAATGAGTAAGTATTTCCAATAGCTAAGACTGGTAATTAGTTGGCCTCAAGCTGAGGCTCTGAAAGCTGTTTTGTACTCTGATGCTTGTAAAAGGAAGTCAAAACAGCTGCATTCGACTGTGATAAAACACAAACTTCCTCTATTTCCCTCCAAAAGTCTAACAACTTAGTCTTACTCTAATTACTAGAGGAAATTAATTAAGCCATCAATGCGATAACATGGAATATTCACATGGGATGACTGACGGCCAATCTGAACTGAGAACTATCATCCCCGTGCCTCTGAGGACCCCAGACGGCAAAATGTGTTCTCTTTGACCCCAATTACTTGAGATGTTCCTTAACACCAACTAATCAGTAGAAGTAGAGTAACTGGCCTCCAGTTACTAGATTTTTTTTCTCCAACCTAGCAGTCTCAGCACAGAACGAGTGGGTGAAAGGCTGGCTAATCTTGTTACTTGAAGGTCTGAGCTGATGTTGAACAGCTGGAGTAATTGAAGTAATTGTTATTAGATTGATTTCTACTCAACCAACAGTCATCTTTCATCTGATTATAATTCTTCCCCTTTCAGTGGCACTCAAATCTGCAGTTTCTTTACTATGAAGGCATGCATAAAATGCTTGTCCCTGTAAAAACTGTAGAATATCAATGTTTTATCTAGGGAAGAAGAATGTACGCATTAATTGTTGATGCAAATGTACACAGAGGGGTTATTTATGGAGCTTTTTGAGTGATAACTGATTTAAAAGCCATGCTGAATATTAATGAGGTAGTGCTAAACCTGTTTAGTGATTTTTATTTTTACTGTCACCATTATTAGATTTATATTTTCAAATGTGTGGATTTAGCATCAACGGCAAGCACAGTTTACATATTTTAATCCCCCAAAATATTAGGAAGCAGCGGAATTATATTTTAGTCACAATATTTGAAAAACTCAACTTCAGTATATTTTAAATTAGCTTTCATATTAGCACGCAGTATGAGCAAACCAAATTAAAATCGACTTGCCTTGTTTGGCATGAAAATAGTCTTTTCAAGTGGTTTCAAATCCTGTACAAATGGTGACCCAAACTGTACTGTGAAGGACTGTCTTAATTCCTCGATTAAATTCATCAGATTTGAGATGAGATTCATCAGATTCATCAGATTTGAATGTAAATCATTTATAAACGTACGCCAACCCAGAAGAATACATCAATAACTTTCTAAATATGCGAACTGTTCATCACAATTTCAAAATTAAGTTTTAACCCTCTATTACTCTATTACCAAAATAATCGTTAGTGACATCCCTAGTACTATGATAAAAGAAGTCAATCTGAACACAAATTTAGCTTTGGCTGGAACTATGCAATATGCATGTTTTGGATATTTATGCACATTTGCCTGCAAAGGCAATGTAAGTTCTGTAAAAGATTAGCCTTTCTCTGTATCAATACGCTGCCATGTCGTTATTTAAAATGTCTCTGGTGGTTATCTTATCGTTGTCCAACTGCTTACCTACATCCTGTACCCATGTATCCTCTGCAATGGTGGAGCCTGATAGTGTGCTGTTGTCTGTAAAATATCTTGGCTGAATCACACAGCAGGGAAGCAGAACCCTCTATTTCCAGCCCCATCTTGATTTTAGAGCATTTTTCATCTTTACTACTGGAGGCAGCTGTAATATCGAAACAGATTTAAGGCTGATTCGTGTCAAACGTGTTGATAGTATTTTATGGAGCAGTTGGTTAAGTGGTATCACAAGCCTCTATAAATGTCTGAATAAAAAATGATGTTAATGCATGGAAATATATGAAATATTCATAGGTTTTTATTCTTCCCCAGCATTTCCTTAAGCAAAGACTGGGGATAAAAAGCGATTAAGCTCTATATTTCGTGTTAACGTCAGAATCTGTTTTTTCTGGGTTTATTTGTGATTTAGAAACCTCTTGGAATTAATCGAGACAACATTAGCAGTTTCCCTCACTCTGTTTATTGAAGATAAATGATAGATTGCTAGATGCTGTGGGTGATATCTGTATATGAACTCACAGACATTGAACATTGTACAAAGCATGACCTGGATGTGTAACCTTTTTATGTTTCCTCCTACTTCCACAGAAATGTTGATGGATTCCACCACAGCGACCGCAGAGCTTGGCTGGACAGTATATCCGGTGTCGGGGACAAGTGACAATAGTGTAAGTTGTCTATACAATTAACAGATTTATTTTTCTAATTCAGTTATTGCACACAGTTTACTGAGGTTACATGAAATGTTCAATTAATCCTACTACTCTGATGTGAATCCTTACCATATAGTGCCACAAAGACTAGGTTTCATCCATGTAGGCTCATGCCTGCTCAGCGCCCACTTGTCAGGGAGTAATTAATCGTCTCCTCCCCCACACCAAGATCTATGTTCTTCTGAACAGATCGGGGGAAGAAACATATATTCCTGAGTAATTTGCTGATGTATTTCTAAAAAACCACTCCCTATTTTATTCAATTATTTATGCTTCTGTGTCTGTTTGGGGGGATGGTTTAAATTATACCATTCCATGCGTCTGGAAGCAGTAAAATAAAAATGGAAGACTGAGAGAGACGGAGAGACTAAAAAATGGAGGAAGAAAAGAGGATAGAAGGCTGACAATGTGGCTGAGCAACTTCAAAGTTCTTTAGAAATCATTTTGCTCACCATCTTCTCTTCGAACCTGAGGGCATGCAGCTTTTCCCCCCTGTACTGATTAGAGCAATCAATATAAAAGAACAAAGAGGTCTGGTGTCTTTGGGTCTGAGGCTCTGGATTCAATCTGCAGCAAGATTCACCTCTCCTTTTCCTCTGTAACAAAAGAAATGGAATTACACATGCTTTGCGTCATCACATCTTTTTCATTTTTACGACTCTGAAGAATTAACAAAACATTTCAATACCACAGCTAATGGCTACACAGACAGAGTGATATAAAGTGTGAAATTAAATACAGCATAGTTCAGATGCAAAACTTATTTGACACATTCAGAAATTATAGAATAGATATCCGAAATGGCCCCAGCGTCTCAGAGGAAATTGATTCTTCAGCAAGGAATGCTAGTGATTGTTCCAACTTTCCCTCAGATTATTTTTTTGGTTATTCTGCTGTCTGACACCACTTTTTTTCAAAGAGCATACATTTCTTAAAAGAAACAAGATATAGAGAATAGTCTCTAGCAAGACATAGCACACTTTGACTAAAGTCAGGGCATGGCGGGTCCCCGCAGCAGTACTAAACAGGTGGGATTCTGTAAACCTTATAGAGAGAAAGGCTTTAAGTTATTGTCTTACACCCCTGCAGAGCCTTGTGGGCTTAACTAAAGTATCAGTGTCAGTCAAAATATAGAGCACTCCATCAACAGTTGGCCTACATGCCACTGAATAGCTTTGCAAAACAAACCCCCGTTGCCGAACTGTCAAGGAGAAAAAATCCAGATGTGGTTTGTTCATTCATTCACTCACTCATTCATTCTTTCATTCATTCATTCACATTTGTGTCCTGAATTTATTCTAAACCCCTTGATGGTTTGTGCAGGTGGAATATACTTTATTGAACAGTGTAATTATAGAAGTTAACACCTACATTAAAGAAAGATTTATGGTAACCCTTTATCCCAGCCAGGTGTGAGGAGCACATACTTCATGTGCTTTCTGTTATTATTTTTGACTATAGTTATTACTCCACATGTCTGTATAGTTGCGTGTTTGGACCTGCACACCAGCTTTTAAAAATCGTATGTTATAATTTCAGATGTCTTTTAATAATTTAAAGACTTATTGAAATCAAAGGTGAAATTTGCTGGCTTTAAATTTGGTCTGTTAGATTTTTGGCCATCTATATAACTGTAAAGTGGCATGCATCCCCTGATTTGAGCAGCTACACAGAATCAGACACAGATACACTGTGTTCACTCTAAAAACAAAAATAGTAGTAGAGAAAATGTCAAGTTGGAGAGCATTTTCAGTAAGCAGCACTATGTGAACCTCTTGATTCATTCTTTTAACCTCACAATTTAAATCAACAAAAAGCTTACTTTTTTCCAGCTTTTTTAAAGGGCACTTTATAAATGGTTGTTTTATTGTGTAAAAATACCATTTTGTCTTATACCTCTCTGGGAGCATTTTATGTAATGTAAACATTTTATTTAAGGATGGCTAATTTTTAATTTATAACAGCAATGGTGTGTGCAGTCTGTACACATCCTCATGAGGCTGTAAATTAAGTCATTACCGACTTAGTTAGAGAACAGCGTTGCAGGAAACATTACAAATGTGTGGAAATGCCAACATGTTCAAACCCAGTTTTGGTCATGCATCTAGACTCATTGCTTACTGATGCAGAGCATGAAAATAAGCTTGTACATTTGTGTAACTAATCAGTGTGATAGTGTGGCCCTCACTTGACTGCCTCAAGGTCCAGATCTAACACTGTCATTAATCATCTGTGACTTTATTTGCATGCTCATGAACTGCTTCTGTCTGTTTTGCGAGGAATAATGAACAATGGGTGCTATAAAAGGGAACATGCTCACAAATGTCCACTGTTAAAGGGATATTTCACCTGAAAATGGAAATTGTCATCATTTACCTACCCTCATATCATTCCAACCCTGTATGATTTTGTCTTTTGTGAAAAAAAAAAAAAAACATTTCTTCTTCTCCATACAATGAAAGTCAATGGGGGTCCAAAACAACAAATGTATCAACATATATAATTTTATATTCCACAGAAGAAAGTCATACAGTTCTGGAACAACCCTTTAGCTTCTCTTAAAAATGTGGTTTCCTTGTTAAAACCATGTAGTTTCAGTATTTCTGATGAGCATGACATGAGCTAGATTAAGTCATCAAGAAACGGATGTTTCAACCATCCAATCAGAACTGCCTTAAAAAAATGTAGTTCAAGAAATGTCCTGAAATCAGTTCCAATGTGGATCGGTCTAAAACGATTGTATTATTTTGGAGTCCCACCATCAGGGAATCAAATCTCTGTGTGGTCACATGTCAAGATTGAAACA
Source organism: Chrosomus eos (assembly GCA_036326025.1). NCBI lineage: Eukaryota > Metazoa > Chordata > Actinopteri > Cypriniformes > Leuciscidae > Chrosomus > Chrosomus eos. The sequence goes on along the minus strand of CM070839.1, from coordinate 11,790,142 downwards.
AGCCGCCCTTCACCAGCATAACTCTTTTGTCATGTCCTTGATTCGTATGAGTTATGTAAACATGATCCACATGGATATAGATAGACATAAGGGTTAAAGAAGCAATAGGAAGCTTGTTTGTCTTACTTCACATGTTGTGCATTACCAGTAGATGGAGGTAATTGAAGCTGACTGCCAAAGACGGCTCAGTTTGTAGGTCGCCTCATTTTTTTCAATCACTTTCTGTCCCTCTGTCAATCTTTCTAATGGTGGGAGTTCAGTATCTCGCTTAGGGTTGTAATCCCACTGCACTTCAGCTGAAATATCCGCATGTCATTTGTCCCACACGTCCCCTCAGGACAAATGTCTCAATGTGACTCTGTCTGTCAGATTTCCCACAACTGCAAATTGGGAAACTTTCCCTCAGGAGCTGTATACATGCTCCCTTTCGTCCCTCTGCTTGAATGATTTATTTATGCAGATTTACCATGTATTTCTTTGAGTCCAAAGAGCGCTTTGCATTGAGATGTGGAGTCAGCATATTTCACAGGACTCATCAGCACCGCTCGTCTTTACAAATGCTTGAATTCAAATGACAGCCCTGGGAGAGCTTTAATTGCTGGCTTCATGTTGTAAACTTCATAAGGCTCTGACAGTTTATTTGTAAAAGATGCAGAAGTCCAAATAAAAGTTCAGAGCCGTGTCATAGTGGAACAATTAATATAACACAAAAGTTTGATCGCGGCCAACTTCTGCATCGCCTGGAGCGAGCCTTTTTCATAATTCAGCACAAGCGTGCGGCTCCGCTCTAGCCGGGAGAGCCTCTGTCTGGGAGACTTATAGATCACAGCTCGGCTGTGAACTTTCCTTCGTCTTGGGTGGCTGGGGAGTTATCGTTTCTAAACTTCTGTCCACAAGAACAGTGTGCCATTTATCACAGAGCTCCTTTTCCCAGTGCAAGTTACAAGTTTAATTCAGTTCAGTTTTGACATCCAGTTTTTTTTGTTCATGATTTATTGAAATGAGATACTTTTCTATGCCGAAGACACTGTTTACACAAGATTAGTCATATAGCTAAAACATTCTGTTTGCCAAAGTGTTATCATCATTATTAAGGATGTTCACTGAGGACACATTTTTGTATCCAAAAACAGCAAGACAGAACTGTTTTTAATTTAATAAATGCTCATGCTGTTGGTTCTTACCTCGATGTTGTGATGATTTTAGTGTTCTGAAAGTTTTTTTTAGCAGGTTTAGCGCAAATGTTATGGATAATGTATGTCACGGTTAATTATTATTTAGTAGGGTTGTGCACCATTCAGAATTAAATTGAGAACGCACTTTAAATTTAAAATTGAATGTAATGAAGTAGAATTCAAATGAATTTGTACAGTATAACTGTAATATTTAACTAGAGCAGCAAACTTTGTTAAAACAAAATTGTAAGGTCATATGATAGATATCTTTGATTGTTCAAATCCTTAACCTTAAAGGGATACTCCACCCAAAAATGAAAATTCTGTCATCATTTACTCACCCTCAAGTTGTTGCAAACCTGTATGAGTTTCTTTCTTCTGCTGAACACAAAGGAAGATATTTTGAAGAACGATTGGAACCAAACAGTTGTTTGGCACCATTGACTTCTATAGTAGAAAAAAATACTATAGAAGTCAATGGTGCCAAAGTTCCAATCGTTCTTTAAACTATCTTGCTTTGTGTTCAGCAGAAGAAAGAAACTCATACAGGTTTGCAACAACTTGAGGGTGAGTAAATGATGACAGAATTTTCATTTATGGGTGGAGTATCCCTTTAACAATGAGATATAGTGATGCTTGGCTTAATATAACAGTCTGCAATGTCTAGTTGAACTACAGTATTATAGGACAGTAGATTAAGAGAAGAACACAGAATACAGTTAGTATGTCTTGAAATGATTGAAAGACTGCCGATCAGGACCATGTGGGGCCTATAAATACCAGGTTGTGTTCTCATTCAGTGGACTAAATCTCTGGGTTCTGCCCTAGCAGTCTATGTAATAGTCCTTCTTATATTTGATTGTGACCCTCAAAGCATAGCTCGAGCCCTTAGACCTAATGGCAGCATCATTTTATATTTGGCTGCCAGTATATATGAACACAAGCCAGTGGTGCACCACTGCTGAAGTGCCCCCTATGTAAGACTCTGACCTCTTAACCAGAGGGCAGCCAACCTCTTCTTGTGGGTCTTAACACTTTTTGATAAAGGCCCTGACACGCTTGTGAGAGATTGGTATATTACCCATAGATTCAGGAGGAAGCAGTACATGACCCATAGATTTAGTAAGCATGACTCTCTCTGTTAAGTCCATAACTTGTTTAGTTTATATTTCACATTTAATAACTATTGACTATCTTTTAAAAAAAAGTAGTATTTAAAATATTTTTCAGCACACACAATATGGTACAATATGCAGGAATTTTCGCCACCAGGGGTCGCTAACCTCTTACAATAACAAAGGCGTATATTGATGACGTATATTCTGCATTAAACGGAATTATGGATCTTGTCGTCAATCTGATGGATCTTTTATGGATGAGTGAATACATTGATGTTTTTAACTTGACTGTGGTATAAAGCAGGGCACGATTGATAGACGTATACCAGCGCCACATGCAACTCGAGTCCCGCGGATATAAAGGAATAAGGAATAATTTCATTCTACCGAACTACACGCAAGTGCTGAATTAAGCGTGTTATGTTGAATGTTGTTAGTTAGGTTGTTTGCTGGCTGTATGAAACTAAGTAAGCTAGATCAACATTAGAATAACATACAGATCATATTCTAACAATTCATCATGTTGAACTAAATAACATTGATTAGTTTTATGTACATTTGCTCACCTGTCTAATAAAGTACATGCAACACTCGCGTCTCTGTCAAGTCAAAGTTAGTCGCGGACGTGGAGCTCTCGGCATCTCAAAAGATGTTGATCTTCGTTTTAGTCCTGTTTTTGTCTCAAAGTCTGCTTGCCATGGTCCAAAATGTTTGAACAAAACAACAACAGCGTGAGCGTCCTGCTAGGCATAACGGGCATAACCCAGTTGTCAACGTCTGTCGCCATGGTTATTATGGCAGTACGAGGTCAAACCTGGTGGAAAGCAGGGGTAACGTGGATATGCTGCCCCTGCTCACACGCCCCGTTTCCTTGGTTAAAATCGTAAAAACTTGGTTAAAAAAAATTTCTCACGATTTACAAATAGTTGGAAACATTTAGGATATTGTAAGTAATCAACTAAACAAAATATACAACATCGGCCTAGTGGTTTTTGGATATTTTACTGCAAAAATCCTACATATTGTACCTTTTAAATCAATTATTTTAATCGCTGATTTTATTTTAACTTATTAAAATCAATAATTGGAGTTTTTTTGTTTAATAGTTAAAATATATAAAATATTTAATTGTATTTAGTTTTGTAACAATAAAGGTTAAAAAGACCGCTTATATATTATATACTTTTTCTGCCAAAAAACAAAAAATTAATCCACATTTAATGAATCCCTCTTAAAACACATGGTCTCCCTTTAGCCACACTCCCACTGAAAGTCCAGTAGAAAACCTATGGAAATGAAGATGTTTCTTCTAATTTCACACTCAGTGCTTGATCGCTTGGCTCTTATTATGTCTCATTTGGTTCTCCTCTTTGCCTCTGATGAAAGAGTGGCAGGGAAGCCGAGACAGCACAAAGGGAGTCTGTCCATTTAAAGGTCGTTTGTTTGGACCATCACGTGGTACGCGCTTACTCGGTCTCTCATTAGCAACATTGCTTTTATAAAAATTATTTCTAATTTGATTAGTCAGAGTGGCAGACTACAAACAAGAAGATGCTACACCCTGTCTTCTCTTGTTTAACTACCCTTTATTCTCTCACCCCTTTCTGGTTCATGGAAGAATGTGTCATCCTTAAGAAAGGTGGCAAGGTCAATGGCTGCCAGTGACCCAAAACACATCTGGCTGCTTTAAAGGACTGAGTTGAAGTGATGGAAAACTTAATTTCAACACACACACACACACACACACACACACACACACACACACACACACACACACACACACACACACACACACACCACACACACACACACACACACACACACACACACACACACACACACACACACACACACACACACACACACACACACACCACACACACACACACACACACACACACACACTGCAAGTGTTAATGACCACAGTCCTATCCAGAATCATTTCAGTTCATCTCAGCCGAATAACAGGGACATGGGAATAAAGAACAAAAGCTGCAAGGAAAGAATGCTGTTTTAATTAGTCCAAGATCATTTGATAGAATGGAGGTCTTGGACAGGCTTGACTTTCTCCCCCAGTCTGTCAAAACTCTGTCAAAATCCTTGTTAAGCAGCAACTAATTTGGGAAATTATGTCAGCTGTTAAGTGAAGAGTATAACACTCAAGGGGAGGGTGATTTGGGGAGGGTTTGGGTGATCGCTTGCTGGGCTTTGAGGCCGTGGTGCGAAAATGTTTTTTAAGGTGAAGAAAAGGGCTTTCCATCTTGGACTAGGTCAAGACTTCTGTGCCTGGTATTTGAGTTGTTTAGTGCTGTAAGCCTGTGGCTTGATTGCAGGCAAGTTGGCTGAAAACCACAATGGAGTCATCTGGAGTCACTTTAGGCCGAGCAGTGAAGTCCCTGGTGCGTGTTCCCTTCATGCTTTAGTCTGCACAATATATACTTGTAAATTTTACAAGAAGTTTCTTTCACTCTATCAAATGCTTTCCGTATAATTTGATTATCTTAGGTTTGTAATGTTCAACGAGATGGATTTTTTTAATGTGTTTATGTGAGTTGTTACACTAATGATCAGTAGGTCAACTGAAGGTAAATGTTCTGCATTCTTTTCGTTTCTGTTCGTTTCGTTTAATTTCATTTCTCTTTTCTTTTTTCTTTTTTGTCTTGTCTCTAATTAAAGGGATGAATTTAACAAATTATCATACAAATCATAATTTACTTTATTATCTTTAATAATATTTATTTTAATATAAATATAATTGATCTTTTTTAAATCCATACTATAAGTGATAAACTATCCCTTTAATACATATTATAATTTTTTTTATTAGTTTTAGTTTTAGTCAGTTGTGTTAGTCAGCATGTTTGTTTAATTTCACTAAACTATACTCCGTTGTTTTCTCGTTGTGAGGGAAAGAATTTACCTGTAATAATGCTAATGCTGGCTCCATTTTTAAGCTGCCTGAGGGCATAAAAGAGGCGGCAGAGCAAAAAATAGAGGATTATGTAAACATCAAAGTGTATCACATTTTCTTTGTTTCCGTCTGAGCTTTATTAATAGTACATACTTTTATACAGTGCAAGAAATTGAGAGTGAGTGAGAGAGACAAAAATGAATAGTGACCAGAATCGCTTGGCACTGCAATGTGGGGGTCTACAGGAAACCCAAACCAGTGCCAGTCCTCTCTGTGCCCAGTGCCAGGGCCTGTTGGCAGTCTAGCAGGAGAATTTTGCTCTCTTTTCCCACCTCATTCCTCCTGTGCTCAGCTATCTGGCCTGTGCATATGGGGAAAGCTGCTGAAAATGGTTCAGGTGCCCGTAAAGCCCTCCAGATATGTGAAGCAGAGATACAAATGTGTCTATAACATGATAGTTTCTGCTGTCAGATCATTTTTTAAATCTATGAGAAGGGATTGACTATTTGTATTACCTGTAGTCGGTTCTTAATCTGGCATTTTTGTCAAATGAGCACATATTTAATAATTCATATAAATAAATGTATACGGCTAAAATGTAACCATGTTAGTAAATAAAACATTTTTCCCGTTCCCATCCCATTTCTCCTTGTCTGGAAGTAAAAACAAACAAACTTGAATGTAAATCAAATCTGTAAACCTTTGCTTTCTCATTTTCTTTGTAGTGGGAAGAAGTGAGTGGATACGATGAGAATATGAACACCATTCGTACCTATCAAGTGTGTAATGTCTTCGTCGCCAACCAAAATAATTGGGTGCGCACCAAGTACATCCGCCGAAGAGGTGCTCAACGCATTCATGTGGAGATGAAGTTCTCAGTACGAGACTGCAGCAGCATCCCGAGAGTCCCTGGTTCCTGCAAGGAAACTTTCAACCTCTACTACTACGAGTCAGACTCCGACACGGCCACCAAAGTCTTTCCCCCATGGATGGAAAACCCTTGGATCAAGGTGGATACCATTGCGGCCGATGAGAGCTTCTCGCAAGTAGACCTGGGCGGACGCGTGATGAAGATTAACACCGAGGTTCGCAGTTTCGGCCCCGTCTCCCGTAACGGTTTCTACCTAGCCTTCCAAGACTACGGCGGGTGCATGTCGCTTATCGCCGTGCGAGTGTTCTACCGGAAGTGCCCCCGCACCATCCGCAATCGGAGCGATATTTCAGGAGACGCTTTCGGGAGCAGAGAGCACCTCACTGGTGGCGGCGAGGGGAGTGTGCGTCCCTAATGCCGAGGAGGTCGACGTTCCCATTAAACTGTACTGTAATGGAGATGGAGAGTGGATGGTCCCTATTGGCCGCTGTATGTGTAAAGCAGGGCACGAGGCTGTGGAGAATGGAACTGTTTGCAGAGGTAAGCATGCTTTTCTGCTAATGTGTAGTGGGCTTGTCATGTTGCACAAAACTCTTTTCATTTTTTGGTCACAGCTGCTACTGGTCCTAAAAAGCAGAAAGAGTATTTGTTTGCTTGTCTGTGTGTCCTGGTTATCTGTCGTCTTTTCAGCACATTTTTTTAGTCTCATATGCTGCAAAAAACATGCATCCTTAAAATATTATACATTTTCTTAAAACAAAATTGCATAGCAAATGCTATAAGAAAAAAAATTACAACATTTTAATTTTTTTAAACTATTATTATAATTCTAAATAATTAAAATAATTGCAATTATTAGAATTTTATAATTTAAGATAGATTCTGTGAAAAGAAGTCTCACACCAAGGACAATAACTTTAATGATAAAGATATAGTTTTAAAAATTGTTCTAGAATAGCACACCACAACTATAACAATATTGTTGAATTCATTTTCACAATATTTTTTTCCAGCTGATGAATGATTAAAAACATTGACAGCAAATCAGAATCCATCCGTTTTAAAGAGCTCGAGCATTTAAAGAGGCAGACAACATAACCCTTGCTTATAATAAACAAAACAAAATTGTGTGTTGGTGTGGATGCTAACATAGTAATTGTTATAGTCATCTTTATAATTATCGTTCTTGTTGTGACTGGGCCTTTTAATCTGCACAATTTTGCTTTTGTTAAATTAATCATATTTTAAGGATTTTTAGATGTTTGTATTGTCTTTTTTTGTAAATGACCTACAAGCTACAGCATCTGTTTCCTACCAAGCTGAAGCTCTAGAAATGGCCCGCTGTTGATGTTGTGGTTTCACTGTGATATCCCAGGCAACTCAAACATGTTGATGTGGGTAGTGTGGCTGTTTTTTTCCCTTTCACAGTATCCCTGTGCAGCATCAATGTAAGCTGGCCCTTTCACTGCGTGTGAGCGTATTGATCGTTTCTTATCCAAACCCCAGTGCTCCTCTCCTTCAGCCTACCTCACCTGTAATTCAACTCGCTCTACAGTGGGAGCTCTCGTTTCGCCCGACGGCGGGCCCTGTTCCCACGGCAACGACAGCCTTCAGACAGGCTCCACGCTGACAGAGACGACACAATAAAACGCCCACCTGTGTTTCAGACCCCCCCTCCCTCTCGCACCCACTCGCACAGACAGACACACACATACTCGCTCAGCCTCTTCATGAGCCTGGCTGTAATTACCACCCCGGCTCCCCGTCTAGTCCAGGATGAGCTGTGATGATAGCCGCTCATTGCAGGCACTAGCAGGGCGGCACTCTGCCGATACGCATTCAATGACAGTTAATGAGTACAGTCACAATCCTTGCACAGGAGCACCTGCCGATAAATCGTCTAGCAGTCTACTTTAAATTGAAGATCTGACATAATTATACACATTTGGTTGTTTTTGATCTTCATGTACTTTACTGCATGCTATGGATTTTAATATTTCAATAGTCTGCTTGAAATTGAGGTATCTCTATAAACACCTGGGTTTACCATACAATTGTGAAAGACAAATGGAGAGGCTCAAAGTCAAATCAAACAAGCTATAAAAAGGTACTTGTTAAAGCCTTTCACAACACACTGTCAGTGTTTTGCTGAAAGACTGCTACTCCTAACAGAGAGAATAATGATCCTAATCACTGGGCATTTAGCTTATATTCATAAAGCATTAGTGAATATTAATTCATTGAGGAATATTTCATAATATTTTTCGACAGCAGGGCCTGATTGCAAGTGAGAGAGTGCTAATGTCATAAAATTTCTCTAATCCCATGAGCTAAATGTTAATGAGGCGCTAGAACTGACCTTGGATCAGCACTCTTAAGGCTAGAGAAAACTATGACGGAGCGTTTGATGATTATCACTGCCTCGATGTGTTTTGAGGGTGTGAAAATATTTGAAAAGGAATAGAGCTAATTATTTTCTGAACTGTCTCAACTTTAGGATGGTTGAATGGATGGGTGGATAATTTTTTATATGCATTTATTTATTTTCTTAAATATTATACATATTAACAATTTATAGCAGTAAATCTTATAATTTATTAGTAAATTATCATTAACCATTATTAATAAATTGTAAAAGTATTGCATGCAAAGTTAACCATATTGTAAAATGTTACTGAATTAGACAGACATAGATAGATGGATGGATGGATGGATGGATGGATGGATGGATAGATAGATAGATAAGTAGATAGATAGATTTATTATGGAAATAGTTTATTGATGGTGGTTGTCTGTATTATACATAAGCGGTTTTGATCGGTCTGCCTTCAATTCATTGAGCCATTTATCTCTCTGGCAGGGGAAAGCTGATACCGCTGCGTGAGACAATGTCAGGACTGTGGTCAGTGGTCGGGGGATGGGTTGATGCAAGAAAGAAGGGCTTTTAACTGCTGAGAGTTGGGCGTAATGAATTGATTTGTGAAAGATGTTTTCGCCGGGATGCCGAGATATCCGCTTACTTTATTGGTTCCAAGAGGTCATAAGATCTGCAGATGAAAGATCTGTCACATAGCAACTTTCACAACTCCACTAACACTTTATGCAGACACCTCGCCACAAACAAGCGCGCAATTATGCATGTTTCAATTAAGTCTTCTCCAGCACTTTCAACAGATAATGATTCTTCGACATGACATCTGTCAAAATATTGACAACATACCAATGTATTTATGCTTGTGATGGCATTGGCTTCTTGTCAGAAAATTTAGATCGTTTTACTAACAATATTAAATTTCCTCCCAGGCAGGCGCTGTAAGTTAATGAAGCAAGCCAGGTTCCTTTAGCAGAAATGCCCTTTATAAAGGCAGATCTGATTTCGTTTAGAGCTGCGTTAAGACGTGGACCCACTGGAGATGGATGAAATGGTAGCAGAATACTCAGAAGGACATAATAGCAGACATGTTCATGGTTAGGGGCTCTAGGTCCACAATCAATGCTCATATTTTTTCCAAATTGTAATCTGATCACGCAGTCTATGGAACATGGGTTTAGAAGTGCAAACTATGGGAATATAAAACTAACTGTAGAGAGTTTGTTGAATGTTCATTGCAAAAACGTTCTAATAAGTTGTTTTTTAACTTGTTTTCCTTGTTAAAATATAAATAAATTACCTTAAAAACAAAATAAATTAACTTGAGAAGCAACACTGCATATTGATACTGATATTAAGACTTGATTTCAGATAACATATCTTTAATATAAATGTATTTTCGTCTTTCTGCAGTGACACCTTTTTCAGTAGTTAAAAAATGTACCTGGAAAACTGAGGGGAAAAAAAGACAAAAATGCTACTTGAAAGTAGTATTTTTTGCAGTCTACTTCGACTAATACCCATTAGGCAAGAACATCAAATGAACACAAACAAATGCAACGGTACTGGGGGACTTCTTGGTGAAGGTATTTTAAGCAACATAGCATTGTCGATGAAAGACAAACGGCTTGCTTTGGCAAAGCTGATTGAGTGCAGACCTTCCACCTGTTGAGAAGTGCTCATGAACTTGAGTCTGATGAAAGAGAGCGAGCAGGTTTTACAGTGGTAAGCATTACTCGTCTGTTCTTCAGGAATGTGGTTGTGTGAACCAGATCCACAAGAGTTTATTTATGGCTCTGCAACGATAGATACAGCAGTTTCCCATATGGAGAAATAATGTGTCTTTCTACACGAGTTTCATTTATGGCATCTAAGTTTTAGACATTATAAATGGGAAATCTCATCAAAGCTGTTGATACTAAAATGCTACACATACGACACTTGTGGAGGACAAAACGTAATAATTATATGAATAATTTGTAGGGATGCACCGAAATGAAAATTCTTGGCCGAAACCGAAAACCGAAAAAGAGGACACCAAGGCCGAAAACCGAAAACCGAAACACCGAAAGAAATTATGCCAATTATTAGTAGGCCCATTGCATTTATGGCTATGACTGTGTACTAACTTTACTAAAATCAAGGCATTGCAATTGCATAAATTAATATTAAAGTTTCAAAGAATAAATCAATTACAAATTATCCAAATATTTATTTAGCAAAATTGCAACAATGCACAGTATAAAATAAAATTCAAACTAAAATGGTAACGTGACCCCACTCATGTGTACATTAAATAATAATGTACAGGCTTACTGGCCTGCAGAAAGGTTTTAAAATTAAATGTTCTCTCAAAGTGCATTTAGGTTCGCAACACGTTGATTTTTCTATATATTTTTTTTACTAAGCCTATTTAAAATCGTATTTGATTGCAGAGCGCCATAGCGCTCTCTCTCTCTCACCTCTGTGTATCTCTCGCACGCTCTCTCTCCTCTCTACCCCCCGTCACTCTCCGCATCCTCCTCCTCTTGCGCGCGCTCTCTCTCTCTCTCTCTCTCTCTCTCTCTCTCTCTCTCTCTCTCTCTCTCTCTCTCTCTCTCTCTCTCTCTCTCTCTCTCTCTCTCTCTCTCTCTCTCTCTCTCCGTACCTCTTGCGCGCCGCTCTCTCTCTCTCTCTCCGTATCTCTCGCGCGCGCTCTCTCTCTCGCGCACGCTCTCTCTCTCTCGCGCTCTCTCTCTCTCTGGGCCGTGTTCCTCTCATATTCAGCGTAGCGATCGGAATGTTTGGATTTCAGGTGATAAATTAAACCCGACGTCATCACAACATTTCGGCCGTATTGTTTCGGTAATAAAAGTCTTTCGGCCGAAAACCGAAAATGCACTTTTGGGCCATTTTCGGCCGAAAATTTTCGGTGGCCGAATATTCGGTGCATCCCTAATAATTTGCATCCTAACTTTTGTTTCCCACCACAGTTTCGGGCTTGAATTAGTAGGAGACAGTGGAGTGGTGGCACATCCATAGACAGAAGATAAAGGCTGAGGTTTGATGTAATCTTACAGTAATTCTCAATACGGTAAAATAAAAAAAGCTGAAGACAAACCATGTCCTGATGATATAGATAGAGGTTGAGGAAAGGAGTAAAGGACAATGTGTCCCTCTGGATTCCTGGTGCTGGCCACATCGACAAGGCTTTAGCAAAGAAGTCATCATGATCCACATGCACCACTGTGACTCCCTTTATTTCCCATGGAGCATCTGCTTTTAATGATAGTTTTAATTGGCTAACAGCAAACATGGGGCACTGCAATGCTTATGGTCAGCCTGAAACCCCAGGGGTTCATGAAGCTAAACAAACAATTGTCCCATCATCATCTTTCAGCCCTCCATGTTCACTGAAAAAAGTCTAACATTGCTGTTGTTCGTTTAATGTGTATTTTCTCATTGATATAGCTTAAAATTATTAGTTTTTTCATTTAAAATAAACGGTTTAATTTATATTCATGGTTGAATCCATTTTTATTACATTGATACAATATAAATTGGCAGCGGGACATTAAACTGAATTTATTTATTTGATCAGAGTATTTTTATTAGATTAAGCATGATTTGCACATGCGCATTGTTGAGTTGGAGATCCCGCTCTCTGGCCTGTTTAAATAAAGGATTTAAAAAAAAAAAAAAAAAAAAAAAAAAACGTCCGTCACAGTTGAACTGTCTGTGAAGAACCTGAGGAACACGCACGACGAGCGGCGGCCGTGAAGGTACACTTCAACAGAACCCTGCGAGCCTGCGACACAGAAAAACTACGAGCAACATTAATACTGGTGAGTAAAAACAATAAACTTTGTCTACCGTTAACGGTGACGGTTCCAAGTATACCTGGCTTGCTCTGGCTGTAATTTCAGCATTATTGATAGCATGTAAATTATAAGCTAGCACTAGTAACGTTAGCATTCTTCATTCAAACTATCATATGTCAAACTATAACGTTAACGTTAGGTTACGTTAGCCGCCCTTGATCAGTGGGTGGGTGAGTGAGTAGCTAATGCTGTCACAGGTTGCTAGCTAACTGGCTAATAACTTAAATGAAAATTCTCATTTCTAAATTAATTTTGTGGGGGCATTGGTTAGCTAAAGTTACCACGTGCAAGTTAGTTAACGTTACAGCTAATGTTATGTTCGTGAATTCAAATGCATTTGTTCTGCTGAGTGTTTTGAGTGGCGCGAAGAGCCTAGAAAATTTTATTTGCCGAGATTACTATCTTTTTTAGTTTTTAGAGCTGCGGGCTCTTTTTTAAAGCTAGCTAGTGAATATATCAGTATCATATTAAACTAAACGACATTTATATATATATATAACTTTATATATATGAGTTCAGATGCAAAAGCCTCTAAATGCCATCTGAAATTTTATTATAGAATGATAATTTTTATGAACTCGTATATTTAAGTTCAGTAATTTCACTTAAATGACAATTAATAGGTAATCTTCATTGCCATTTAAGTGAAATTATTGAATTTAAATATACGAGCTTGATAAAAATGATCATTCTATAAGAAAATTTCAGATGGCATTTAGAGGCTCTTGCATCTGAACTCTTTATATAACTGTTATATATATGAAGAGGGGGAAATAATGCTAGGTTTTTTTTTAGCTGCAAACTTGACTGATGGTTAACTTCTGCTGTCAATAGCATAAGGTCATATGTGATATTTTATTTACACTCCTAATTATCTTGTGTTCAGTATTTATCAGCCATAATATTACAAGGCCCAGTTATTTCAAGCTGGTCATGTTTGCTACACTGTTAACAACATTTACATGTGGTAGAAATGTACTAAAATGTTAGCCAGCTTTCCTAAAATCATAAAAAAGTATATATCTATCGTATTCTTAATTTGTGCATGATGTTAGTAGTTAACAAACTTAATCTTGTTTTCTCTTTTAACTTCAGGGAAGCAGCCACCTATCAGTTGTGTTCCTGGTGTATTTGGAAGTTCCTGCCAGTGATCATTGCTTGTGGTAAGTTCTATTTACAGTGTCATGAGGGCATTTGTGATCATTTGTGTCCATGGCTGAATAGTTTTTTTTTTATGTTTGATTTTAATTCATAGTAACTGTTCTTACTCAGACTGTGGACATCACCATCAGAAGAGAATGCATCCTCAAATCTCTGATGATCTACCTCGGTTAACCCGTTGAGCACCTTATCAAAAAATACCAGGTAAGGGCATCTCTCTCTGTTGCTCACACAGTTTTAACACATACAGAGTAACATGGTCATAGTCTAGGTTTTCCTAGCCATATTTAATAAATAGGGATGTGACGAGAAACTCAGCTCACAAGACGAGATTTTAATACTAGAAATCTTTGATGCTGAATTTTGAGCAGTAAACACTTAGACCACATCCAGACGTACCAAATAATCTTTTTTTCCCTGTCTTCCGAACGAAGGGTGTCCAAACGAATCCATTTGCAAATGAAAACACCTATATGCACACGCTACTTCATATTCCAGACCTATATGTGGTGCTCTTTCTGCTACAGAAATTAACCAAAAACGGAGAAGAGCACAGTCTTCAGTCACTTCAACTTCCGTTCATAACATGACTAGATTTTTACCACAGCTCATTTTATAAAGGCCGCCGGAAAACATGTATTTGTTTACATTGTATAATGTGCTGTTGGATTGCTTTTTATTTTGCAATTGTCTGCCATCGGACATGATTGCAACGCGCTAACGTTAGCTCTGCTAGCTAACAGTCAAACTAACATCAATTATCCAATGTCTTTTTAATAATCTAACTAGCTATACGTTTTTCTTGCGATGCTAAATTCTTTTCAAATAGAGCAGTTGAATTCCTGTTCCGGTATTTTTTCATATCGCAGAATAGAAAAATATTGCAATGCCTTTTTTTTCCTAATATCATGCCGCCCTAGAGAAAACACTTCTGATCAGGCTGAAATCTCACCACAAATCCAAACACATTTTAACTTCAGCACCTCTGATAAACTGCAGCTCACAGTCTCAAACAGAGATAGGTAGCATTCTAGTTTTTAGATCACAGCGTACGCTAGGGCTGCACGATATATCAATTCAGCATCGATATCGCGATGTGCACATCCACGATAGTCACATAGCAAGATGTATGAGAGAGGGAGAGCGAGCCCCGGCCACGTGCACCTCACCGTCTTTAAACACGAGCTGTCTTGTTCTCTCTGCCTCGCGCTCGTGCATATTAATCTACATCACTTGATGCGATGGTAAAAGGTCGAAAGACCGAAGTTTCACGTGGAGCATTCGGAGATTTTCTCTCCTGAATTACCAAGAGGTGTGAATTGCGCAAAAAAAAACGTTGCCTTACCTATATCTATGAATCGTTCCACACATTCAGCTGACATAAACCACAATTGCAATAAATGAAAAAACCTTTCCAGTGATGAAATGTTTTCTATGTTGACACAAATCTTGTGCAGTGTCCGTTGGCTACACGTCCACTAATGACATGTCCGATTCGCAAACGAATGACTCCTTTAAACCGATTCACTTTAATCTGGTGAAATATCGCAATATATATCGCAGAAAAATAGAATATCGCAATGCCATTTTTTCCCAATATCGTGCAGCCCTTGCGTACGCTGGTGTTGCATCAGCTGGGCAGAGTTAATTCACTCCGTGAGTGCACGTTATCAGTTATACATTTGTTTTATTTACTGTGTGAGATAATTTGAGGTCACGTGACGGCAGGTGAATCTCATTAGACCGTTTCTAACCAGACAACAAATCTCATCACTTTTAATCTAGTCAGACCCCTTGTAATAAACATTTGATTTGTTTGATTTGCGCCTATTCAAGTTTTGAAAGTTTAGTGTATAAGAGCTTGGCACATTATGATCATGAAATCGGGAGATTTCTGTAACTATAACGTACTTATTTTCTCTTTTTATGTAGGAAAATGACATTGAAGAACTGGAGCAGACAACCATGGCGATCTTTATCAGTGGGAAAGAGGATCCTCTCCATCCACCCAAAGACATTAAAATTGTCTTCGAAGGAACAGACGTCCTGAACAAGTTCCCCTCGTTTGCAACCGCTTTTGCCATCACTGTCTTTGTGCTCATATACACACTTAACCTAAAATAAAATAGCTGTGCTTACAGCTCTGTATCAGAAACTCTGTCAGTGTCTTAGGAGTTCCACTGTTCACTGTCTGAGGAGCAGTTCCAGGATTTGTCTCAGGTACATCTACATTTGAAACAGGTATACAATACTGTCATAATATTTTAATTGTATTATGTTTTATGGTGAAATGTATTATGTCAGGACAAACCTTCCTAATTTAATATTTATGTATGTTATCATACATACAGGTGTTTTTTTTTCCTGCTCTGTTTTTTTTTCTTTTTCCTGAAGCAGAATAAATGAAACTTTTCTGAAAGCTAAAGATATCTCCCCACTCTCCCACCCACACTTACTCCTTTGAGGAACACTCGTCATTTTTCTCTCAGCACATTCATCACTCCCTTTTAAGTGATAACGCCAAACTGAAACGACTGGGAACGGCCCAGAGCTCAGGGAGCATGATGTGTTAACTTGTTCCACATGCATCTCCGAGCAGCCAGTCATTAGCTCACATGTCCACTGGGATTCTCGTTGTTGGAGTCCCATGATCCTCAGAGGCTGTAATCACTATTCTGTGGCATCTCAGATCATTTGAGGGATTTCTCACGCCTGTCTTTCTTTCAGGACACCTTATGAGTTTTCATAGATGAAAATCGAAGGGTTAAGAGGTCTATGCTGATGGAACGGTTTCTTCTAGCACTACTATGCCTAGATTAGGGGCTTGATCTCCTTTAGAAGCCAGAATGTGGATGTTTTTTTCCAATCATACATGGGACCTCTCACAAACGCCAGAGATTTCTTTCATCTGTTTTGATTCATGCTCTGACCACTGAAAGGCCTAGACAGGATGCAGTATCAGTTCGTCACGGGTCGAAAGAAATGAAACAGGGCATGTGTCTTCTGAAGAGCTACAAGTCTGTGCTAACCGCTGGCAAATAACGAACAAGGGGTTACAGAAAGCGGGGCATGTTTTGTCACAAATACCATTCGATTCTGGGGAAGAAATCAGGATCAAATAGCAGTACAGCTGTTGTGCCGCTACGACAGCAACTGGTGATGGATGAATTCAATTGACATGCAAGCCAATATGAATTGCAATTCTTTAACCTTGAGTGACATTTGAGGTTAGTTCAGGGTTAGGAATTTGTTACACTTCAAGCCTTTTTCTGGAAATTTTGATAGATGGCTCTCATGCCGATTTGAGGCTAGGGCTGCAATCTGTGTCACGCTGCGACTGTCTTTGCTGCAGGATTCCAGTTGTTCGCACTCTGTTGACCCCCAGCTATGCTCTGAAGGATATAGGCTACAAAGTGTGTCGTTTCCTGATCCGTCATATGACCTTACAAAGATCAATTAGGCGATCTTGTTACACTAGTTTCTCAAAGGTTTTACTTCAGTTTGATGCGCTCCACATGTGGCTCATGATAACTTTAAAAGGTTGCATTCATTGCAATCATTGTCTTTCATTGTAATTAATATATATATATATATATATAGGACACCTTATGAGTTTTCATAGATGAAAATCGAAGGGTTAAGAGGTCTATGCTGATGGAACGGTTTCTTCTAGCACTACTATGCCTAGATTAGGGGCTTGATCTCCTTTAGAAGCCAGAATGTGGATGTTTTTTTCCAATCATACATGGGACCTCTCACAAACGCCAGAGATTTCTTTCATCTGTTTTGATTCACGAGAGGCCACTTCAGTGAAACAGCACTACAATGAACCATGAACATGGAATTATATGAATGCTTGTGACTGAATACTTTATTGCGACAGATTAAGCATTAAGGCTGTGTCTAATATTGATTTTCATCTATTGTTCAAACCTTCAGCACATTAATTGAATTATGGTTTAGATTTCATATACAATTTTAAAAAGAGCTAGAAAAGCTCATTTAACAACCCAATGGGTCAAGCAATCACAATTGCAGAATTAAGTCTATATCCACGTTTGACAAACTGTATAAAAAAACGTGCTAATACTCAATTAAACCTGACACATATGCACCATCATCTACAGAACATTTTACAATAAAGTTGAATTTTTTTGCAATACTTTTTTACAGCATTTACTAATCATGTTTAGTGTTAATGTCTTTATGTACTAATGACATTTCAAGTGGTATAAATGAAAAAGTATATATATCCCAAACATGGTCTCCTACCTGCAAAACCCTTCATTTAAACACTGAAAAAATAAAAACCTTGGATCAACTTAAAAAAATTGAAGTAATCAATCACACGAAATATTTGACATTGACTCAAAGTAAATAATTTAATTTAGTTTAACCTAAAAAATTTAAATCCATGCAACCACTTTTTGAAGGTTGATCAAACTAATTATTTTAGGTTGCAACAAACTAATTATTTTAAGTTAGGACACTAACTAAACTAATATGTATAGGTTAAAGTAAATTAATTATTTTAAGTTAAAACAAACAAATGTTTATAGGTCCAAGTAAATTAATTATTTTAGGTAGTCTCAAATAAAAAAATAACAGTTGTCATTATTTGAAATGTATAATAAATCAAATATATATAAAAAATGCTTTTAATACACTTGATCAATGACTACTCAGAACACTTTCCTTTAGAACACATTTATTTTAATTGTTCAATAAAATGACAACACTGATCATTGGTTTCAAATCTATGAAGATTAACAGTCTGCTTCACACAAAAATACTTGTTAAATAACTTCATATCACTTGATAACATACATAAATATTTAAATTAGGAAGGTTTGTCCTGACATAATACATTTCACCATAAAACATAATACAATTAAAATATTATGACAGTATTGTATACCTGTTGGCTAAAATAACATTAAAATATGTATATTTATTTTTATTCGATTTTCTCTGGTGAAATACGATTCATTTGGGCGATTCTCACAAGAGTGCTTACTTACAGTTGTGCTTAAAGCCACGTGTCTTTCAAGGAGTGCCTCTTTCCTTCATGGGGATAGATTTGCAGAGTAGTAATGGATTCTAAAATAAGAAACCGTTGCTGACAAAAGGTCTCCCTACATGATGTCTCCCGTCCCCTCTCTCTTGGTGATTAAAGATTAAACAAGAAAGTGGGTGAAGGGCAGAAGATAAGAGCATGTGTTCACCCCTTCAATGGATCATCGGTAATGGATGCCTCACAGTTGGGCTGACGTACTGTGCTAATATCAGCTGTTAGCTTTTCAAACAATGCAGGTCTCCAAAGAGCTATTTTCCTAACCCTTCAATATTTTGTTGCCTAAAGTGCAGTGTAAAAGCTTTGGGAGCAAGGGATCAAAAAGTAAAAGGCCAAAATTTGAAAAATAAAAGCATGCTATGAGCAGTGTTAGTTGACTTTGAGTTGAATAGAGCTGAACTGTTGCTGCCAAATAGCATGAATAGAGAAACAAATGTGTGTCAGTAGTAGAATTCATATTGTTGAATTGTTTGTTGGGATTGTTTGTTTGATGAGCCAGCACCTCTACAGAGCTTTGTTTGATACCACTGCATGATTCATCCAAGCAATCAAAATTAAGACAGTCTAGTTTTTGGATTTGTCTGTGCTGAACCTCATGTTTTCTTACTGCTTTTCAGTTTGAAATTGAGCAGATTCACCTAAAGTCCTCCTCAGAAAAGTTTTGCTTAATCAAACCTTTAGAGATTCCTGTCAGATTATTCCCTGATCAATAGTTTGCACCTTACACTATCACTCACCTGTGAAATGCACCACAGGTAGAGAGGACTATCTTTGTTTAGGACTTGACACTATTTGTGAAAGTTTGATTGGAAGAATGTCAAGATTCTTACTGCAATCTGAAATGTGTTATAACCTAAAACATAATTTTGCATATCACAAAGGCCTAACAATTTAAAAAATATATATTTTTCATGTGGTAGACTAGTTTTTTTGCACCTGTTTTTTTTACTAGGCTCCAATTACGGTTAGATAAACCATGAAAGTTTTTTGTTTTTGCAATTGAGCGTGACAGTCAGTGATCAGCATACATTTTAGTTGCTTTGACATTCTAATAACTCTTTTTGTGCATATTTAAATTGTGGCAGGTTTGATGCCTATGATGTCTTCAGTGTCGTAAGCAAGCACAATTGTAGCACGTTTGAAGTTGATGATAAATAATTAAAAACCAATTGCTGTTCAAATTCCAGCCAAATTTATACAAGCCTAAGAATTAAACATTTTGATTGCCCCAAGCACTGCAATGCAAATTACACAATCTAATGAGCTATTCTTAGACTCTGTGAACATCTAGAGCCTCACGCTGGGAGATGGATATCTTCTCACCACCGCTGTGCTAAATTTTTGTTTAGGAAATGGAGTTCATCTAGAGGATACCATCACATACTCACCTGCTGTTTGCTTGAAGATATATAAATCTAAATATGAAGTGAGTCTTCTTTGGACTCCATTTTAGAAGGGCTAAAGTAAATATACAGCAACTAATACAGGCCTCAGTCTGAGCGAATTCTTGCCAAGTTCAACATTCTGCGGACACCAAATTCATCCCGTCCCGAGCAATGATTTGTTTCTCACTTGTCTGTGGTTTTATTTGGCACACTTAGGCAGTGTCGTCTTGAAGAGGACTTGTTTAATCACAGAAACTCTGTCGCCATTATGGACGTCGAGCTTTGCCTCATGCTGTGTTATTTTTGCTGTTTTGCACTTAAGAAGGCCTTTCAAGTGGTATACTGCAGTTTAAAACATTGTTTCAGTCCTATACTTTTTAGACGGATTTACTTGAGACGCTAATAGGCTAATGTTTGAGCCAAAAAAGAATAAGCAATAATGAATACATGTGTTGTGTAGACCAAATGAAATGCAGAGCTGTGTGGTCCATGCAGCATGTCTCTGGAGTGCATTCTTCTGCAGCAGTGTACATAATGAATAGCCTTGTGTGCCTAGTAAACTAGAATTAAATAGGTAATCCCTCTTTCAGTTCCCTTCTAGAGTAATGATAAAACAAACACACTGCACAATAAATGCAGCTAATCATTAATATATTTTTCTCTCTGTTTCTTTTCATTTTTATGTTTGGATTTTCAATCTCTCTGCAGATTTTGGACACACACTGAATTGAATTTCTTGGCTTGCTTGCAGACTTAGTACATTTGGCAAAGCATACATGCCGGACATCATGGAGAAAACCGATGACTCAGTGATTCGCTGGCTTTTTTTCAGCGTTAAAATCTTTTATATTTCGATCGGACTGAATTTGAATACACAGTAGGCTATATCTCTTTGCATGTGGAACAGAGGATGGTTGACTCTGTTCTCATGAAAAGGAACATTCCAAGACTAATACGATAATACCCGGTTTCTAATGATGGAATAGAATGTGGGGTGGTAAGTGAGGCCTGGACGATCTCCAATTATGAATAGTGGCCTTGTGGATACTGAGGTGCTTGGAGAGCTGCAGAATATGGGACAGGAATCCTATAAGGAGGCCACATGGTGGTGATGCTGGCTTGAAAACATTAAACAGGTACCGCCTTGCTCGAGTCCACTACGGAAGACCATAATTCTGTTGAATATGAAACATATTGTACTTTGAGTTTCAAAGAAACCTGGATTCATTGAAAGGAAAATACATTCATATACATTCTAAAATAAATGTGAATTGTGGTGAGAAAGTTGTACACGTTCATTCACCAATATAGAAACATTTTGGTTTCTGTATCTAGTCTCAGTCCTCAGAGGCACAGCCACAGTCTTTTCATTGACTGTCACATGCATATTGCTTCTGAAAGTAAAAACATTTTTTTTTATATTATTAATTTTGTATTAATCCACCCGGACATTATATTAATATAAATATGTTTTTAAATTAGGCCTAAACGTTAAAAAAAAAAATTAAAAGCATTGTGTGTATGTATATATATATATATATATATATATATATATATATTGTGTGTATGTATATATATATATAAAAGCATTGTGTGTGTATATATATATATATATATATATATATATATATATATATATATATATATATGTATGTTTGGTCACGTTCAGATGTTTTTTTTTTTCTTATGACTGTAGCCACAGCAGGAATTGAGCTATTCAGTATGATACTGGTGTATCCATGCATGCTTATGACTGTATACGTATTATATGCATAGTCCGTTTTAGTCCAGTGTTATCATTTCAAGGCTACTGGCAATGTAGTGGTATGTGGGGAGGTTTGGGCAGGGCGAGGAGGCGCCTGTACGTGCTAGTTCTCAAGGCGGCTCACTTTTCTCAAGCTGGTGCCAGCAGACTGTGTGGTGGCACCACAGTGGCTCACCAAACTGGCAGCTCTGCTTCAGACAAGTAGGCCAGCTTTAGGATCGGAGGACCGAGAGGAATGGATTAGAGCCTGTTATTAATGACTCTCTTTGTCCCTCTGGCATT
The DNA here is from genome assembly GCA_036326025.1 of Chrosomus eos. Taxonomy (NCBI): domain Eukaryota; kingdom Metazoa; phylum Chordata; class Actinopteri; order Cypriniformes; family Leuciscidae; genus Chrosomus; species Chrosomus eos. The sequence continues at coordinate 11,768,169 of CM070839.1, read as the reverse complement.
TTGCAAGCTAAGTATGAAAATAAAAGGTTTTTGGTGAAACCAAAGGGAAAGCAGAAAAAAGGGGAAAAACTCATAGCTTTAGTTGAGACTAACCAACAATGATAAATATGCCTGTAAGACAAAGCTTGCAGTAGGGCTAGGCCAAATAAATTATTACGTAAAAATGTTTCATATCAGTCGATATCGATATCTATCAAATTCATTACATTTCTTTCTTTCAAGTTTAAAGGCAGATTTTTGCTCGTAAGTGAAAGTTGTAGAAACCAGACCATTGTTTTTAAAGTAGCCTACTCTTTATTGTCAGAACATGACAAACACTTCCCGCTTTTGAATTCTTTACACTTTTCCAGTAATTTTTCTTTAAAATAAATATCTTAATAGAAAAATAATTTCTTTGGTTTCTGCATGTGCTAAAGGGTGATATTGATTCAAGTCATGAAACGGGTTTGTGTTGCCTGACTTTGATGGCACATATCTTCAGCACAGTTTGCAGTGCAGGCTGCAATATTAATATTAAAATTAACCATTGGTCTTCCATAGGAGCATGCATTTAGATCATGATAACCACAGTTAAAACCGTGAACATAGCAACTTACTACCATGGTAAAATGTAATTATATTGTTTCTATGGTATTTGTATGAAAAACAGTTAAATAGGTTACGTTTAGTATAAATGCACAACTGCTATAGCTTAATCACAAAAAAAATACTGTAATTATTTAGGGCTGGTCCGATTAAATTTTTCTCTCGATCATACATGACTATCAATAGCAAGAATTAGATGTAAGTAGTAAACGACAGTAAGCATAATAAATCATTGACTGGGCTTGAACGGCATGGTTGACTTTGACACTCTGAAATTTGGCACGATGATAAGCGACAGGAGATTTTTGGATCTCAGTGGAAAAAAGGCTTGAGGAGACATTTGGAAGTCATCTAATATAAGTGCCTGACTCTGAAGCTCGTAAGGTGATGTCGCTCCCTCCCCATACAGCGATAACAGCTCCTCCATTTGACCCTTTTACCATAAATAGAATGACACATATTGATTTGGGGACAGGGTTCCTTCATGACATGTTTTCACACATTGACCTATTTTGCCAACAGATCACTTTGGCTCAATCCCAAAGCCCACCAGAAAGCAATGATCTCCAATGGGGCAGTGGATTCGCAGCCATACCTTCACTGTGTATTAGTGGTTGTTTTTGTACAGTTGATCCCACTAATGAATACACCCTGGTCCTATAACAACACAGTTCCCAGGTCCCTCTCTCTCTGTGTTCTTGTGAGAGTTCCAAGTTCAACTTTTGAATGGCCCCCCACTCACAGCAGCATATCAGATGACATCTAGAGCACACATTAAAGCTAAGATTTTAGATGTTAGAAAGGTAAAGAATGCTCATCATGTGCTCAGAAGTATTTGCATTGCGTTCTATATGTATCGACATACAATTGTTTGCATTCTTAAACAATGACTGGTAAATTCTAGTGGTGTTAAAGGAATGGTTAATCCAGTAATGAAATGTCACCATTTACTCACCCTAGAGTAAAATGAATGCATATGACATTTTTATAGGATATTTGAAATGATGCAAAGGTGAACATGAAGCTATTTGCATTTACAAAGCACATTATAAGTGAACCACGATGGTGCTGTGTATATCTGGATGGCTTCAATTCATTTGTGTTAACGTCACATACAGGCTAAACCTTTTGCTCATTTTGGTTTCTCACATTCATCATCTCAGCTGCACGGCCTTATCTCCACTCGCACTCTCCATCAAATCTGCGTAGAACTTGCCAGAAACAGCAAAGACTGCTGATGCTGCACTGTGTGAGTCATTTGCATAAGGTAAACACTGACCCACTGACTAGTTGAAATAAGTAGTTGTGCAAGCTTTCAACAAGACCTCAAACCTACATGCCAACAATATGTTCTGTTTTAGATGCTTTTGCCAGAGAAATGAATAGAAAGTAAACAAGTTATTGAGAATGCATCAAAGCACAGGCTCAGACACTTGAGGTTGGCCTCTAAGGTTTGTTTTTTGACACTGCACATAGAGCTGTTGGCAAAGTCCATGTCCTTGTTACTGGGCAACATTTGACTTTGTCTGTCAGTAAAATGTTTGAGGGAATATGCAAGATGTATTTGAAGACTAATGTTTGGTTTCTGATCGTCCAAACTGTCAGTATTTGGGATGAGTATTGATATATTTGGTTCAATTGCAATTTACAAGCTTTCGATTTATTTCGATTCAGTTCCAATTCAAGGTATCAGTTCTGTTCTTATTCACAATCTCTTGATTCACTTTTGAATTTTGATTCAGATTTTAATCATTTCAGTTGTCAATTTGGTGAATTGTTTTTATTTATTACTTTGTAAGTTTGAGAAATTGAAAAATTGTAATTGAGAAAATCAACTTATTTACTCTGTATAATCCTCTATTGTCATGATTACATAGTTTTGCATGTGATACACATGCTTTAAAATGCTAGTGTTAGCAACATGCATTTCATGTCCAGACAAAGCACAACTAGGGTCCATCTTTCATCCAGTATCCCACTTTAGCTTTTCAGCACAGGCCACAATCAGGCTATTGTAGAGTTCTGCTTGTCAATTGACGCCCTGGTTCTGTTGATATGGAGCGTGTGTGTGCTGAAAGCACGAGTCGTCCTATACAAAGCTGAAGTGCTGGCTAATTGAGCCTGTCTGGGCATGACCTGTAAGTTGTGCTGATAAGCAGGTATTTGACCCTTTGGGAGGCCCAGGTTGCTTCAAGCTCTCTGGAAATAGACTCAATTAGCATGTTCAGCTCAAAACACTATGTGCCTCCAGCAGCAGGCGCCTGCTTAATTGTTGTGGTTCAGCTCGGTGTCACTGGACCTTAAATAGCCGGTCCAGCCCATAAAGACCATGGATGTCGTCACAGATTGTAAAGCATGATGGAGGCCTCTGTGTTTATAGCATACGCAAAAGCCGAAGTAGACCAGAGCCATGCTCGGACACGGATCATTCATCCGGGCTCCGAAGCTGGGATTAAACGATCCACCCCCAATTTAAATTCCATCACATTGGTAAAGGTTTGCTGATGCAATCTACTGAAAGCCATTAAATGATCTTTGAATGCCACTATTTGTGTTTTTTGTTTCACTCTGTCTTGTTTTTTCTCCCTGTACTGGCCGGCAGCCTTGTGAGCGGTACGTCCTGGCTAGCCGCATGTAGCCATGTAACCGAGCAGCATCCAACTGTCATGTCTTTCTTACACCAGTGAGAAAGATCTTTGTTGTGAAGTGTGTCCGTCCAACCGGTCCTGTCAGGCCTTGTGGGTTAATCCTACTAGCTCCAGAAACCTTAAACTAATCCTGCTAGTTTCTCAGTCACAGTCAGTCTCCGGGCTGAATCTCCGGGGGTCCCATTATGCTTCATTTAGATTAAGTGACCTTTTGCGGTCACAATACGGGATTTTAAACTCGTCTCGATGCCAGTAAGTGTGCATTTACTTCCATGTGATCGTATATGTTTTACTTGGCGTTTACCCAATATTTACTCAACTGCTCTTCCCCATGCTAAAATTCTTCAGCCAACAAATGAAGTGCAAAGAAATAAATATCTCTCTCTATATAAGTCATATATAAACACTAATTTCTCACACAGAGTATATAAGTGACCTTCTGGCAAACAACCACCATGAGCTCATATTACAGTAATGAGCTGTCACGGGCCCGGCATTGAGTTCTGCACCAGTCTGTGTGAATATGACAGGTACATGTTTTCGGATGTCTCAATTGCGGCTCTGTGAGTTCAGCATTTGTTTGATGAATTCGCAGTTTATGATGATTGACAGCTGGACCTGTCATAATTGGCCCATCCTAATCAGACTCTGCCGAATTCCAAGATGTCATTGGTCTCCATTCCTATGGTAACGCTCAGTGTTTTTGGAAGTTGAAATGTTTTTAGGGAAGGATCGTGTTGATTTTCGGGTTTGGCACTCTGTGTTGTGAGAAAGTTACAATTATGTCACGTGATATGTGCACCTGTGTTTAAAGCAGCAATAATGCATAGACGAATTTCTCACACTCATTTATCCGGAAACGAGTTGTGTTGTGATCTCATAAATGAGGAACTTTTAGGAACAAATAGATTTTAGGAACATATTAATGGAGTGTGCAAAAATGCTACAGCTACTTCTCATGAGATATGGTCTTCTTACAACAGTAAACCAAGCACAAATTATCTTTTGTGGGAAAAATATGTCCCATGTTTCATTCCAGCGTGAACTGATTTTAGGAGGTCAGGTCATGCTCTTAGTGTGTGTGGTCCAAAAAGAATAAAAACACATGTTCTTTTGAGAGCCATTGATTTGACCTAGAAAATAACCTAACATGGTTTTATACATTTTTCAATATCTGGATTGATTCATTACATCAACTCGTGCAAGGCAGGGGTTTTTAATCTGGGCTCCGCAAGGTGATGTGTATTTATTTATTATTTATTGTATTTTTATTCTGTGTTTAATGGCTTTTAAAAGTAATTTACAAAATTATATGTTTAACATGATTTAGTTTAATTTGAAATAAGACTTTTATTGGACTACATTTATTTAGTACATGTAATTGTTTTCAATGATCTTTCACATAACATTTAGTTTAATGGCATTTTATTATAGTAAAACATGTTGTCTTCATAATATACTTTATATGTATGTCATTCCGGCTAACAATGACACAGGAAATTAATTTAACCCATATTTGTTAGTTAGATTACACAAATCGGTTTTTTGTTGAGTTAAGGATAAAACAATTTACTTTATTGGGAAACATTTTTAAACAGTTTCCATTTTCTTTATGTGGTTCTGAATTTTAAGTTATCAGCAGCCAAAAATAAGCCTATTTCTATATGAAATCCCAAATTGATTATATTAATTGTGATTAAAATGTAGTTTTCCGAGCACTAATCGTGTGTTGAGCTCCAATTATGAATATATCATTAGCCTGACAAGCCAGACCCACATCAAGATGTTTGGTCTGGGAACACACCATTGGCAGGGCTCAATCCGAGGGGCGGGATTGTCTTTCAAATTCGCTCTGCACGCAATAGGACAGCTCTACAACCAACCAGAGCAACGAAGAAGGTGACGTAGTCAGAGCGATGGACTTCAGTGCCGTTCTTTTAGGCCTGGGCGAAAAATCGATTAAATGAATTAATTCGAATTTTTTGTTGCGGGCGATTTAAAAAAAAAAAAAAATCGAGTTTTTGAATAATGGCGCATTTTTGGCCCCTCGGAGTTTCCGTAGCGTTAGTTTCACTCACGTAGCAGTATGGCAAGCGACGACAACAACATCATAGCACACACGAAACTGCAACAGCATACAGCAAGCGACATGGCTACCGGTGAGAGTGGGAAGTTTGTTCCTTAGCATAGGAGTGAACTCAAGCGTATTCTGCTCGAGCGGGTCGGGCCGATATTTCCCGTCACTATCCTCGGGTCGGGCCTGTGAGAGACGTGCACTGCCAACGCAAAAGAGTGCGGCGCGGGACTAGATTTGATGGCCGAGCGCGGGCGCGGGCGGTAATGCACTCACTCTGTGTGTGCTGTTTGCGGGAGAATAAAACGATTTGCGGGACTCCCGCAAACTAGAAATATCTATGATTAAAACATAAAAACGAATACATTTTTATTAATCTGTTGCAGAAAAGCAACAAGAACAACTAAAACAAAATAGAAACGATTTACAGGCCAGAGTTTCTATTTCTAATATGTTTGCAGCATTGAGCGATGTAGCCAATCTCAGACATACCAGTGTTGATTTCTTGAACGCAATGGCCAATTTAAGCATTTAAAACAGACTCCCCTCACCACTCAAAACATACTTTTTGTTCAGTGCTGAATTCTGTATGCTGGCAAATCCTCGAATTATAACAATTTTCCTCAGATTTGAATGTATTGGTAATGCTTTAGAAAATGGTGCTATACTCTCAAGGTGAATGTTTGTCTCTAAAGTCTAGACAAACACAGTTGGGACTTTAATTCCAAAAAGGTGTTCATTTATGTATTATTCATTCCAGAAATGGGGGTTACGTTTGTCTTGCTTTTGATTAAATAAAAGAAAAATTTGCTTAAGTTGTCTGCCGTTTGTAGTTATTGCTTTCCTTAATAAGTAGGGGGGAAAATCGTAAAAAAATCATAAATCGAATTAAAAAAAATCAAATCGGAGATTTTATTTTTAGGCCATATCGCCCAGCCCTACGTTCTTTGTTCTTTTCTCAAAAAAAGCTTAACTCCAAGTCTTCCAGAGTCATGGCCAAAGCCGATATGAAAGATTCCTGTTCGCCAGCAGCAGTAGCCGTCATCTTCTTTGTTATCAAATAACAGGGAATTCATGTGGAACCGTCGCAACTCTGCCGTCATTATGTTTAGCCCGCCCACCGACTCTATACATGATGTGATTGGCCTGACTAGAGTTTGGTTTTTCCAGCTTGCAAGCCAACTAGACGACACTGGCTGCAAAATAAAATTTGCTGCCGCTAGGTTGCGTCTAAATTTCTAGGCTAGGATATCAGTACATTTGTATATGCCAACAATGGTAGAAATGTAATTAATTAAAAAATTCATTCCATTGAATGACATTTTTATGGGGAAAAAGATTTGATTCGCCCAAAAATGGTTAATTACATTCTTGAAATGTGTACAACACTCTAATAAGTATAGAAAGTTTTTTTTTCTTTTTTTTTTCACATTTTAAATCCTTATCCGTTATTCACCCATGTACAGTATATAATAATAATATGCATGATGCCATATAGCCATTTTTATTTTAGTAGGATGGTCCCACAAGGAGTTAATCACATTCAGGGGGCCTTTGCATCAAAAAGTTTGAAAAACTCTGCCCTGACAAGCTTGACAAAGCAATCTTTTTTAATGTATAAATCCCAATTTCTTCAACATACTTCTGCCTAACATTTATATAATGGTCTTCCCCATGCCATGGAGATGTCATTGTTCTCAAAGGGCTGATCGGCCAATATGAAGGAGACTGCGAACAGTAGTTTGGCACCCCGTCACCATAGCAACAGAGAAGCATTGCTCATCCCCCCGCGCACCTCGTGCTGGTCTGGCCCCTTCTCCACACAAGCAGAGCCGCTTAATTTCCCTGACCCCCAGGGTCTGCTTTTAACAGGCTCCATTGATTGGTACAAATGCAGGACTACAGAGCCGGCCCCAGAGTCTCTGTAACAGGGTTAAGCAGACAGTGGTGAAGGGGAAGACATTTTAGGGGAGCATACAACACCGGCAAGTGTTTTTTTCTTTATCAGTAAAACCCATAATTTATAGGCTAATTAAGTGATGCAATGCACGTAAAGAATATGTGCTTAAGGAGCGCAACCTCTCTTTGCCTTGATGATTGACACTTATAATGTATTCCACCCCTAAATAGCCACCATTAAACCCTTCAAATGAATTGCCGACGAACAATGCCCGCCCAGGAAAATGCAGGTGTAGACTCCTCAGGGAGGCATACAATAAATGCTGAATATTGACGTGGTTTGATACAGGTTTTTGCTTGAATCCATGCAATGTCTTGTTTTCTTCATTTTTTGCAGGAAAGCGGTCTGTCTGTCTGTCTGTTTATAAACTCTAATCTTCAGTATGTTACTCCAGTCTTCTTCAGAAATAATTCTTAATATGCTGATTTACTACTCAAGAAATATTGATTATTATTATCAATGTTAAAAAATAGCTATGCTGATTAATATTTTTGTGTAAACATGCACACTTCTCATATAAAAAATTAAAACCTTATAATGGTAGTGTAAGATATATATTTTTAATACATTTATATTCAGCAAGGATGCCTCCAATTTATCAAAAGTGAGTAATTTTCTGTTTTAAAAAATGCTGTTCTTTTGAACTTACTATTTATCAAATCCTGATTTTTTTTTTTATCATGGTTACCCACAAAAATATAAAGCGGCACAACGGTTGTTTCTTGAGCATCATATCAGAATATTAGAATGATTCAGAAGAATCATTGTGACACTGAAGACTCGAGTAATTATGCTGAAAATTCAGCTTTGTCATTACAGGAATAAATTACATTTTAAATGTATTCAAATATAAAAGTTTTTAAATTGTAATAATGTTTCACAGTCCAACTGTTTTAACTTTTTTTTTTTATCAAATCAATGCAATCGTGATGAGCGTAAGAGACTTATTTCAAAAACAAAAAATCTTACAGGCCATAAACTTTTAAACTTGTGTGTGTGTGTGTGTGTGTGTGTGTGTGTGTGTGTGTGTGCGTGCGTGTGTGTGTGTGTGTGTGTGTTTGTGTCTTGCAAAACTATTCAAACTACTTAATTTTTTTCGCATTTTGTTATGTGAGAGGGTCTGATAAGAAGAATGGCAGAAAATAACAGAATGCAGATGTGCAAAGCTTGTCATATCATACCCCAAAAAAACAAGGCTTTAAGGGTGCTTCAACTAAGTACTGAGTTAAAGGTTTGAATACTTACGCACTGCACTGTATTTATTACAGTTTTTTCTTTTGTATATTTGCAAAGTTGTCACCGATCTGTTTTTTGTTTTGTCATTATGGTGTATGGAGTGTAGATTAATGAAACAAAGTTATTTAAATTAGTTTAAAATAAGAATACTTTTGCAAGCACTTGTGTGTGAATGTTTATTTATTTATAAAATATTTAAAATAAAGTTATATTTTATAAAATATATTTTATTGATTCATTTTAATAAAATTTTATTTTCTAAATGTATATGAAAAAAAAGAATGGACTTTGACACTAATTGATTTCGCTACATATGATATTGCTATATAAAAACAGTTGTATAGTACATGTGTTATGTGTAGGGTTCTGTGTGTATTTAGAGATATTAGGCAGCTGTTGTTTTTGCAGATTAAACAGATAATAGAGGTCGGATTCCCCAAAGGCTCATTAAACTTTTGGTCAGAACTGATATAATCTTACATAAATACCCTCCTGGGATTTGCAACAGAAACAAGACTGGAATCGAATGAACACGACTAGACTCATTTCGATTGCATCTGCGTGCATCTGCGTTTATATCTGTAGGAAGGGATCGCAACAGGATTGGACACCAGCTGCTCTCCCTAGATCCTCTGCCCCACAGCCGTCCCCTCCTTTCCCTCTCCTGCTGTCCGCTCTGACAGGGAACATACAGCTCCTTTATGCAGCTTGCCCATCATTTCTCACCCCACCTTGAGGCCGCCACTGTCACTGGACGCTGCACAGACAGTCTCTGTCAATTAGACACTGCATCTGCCGGGCGACAATAGAGCCCCCTCGTTTCCTGTCTGTCTCGCTGCCTGTCGCTCTCCCTTTGACTCTCTCGATTTCCTTAAATCTCTCTCTCTTTCATTTCTGCTTCTCATCAAGTGCCGACTCCCCACTTTGCAGCTATTATTTACCCGTGGAAAAAACTGCCATCCTTTTAACGGAAGACTTATTTGTGTTTGTATTGATTTTTGTACGTGCGGCTGAGTTTAAAGCATTAAGGTAAAAAAAAACATTTCGATGGCATAATTTCACAAACGCCTTCCATTCTTTCGGAGAAAAACATTGCCTTGCCACGCAGCGATTCAAAGCTGCGTTTAGGAAAACTAGGCCTATTTCCATCCGCCTGACTGATTTTCTTTGTTTGCCTTCACACTGCTTCCTTTTTTTCAGAACTACACCTCTTCCTCCTCCAATCTTATTTTGATTCTGTCGTGAAGACACCTTGGTTTCCAGCCCTCCCCCTTCTCCTTCCGCCCCGCCTGAAAGAGGCATCTCGCGCCTTTGACCAGAACATGGAATGCATGCACAACCAGGGAGGGCCCTGCATGGCAACGGCTGTGGTTGCCCTGGCAACTTCCCCGTCCTTGAGGAAAGGGCACGTTAGGAGTTTTTGGGCCAAGGTTTTGACAGGCACAGTCAAAACTCATAAAGCGTCCTGACGCGTCGATCCAGCTATCATGAGTGTTCAGAACCAAAATTGCATGATTCATCTGCTTGTTTATCATGTAAATAAAGGGCTTGGCCTTTGCGCCTTAGGCTACGGTGGGCTATTTAATCATTATGTTGAATGGCTAGTTGTATTTTTAGTAGTAAGACACAAATAAGCCGTGTCATCTTGCAGCAGAGGGCGTAGCCTATTGTAACCTGTTACCAAGGGCACAATGTCAAAGGTGGACAAAGATCTTGAAAAACGAGACCACCACAGTCATCGCGTCTTTTCATTTTCCCTCCCTAGAGGAAAGGGAAGGACAGGTGTAGACAGAACCCATTCCGGTTACAAATTGTCGTAACATTGTCGTCATAATAGCAGCATCCGATTTCCAGATCAGGGTGTCAGATGAAGCCATGTCATATCAATAGAGGATGAAAGGTACGCAATGCTTGTGTAGTTCGACCTTCTCTCAAATGATCACATGTTTGGTTTGAGCCGAGGCTGCTGTATATGTGATCACCAAGTCCAGCTTGTTTCAGAGCTGAGTCTATTACATTTGTAGTAACTGAAAACATAATAAAATGTATGGTTGATGCTGAGAGCTTTGGAGTTTAGTGTTTTCTAGAGCTCTTTGTGTTTGTGTGTCTGTCTCCTTTTGTGGCCCCCATCTGACTGCTCTGAGAGTCAACCAAGAGTTCACTGTATCCCCAAGATTTTTACTCGATCTCACTAGACAGCTTGCTGTGATTGACAATCACTCTTTAATGGAGATAAATGTGGCTGCTGAGCTTTGCCCCTCCCCAACCATCTGCAACAGACTCCAGTAAAGGTACAAAATGGTTGTGTGTGTGGTGGTGTACAGATTTTTTTTTTGGCTGCCTTTAGTGACACCTTTCTTGTGACCTCCGTCAAGCAATCCACCTACACGAAATGATCCTTGTCTGTCTGTTTCCTAGCAGCCTTTTTAGATTCCTGTAATTCAGACTGCTGAGGATGACAGAAAATTGTGCTACAGATAGAGCTTTAGAAATCCATTTCTTTCACTTTGTGTTTTTCTTTTTCCAGCGTCTGGATGTTTGTGATCTGATGATTGCCAGAATCCATCTTCCTCTCTAAAATACTAATTTGCCCATTGCCATTTTTTCAAATTATGGACAACAAACAAAAGAGCTAAGAGAGTGGACCATTATCAGATGCCCTGTTTCTCTCTGTCATTACGGTAAAGGCCTATAATGCGGCTGAGGCAGCGTTTCTGCTGTGTCCTCCTGCCCTCTTTGTCCTTTTACCTACTAATCAGACATTTCTGTGACCGATCTGTTGGATTTGTGTTTAGACAGTCATTCTGTGAAACCGGTGTCTTTTACAGATTTAATAAAGAATTAAAAATATATTTTTTTGGTTAAAAATATAAAAAGTAATATAATGTGAAATGTATAAATTGTACTGCACCTTCTCAAGCTAAATTAATTCATTTAAAAGTGAAGTTGTTGTGTTTTTTAAATTTATTTTTCTATTATTATACTGTTATATTATGCATTTAGCAAACTTATAAAATTATATCCATAGCTAAATACTTATAAATGTGTGTGTGCTTTATTATAAGCATAACAGATAAAGTTGGCAACGGCAGTATTTTTTTATTTTTTTATTAATGTCTGCAAGGGCACCTTTTCTGATGACTGGAAAAACAGACAAACCCATACACAGTACAGTAGGTTGTCAATTCTGATCTATTCTAATTACAACACACACCTTTTCACTTCAGCCATTTGCAGATGTCAGGGGATCCTTTTAGCTAGAACAGATTTTGTATTTGCATTTTCCTTCTCTCTCTGGATTTGTTTATTGACTGCAACATGTGGGGACTATGCATTGATCTAAAATGTGAGGCATGCATGTTAGACAAATGCATTCATACGCCCGCACACACATAAGCGTGCTCATAGGCACATTCCAGCTGTTGCAGGCGGTCCACAGAGCTCTTTTCCCAGGTGCCACACACATTTCCCTGTAATCTCTCTCCACACACACTCCACCGGTGCTCTTAATTTGTGGCGGCGGCGCCTGCTGGGCGGATTTGGGCTACAGATCCTGTCTGAAGCTGGCTCTAACAACTGTAAAGGGGCCAAGATTGTACACAGACACCAGGATGTATCCCCAAATGATGAGAAGTTTGCACGTGAATGTCAGAATTTTGCGCAAATTAGAGTATTCAAACTTCTAAAAAGTCTCACGAGGCCATGAGCTTGTGGTTTATGATGAGTCACAGGGATGTGTTTAAATATCCAGTTTTTTTATTATTATTTCAGTTTTTTTTAAACCTGATGGTTGCTCAGCTCCTGTGTTCTCATGGATAGCATCCATATGCATTTTATCCATTGGCTGCACACTTGAGAGTCTCAGTAGATGCAGCACTTTCTCCTTTTATTGTTTCCCTGCTGCTTAATATTTAGTATACGGACATCCTGCTTATTGGACAAAATGCTCTTTGCAGACTATGTAGCAGGGAAGTACATATTCAGATAAAAATATTTGTCACATTAACCCGGGGACACACTTAACAACTGTAAGGCCGATTATGAATGTAATTTGATACTTATGACTGGTCATGCCCAAACGCACTGAGTCAGAGACAGTTGCACTCAGTTGGTGTTTAAAATCTGCCAATTCACACCGCACGGAAAAAACAAACAAGTTGGCAGTTAGATTTAGAATTTTATGAAAAATAACTCATGTTCACACTGCCCCAACAAAAACTGATTGAACATGGTCAGTCAGATGAAAACAAACCCTGACCAACGCCAACAGACACCGAAAGGGGTACACACACTGATCAAGTAAAACCAAACAAACATGGTTGTGTTGGTGTTTGTCTGTGCGGTGTGAATTGGGCTGAACCGTGCTGGTAGAATACGTGAAGTGACGTCTCAACTCAGAATTGGTCACTTGTCTGTAGCCTGGATACCAGTTTCTCTGTAGCTAAGCACTCTATTTGAGCAACATTAACACAAATGAATAATAAAGTTCAAATAAATCTGATCATCCTCCATAACGCGGTGTTATTTACATCTCATATCGTCTGTAAACTCGTGCGTTACCAAGGCAATGACTGATGCATTTGTATTACATTCCAAAGAATGGCCATTATCTGTCCCACAGTGGAAAATGAAACCGTAACCGTACCGGCTGGCCAGGAGCTGCACGGAATGGAACGGTTTCGCAATGAGAACCCTTCGGTCCAGCGGTGGAAAAGCGGCTATTGTGTCTGTCAAAGACTTTTCATTTTCTGTAGCTAACAGATCATAACTAGTTGAGAAACTCTGTAGCAGTCTTTCAGTCAGAATAGATTAGCAAATGCAATTGGATGTGAAAAAAAAACCTGGCTGTGAAGGATAGAAGTACTCTGAGTAGCCTTTTCAACATGTCTTTTAAGCCTTAGGTCATATATAATATTCATAACCCGTATTTATTCATAATATTCAGCATTTTTTGTCCACTTTAAATTGAAAAGACTTTTCAAAGTTTTATACTACATGGGCTGTTCTTCTGTCCCTCACTGCCCGATTTTGTTCATGTCAAATTGAATATGGTGTCTACTCTGACCATACTGTGGTAAGACAGCCTAGCATATGGCACTGATTAACCTATGTCTTACTCAACCCTTTTTGTGTTACCAGTTACTATGACTGATGGAGTCAGAGTCAGAGTTGACATTGAGAGACCTTGAGAAGATCATTGATGCTCTCCTTTATTCCCAGGACCACGGCCTGGTTTCTCACTAACATGCCGTTCAGACATGTTCCTGGCATGTTAATTGCATCAGACAAGAAGACCTAGAGAGGGAAATAAATGTGTAATGTATGCACGTGTGGTGGGGTGAGCTATTGCCAGTTGTCTAATTGCTTTCACACAGTCTTGATTGAATTAGCTGGTCAGGCTTGAGCCTTAATTGAATTCTAAGACCCACTGATGCTTTTCCAAACTGAGTTCTTTTGCTAACTCTCGCACTCTTGAGATGGTGAATGATGAACTTTTTATTGCCTTTTCATGTGTAGACCCGTCCGGCCATGTAATTGCGTAAAAAAACTGCAGATTTCAGCAGAATTCAAAAGACCACTCTTGGCTGTTCATATTGCCCTGCCTCCTGCATATTATATATTGAATATTTTGATCATAAGCTACTAGTAAAAGCAGTATAATTTCAATTCTTTTTGATTTTAGTGGGAATTTCTACTAGTATCCAACTATATCAGGAGGTGTCTGCCTGCACTTCCATTCAGAGTCGCATTGCATAATTTGCATATTGTTGAATATCCACAATATCATTAAAGAACAAGGTCTGTTGTTGCTAGGGATGCACAATATTAAAATTCTAGCCAATGTGATGAGATGAAACTGATTGTACGGAAGCCCTGAACCGCAACGTAAAAAAAAAAAAAAAAAATCTGAAGAAAAAAAAAATCTAGCATTTCGAGATTAAAGTCGAAACGTTTCGAGATTAAAGTCGAAACGTTTCGAGATTAAAGTCGAAACGTTTCGAGATTAAAGTCGAAACTTTTCGAGATTAAAGTCGAAACGTTTCGAGAATAAAGTCAAAACATTACGATAATACAGTCTTTAGTCTTGCACAAGTGTGTGCATTCATAACAGTGCGTCCACTGGCTCAGAGCGCGCGCGCGCGTGTGTGTGTGTGTGTGTGCGTAAAGAAATGCACTTGTGAAGTCGAACTGCCATGAATCAACACAAAATAGTAGCTTTTTACTTTTATCTGGGCTTTCAACTAAATTCTACACAGGTGCGAGTGGCAGTGTTTTTGAGGTGTTTTCGTGCTCGTCTAGGCAACATCTGGGTCGAACACAACAGTAACCGTTCTGTCTCCCTCTTCACCGTAAACACGTTCTGGATACATTTAAGTGCATCATTCTGTATCCAATCATTTTGCCGGATCTCGTGATTTCCTCAGATTTAATAACCACTAGTGGTTGAGGATAGATTCTCTGATATGATTGTAAAGCGCTTTGAGTGTATTAGACATATGAAAGCGCTATAGGCTATGCCTCATTCATTCATTCATAAAGCTGGATATCTCCATCCAGTCTGAAAAGTGTTTTTCGGGTTGGTTTTCCTGTAGGCTAAAGTCTATTCCGGCGCAGTAGGCTATATTTTATAACGTCCTATAATGGAAGCCTAATGCTGGTAGATTGGCACCTGTTGAATTTCCTTTTGTTGAAACAAAACACACACACACACACACACACACACACACACACACACACACACACACACACACACACACACACACACACACACACACACACACACACACACACACACACACACACACACACACACACACACACACACACACACACACACACACACACACCACACACACACACACACACACACAACACAGTGTGAAACACTCGCTAAAAAATAATGCACCATTATGAATGCCTGTGTGTGCGGCAATGTGAAACAATGGCAAGCACACACGCAACTTCTACGGAAGACTATCGAAATGTTTCGACTTTAATCTCGAAATTTTTCGACTTTAATCTCGAAACGTTTCGACTTTAATCTCGAAACGTTTCGACTTTAATCTCGAAATGTTTCGAATTTAATCTCGAAACATTTCGACTTTAATCTCGAAATGCTAGATTTATTTATTTATTTATTTTTTTTTAACAGATTTTTTTTTTTTTTTACGTTGCGGTTCAGGGCTTCCGTATGATTGTCATGTTATAAGTATTAACTAATTAAAATTCAACACTATTTTGTCTAAATTAATTAATATCAAACGATTAAAGTCAGTTGTTTTAAATGCAAGTGAATTTAGGCATCACAACATTATAATGTACAGTATGAAAGATTGATATTCATTTTGAGAGTTGCTAAATATTACATTTAACATTGTTATTAAACTATTAGTGTTTTTTAAAATGATTAGATGACAGCAAAGGTCATTTAAATGGAAAAATAAATTAAATGAGCATGCACAATTAAACATTTGTATTGGTCAATATTGGATAAATTAAGAAATCTAAAATCGGCCAACTACCAATATGGCACTGATATATTGTGCATCCCTAAATGTTGCCTATTCTATTAATTTGGACAACTGTATACATTATCAAACCCCTATTCCTCATAATCTGAACACTACCAGGTCATTTTAAATTCATTTTGAGGTTTGATTAAATATAAAGCTGTTCTAAAGCAGTTGTATGATGATGTGTAACGAACACATAACCCATCTGTTTCACACACTGCTCCCCTTGGTCACAATAGGACTTCCCCCATCCATACAGAAAACCCCTCAGACTCTGCCCTATTTCCCTGCTTTCAGCACATTTTTTGCTGTGCAAACAGAACCGAGCATCCCTTGGTTCTTCGCTTTTCTGTTTTTCTTTTCCATGCATCTCTCTTCACTCCCCCCCCCCCCCCCCCCCCCCCCCCCACCCACACACCTCTGTCCCTGGTCTCTCTTTAATGTAGCTTTCATTAAATGCAGTACTTTCAAACCAGCTTTTGAGTGGCTGAATAGACGGGCAGCATAAAGAAAGGGAGGGGAGTTTGTCACTACTACAGTCACCCCAGACAAAGAGGCCTTTTTGTTCTGGTGGGGAACAAAGGACATGTGACTGTGTATGGGTTGAGGTACATAAATGTTCATTGCATATGCACATGAGTGACCAGGTTTATTATTTTTTTCCCTGAGTAACTGTGACTTTACCTGGATTAGACACTGTGTACAGCCAGTAGTGTCTGTAGAGCATCCAGCATAATGCACAGGCAGCCATGATGGAAATGCCAGCCCCAAAGGCTCCGGTGTTGTTTGCACTCCTGGCTCCTGAATTGGACGCAGCTGGAGGAGCCATATCCGCCGATACATGTACACACACATTCCTGCCCCGCTACCAACCGGCTCCAGCGCACATGCAGCCATCTGCGTGTACGCCTTTTTCTTTAGCACCTACGTAAATCAGACTGGATGAAAACGCTCTGGCAATCTTTGAAATCACCAGCGAATTACCTGTAATAAAACATGACTAGCGTTCTGGCACCCCAGCACATGTTCACAACAGGATTTCACTCACACAGCCTCCTAAGCCTGCCATTTTGCCACTGCTACCTTTTCCTCGGTCTGCACGTGTTATTAGAGGCAATAAACACAAGCAAGGCAAGGTTTGAAAGAGTGCCAGGCGGTTTGCGTTCAATCCTTCTCACCGTAGTCACTGAAATGCAACAACTAAGTTTTCAACGGCGGGCCTTGAACCTCTATGATGTGTTCTAGATAAAATTGACAGTATATGGGTGTTTCTTTAACTAGAAGTGCTTTTGGCCTTGTGGATTTTTTTAAAATAAACTGATATAACTGCACTTTTTTCATTGGTAATTAATATGTAATTATCTATCACTACACTCTAAAAATGCTGGGTTGTTCTAACCCAATTTTGGGTCAAATATGGACAAACCCTAGCCTGGCTGCGCCATCCTACGCACTTCCGCTCAATTTCATTTTCCTTCAGTACTACGTCTGGGACTGCTGTATATTCTTAGGTTTCCAGAAATCAATTTTTTGTATGACCAATCAGCGAACAGAGGGAGTGGCTGAGAACGATGACGTCGATGTAGCGCGTCAGTTTGAGTTGGAGCGGAGAAAGACGTGAGAAAAGCTATTCGGTCCGTCGTTGCAAAACTGCCGAATATACAGAAGTTAAAGCCGGAGCAAGAACAATGTTTGCTAAGTTTTGTTGGTGGCCATGATGTTGTGGCCCTCCTCCCCACGGGGTTCAAGAAAAGTTTGATTTTCCAGCTCACTCCGCTAGTGGTGAATGACTTCTTTTTTTACACTCTATGGTTCGCACGACCACACGTTAGCGATTGGCTATGGCAGATCCTGAGTGACTCTGGGCAGATCCAATAGTTTGGAACTTTAACAGAGAACCCGCCTACAAGGAAGTAAACGTTTCTCAATGGAGCGAGGCCAGACTCTCTGTAAAATTAAATGTACGAGAGTCTGGTAGAACCAGGCTAGACAAACCCAGCTGTTGGGTTAAATTTAAGAAAACCGTTACTTTATATTGTAATATTATTTCACAATATTGCTGTTTTTACTGTATATTGGTCATATAAGTGCACTTGGTGAGAAACTCATTTGTGTTACTTGGGCTAATTTTATAGGTAGCTGTATGTAAATATATATATATATTTTTTTATTTTAAAATTATGTTTTCAGTTGGTAATTTACATGTTCATTCTAAATGACAGACTATTAGGGGCAAAATTGTTTAGTTTGGTAGAAATTACATAAATGTGTGAAGAAACACCCATATCTGGTCACTAGCATAAGTTGCTACGATAGGTTTCTTCTCAAGCTTAAGACTTTCTTAGTCAACCAGCTTAAAGACAATGCTAATCAGTTAGACCAGCATAAACCTGCATGGACTGGCTGTTGTAAATTAATGCTGTAAATAAGCTGATCTTTTCAGCAAAGGACGTATTTCGAAATGACTTCATCTCTTCCTCGCTTCAGAACTAGATTAATCACTCTCACCAAAAAAGAGACCAAAGGGTCCAAAGTGTCATTATTTGTTTTTTTCTATACAAATAGATTTCAATTTTGCACAAAAAACAAAACAGACTTTTTTATTTCCATTCTGAGCTTGCAAGAGAAACATTGTGATCAAACAATGCAACCATTTCTAATCTGGATGTGAGCTGGATCAAAGCACTGATGTGCTCTTTAATCAGGGTTTCTATCGTCCCTGGGGCTACAGCTGACACGGATTTTCTCTCGATTGCATTCCTCCGCACGCGGTAGTTCTGAGAGCGGAGACGCACACTTCTACAGCCATGTTTAGCACAGTCCCCACGTTTTTAGCACGGCTGACATTTTTCCCTTGGTTGGATAGAACCATCTGGAAGCAAGTATGGAGACATGCAAGGTCATGCCCAGATGGCAAGTGGTGGAGTCAGGCGCGGATACTCAGTGCCTTCCTCCCCCTTCCTTCGTCAGCGTGGCATAGGCTAACCCTTTCTAGGAGACTGGCAGAGTTTGTGGAGGGAGGATCGGGCCCTCTCAGTTTCTGTTTTTGTAGTGAAGGCGCACAATTTTCCGTTCAACACTAGTTAGCGTATGTTAACCTGCAAGAAAAGGTCTTAAGACAACTCTTAATGGCTCAATTACGATACAAGAGAAATCTTGTTTAAAACACTTGTGCAAAGTTTTTAGAAATGTACTATTTTTATTATTCTTTTACCATTTTCAAGAACATTTTAATTTCTGTCTGCAGGGGTCCTCTCTATGACATCATCATATGACATAAAGTTTTTTTTATTTTTATTTTGTTTGGACCACGACTTTATGACTCATGACTTTGTTGGTCACACTACAGGACTTTTATTTTGCAACGTTTTTTCCCCCAAAATACTGTATGCAGTGAAGCAGTTTTGTTAGAATACATGTTTTTTTTTTTTTAAATAAATAAGCTAATATGCTAAACATTTTTCATTTTGGAGTTTAAAGGTTATGTTTGACCCCCCAAGAATTGAATTTGTTTAATGAGGCTCCCCCCTCCCCCTCTTCATTTTAATAAAAAGTTGCATCACCCGGACATTTTTGACCTTGTGCCCCTGAAAATATAAAAAAAATGAGTTAATTCATTAATGAAAAACCTGCTTATCATAGAGCAGGTTTAAAAATGTATTTTTAAAATAAATGAATCGACAAGGGGACAAAGACAGATTTATTTAAAGCACTCTTGCTACAGTTTTCCTTCTCTTCCTGTTTTCTCTCTCTTTGATCTCAGTCCATTTGGGTCCAGTCTGCTTTCCATTGCTGTTTTTGATTACCTTTCTGTCCGAGTTTCATCTTAAATGCTGAAGCTTTGCAGTTGTGCTTGTCTTGGTGACTCCAATGACACTTTCTTCGAACACACAAGCCTCATATTTCCCTTTACACACGGCTAGTTTTGCCATAAATCATTTAAAAAGAAAAACATGTCAAATCTAATATTAAACCGAGGTGCTCTATCGCTTTCACATTGTGCATTTTTTCCAGCAGTCCATTTCTAAACGTTTATTATACTCATTCACATGGGATATTTAGCAAGGCTTTTACACCTTTGTGTGTGTGTGTGTGTGTGTGTGTGTGTGTGTTGTGTGTGTGTGTGTGTGTGTGTGTGTGTGTGTGTGTGTGTGTGTGTGTGTGTGTGTGTGTGTGTGTGTGTGTGTGTGTCTGTGTGTTCTGTGTCTGTGTCTGTGTCTGTGTCTGTGTCTGTGTCTGTGTCTGTGTCTGTGTCTGTGTCTGTGTGTGTGTGTGTGTCGTGTGTGATTATGTGCGTGTGTTTGTCCTGGGGAACTGGGCTGTCAGTTTCCTGGTGGAGGCTTATAGAAACCTGTCAGCTGGATTTGGGAAAGACTAAGTTTGCTTAAACTCTTAAGAGGGAGAAAGAGCGTGGGTGTTTTTGGAATAAGAAAATGAGTGCGGATATGTTGAGTGCAAAGAGGGAATGTAAAAACGTGTATTTGTGTGTCTGTGTATGGCAGTCTAAAGTGTTCCTGGATGCTGAGCTGGTCCTGTGGTTTGCCAGGGTGTTGAAATGGGATCAAGAGAGAAGGCCTGTGGCGAGCAGGTGAGAGGAAATTGGGAATAGCACCCTTTCTGTCTGAAACATTTCACTGAAATAACAGACTCTCCTTTAATGACCACTGGGCACTAGTTAACCTCTGCCCCCTGTAATTGAGCTGTAAGAATGTGATCTTACCGCCTCGACGGATGTACAGTCCGGCTTATTTGTGCGTGTTTAAGAGCACGGCTGAACCCTGACTGGAGTTGCTTTCTCCAAATAAACTCTGTCGACAGACATTTTCCTTGGCCGACCCGCTGCACAATTCTTTGCCGTGATTGCCAGCTTAGACTATGGAGGCCGAAGTGTCTGTGCTTTATTGCTTTTTAGCTCCTCTAAAATGGTTCAGATATTGAAGGTGTGTTCAAATCATTTGGCGTGGAAGCAAGGTCACCCATTAGGAATGGGGTGACAGGGTTTTTCAAACTTGGCGAGCCAAGACGGCTTTTCTTTCCAGATGTGTGTGGATGTGGGCTGTCACTTGCTGTGGTCTTTTTCTCTTGCGCTCATGGTTGGGTTAGTGCTGGGGGATGTACTCCACAGCAATGTGCTGTTCATCTGGGCCAAGTGCTTGTCAGTTATCCCACTCTTTGGGAAGCGCTTTGTTTGTTTGGTACAGAGAAGTACAACATGAAAACTCGCAAGGTCTGAAAGGCCTCCAGGGAATTCTGGTATGTACACATAAAAATACACTCCTGCTCTCTGGTAGAGCAACGGTGATTAAAACAACAAACATAGTCAATGTAAATCAAGAAATTACCCTGTTCTTTTCTTAATACACATTGGTGGTCTTGTAGGGATAGATAACTCAAAACATGAAAAAAAGAAAATGCTGTCGTGCTGTTTCAAACCCATATGACTGACTTTCATCCAGTCGGGTGAATTCAGGACATAGTGACACACTTTAACGCTTGTTAAACTGAATCAAATTTAACAATAGCAGCAAATAATGATAGATTTGGAAAAACAAATTTCCATTATGTTGAGAATGAGATGTTCTCAAGAGTGAACTTGACCTCCACAGTCCAAAAGCTTTCTCAAAAGTCTTTGCAATCCACAGCAAATCAGTTCTGGCTCCATTTTGGCTTTGGAGGTCTACTTTTCACAATCTAATCAATTCCCTGCTGATAAAATTAAGTCACACCCTACATTTTTTTTTTTTTTGTAAATGTTCTCTTTCACTCAAAATGTGTGGTTGTAAGTGGGGGTGTCATGGGTGAAAAGTACAGCAAAAGGAAACAAGAAAAGAGGAGTCACAATCCTTGAGACCTGGGGCAAAATAATCTGCGTATTTGTACATGAATAGACTGTTTCTAGCATTATTCTGGTCTTTTTTTACGCTGTTTCTACAATCAACCTATATTAATTATAATAAATGAGGACATCCATGAGCAGATCTCATGAAGTGGAATGCTCTTAGCGTGTCATGAAAGAGCACAAGATTTAAATTATTCAGCACCATATACTGAACATGCTATGTTTACCTGGCTATACTGCTTCTCTTTACATGTGTGAAATGCTCCAAAGTGTGTCTCAGCTTGACTTCAGTGGCCCATCATTTCTTTCGTGTCCTCCGGCACTTGGGAATCATGTAATATTGAAAAGTTCACTTTCTTGTCCTTCTCTCATCCCTTTCTCTGTCTCTGTTTCAGCGTGCCCTTCAGGTTTCTTCAAGACTGCGCAAGGTGACGAGAAATGCCTGCAGTGTCCAATCAACAGCCGCACAACCAACGACGGAGCCACCAACTGTGTCTGCCGAAACGGATATTACCGCACAGACTCTGACCCCTTAGAGATGCCCTGTACAAGTGAGTCCTCTATGCTTTTTCTCAATCAACATGAAAGCCTAATTTTAAAACAATATACTATTTATAACTTTCAGTGTGATTTTTCAATGTCTGAAAAAAAAGAAAATATATATTTTAAAAAACTAGTGCCCAAAAGAAAATTATTTGTATTTACATAATAATAGAGTATTTTTAATCTTTCATCTTTGTATGTATCTTGCACAAAATTAAGATAAAATGTCTCAAAGTTATTATCTGGAAGAAACTTGTTTTGTTTTTTTATCCCACTAAGTATAATAGCATCACATTTTAAATACAGAAATTTACACTAAATATGAAAAAATAAATGATAAAGCACAATTTCTGTAAATAAATTGAAACACGGTGATGGACTTTAGCATTAAACTAAATATTCTGCTACAAAATTCATAATGAATATTTTTAGCCTGGTGCGCATGAATGCGCTGAAAAATCCAAACTGATTCAACTGATCCAATAATACAAAGTAAAGGCCATTGCACACTGAGTCCGAAATTCGCATCCGAAATTTTCGCACGTTAAAAAAAAAAATCGACCTCACGTTATGTCAATCATAAAGGAAGAGGTGTTAGTGAGGCCAGCAGGGGTGCTATCCCTGTGTTCTGTGTGGGTCCTAACACCCCAGTATAGTGATGGGGACACTATACTGTCAAAATAGTACCGTCCTTCGGATGAGACGTTAAACCGAGGCCCTGACTCTCTGTGGTCATAAAAAATCCCAATTTTCCCAAAAATTTGCCCCTTGGCCCTCTGTCCATCATGGCCTCCTAATCATCCCCATATATACTGATTGGCTTCATCACTGTCTCCTCTACACCAGTAAGGTGGTGTGTGGTGAGCGTTCTGGCGCAGTATGGCTGCCGTCGCATCATCCAGGTGGATGCTGCACATTGGTAGTGGTTGAGGAGATTCCCCCCCTTCTATGTAAAGCGCTTTGAGTGTCCAGAAAAGCGCTATATAAATGTAATGAATTATTATTATTATTAATCACGCTTGCACACTGCCTCCGAAACTTTCGTCCGTCATAAAAAAATTCGGATCAGGTTCGATTTTCTGCGTTTTTCGCATCCACAACCAGCATTTTGAGAGGTTTTTTTTGACTATTCAGACCCACCGTACAAGCGAACGACACAATCCAGAATGGCATCTGACAAGTTGATACACTTCGTCTCGCAGCACAAAGTACTGTATGATAAACAAACCTGTATAGCTGTTCTGTATGCCCAGGCCCAGCGTTTCTGCTGGCGTGGTTGTGTGTGTGTGTGTGTGTCTTTTTTGGTGGTCTTTTTAATATGTGGCTCCAGTATCGCTAGCAAAGCATCAAACTGTTCCATTGACATTCTGAGGTAAATTTTGAATCACTCGGGATAATTGCGCAACTCCTTGATGAGCTGAAACTCTCCTTCCTCTCGGCACAAGATTGGATGGAACCTCTTTTTCTTCTTTTTCTCTTTTAAAGAAGAGAGAGGGCAACAAAATCATCCTCACTGCTTGATGAATCCATTTAGTATTTTTTGCGTTTTTTTCCGCAAAGGTTTAATAAATACGCATCGGACTCAGTGTGCAAGGTTTCTGTGCGTGACAAATTTTTAGGCTGATGAACACGAAAAAACGCATACGAAAAATTCGGACTCAGTGTGCAATGGCCTTAAATCACTAAAATGGATAAAATGTACCAATGATAAATATGAGAGAATGTTAGGAAAGTCTGATTATTTCCTAACCTTTTCTACCCCTACAGCATAGTCAACAACACACCTCTTTTCCAAAACCATTGCAAACAGCAGCCTTTTCTCTTCATTCCCACTGACTACAGATCAAGCAGAGAAAAAATACTCATGGCCCTATTATTGACACAGATGAGGCCATGAAGACTATGAAAGAGAGATAGACAGCTCCTTATGTTGTTGTGAACGCCATGTTTTTGTCTCTTCCTGAAAAAGGCAAGGTGGGGGCAGTGAAGAAGGAGAAAGAAAGGGAAGAACGAGACAGCTTTTTTACAAAAGCCATTTGCAAAAGCCTGGCCCTGGGAGGAGAGCAGCTGTTGTGAATAAGAGAACAGCATAGTGTCGCAGAGTTGAAGCTCAGTGGGCCTTTGCCTGATTAAAGAGAGGAAACGGCAGCCTTTACCGCCCACTAACCTGGGAATGGGATGTTTAGAAACAGTTTTGCATGCGACAGAGCTTCAAGACAGAGATGGCTCTTAATGATTCACAGCTGTAAATAGGTAATCAATTGGAGGCTTCATTTTTGGGGGGGAGTTTTTAAAAGGGCAAAAGGCAGTGGGTTGTTTCTTGATTACCTCACTTGGCCCTAGAGGAGCACCCACAGTAATTGGGAGCACATGCCGGCTGAAGATAAACACAGGGTATTGTTAGTTTTAGTTGGGCTGTCAGTCAGAACGAGATCTCGGAGGTGCGTTTGTTTGGTGTGCTCTTACTCTTCTTCAAATGTGCTGTGTGTGCATGAGCAAATGCAAATGATGTTTACAAACACAGGAACAGCTCGGGAAAAAATGTTTCAATAGACCCAAGTAAGCCTGTGATTTGTGCGATGTTATCATAATTCAAATAAGCATGATGGAAATATGCAAGGAAATACACATGGAATTGCACACAATGTACATTGTTTCATTGTATTATTCTGTCTACAGAATATAAATCTAACTATAAAGTATGTGAGTAATTCCCTTGTCTTTTGTTGTTTGATTAACTTAAAAAACACAGACAGCAGCTGGAAAATTAGGCTGCTGTCACTTTAAGACATAATGCACAGATCCAGTACACTGATACTGATACACATGCGTTGTCTTTCTCGACTGTTTACGTTCACTTAAGACATAACCTACTGTTTGCTAGGATACTCGCCAAGATGGGCATGTTGACCATTATTTTCGTGTGAAATTTTCTGTGAGAACTCAATATTTGTGCACTGTTTGAGTGCAAGTCTTTCCATGCACGCTTCGGATGAGTGCTCACACAAATCTTCTCACAACGTGAGCAAGTTCTCTTTTGCGTGAGTTGCCAAATGATTTTAGTTTAAACACCGATAGCAATGTGTGCTGTTCATGTCTGACATGCGTTTGCACACTATCGACACCCAGGTGATGACGTCGTAAATGACTGGTCATGTTAGAGCATACAGCACCCTCATTGAACAAAGTTTAGGGGAAGCCAGAATGCGGATCCCTCGTCAGAAACATGCATTAGCCTATTAGTCTGTTTTACATCTCGTTATTTTCAGCAAGCCATATGCGTATAATGCGTCAGATTTTAAATGAACTGAAGTGCAAGTGTGTGCTGAACCGTGGGTGGAGAATGAATGAGGCATGAATGAGGCATTTTATATAGAAAAGAATTTTTCTTTCAGACTTTCGTAAAAAGATTTTTCTTGTTTGTTTTTCCAGCTGTGCCATCGGCTCCTCAAAATGTCATCTCCAGTGTGAATGAGACTTCACTGATGCTGGAGTGGAATCCTCCACGGGAGACTGGTGGTCGTGATGACGTGGTCTACAACATCATCTGCAAGAGTTGTGGAGGTGGCAGAGGGGGCTGCACGCGTTGTGGGGACAACGTGCAGTTCGTTCCACGGCAACTGGGACTCACGGAGAGCCGGGTCTTTATAAGTGAACTTCTGGCTCACACCCAGTACACTTTCGAAGTCCAGGCTGTCAACGGTGTATCAGACCAGAGCCCTTATTCACCCCAATATGCATCAGTCAACATCACTACTAACCAGGCTGGTAAGTCAACACTTTTACTGATTTAAAAAAAAAAAAAAAATGTACTCAACTGGGTGCTTTGGTACCGCATATTGTTAATTTCGTTACCGAAATCTATGACAAAAAATATTCGTTGACAACCTTTTCTTCCATGACTTAGACAAGACTATAACGAGACAACACTAACGTCATTAAACGATAACTGTGACTATATCAACGTGCAATTTTGCTGACGAAAAAAGATGACACTTAAATGTAGTTACAAAAACAAAGAGAGGTTTTAGTAATGCTTTTATTTTTTATTACAGACTGTTTTTAACAATCCGCTAATAGCTTTCGTGCTTGCAGTTGCCAGATTTCAAGAATTTAAATCCCCCAATCAGAGCTTTTCTGTTAAAAGAACACATTTTCTACCCAATGTTTTACTTAATATTTGCAATCTGGAAACCATGCGTCGCGCTCTCTCTACACACTGCTGAAAAACTTCAAAAACACAGACAATCATGTAAGCTGGAGTTCAGCGATCTCCATTTGAGATATTTTGCTAAATTAAAGTGTCATTCAGCCTGTGTTCCTTCAAGGGCCACTTGCATTGGTTTCTGTGACTAAAACTGCGATCAAACTGTCTGTAATAATTCCAAACATGAATCTCGACTATGAATAAATGCACCTACGCAGGTCTTTTTATTGATCTATTTTTTTTTTTTTTAAATACATGAATGTAATTTGGAATTATTATCACTCTAACCATTATGTAGCATGACGAAAATATTAAAAAACATGAATGTAATTTGGAATTATTATCAATCTAACCATTATGTAGCATGACGAAAATATTAAAAAACATGAATGTGATTTGGAATTATTATCAATCTAACCATTATGTAGCATGACGAAAATATTAAAAAACATGAATGTAATTTGGAATTATTATCAATCTAACCATTATGTAGCATGACGAAAATATGACTTTTTCAACTTTTCATTTTTGTTAACCTGTTTGAACACATAATAGGGATGGATCACAATGGTCATGATGCTTTGTTTTGTTTTATTTTATTTGGTTATTTTTATTGATATTTTTATCTTTATTTTATTTAATTTTCTCTGTTGTTTAAGACGTTGCATTGCATTTTATTATTATTTTTCGCTTTTGTCACGTTTTAAAGTTTCTATCTAAAAGTTTTTTATTTCTTAAGAAATATGTCTGTTCAGTATAGGGTGAATCTGAAACGAGCCTAATTATTAATGGCTTATTTAAGATTAGGCGATTAGTTGTTCAGGTAAACCACTGTCCAGTTATTTTAGAAAATGTAATCTCCACCACATAACCATCTTTGCATTCATTGTTTATTTACCCACTCTAAACTCACTATGTGTAATAGTGCATTAAAAAGATCTCCGAATACTCTGTAACTCGCTTTGTTACCTCCAGATTACATCCCAATTACACTTTTTGGCTCACATCCCACCATGTCACCATGAGGTTAGACATAATTCCCAGAAACTCAACGTGATTCACGTTGAATCAGACCCAAACCATAGTGAGACAGATTATCCGGAGCCTAGGATCTCTCCAGCCAATGATGACTTTTAATGAAAAACAGCTTCTTGCTACTGATTAGACAAACCGTTCTTCCACCTCCTGAAGCAACAGCCATGCCTTCAAGACATAGTACAATCAGAAGCTGCCATTGCAAGGCAACAGAAGTCTGCTTTCTTTCCACTGATGCCATTGTGGTTTAGATTACTGTGTTCCAATTATTTCAGAGGGACTGCAGCATTGATTTGTACTTTAAGTGTCTGTATGAAATGTGCGGTTGATTGTGCCAGATCGGTACTTGGAGCTCTTACAGGCTCAAACAGAGACAGCCATTATTTTACGTTCCTCATCCTGCTGGCTACAGACAGATCATCAAACCCATCCCCGATTTAGCCTAGTAAAGCTCCCTGTTCTATTGTTGACTGTATTTTAATGGTTGTGACATCGCTTGCTTCAAAATTCAACAATTTCCTGACATTTGCATCATTAGGTATGTTTTAACCAATCTGTTGTGCAAAGAGCATGCTGGAAGAGATGTATCTTTTATCATTGGAGTGTTTACAACTGATGAGACCAAAGCAAGCTGAGAGAGGTGATTGAGTAGATGTGCATATTTTGTGTACTCTTCATCACACATGTATGGCATAATTGACTTTGGGCCGTTAAATTATTCGAAAAATAATGCACACTCGAGGTCATTATTTTTCTAATAATTCTACGGCCCAGAGTCAATTATTCCGCTTATTCTGCGGTTACCACACCTCATCCCAAGCCTCCGTTGCTAATTCCAAAATGTCATTTTAGAGCTAGTAACGGAAACTTAAGCAACTGCTAGAGAGAGAGAGAGAGAGAGAGAGAGGAGAGGAGAGAGAGAGAGAGAGGGAGAGAGAGAGAGAGAGAGAGAGAGAGAGAGAGAGAGAGAGAGAGAGAGAGAGAGAGAGAGAGAGAGAGAGAGAGGAGAGAGAGAGAGAGAGAGAGAGGAGAGAGGAGGAGAGGAGAGAGAGAGAGATTAAGCGTATGTGAATTACCTCAGTCTGTGCGTATCTCAACAGTGTTTGGCCCCAACGTCTACTAATATAGAGAAAAAATCTGCAGTGCATCTCGCTAGTTAGAAATGTCATGCTCTTAAGTTTCTAAACTATTTTACTGAAAAAATCGTCAGATCAGCGCTGATAACACGTTTTTGTGCGGGTGTGTGTCCTTACTGTATGTATGTGCATTTGAGTGGGAGAGAGCGCGAGGAAGAGATATGTGCTTTTCCATAATAACTAATAAATGGTAAATATATAATAAAATGTATTTTTGTGGCAATTATTTTTATAATTGGTCGTTTTTATCCTGTTTACTATATTTATTTGCTCGGTCAGTGTTGTTGTGGGTTTTAGTTTTGTGGGCTGTAAAAGCCTTTGAAATAACAAATCATTTGGCTAAGTGATATGAAACTAATGCGGTCAATGCCTGCCTGGAACTTCTTTAGCCGTGCGTTTCCCTAAAAATAATTGCACAACTTAGAACGTTCGTCAACCAATCAGAATCAAGCATTCAGCAGCCCTGTAGTATAAAACGTATAACCAAAGAGTTTACATGCACACATCTACTCTCTCTACTCTACATTTACTCTCTCCTAACTAAGTTCACTCGCATTCATGCAGTCAGCTACTGAAATCCAATTATCACAGACATGTGAGTGACAATGCGTTAAGTATTGACACTGAAACTGGAGTTGAAAAACATTTATACGCAGCAGGTCTTAGAGGCGAAAGGGCGTATTCAGACTCGCTCTCATAAACTGACGGGAATCCTGTAAAGACTTCAACTTTTTACATTCAGTCTCTCAACAGTAACACTAAGTGCACTTGAGACATTTAGGGGACTTGTGAACGTATGTGAAACTGCCATGGGAGCTGAATGATGAGGCTTTCAATGTTTCTTTGAACAAGAAAAGACTGATCTGCTGGAAACAGAAGAATTGTTAGATTCACTTCATATGAGTCAGCTGAACAGCATCTTTGAAACAAAAGCCAACGTTTTCCCCCCAAGCTTTATGAGTCCACATATTCTCCTTGGAGTATCGCCTAGAATTTGTGCATTTTTTTTAAACATTACATTAATGTTACATTACTGCTCATAAAAGCATACTGGGACTGCAAATAAAAAAGAAAAGTCTTTGTTGAATATATTTAAGTATTTGTAATTTAATTTTTAATTTAATTCAACCCCATTATTTTCTAAAAGATGTCTTTTCATACATTTTTATTATTATTATCATATAATTATAATATTATTATTTTAGTACACTTATAATATCACTAATGTTTTTTTATGTCAAAAACGGTTGGTTTTTGCTTTTAATGACAATTTTCTTCTTCTATCTGGCAATTTTTTTTTATTTTTTTGGTTGCAGTGATTTTAATAAACATTCTCATTGCATGTGAAATGAGTAACAGCCCTGGGTTTACTTTGGTGCTTACATTCTGGGCAGAACAGCTTTCTGATCTTCTATTAGTCATTGATGTGTAAATATGGGTGGTCATGTTTTGCAATTTAGCTCTGTGTCGTCAATACAGTAAATGCTCTGTTTGGACTGACAAGAAAGTTTTAGTTTTGTATAAGTGCATTTTACTAGTCTAAGCAGGGCTATCATAGTTAGGTATTGATCCTCTGGGTGAAACTGTGGTGTAAACATAAATCACAGTTACAGACATTATTATATATAAAAACCGAGTAGGTCTACTTAGTACATTTTATTATTTCAAAAGAGCATGGAATATCCAATTTTCCATGATATGGCTCCTTTAATACCTTTTACGTAATGAATTGCTATTGCTTTTATATATATTTTTATAGAAAGATTGTTCTCCATATGTTTTCATTTGGCATTGCCCTGTTCTAACCCATGCTTTCTTCCTTCTGGAGTTCCTCCCTGCTGTTGGGACGTTCTACCCCCGCTCCGCCTGTCACTTTGGATTAGTAGTCCCGGACCTCCATCAGGGGGAGCTGTGAAAGTACTCACTCCAGCTCCCTGTTAGCAGCCCAGGCCCCCTGGGACAGGCCACTAGGACTGAGGGGCCTGGGTCAGGCTGTCCGGGCCTTTAATTTTGTCTGGATTGGAGGGCTTTGGGGTTACATAAACATCTTGTCACCCCTCATTAGCAAAGGCGGCTTCGAGCTTCTCCCTTCACGTTTTGTGCTCGCAATAGGTTGTGTGTGTGCATTTTTGTCCGTATCCATGTGCGAGCTTTATTAGACAAGTTTTTAAGCCTGGATGCCCGAGAGGCGAGGTATGTTCTGCAAGAGAAACAAACAAATTAGAAAATTAAAAGTGATTGCCGTGAAAAGTTTTTTGTTTTCTTATGCGAATGGCCCGCTTTTAGATCTTTGGTTCGATGATGAGATTTGCAGTAGGCGTCAATTGAAATTCCTATTTTCTCAAGCATTGTTTTCAGGAAGTTTCTCCACAGCTGCCACTATCATCCTCTCCCAGGCCTTTTTACACTGTCCATCATTATCACACACAATACAGTTCGACTCAAATGGCTGAAAGGACAGCAGACAAAGGAAGAAAAACTCTGAGCTCAAATTTGTATGCTGGACTGTCTTTAGAGCCCGAGTTATACTTATGCGTGATGATACATCATGGGCTTAAACTGTCCTCGTGCACACTTGTTAAGGGATGAACAATTCATAAACACTGCTATTATGGGGAGAGTGTTATGATCTTGGCCTTGGAGAGTTCTTTTCCAGATCTTGATGAATTATGTCCAGTCTGCCCACTAAGTATCAGGTTGGTGTTGTTCTGTGCATTGACCCAGAATGTAGTAGTGAGTAAAGCTGCAAAAAGCTCCGATGGTTCACTTTTTTTCTGCCATTTTTTACTGCAGAGAAATTTGTAGTTTTTAAGATGATTTTATTATCTAGGCCAGTGGTTCTCAACTGGTGGGTCACAACCCAAAATGAGGGTCCGATAGGGTTGTGAACATAAAAAAACCCAACACTAAATATCTAACCATTGCACATAGGTTGGTTAGAAAACTAAATATACTTATAAAAAAGGGAAAAAGCAGTTCCCATATCCTTTTATTAAAACATTTGTCAGTTGTTTGCAGCAAATACTGATATATAGTATAAATAGGTGGGCAGAGTTACAGAAAAAAACCCAGGTTAGCTGTTGGCTATTTGCTTTCAGTATAAATAAACACTGTTTGTTTGTAAAGACATTTTTATGTAGTAATAATAATAATAATTTAAAGTACTATGCTAATTACCCACTTGATGTCTATTATATTATGTGGGCCCTGAAGCAAAACTAGATGAGAACCACTAATCTTGGTATAAAAAAATGCAAAAAATCTAGGCCATTTCACGTTGACACTTCATGGTTTAAAAAAGTTAGGGGAGAAGAACCTTTGAAATGAATTTGGTCATTGTAAAACTGTGTCAAGGGTCCTTTAATCTGTTGAAGGCCTTCAAACTTTTCCACCAGTGCAGAAAGAAAAAAAGTCTGCCAACCACTTATTTCAAGAGTTTTTAGTTTAATGGATAATTTCATTTTGAAGTAGTCTGAATGAGAATTACTGATACAGTGGAGCCCAAAAAATAATAAGATGCACTTAACCCATGCTTCAAATATGGACATTTAATTTCTGCAAACCTTTCGTGTTATTTTTGAAAATTTTATCTTGTTTTATCATTGAAAACCTAACCTGTTTATTTATTTATTTGTATTAGTTTAATAGAGTGTGGTTTAATTCCTCACTTGGTTTGATAGTTTGTTGTAATGCAGTGACATGCATACAAGTAGCTTGAGCGTCCATTTACTTGCATCACAGTGTATTGTTGAGCGCAGTTGTTGATCTTTGACTAAAGCCCAAGCAGCAGTCTAGAACAGTATCCCCTTGGAGGTCTAAACAGAGCATGCTTTTCCTTTATTAGTTTAGT
The DNA here is from genome assembly GCA_036326025.1 of Chrosomus eos. Taxonomy (NCBI): domain Eukaryota; kingdom Metazoa; phylum Chordata; class Actinopteri; order Cypriniformes; family Leuciscidae; genus Chrosomus; species Chrosomus eos. The sequence goes on along the minus strand of CM070839.1, from coordinate 11,735,542 downwards.
GATTTGTCTTAATTATGGCACACCAGAACGCTTAACAAAGCTGTATTGAATAAAGCCACAATGTTTTATTGAGGCAATTTTACAGAGGCAAACTGGAATGAAGGCCTTGAGCTCTGGTCGGCTACAGTAATAGTGCACGTCTGTGTTGGGCAGCTGGAGACACAAAGACAGCTTTTACCTTTCCTTTCTGCTTGGCTTTCCTTCCCTGTCCCCTGCAGCTCTGCATCAACAGGGCAAGCAAGGTTAATCAGTCATCAAGTAAACCCAAACTGACTCCAGGCCCTTCACTTTACTCTAACACACACATTTGAGACCAGCATTTATCAGGGCAAGGATAGAAAATGTCTGCCCGGGTGTCCCTCTCTCTGAAAGTTTTATTAGAGCAGTGTGTGACAGATCGCATGCAATTTGTGATTTGCCTAAAGTCGGGAAGCACTTGGCAAGTGCTACTCAAGGGGTCGTTTAACTTGCCTCTCCCCATGAATGGAGAGAAATAGAGCCACATGGCTCAGTCAGCTTCACTTTGTACATATCTTCCCACTGCAGAGATGGATGAATGGTAACGCACACAAAAATAATCAACAATTCTGTCTACAAGATTCAATAAGCCTCATATGGTTGATCTTTACATCCTGAATTCATTGCAGCACTGTATAATATTGCAACAGAGATTATGGTTTTACGAATCAACCAAATATTGCATAATGTTATAAAACAAATTAACCACATTTAATAAATGTATATTTAATAAAGGTTTATAAGAAATGTATAAACTTAATTAACAAATAACCACAAATTAATGTTGTAATATATTGAATTTAAATACACTTATTGGTATAGTTAACCGTGAACAATATCAGCATTTCTTAAATCTTGGTTAATGGTAATTATTATTTTTATACGTGTAGTAGCCTATACATATGTTTCAGTATGTTGTAAATCCCTGACGAAACGTTGCTAATAAATATTTTTTTTATACTTTTTTCAAGTATTGATAGTGTGTGGGATTTCCCTTTTTTTTAACATTTATGAATTAACAACCTAGAATAAAATACTGTAAAAACAAAAGGTTGTATATTGTTAGTTCATAATACCTAATGCATTAACTGTTGATGAATTGAACTTTAAAAAATGTAACTTGTGAAAATATTTTTTATTACATTTCTGTGTCAAACTTTGACATACAGTACAGTATAATAATTGAAACGGTTTTACTTTGTTACATAAATTGTTGAAACATATTTAATGAATTAATATTTAAGTTATTACAGATGGTAATTTTTTCTTTATATTCCATTTTTGTTTAGCATGTTTCCAGTCTAACGCACTGTTTGAGCATAACATTTGTTGTCCATCACAGAAAACTCCTGGCAACATTAGCTCCCGGCCATTAGCTTTCTGCGTGAGAGTCTGGCGCACCCAGATAAACGGCCGACCCATATGCTGTTTCCGTCTGCCAGCTCACATGTACTCTATTGCGTCATTCAGCATTATACACTCCAGCTACTGTTTGTTTATCCATTTCATTAGCCCAAGGTGAGCAGTACCACATGTGTCAGGCTTTCCTTAATACCTGAGGAAATGAATTGGTTCCTTATCAGATGGGGGAATCATTGTGTGAATGAATTACATTATGCAGAGTTGGGTCTGGTAATCCGGCTCGGGCGCTGTCGGGTGCTGGTGGAAGATTTATGACTTAATTATCTTCAGAATTGCTTTGGCGAACTCCTGTCGGGCCACCAGAGACAGTGATGCCACCGGCAGCCTCTGGAGAAAGTGGCAATACAGAGCTAGATGATTCTATTGCCATGTAATTGAGAAGTGCACTTTTGTATTTTACTGTCTTGACCTTATTGCAGAGAGAGTCATCCATTTCAGTATTCAATATGGACTCACTTCATTGAGGCTTTCAGATGGATGTCGATTGCCACCTGTAATGCAGAAGAGTTGGTGGGGGGGTGGGGGGTTCCACCTCGCCCATGGATCTTTCCCAGAGAAGGCTGCCCTTTTCATGCCGTGCCTCACAAATATAAAGGGGGTGGCTGGTGTGGGAGCACTGTGACAGAAGGTGCCAGAAAGGGCACATATGGAAGGTGCCAGTTGGGGTCAGGGGGCAGCCGGGCAGGAGACTGCACCGGACACCTGGAGCACTGGCAAAGTCCAAAATCACAGCTCTCGTCCTGTCACATGCTGTTGCATACTAATCACATCAGGTGTCATCGGAGGAAAGTAAGGGTTGTTTCATTTGCATTAGCCAGGGAAAAGGCCTTCATAAGTATGCAGAGCAGGCCACTGGAGCTGTTGACTATGCAGTGAGAGCAGTGCATAAAATATCCATTTCATTATGCATGTGTACAGAAAAGAAAACTACAATATAAGTGCTTTATTGTCATAAGTTTGAAGTCTTGCCAATTACGAAGGCTTTGATGATTGAAAACATTCCGCTCATACGTCCAACAACAGTAAATACAATACAACAGGGATTTGGTGTTTAAATCACTGTTGTTTAATCAAGGATAATAATATTCACAAAGAACAGTGTGTTTTGCTGTAATCATCCTGGATTAACAAAGTACTGCAGTGACCGGTACAAAGGCTCAATTAGACATGTTGATTTATTGCTGGAAGTGGAAAAGTTTATTGTGTTTTTGTGAAATATTTAAAAAAGACCAGGAAGTATAAACAAATGTCCAGTGTAATTTGTATGAAATGGCTGTTTGATAGGATCCTGAAATTCGAGGCTTTAAAATATCCAAGACCCTCCGCTGAATTTGTTTTATTTACTTTTCTACTCCTTGCACATAGATTTCAAGTTCAAAACATCACACTGAAGTAATGGCTGCTGAAAATTAAAATTCGAATTGTAATATTTCACAATAGTGTATTAGTTGGTAATACAATTTTGATACTCATTTGCAAGTATTGATAGTGTGCGGGAGTTCCTTGTTTGTTTGTTTGTTTTTTAAAAGCAAAACCCATTGAGGTGAATGAGTACTTTGAATAGCGATAAAATTAAGCACAAAAGTAGCATTTTTCTGTTTTTTCATTTCTTTGCATTCATCTACAAAGTGTATCGGAAGTGATAATGTACAGAACAAGAAGACAATTACAAAGACAGCTAATAAGGTTAGTTTTGCCTCAGACACAAGTGATCTCCGTAATTTGGATACTCATGATCATATACATGATCTCATGATGAGTATTCGTATCTATTATGTAAAGTGTGGTTCTACAGTGAGTACATGAAGACAGAATTTACATTTTTGGGTGAATGATACCTTATAAATACAGTAAGCTGAGTCTTTGACAAACTATATCGGGAATTATGTCTTTTGCATCAACAATACATATCGTCACATTTTTATGTCGCAATATCTCGATATAGCTATGTACCGTTTCTCTCCTAATGTTTACGTTTTAGATGTTGTAAATACATCCATAATTTACGTTTCAGCATCTATTTAGACTTCTGCTAAAAGAATATAGCTAAATGTTTTTTTGAGATGATATCTTAATGTATCATGCAGATAATATGCAAATGAAAATGCTACATAAATGTATAGATTTGTGTGAGGCTTGTACCTGTATTTCTGTAATTTGATTCCCTAGATCAAGTCCTAGGCTATAATCACGTATACCGGCTTGGGATCACGTGATTAGCTCACTGTGCCTGAGTCTTGATCCAAATAAATCATGGCAGGATAACAAAATCATGAACGCTAATATAATTTGTCCTCTCTGTTAACAAAAAGAACAAGAGTTGAACAGGTTCCCTTGTTTAGATGTGATGTGCCAACAGACCCTCTGATTGTCTGTGAAGATTGTGAGATCTGTCAGATGGCAGTCGACATACATCATATTGACTATGCGTCTATGCATAAAAGAAGGAATGCTAATGCGCGTCATTGGACAGCTGCCATTTACAGACTTGCTTGGGTTTTCACTTAACACCAGAGTTCCTTGAACAGTGAAACCGTGCTGAGGGTTTCAGATTAGACTCAAACTCTCTGTAAGTGTCTGCAATCTTCTTAAGACGCTGAAGTGCCTATTTTTGAATTAGCTTATGGTGTGTATACGAGTACATTAATGCTTCAATCTTTTCCAGTGCAGATGGTTTAAAGCTTGATGAACTGAAAAGGGGGTGCACTGCTTTACGGCGCTGGAAACTCTGTGGAGACATAAAACCCTCAATCCAATACAGATGGGAAATAGGGACGCCTGCCAGACTCACTGTTTCTCTCTGCCTTTTTTTTAGGTCGTACACCATTGCTAAATGTTACATGCAAATGCAGCGGGTTCTTCCCTCCTTTCTGGCTCTCTCTGGACGTGAGTCTCGTAAATAGGGAATACTCACACTGTACGGTCCTGCACAGTAGAGGAACAGCAGCTGCTGTCAGATTGTGCTGGGAAAAGCTTGCTGTGGGGAATAATTTTACCGTAAAAGGGGCTCGGGGAGTCAACGGGGGTGGACGAAATTTATAAGCGCTGACCTGTGAGGGCTACTTCTACCAACCTTACCAAATCACTATGTCGCTCTTCCACACCACAACTCGGCTCCAAATGAGATCCACATGCCTTACAAACCTATTATATAGACCCGTAGTGCAGAGCCAGTGGAGTTGAGAGAACATTCCACAACACTCAAAGCCTTTTATATGATTATTAGGCCGAGCTTTTGGTTTTTTGCTCACTCACTGTACGCCCTGCCCCTAATTATCACTCATTAGTCATTAAACACCTATAATTAAGAAATCATTCTCTGGGGACATATATATATATATATATGTCTGATATAATGTAAATTAATACAAATTATCTCTATTATAAAGATACTTGATTGAATTAATATAAATGTTGTGTATTATATATATATATATATATATATATATATATATATATATATATATATATATATATATATATATATATATATATATATACGTATTAATTCGATCATCATTTTTTGAATAAAGCTCATTTACATGTATTAATTTAAATACACATGCACACATATATGCATATACATTATATCAGAATAAATGTCACCTGAGAATGATCTTTTTCTTTTGGGGGAATGTTTTTGAAAAAAATCTCTGCTTACCAAGGCTGAATTTATTTGTTCAAAAGTTCAGTAAAGACAGTAATATTGTGACATATTATTGCAATTGACCCTTCGCAAAGACCCGCCCTCCTTAGTTACTGTCGCTATGTTCCGACAAGCTACGCTGCTCTCATGCTCTCACACAGTGAAAAATACATCGCGGAGCAGAGAGGAGACTGACAACACGCGGACAGACAGGACAGACCAGGTTACTTTTCGGTTACTTTTGATATTAAACATATTAAACCAAGTCTCAGTTTTCAAATGTGGTCATTTTTTGAAAGAAATTTAAACAATAAATACCGTTTTGGGGCTCCTTAATGTGCCGTGACAGATCGCTGTAGAGCATCAGTTAAAGCTGCTCGTGATCCGATCATTCCTTCTAGTTCATTTATAGCATCAAATAAACATGAACGAACATAAGAAGTAATGTTGTTTTAACCGCGGAAAGGCGTCAGTATATTCATTTTACCAAGTTAAAATCCTCCTAACTCTACTGGCTGCTTTTTCGGACAAAATGGCGGATGGCGAAGTATGATTGGTTAGAACACCTGTCAATCAAGCTCCACGCGAAGGGTCAATTTAACTCTTAACTCTTTTCCATTTCAATATATATTAAAATGTATTTAATTCCTATAATGGCGAAGTTGAATTTTCAGCAGCATTATCTTCGTTTCTTTTTTTTGTTTCTTTTATTGTTTGGAATTTTGGGCAAAGTATTTGTTGGGATTCTAAGAAAGAATCCAGAATCCAGGCTTGCTGTAGTTATAATGGCTGAGAGGCACTTCAACTTGATCAGAGCTCAAGAATTAGCTTTTTTTTTTTTTTTTTTTTTTTTGCAAGTCCATGCCCCATTACAGACCAATAAACTTATATGAGTGGAATTAACTTGGTAAACCGTGTATATTATTTATTATGGATCTGTTAGACGTTGAAGTAAAGATATACTGTCTGGCACATAGCACAGAATTAGTTCTCAGAAACTATTGCAAAATAGTCATAACGTGTGCAAAAACCCTGGTGTCTGTCATATTGGTCCAGAAGAACAGCCCATATAAATGTTAATGCCCAGCACTGTGATGAATAAATTACCAATGAACTGTTTGGATATGTATGACTCTATAAGCTCATCCTTATTCCATCCAACTTTTAAACAGGACCGTTCCGTTCCATCTGGTAGTTTTCCTCAGCGTCCACATGCGAACGTTATCTCTTCCTCATGCTTATGTTTTCTGCACCTCACACACAGACTGCGTGCAGCACATAGTGTGATCATTCCAATGTGTCCGAACGCTCAGTCTGCCAGGAAAAAGTTAAGCACCTAGACTTGCAGACAAACAGTCCTCATCAGCTGTACCATGGAGTGCAATTGTGTGGAAACACTGGAATTCTGCAAAAGCAGAACAAACACTTTACTAGCTCTGATAATCATTTCTGAGAGTGCACTTTCTTTGCTAAGATTTTTAAGTTGTAACTTTCTTACTTATGATGCTACTGTTTTCCTTTAGATTGAACTATGATGCCCCCTAACTTTCTGTGATAGACGGCTGTCGTTCAGGCATGAGGAAAACATCCCTCAGTAACTGGAAAACTGCAACAATCTGCCTTCTCAACTCTCTCGAATCAGCATATGTTCACTCTTATGAGCTGCTATACATGCTCTGACTTTGTTTGCATTAGCCCAGACTGGATTACCAGCGACAGGCTGTGTGCAGTGTAAATGCAGCGCACAAAGCACATATGTCAGCCTTTAAATATATATATTTTATTCATGTATAATGTGATGCCTGTATGCTTCCCTGTAGAGGAAGCCTGACTGCTTACCTTATTAGTCCTCTGTTGATACTGCATACCAGCATTAAGGCAGACAAGATGCTGCCAGTGTCTTGCCCTTTAGAACACAGGTCTTGGATTAGACCGAGCACGGTGGCGCATACCGACCGAGGATTCACAAGCCCTCCCGTAGTGCTCAGGGTTCTGGAAGCCATTCATTATCGTCTCACATATATTTATTAACTGGCAGGGACGACAAGACTATAACTTGTTCAGCATGTAAATTTGGATAAATGAACGCCCACTAGGTCAGACTAGACCTGTAGTGATTATTATAATATCCTATGTTATTATATTAGATTATTATCATAATTGCCTGATCATTTATTTATTTATTTATTTATTTTAGTAATTCATTTTTAATGTAATATCTTTAGTAATAAACGTGACAAGTTAGATTTAATTAGTTTTTTTATCTTTGTATTTTATTTGTTTTGTTTTAGTAATAAACAGGGGACCTTTCTTTTTGTACAAGTCAGATGGATTGTTAGATTTATTAAAAAATATATATTTTCCTTTTTTTGTTGTAATAAACGGGGTTACTTTCCTTTGTACAGAAGTTAGGTTGGACAAATTCGATTTTTATTTCTTTTTTTTTGTAATTTATTTTATTTTAAGCTGGGGACAGGTTAGTATTTTATATTTTTTATTTTATTTGTAATGTTTGGTTACATTTTATTGTATTATTCCAAATTTGAATACATTACTTCTTAAGGAGTATGTACATTAAGCCTATGCTTTAAGTGACATGAACAAAACAGACAATTGAATGATTAATTACAATTAATTTTGTTACACGATTTCATATTTATGAGACCCCTAGAGAGAAAACCTGCTGAAATGAGCAGTGCTGCTCTAAGCAGTGAGCACTGGACTTGAGAGCTTCTCTATCACCTGTGCATTTGAGACAGATTTACAACTCATTCTGGGCTCTCAAGAGTGGGAAATAAGCACACGAATAAGCCACTTAATCTCTCCTTCAACCCCGGAGACCAAAAGCTCAAGCTGATAGTAGCGACAGGCTTTCCCAAAGAGTGGCTTTTTCGTAGAGAAGTGTGTGCCTGAGGAGAGGCCCGTGTCTTAACGGGCCTGAGCCTTGGAGACGGCAAGGGTCATAAATCCCTCCTCTCTAAAGCCCACACTGCTTCAACTGCATTCCCGAGCATCTCCATTGAGTTTTTCTGACCCAGTATGCCACGCTCTAATGCTTAATGGCTATTAGGAACACCCTGGACTTTTATTTCAGTAATGAACAGGGAAGCATTCTTTTGTACAGCAGTCAGGTTGGACAAGTCCGACACAACAGAGCTACTAATATAGGGTTTGACACTCTCCCACATAATTACCAGGCATGCTAATAAAAAATAAACTCTATAATTCACAAATTCAAAGACACAAAATGCCAGTTGTGTTCACCATACTTGTGGTTTTCATGAGTAGAAATTGCACCTGGTTTTATGTGTTTTCAGCACACCACAAAATTAGTCCGCCTTCCTTTTCAGGAGAATATAACAAGAGAAGAGATTTTAGGCTAGATTACATCGCGTTGAGGAACCATGACCAATGAGTGAGACCGAGACGACTCTGGACTGGAAATTCCCACCTTGTTTATGTGGTTCAGCGCTGTGCAATTTACATCTGTTTAATCACACACCAGGATCTGTGCTTTAATGCCTATATTGCTGTATATAAAGCATGTCCACAACTTTTTTTGCATCAATCTTTAAATACTGCATATAATATGTCTCTGTTTTGTTTTCCAGCTCCTTCTACGGTGTCTATCATGCATCAGGTCAGTCGCACCATTGACAGCATCACTCTCTCCTGGTCCCAGCCTGACCAGCCCAACGGGGTCATTCTCGACTATGAGCTGCAGTATTATGAGAAGGTACCACATAAACACACTTGAGTAATGTATGCCCTTTTAGTGCATTAAAGCATGCAGTGTCATTTAACATGTTCATAAGCATGCATTATTATTTTTTGGTTATGTGAGGGTGACTTATAAATGTAAGATTATCAATCATAATAATGATAAATATAAAAATGGTCAAAACTAATATTTACTTTACATAAATTGAACTGAAAAATGTATCAAGTAATGTTAATGTATATTAAAGTTCCTTGTGAAAAAGGTTGCTGATTTAATTGAGGGTTTTGGCAGCTGTCGGACATGAATAGCGAATTCCTTTTCTGTCGAACTTTATTACAAACGCAGTTGCTCTGCAAAAGACTGTTGTGGTTCGATCCGGATACCAGTGGCTAAAATAACAGAGATTTCACTGAAGTAAAACAAATATTTCAGTTACAGATTCCTCTCTGTCAGCGCGGGCCACAGAAAACACACACGCTAACTTGTGCTTGAGAAACACGCACACACACATAGTATGCCGATATTCTTTCAGTCTCCCGTTTCGCTCACTTTGTTGCGCTGGTTGACACACATAAGACAACCACACCCTTAAATACAACACGCATAGTTTAACAGATACATTCTGTCTTTTCTTTCTTTTTAATACACACACACACACACAAGCTGACTGTCCCATGGGCTCTGCTCCTGTTCTTAGCTTTCCTCAGTATAATTCCTTTCTCAGACAGTGCTGAGGACCGCATGTCAAAACACTGCAAAACACTGCAGCAAAGCTCACATCACAGAGCTCAGAAATAGAGCTGACAGGAAAAAAACGGAGCACTCAAGTAGTACATGTATAGACACACACCGAGTCCTACATTCTCTGCTTCTCCTTCACTATCACTCTTTCTCTTCTTTGCTTACACAAACAGACACTCAAGCGGCGCGACAGTGGCCACAGATTTCAACCCAGACTAATGAATCGTGGCTGGCCTGAAAGTGTCAGCCACCGTTCCTGTGCCCAACACCCTTAGTCGGGCTCTCCTGATGGGGTTTGATGAGATAGATAGCCCTGTTAGAGAGCCATGTCCTCTTCTGAGTCTCTTGTGATGTCCTCTAGTGTGAAATACTGTGACCAAAACACCACTCGATTTATAAAATTTATGTCTTTACCCTTTTTTTGTCTTTTCTCTGTTTCAGGACCAGACGGAGCATAATTCTTCCATAGTAAAGAGTCAAACCAACACTGCAGTCATTCGTGGCCTCAAACCCGGAGGCATCTACGTCTTCCAGGTCCGAGCTCGTACGGTGGCGGGGTTCGGACGCTTCAGCGGCAAGATGTACTTCCAGACCATGACTGAGGGTGAATATCTAATCAAAATGATGATAAAACAATGGTTTACTTAATACAAAATCACCTCTTCAATTTTGGCATTCATGGGAATAAATTACATGCATATGATTTAGCCCATCATTTTCCCACTTCTTATCTTAAGAGCAAGCCTGTGTGTAATTGACTCGCTGAAGCAGATAGTTCATCTACTAATCTAATCGTCTAATGATGATCCATGTCAGCATCTCCAAATGTCCTGTCCTCTATCTGCTGCATGTTTCTGATTAGATTCAGTATAAATTATATCTTGGGCTAAAAAATTACATTTGTAGTTAAAGATACACTACATATTTTGGATAATTATTTATATTATTAATAATAATATAAATTATATTGGGGGGAAAACATACAAATTTGTTACATAAATAATACTGTTATGTAGTTTGGGCCCGTTTTTAAATTCTGTTTGCAAAACTGTGCAGAGGAAGAATGGTAGCTGAAACATGGATGGCCGCCCATCGTTTTGCCCTTCCCAGATCTCCTCAATCAGAGGCAGCTGCTCACTCATGGCTCCTTACTCTCTAAGCCGCTTATTACGAGCCGAGAGTCAGAATTAGTCTGATCTATCCTCCCGAGCTCTCTCCTGGCATGATGAGAGACAGCTACTCAGCAAGGTGATCCAAACACGGATGTGTCATGCCAGCAGGCTTTTTTGGAGTGATTTAACCAAGAGTTTTAAAACCGATTAAAAAGGAAGTTACAGTGCAGTTGAATTCACATGAGACCCGATGAAGTTCAGGTTTTTGTTTACTTACTACATCAGCTTTTGGGAGCTTGGAGCAAGTGTTTAAATGTGATCAACTTTGGTGGCACGCTAGCAGCTTACTTAGCCTCTAGGGTTGCAGAGTGAACCCAGGGGGTTGTCTGCGTTGTGAACGAATAGTCTGTAATTATAAACAACTAGAGGAGAATGAGAAAGCTAGGCAGGAAAGGAAGGGAAAAGAAAGTTCCCCAGGCCTTCCCAACATCCCAATCCGTCTGTTTTGCACCAACACATTTCCTCTATCGCCTGCCCATATGCTGCTGTAGCCAAGGAGTCCAAGTGTACAGCCCCGTCTGCCTGAAGGTATCTTGCACAGGGCTTCCTGTCCCAGATTCCCCACTGTGAAAGTGAGGAAGTGAGGGTCTCTCACCTGTGTAGACATACACTGCAGGACTCCTGTCCTCAGTGGAGTCTGAACTTGCTTCAGGCTGCTTCATATATAGAGACACACTGGGGGTTTGTCAGAAGTGCTAATTTTGATTTGTGTGATGTGTGTGTGGTTGTTTGTGTGATGTGTGTGGTGTGTGTGTGTGTGTGTGTGTGGTGGTGTGTGTGCGTTGTACCTACAGAGGAGTACAACACAAGCATTCAAGAGAAGCTGCCTCTCATCATTGGCTCTGCGGCTGCTGGTCTGGTCTTTCTCATTGCGGTGGTGGTCATCATCATCGTTTGCAACCGGTGAGTTCCTCTCAGTGTGTTTTTCATGTACCCATTTCCCCCAATTATACCAACAACATGTCAAAATCTTACGCCTTTGTCCTCATTTGCTTCATTAGTGACATTTACAGAGCAGCAGAGCTCGTAAAAACTCTAATGATGAGGTTGTGTTTACAAGATGATGGTGGGCAGTAGTAAGTGTTGTTTTCATGGCATTAGCACCTTAAAGTACAGTACAAGTAAAGCTGTTTGCCTGCTTTCAGACGTGGGTTCGAGAGAACGGATTCAGAATATACGGACAAGTTGCAGCACTACACAAGCGGCCACAGTGAGTACTTAGGACTTTGCTAGTGTGGCAGTACTATACAAAAGTTTTGGTGTCAGTAAGATTTTTTGTTTAAGACTTAAGACTAAGTCTCTTATGCTCACCAAGGCTGCATTTATTTGATCAAAAATGCTGTAAATGATTGTCATTTATTCCTGTAATGGTGTTAAAAAAATGAAACGAAAAAACAATTATATCAATGTTGAAAACATGTTCTTTCAAACCGGGATTCTTTTTTTTCAGGGTTCTTTGATGAATAGAAAATTCAAAAGAACAGATTTATTTGAAATATAAATCTTTTGTAGCCATGCAAAGTCTTTAGTGTCACATTTAGTGCATCATTGCTGAATAAAATGAATTATTTATTTCAAAAACAAAAATCTTACTAACCCTAATCTCTTGAATGGTAGTATATAGTTTACACACAAAAAAAGCTAGCAAAATCTCAAACAGGCATGCAAATAAACGGAAGGTCCTTAAGACAGTATAACCATCAACATTTTACATGCATCCACTTCAATGTATTTTTTTCTCCGTACTTTTTGTTACATACATACAAACACTTACTGACGTTTACCCACTTCAGACTCCTCTACTGTATCCTTTCACTGTCAAACACACTGTCCCAAAGTTGGACCTCAGTTTCTCAAGATTCATCTTTGAAATATTAATCCCAGTTTCCCTAAAAATCTCATCAGAGAGCACATTATCCACTTTCCCTACGAGCGATTTCGTTGTTTGTCTTTGTTCTTTTGCTTAGTTCTTTTTCCGGCACTTGTTTATTTTCCCATCACTGTAGTACACAAATCTAATGCAAAAAGAGCTCAGTGCCAGGTGTTTCAAAGTTAGTAAGATCCATCAAAGATTAGTCAGAAAATGAGCAATACTTCAGTAAATACCATCTTAGCCTCGGAGTGCTGTTCCATTTATAGAAATAAATCTTTAAGATTCTCTCGAGGCAATAATTTAAAGCTAAGCTCGCTCGCTTGCTCTTGCTCTCTCTCTCTCTCTCTCTGAGGGTTTATAGTTTATCTCTCTCTTGCTCACTCTGCTGAATGAAAATGGTCTGGCACTTTTCCTCAAGTTTTATTTCTCTTTGCTCTTCCTTATCAATTTAAACAGAGTTTACGCAGTGTAATCATTGGTAAAGGACTGCTGTAAATGCTGTATTTAGTGAAATAATTTCTGGAAGAGTGTGGGGCTGGTAAAACCTAGAAAAATCAAGGTCAGAATTCATCCATTAGTGCTCAAGAGAAGAAAGTGCTCTAATTCTCACTCTTCTCACCTGCACTTGTCTTATTCACGCTTTCGCTCTCTTTTGCTCTCCCAGTTTTTTTTATCTTAAAAAAGGGAAAGTTTGCTAAAAATGAAAATGCTGTCACCATTTTCGTTTTCTTCTGTAAAAAAAAAGGACGATGTTATGCAGAATCTTTGTGCTGCTGTTGTCCATATTATGAAAGGGAATGGGAAAAAGAGCAGCATCAACATCCTGCTAAAAATGTCCTTATGTTCTCCATGGAGGAAAGAAAGTTACATGGGTCTGGAACAAAGTGAGGGTGAGTGAATGATGACAGATTTTCATTTTTGGGTGAACTATCCCTTTAAGAGCGAGCTCTACTCAGAAGAACATTCTTATTCTCCAATTTACCTGCAATCAAAAGCCATTTGATTGGCAGCAATGGAAATTGCTGATAAATGGTCTCCATCAGGGACTATGACACTCCAGAGCTGATACATACATTAAAATGCCTTATCTTTCTCCTAGCGAACGCTGTTACACTCCACTGACTGCAGTCATGTACTATTCCAATGTCAGGCTCAGAATCCAAAGCCAGCCATTCCCAAAATTTCCAAAGAGTCACATCACTAATGCTTTCAAACATTTACACTGACTATTCTGATGTGCAGTATTGTATATGGTATTTTAAATTAGTTTTAAATATTATAGCTGTTTTTTTTTTTCTTTTTTCAAGTGTCACCAGGAATGAAGATCTACATTGATCCATTTACCTATGAAGACCCAAATGAAGCTGTGAGGGAGTTTGCAAAGGAGATTGATATCTCGTGTGTGAAAATTGAGCAAGTCATTGGAGCAGGTAATCAAACCTCCAAACATCCAACAGTGTTTTACCATGAAGCTTTACTTGTGCCTTGACCTAAATAACAATCCATTTGTCTTTATCCAAAGGAGAGTTTGGAGAGGTGTGCAGTGGAAACCTAAAGCTCCCAGGAAAGAGAGAGATGTTTGTGGCCATCAAAACACTGAAGTCAGGTTACACAGAGAAGCAGAGGCGAGACTTCCTGAGCGAAGCGAGCATCATGGGGCAGTTTGATCACCCCAATGTCATCCATTTGGAGGGAGTGGTGACCAAGAGCAGCCCCGTCATGATCATCACTGAGTTTATGGAGAATGGCTCATTGGACTCTTTCCTCAGGGTGAGGATTTTTGTGATGCAAACTATATAAACTAATTGAAAGCAGTGATAAATTAATGTTTGTATATATTTAATGTGTGTATATATAATATATATATATATATATATATATATATATATATATATATATATATATATAAAATTCTAAATTCACCTTTTTTTAGCATTTAAAAACTTTTGTTTGATTTTTGTTTGTTTTATTTTTAATGTATTTAGACAAAATAGTATTGAATTTAAATATCAGCCATTTATAATTTATTGTCCATTACATAATTATAATCGTATTAGTATTGTCTAGGATTTTAATATCGTCCATCCCTAGTACTTCAAAATAGACAAGTCAAAATATGCAGGGCAATATGTGTGAACAGTCATGGACAATAACTTCTTTGAAACAGACCTTCTGAATGAACCGATTCTTTATAATAATGTGGATTTCCCCAAGCAAACAAAAGCTCAGTAACATAAACATGCTTCAAATGCTGGTTGCATTGAAGTGATAATCTCACATCAGCAGGTGTGTATGCACATCAGCACACTGAACATCATACAAATGTTCACTCCTAATTTCTCATGCTGTCCATCAGGTAATTCTCCACAGGGTCTCCCCGTAATACCCAGCTGCCCCCTGCCGCAAACATCTACACTCAGTATTGATTCCAGCTGTAGGACTGTTGTAATAAGCTCAATACTCTTCCATTCATCTCTACGGGTTGCCACACTAACATTTGCTTAAAGACGGTCTCTTTAAAGAATTCGTTGAATCGTTGCTCTGTGGTTAGTCATGCCCTCATTTCGCATTGGTCACACTCTCTCCGCCACGTTCTCTGCATTACAAGCATCAGCTCCGCCATATTTACTTCCATCCTATATCGTAGAACACACAGAATAAGAAAATTGTCCTTAGTGTTTTAATTTGAAAACTCTTAGCATGAGGAAACCTCTCTTTGCAGTTTCCCATAACAGCATCCATCCCCTCAGACGCATTTAGATGATTAACCGAGTGCAAAAACCATCCAAATCCCCGCTTACAACAGAGTGGGGGATGATAAGAAAATGGCTCTGTCAGCCTATGACTGGCACGCGTCAATTTGATTTCAACGCAGAGCTGATGTGTATAAAATAGGTTTCCGGATGCCTTGATCGCTGCTAATTGGCCTCACTGTGTATTGCGTCGAAAATATGGCTTTGATTTATTTAAATATGTAATCTTTGGGGAAGGAATGATTTATTTTGCTCATTAGTAAGACTTTGCCTCTGATCTATCATGAGAGAAAACTTATTTTATCCTTGACACATAGCTTTTCGGGGTGTTAGGCTCAGGAAGTGTAATTATCTGAAACAAGAAACCTCTATGATTATGTAGTTTAAACGAAGGCGAGTAAACAGGAACCAAACGACCCGTCATTTGTTAGATATTTGAATTGAATTTATTTCTTCTCACCACAATCAGATCCAGCTCTCGCTAACCTCTGTAATTGTGAGGTTCTGATGTTATTTTAGCTGTTTGGCCAGCCAGTTGTTTTGCTCGTGTTTATACTTGCACAGCCCACCCCATGACAGAACGCACATGCTCTACCGTGCCATAGCGTGAGGAAAAGATTGATGTCTGGTAATGTAAGTAGAAGTGAAAAATTACAACAAACACCTCATACATCAGGTTTACTTTGGGTTTAAATCACAATTCTATGTTAAAACTAGGGCTGCACGATTTGGGGAAAATGTCATATTGCGATTATTGAGGTCAATATTGCGATTGTGATATAATAAACAAATGGTTTCATGAGTCAACTTGCTTGGTAATGCTGAAATGTGTATTTCTCAATTCAAACTAGCAACAGCAACTAAATGCACCGTGTTTTCAAATTAAAATAATATTTTTTACAAAATGAAATGATGACATCTTTGCATTACTGCAAACTTGTTATTGTCTCAATCGTACAATAGTATAAAATAAATGCTCATGAAAATAAGATATTTTGAACATTCTGTCCAGACAAACAGGGACATTTAAGCAGGATGTGTATTGTGAGTGTCAAAAACATTTGGTAACTAAACAGACATTTGTTAAGTTTAGTGACAACATGTTACAATGTTTACATGGTACAATGACTGGTAGGCTACTGTTTTTATTATTGCTTGACACAAATTTCACGATTTCTTGTGATTTGATTCCGATCTTGATTTAATATTGATTCATTTGGATAAATATTAGCTGCAGTAGATACATGTTAATTTTTCTCAAGAAAATAAAATATCTCACCTAATGCTGTAGACATACAGAGAGCCCTGTCAGCCGATATTATTATTAAAGGTTAAAAATAACAACTCAAATTAAATATAATGTAGTTTTTACTAGGCTAATATAATAACAATGTTATAATATTTTAATGATATAAGTAAACATATATTAAATATTTAATCTCTATTAAAATCGCAAAACACACCTCTCTATATAATTTGTCTAGCCAACTAACGTGCTATCAAATGGCTTTCCTGAGGTAAATGTAACATTGTGTGACATATTGTTCTCCAGCTGTATTATTGACCTCTTTCCGCGGTTGAAAAACACTGATTGATCGATATTATGTATGAGGCATAAACATTTCAGTAAGTTGTACTGTATCTTTCAACACACCTATTGTTCATTCGTGTTTATTTACTATTAACTAGTGAAGAGTAAGAGACGTTCGGTTCACGACCACGATCTGACTGTCACGTCACATTTACAAGAGCCAAAACGCTATTGTTTGAATTTCGTAATAAAATTGACAGAATCTGAGAGCTGAGAATTTGTTTCCTATCAAAAAATAACTTGCTCTGTCTGTCAGTGTACTCTTTGCCTCGCGATTTTCCTCTGTGTGAGGGTTATGTGTGGCGTGAGGGCGTGTGCAAATTGTCAATTGCGTGAGTCTAACGCTGAATGAGTGAGAGTTAGCCTTGCTCTCTCTGCTCGGCATCCACCTTCAGCTGTTCTCTGTGCTAAACACCGGGAAAAGTCACGACGTGAGGATACGCGCCACACGTACCACTGCCTAAATTGAAACTGTCTGGTCTTCTTTTTATTAGCGGTGTAGAAAATGGGCAAACCGCTCTCAGAAAAAATGGGTTGTCATGTTCACACATGCATTTATTTATTTAATATAGGCTTGACATCGCGATTGCGATATGATTAATCGTGCGGCACTAGTTAAAACATTTGAAAAAAGACCAGCTAATGTGTTTTTGCTCTCATAATGTCAGTTTGGTGGCGTGCGGGAGCTTTGAAACGCCTCAGATCTTGGTGCAGCCGCACAATTGTGTTGTTTTCTGACAGAACGCTGAATTCTTTGAAAACAACAAATCTCTGTTGTGGCAACTCACTATGACAGCAGATGACAACATTGTGTGTAAGTGCTGAAGCGCTAGAATATTAGTCTGATGGAGCTCTTGTAAGACAGTGAAGAGAGGGGGGGGGGGGGGACTATATGCTAACCTGTCGTTCTTGCATTGATCCAACTTCCAATATTGTTTTGTGGTGGATTAAGAACCATGAGAAAGAAGAGAGAGAAATTCAAAGGTATGCTGCCAAAACTTTCAAACAGATTTGAGAAACGTCAAACTGAAAAGTTGAGCACAGCTTCACAGAACCGGCAGCAAAGACACGTCTGAGAAGAAACGGCACGGATAGAATAATTCACGTTTAATCGGAATGAAAAGAATGTTTGCATGCTTAGACTGCAGATCCAAATAACTTTGGGATGCAGAATCCCTCCAATTAAACTATAGGCAAACACTGTGAGCAGATTAGTGTGCCAGGCTGTATTTGCAAAGGATTTCAGCTTTATGAATAATGGATGCCGCTTAATTGCTGTGGAGGGTGAGGAGAAGTTCGGTGAAGTCGACTTATTATGGGGGAAGGGTTTGAGCGTGACACAAGCAGTTTAGGGAAGGAATGGCTTGTGTGCGACACAGAATGAAGACATCGTATGGTTCTTTCCGCCTCTCTCCACTTGACGCGTGCGTGTCTGTCCACACTGCGCCGGCTGCACTCGTCGTCTTTGATTAGAAGCTGAATGCTGCTTGCCTCATGGCTGTCTGCGGAGGGTCTGCAGATGAAGGCAGCTGCAAGCACAGCTGGGTCAGAAACTGCTGGACCTCCTCGTGAGCAAAGGGCTTTTTGACCACCATGGTCAACAGCTGCAAGATTTGCCACGGGCCCACATTGATCATCGAATGTCTGATCTAGCTTTGCGTAGCATAAACTCTACCAATCCTCACCAGAGTGTTTGCAGAGCCAACCCAATCCGGGCTTGACTCAATGCATTGTGTTCGGTCTCTTATCCGACTGGGCACATTAGATATTAACCGTGATTTCCACAGCTTTATTCTTGTCTTAGTGCTGTTGTTTGGGATTTATAGGTTGCCCAGGAGAGATAACTGTTGTGCAATTTCAAAAAACTCTAGCACAATTTCATATAATATTTTTTGTGCACTTCACCTTTACAAAAGCCTTGTATAAGAAGTTGGGCTGTGAATTGTTTTAAAGAAAAGATTGTATCTAATTAAATTAATCTATTTTTTAATTGTGATTAATAGACTAGAACTTGTAATCATAAATATATTTACACATGGAATCCTCAAATTGATGTAGAAACAACATAAAAGAAAAAGGTTTTAAATATTAAATGGTATATTTTTTACTATCAAGGCCAGTATCGCTGAAATAAAAATAATTACATCATTTCAAATAATATAGGAAAGTCGTTTTTAAGATTTAATAGGCCTAAACTTCAAATTGTCACTGTTTTTGTTTATTATTTATTAATCAATCAAATCTTATAATAAATCTTATTAGTAAATATTATAGCAATTTAGATAAACTATACATAGACATACACTAACAATCATTAAATAACTTACTATAAAAAGTCATATTTGGCTCTACTTTTATTTAGTGTGAAATAACTCCAGATTATGTTTCTTTGTTAGTGAGAATTGTGAGTGCATTCTGTCCTTTTTTATGCAATATTTTTCATGCTAAATAAATAATAAAATCACTACTTAAAAGACGTATCTTTATGTCTTGACCCATTTCTATTCTGTACTTGTTTACAGCAAAATGATGGGCAGTTCACTGTGATTCAGCTGGTGGGCATGTTACGAGGGATCGCCTCTGGGATGAAGTATCTCGCAGACATGAATTACGTGCACAGGGACCTGGCCGCCCGCAACATCTTAGTTAACAGTAACCTTGTTTGCAAGGTGTCTGATTTCGGACTCTCACGCTTCTTGGAGGATGACACATCTGACCCCACCTATACCAGTGCACTGGTGAAAACTCTTGTTTTATTTGATTTGCAAAGTTTCATGTAAACTTGTGCTTTGATTTAAGATGATGTTTTTGATTCGGGTTTAAACAGGGTGGGAAGATCCCTATTCGATGGACTGCCCCAGAGGCCATCCAATATAGGAAGTTCACCTCTGCTAGTGATGTATGGAGCTACGGAATTGTCATGTGGGAAGTGATGTCGTATGGAGAGCGGCCATATTGGGACATGACCAATCAGGACGTAAGTACCTAAGCTTAGGGTCTGTAAGATTCATTTAATGGTTTTGAAAGAAGTATTTTATGGTCAACAAGACTGCATTTATTTGATCAAAAATACAGTAATACAGTAATATTCTGAACAATTATCTCAATTTAAAAAAAATTCTATTGATTTATTCTTGTGATGGCAAAGCTGAATTTTCAATGTCACAGGATCCTTGGATTTGGTTCTCAAGTAACATTTATAATTATCAATGTTGAAAACAGTTGTGCTGCTTAATAAGCTGAATAAAAATATTTATTTCTTAAAAAAAAAAAACGTACTGACCCCAAACTTTTCAATGGTCAAGTACATTTATTCTGCGGTTTAATGGTTAAGAACTCCGAATTCCTAGTTTTAAACACAGTTATACAATTCTTTTTACTTTAGTTAGTTATTCAAATCTTCCAATTTCTGTTCCAACCTCATAACCTTTTCAAAGCTCCACATACTCCATCTTTATTAAGTAAAACCACCAATTTCTTATAAAACAATTTTTCAATAGAAGCAGTCAAATACTCATGCCAGAGACTGTTGGTCGGTTGCCGTATGTTAGCGCGTGATAGATGAGCGCTGTGCTGCAATGTTGAATCAGAGGCTAAGGTAAACAGCAGAGAGAGCACGTCGTAAATCTGCCCATGTGCTGCTCTGCTGTATGCAAGGCCAAACCTCAAACCCCAAACACTGCATGAGTGCTATCAGTCTTTGCAGAAACAGCCGCACCGATCATCACATCCCATTGATTGGCATCAGAATGCAGAACACATAAGGATTTGCGTCAAGAAATAACATTTTTGGGGTTTAAATAGGAGGTTTGGACTGTATTTGTGTTTGTTTTGGAATGTATGCTCTGCGTGGCTACATCATGTGACATTGAGAGTGTCTCAATTGAGATTGTCCTTGTATTGTGTCAAAGGGGATCATTTAGTCTCTATATACATCTCTCATAAAGGCTACCTCAAAAATTCACCTGTACTTCACACTCACTTCCTGATGAACAAAAAGACGATTTCACATGCAAAGCACGCTGCCACACTAAACATTCCCTGCCCTTGAAGACAGCTCCCATTTCTAGCATCCCTCTGGGTGGCTGGGAAAAGGCAAATTATGGGTCCAGATAATGAAAATAGTTTCAAATTGAAAGTGTGAACGCTAATGCGCTAAGAGAGAGCGCAGATCTCGCCTGTTATCTTATTAGCAGCTCCAGATAGCGTCGCGGTCCTCCCATCGGGCTGGCCGTTTGAGGCGCCTGAATGAGATTAATCAGGCCTTGAATGGAGTGCCGTAATGGCTACGATAATGAGCTGGGGAACGACGGGTCTCACTCGGGTCCTGCTCGCACTTTTCGCTTCATGGCCGTGCATCTCGTTCCTGGCCACCAAGGCCGCTTGAAGCATCCTGTTCCATTCAGATGTGACGATACATCCATCGGCTCAGTTCGGATAAACGCTCCATATCTGTTTTGCACATTTAGTGACGCTACACAGTTAATTTGCTGGAGATGTATTTAAGTTTTATTTAAGTGACATTCCTAATTTCCTGTAACAACTTGCAGCACATTTTCCAAATGTACAATTTAGTCAGCGTGTATATTACAGGCCATGTGTTAATCATATTTAATCTGACAGATGTTGCATGATTGGAAATGAGTAGGGCGGGAGAGAGCCAGACTCGGGCTGAAGGCTGCCAAAAAACTTAGTAACTCTAAGACTGTTCTTTTTCACATTTGATCAGAGAGGAAACGCATGCACTGCCAAATTGTTGTTATCAGCACCCTTATAATCAAGATCTATTAGCTGATTTTAGGAGGTATTTAGATAGCAGCTGACTGTGACCGCTTATTTATAGTCTGTGTGTGTGGTTGTGTAAGTGTGAAGGGTGAGTGTGATCGTGTGTGTGTTTGTGGCCAATGACAAATGGCTTCCTTGTGTCCCCCTAAGACCCAGATAATGATCACAGTGCATTTATGAAGACTGCAGATCAATCCTCTGTCTCCTGCGGTGTTACAACCCCCCGCCCAGACGCTGGCTCGCATCTACCGCCACCTGCCTTGCGCCATGCCGACAGCTCCTATCAAAACAATGTTTTATGGCAATACGTTACATTGATTTAAATTAAATTCATTTCAATGTAATACATTAAATGTTATGTACTTTGTGTTACAATTCCAAGAATTAAACGTACTGATTAACAAACACCAGGCCCGAGATGTTAAAAGCGTGACCGCATGTTACGTAGTGATGCTTGTGCAGGCACCCTGAGTTCATATCTGCCTCCTGTCATTTCCCGAAACCATCCCTCCCTCTTTCCCGCCATCGTTTGTCACCTGCCACTGACATTTTAATATATAGTGCTTAAGATGCATCAAGCGTATCTTTCTCCGCCCCTCTTAATATCAAGATAGAGACCCTTACGGATCTGTGTCTCCCTCTACAGGTCATCAACGCCATTGAGCAAGACTACCGGCTACCCCCTCCCATGGACTGCCCGAGTGCCCTCCACCAGCTCATGCTGGACTGCTGGCAGAAAGACCGCAACAACCGGCCCAAGTTCAGCCAGATTGTCAACAACCTGGACAAGATGATCCGTAACCCCAACAGCCTGAAGGCCATGACTCCACTGTCATCAGGGTGAGTTAGAAAACATGCAGAACACAGTTTTCTTGGATTATCAGAAGCAGATGAGTCGGTGGTTTTAAAACCTTGTGGGCTGCCCAGTCTGACAGCGTTTTAGTGCATCACTGATGTGAAGGGTGTTTCAAAAGATATGAATCAACTAGGGCTGCAGCAAATCATCGGTTAATCGTGTCTGCGCACAATGCAAGGAAAATATCTGCCATTCAACTGAATAATGTGATATGCGTGGAAAACAGCGGAGGACGCAGTGTGAGCTTCTGTGGGGAACTTGTCATAAACACGAGAATGCGTCATATTAGGGGCTTCAAAAATTGGTTAATTCGACGGATGCGTGTGCCGTTTAATGTGTTTGAGATACGTTTTCCTCAGCACATAACTTAAATTTTGCAGTTGTATCCTTATTTGTAAATATTAGTCATTCAAGTGGAATTTTTTTTTTTATTGATGAATCAATTAAATAATCAAGATGAATCAATTATCAAAATAATTGTTAGTTCGGACCCTAAGAGCAACATGATGCTACCTTATTTTGAGAAAGCAACAGACTGAGTGAATATTTTTTTAAATGTTTTTTTTTCTTCTCTTTTTAGGAAAAAAGATCAAAAGTTAAATATATTTTACCAAATATATCTGTGCATTGAGGTTAATGCTTATTAGAGCTTCATGCTAACATCATATTCTGTTGTAATAAATTCACGTGTAGTGTGTTCCAAATCAGTCACCTGCAAGGTTGCAGCTCTCCAAGCTTTGAAACGGGGCATGTGTTCAACACTTTGACTCATCTGACATAACTTGTGCAGTGTGCAATAGTCATTACAATAAATCACATTTATGTAGAATGTCACAGAGATGTTTAAACAAGTTTCTACAGTATTTAGTTTATGGAGACACATTGCCTTTTTGGAAAAGAGTAAAGACACAGACTTGAAACTTTACACTATGGTATGCCATGGCAGCATCAAGGGATCGTAATGGCGTTTTCAGTCTAACCGCTGCACATACATAATACTGTATTGTTTGGAGAGGAGTGCAGATCCATCCATGTTACATGATATATGTGTGGCTACAAAAACAGCTTTATTACTTACTTTGAAGTTTTTTATTTGAAGGTATTTAGTACTTACACCCTCGCCATTACACTGATGTGTATGTCTGTTTGCATGTGTCCTTTTGTGTGCGTTTCATATATTAGGGGGAATTTTCTAAGCCTGACCTTTTGCCAGACCCATCTCGCTCGCATCATTCAAGGCATATTTACAAAACCAAATGGAATATGACCTTAATAGAAATGTCTTTAAACAGCTTCCTTCGAAATTATTACCATACTGTTTTCAATCTGGGGTCAATGCTTTGGTTTAAGTTCTGATACCTGTGGTAGACTTTATTAATGCCGTCAGTTATTTCTTTTGGAATTGAATTGCTACATACATAAATAAAATCAACTGTGTATATAGATGGGTGATAGATCAAATCATTATTGAAAGCTTCAGGCGATCGTGAACTTCAAACAATAGTAAAGCTGGTAGACTAAGGAAAGGGCAAAACTCTAGTCACTTTCTTGTGGACAAATGTAAAGTGGCCCAGTTTCTTCTGTCATCACACTGATGGTGAGAGGCTTTGGTTTTGCGCGATTTCCACCAGCTCTTTTTGCCTCGAGGCTTATATGCTACAGTAATGTTGCTAGAAAGTACAGTCATCTGGGGACATTAATTGCATTTTTTTGAAGAATTAAGCAGGGCAGAGGATATTTTGCCCTTAAATTCTTCCCTAACATCGTTTTGTCCTCTCCAGAGATTGAATTATATTGACCCAAGAAATAATATAGCTCAAAAATCCCAAGCGTGACACAATTGCCAAAAATATGCACTAGATTAATTTTTTTTTTTTTTTGCATTCATGATAATATGGCAAATAAATGTGAACCACATGTAGTTTAGGATTGTACCATGTACAGTAGGGGGATTTCAGTTTGTACTTGGTGGCTAAAGGCTATTTTTACTGCAACAGTGTGACTCATGTCTCTCTTTCTCATTGCCTTCCAGTGTGCATTTGCCCTTGCTTGACCGCAGTGTGCCCGACTTCTCTAGCTTTAGCACTGTGGATGATTGGCTGGACGCTATTAAGATGGGCCAGTACAAAGACAACTTTGCCAATGGCAACTTCACCAGCTTCGACCTCGTTTCCCAGATGACCATGGAGTAAGTGTTATACCTACGAGAGAACAGCCTGGAATACAGCCATACTTTGATCACCAAGTCAGCAGAACCTCTAGGGGGTCTTTTAATCCATGCTGACTATCAATTAATATTTTGGCTCTTTATTGCTTTAAGTTCACTGCACAATATGGTATAAAATATAATACTGTATTTATATTCTAGCATTCAAAAGTTTGAGGTCAGTAATATAATAATAATAATAATAGTAATAGTAGTAATAGTAAAAAGACTATAAATAATAATAGTCAATAAATTGAATAAAAGCGGCAGTAAACACATTTTTAATGTTACAAGAGATTTATATCTTGAATAAATGCTTTTTTTAACTTAATATTCATAAAAGAATCCTGAAATGTATCACGGTTTCCACGATTAAGCAACACAACTGTTTTCAACGTTGATAATAATAAGAAATATTTCTTGTGCAGCAAATCATCATATAAGAGTGATTTCTGAAGGATCATGTGACACTGAATACTTGCTGAAAATTCAGCTTTGCCATAGGAGGAAATTACAGTTTGTTGAAATTCATTTCAATTAAATTTGCGTATTTCGCAAAATTACTGTTTTTACTGTATTTTTGATCAAACAAATGCAGCCTTTGTCCTCTTTCAGAAACAAAAAATCTTACTGACCTCAAAAATTGAATGGTATATTATAAATATATATTATTAAAAAGATTATACATTAACTTAGATTAATAAATGATGTTAAAATGTAGTTCAGTTCATTGTTCATTCATAATATTTTATGCATTTAATAAAGTTAAAGAATTGAACCTTATTGTAAAGTGTTACCATGTAAATGACAGCCTTTTGCAGTGGAATGATAAATGCACAAGGCCATATTACGATTTCAGTTTCAATGTGATTGATTGTGTAGCTTTGTCCTTTTTGTCCTTTTTCAAAATGAATTATCAAATGCAGTCTGAAATCATTTCTTAGTGATTAGACACAGTCTGGGTTTAAATTCACAATCAGGTATATTTCCTCATCTTTGTTGCTGGCTGTCAATCACAGTGGAAATGGGAGCCAGAGAAATGCACGCTTAGATTCCTCTCCTCTCCTCACCTCAACTGTTACCTGGCCAAACCAGACATGCCGTGAAAACAAAGGAGGTGTTGTTGTTTCAAAGACGCTTGGATTGTGCAACAAACAGGATGATAGGGATAAAGGAATTTACCGGTTACTCCGTCTTGAACTAACATGCTAAGTTTACTTTGGCATAATGTGCTGAAGCTAGTGAATAAAAATGTGTTACTACAGCATTATGGTATCTGCCTTCAGAGTGCTCATGTTTAATCTCGCCTCTTTTTCTCTGTGTGTGTTTGTACGTAGGGACATTCTCAGGGTCGGAGTGACACTAGCAGGTCATCAGAAGAAGATCCTCAACAGCGTTCAGATGATGAGGGCACAGATGAACCAGATCCAATCGGTAGAGGTTTGACCACATGCCACGATTAGACTGGGAGGAGGACAAGAGGAGGCTGCGGAGAGCCAACGTGAAGGGATGGGGCGGCAACCACAGACCCTAAGCCTGATTTTCCTTCTGGACCACCTAGGATATGCACCTGCCCCCTCTTCCGAAACACTCTCCTTCTCCATCTGTGACATCTGAATCCCCCATTAACCCCCAGACACCCTAATGGGCTCGACTCGGGAAAGCTGCGTCTGGAAAATATGGTCACAACACCTGATCGTTTAGCTTTAGCCGCCACCAATCACAGGATGACCGTTCAGTTTGCCAGCAACTGGCTCCGCCCCCTTGAATTTCCCTCTTACTTTTTCCAGTTTTATTTTTTTATTCATTTTGTCTTCTTTTTTTAAAAGAGTTTTTTGTAAAGAATTTTTAAAGCTATGAAAACAAGGAATCTATATAAATATATAGATTGGTGTAAGCTTGCTGACTGAATATGTGGACTAAATCGAAAAGGCTACCCTTTAAAAGGGCAATGAAGAAACAGGAGATAAAAAAAACTTCACCTCACAATACATGCTTCTGATTTTCTTTCTTATATTTTAGGAAAATCTTGAATAGTAAGAAAGACTGTCTGATTAGTGGATGCACACGGGACAACCTGCGGGACCTTGATCCCTGTCCCCTCGCTGACAGCCGAGGGAAAAGTATGTGAACACCATGAAATGGGACTTCATTTCGGCAGCTGATACTGCCTTGAAGAAAATATGAGACTTCAGTCATGTTGCCATTTAAATTACATCAACACAGACAAACGGAGAAAAAACAAGTCAAAGTAGTTATCACAGTGTTGAATTTGTAGTGCAGATTTCTCATTGCTTGGGGAAGAAAAAAGAAATCTTTTACAGATGTCATAACAGTCTGCCAAATAGAGCATCATCCCTTTGTACCTCGTCCTGTACATATCAGATGCACTTGACGTTGTGAGGTCATCAGTACGAGCCTGATGTAGTCCAACATTTAGTTCCAGTTTCAGTATTAGATGGATCTACATTGACATTTGATGGATTTTCTTTCGTGTGCGTGTGCGTATATGGCTCGAGGGGGTCATCTTTTATATTCTTCCTCCTTTTTGTCATGGGCTAAGATGATTTAGTTGGAAAGACGGCATGCGATATTCTCCCCCACAGTTGCATAAAGAAATGTTTTAGCGTGCTCTTTCCGTGAACTGCTTACAGAAAAGGACCCCGAGTGCCAGTATGGTGTGGTCTTCACATCATCTATGCTCTTCTTTTATGTTTGGATCCCTACCGTGTGCGTGTGCATGTGTGCGCTGTGCGTATGGAGCCCATGGAGCTGCAGAGCATGTGTGGTGCGAAACTGATTTCACAGGAAGATTGGATTTGATACACTTTGGAGATCACTGTGTTGATATGCTTATATTTTTGCCACCAAAATCATTTCTTTAAAAAAAAAAAGATGTTTTATAATAAGGTGTTTAGGGGTTTTAATATCTGATAAAGTATGCAGTTAGAGGACATTTTCATAACAGGGAAGTGATTGTTCATTGTGAAGCATAGTTTTATATGAGGATATTGTTATTGTAGGACATATTTGAACTGGTTGCATTCACCAATTGGGGCATCTAAAATGCTTATGATTTTAAGCCGGAGTTTCATAGGACATTTAAACAACAAATCACAAACAATAACGGCTGTAAATGAGTGTGTATAGGTTTTTTTTTTATTTTTTACAGAGAATACACCCATAATTCCTACCGTTCTCCATGGTAAGGTACTTCCACGGTACTCTCTGAGATTTCTCACCTCCATGCCATAGACATAAGAACAATACAACTCTGTATATAATATTCTGAAGCATAAACTCCCCCTCAAAGAGGTTTTTCCTCAAAGCCGTGTTGGATTTTAGTGTACAGATTAATTTTTTTATGTGTTGTTGAAAATGAATGGAGAGTCGCTATTGTCAGTGTTTATTTTGGGCCTTTTCGTTTTGTACTAGGATGGGCTGAGAGATAAAAAGCAGCTGTAGAGATGAACGAGCCAGAGGCATCTTCATCCATGCAGGAGTGTCTGTGTGCGCGAGTGTGTTTGTGTGTGTGTGTGTGTGCACGTGCAGGTACGTCCATGTACCAGCATTAAGGTCACTGTGGTAAACAATATACTTCTCGCTCTGTCGACGAGGGCCTCGCTTTATTCCATAACCTCAGGGTTGACATGCATCTGTTAAAAGCATGCAGTACTCTGAGGTCAGTTCGGTTTACAGTAGGTAAGGTCCATAGGCTGAACCTCAGAGTGCTGATGAAGTTCTAATCAGATGGTGTTGACCATTCTCTGTTCTTCCCATTACATAATGCTTCCATTAGAATGAAGATTCTGTCGCGCAGTGTTTGGGCAGAAAACACTACATCCAGCAGACAGGCCATGCCAGGTGTGAACTCTTGAGATGTGTAGTGATAAAAATCGAAAGGCTTGAGAGACAACCACCAACAACCTTCCTCTGTGTCCAGAAAGAGGTAGGATTTAACTTTCCTATGAGCTTGACACACTAAGTGCTTTCAGCTCTCAGTTCTTGGTAACTATTTCATCACCAGCAGGAGGATACAGGGAGAAAGGAATCTGGGTTTAACACCTTGTCCTAACCAGCAACGTGCAATTTGTCCGTCCACACTGAAAGCGATAAATTCAGTGCGGCACAATCACTGCCAGTGTTTCAGTTGCACTACTGTTCGAAAGTTTGGGGGCGGTAAGACTTTTTAATGCTTTTGAAAGAAGTCTCTTATGCTCACCAAGAAAGCATTTATTTGTTAAAAAAATACAGTGTTTTGAAATAGCATTACATTTTAAAATAACTGTTTTCTATTTTTATATATTTAAGTAATTTATTCCTGTGATGGCAAAGCTGAAATTTCAACAGACATTTCTTCAGTGTCACATGATCGTTCAGATATCATTGACACATTGACAACAGTTCTGCTGATTAATATTTTTGTTAGGATCGCATGAATACAAATTTAAAAAGAACAGAATTTATTTAAATTAGATTTTTTTTTTTTAACAGTGTACAATTCTTAACTCTCACTGTCCTTGCTGAATAAGAGTAATAATTTCTTTCAGAAAAATCTTTACTGACCCAAAACTTTTGAACGGTAGTGAATATCTGGACGTGGATTTGGGACCAATGAGATTTCACAGTGGGCAGAGCAGTATAAAGTCCACTTTGGAAAAAAATGTCAAGCAATTGGAAAAATGTCCTTGCAGGGCTAAAAAAAAAAACTATTGATATAAAAAAGTTAATAATTTGTATAAAATACACTAGAAAATTTTAAATAAACTAACTAACATAAAATGAGAGATAATGAAAAAAGTAAATTTCATTATTTCTTTCTTGAAAAATTGTTTATGTAATTTTTTTTTATACATTTAAAAATGTGTAATCATGGTATACATGACATATGCAGGACCTTGGTTGCTTTCAACAGCTGGTTAGGACAGGGAGTGAGTCTGGGAAGTGAGAGACAGAATATTCTCACATTATAAAACTTTGCCAGCGATGGTGCCACCAGCTATCTTTACCTGTCTGTCTAGCACACATCCTCTCAATATTTAATGGTTCCTCAGTGTCACTGCTGCAGTGTGAGAATACGGTTTTGAATCCCTCATCTTCCTCAGAATAACACTGCTTTCTGCTTCACCATCCTTGGACAATCACTGTCACTCAAAGCTGCAGAAGACACACAATGATCCACACACATTGCTGCTGTACATCTAAAAAACGTGGACCTACAGAAATTTAGAAGTTTAGTTTTCATGGCAGTAGCTCAGCAATATTTAGAGGTGCTGCCCGCAAGTTACGGCGTGTTTTAAATCTGCCTAACAGGCCCGGATTAACAGAGCTTTGAATGAAATCCAGTGTTGAAGGGATATCCTGTATTCCTGATCCTCATCTCCGTTTCCTTCCAATGAAATGTGTCGTTTCAGTTTCACAGGTCTTCGCTATTTGCAAAAAGACGTTTTGGCAATGATGATCACATGAGTTTCTGGCACTTTGCATCGAGAGATCCGAAGGAACATTAGCAGCCAATGAGCCTTTCTGTTTTAAGATATTGATATGTTGAAAGATTATGACACGCTTGACGTTTGCTATGCATTTTCTTCAGCAAACCTGTATTTACATAGAAATATTTCATCACAACGATCTTATGTAATTCTGTTTTTCCACTGCATCTTTAACCGCTTAAGTTTGTTTCTCAGTAGGGGACTAATTACTTCATACGTCTCCTTCCCTCATTTGTCGTTTAACAGAACACTACGTAGACCACAGACAAATGAGATGTGGCGTAAAGAGTGTGAAAGAATGTCACGCTGAGTGATTTAAGCACTTCTTATTGTTTTTTTCTCATGGATTATCACCTTAAACACAAAGTTTCTACCACAACACAGCTCTAGGCCTTTAAAAGTGCTGGGAAAGATGGTACGTAGACATTTTTTAAAACTGAGAACCCTTTTTGCTCAGATGGCTTGAGAAAATAACCAATAAACTGCCATTATGTGGACATGCGAACTGCAAATGCTCCTTCTGGCAAGCTAAAACGTGATCGGCACAGAACCGTGCACCATTTAAAGCTTTTTGTTGAAAGCTGGGTGACAGCAAGCTGTGAACAGCATGCTCGCAGCTACAGCCACAGCATAATACCAATGCAAAACTATTATTATGATGATTATGTGCGACTGTGAACGTAAATACAAGCTGGTCTGGCTCGCTCTTATTGGTCCATATTTCTGCCTGCATCCTCCAAATATGGTGGGAAGTTCTCGGATAGAAAATGGCTTCCTGAACCGAGCTGTAGTGCCTGTAGGGCCGCAGCTCCCTCTGGTGTTAGGAAGACAGTAATGCATTCTTCCGCATGTCTCTCAGCCCTGGTTTTCATTAAAGGGCAGCAGACTTTCTCTCTCTCTCTCTCTCTCTCTCTTCTCTTGGCTAGCCCAAATAGAGCACCTGGACCACTGTGACAGAGATTTGAGGTCCTGTTTGCGATGTATAAAATGTACATTTGACTGTAACCCTGTGAATGATGTAACAATTTCATTATTTGTAATATTGTTATTGGTTTATTTTCTAAAAATTGAAAAAAGCCCAACTTGACTCTCCTCATTAAAAAATGAAATGAGATCTGCTATACAACGGCCTGTGTTTTGTGTTAGCCTCAGTTCTTGTTTTCCTGATAGCACATTGTGTTAGCAATGGCAAAGTCATGGGCAGAATTTTAATGCATAATACTAAAAATGTATAGCTTGAAAGAAGTGCAATTTGCTTCAGATAAAAGTGGCAACAAAATATTTAAATAAATATTCCAGGTTCAGTATGTTTGCTTAATAAACACATGTGTGGCCTAATGTTGATTACCAGAAAAATGTATTTCCATTTATTTTCTTAAAAAAATATATTGATTAAAAACAGTATTGTAAAATATCGTAATTAGTACAATAAAAACAATGTAAACTAACGAAATAATAAATAATTTACATGATCAAATTAAGCTATCTTTACATGGACCAATTATATTTATATTATGTGATGAACAAAATGACTAATCAACAGCGTTGTGGCATAATGTTGTTTACCACAAAAAAATACTACAATTTCCACTTGTCCCTCCTTTTCCTAAAAAAAAAAAGATTTAAAAATTATTATAAAATTAAATAGTGTTTAAAAAACCTAACAACTGAAGTTAAACTGACTAAAATAAAATAACCCATTTTTTATATATATTTTTGTTCCCATCAAGTTATCTTCATATGGTCCAGTGATATTTATATTATGTGATGAACAAAATGTCTAATCAACAGCGTTGCCATAATTTTGATAACCACAAAAATTTGACTTCTCCCTCTTTTCTATAGAAAAAAAATTAACAATAATTCTGGGTTACAGTAAAGCACTTGCAATGGAAATGAATAGTGCCAATCCGTAAATATTAAAATACTCACTTTTTCAAGAGCATATCTAATAACATCAACAAGATGTGCATTAAAATGATTTTAGTGAAAACGGGCTTATTCACAATAACAATGCAATAAACCTTATATTGATAGTTAAAAACAGCATTACAGCTAAAATAATAAAGACATTTTATCAGAAGAATGAATGAAGACAGGAGTAAAGTGATATTTCTCCTTAGAAAGTTCACATTAAATGCATTTATACGCCCCAGATCACCCCTCACAGTACTGGCCTTTATATTACAGCCTTTGTGCTGATGTTCCTGTAGGGTGTTTGGGTTTTCACAAAGTGCACTAGACTGCACTCCCCCTCCTGCTGTTCTCTCCGACCGGATCCCAGTGTCTCCTCACAGCTCGCCCCGCTTCGGAGGCCTCGTTAACGGGCCGATGTGTGAAAGCCCCGCGACCTCTCGCTGACCTCGCCGAGACTGGCATGCGAAAAAAAAAACGCGGCTCCTGCGAGGAGAAGTTGGAGTTCAGGAGTTCAGTGCACAACCCGCTGACAATCCAACAGTTCTTCTCATCTAATCCCGACCGCCTTTGCTCCCCCTCCTTTACGCCCTGTTAACCACTGCCACCGCGGGCTCAGCAGGAATAGCACCAGCGCCAGACCCTCAACAGAACGGGACCAAAAACCCAACAATCATCTTTCCCTGGAAATGCACATGAAAGTGATCAAACTCGACGTGAATGCCCGGAAACATCTAGATTAATGGAAACGCCCCTTGCTTTTTCATTCATGACGACGATGATGACCGGAATAGTTTGCACTCACACATCATTGCTTTCGAATCACATTTTTAAAAGATCATGATGTGGTCATGCTAAGGGGGAAAAAGGGAAACTACAAATCTATGTAAACAGCGGCCATGTGTGCGATTCACTTATTTGAAGGACCGCTAATGTTCATTGTTCCACATGTGCGATCGGCAGATATTTAAAAGAGGATCAGGTCAATCAAAGTGCAATCAGTGAGCTTTCCAGGTCGTGGCGTGTGCAGATGACTGAAACACTAAAGAAACTCATGGCCAAGTCGTACTGTGAATATCCATCTATCACTAGTGGAAGCCATTTGGAGCGGATCGTTTGTTCTGGCTTTGTTCTGGTCGTGTATATTTTAGTTGAATCATCCCATGCTGGGAAGACTTACTTCTACATCCCTAACATTTCTCATATTTGCACTCTGTCAGTAGGCTACAAATATTATACAGTCAAATATTAGAAATGCCATTGAAATGAGCCATTACAGAGATTGGTTGAGGTGTGAGCAGTTCAAAAAGACCACTTGAGCTCACGATGACAGCTTTTCACATCGGGAAAACATTACTCATGGTAAATCATGTTGTGTGAAAATATAAACAGAGCTATGATAGTCTTGATGATAAAGTCTGACCCGTGATGTTACTTTAAGTTTTCATTTCGTGGCGTAAAAGTAATAGTTCATAGGCTATTGATTTGTATATAAAAAGAGTACTAGATTATGGAGGCAGGGGGATCACATGTATAGTCATATAATAGAATATAGCAAAATATATGCAGAGAGAATAATGATTTGAAAATACACTGCAAATATAATTTATATTAATTTAGTTCAAAATATTTACACATCCTTAAAACGTTTTATTCCCTTTCTGCCAATGTTTCAAGAACAAACGTTACTAAATAATCTTTATCTCATTCAGATTTGAATCTCAGAAAAAGGATCTTTGTTTAAGGATGATTAGATATTTTTATTGGAAAACCTAAAAATCCTTTTTTTATTTATAATATTTAATAGTTCTGTGATGTTTAATATTTTGTAATTATTTCTGAAAAATCAGAATGCTAATATTTCTGAAATACTTAACTAATATGAATAATGTTCTATTTTGCCAGATGATGTTTGTGGTATAAATTGCTTAAGAACATTTCATCTTAGTAATTATATTTTGAAAATATTCGATTCATGAGACCTTTAAGCATTAACTTTCACAGATGTCCTCAGCATTGGGACAGTTATGACAGGTGTGGAAGCTTTTTGCCAGCTTGCTGTCAAACTGTTGATTCAGAGTCCTTGAGATGTGTGTGAAAGAGCAGTTGCTCACATATGGAGACTGGAGTCTAAAATCATCAGTTCTGGAAATGTTCACTTGGAACGTGTGCTTGGGTTTTGCTTTGGACATTTGCCTGAAATACAAAATATTTATAGAAGACTCTCATCATGAGGTAAGTTTTATTATTATTGTTGTTGTGATTGTTATTATTATGCTAATTATTACTATTATTATTCTTTCTCTATAATATTTTTGATGACAAATTATCCAAATGTTTATCATTTTTAAAATTCCTGCCACTGTCTGTTCCGATACAAATCCTCCAAAAAATGTTCTTTTCCTCTAAATATATTTATTATTATTATTTGTTGTTATTTGTTGTGTGTGCAGTGACCTTGAGCTTTTGGAAAGCTATTTATACATTATTATTATAATTATTATTATTTGTTGTTGTTTATTTGTTTTGTACAGTGACCGTGAGCTGTTGGAAAGCCACATTATTATACAGAACATTATTATTATTATTATTTGTTGTTTATTTATTTGTTTGTTTGTACAGTGATCTTAAGCTTTTGGAAAGCCACATTGTTATTATTATTATTATTTGTTGTTGTTGTTGTTGTTGTTCTTTTTGTTGTTTATTATTTCCTGTGTTTAGCATTTTGGAAGCATTATTATTAATATAATAATAATAATAATAATAGCATATCCATCTCTTTCAAACATTATCTTTTGTATTATTTGTTTGAATTAAAACAGGAGTTCGATATGCTATTTTTTAACCTTTTCTTAAAATAAATATATAAATAAAAAAAAAATTAGAAATACATTTGAAATATATTTTGATATTATTTGACAAATTATAAATATTATTTGAATATATAAAGACAGCAGGGTAAGATATTATTACATTTTTCAATCAACTTTGTATACACGCAAATATGGAAAAATACAAATGTTTTGACCGCAAGGGTCATTAAATATTGCAGTGCTTGCATTACAAAATGTCAATAATTTGCCATTAGAAGAAACAGAATAGTTTTGCAAAAAGGTCTCTAATGTTCCGAGTATATAATTCAGTGGAATATGTATTCATGTAATAATACAGCTGAGTCATCACACTAGTCATCATTTGTGTAATATAACATTCAATGCATAAATTATGTACAATGTTCTTTTCTGAGTAGTCTAGTTAAAGTGAATTATAGTGCAGTTGGAAGTATTTTCGTAATTGTTTTAGGCAAAAACAAACAATATTCAACCAATACCAGATCCGTACACGGCCAGTTCTCATTTCAGTAGCAGCAGCAGCCATCAACAGAAGCAGTAAATGTTCTTCAGGCTTTATGTGGAACAGACCCACAGGGAATGTATTGCTTCCATTTCACAGCATTATGGATAGGATTAAGATACCACAGGCGAAAATGAAGATGTATTTAAAGAGGTCTGCCGTTTGCTGTTTCAAAGCACATTCTTTTTGAGAGCCACCATTTTTAAACACTTAAAACCTAAAAGATCTTTGATGGTTGTCTGAGATAGATGATCTGGAGCTCTTCCACCCCACAATTACCAGAGATCATTTGCACATCTCTCTAACTTTAACCAAAGACCTGAGCCTTTTGAAGGAACTTAATGCAAGACAGAGATCCAAATGCTTTGAACATTCGTCCCAGACACACACAACTTGCCAGCCAAAGGAAAAAAGGGAGGCAGATAGTGCAGTGATGATGTTCATAATAACTGAATTATCTTCTCTTTTTTTTTAAAGCAGAAGGATGGAAACTATGTGAGAATGATAATATGTTAGTATTCAGCACATGTGAAACATTAAAAACTGAAGTATGGCATTATAATTAATTTAAATATAGATAGAAATGTGTCTGTTGGTATTAAACAAATAGAAAATGACGTGCATGATTTGTGTATTAATGAACACGGAATGTAATTTGAGGATGATTTCAAATGCATATTTTAGTTCAGTGTCTGTACAATTACAGTCAATAGCATTAGATATAATGCCAGGAATAAGGGCTATAGAGTGTCCGTGGAAATGTTTAGAGAGAAACAGTGTAAAATAAATCAATAATGAAATGATTAAACCAAATAAATAACAAAATATTTTAATAAATAACAAAATAGTTATTGTTAATAAATAAATACATCAAATAATAGAGCACTTTAGCAAGGGAAAAGAACATCATAATGTAACAAAAGAAAGTAAATATTTCAAATAATATTTTACACATTATATTGATTTTTGCAGTATAAATTGTGTCCTCGTGCATGAAAATATATAGATGCTTTTAAAATGTTTAGGATGGAATTAAAGACAGTGTAAAAAAAGGAATGATTTATTAAAGATATAGCCTATAAATTAATTAAAAAATAAGATTTAGATAAATAATAAAATATTTAATCTAAATGAATATAAAACAGTACTTTAGTGAATACAGGAAAACATAATAACAGTAGAAACTAAATATCTTTCAAATAATATTTTACAATTATAATTTTTTACAGTAGTAAAAAGCCAGTTTACTATATATAAATAGTACTATATATATATTAATCTTTACACATGAAAATATAAAGCTACCCTTTACGTTTTAGGATGGGAATGAAAAACAGTGTAAAATATTAAATAAAGAAATAAAATAATATTAAACTAAATAAAATACATTTAGATAATGAAATAACATATTTAATATAAAAGAATAAATACATAATGGAAAAAAAAACTTAACATGCACAATAGAAACTAAATATTTGTCATTACACATTCACTGTTACATTAAGTTGGGTCTTATATATAAATTATATTTATTTAATTATATATATATATATATATATATATATATATATATATATATATATATATATATATATATATATATATATATATATATATATATATATATACATTGTATAAATACACTATTAATAGCCTTCTGTCAAAAAGTATATTGTGTATAATATTAATATTATAGGCCTATATATAAAATATATAGCTTATGATGATGACCATATTTAAGGGTCCAAAATTCGTCAAACTTGACCCATTAATACTAACACTATACTATTCTATATTTATTTTTTTCATTAAAAAAACTTGCTATGTATAGTCTACTGTGCATGTGTATAGCCTATACTGTATAGGCAACTGTAACTGGGGATAGTCACGGCAATTGCATATTGTTGTCCTATTGTTGGTTTGATTGCTTCTATTGTTCCTCCTCATTTGTAAGTCGTATGATTTTAAAAGTATGATTAAATGTTAATGTAAAATGATTGAAAACAGCTGACATTCAATCACAAACACCAGATTTCACTGTTTTACTGCGGTATGAAAATAATTTTACATTAATATTTACAGCACTTTAGAGAACTAATTTGTCCACGGTTGACATGGTTGTATCTGACCAGCTGTGACTGACCTATTTAACACTGTGAACTATGGAGTGTGAGGTTCAAACGCGCGCGCGCGCCTATGCTAGAATGTTCCTCCAGAGGCGAGCGTCACGTCTGACCTGCTGAGTATGACCTACTTAACACTGTGAACTCTGGGTCGTTGGGTAACTTAGCCCGGGCACATGCGCACATCACTGAGACACTGCAGAGGGGGGAAAACACTGACACATTAGTGCGGTCTGTAATGCCCTTCAGATGTATTCACAGCACACATGCCCTACAGCTTCATTAAAGACTTCTCTGGCACTAAACTGTTTTCACGATGCCATCTGCCACCCTGCAAGAAAAATAAATAGGTGGTGGTGCGTAAAAATAAATAAATAAAACCGACGACGCAAAAAAGGTACTCTGTCGCCATCTAGTGACGGTTTGAGGGTATATCAGAACAGAGAAGGAGTAAGAACGGTAATTATTTTTTTGATTTAGCATTCTACTAGTACTAGGTGAATATTTGTTTATTGTATATAGGCTTTTTTGTTGACCAACCAAAGATTAAGCCTTCGTGTTAACAAGCAAAAACTTGTAAGTAAGTAATTAGTTGGGAGTGGGACGACGTATAACATGACTTAAAGCTGCTATAGTGAGCAACAGTGCCATCTACTGATCAATACAAACACCACACTAACTGCGCAGCCCTTCCTGCCACAACATTAGTGTTATTATTACACAGATGATCTGTTTAACCGTGGACTGTGTCTGATTCAGTATGTTATAGAGGCATACATTAAATCGAATAATTTAACCAAGTTAATACTGTAGCCTAATACTAAAAAATTCAGTACGCTATAAAGGGTAGGCCTACATGATGATGGTGATTTGAAATCTGAGATTTGTAGGTTTAAAACTATCACATTTTCTTTATTTTTTTTGTATCCGTGTGAACTGGGATCGTTTTGACAACGTTGTCTTCTGTTCGCAGAAAAGTAAAAGGAATTTTTTTTGTCCGATT
The DNA here is from genome assembly GCA_036326025.1 of Chrosomus eos. Classification (NCBI taxonomy): domain Eukaryota; kingdom Metazoa; phylum Chordata; class Actinopteri; order Cypriniformes; family Leuciscidae; genus Chrosomus; species Chrosomus eos. The sequence goes on along the minus strand of CM070839.1, from coordinate 11,696,872 downwards.
TTAGTACATCGCTGTCGTGTAAACGTGGTTAACGTACCCAAAAATGTGCAGTGCTCGGGGTCCTCCAGGACCAGGGTTGGGAACCACTTGCCTCTGCCTGACGAAATTCTGTTTTATGCCATCGTAAAGTATTACAAATTAACATATTTTATTAAAGACATCTTCTAGTTAGTGTGTAAGGATCAGTGAACATTGTTTATGAACGCAGTTTATGTGTTTATATTAAAATGTAGTCAATCTGTGTTTGCAGAAGAAATAACAATGGCTACTGTGACCAGCAGATGGCAGCCTTGTCTTCATTGTACACCAAGAGCATCTTTGTTTTTCCCCCTTGGCTTGGACACAAAACTAAGATTAGCAATTGTTTAAAATTTTTCTTATTTTTTTTTTATTTGTTTTGTGGTGAAATGTTTATTTCTTTCATTTAAAATTCTCTTTAAATGCACACTGCATGTTGGTGAATTTATGATTTTGCAAGCACCAAAAATATCGTCATGTGCTCAAGCAGGGACGGATTTGTGCATATACATTCTCATTCTAAAAAATGCTGGGTTGTTTCAACCCAAGTTTGGGTCAAATATGAACAAACCCAACCGTTGAGTTTAAAAATGAAAAAAATGTCCAGATCATCATCTTTCTGTAAAACCAGTCCTGCTTTTTAAATTTAAGTTAATCGAATCCACAGAAGCAGAATAGTTGTTCTCTAAAACGTAGCGGAGACATCAGTCATTCACAGTTTATTTTAAAGCAATGTCACACAAAGCAGAAGTCTGCTTCTTTTTTTTTTGCGTTTTCTTTTTTATAATGACTGTTTGCTATGAATTCCGTTGCTATAAACTGTAAGATGAATAGTTTGGTTCTTTCATTTTTAATGCTGTGTTAGTTACTGTCTTTGCTGAGTGGGCACAAAACCGTGGCTGTGTGAGGACACAAAACCCTGAGATATAGCTGCATATTGATTCCACAAGGGTGGACTGTGTTGAGATGAGGTCTCAGCATGTTTTCTTTTACTCGCTTCAGTCACAATGCGTCCCTTATCCGTCAATCCCGAAACCTTCCATAACAGCCTGAATCACTCTTATACTAATCAGTTTTATGTTGATGAAGGGCAAATCCATCTGCACCCCTCTTTTAAATCATATTTTCTATATCCCCTTTTGTAGCCTACAGAGTGAGTGATCGTAGTGGCTTCCGTGGAGGAATGGCCCCTGTTGGAACTGTGGCATTATTCTGGCAGAGTGATGGGCTGGACCCTGGAGGGGACAGCTGAGTCATTTGGCAGAGCCCGGCAAGCCAATCGGTCAGGGAAGTTATGAGGACAACACCAGATTTGTGAGCGCCTTACAGCGCTGCTTCCCCACAGAAAGCACAGCCACTGGGTCGGGAATGACTTTCAAAAATCATTACTAGCTAATAACCTCCTCTATCTAATGTATAGCACTGGATTTTGTTTTATAGCTATAATAAATATCAGTAAAATGACATGACAATGTTTTCATGTTGATTTGTAACTATTTGGAGTTCAACAAATCATGTTTTAAACAAAAAACATGTATTTGTAACTCAAAGCTGCTTCTTGTTTTCTTGTAGCTCAATAGATTTTTGCAACTCTTAATGTGTGTTTGTCTTGAAGCGGCGCTACGCAGCTGATCGGTGTATGACATCAAAGTACTGTGAGAGCGATTAGAGAGTGGACCTTATGCTTGCGAACACACATTTAGAGCCAGTAGGCAATAAGTGTGTGGTTGAATAATTCCTTCGACCGATTTGCTCAACTTTTTTATTGCATTCAGACTATAGCAGAACATTGCAAGCTAACATGTGAAATATAAATCCTCATAGACTGAGTTGCAATTATTAATAATACATAGCCACTCATTACAAGCAAACAAAAAACAAACAACAAATTTATTTATGAACGAAAGTGACCGTCTTGAGTCATTGAATCATTCTCTCATCCAATTCATTCAAATTTAAGCTGTGTTCGAAATGACCCCCTATACCCCAATTCACTATTCCCTACATTACCCCACACTATTATAGTCCACTTGAAGGATTGAGTGATAATTGAAAGAGTGACACTGAGTGTGCCAGAAGGGCTGCCGCTTTTGGGTATTTGTGCTTGCTGTTTAATAATAATTTGGAACTTATTATTGTTGGTGGAGCAAAAATGAACAAGTAGCTGGGAATATGGCAGTAGCGTAGCCAATGGACGGGCCTAACAGGCATAGACCCGCCCACTAAAATGAATATATTATATTATATAATATATTATATATTTTATTTAAGGATTGTTGGTTAATTTATTATAATATTACAAACATGATTAACATTTTAAGTTCTTAAATAAATCAAATGTGTAATTGGATAATGTTTGATGAGTTTGATGACATCTGTTTTAGACAATAGGCTATATGCACGCATAAGTTCCGCATTTGACGCAAGGATGCTCTTCTGTTTCCGGTTGGGGAGATTAAAGCGGAGGAGAACTGAGAAAAATGGGATTATGGCAGAGTCTTCAAAATGTACTGTCCTCCCGTCTTTGAAACGAAACTTTCATATGTTTAGATGTAATTTTATATATGTTTATTTCATATAATTTTAAAAAGAAGCATTTACACAACGAGGGGTGTCTGTTTTGTCTGTTTTTGTGACTAACGTTTCTTTAGTATAACCATGGAGTATAAAATTCAATAATAAATTCTTGGTATTGCGTTGGACTCTACGATCGGCGGAAGTTATCGAGCATCCTTAACCCTTCACCGGAAATCCCGCCGTGCATAGAGCCCATTAGCATGTTATGTTACCCAGGCTGTCTCAGTCATAGAAATCATATAGAGACTAGAAGCCCTATTGGCCGCTGGAAACCGAGAAATCCGGCCTCCATCTTGAACCGGTCGTATTCCTAGTTTCGTTGCGTGGCAGCAGATTAGATGCCAGAGCATTGTGGAGCATTTTCCTGTTCTAATCGCTGGACCATCGAAAATAGGGCTTTTCACAAGTAAGTCTTAACATTACCGTACTATTGGTTGTATTTTGTGAATAGAATATTACCAGATAATCGAGAAGGAGCAAGGATATTTGCTATTACTGTACTGAAATCGTTGTGAAATGCTGTTTACTGCATCAGCCGGTGTTCACCCGGCATGGAGAGAGGTGGGGTAACTGTTAAAGTAATAATTACAAGAGCTTCTAGGTTATCAGATAAGCATTCAACTGCCCTGTTGTATAGGTAATTTGTGTTTGCGCACATGATATCAGGAAGCAATGCATTACACGCATGACAGCGATGCTTATTTGAGTTACCCCTCCAACTTCTAGTTTTATTGATAACCTATATCTTATCCAACGCATTCTCATCTCATCCTTTGGCGTCATATAGGTGACGCCATATGACATTTCGTCGAAATCTTACACACATGGCACCCTTTATAACACGCACTGTTATGGGTAGGTTTAGGTCTGGGGTAGCGTTAGGTTATGACGTCTTGGGATTTGCGTCTCATATTGACGCTAAAGGATGCCATGTGCGTCGGATTTAGATGCGCGTCACCTGTATGACGCCTTGGGTTCTGCGTCTCATATTGACGCTAAAGGAACGCCTTGGGATGAGAACGGGCTGATCTTATCATATGCGATTTGGCTATTGATATTACAGAAGTCCTGTGGTAAAATTACATTAACTTACTCCATCTACCCTCGTAAAGTTAATCCGAATAGGACTTTAGCCTCGACATTTTCCCCTCCCACATCCAGATACAATAAAAAAGGTAGGCCTATGCTTAATGTTCGTTAATGTCTGTTCGTGATTGTTTGTGTGTCTGTTCGTGTGTATGTGCGTGTCACAAATCATAAATTGTTTCTTCAACTTATTAAAATATCTTACTTTACTGCAACTATGTGTTTCTGCTTCTTTATTATATTTATAGTGTGTGATTTATAAAATACATCATATCCTTCATCACACATATTGTGTCTGGTCACTTTATATCTTATAGCAGAATATTTTACTGTTAAGCCTACTATGGATATTAAAATACGCCGAACCATGTGTCCTGTATCATAGCTACATGAATGACCTTTGCAGCAAAAAAAAAAAAAAAAAAAAAAACGCGTGAAAATCAGTTCAGTATTCAGTGAGATATGATTAATTTAATGCGCTGACAGCTCATTACACCTGCCATTCAGATTACACTGAGCGGAGCGGATGACCGGTTTAAGATGGCGGCTCCAATTCTCGTCCGTGCCAATAGGCAGTAGCGGTCGATAGGGCGTCTACCTATATGATGTCTATGGTCTCAGCCATTTCGGGCCTGTGAGTTCCTGTGTGTCCAATGTTGACTCGCAATGCCGCGGGAGAGAAATCCACGCACGCCACTCCATCAGGCAAGTAACGCAACACTTTAGGTTACAGTTACTATCCCAGTCGTCTCCACTGTAACAGGTAAGCCGTTTTGTGAATCAGATATTTTGTATGGGGAGGATGGATGGGTGGAAGCTATCTATCCTAAGTGCTGTTGTAAAAGTTCATGTATGTGTTTTGTTTGTGTGTATAACGTTAGTAGCGCGCGGGTAACTGACGCGAGACATTCTTTCTACACAGCTTTGTTCTAGTTGTAATCTGAACAGTATTATTGGGCCTATTGTACGACACAACGTGCATTTCCCCTACAGAGTTTAAACATCGTTGAAGCAGATGTAAGGTTAGTATTTTTGCTGTAATGTGCATGTGAATGCTCGTGTTATATTGCTATAACAACACTGAAACGTAAATTCTAAAGGTTATAATTTCTATGTAAAACTTAAAGACAGAGTGATTTGTTCCAACATTTTTTTGGTATGATGGTTGAAGTCTCTTCACATCCTAATTTCTTAGTTAAGTGGTCTAATGTAGCTATGTGTATCTAGTGATGGCAATTTCAAAACACTAGCTGCTTCATGAAGCTTCGAAACCATTACAAATCTTTTGTTCCGAATCAATGGTTCGAGGTCGGACCATAGACTGTAAAAAAAGATGGACGACGCCCCTTCGCTATTTTCCATTGGTGAGAACCATAGACAGTAAAAGAAATGGACACAGCGACCCCATAGACTTCAACGGAGAAAAGTGAAGTCAATTAGAAGCACTCACTTCCTGATTGCCAAGCGCACTGCAAACTCAAACTGAGCTTGATGACGTAGATGTGACGTGCGCAACCTATCTGACAGTTGTACGTCTTCTAGTAGCGGTGCCAAGAGGAATCTGAATCATTCCCTTCCGAATCTCACACAGCCGGAGATCGTGAGTATTAGCTGTCCATGAGCTAGCAGCAGGAGCAACTTTACAACTCTCTATGGGCTTCTCCCTTGACTTTATGCCTCCACGTCCCCCCGATTGCGCGCAAGTTTCTACTTCTGGCTATACGGTAATTTATCTTCTGTGCGACAGTGAGTCGCATGTTATGACGCAATCGTTAGCCTATTTTTACAAAAACTGCCTCTACGGGGCCACAACGTAAGATACAAGGTAATGGAGCCTTTTATTCATTGTCGTGTTTCTTTAGAAATAAACAATGGACAAATCGAGTCTTTAAACGCCTCAGATGTAAAGTTATTCGCTGTCAAAGTGACGCCAAAATGAATGGGAGTCAATGGAATGCTAACAGCAGGTGAAGGCTTGTTAGCCAATGGCGGCCCCCGGGGAGACGGCTGGTGGATTACCCCCTTGGTGAGAACTGAAGCCGCCAGTGTCCCGATATGGCACTGACATCTTGGGACAACATGCGCAGTAGTGAGCAGGAAGTAAAGCTGCGAAATCAAGACCCCGCCCTCACTCTCGCTGAATCAATAGCAAGCACACGCCCCTGCACTTTTCTTAAAGTTGAACTTTGCAGGTTTTTTTTACCTCAACCGAACAGCTTCGGAGTCATTGGAATGGTTATATTACTTTTTTCGGGTTGAATGGTGGTCGTTTCGCATCCCCCTATCGCATGTGAGCGGAAAAAACACACTTGCAACTTTGAGCCGGTGGGCCGCTGGCGCAGCATCAGGAAGTGTCACGTGATATCAGGTCTCGCGATGTAAAAATTGCTTTACGGCAAAAAAGATCTAATAAAATTCGGATAAAATTAGCATCAAACAGAAATAACCCGGCGCCGTATACATACAGTATGGTGTTCGAGGCGCACATACAATACAGACTGCCGACAGTTCAACAGGGCGCGCACAGCTCTTAAAGGGCCACACCTTATTTCCACTCGTTACAGCTTTCATCCTACTGAACAGCTACCGGTGTACAGGGGGAGGGGATCAGGCCGAGGCCGTGAGTGCAGAGCCATCTCTGCGTAAGTGCTATTTACGATAGTACAAGTACTCCACAGCAACTCTAGGGTCACTGTTTGACAAAAACGGAATTCCGTTAAGTGGCCTCTGTCTGCTCCGTTCCTCTACAATGATGAGAAACTCTCGATATGTACTAACTAGAACGAGGAAGTAGTTGTGCAATAGTCTATTGATAAAAGAACGTACAGACACTTGATCATTTTATTAGGTGATTAAATAATTGCATTTGCATTTTCAATAAAAAAAAGTTGCAATAGCCTAGATTTGTAAAAGGTGGTGTATGTTTGGCCCAGGTTTGTGTTGCATTTACACTGTTCTAATATGGTCAAAAGCCTCGACACAATACGGCACATTTGCTTCAACTGTTTCAGTGTTCCACGAAGCCTCGATCTGCCCACTACTAAATGTATCTTCTATGGAAGGTGTAGAACATGTTCGTCCAATCATTTCGTCAATTCGCCCATGCATTCGGTCCGAATGCAATGATACAATGTCCTACCTGCCTGTCAAAAAAAATATTTCCATACCTCCACGCACCCTGCTCGCGCAGACCTCACACGACTGCTGCCTCCCAATTCAAAGAGCTGCATCCTTGCATTGCGGTGACGAAATCGGCAACCGCAATGCAACGAAGTCTGTCCCAATTCGATGGCTCCTTTAAATGTGGTCTCCAAATTCATCCTTAATTTCCTGTGAAATGAAGGATACAACAAATGGATCCAATGATCCTTCATTGTGCGCCAGTGACGACAGAACAACTGAATTACACTTTTAAACGTAACCAGTCTGAGGACCCGCAACAGGAACGAGCGCAATTGTCAATGAAAGCAGAGGATACTTGCACACTAATGAGTTGATTTATCCATGTTTTAATATGCTCTCGTCTCGCTCATAAATTTTAGATGGATACCAAGGCTTTTAGGTTGGGTAGACTCTGCAATCTGTAACACAGTTTGTTTGCTGGCTGCAATACGCCGTGTTTCCTGCCAACTGGCATCCCGGGGTGTTGAAATACTATTGGGTGAACTGGCAGTGGGCGAGATCACACTGACCAAAACAAAAACAGACATTCCAACACGGAACGCAAAGTAACTGGCTGTAGAAGTGTTTTTCTCAGTAGCTATACTATGCTAACTATGCTATAGTAGAGTGAAAAAGTTACATACAGCAACTTTAATAATACTATGTTTGACAAAAGTTACCTTAAAAAATGACAAAAAAATCAGCTATTTCCAACATGTTTTGATTGATTGATGTTTAGACACAAAATTGTTTAATATAAATAGAAATCTGGAGATCTGATGCAGTTCGATCTGATATGGACTTAAAACTCAGAATCCCACACAGCATCCTGCTCTTGCACATCTCTCTCTGACATCACTGTTTCACTGGACTTATCTGACTCTCTTTCCTTCATCAGTAAAATGGCTGTCACATATCAGTGAGTTCTCGCCCTCACAGGCTGTTTCTGTGTCTCCAGTCTCGACTCGCACTATCAGGGCCTGTTCCTACAGCGGGGAAATCCAACACAAACAACTTTGAATCCACACAAACAATTTACCAGAGAGACCATATGTTTGCTGGTACTTGTACAAAGGCATATATGCATTAATAGCTAACCCTTTTTGGTAACACTTTATTTGAAGGGGTGTGCATAAGACTGACATGACACTGTCATAAACATGACATAACACCTGTCATGAACATGAAGGAGTCTTTATGAATGTTTATGACTGTTGTCATTAAGTGTCATTCGGTAAATTATGACACTTTTAATGCAAAGTTGACATTGTTTAAAATGTCTTTGTTATGACAACTTGACATTACCCAAGACAAAAATGTCTTGATTATGACAACTTGACATTAACAAAGACGGAAATGTCTTTGTTATGACAATTTAATATTAACCAAGAAATCATAACCTGTCAACCTGTCACAAATATGTCATAACAGGTCTAATTATCAAACTTCAAGCATTTTGCAGTGTAATAACCCTTAATGACATCTTTATAACTAGTACAATGTGTTCCACTTTACTTGAGGACAAGTAAAATATTCATGACACAGTTATAATGGTGTCATGACGGCCAAAGTTGTCACAGGTTGACAGGTTATGATTTCTCGGTTAATGTCAAGTTGTCATAACAAAGACATTTCCGTCTTTGTTAATTTCAAGTTGTCATAATCAAGACATTTTTGTCTTGGGTAATGTCAAGTTGTCATAACAAAGACATTTTAAACAATGTCAACTTTGCATTGAAAGTGTCATAATTTACCGAATGACACTTAATGACAACAGTCATAAACATTCATAAAGACTCCTTCATGTTTATGACAGGTGTTATGTCATGTTTATGACAGTGTCATGTCAGTCTTATACACACCCCTTCAAATAAAGTGTTACCCAATTTTTTTTCTGCGGTGTAGTGACACTTATGTCTTGTGTAAAGGGTTTTCCCTGAGAAGATTAGGTAAATGTGTGTTTCATAGGCATACTTTTTGTGTTGATGCAATTATGCTCATGCACACATAATTTAAAGGCACACTCTGTTTTAGCCCTCTAGCCCTCTATACCCATAGATAGACATGGTACTTCTAATGACCCTTCACAATAGCTAATGCTTTACAATGAGCTCTGTTAGAGAGCTACATGTTGAGTAATAAAGATGCCAGATTTGTGTCGCTTTTACAATATTTTAAATCCCTCAGTTCTCGAAAATCCAAGCCAATGTTGATTCTTGTTTTATTATGAACTCTGTCGCAGAATTGCTATGTACTGTAATGCACTGTAATTTCTTTAACAAGAATATGTGGACATCAAAACATACAAAGAGCGAGGGTTTAAACTTTTATTTTGAAATAGCGATAAACCGTTCACATATAGAAAGTTATGGATGTATTCTCCCATGTTGGCTTAGATTTATAAATTATTTATGTTACAAATCTAATGAATTGGCATTTATTGCGTTCCCAGATGAATGTTATAAGCAACCCAAACTCACAGCATATGCAGAGATGGAGTTTGAGATGCTCAGTTTAATAATGCGTTTCATGGATTCTTCTCTGTGGAATGCGCCACCTCCATTATTATGCCGGTTACTCAACACGGGTAAATTGCTTTGGAAGAAGGATTGATGATGTACTGACTCGTTATTTTAAGTTACTTTTGAACAAAAAAATATTACATAGTGTACCTTTAACATGATATTTTACTGTCTATTTATGAAAATTCTGTGGTGTGAATGATGTGTTGATTTTAGAAATGTCAAAATAAACGTCAATTTCCATTGCATATAAAATAAAATTGTCAAATGATCATATTCAATTTATCCCTTCACTCTTGGCCGAGAATTTAGTTGGTCGGTGTAAATAAATATATAAAGACCTATTATATATTAATTATTCATAATGACAATGTTTTCACTGCGAGTATGAGTATATTCTGGTTCTATTTTTGTTTATTAACCAAAACTGAAGCTGTACTGTAACAGTACTTGTAATCAAACCAATAACCTTCTGGTTACCAGCCCTGGGCCTTCTCCCCATACCAGATCAATCTGTTCATTATTTTTATGTTAAATAATAATGTCTAAATATACGCTGAAAGTCAGTCAAAACTGTAGTTATCCTGGAAAAAAATGTCTTTCTTCAGCAGGGTAACTCTTCTCCTGTCACTGTGGGTCAAGATGTACCAAACACCACTCAAATGTCACATTTTTCATCAAGTGTACCACAGCTTAGTCACCATGACTGACAGCCCATTCTTTCACCCGCAGCCTATCTGCTAGATGAATGGACATCTCTGGTGTCACTTTCCCAGATGAGAGGACGTCTTTCATATAACATGGATAAAAAGTCTGTGTGTGTGTCCTTTCTGAAAGGGAGCGACTGACTTGATGTGCGCGTCACGTGGCCTCTCTTCCCAGAGAGGGATTCTTTACTACCATGTAAGGAGGGAGCGGAATACTAAATCGCAGTAGTCTACGTCACATCTCACACACAGGGGACTTATCTCCATGGCAACCGACATGCCAGGGTGTCCTAAGGCTGATCCTAAACCAGACGAATTTAATGGAAATTATTCAATAGGAGCATAATTCACATTTGCCCTTTCTAAGTTGCAAGACTTTCGAAATTGTGACTTGGTTAGTCTTTAGCAAGTTCATTTGGATGTTGTCACCAAGGTCATTTTGTAAAAGATTACACATGCAAGTGGTATTCTGAGGTCACGTCTTATTGCTTTAAATCAGTAAAGTCGCAGTGGCATAGAGGAAAATGGTCGAGAGGGATGATATAAAGGAGAAAAAGAGCAGGAGATTTCCATTTCTGGTTTATTTCTGTCCTGTACCCCGCAGCTCCCACCCTGCCTGCCCTCTGCCTGCTTGGCTGGTGGCGGCATGTTAATTATGTCATTCTTTCAAGCCATCTCTTCAGCTGACCTTTTGACCCTGTCAACAGCACTGAAGCACTGATGCATTGCTTTAGGAGGCAATTTCCACACATTTATGGTACAAAATTGGAGTAGTCTTTAGTGTAAATAATATACCTGAAACCTGAAAATTGTTTTCTATTTAGTTTGAGGTTTATATTTTTTTTCAATTATGTTACCAAAATTAGGGACATTTAATGTTTGCTAAGTTTGAATTTAATTTTATTACGAAAAAAACCTGAACATTCCTTAAAATTGAGATACACACACTATATATGTGTATACAGTAGGCGATAATGTAACCAGATGGTGACGCTGCCATAACGCACCTAAAAGTTGTCATAGAGAACCGGCAAAAGTAATGATTATGCATGTTTCAAATATAGCAAGGAGACATTTTAATTGTTTATAAATAAACTAGTGTAAAAATAAACCTTTTCGATATAAGTGCCGGCTGCAGTAGTGAACGTGCCTTGAGAGAAATGCACATTTCACACGAATTACAAAATTCAAACGAAATGAAACGGACTACTTTCTGCTTGTTTTGTTTAAAAGTAGACATTTCAAGCTTTCTATATTTCTCGTGTCTGTGAGGCAGCTTATACGCTGAGTTTCGGTTCATTTATGAGACGAGCTCCAGTTCACGTGCAATGCAAGTGATCGCACCGGCGCCTAAATGTCCTGATTATATTTTCTGCTATATTTGCTGCTTATTCACTAAATCCAGGCAATTGGTTGATGAAACAGTGATTAAAATTAAGTTACAATTTATACAAAAAGAAATGTACTTTAAAGAAAGGCTCCATCAACACCATGGATTATTTGGAGGTATGCTGCCCTGGCTAATCTACCGATAGATTGCAATTGCTAACGTCATTTATACTCTAAATGAGCTTACTTGATTTTCCGCCATCACTCTTTGTTACTGCGCGAACTTCAGGCGTGTGCATGTGATTGTAACGTGCGCGAGGGGTGGCGTGTGCCCGATCTGTGATTGACAGTCAGATCTCACACCCCCCTGCGCTGATTGGACCCGATGATCCGGGAGCTGTGGATTTTTGCAAAACAAATAACACGCTCCAGGTGGAGTTAGAAGCTCGGGTTTTTTTCTAAAACCACATTATTTATGTTGTTCTGTCGGATTATAGTGTTGATTTCACTGAATATGATCAAAACATTTTTGCCGACGGCAGCTTTAACATCAGTGTAACCAGGGGGCTTAGGGTTTCAGGTAGGCCTACATTAGGTATATAAACGTTTCACTGTATGTACACTGATTCTTATTAAAGCTACAAAAGTTATTCAGTCAAGAGCAGTAACTGTCTTTATTGTTCATTGTTTCCCTGTTATTGAAAGCCGCATATCATATGTACGTACATTTGCGACATTTCAATAATTTAAATATATTGCCTAATATGAAACTTTGCAAAATATCATTATATATAATGAATTATAATTAGATTAAACAATTATGTTATGCTACAAAAATACCATTAATTAATCAATCCTAAATAATAGACCACAACCAATGTGTATTGAAGTTTAAACAGCCTTTCACCATACACTGTTAAAAAAAATTCCGTTAAAAAATGGAAAAAGTGCTGGTAATTAATTACCAGCACTTTTTCCGTTATTGTACGGGCACTTCCGTAAACCTTAAAACGGATATTTCCGTAGATTTATATGAGTTTTTCTGTACCATTGACGGACATTTCTGTCAAACCTAAAATGGAAATTTCCGTATTTTCCGTAAATGTTTGCGTTATTGTACGGACAATTCCGTAAACCCTATCAGATATTTCCGTAGATTTACCTGACTTTTTCTTTACCATTTACGGACACTTCCATCAAACCTAAAATGGATTTCCTACAGTAAAAATAAAACAGATGAATTTAGGCAATATACCTACAGCAAATAGAATTTTTACTTTTCTGTTAGTTAACAGTGTAATGATAACTCTTGTTGAAAACATTTCAAACAAATCTTCTGTGATTAAAAAATATTTTTATTTACTTATAGATCTACAACAATTCCCTGAAAACTAAAATATAAAGGAAAAAAAAAACACAAAAGGGAAAAGTGTACTTTTCTTGTCTTCAGGTAAGATGAAGGCTGTAAAATAAAAACCAAAACACCATTACTCACATACAGAATGTGTTAAAACAAAGAAAACAAAGATTCTAGGTGGGAAAAACTCACTCACCAAGAAATGTGTAGTAAATTCTTCAGAATCACCGGACTGATTGGACCAGGTCCTGGTAGGACTGCAGACTCGGGTTTAGCCACCAAAAACTACAGATGGGAGGGAACAGTAAGTGGCCAATCCATCAAGATGTTTCAAATTTAGTTACCGTATACTGTAATGGTTCTGTCTGCGGTAAACCGTACCCGCCTGTCTCGTGGCGAGAGGCCTGCATCACGGCCCAGCTGTCCCTCCAGGTTGTCGTTGCTCTCTAGATAGTTCAGGGCTGGACGTAGATGTTCATCAGGTAGATTATCCTGGATCTGTTTGATGAGGAAGTGCTGATCCCCGCCTATCGCCTAGATGAAGAAGTGATTGGTATGTTCAGTTAAAGTCTCATTTTGAGATTTGACAAAAGCGAATACTTTACATTGTTTTACAAAGTTGTTCATACAGGAACTTCAGCAGTCTTGGAGGAATGTGTAGACATTTGGTTTCCTTCATCTCAGTCTTTTCGCCCTTCATTCAGGATTTCAGCACAGAAAATTCAATTCAATTCAATTCAAGTTTATTTGTATAGCGCTTTTCACAATACACATTGTCTCAAAGCAGCTTTACAGAAAGTGCATTTCAGAAATGGACAAAGAAAAATAGTTAGTTAATCATGTATAAATTTAGGCATAACATATCGCCGGTGTTTAGTCGTCTCTTCACAGGCGTCGAGTCGTCTCTCCACAGGCGTTTAGTCGTCTCATCACAGGTTTTGGGGCATCTGAAGTCTTCGTAAGTGGCTGGATACAAACTTGGAGCTGACGAACGCTATTTACCTCGGGACTAGCGTCCCGAGATAACAGCAGAAAGACAGATGGGAAATAATTAGCATAGCTGATGTTCATAATATTAATGCATTCGAACTGATTCAGAAGTAGTATAAAAGGTAAGCATTAAGTGAATGCTTGGTTAAAGAGATGCGTCTTTAATCTAGTTTTAAACTGGGACAGCGAGTCTGAGTCTCGAACAATATCAGGAAGGCTATTCCAGAGTTTAGGAGATAAATGTGAGAACGCCCTCCCTCCTTTAGTAGACTTAGATATCCTAGGAATGACCAGAAGCCTCGAATTTTGTGATCTTAAAGAGCGCGATGGATTGTAGGGCGATAGAAGGTCTGTTAAATACACAGGAGCTAAACCATTTAGAGCTTTATAAGTCAGTAGTAATACTTTGTAATTGATACGGAACTTAATAGGTAACCAGTGTAGAGATGATAAAATTGGTGTTATATGATCATATTTTCTTGATCTAGTAAGAACTCTAGCGGCTGCATTTTGGACTAACTGTAGCTTGTTTATTGAGGATGCAGGACAACCAGCTAATAAAGCATTACAGTAATCTAGTCTCGAGGTCATGAATGCATGAACTAACTTTTCTGCATCTGAAACAGATAGCATGTTACGTAGCTTAGCAATGTTTCTAAGGTGGAAAAAGGCTGTTCTTGTAACAAATGAATTATGTTTTTCGAAAGTCATGTTGCGGTCTAGCATAACACCCAGGTCTTTTACTGTAGTGGATAGAGTAACAGGACATCCTTCTAAATTAAAGTTGTATTGTAAGGGATTTTGTGGGTAGTTTTTTAGACCAATAAGTAATACCTCCGTTTTATCTGAATTTAATAGCAGGAAATTACACGTCATACAGCATTTTATATCTTTTAGACACTCTGTCAAGTTAGATAAGTTAGTGTTTTCATCTGGTCGTGATGAGATATATAATTGAGTGTCATCAGCATAACAGTGAAAATTAATTCCATGTTTTCTTATAATATTACCAAGTGGCAGCATATATATTGAGAATAGCAGAGGGCCTAGGACAGATCCTTGCGGCACTCCATAGTCTACTGATGTTATCTTTGATTTTTCCCCATTTAAACAGACGAAATGGTAACGGTCTGATAAGTACGATCTAAACCAGCTTAATGCCTGTCCCTGAACACCAGTGTAGTTTTGTAGTCGATCTAAGAGTATTTTATGATCTATAGTGTCGAACGCAGCACTAAGATCAAGTAGAACTAGTATTGAGATACAGCCTTGATCAGAGGCTAAGAGTAAATCATTTGTAATTTTAACTAGCGCAGTTTCTGTGCTATGATGCGGTCTGAATCCCGACTGAAATTTTTCATAGATATCATTTTCTTGCAAGAAAGAGCACAATTGAGCGGACACAATTTTTTCTAGTATTTTAGACATAAATGGAAGATTTGAGATGGGTCTGTAATTTGCTAGGTTATTTGGATCTAATTGCGGTTTCTTAATGAGAGGTTTTATTACTGCCAGCTTGAATATTTTTGGAACATGACCTAAAAATAAAGACGAGTTAATAATATTGAGAAGAGGCTCTTCCACTAGAGGTAACACTTCTTTAAGTAGTTTAGTGGGTATTGGATCTAATAACATGTTGTTGGTTTAGATGCAATGATAAGTTTATTTAGTTCTTCCTGTCCTATAGTTGTAAAGCGGTTTAGTTGTTCTAGAGGGGCCATAATTGAGGCTGAGTCATAAGACACCATAGAGGATTGTACATTTACAATAGTGTTTTGGATGCTTTCTATTTTCTCATTGAAGTAATTCATAAAATCATTACTACTATATTTTCGGAATATTTTGCTCTGGAGATGTCTGATTATTTGTTAGTCTAGCCACGGTGTTAAATAAAAACCTTGGATTATTTTGGTTATTTTCAATTAGTTTGCGGATATGCTCAGCCCTGGCTGATTTTAGAGCCCTTTTATAACGTGACATACTGTCTTTCCACGCGATTCTGAAGACCTCTAAATTAGTTCGTTTCCATTTACGCTCTAAGTTACGAGTTTCTCTCTTGATAGCATGCGTAGCACTGTTGTACCATGGTGCTTTAGTTTTCTCTCTAACCTTTTTTAATCTAATTGGTGCAACAATATCTAGTGTACTAGAGAAAATGTTGCTCATACTGCTAGTCATTTCCTCTAGTTCATCTGTTTGTTTGGGTTTACTGAGCAGCTGAGATAGATCAGGTAAGCTATTTGATAATCTATCTATAGTGGTTGGAAGGATTGTTCTGCCTGGTCTATAACGTGGTGCAACATGACAAATTTCAGCAGTGCGTATTATGCAAGTTACCATGTAATGATCAGTGAGATCGTCACTTTGCGGTTGGAAAAGTTGGATATGAAGAAAAAAAAAGATATATTTTAGCTACACAAGAAATTAAATGAAGGAAAATTAACTACAAAATATCATGCAGACCAGGTTGAGGTTGAAAAACAATTGTACAGTATTTTACGTTCGTTAAATTATCAACTATAAATAATCAGCCATCCCTAATTCTTTCAAATTCAAACACTGTATATAAAATGCTAAGACTTTTGTTTTCAGTGGACTCCAATTGCATGTCATGTTAGCTTGTCTGCTCAACTATACATTATAATATGTTTAATTATTTTCAACTAAATAAACAGAAACACAATAACATAATCTATAAATCATTTAATTAAAATTGTGTTGCTTACCTTTATATGAACTCCAGGAAAAGTAGCTTTGTAGCTCACTGCCTCAATGGGGTAGAGATGTGGTCAATAATAACTTCTTGAATGACAGCAATCCTGAATGCCCACCACCTTAAACAAAAAAGATATTACAAAATGATATTACATTAATAAAGATATTACATTACACGATCACTTCAGAAAACTGCTTTAAATGGGTAGTTCACTTTAAAATTAAAATTCTTTCATCATTTACTCACCCTCAATTTGTTTCAAACCTGTATGAATTTCTTTCTTCTGCTGAACACAAAGATATTTTGAAGAATGTCAGTAACCAAACCGTTAACTGGAGACATTGACTTCCATAGTAGGAAAAAAAAAATACTATGGAAGTCAATGGCTTCAGTTAATGGTTTGGTTACTGACATTCTTCAAAATATCTTTGTGTTCAGCAGAAGAAAGAAACTCATACAGGTTTGAAACAAATTGAGGGTGAGTAAATGATGACAGAATTTTCATTTTAAAGTGAATTATCCCTTTAAACATAGTTGTTTAAATCGTCACTATACAATTTGTATTTCTACTGATCATGTAAGCAAACACATCTTTGAAGGGGTATTCAGCAATCACCTTTTTCTATCATCACTTTTCCTCAGACTTTAAATTTGAATGTGTGTTGCCCGTATTGAACACTTGTAGTAATTAATAATAAAAAAAATGGTAATAAAACAAAATACAAACCCATAAGCAGCATGCAGGTGGTGCTTGGCATGCAAACTACAACAGCAAAGTCCTGTCAATAGATAAGAAAACAACAGAAACACTATGAATGAAACAAACTGAGGAGGGATATGGTAACGTTAAAGAATGACTAACGTTACAGGCAGAAGAGTAGACAGCAGTCATGTAAAATGTAAATTAATATTTCATGGTCATTATTTGTGGTTAAAAGTCGCGTTGTGTGTGTGTGTGTGTGTGTGTGTGTGTGTGTGTGTGTGTGTGTGTGTGTGTGTGTGTGTGTGTGTGTGTGTGTGTGTGTGTGTGTGTGTGTGTGTCATCTAAAACAAAAAAAAGTCTAACGCAAACAACGTTAACTTACCTCATTTGGCAGAAAAACTGGTGGTGTTTTCCATGATCCAGCTGTAACAGTTACTGCATCTTCACACACAGTATCTTCACGTTGTATCTTCATGCCTTTTAAATCAAGCAAGTCTTAATGGCCTTTACTTTTCTTGACGATTCCTCTGGTAGCTTTTGTTTGAAGGCATTAAATTGCTCCGAAAAAAAATAACGTTAGTAACGTTACTGCATTTAATCACAGCTGGTTAACGGATGCGCTCGTCAAGAAATAAACCGCATTACCGACAAATAAAAGTAATTAAACCAAATTACAACGAGGGCACAATATAACACATATATCAGGGAACCTCCACGAGTGTAAACTAAATCTTTTAATGTGTGACGATATGCATAAAATGACAAACACCACACACCCGAAATCCGACTTTAATAAGCAACTTTGGCTGCGGTCATCTGCGTGTGTAATGGCGGTTGCGTCTTTTCACTTTTCGCGGCGCCAGGTTCTTGTTCCCACAATGCAACGCGTAATTCAAAATACGGGTAAATGACCTGTAAAAGACAAATACGGAAAAATCCTTCAAATTTATATGGTTCATTCTACCGTTTTTTAACGGAAATTTTTTACAGTGTATGGGGTTAATAAACTGCATAAGCCGAGCAGATGTTCAGATGAAAACCACTTACTTGGAATAGATAGAAGTAGGTCCAAAGGGTACAAAGAGCCACATTACTGAGCGTGTGATGTAAGATGCCCTGTGCAGGGCTGAAAGCCTCTCTGTCCTGCATTAGGAGAGCAGTGTGTCTGTGTATGGAGGGTATGCTGGCACTGCTGGAAGACTGAGTGCCAGATCCCTCGCAGACAGAGCCGAGACTGCATGCCAGGATTGCTGCCTGCACTGTCCAGCTTGTCTGAAGTTATATTGGGCCCAAAACTCACTATACAATTGCCAAATCTCACTATTCATAGGAACTCATTATAGATTAGACATTTGGTCATAAAATGCAGAGAAATGCATTTTCAATTTATCATAAACAGATTAACTCAGTGTGTTTGTACCAAGTTCTGCAATCCAAGGAAAACAGATGCTGTTGTTGCATGTGATCACCTGACACCATGGTCTCGTCTGTGGCTTGCTCTGTGCTACCTAGCATGCCCTTTGTATTTCTGTAGTCTACTGAGACCCAGAGCTTGGGTGACCAGATGGCTTCATTTTGCTGGAGCTGTCTGTGGAAACATTTTGTACTGTGCATTTAAAACGGCTTGCAAATTGGAACAATTCTAAATGTGGGCAATAAAGGCTGAGCAACAGAGCCTAGGAATTTGCCTCAGTCATGTGGTGTTTGTTTTGACCAGTAGAGGGAGTTGCTCAATATAGCAGCTTCAAGTTTCTAGTTACTTGCACTAGTTTTGCCACTGAAAACTGTATCTTTCTGACATTAAATTCAGCTTTTAGTTGTTTTGCATACTGGACACAACATAATATTGTAAAATGCCCTATTTATTGCTTGGCAGTTTCAGTTTCTCTTTAGTTTATCTATTTAGATCCTTGCAATAATTATTTAGATCTGGATTTTTCAAACTGCATTCTGAGAACAGTAGTGTGAATAATTATAAACAAGTTGAAATTTATGACATTTATACCCATTTTAGTATGCTTTCTAAACATTGGTTGAAAATCAGCAAGGATGCATTAAATTGATCAAAACAGACAGTAAAGACATTTAAAAGGTTACAAAGGATTTCAAATTCTTCTATTCATCAAATAATCCAGAGCAGCATAATTTCTGAAACATTTGATACTGAAGACTGATTAATTTCAGCTTTGTCATCAAATAATAAAATAATTTATTTTAAAATATATTCAAATAGAAAGTAGTTTTAAATTGTAATCAATATTTCACAATATTACAGTTTTACTGTTTTAAATGCAGCCTTGGTGATCATAAGAAACTTATAAAACACACACTGTGTGTACATATACATACATACATACATACATACATACATACATACATAGTGTGCTTAACAAATTTATTAGGCCACCTGTCATAATAAATATAAAACACAAATATAGGAATCTGTCAAAACTTTGTTTAAAACAATTTTTTTTATTAGCATTTAATAGGCAAATAACAAAAAGTCTTTATTCACACATAATAAACAAAAAACCTAATATTTTGTATGACATCCTCTATAAGTGTCTCTTTGATTAAAATATATAGCTGCCTTCATATTTTAGAAAAGTGTTCCCTGCTATAAAAGAATAATGATAATTTGTGGTTCGAGGCATTAAAAAGTTTGAAAACCCCTGATTTAGATGATGCACATTTTAGGAGTTTTATGTAGTTTCATTAAATAGCAATTCACTAGTTACTGACAGCTTAACTGTTGGTTCTGGTGTGCGTGAATCTTTGAGTGTGCCATAGCTCATTACCATATATATATATATATATATATATATATATATATATATATATATATATATATATATATATATATATATATATTATATATATATATATATATATTATATATATATATAATAAACAGTGGGTGAGTGCTTTTTTAATGGAGTATACAGACCTAAAGGGTTTTAACATGTAGATGGTTAGCATCTATCGATGTAATCTTTCTCTTCGGGAAGCAGGACACAGTTTGGTGGTGCTAATTACATGTCTGTTTGCTAACATTTAATTCAGAGAGACAGCAAGCAAGAAAGAAATGGAGAGAGAGAGAGTTTGGGTCGGATGAGTGAGAGCAGCTAAACGTAAAAGAACTAAAAGTGAATAATGACATGTCATGGGGCACTCACACCGCTCGTGGGCAAAAAACCTCAAATCCCAGAACCAAAAGGACTGCAACAGAGACAAATTCGATTAACCAAGTGAAGCGGAGCAGCCATGGGAGTGAATGCGTGTGTGGGTACATGTGTGTAGGTCAGGTTGTGCTATCTTTGTGTGTGTGTGTGCTGCTGATAGTATGACAGAGCTGGGGAAGGTGAGGCGCAATAGCCATCATTGTCAGCAGTTGTAGCATTTAGTATGTTATTTTCTGTTAAATGTGGCATGATCCAATGTTTTGACGTTACAAGCTCAGCTCAATTACTATAATTATTTAGAACTAGACTTTTACATTTCCTGATGAAAATGTGAGTGGTGTTTGCCTGAGCAGAACTCACGACCACAATGTTGGAGTGTTGTGGGTGGCTGCCAAAAGTGTTAAGAGTGGTTTTTAGTGTGTTGCTATGTGGTTGCTAGGTGGTTGCATACTGGCCCGAATTAAAAGAGCCCACCACCAAACTCTTTACTGAAAAACTACTTCATCCAGGTTTGCTAATCTGTCCCGTCTTAATCTGAAAACAAAAATATAAATAAAATTGGGCATAATTGTATTGATGTTTTCAACGATACCTACAAATATAGTGATAATAAGCTTAGTTACATTTTTATGAAAGAGACAATTGTCTCCAAATTGTGATTTCTCTAATGTCATTCCTGGAAAACAGACATCAATGACCATTTTGGACCATGATGCATTTTGGTATGTCACATGATTTCATGTGACATTGTATCAAAAAGAAGACCCTGAAGGAGCACCAGAACATGTGCAAAGGTCAGTAAGCGTCTCTTAAAATGTTGTTTTGATCTTTTCAGTCACTGATGCACTTTGTAGCAATATCATGTGTCCTTTTGGATAATACTAATAAAACATTTATAATGTTTTTATTTTAAAAAACTATCTATTTGATCTAAAAGATTACCTTAAAGTGATGATCGCTAAGTTGTAGTTTTCCATAGGTGGTTAAGTTAGTGCCTTATTATAAAGAAAATATATTTATTTTGTCACTCCTGGAGAAACAACAATTTTTTACTTTATTTGAAAACATTTTACAGCTTTTTTTTATTTGGTTCTGCATTTTGAGTTATCAGCAGCCAAAAAAATGAGCCCATTTCTAAATGAAATCACAAATTAATTATATTAATTGTGATTAAAATGTAGTTTTCCGAGCACTAAATGTTTGTTGAGCTCCAATTATGGATATCAGTACATTTGTATATGACAAGAATGGTAGAAATATAATTAATTTAAATTCATTACGTAACCAAGGAATGACATTTTCATGGGGAAAAAGATCTCTGATTCACCAAAACAATGGTTAATTATATTCTTGAAATGTGTAAATGTCATTGCATTACACAACACTGTAATAAGTATAGAAAGTCCTAAAATTTGAATTTTTTGGCAGGTTTTTTTTTTTTCTTCCACATTTGAAATCCTTATCAGTCATTAACCTTTAACTGCTTGAGGCACTACTAATGTTAGTGTCCTCTCAGCCTCGACGGGCGAACATACCACTGTGATTCTCTGCTAAGTCAACAAAGTAATTACTTTATAATGATATGAAAACATATCGCTCTGTGCAGCGCAGAGTCTCACGTGTCAAAACAAACTCCCTGAGGCGTCCGTGATTTCGCCTCTAGAGTCCGAGTGTGGGACTTGAGGAGAGTTCTGCCAGTTGCTAAGATGTTGCTATTTTCTGGGTGGCTGTAGAGGTTTTCTGGATAGTTGCTGATTTAGCAATAAACTTCTCTTTCAGGCACATCCAAGTATTGACTTGAAAACTTGTTAAACATACCACAGTTCTTTAACCTTATGTCACACATAATGTCCTTCTCAGCAAAACAGCAATCGCTAGCAGCGCGAGCCGGCATGTCCATCAGCAGCTACCTCAGTTACTACCTCTGGGACACGCAGTGCTGACGGGGTTAATCCCGGGACCAGTGTGGGCTTGCGTGCACATTTCCCATGAAGCACTGCAGTGTGACGACACCTGTCTGCTCAGGTGCTGTCACATGCTCCTGTCACTCTCACTCCTGTCTCCTCTGTTGCATCGCATTAAGGCGGCCATCACTTGTTAACTCTAAGGCTTTCCATACCTTAAACCACCGTCTTGAAAATCCTCTGAATCCGAAGGTGTCCGTTTCCCCATTTCACGCTCTGTCACTTCAGCTTTCAGCCGCATGGCTATTAACAGGAAAAAGTCTGTATTTTGTGACCTTATATTTTACTATATGAAATAAAACTGCTGAAATTACTGCTATCGCAATGAAGTATAATATACTATTTATCCTCTGCGGCTGATATTTAATAGAGGGGAGGAGAACCTTTATGCCCTTTGGCCTTGATGGAAAATGAGCTGCTCTAAGTATATCACTTTCTGCTGGCAAGGCTAATGGCAGACTAATTGGGCTTTATAGGTGGAGAAAGTGCTTTCACAGAGTCGCTATGACAGTGCAGCATTGAACTGAAGATGCATGTGGTGATGGTAGAGTGTCTTGACACTTATGTTTTATATATTCATTTCAGATACACAACACCCTTCAGACACCTCTCAGCAGACAAATCCATACATTTAATTGGGAATGACTTGTCACAGGGATGCAGAAGAAAAATGCTTTGGGGTTTGTTAAAAATGATGGTCAGTCATGCGACCAAAGGTGTTCATATTTATTTATTTAACACAGTCTCATCCCAAGAAGTCATATATTGACGTCTTGGGACGTCTTTTGACCATACGTCAATATCCGCCTTTTTAGGGTACCCTTAAACGTCGGTAAATGACGATCCTGGGACGTCATACAACTGACGCTTTACCTTTAACGTCAGTAGGTGACGGGGTAGGTTTAGGGGTAGGTTTAGGTCTGGGGTAGAGTTAGGATCCGATAACGTCATCTAACCGACGTTTAAGGGTACCCTAAAAAGGCGGATATTGACGTATGGTCAAAAGACGTCCCAAGACGTCAGTATATGACTTCTTGGGATGAGACTGCACTGATTTATTTTTTGCCGTAGCACACGTAGCCATAGCATTTAGTACTTCAGAGAGGCAGGTCCAGTTGTGCTTTTGGAAATTAATTAATTAATTAAATAAGTAATAAAAATTGCAGTGTTGTCATTGTTAACTAAAACAATTAAACCTTCAATTACAATGTTAATTGAAATAAAGCGGCAATAAAATAATACATAAATATTAGATTAAAAAAAACTTAGAAATGTTGCCTTGGGATAAATAAAATATTTGTAACTGAAGTACTAAAATTACTAAATAATAACGGAAAGCTAAATAGAAATATGAAAAATGTATACAATAATACAAGCTAATGATACAATTAAACTTAATATTAAAATAACTGAAAATTAAAGGATATTATGTTTTTAGATAAGATACAGAAATTAGATATTAGTTTAGTCATAAGAACACCAAACTAAACACAAAATAATTTTACTAAATATTACAGTAACATTTAAAGTGTATCAAAACCTTCCATCAAAGTTATGCATGAATTTTGAACAATACCTGTTCTTGTCTTATGACAACTTTGATGAACTTTTTTTATCCACTTCAAATGTTGACTACTAATGCATAAAAATGACTACAAAAAATCAAAATATAATATCATAAATATTATAATACTATAAATAATATAATATCTGCATTATAAATATAGTATTTTATTTATATTATAATATATATTTCACAGGCACAATGATAAAACAATTCCGGTTCTGTTCACTAGAGGGCCAGTGCCACCCGTGACACAATGCCTGTTAACATTCTCAAAAAGGTTGAGGCTCAAACAATCAAAAATACACGTTTTCACACAATGCTGTTCTTTTAAAATACTGACGGTAGGATCAAATAAATGTGACCTTAAAATCCCTTTTTACGAAGCAAAATACAGTGGCATCGAAGACCTTGACATCTCCTGAAGCCGAGAAAAACAGAGCTCACTTTGATAGCGCTGTCATCATTTGGCTGTCACGCTCACATAAACGCCTCCTGTAATAGCACGAGTGTGAAGGATGCTGAGATGGCTCGAGCAATACGACGCTAATGCCGTCGACTAGCAAACCACAGCCAGACGGAGGGATGAGGACGCTCAGGGGACAGGGCAGGTGGCAAACAACGTGATGAGGGAATGAGAAACTAAATGGATGTCACCTCTAGCTTACCCTGTTTGTTTGTTTTATCTTTTTTTTTTTTACTTTTTTATCTCGTGGGGGATTGTGTCATTCTCGCCTCACGGTGTTCCTGTGGTGGAGGGAGGCGAGTGATTTGCACCCATTTCCCCTGTTGAGACGTGACACAGATAGAGAGAGTGAGACAGTACGTCCCCACTGCGAGGGAATCGATGTGGTACCCTCACAATCCATACTTTTAATTTCCTCTCACTGTAACCCCAGAACAAGACTTCACTTTGCATTGCCGCAGAGTCTTTGCTTGATGGTGGTGAAAAGTTGAACAAGACTCACAATCAACAAAATACAGGCGCTTGCTTCAGACAAAGCCAAATTAGAAGCCAGTGTTAAAGGGATAGTTCAGCCAAAAATAACAATTCTGTCATTTACTCTGATTTTCTTCTGTAGAATGTAAATTGAGAAATTAATCAACAGACTGATCTCATGAAACTCCGTATGTATGACACGCCAATTCGTATTTCCATTTTTGGCGTGCTATCAACACGCATAATCGCTTTTCAGCGTGTTTATGAGCGCCGTTGACTTTACGTTACATTACTGTATATAAAAATATATGACCTACCCCAAACCCATCCCTAAACCTACCCGTCACTGGTTAATACCATTTATGAGTCTTTCCCTACCATCCTAGTAAGAAAAAAATCGCTCCCCAAGATGTATATCAAAATTTGGCTTTATTTCGGTCGTATTTTTAACGGCGTGTACATACACGCGGAATCACTCGGACATAACGGCGTAGATATACACGCATACACGCGGATAGCTCAAAATGCGTATAAATAACACGCAACTTGACTTGAAAGTGGCGTGTATGTTTACGCAAAAGTCATGATGTCATGTTGAAATTCTACTATTTGCTATTAATGGTGACTGGAGCTTTCAAGCTTCAAAAAAGCACAATTAAAGTAGGCTATCACAAAATAAATAATATCAGTTAATAAACAACTTAAATTGGACTTTCTTCACACAACGCTTTAGAATTGATTCGCAAGACTTAGCACATGAATCATATAGAGTAGACCACTTATACACTACTTTGCTCAGCAAGATTTATTCAGAAAGGACTCTTTATATTACTCAAAAGTGAAAGTAAACACATTTATAATGTTAATAAAGATGTCCATTCCAAATAAATGCTTTTTTTTTTTTAACTTTTAAAGAATCATATAACAGTTTCCAAAAAATGTATGTATATATAAATATATATCAGGACAACTGTTTTCAACATTGATATTAATAAGAAATGTTTCTTGAGCACCAAATCAATATTATAATGATTTCTGAAGAATCATGTGACTGATGACTGGAGAAATGGCTGCTGAAAATTCAGCTTTGCTGTCACATTAATAAATTACATTTTAAAATATATTAAAATAGAAAACAGTTATTTAAGGTTGTAAAATATTTCTGTATTTTTTTTTAATAAAAAAAAATGCAGCCATGGTAATCATAAGAGACTTCTTTCAAAAACATGAAATAGCGAATAGTAAATTTGTCCTTTTGTGCTCCACAGAATAAAGTCATACTGATTTGGAACGACACTGACACAATTGTCATCTTTGGATGCACTATCCCTTTGAGAAGGAGAATCACTGACAATTCTACTAAAACTCAGTGCAAGAACATCTGTTCTGAATGTGAAGCATTTTTATCAGGAATTGTTCTGTTTTCTCATTGCATCTGCTCTTGTCTGAGCTTATTTGCACAATGCACTGCTGACCTTGAGACACAACTCTTCAGAGAGCGTTCAAGAATAAGAATAACGTTTAGATATATCACACTTGATGCATGCGGCATTAGTACGCCAGCTTTAGGTCATTAGGTTATTGCTGTTTTGTATTCACAGTGAGTACACTGAGAACTGTAATGGATTGCCAAAAGATGGAAGAGATTGTATTTAAGAAGCTCAATGTATTAGTCAGTACATGACATGCATCTTGTGTGGCTGTTGTGGGTTCCTATTCACATGAAAATGTCAAAAGTATTTTTAGAAGCTCTAACTTTTGCTGGGTAATATATCTCTTGTTTATAACTGAAGAGTTATGTAACACACGTACTAAAGGAGGCACACTTGTGTGAATCAACATTTTCACGGCTCAGGATCAGATGTGTCTGCTTCCGTCACTGCTTTTCTCCACGATAACACACTCATCCCTGATATCTAAGCGCAATCCCGGCTCAAACTTGGCATCCTTTCACTGTGCCCGCAGCTTTAGTCTCGACAGCTGCCCGAGCGTTTTGAATGTCCCCCACATTCCGAGATCGACTCAAAGGGAGGTGACATTTCAAGTATTTCAAAAGCCTCTGTTTCCCTCCTCTGGGGAAAACGCTTGCCCTTTTGCTCTGTTCCAGGGCCAGTTAGTTCTGTCCAGATGCTTATCGTTAACAATTGTGAGATAACCCTTAAAGCTGCTCTTGCAACAGAGTAAAAGGGCAACATCCGCAAACACCTGTTGTTTCTATGTTACCCACCCTCCGGCCCATCCTGGACTGGACATCCGCCTCCACGGGCCACTAGCACCCTGCCAAGCCAAACAACATGCTGCACTTGACATTCATTACTTATTGATGCGCAGGGCTTTAATTGCATCGTCTCATGCTGGGCAGTGCTGGTTCTCTTGCCCTTTAGCAATGCATAAACAATACAATGGGTCTGCTGAGTTAGTGGTTTATTTCCTTTAAGTATTCTCCGTCTCTATAATAAATGAATGCGTAAAGCGTTCACTCTGTAAAGATAATTTTGGATCGATCGGTCGGTCAAGTCAGTGTCTTCTAACTTCTGCATGTTAACATTTTAAGTCAGATTACTTATTTTTGATCATTGGATCAATTGGTGGGGCGGCAGTGGCTCAGTGGTTCATGTAGGTTGTCTACAAACCGAAGGTTGGTGGTTCAATCCCCGGTTCCACCTGATCAAGTGTCGAGGTGTCCATGAGCAAGACACCTAACCCCAGATGCTCCCGACGAGCTTGATGGCGCCTTGCATGGCTGCAGTCGCCCGTCGGTGTATGAATGAGAGAGTGAATGGGTGAATGTGAGGCAAATTGTAAAGCGCTTTGGTGGCCATTGGGTCTGTGAAAGCGCTATATAAATGCAGTCCATTTACCATTTACCAATTGGCACATTTAGAGTGGCAATCTTCAATACTTCAGATAATTACAGATTTATATGTTGTTGTGGTCATTAACCTTTTTATTTATAATAAAAGCTGTAACATCAAGTTAATATCATAATAATATCAATTAAAAAGGAATTTGGCAAATTATAACAGCAGCAGAATATCAGTCTTTACAAAGTTATTTCAGTAATGTCTTAGTTGATCTTATTTAATCTGGCATACAAAATATTGCCTTTTCACTTTCCTCAAATTTTCTAGGTAGTTAACAGTTTTAATATCAAGCTATTGAGTTGCATTAGCAGCGTCTGGCGCTAAATCCACACGGACCCGGAAGTAGGGGAAGAAAGAGAGGACAACTTTACTTATTTAACTTACTTTAGTTTTATTGATTTTACGTGGCAACCAATTGCAGAAATCAATAACGAGGAACATAATTCATTGGTTTATATTATGACATGGTCCTCCTCCTATTAAAAAATCTTTCCATCTAAGACATTCTTTTTTTAAATGGCCTGTCATAAAAAAAATGCTTGCTTGTCCCATATAAAGTGTGGTATTTATTCATAGGGAATGGAAAGTCATGATTGCAATCCCCTGTCACAGACACACATTCCCCCCACATATTTTCCATGGGCATCTAATTAATTGTGCAGTTTTATGGTAATATGGCCTCATTCCAAACATAATTTGAGTGATCTTTCAAAGGCTTCCGTTCCTTGGACCGGGTCTGAGGTCTGTGGGGATGGGCCGGGAGGAGACTTAATTTTACACATGCAAAGTTAACTATGGAACTTCAATAGAGACCTTTACCTTCGGGAGCGTGCACCATTATGAAGACATGAGCGATGTTCTAGATACATCTTCTCTTTTCTTTATTACATGAGCTGCCCTATTTTGACTTTTAGATCCTGCCTGAATTTCCAGAAAAGCACAGAAAGGGTTTTTTAGGAAAGATACTGAATGCTATATAAATTGATATTCATTAATTTTGCAGAAATTAGAGTGAATTAATAAAAATGGAATTTGTGTACAATAATATATTTCTCACAACTTTAGGGATAAAAAGGGATCATGTCTCCATTGAATGTGAATATTGAATTGGTCACGCCCACCGGATGCTGAAATGGAAGGATAAGAAGTATAAGAAATTCAGCAGACACACAAAAGAGGAATTTCGTCCAAAACATAAATAATGACATCAATTCAATCATTAATTTTGACTGCTTATTTATTTACAAATTGTTTACCTGATTAGACACATTTTTACTGAAGTAAATTCAATACTGTCAAAAATATTAGGGTAATACATATTGATGACAAAAAAATATATTTTTCAAATCTCTCTATATATTAAAGTTTGGCCGTTCAAACAGTACATTCTACTGTTAATTGTATTTACAAACATGCTATGTTGTGCACTATATGACACTCTGGGACACGTCTCTTTCAAATGCACTAATTGCAGACTGATATGTTTGTGACCTCATTATGGCATGTTTCACCTGTCCTGTACAATTCATGTCATTTCCTGGTTTACTTTGTGTCGTGACTGAAGTCTGCTTTCCTAATTCTATTTACCTGTCTGGAGACGCTGAAGGAGCTGTGTGAGTGTCTTATGCTGTCTAGCCCCTCCTCGCTGTCCTTTACTTTAAGCAGCAATGATTGAGTGAACTGCCCGACGAGAGCTAAATGAATGAAGACGTGCCCTTTGCTTTCTAGAAATTTCCCTAATTAACTTTGGCACTGATGTTTGTTTAATAACAACAACAAAAAACTCTGGGATTGGTTTGAAATCGATTTATGTCATATGAAGGTCAAGTCTAGAGAATTACTAAAATCTGTTATGTGGGTCCAAATGCTTTTCTGATTTATTGACAGAACTACAGAACAAATTTTTATAATGTGGAAGAGGCTATATAATGATATAAGAGCACAAGAACATGATTGCATGTAACATCTGTTAAAATTGTGTGACCATTTATCTTACTAGGAAATGACATCACGTGTTGAGTGCATGGTCGCCTCATCCCTCCATATTAAACGGCAAAGACAACACAGGACAAAAGCAGTGGAGTCCATGAGCCAGCATGCTGATAGACTTCCCCCGTTCCCCACGACCGGTCTCTAATCTGCATGCAGACAACTTCTATGTGGATATTTGGATTTCCTCACCATAGCAACAGAGCTGCAAAACCGTGCTGTACAACCTCTCATCAGACACAGTCGTGCCTTGGCATCGCACGCCGGAGCCAGACAAAAGGGAGATAAGAAGAGGAAAGAGAAGGGAAGAGCACACCGCTGCCTTGCACCTAATTCTTTGTGGGAATTCTCCTCATTAGGACCATGACAGCTCAGTTACAACGGTTCCAAAGTGCCAAGGGTCATGAAAACAGCCGGCGGTCAAGCATTCATTCCTGCGCTCAGCTGAGAGACAAATGGAGGGATGCAAAAATGTCACTCTTTGCTCACCATGACAGAGCTTCTCTATGCTGAATCCTTTTGTGTCAGACTTCGATCAAGCGTGGGTTAATTGCGAGAGAGCGGCTGGAAAGATCCCCCCCCCCCCACCTCCTCTTCCACGTTGCCAATCTGTCCGTGCCTCTGATTTTCCACTCATTCTGCCTCTCTGGTCTCTGTTTACCTCTGTCTGCTGATTTCTCCACCCCTTTCTCTCAGTCTCTCATGCTTTCGTGCTCCCTCCCACAGCTCGCTATCTCTCCTCCCCTCGTGCCTTCAAAGCCAGCGGTCTGCTCATCACTCCAGGGCTGCCTGCTACATGATCTCTTGGAAAACAGCGTCCGCGTCTTGCTCGAGCTGCTTTATGTGCAAGCCTTAAGATTTCTTGACCAGGACAGAAGGATGCTCCTGCACTGGCACTGATTCCTCTATTTCTCTTCTCGATTTCCCCTTCCCCTCCCCTTTCCTAATCTCCTGCCCTCTGACCCTGATCCCCTTCACCCCAGAACCCTATTCCTTCTCTTTTCCCCTTCTTTCTTGACCATGTTGCCATGTGTCTACCGGCTCCAACCTGTCCTTGCCTTGCTCTCCTTCACTTTGTTGACTCAAGGGGAAAATTGCCCAGCCATCTGCCTTTGCCCAGACCCTCACACTGTGGACTGTAGTGGCCGCGGACTTACCCGTCTTCCGGACGAGATCCCCTTGGACGTACGGAGGCTACTGTTGGCGGACAACTGGATCCCACGGATTCCTTCGGACTTCCTAGTGCTCTACAGTGACCTGGTCTACCTGGACCTCCGCAACAACTCGCTCTCACACATTGAGCCGGGCACCCTTAGCACTTCTTCCAGGCTGGTTTTCCTGGATCTCGGCAGCAACAACCTGACCGAGATCCCCAAAGGGACTTTTGGAGAGTCGAGGAGCCTAATTAAGTTGCGCTTGGGCAACAACCCATACCTGAGCATGGTCAATGAAGATGCTTTCATAGGTCTTACCTCCTTGCGTGAACTAGAACTAGAACGCAATGCCCTGTCTGGGCTACAGGTGAGTGCCCTGAACCAGCTGCCCTCCCTCCGGGTGGTTAGGTTAGAGGGCAACCCTTGGGTGTGCAACTGCAACTTTGCCAACCTATTTACCTGGCTGGTGGAAAACGGTCACAAGCTTCCCAATGGTAAGTCCTTGAATTTGACATCAACTATTGTAGCTTGTTGAGCCTTGTCTTACTGTTGCATAAACGTTACTGTATGACAAGATTCTTTGCTATTTATATTACTCCAGATTAAACAAGGGACCTCTTCCTCTGATCTAAATGTAGCTCTCTCCCACCCCTACAATGACTACAAGGGATTTCCAGAGTAATGACAGATAAATGAGGACAGTGCCAACACATTGTGCGATGTTTAAGTATGCAGTGATGCCCTTATCCTCTACAGAGCTCACATTTTACATTCCATATGGAGATGTGGTTTGTGATCTTTAGACATGTTATGCATGCCGAACACCTGCTTATTCCCTCCAGGGTGCTAGTGTGTGTGATAAATCAGTCATTTATGGACATGCTGTTTATATGGGAACTTTCATCAATTTCTTCTTGCTTTGATATTGTTCTGCTGTTCATTGAGGTTACAGTGATGGAAATAACCCTTTTTTCTGATCTGTGATTACTTTGTGGTAGTGTTTACTGAGGTTAAATGGATAGTATACTCAAAAATATCAATTCTGTCATAGTTTTTGTTGTTCCAAACATGTATAACGTTCTTTCTTGTGTGGAACATTAAGAATTTTGAAGAATGTTTGAAGAAGCAAGAATGCGTTTTTGTCTATACACTGAAAGTCACAGGGGTCCTGTATTGTTTTGGACCCTCTGACTTTCATTTTATAGACAAAAACTGTTGAAACATTTTTCTCCTTGATTTTCCTTGGAAGAAAGAGGTTTGGAACAACAAAGTTTAGAAATGATGATGGAATTAGAATTTGCGGGTGTTTTACTGTATGTTTTATACTGTGGTAATACCATGTTTTTTTGTACTATTATAATTGCCATAACATGATACCATGATGCATGAATATGGTAATCATCCGGTATTATAATATACATAAAAGTAAGATATTAACACCCTTAATGTATCATGATATAGCCATATAGTTTTTAAAGTAAAGCTAATTGTTTTAGGATAGATGTTCAGGTATAATCTCCAGACTCAGACAGTCATAAAAACATATTTTGCGAGACTGAGAGAGAGAGAGAAAATTAAAGAGCATCATTCTCAGGGGAAGGGTCACAATAGCAAAAAAGAAAAAAAGATGAGCTATTCAGAGACTTGGTTCATTGTCTGATAAATACAGCTCTGTGAAATAGATCAAGATTTTCCACTGGACACTTTATTTGACATTCATCGACATAAATATTAGAAAGAAGCTTACTGAAAGCAAAACATAAATTCCTCTAGTGACTGAATAGTACATACATATTAGTGGTATGAATTTCTTACAAATAAATAGTTGAAATAAAATGCAAAAATAGATCACAAACATATACAGTCATCATCTGTTTTTATTTTCTTCGTCACATAGTTTACAACATTTCATTTGAAAGTTGTTGCATTCTGTTTAAATAAATATTATATACAGTGCTGGTCAGAATTATTTGAATTATTATAAATCTGCATTGGTAATATTTTTGATATTTTAATATTTTTTTAAGCAAAAATCTAACCTTTCATTGAAGTAAAATAATTGAAAGTGGGGGGAAAATCACATTATGAAAAAAATGTTTTTCTCCAAAACACGTTGGGAACAATTATTTGCTCCCCTTATTTAAAATACCTTTTGCAACCTCCTTTTTCCAAGATAACAGCTCTGAGTCTTCTCCTATGATGCCGGATGAGTTTGGAGAACACCTGACAAGAGATCAGAAACCATTCCTCCATACAGAATCTCTCCAGATCCTTCAGATTCCCAGATCCATGTTTGCGCTTCTCTTCAGTTCAGCCCACTCATTTTCTATAGGTTTTAGGTCTGGGGATTGGGATGGCCATTGCAGATGTTTGGTTTTGTGCTCAGTGACCCATTTTTGTTTTGATTTTGATGTTTGTTTTTGGATCACTGTCCGGTTGGAAGATCCAAACATGGCCCATTATAAGATTTCTAGCAGAGGTTGTCAGGTTTTGCTTTTTTATCTGTTGGTATTTGATTGAATCCATGATGCCATGTATCTGAACAAGATGTCCAGGACCTCTGGCAGAAAATTAGGCCCACAACATTAAAGATACAGCAGAGTATTTCATTTTACACATGGGGTACTTTTAATCCCTGTGTGCACCAAACCCATCTTGAGTGTTTGCTAAGTGTTTTTATTTCATCTGACCATAAAACCCGTCCCGTTTGAAATTCCAGTAGTGCTCAGTTACTTTTCAAACGTTCTATGTAGCAGCATGAACCCATAAATCAGATGGTGAATAAATTGACCCTATCTCCCTTTATCTATCTGTATGCTAGATTTTACCGCAAGAGGACAGGGAGATTTACAACTTGAAATTGTATATACCGTCCTATTTATCATTTCCCTGTGGATAAAATGGAAAATAGATAACTCTGAACAAACATTATCTAATGGGCAAACACCATGCAGCCCCAGAGCTCCATTATGTGTCATTTAGCTGAGCTGCTTGTGTTGTTTGTTTACATTTGAACATGACCTTACTTTAGCACAAGGAGAAATTAAGAGCTTCTCTTGCGGAGTAACCACACAATGGCTAATAAAATGCAGTCCTCATGTGTACTGTGAAACATATATGCCCGGGTTCACAGACAAGGCTCAAGCCTAGTCCCATGTTTGAGCTGTTTTAACTGAAAGCAACTTACACTGACATATCCTAAAATATGTCAGTGCTACTCTTTTGTCTCAAGATCCACACCAGTGATGTTTTGTTATAAGGCATGTTTATAAAAGCTACTTAAATTTCCTAATTTAACTAAGTCCTAGTCCTTAGTCTAAACCCTGTCTGTGAAACCAGGCCCTAGACTTTTCTAAAAGTATCTGAGAATGCAACCACATGTGAACAGAAAATCACATTGACTATCATTTGTCATTGCGTTCACATTTGCTATGCGTTGCCATTTCAGTTTGGTCATTGAAAAGAAGTTTGTGCACTGGGTGAAAAATGAGATCTCTCAGTGGCTCCAACAAATACATTTATCATGGGCTTTCAAAGCAGTTATTAGAGGGTAATAATGAATTGAACGAGAGAAGGGAGCCAAGCTCACATCAGCATCAGCGTCAGCAGCAGACGGGGAGCCAAAAGTGGAGCCAAGCCTCCAGCATACCCGCCAAAAGGCCCACCGTAGATGCACTCTGAAATTGAGTTAGGAGCGCACATCTCACCTCATGTTTTCCACTTATTTCTGCATCACTGGTCTCTTATGACTTGAGGAAGTCGGAGAGCAGCTGGTGATATCTACAAACAGCCTAGAATGACCTTTGAAGCGGACATAAACTGATGACTGGACTGTGCATGGACAGCATGTTCTAATAGGCTATTTATCTATCTAGAGATGGACTTCACTTAAAATTATATGATGAATGAGAGTATCATGCTAATTCGTTTAGATTTAGTGATTGATGGGTGTGTTGTGATCTAATCGACTGCTGCTGCGGTTATTGATTTGAATACAGTAGGTTATGCGTGGTGCATTGTATTTCTAGTCTAAGATATGTGATAGTAAATTCTCATGAGAAAGAGAGTAGTCTATAGAGAAATGGTATATTCTGCCTCAAGGTTTTGGGAAATGGAATTTGAAATCAAATAAACGTTGTAGCTCTTCTCCTCTTATCAGAGGAATGGTTTATTACCCTCTTAAACTCTTCAGTTGAACTGCTGATCTTACCCGAGATGCTTTGCGTTGGTCAGACTCAATTCGCGAATGCATATCTGCATTATCAGAGCTCACCGTGGATTATCCCCTTAATGAGAAGATGGATTTCCCAGCAGCAGGAACTATCAGTCCTTCTATTTCTAGCTGCATGAGAAAAATGATAAGAGAAAAGAATTGTTGGATTAGAAGCTGAAAATATTACTGTTATCCTCTCACCGTTGCTCTTGGCTATGTTACATCCTGCAATTTACTTTTGATCTGATCTCGCTTTAGCAATAAATGATTCCCAAAGATGAGTTATTCACTAGCATTTTCCTTAAGTCATCTGCTGGTTTGGATAATGATGGTACAGTAACTACTTAAGGGTAAAGGTAATTTCTAGGTCCTTGTTTACTTACTGTCAAACCATTAAAAATTGTAATCAAATTAATTACATGATCTGTATTATATAATTGAATCACAATTAATTCCCAACTCCCAAATTAATAATAATTTTAAAAATATTATTGATAATTCAAAATCATTATAATGGCATTTATAAGCATTTAAGCATTTTCCATATCTTTGAGCGTAAGACCATTTTCGTTTTGGGGAGGGCCATTTGTAACTGGAAGCATTCTTTCTAGTAATTTTTTTCATTTAATTTATTTTGTGACTCTGCACTTTCTAAGTTCTCTTGTGGTTGTGGTCATTTTCATTTAGAGACGTCCTGCATTGCCTGGCTGAAAGATGATTTCTTGGGTCAGGTCAAATCAAATTTTCTTAGAGCTTTTGAAAATTAATTTATATTCCGTCAAAGAGCTATTGTTATGTATATGCTTAAAATGTATTTTGGTAATGGTCTTTGGACTTTGTCTTACCCCAATATATATAATATAGAAAAATCATATTCATAAGAAACATTGTTGAATCGCAGAATGACAATTTTATTCTCAATCTCTCTGCTATTGCAATTCTATTTCAGATGCAATTATCTACCACATACAAAATGATATGTTCAGCTGAAATGTTAAGTACGCACTTAGGTTCAATAGCATAGTATTTGCGATCTGAATGCGTGTGTTCAAAAGCATAGTATTTGCAATCTATGCGTGCGTTCAATACATAAGTATGTGGCATCATCACTATGTTTGACAGATGGAGACTCGTTTGGAGAATAGAGAGTGTCTAGATAATCCCCTGTAAGCATCAACAATCAGAATAAATGAGAGCCCATTACAGTCGATCACTGCCAAGCCTGGTTTATATCAAGACCAAATCACTTGAGCTAATGGTCACAGGAAACAGTTTTTTAAGTCTGTACACGTACACACACACACACACACACACACACACACACACACACACACACACACACACACACACACACACACACACACACACACACACACACACACACACACACACACACACACACACACACACACACACACACACACACACAACACACACACACACACACACACACACACACACAGAGAGATAGACTGACAGAGACATATATACTGGATGGATAGCTCTGCTTTTATTGACACCATTGACTCTACGCTTATCGCGTCTGGTGTGTAGCTAGTGCAGACTTGTTCTGCGCTTGTTTGTGCTGGTGCTCTTTCACACATTTTGATTTCCCATGTGCACATGTGATCATACGCCCCTGAACACAGGCAGCCATGCAGGCAGAGTGGGCTGCTATGGATAATGGCTGATGTAATGGTTTAATGGACAGATGGGCCCTTTACTGTGTGACCTTTGAACTATGCCTGGTGGATGAAGGCAAAGAGAAAGTCACTAGGGGTGACAAATATGGTGAAGTTAAACCTCATCAGAAAGTGAGCAGACGTTATCTACTCGGCTTGAACTGTTGTACTGTTTAAGACATAAAAAAATCAATCTATAACTTTAACGAAGATCAAGATCAATTTATGAATTGTATACAGGAGAGTGGGGTAAGAAGTGTTGCCTATGACCCCTGCCTTCCTTAATCTAACCAACTGTGCATACTTTTTATAATGTGACCATGTATTTAGAAGTGGCCATCATATGCTGCTGCTTGCGATTAAGAGACGTACATGAGATATAACCATGTATACTACTACTACTACAAATACTACTAATAATAATGATTATAATATTCTAAGATTATTATGAATTTAATTGTTTAATATAATTATTGTATATTATATAATCATTTGCATATTCCTTATCATTTCTTCACATTTCTCTTTACCTAGAAGACAAGTTAAAAGTGGCACAGTTTATGCTTTTATTGGTTGTGAGAACTTGAATTCCCTATATAGTTTCACCATATGAAATCCATGTGAAAATTTACGATTTTACAAAAATAACTTGACTCTTTGCTCACAAAATGTCCTCAGGAGAGGATTTGCTCAGTGGACTTTCTCAGTCTATCAGCAGTCTCTGCTATGAATCTTTTACGAGGGAAACAAGTGTAAACATGATCCACCGCTGTCATCACTGCTCATGGTTGAGACAGAACAAAGCGCATCTATAATTAACATCACCTTTGACCTCAGACTGCCCTGACCAGTGTAAAAGGAGCTTGAAGGGGCTCATTTTAACTGATTTACAACCAGCTGTTTACCCAAGACGTGTTAACAGAAACCTTATAAACTAACTGACCTCAGATTTGAGATGAACGTCGCTGATCATTGGCCAACACTTTTTCCCCAAAGCAACACACAGTTTATTCATGGTAAACATTTTATTGATGTGACCATGAATTCTACAAGTTGATTCACACTCTGTGTTGAACAAAGTGCTTGAATAAGAGACTTATATTATGGCTTCGGTATTTTCCTAAGCTTTTATCAGGTTACCGTCTACTGTCTAGTCTTTAATCACATGATCAAAATATGACCTGCTAATGAACTAAACAGTTGGACAGAAATGGCACGCACACACAAAAAACAACAACATTATAATTAAATTAATTTCCACCATCTGGGCATGTCCTAGGCTGCATATCGACTGGCATGCTGTACTTTCTGCATGTATCCTTATTATGTAATAGAGATCAAATAAATCCTCAGCACATAGTTTGTTTTTAAATGCATGCGGTATGTTCTGCCCCCACTGCAGTTCTGTCTGCTGGCATGTTTCCCTAAGTGCGATAGTGTGTATTTTTTGCATGCTAAAATAACTCCACCGTATGCTTCATGCCACAAATGTTATGCAGAGTATGTCTAACTGCACCACTGAGAGCAATCCCGTGTGTCTGTGACATCACTGAGTCCCTTGTTTGAGGGAAACCCCTCCTGATTAGAATGAGTCACGCACGGCTGTTGCTGACACAGGACCGAAAGCTTCTTTACTATAATATCTCGCTTGCTAATTCTCTACCTCCCCTTAACCTTTCTGTGAGCTTCATCTTTAACAGTGATTTTCTGTTTAAATGCTAATACATGCAAAATAGTACCATTTTCAGAGCTCAATCAAACAGCTTATACTTGTACCTCCAAAGAGAGCCCTTGAGTTCCTGTGCAGTGTATTACAAGGCAGAGAGCAAAGCTAGAGTTAAGCTGAGGTCAGGCAAGGTTGTCAATAAGCTGAAATGCACACCGGCTATTCATGCGTCTACAGTCAACGGCCT
The DNA here is from genome assembly GCA_036326025.1 of Chrosomus eos. Lineage (NCBI taxonomy): Eukaryota > Metazoa > Chordata > Actinopteri > Cypriniformes > Leuciscidae > Chrosomus > Chrosomus eos. The sequence continues at coordinate 11,658,240 of CM070839.1, read as the reverse complement.
GAATGGAGTTAGAGATGGGGAAGATGCCAGACTCCAATATCAGGCTCACGTCGGGCAAGTAAATCAATCACTGGCAAGAGAGTGCGTTACACCGAAGCATTCATTCCTCTTACCAGACGCTAATTTTGAATGTAATCCATCAAGTGCCGACAATCACCTGGCTGTTTGCTTGATCGCATTTCAATTCCTCACTCGTTCACTATATAAATTGTATAGTGAATGTCACATGGTTCACTATATGGGGAAGAAGTAAATGACAATGAATTAGAGAATTTTAGTGTAGACATAAATTATATCTATACTACAAGTATACATTCTATATCTGATTGAAAGATATACTGAATGTACTGAATGGTAGATTGCTTATTGTGCCCAACTGGTTTTGGGAAACGCCAAATCATTGAACTATATTGTTAACGATGGAACTTGCAACTATATTTAGCTAACGCTGCTTTCTGAAAACAAGTGTCCCGCAGTACTACAAACCACACCCCTACTAATTACTGCCCCTACAATGAAACAACCATTCGGGATGTCATCAGAGCCCCTTCCTCTGAAATTGCTGATGTTATCACTAGTTCTGCTCTTTTTCTACTTCAGTTTCCTCACTTTTTAAGCTTCACTATCATCAGTGATAATGCATACCAATCGTGTAACATAAGATCACCAGACGTCATCTTGTTTGATTTCATCAGTTTTTTATTTTTTATTTTAATTGTATGGAAGGGGTAGGTTAAGGGTAAGGTTTAGGGGGTAGGTTTTTAGCGGGTGGGCGATATGGCAAAAATATAATATCACGATTCTTTTCAGGAAAATCACGACTCACGATTTTATCACAATTCTTTTATATTAAAAGGGACTGAGCATTACAGCCATACTAATGTCCCTATTTTAAAAACAAAGCCTTGGGTATAAAACATAAAAGAATGGCAGACATTTAGGCCAAAGTGGCAAAGATAAAAATCTTTGTCATTATTTTCTTTGTTATTAAAAAATGAAATTAACCGCGCTTTATTTTTTCAGCTACAGTAGATGTATTTAACAGTAGCATTCAAGAAAGTAATTAAATGAACAAATATGAAAATAAAACACTATATAAATTATACATTGAATCTTATGAAAGCTACTATTAAATTTCTCAGTCAAGAGCAGATTAAAGGTGCCATGTGTAAGAATTGAGGTAAAAATATCCAAAAAATGAGCTACACGCATCAACAGAATGAGAAGAAATAAGGGTGATGATGTCATTAAAAAAATGACAAGTTATAGTGCTGCAGAGATATCAACCTGAATTAGCATGCTAAATTACTAGCCACGGCCCGACAGGTGTCATAATACCAGTTTCGGCCATGGGAGGCGGTATGCGGGCAACATAACCACCAGCCAAACTGCAATACACGAATAACTCGTACGGCTTGTGGGCGTACTTGAACCTGATGTCAATCGTGCTTACATGCGCTTCATGAGACACACTAGCACACGCACGCAAGGTCTCGCGCTTTCTACCTCTCTGCCGTGCGCGCTGTTTGAACATACATATTCACATAGACTTTCGAAAACCGGTAAATATTCACAAAGCCTTTTGAAAACCAGAGTTTATAAATTTCCCGGGACAGGTTGTTAAAAAGAAGAACAATCCCGGAAAAACCTACAATTAGCCTATTGCCCAATATAATTCGGCTACTGAAGATATCATGTTACAGTTATAGCCTTGGTCTGCATTGTTCCGTGAACACAGTATGCAATAAGCCAACTTCCTATAATAACAGCCTAATAGTCACAAATCTCAAGTTAAGTATTATATCAACCATGCATAATCAACTACGACATACTCACACACATATAGCATATCAGTGTCAAATGCATAATTTACTCCACAGCTGGTGCAACTTACGAAGAGTAATAAAAACAACTGGCCTACTCACGTTCTTAATACAGCTGAAGTCGACGTTTTTGGGAGTGGAATCTCCTCATGAGTTTCTCTTTCCATTCGTTTCTGAATAGGCAAAACCGAGCACGTCGCATCGCTATAGCTTTACCAAGGTGCTGCGATCAGAGTGGATTGTTTTTTGTAAACAATCAGTCAAATTTCCGGGTGTTTTTTTTTTTTTTTTAATAAGATTATGAGCAGGGGCGGAGTGGGACCAAAAAATCTACCGGGAAATTTCGTAGACCACCGGCCCTCATCGCCGGCAGGGCCGGATTAAGGGTTCAGATGGCACAATGCCTTGTAGGCCCCCTCTTAGGCAGGCTAAATGTATATTTTGAACAAGGACATTTTAATATGGCATTTACAGTTTTACTGACTTAAAAGGAACTTTGTTGTACTATGCTGGAGTAAAGTTCATAAATGGTCGTTCTTTCACATAGGATTTTGTAAAATTATGTTGGGTGGACCTCTGTGCCTCTAGGGGGTTGGGGGCATGCTCCCCCGCAAGAAAATTTTGTACATTTTAAGGTTAAATGCATCAATCTGGTGCTCTTTGAGAGATCAAAATTAAGAGCTTCAACCCATGAACTGCTCATTGAACAAAGAAAAAGCATTGATTTGTACAAGGACATTAAAGAGGGCTCAAACATCTTTTTAGTTTTGAGAGTCTCAGTCTACATTACATTATCAATGGTGTTTTAGGGTGCCAAACAATTATAATAATGTAATAATGATTTATATAATTATTCCTATGATGTAAAATCCATATCGCCTATAAATGTATTGTATAAATGAAAGTGAATATTTCAAAAGTATATTTTAGCCTACATTACACTATAGTATAGGAAAACTAAAATCCTTTTTTTTTCCTAATTTCTTCACTTGCAAGAAATAAACCCTTGAGCTTTTATTTTGGAAAAAACACCAGATCACCATGCTGATCGCGTGAGCAAAGAGCGCACTTTTCTTTCAATCGCGCAGCACAAACAGAATGCCTATAATTAAGGTCTTGTGCTGTTTTATAAAGGCACAAAGCCATATCATGGTTTCGATTTTAGTTCATTGGCAAAATATAACGCTAGAGACCTTTATGGTATAGGCGGTACATTTTACATCTCATATGTGTTGGGAAAAGGGAGAAGAGAGTTCGGCAAAAGGCGGATTTGAACTCGGGTCGAACGCGTCAAAAGGTGTATTCAAATACCTCACACCCTACGACCTAGCGTTACGCCACTGTAGCTTGCTAAAAAGATAGGCACTTAGTGCAAATTTACGCTCCGTTATCGAAAATGTAAAAATACTACCCCCCCCCCCTTGCTTTGGCCCCAAGTGCGCATAGTGAACTTGCAATGTATAACTATTATCAGACCGGCCCTCGCGGCCTCAAAACACTACCGGCCCACCCGGGAAACTCCCGACTCTCCCGATTGCCACTCCGCCCCTGATTATGAGTCAAAGATTACACTTAAATACACATCAATAAATATATAAATACTGCACGTAAATTATTATCATTTTTAAAATAATTTATCAAATACAAATTAGATGGAGGGGGGGCACAGGAGCTCTGTAGGCGGGCCCGGACCCCTAAGGCTCGCCCATAGCACCGGTCTTGGGCGGAGCATAGAGACTATGCCGTTTCTCGTTTGTTACTCTAGAGTAGACCAACTCACTTTCTGGAGGTATACTGCCCCCATCTCGTATGGAATGTGGAGTATGAATTGATTTTTGACGGACATTACACAAGGCACCTTTAACACCCCCCCCCCCTCCCAAACATTTTTTTTAATTGGAAATAAAAGTTATTTTGAAGAATGTGGGTAACTAAACAATTGCTGGTCCCCAATGACTTCCATAGTATACAGTTGGAAGTCAGTAGGGATCAGCAGCTGTTTGGTTACCCACATTCTTCAAAATAACTTTTATTTCCTATTTTTTTTTTTTTTTTATTTAATTCAATAAGGAGGTTCAACCACCTCTGAATTAAAACTTGAACTCTGAGTTGACTTACCCTGAGATGGGAAACTCTTGAGTTTTCGGTTTCAGAATAGCTGAATTGAGCTAGTTCAATCAACTCTAGTACTGTAGGTTGAGTAGGTTGACTCTGAGTTAAGCACGTGCACCACGGCTTTGAAAAGCCATGATCAATGGAGCTCCGAAATTACGATTCACCATGGCAACAGCACCCGACAAAAAGGCGTACACATACTTCCGAGTCAATACACAAGTATAATTCTTATTCACTGTTATATTATCAGATGAAAACTGAGAGAAAGGTAACTTATTGAACTACTACTCATTTTCATGGTATCCCACAGGCAAAAAATAAATAAATAAAAACGTGGCAGCCACTAAAAATTAACAATAAATTCGTAATTCAATCAGTTAAAACTTTAAGCATAAAAGATTCATGGCTGCAGCCTACATGACTTTACAAACATTTTACATATTAAATAAATATAATTCAGTATCTATTTCAATGTGCAGCAGCTGTTTCCACATAGTATAATGCTCTTCACATAATTAAATGTTCTCTAATCCAACCGGTTACATTTTTTTAATTAGGCTAATGAAATTAACATTTGACTTCTACTGGGCCAACAGAGGCTGGACCTGCACCACCACTGATAGATGAAGAGGAGATACACAATATTGGAATAATATTAAAATCCAACAGGAAAAACTGTTGCTTTTGTATTTGTAGGAAATAAAGATGACTAAATAAATTGTGAATAATTTGTGTGCATTTAACAGCTGTGGTGATTACGGCATATATCTCAGACTATCTTTCCATACAGTAATCTGTTTCATTTTCAGAAGGTGCGATGATGGGAATGCATGTCATCAATGCATCCAACCAAATTGAAAATCCTAAAGGAAAACTCACATTTTCCTCATTTCAGGGTTAACAAACTCAGAGTTTTCACTTAACCTCTTTTCTGAAACAGGCCCCAGCACGCGACATGTCTAATATAAACGCACATGACGCACCAGAGTTTCTCTCAAATGTTTGCTTTCACTTTACAATTAACCAACCGTGTTTATGTAAACCTTGTGTGTAATTGACAATATTAGTGCAACAAGACTCAAAAGATAACTTAGTCCAGTAACTAGGCGCTGTTTGACAGGCTTTTAGTGCGTGCGCTTCGGGTTTATGCGCTCAGAAAAGCGCATGTTAGAACCGCGCATCAGAAACAAATCTAAAATCGTGGTACCCCTAATTACCATGAATGTATTAATTTGATAGTACAGTTTATTTTATGTTTTACTATTTCATACTTCATAAGATTAAAAAGCAATATAAGCTACTAAGCTAGTCTTACTTCAAAAGATTGTTTAGGTCAGTGACATCCACTCGAAACTCGTAGGTGTAACTTGGAGGGGCATGGTTTGTAGTATTCATGCACTCCAGGTATATAATAGGGTCAGGATAAATGTTAAAATTGACAGAAATAGGCTTACTCCATGTAGCAGAAGTTATTTAGGTTGACAGGTCAGAGAAAATCAGCGTGATTAATCTCAGCTGGACGCATGTTTGACAGAAGACTATATTTCGACACTCACGAGAGAGAGAACCTGACACTGTCTAGGCACATCTTGTCTCAGATCCTCTCATTAAAAGCAAGCGAGTGTGTTAGTTTTCCTCTGGGCCTCTTAGAGCTGTACTGGAATCTGACCACTTTGAGTGTTCACAGCTCTGGTTTCACAGCCGAGGGTGTGAAGAGACTTAGTATCTTTTTCAGCGTTTACAGTGTTAACATGCACCTGAAACAAAATGCAAAACTTCATCCTATCATTGATTCATATACTTTATAGTTCCTCTAACAAGACATTGTGGCAAGATGAACAAGGAAAAAAAATCAATTTAGCAAGTTTTATGGGTCATATTTGAATATTAATGTGTTTTAAAATGAATATATTTTTATATATTTAAACACTTCCATATCTGAATTATGTAAACTACTGTTCAAAAATTTGGGGTCAGTAAGAGTTTTTTTATTTAAAAAAAAAGGTATTTTTATATAAAAAAATGAGTACTTTTATTCAGCAAGGATAAATTAAAATTATCAAAAGTGACACTAAAGACATTTATAGTCTTACAAAAGTAATTGTTATTGTTATTTTTTTAAACAAAAAAAAAAAGAATCCTGAAATTTGTTTTATCACAGTTTCCACATAAAATTAATGTTGATAATGTTTTTGAGTATGTTTCTTAAACACCAAATCAGCATATTAGAATGATTTCTGAAGGATCATGTGAGTGACACTGAAGACTGTAGTGATGCTGAAAATTGATATCACAGGAAACAAATATATTTTAAAATAAAATACAATAGAAAAGAGTTATTTTAAATTGTAATAATATTGCTCTTGTTACTGTATTTTGTTCAAATAAATGCAGCCTTGTAAACAGAAATAAACCGAATAACAAAAACAATCTTAACAACCCCAAACCTTTGATCGCTATAAAATCATTAAATGAAGTCAACATTGAAATTGCATCAACAAGCTAAGCGGATAGATTAATGTTAAAAAAGTTATATAAAAAATGCTATTTAATAATTGCAAAATACTAACATATATAATAAACAAATACTTCTGTAAAAACAGTCATTATCCACATGTGTAGTAAATTACATTTGAAACCCTCTGCCCTGTTGCCCTTTACCAACTGTTCTGACTCATTCTTCCCCTTCCTAAATACATTCAAACACTCTCCTTTATGGGCTCTGAATAATATTAGCTGCTCCACTTTTCAGCTTACTTTTTTATGGTAGGGGAACACACTGACACCTCAGTATCAATCAGAGCATCCTTAGTAGAACAGTTCCTTTAAATAAACTTGACCTTTGTATTCGGAAAACAAACATATTGAGAATTTCCACAGGCTCTTTATAGGCCAAGTTGTTTTTGCCTGGTTATTGCCCTCCATGAACACAACATATATCTCAAACAGTGATCAAAATCTCCTTGAACCGTGGCACAGTGCACCTGCGGACATATAAATATGATTGAAATTTCAGAAACCTCATATCTGCAAAATATAGCTCCAATATAGCAGGCTGTTCAAGTACAGTAACCTGTGACGGAAATAAATCATTTGCAAACCGTAACCAGGTCACGATGCGCTGAGGTTAAGAATATTTCCTGCCACAGAGTATTGATTAATTTATCTCTCTCTGAGCCCAGCCTGTGCTCTCCATCTCCTAAGAATGAAAATAGAAGAAAAAAATATACCTTGCGCAGGTATATGTGACGTGTTAAGAAACATTAATCAACCTGGAGAGGCAGGTGGAGATCACATGATCAAAGAGCATAGCCTCTTAAAGTGCCAAAGGCCAGTTTCTGAAGTTAGCAGAGCGATGAGTGTGCTGAAGCTATGTGAATATAAATGCAGGCCATTTGTCTCTTTCATCCTCCAGTGAGTTATGAGCTGTGAGGTGCATACATTTTTTTGTTGTTGATGAAATGTGTATGTTATAGTTATAGAAATACAGTTATCAAATCATGTTAAAACAATTAACAGCCGGAGCAGCAGTTGAGCCTTTGTGCTCATACAATTTGAGTCATCTCTGTATTATCCCTATTAATAAAAGTGGAAAATAATAATTTTTGTTTAAATAAAATAAAGACTTGCTTACTAATGCCAGCTTAATTGATTATCATTAGAAAAATATTTTAGAAACAATCAAGGCTGTCAAATAATTGACTAAAAAAGCTAAGGGAAAAATTGGCTAATTTTTTTTTTAACACAAGCTAAACTCCAACTATGCACCACTTCAGTGTTTGAGGTTTTCCATTACTTTTGGCTCCAGTATCATCCACCCACCGCCTCTGAGCTCGACTTCCCCCAGTACTTCCACCTGTGAGTTAATCATATCAACATTTCATGCCTGATACCTGCAGGACATTTAGCCCACTGAATGTGTTTATCTTGAAAGCTAGCAATTTAACACAAAAATACATACCAGTTTCTGTGGAAATATTTACAATGTTAGGTTCCTTGCTAAATATCTACAGTCATGACAAAGTTGTTAAAGGAACACTCCACCACTTTTTATATTAAACTGTTATTCCCTTAAATGATAATTCCTGATGATAAAACTATTTTATAGTTTGTTTTGGATGAACTAGAGTGGTGGACTTAGAAATTTTGACAATGGGTCCTGTCTCGACTTTTTGACTATATTAGAATTGCCTCTGACCGCTTCAGAGTGGCTGTCTATGGGCATACTCAAACATGTCCTTAAAACAACCCTTAACATTCGTTTTCAAAACAGTGCAACTCACCGAGTGGTTAGTGGTGTTCCTAAACAAGTAGCGTAGCGAAATACAGTTTCTGTCATGTTTTTTTTTTGTGTGGCATTTTTGTAAAATTCCATTAGTGTCTGTAGGAGGACTCAGTGCTCGTTGATATTACTGCGCTACCAGAAACGGAAAGGGGTCTGTTTACACTTGGTTGTAGTCTTTTCGCTCGGTTCTCCGTCTCTCAGAAGGCTAGCGTGAGCAGAGCAACTGCAGCAAATTAGTTGTCGCCATCAAGTGGTCGGGAGTGTGCGAACGCTTCAGGACTCAAATATCAAGTGGAAGTGCATACGCGGTTGTAAGGTATCTGAAAAAATAGGTAATAACACGGATTGAAAGCATACATTGCGCCGATATATTTGTTTTTAATCATCAATGAGCACCACTAACCACTCGGTGAGTTGCACAGTTTTGAAAACGAATGTTAAGGGTTGTTTTAAGGACGTTTGAGTATGCCCAGACAGCAGTGTTGTGCAAGTTACTTCCAAACTGGAATACATTATATATTACATGTTACTGTTATTTAAAAGTAATTCATTACCTTACAATATTACTGTCTCAGAATTGTAATGCGTTACATTACTCCTGTATTACTTTTGAGTTACTTTCACCAAAATAACTATACAGAAGTAGAACTTAACATTCTAAAATGACTAGGGCTTTAATGATATGCGATATGAAACCGAAATCGCGACACTCAGATCCACGAACCTGCAGAATCGCGACACACCCCTTCCAACTCCAAGAGTTATCCATACCGTCCAGATCCAATGCTACCAAATCTTTAAATTACTATTACTATTATTTGAAGTTAACTTAACATTATAAAATACGTAGACCTACACCACAAAACACTTGAGAATAAATTATTTAAAATTTGGGAATTCCAGCGTTATGGACATGGCATTTGCTGTCAAAACTTAAAAAATAAATTCTCAGAAAATGCATTAATACCAAAATATTGAAACGTCTGTTTATCCATAGGCTCCTCCCTGAAAGGAGTCCAGACATTAGAAAAATATCAGTCTACACATGCGTTTTAATTTTATTATTAGGGAAATAGACAGTCATGCGTGACAAAAATAAATCTTTAACTTTTAGGAGGCAATGTTGTTGTAATTTTGTGAATTACACAGCGCAAATCGGATGAAGAAGGGTTGGCTCTCCACAGAACATAAAATATAAATTTTATTTTATTTTTCGTGTTCGCATTTATGAGGAAAAAACAATTTTACAGACGTGACAGTTCTCCGTTACGGACGCGAGCGCTCTGAAGCGGCACTAAAATACTGCTTTAAAACTTTCACAAAGACCTTACACAGAAGACACAAAGCCTTTCTTTAAAGTGAATTTCGTTTTGTATTAATTGTATCTTAATTTTGCCTGGATTTTATAAATGAGAAGTAGGCTAAATATAGCAGACAATTATAAATAGGCCTAATCAAGACACGGAGGACAATTCACTCATAAATGAACCAAAACTCAGTGTATAAGGTAGCCTAATCACGGACCTGAAAAATATATCTATGTTGAAATGTCTACGTGTAAAACAGAACAATTCAAAACGAAAGAAAACAGACTGCTCTCTGCTTATGAAATTAAATGTGCATTTCTCTCTGGTGCACTAGCCTACTGCGAAGATCGCGAGTCAGCATCGTCAACTTCGTCTTGACTATTAAAAAACAATTAAAATGTCTCCTTGCTATATTTGACATATTCATAATCATTGCTTTTGCCGGTTCTTTGTGACAGCTTTTAGGTGCTTTATCGGTAGCGCCGCTGCCCTTAAATGAACGCGTCACCACCGCATCAAAAACATGATTGCGTTATGAAAACATGAAAAATACCACATAAACACAGCCTAACTGTTTAGAAAGAAAACACAGAACGAATAGCCTAATGCGCACGTCCATCTCGCGAATGTACAGTCTTCTTCATGCCATCTTCACCATTAAGGCTTTAGCCGCTTTTCCACTGGCCAGCGCGAGCACAGAGGCCGAGATCATACCTCACGGCACTCCTGTAAGAAATAAATCGCTATACAAATATATCAGACGCTGCCATATAATTTTTATTAACAGACTTGGACACCACACGCGATATTGACTGATCACGAACAGGTCATTTAGCCTACTTTCATTTTTCACTCATTAATGTCTCGCGGTCTTGCTGTGTATTATTATTATTTATTTTTTTACAATTAAAACTAAAAGTCTGTTGTAACTTGTAACGCAAGCCTTACTGAACATGTACCGAGTAAAATATTACTGAAAATTGATTAGTAATGCCTTACACTACTGCGTTACAGCAAAAAGTAATATGTTACTGTAATGCATTACTTTTGTAACGCGTTACTCCCAACACTGCCAGACAGCCACTCTGAAGCGGTCAGAGGCGATTCTAAAATAGTCAAAAAGTCGAGACAGAACCCGGAATTATCCTTTAACTAAGACGAGTTGATACATACCTCTCTTGTCTCAGTGCGTGCGCTCAATCGCTCTGGTGCGCGGTGACATTTTGATAGTCCAGTTCATTCATTAGGGGCCAAACAGAGATAAGTTAGAACCGACCAAACACCTCCACGTTTTCCCTATTTAAATACAGTTACACGAGTAGTTACGACCAAGTATGGTGACACAAAATAAAAAGTATTCAAATATGATGCTATTTTGTTTATTGGGTGCACTAGAGGTTAATGCTTTAATGTTCCAAAAACATTAATCTCATTCCTAGTCTGTCTGAAACAATCTTATTACAAAAGCATTACAAAGCATCATGTGGCCTCTTTAATCTCATGACCTGTGATGATGGTGCTCTGTTGTAAAGGACTGGTGACACATTAAGCATCATATTGGTATTGGATAGTCCTGCTGTCATTGAGAACTGGTGACTAATGCCACGAGATCAGGTATCAGACTAATATCATCCTGTTAATAATATCCTGACAACCTCAAGGCCTGCGGAGTGCATCAATCCATAACTGTCCATGATTTTTTTAGCCAACAAGTTTCCTTTTTCAAATGATAATTTATGAACATTTCCTTTGGACTGAGTTCCCAGAAACCAACTGTTTCAGTAAAAGCACACAGCTGGCTGGTGTCAGGACTGAGGCTGAGGCCATGACTGTGACAACCCATGTTTAAAATGTCTTCATAGGCTTTAATTGTTACATCAGATCATTTCAAATGAAATTACACGTGCGTTCAATACTGTAAAACATCTGACTGTGAATGTGACCGCATATTACTGGCTGCTACTTATCATGCTTGTATATACTGTAAGATAACAGTACCTCATTGAATTGGAATTAACTTCCGAGCTATTATGGTAAATTCGTATTGAACTCCCATGACAGTCAGCAAATCCTTCATCACTTTTTCATCACAGCAAATCTTTCATCACACACAAACATGTGGGAACCCAACATGCAACACAATCCTGTTTTTTTATGTTGTGTTATGAGTGAAAATGACCTACCGTACATTGATTTGACTGTACATTTCTGAATATAGTATTTTATTTTAAAATATCACTGTGGTAGATTATTTATTCATTATTTTACATAGATGATTTCAAAAGGATGCATAATGTAAAATATTGAATGAATAATGTAGAATTAAGCATGCTATTTTTTAGAATAAAATACTATAAATACAGAAATGTATAGTGTAATCAATGCATGTTTTTCCCCCTAATAACACAAAAATACTGTAAAATAACCAGATCTTGCTGCATGGTGAAATTCCAAATATAGGGGAATACCAATAAGCCCTCGATTCCATCAATTTTAAAATAATGTATAAAGTGTTTCAGAATCTTTTATTTTAAAAAATATGTTTACCCATCATTATATATTAATTGTTAATCATTGTTATACATCGTTTCCTGGCTTATGGATATCACCCTATTGTAATATGTTATGTACCATGTTATCTGTTTCACAGTAAAATGCAGAAAAATTTAGTAGTATTGTAAAATTAGCAGTAAATTTAGTAATTTACTATAAAATAGTAGTTGAAGCATGTAAAATGCTTGCAGTGTTTTACAGTACAGAGCAAGTGAAAATGAGAGCTGCTAGATTCACACTTCTGCCGTCTTCTGCCGTTGTGCTGCTATCCCACACAAACTGTGAGTTCGCTCTGGATATAGTTACATCTCCCACACAGAGCCTCACGCTCCAGTGCATCAGATGACCTGGCAGTTAAAAGCAATGAGAGCGAACATGTCATCACTCCTATTCTTCAGTGAGACTGCACGTTCTGATGCGAGAGAGAGAGGGAGAGAAACGAGTGAAAAAGCCCAATACTTGTTTTATCATCTTTGGATCTCATGACATGCTCCTGCTGTTTTTTTTTTTTTTTTTTGCATTTAAGCGTTCAGCCATAGAAGAAAACAAGCCAGCCTTGATATCATTTACTTTTCTTTTGTTTTATTTTCTGCTCATTTAGATGAAGATACATTCTTTTCTGTTGGATTCCTCTGCGTAAACTCTAATCACTCTCTTAATAACATCTACTCACATAAACAATTGTGTAATGTAAGTTGATTATATTTCTGTTGACGGATATTCCTCTCTGTGGATTTCATGATAATGTGTGGTAGACGTGGTCGAGTCTCATATGCCCTTGATTCAGCCTCATTAACACACAGCAGTGAATCAACAGGGTCACACTGAGAGTGTGTGGATGTGCGTGTGTCTTTTACTTCTGTTTTAAATGAGTGAGGGCTGACAGTCTGACTTCTGTCCTGGTCAAACAGTGGCATAAATAAACATGAGAGCTATTTTAGGCCTTCTCATGAGCCCCCTGCCATTTCATTTCCATCTGTAAAAAATTCAAAAAGTTCTTGAAACGAGTCCACAAATTTCATTTGTGTCAGATGAATCTGATCTGAATGTCCACAGTGCAATTGTACAGTCCTTGTATGTAAACTAATAGAGCTGTGCTATTATGGTCATTGGTATTTTGTCTGTTATGTATTTAGTTTAGACCAATTATATCATTGTTAAAATATCAGATATACAGACAACATCTATATATTAGAGTTGTGCAACATTTTAAGTTTAAGTGTGAGTGTGAATTGATCACAACCCACATGAAGTGACATTAGAATGACAGAGTAATTTACTGTATTTTATTTAAAAAAAATGTAATAATTATAATTTAAAAGTTTTGTCTTTGCAGCCTATCCTCACCAAGACTACATTTATTTGAGCAAAAATACAGCAGAAACAGTAAAACTGTGAAATTTTATTACAATTTAAAATAACTGTTTTCTTTTTGAATATATTTTAAAATGTCAAATATGCCTGTGATGGCAAAGCTGAAGTTTCAGCATCATCATTCAGCCACATGATCCTTCAGAAACCATTCTAATGTGCTGATCTACTGCTCAAGAAACATTTTTATCTTTCAAAATAGACCGATAAGCCACATTCAAACTTTGTCCTGCTTTCTTAGTCAAAATTTAAGTCAAATAAATGAGAAATTATTTAATGAACTACTTCCTTACATTGAAATTTGATTTGCAATTTTACATTAAAGGATAGTTCACCCAAAAATGAAAATTCTGTCATCATTTACTCACCCTCAAGTTGTTCCAAACATGTATGAGTTTCTTTCTTCTGTTGAACTACACAAAAGAAGATAATTTGAAGAATATGTGTAACCAAACAGTTGATGGGCCCCATTTACTTTCCATAATATATATATATATATTATATAATATATATATATATATATATAATATATATATATATATATATATATATAATATATATTCATTTGGGTGCACTAAGCCTTAAAATAGGAATTTAAAAGTCATTCACAACACAAACCTGGGGACCAAATGGTGTCCGTTTTTTTTCATTTTATGATTCATAATGATGCTCACTAGCACCCCTTTTGAGGCCCAGTGTGCTCTCTCTTACACTCTACAGTAGACTATCACCCAACAGCCCATGCAGGAAAGTGTACAGTCAGAGGAAGACCACTTCTGCATGTTTAAGCAATTGCTTTTCACTAAAAAAAAAAACATTTGTTTTATGGAAACCGTGTACATTGATCTAACCATTGTAATGTGAAGCCCTTACAATAATAACTAAAACCTGTATTATGTTTGTGTGCTTCTTACACAGGTATAGAGGGAATGGAGTGCTCTTTGCCCACCGATGGACGCCGTGTGCCTCTCAGCCAGCTCTCCCAGGACAGTTTTCGGGAGTGCCAGATCACCCTCACCCTCACCGATTTCTTCATCATCATCTTCTCGGGCATCTCCGTCTCGGTGGCCGCCATCATGGCCAGCTTCTTCCTGGCATCCACCGTCCACTGTTTTCAGCGCTGGAGCAAGGGCAATAAAGGGGATGAGGAGGAGAGTGAAGAATGAGGAGGGAGCCGAACGACCTTCAATATGATTCAGAGCTGCCAGTTCTTGACAGAGTGACTGAACAGACACCAGGTAGAACTTGAGCAGATTGATAGTGGCTAGTACGGATGCAGTACCCTCAGAATCAAAGGATTTTGGTATGAAAGTAAGCCTTAGTATGCAAACTTCCAGGGATTTACGTGTTGAAGGAGATCCTGTCCCGCTGTAATTCTCAGTGTCATTGTCCTTAGAGTTTCCCTTCATGTAGTCAATATAAAGTTAGCAAATTTCAACTGTGCTACTTGTTGATTGTGCCAAATTATGCAACAGGTAGGCAGCAAATGGTTCATGAACAAGCACTGATGAAATAGCTATAAGAAGCCCACTGCAAGGTTGAGTCCAGGAGCAAACGATACCAGCCAAGTATATATGTGATGGGAGGCGCATTTTCCTTTCCATTTTTAATAGGATGGGGGAAAATAACATGAGCTTAGAGAGATTTTAGAAAGCATTACCTGAAATTGAAAGTTTAGAATAGAGCTTAATGTGAATAGCCGTGTCAAATGCAGCACTTTAAAATGGTTCTAGCTAAGTTACACCTGCCCTCAAAGCACCAGGTATACTGGTTCAGCCCAGATCTGCCAAAGAACGCTTGGACTGAGGGACTGAGGTTAATGTGTTTTGAAATATAGATTTATTTTTCTTTAAAGAGAATCTGTAATCTTAGCAAGATTACATTTATTTAGCGTAATTATAGTACTACTCACATATTTACCCTTAATGTGACTAAAGACAATATTTATGGGATACAAATATAAGTACATACTACAAATGTCATTGTATTATTCATGTCTTAAAGGTATATTTGAAAAAGGCATACAGTGGGCTTAAACTGTATTTGGATATTTAAGTCAAACTTCTATATTGCCATTGCATGATTAAACCAAGCAAAGCACAAAAACAACAAACAAAAGATTTGTGATTGGTTTAAATAAAAATGAATGATTCATTAAAAAATGCCTTATATGATGTATTTTAATTTAATCATTCATTAACATGCAATGTATACAGCAGAAAAGATAGCAAAGCAATTGTAGAAAAGGGAAGTATGTGATTAAGTATCATCCTTTCTTTGCAGAATTTGAAAGTGTGACTTAAGTGTCCAGATATGTTTTGAGCCCATTGTACATTCATGTGTCTTCAGATTGCTGTCTAGTGTCTGTCAACTAATAATAATAATACAGTGTATAACTAAATTTGTTAATGATGTCAATTTCATCAATTCCGTCTATTTCAAGAAAATTATTTTGTCAGTAGACCGTGTGTGGCAAATGATTTTCGATTGTCAGGAAAAGACATTTGATTGTTTTTGTTTTCCTTTATTATTACTTCAACATATTGCTTCTTTCATATCTTTATTTGAAAGGGCTTCATGTGTCTTAAGAATTCACACATTAATTCATTAATATCCCAATATCTTTCACCATCCTCTGTTCCACTTTTACTGTCCATTAGCAGATGTTCTGGATGTGCTATTTGGAGAATATATAGCTTTTTTCCAGACAGGTATCACAACTTCATTTTTTGCAGTGCATGAATAATTAATTGGATCTGTGAAATGAGGGAGACAGTGTGCTAGTCTTTAAAAATGTTGGGGATGGAAAAAGAAATAATTGTGATTCAATAGCCGTCTTATTTTAAATTAATTTTATTCCAGTCACACAACCACAGCCATCATATTATGTTGGATGTAAGAAAGCACAAATGCATATTAATGTAATGTAAATGTTCCAGTGTCAAGACACGGTTGACCATATGCACAACCTTTCAAAGCTCGACTGTAGCATGGTATCATCAGCATAAATCAAACCTGCAGCTATAATATTTCTCATATTGAATGACCCCCCCCCCCCCCCCACATATTTACCCAAATATTAGCTAGCTGTATGTATTTGCAAGTGAAATGAGGTATTGTCTTTTAAAAATTCTGAATGTTATAGACACTTCATATGCCATGACAATAGAGCTGTTTAGTCATGACGTCAGTTTGTAGGCCGACCTCCACATGGTTTCTCATTGGAATTTCAAAGTTTTTGAATAGCAGGTACTGCTTTATGGATAAAATCAGAAAAAAAACATACTGTAAGAGTAAAAAAAATATGAATGGACATACATAGCCTACATTATACATAGTCAAACCTGAAATGTGAAATTTGAAAAAGAAAATATTTTAAAAGTTGCAATATTAAGACAATCAGTTGTTAGATTAAGCATCTTATTTGTAATATTTAAAGAGGCCATATTATGCCTTTTAACAAAGTCTTGGATTTGTTTTTTGGGGTCTTCTAGAATAGGTAATTTTCATGCTTGAATGTTCAAAAAACATATTTTACATTTTGGCAGCACCTCTCTTGCCAGTTGGCCAGTAACGCTCTGGGCTGTGTTTCCCAAAAGCATCAGCTGATCTTAGAACATATGCCACCAATTGTTTCTAAAATCAACTTAGGCTTACGAAGCTTTTGGGAAATTCAGGCTTGTTTATTTCTGGTCTCAATGAAGCCCCTCCGTCTGAAAAACACAATGTGCTATTATTGGTTGGTTGGACCAGTGTGTTGTGATTGGTCAACAACTTTGAGCGTGTTTTGGAAATGTCACGCTGACCATAACCATGAATTTCAACACACTACTAACGCTAACTAACTACTCAACCAGGCCTAACCCAGCCCCTGCTCTCCACCTTTTTTTTGCGTATGCCTAGTGCGGAAATTATTTAAATAAAGAATATTATGACATACATTCTCGGAAGAAAACTACAACTGAGGCGTTTTAGGGAGTTTATAAACAGTGCTTACTGATATAAAAGTGTCACCCTTTGGAGTGGACTTTGTGCACACTGAACTTTTGTCATGCACACTAAAGAAAGTTGCAAATGTTAAAAGCTCTAATTATCTTTAAAATCATAAATTTAAAAGTTCTAATTCATTTGAAATTCCTGAGGGAACCCATGACTTCGAAGTTTTAGTACTACAAACAGAACAACAGCTGATTTTACAAGGATCATTTCATATGTGCAATGAAGAAATGCATCAAATCAATACTTTTGATCCATTGTCTACAATAGCAAGTAAAATATAGCGTGTTCATTGCAGTACCATCTGTCAATAATTTAGTATGTGTGTCATCTGAAAACAGCCCAGAGGTCCCATTATTATCCTGTGTCACAACTGTCACACTGAGCGATGTAGTTAAGATGTGTGTTGCATTATAACATGAAGTATATTTGTTCTCAGTCTTAACTGAACACATATACATAGGAAACCAACTACTATGTAGTTACAGTAGAAAGAAAGAGGGAAGAAATTAAATGAAGGTTTTTTCCTGCATGACCCAATGGTTACATCATTCAGTACTTTGTTTTTTACTCCATATGGCAGTGCACTGTTGATGAAATACAATATATTAAACAGTAAACTATTTTCGACTGATCTTTTTTTTTTACATTGATTTTCTTCATTTTCCTTACCATTTCTTTATACAGCAATGCACATCTCTGTGAAAGAGACGTGTTTGAGTGATACTTTCCACGTAAAGTATGATTAGCCATAACTAATCGAGAAGGACTCAGCCGCAACATAATTTCACGCCCCAGTATTAACACTTGTGACGTCATTCCACGGATGATAATGAACTGTCCGGTCATGTCCTCAATCTGTCGAGAGCACAGATGACTTAAGGGACTTCAGTTTCAGTAATCAATAACAGCATGTTTGGCTAGATACTTTTGTAGATCTGAGGAATCAAATGATGAAAGCAATAGGGAAGTTATAAACTCTCAAACTGTCAAACATTCACCTGTTACCTAATAGGTGTTAAAAATTAATATTGATTCAGAACTTGCAGCTAGTTCACCCAAAATGAAAACTCTGTTGTTCCAAATCTGTATGCATTTCTTTCTTGTGAAGACCACAAACAGTTTTGGTGACCACTGATTGAAACACAAACAATTCCCCCTTTTTTCACTTTCCCTTTAATCTTAAAGAGATCATTCACTCAGAAATAATAAAAGATATAATATAATTTGCATAATTTACGCACCTTCATGTCTTTTTGAACCTGTATGCTTTTATTTTTAATGCAGAATCATCTTCATGGAGCCCTTCCATATAACAGCAGTCCATAGTGACCACATCTGTCAAGCTCCAAACTACAATAACTAAAATGCACTATGAAAGTAGCCTATATGACTAATGCCTATTACAAGTCTTCTAATGCAATGAATCTGAACAGACTGAAGTATGTCATGATTGGCTGAAAATAATCCGTTTTATTGTTTATTGTTGCCCTCAAATCATCAGAAGTAAAGATTTTCAGTGAAAAAAACAACAACATGAAGGACATTTCAATTTTTAGGTGAGGGATTCCTTTATCTATCATGAAAACTTGTGAAATATTAATTTAGTCAGTATATATACCTAGCAGTTCAAACCCACTTTTCTGGTAAGTTTCCATGCACAAATGGATTAACATCATTTCCAAGTCGGTGTTTGCATTCAGAAATGATGCTTTTTGATATAGATCACAGCTGTGGAGAGGAGTGGCATCTAGTTGGGTCATGAGACAGGTGTTTGCCCACATTGCTGTTTTATAATAGAGCAGATGGTCAGCCCCTGATTTCACTGTTTGGATTTTGTCCTCATGATTCTTCAATGAATCTAAAAAGCACCATAAAGTAATAGGTGGACAGTGACCCAAGTGAGCAAGATAAATGGCAATGCCATTCTCCATAAACTTGGTGTTAGAAAATCTATGGTGAGAACACTCAGGCAATGAAGGGTGGAAATAGAGAGCCCTCCTGCAAGCATTTACTTCATTTGGTTACCATGACTACATGGCCTGAGGCTTGCACGGTGGGATGGCGAAGCGTGAGCTAGGAGGGAAAGGCGGGAACACTTGTCTGTCCTGCTCACACTAAGAGGAAGTGCCATTTTCGGGAGATCCGTGTCTGGCTATGTTCCCAGGTCCCATCCTCTGATTCTATTTTCAGTGTTAAAGAGCAGGTAGGAGGTTCACAGGGTCACTTTAAGCTTAGAGCTCAGTCTCTTCTCATTAGTTGTGGTTCACATAACGCACTACAGAGAAGTCTATTCCGATTAATATGGCGTGACCTCTATTTTTCACAAAGACACTCGCACTCAAAACTCTCTAAGAACGTAGGTCTAATACTCCCAGGATTTTTGTGCATGAGACATGAGATGGAAATGAAACCCTATTCTCTCTGTACAGTGGCACAGACAGCGTTTTCTTATAACAATAAATACACTAAGCCTTTTGGAGGGATTTTACTGGCTGTTTGCAATAATGTCCCCACTTTTGCCAGAACAACAACAACAACAACAACAACAAAAAAAGTCCAGAAATAGTTGAGCAACAACAGGCGTTTAGCAATATTATTGACTATTAGTTACAGTATTCAGTGTTGCACATTTCTGAACCACGGCAATATAGACAGAAAACTTAGCAAAGCATAAGATCTTTGAGCAAAGCAGAAATAAAATAAAATACAAAAAAAGACTATAAAAATGTAGTTTAACCTATATATTATAAAATATTTTAAATAATATATGTGTACATATACATTATACATGTTTACCCCCAGCAAACAATGTGAAGTGAATTAGAAGTAAGATGACCTAGAAACCTGAGAGAGAAACAGCGAGGAATGCTGAAGAAAGAAGCGGACGCCTCTAGAGATCTAGATCTTTGTGCGAAAGCTTGCTGGTCTGAGCTTAAACTTGAGGTAAAGTAGGTTTCTCAAGTTACTGTACTGCAGCCTCTCGGGCCTAAACCTTTTTTTATTTTTTTTTTATTTTTACTAAGGTTAAAAAAGAGGATTAATTTACAGTACATAATGCTTGAAAAGATTTTTTATTTTTTTTTATTTTTTTTTATTGTCACATTTATTTACTCTACCCTTACAAAGTTTGGGGTCAGAAAGTTGTTGTTGTTGTTTTAAAAGAAAATACTACTTTTATTCTGCAAGAATGCATTAAATTAATAAAAAAAAGTATGTGTCAGAAAATTCAGCTTCGCCATCCATCATACATATATAAATTACATGTTAAAATATATTAAAATAGAAAACAGGCATTTGAAATTTTAATAATATTTTTCAGTATTATTATTGTTACTATATTTTTGATCAAATAAATGCAGCCTTGTTGAGCATTTAAACAAAGATAAAAAGGAGAATGGTACACAAACAAGTGGATCAATAGGTGTGGTACAGTAGTTCAAGAGGTGTGTGTGTGTATGTGTGCTCTTGTTTTTGTGATATATGAGGACACAAATGTGTATAATGACATGCATATTACACTGGTATTACACGTGATATATGAGGACATTGCATGAGTCTTCATATTTTAAATAGCTTAAAAAACATAAAAAAACAATGTTTTTTTTTAAAATGTAAAAATGCAGAATGTCTCCTGTGATGGGTAGGTTTAGGGCTAGGGTTAGTGTAAGGGGACAGAATATATAGTTTGTACAGTATAAAAACCATTACGCCTATGGAGAGTCCCCACAAAGATAGCGAACCAGACGTGTGTGTGTGTGTGTGTGTGTGTGTGTGTGTGTGTGTGTGTGTGTGTGTGTGTGTGTGTGTGTGTGTGTGTGTGTGTGTGTGTGTGTGTGTGTGTTTGTGTGTGTGTGTGTGTGTGTGTGTGTGTGTGTGTGTGTGTGTGTGTGTGTGTGTGTGTTGTGTGTGTAAAGCTACAGACCACTAGAGATGCACAAGGGAGTAAAATGACAAATTTGACCTCAAACCAAAATTTTATCACACACAGCATAACTGTACATAGTGCCATCAAAATATCACATAAAAAATACATTAGTGTATATAATATGCATTGCACATGCTCTCCACAGAGGCCATCTGTACACACATCACACCACTAAAACGACAGCAGAATTACATATACAGTGACTCCTTGTGAATAATAACCTAAAGACTTTCATTACACTTATTGTATGATATTCTCACATTTGCATGAGAAGATGGATTACAGATGTCTAGCAGCGCCAGAGAGCAGACCTACCCTTCACTCCTGACAGATTGAGGCCGTATGGACAGCTTTGTTATTATGATGCAAAAGGCGCATGTGACCTGAATCATGCGTGTGGGCAGACGTTGACACATACCTTTCAACAACCTGGCATTCTGACCCCTGACAAACCTGACATTTGAAGGGGAAGAAGAAAGAATCAATCAGCGCATTTCACATGCCTTTAGGAAACAAAGCATGTACAAACAACAACAGGCAGATTGTGGGTAATCATCAGATTTTAATTCCGCTGTAATCATCTATCCAGCCTTGACAGTATTGTGTCTGGCTTGGAAATGGTGGATGTGGCCTTGTACAATGTGAATGAGCTTTAATAGGATGTTCCTTCAAGGCCACATCCCTCTGATGTGATTGATGATGGATTCTCAGATTCATTCAGTGTGGCAAAACTGATTGGACAGGAAAACAGGGAGGGTGACGGACAGCAAGACAGAGAGAGGGAGACAAACAAACCACTTTTCACAATCACTACTGTCATTCTTAATGAGGTCGATCTATTAGCCATTCATCAAAAAGATGTCCTTTCACAAGCCTTCTGCTCAATCACAAAGAACATATTGAATAAAAAGATGCCACGCTCATTTGATAAACTGCATGGGGCAACTTTAAAATTTAAGATTGTTTCCTATTTGTTCATGCCATATAAAATAAGTGCTAAAACTGAACATTCCCCTTATCTTCTCCCTTTCCCCCTACTGATTAGAGTTAGTTGGCATGTAGTAACTGTACGTATAGTTAGTAGAATGTTTAAAGCTGAAGATCGAAATACAGCTGCCTTTGCATATCTGAGAAGTATAGATCACCTACATCGTAATGTATTTCTTACTAACTAAAAGCAAACTTGTTAGTGTGTGCAAGCAAACAGCTTTGATTCCCAAAGCTTTTAAAAATAGAGCATAGATCCATATGGCCTATTTAAACTCAGTTAAGTAGTGTTGAGTCTGCAGAAAAGTACAGGTATGGAACATTGCGAACTGTTCTGTAACGTACTGTCTAATGATTTTTCTTTCAGAAATTACTCTCACTCAATGAGCTATGAAACTAATCGCCACTATACATTTGAACGTGTTACAGCAATCTGTAATTTACCGGTAATCATTCAGTACTGTAATTATGTGCTATTAAAGACACTTAAATGTGTATACACGTACAGAGGTTTTCATGTGAAATTAAGCAGAACTGCATAATGAAGACAGGTGTTGATTTTACAGTGCTGAAATCTGCAGGGGGTCCAGGTAGGTACCAAGGCTTTGTTTGCAAACTAATTATGGTGAAAAAAGGAAAATATGCATTAAAACAAAAATATAAGTTAACTTCAAATTTATTTTAAAGCTTTTTTGACATCGTAAAGCATGTAAATATACCCCGATTGAAAAGTTTGAGATCGGTAATTTTTTTTATGTTTTAAAAGAAAGTCTATTATGTTCTCCAAGGCTGCATGTATTTGATCAGTAAATATAGTAAAAACAGTAATATTGTTTATAGTACAATATCCTTCAGATATTATTCTAAATTAAGATGATTTGGTGCTCAAAAACATGTTATCGATGTCAATATCAATGTTGAAAACAGCTGCTTAATATTTTTGGGGAAATTTGTGGCTTTTTTTACAGGATCCTTTGAAGAATAAAACAAGCTATAAAAACAACAGCATTTTTTTTAAAGTATATTTAATAGTTTACTATTTACGCAATGTACTTTTGCACATTAAAGTATTAGTTCACTTTTTAAAAAACTTTTGCTGATAATTTACTCACCCCCATGTCATCCAAGATGTCCATGTCTTTCTTTCTTCAGTCGAAAAGAAATTAATGATTTTGATGAAAACATTCCAGGATTTTCTCCATATAATGGACTTCAATAGTAGCCAAAACGGTTCAAGGTCCAAATGAGTTTCAGTGCAGCTTCAAATGACTTTAACCATACCAGACGATGAATAAGGGTCTTATCTAGCGAAACGATGCGCCATTTCGAAAATAAATAAAACACTTAAAGTTTTATTAGCACAAATGCTCGCCTTGTTATGTCCTGAGATGCATGTTCGTGATTCGCCTGTTCGAACTCGTTCATCAAAATGAACAAATCTTTTTTCGAGTCATTTCGTTCGTTGAATGAATAAAATGACTCGAAAAAAGATTTGTTCGAACAGGCGAATCACGAACGTGCATCTCAGGACAGAACAAGGCGTAGATTTGTAGATTGTAAAATAATGTAAAATAATGCAATCACTCATTTCTGCTTCACCCGTGTTTTGATCAGGAGATTATGTACTATTTCAGAAGATGCGTATTAGTGCCCCTTACCGTATTACAGTTAAAACATGACTAGCCAGAAAATCCCTTGAGTAGCAGGGAAAGGGTGAAGTAGATTTGAAGTAAAATCATATGTGGACTAGCCTACACAAATTCATACTCTGAATTAGTAACATACATTGTTTGAAAATATTGAGTTACAAAGAAAATAAGTTAAAGAGACCATATGTAAAACTGTGAAGAATTTAATAAGCTACTCAATCAAATGAGTAAATACAACTACAAGACATTAAATACTTAATTATACTTAAGATTTAATTAAGTACAAGTATAGGCCAAATATAGCCTACTTATACTTTTCTGTCAGTAAAGTCAAGTGCTTTTAAGTATATTTCTGTTAAGTACACAAATACTTAATCTTAAACATATACTTAGTTTTAAACTAGCTATACCAATAGCCATTTGAATAAACTTCTTTTTTGTTTTGGGATCCCTTTACACCGCACATGTCAAAGTCTCCAAGATGTAACTACACAATGACACTCAAACAATGTACTTGCTGTTCTATTGATGATCTAATATCATCTACACCTTTTTATTTTCTTCCCCTGAGCCTTAAAATAATTTACAAAGCATGTTAAGGAGTGAAAAGGTCAACTTTGTTTTGCTCACCTCATTGCACATGAATCTGATGTAATTAGGCTTCTGCTACAGTGGCCCGAAGCAAGAGAGGAGAATAATGGGTAAATACGTAATAAAGTAAATAACAAGCAGTGGGCGGGCGGCGAAAAAGCATGCTTGAAAGCGAGAGGAACAAACTCGAGCAAATGAACTGAGAATGAAATAACTTTATGGCAGTTAATGTGCCATGCCTGGATGCCCTTTAGGCTACAAGCCAAATACATATGAACTGTACAAATGGATATATTAGGACTAAGTTACAATTTTAATGTTCTCTGATTAAGTTTTAAGAGGATGCAATCTGTGAGGTCTCAGTTAGTTGCTTGCTGCTGGGAACAAGGGGTTCCTATTTGATGAAGGAAATAAACATTTAGTTTGCACGTAGCAAGACTCTGAATGTATTCGCAACTCATTCTAATTTAGTTCTGAATACATGATATGGTAGTGTGCAAAGATGTTTCTAGAAACAGTGAGGGTCATTATGGCTTCAAGGTAGCCTTAATACAAACCGCATATGTGAAAAGATGCATTAATTTAAAATAAAAACATTTGGCTGATAATGTTGCTACGCAAAAAGGTATGCAACATTTGTTCGATTTTTGTTGCAATGGAAGTGAAAACTACACATGCAAACTACGAGTGGCCTGGCTTTGGCTGTGCTCCTGTCTCACTCAGCATTCTCTGGCTCTCTTCAGAGTCCTGTCTGAGCTAATTAGCACATGATGCAAAGGCGCATGTCCCCTCTGAGTGTATCTAAGAGAGTGTGTAAGAAAAGTAGGAAGAGACAGAAATAGGTTGAGCTGGAAAGTAAAACTACAGTAGGACTTGGCGTACTCTACTACTAGGGTGCAATTTTCAACATGTTTTATATTGTTTCTATTTGTATTTTTTTCAACGCAGTCTCATGAAAGTGCGTATCAATACCACGAATGTCATTTCTCGTGGCATTTACACGCCAAAAGTGATTTTTGCATGCATATGCTACGCACTGAAAATCACTTGGGTAGGATTAGGGGGAGGGGGGGATGGGGGTGCGTGCGTATTACGCGCCATAAAGTGCGTATCATATGCACGCGAAAACTGCGTATCATATACACGCAAAAACTGATTTTGGCGTATAAATGCCACGAGAAATGACATTCGTGGTATTGATACGCACTTTCATGAGATCGGGCTCATTTTTTTTCAATCTGATAGATCTGGTGGTAAACCATATTGGTAGCAAATTAACAGTGAAAAAACTCTGGTCCAGACCTCGTTCATTTCCTGACCCATGATAATTAAATCTCTCGGTATCATTAGGCAGGAAATCATCTTTCTGTTTGGGTCTTTAGAACTTCATCACATTAACAGAGGGCAGTATGAAACGCCAAAGGGAACATGATGGTGGAAAAAAAATGAGATGCGAGAAAAAAATTATATTTCAATGCTTTTGTGTCAACTTGCACAACTTTTGCTTTCTCTCCCAAAAGTATTGTTTCCCCCCAAGAAACTTAGCATTTTGTGAGTGACGCAAAAGCATTGAAATATATATTTTTTCTCCCATTTAATTTTTGTTGTTGCCATCACCATGTCCCTTTAGACTCTTGAAGTTTCTTAGAAGCTAAGGCATATTCACAATAAGTGTGTGTGACGCAAAAGCATTGAAATATATATTTTTTCTCCCATTTAATTTTTGTTGTTGCCATCACCATGTCCCTTTAGACTCTTGAAGTTTCTTAGAAGCTAAGGCATATTCACAATAAGTGTGTCCGAAATCAGATACTCTCTTGAGGTACTTATTTTGAATAAGTAATTATTTCATGGCCGCTTGTTACGTCCCGTATTATAAGGACGGTTGGACGTGAAGTATTTTTGATGTTAAAAAAAAGGAAACCAACCCCAGCCGACAGATCACCAAAGACACAAAATCTAAATTCCACAAAACATGATTTTATTATTATAGTGGAAAGTATGATAATTAAAGAGAAAATGGCTTCAGGGTTCCCCAAGGCCAAAATAACAAACAAAATAAACTTATAAACAAAAGAACATTTAAATGACCTAAACAGGGAATAAACCAAAATACAAAATAAGGTCCCACTTTATATTAAGTGGCCCTAATACCTGTGAACTTACATGGTTACTAGATATGTACTTAGTATGTAACTACAGTGTAAATACACATTGCTACATAGTATTTACAACGGTAATATCTGTGTAACTACACATATGTAACAACCCACGGAAAGGTATGTGTAAGTACAAATGTGTAATAGGACATTGGTAACAACACTTTTTCCACTACAGTAAGTACACATGTGTAACAGGCATTGTGTAACTACATTTTGTAACAACAATATGTATTCACACAAGTTGTTCCACTTTCACACGCAGTCTTCCATACTGTAGTTACCAGTTAAGAACACACTGAAACCATGATGATTCCTATGTGTATACCATGTATTTACTATATGTCCGACAGGACTTATGTTGAATTACAGCTAAAGTTTTCCCTTGTGGTACCAGTGTACTTACATGGTTACTCCTCAGGAACTCTGCACTTGATACAATGTGTTCAATTATCATAACTTACTGTGTATTATGCAAAACCCAAACCTCTGTGCAACACTGTATTAACAGTGTACTTACATGGTAACTCCTCAGGAACTGTCTACTTAATATAAAGTGTAAAATAGTCATAACACTCTATAATATGCAAAACCCAAACCTATGTGCAACACTGTATTAACAGTGTACTTACATGGTAACTCCTCAGGAACTGTCCACTTAATATAAAGTGTAAAATAGTCATAACTTACTCTATAATATGCAAAACCCAAACCTATGTGCAACACTGTATTAACAGTGTACTTACATGGTAACTCCTCAGGAACTGTCTACTTAATATAAAGTGTAAAATGGTCATAACTTACTCTGTAATATGCAAAACCCAAACCTCTTTGCAACACTGTATAAACAGTGTACTTACATGGTAACTCCTCAGGAACTGTCTACTTAATATAAAGTGTAAAATGGTCATAACTTACTCTGTAATATGCAAAACCCAAACCTATGTGCAACACTGTATTAACAGTGTACTTACATGGTAACTCCTCAGGAACTGTCCACTTAATATAAAGTGTAAAATAGTCATAACTTACTCTATAATATGCAAAACCCAAACCTATGTGCAACACTGTATTAACAGTGTACTTACATGGTAACTCTTTAGGAACTGTCCACTTAATATAAAGTGTAAAATGGTCATAACTTACTCTGTAATATGCTAAACCAAGACCTCTTTGCAACACTGTATAAACAGTGTACTTACATGGTAACTCCAAAGGAACTGCAGGGTCATTGTTGTGTACCACAGTAAATGCTAAACACAAGGTTACGTAGTGGATAGTAAACTCTGAAATATAAATGTGATAGTTATGCTTATAAAGATTCTGCGATATTACTGCATAGCACTTTTAAAGATTTACTCTTTATTTTTATATTTTTTGATTTTACATTGTGGTGACCTATTTGCCTTTACAGTAAATTACAGTGTTCTGTAAACAATAAACAAGATTAGCCTACACTTTAAAGCCTTAAAAAAAACCTTGTTTAATCATTTAACCATTTTGTAGCATTTAGTTTATTTACTGTGAGACACAAAAAGCGTTTTCTCCAATAAAACACAACATAAATTCGCAAAATACATAAATTTTATGAACCTGATGTAATCCAAGTATTTAGAATCCACGTTGTTTGCAGGAAACAGATCCAAATTCAGTCCTTTATGATCTTCATCTTCATTTCTCAGCAGCGACCGCAAACGTCAAATCCCGCGCTCAGGCGCGCTGGTGATGAATTCAAATTCAAAAAATGCGCCTTCAAGAAGAGTTACGACATGTTTTACGGCCGTGATATCAAACGCTCATTGGCTCTCGCCTGCTTCGTCACAGATTGCGACATGCCGTGTTTCAGTCGGTGTAGTAGGCTACAGAGAAGCGCGCGTGCCTTCACACAGAGCGAACCGAAACCACATTAACATTTTCATGGATTAATAATTTATATTCTGATCTGTACCTCATACACAACTATTATAATACTGCCAGAGAGGACTGCGGCTGCAACGCATCATCATGTGAACCACTTTTGGTACCGGTTTTGACATTTTCGCAATAAACAAATTATTGTGAAATTTATAACGTTACTTGTCTGTATGTTTTGGGGTTTTTTTTCTTCATAAGTGTAGCCTACGTAGTTTTAAGGAATGGTTATGGGTAGGTTTAGTTGTATGAGTAGGATTAGTGGCTCAAAATATATTTTAATGCTATTGTTAATAAAACTATGAGAGGTTTGGGTTTGCTGAGATGGTCTCTGTTATGACCGTTTCACACTTTATATTAAGTAGACAGTTCCTGAGGAGTTACCATGTAAGTACACTGTAATATGCAAAACCCAAACCTATGTGCAACACTGTATTAACAGTGTACTTACATGGTAACTCCTCAGGAACTGTCTACTTAATATAAAGTGTAAAATGGTCATAACTTACTCTGTAATATGCAAAACCCAAACCTATGTGCAACACTGTATTAACAGAGTAAGTTATGACCATTTTACACTTTATATTAAGTGGACAGTTCCTGAGGAGTTACCATGTAAGTACACTGTTAATACAGTGTTGCACATAGGTTTGGGTTTTGCATATTATAGAGTAAGTTATGACTATTTTACACTTTATATTAAGTGGACAGTACCTGAGGAGTTACCATGTAAGTACACTGTCAATACAGTGTTGCACAGAGGTTTGGGTTTTGCATATTACAGAGTAAGTTATGACCATTTTACACTTTATATTAAGTAGACAGTTCCTGAGGAGTTACCATGTAAGTACACTGTTAATACAGTGTTGCACAGAGGTTTGGGTTTTGCATAATACACAGTAAGTTATGACAATTGAACACATTGTATCAAGTGCAGAGTTCCTGAGTAGTAACCATGTAAGTACACTGGTACCACAAAGGAAAACTTTAGCTGTGATTCAACATAAGTCCTGTCGGACATATAGTAAATACATGGTATACACATAGGAATCACCATGGTTTCAGTGTGTTCTTAACTGGTAACTACAGTATGGAAGACTGCGTGTGGAAGTGGAACAACTTGTGTGAATACATATTGTTGTTACAAAATGTAGTTACAAAATGCCTGTTACACATGTGTACTTACTGTAGTGGAAAAAGTGTTGTTACCAATGTCCTGTTACACATTTGTACTTACACATACCTTTCTGTGGGTTGTTACATATGTGTAGTTACACAAATATTACCGTTGTAAATACTATGTACCAATGTGTAATTACACTGTAGTTACATACTAAGTACATATCTAGTAACCATGTAAGTTCACAGGTATTAGGGCCACTTAATATAAAGTGGGACCCAAAATAACTTCCCTCACTCCCTACAAGTAAACAAATCACAAACGAAGTCAAATAAAATGGCAGGACACCCCTACGTTCTCAAATCATACCAACAAAGTAGAAGTAAATCATCACCAGTAAACAATCATAACAGAAACGGAAGGTTTGGGATCTGTCGACGGGAGGAGGAATCCAGACCTCCGCACGCCACCAGGCCAACGCCAGAATGAGCTCCCCGTCTTCAGTAAGCGACGCCCTTTTAGCTGCGGTGCATCAATGGATCCACCAATCAGGGTCCTCCAGCTGCAAGTCATTACCTGCACACATACACAGACTACCAAACGACCCACAAAGCACATAACAAATACCGAGGATCATAACACCCCCACACACAAAAAAAAAAAATATATATATATATATTTTTTTAAACAAAACCAAAAGACCTAGATAAGGTATCTGCTAAACCATTATCCTTACCGTTTTTATAGCGAATCTCAAGATTAAAATCTTGGATAAACAAGGACCATCGCATAATCCGTTGATTAGCATTGCGCATTCGGGACAGAAATACAAGTGGATTGTGATCTGTAAAGACAAGCACGGGAATAGGACTTGACCCCACGTACACTTCAAAATGCTGTAACGCCAGTAGTAAAGCAAGGGCTTTTTTTTCAATAGTACTGTAGTGCAACTGATATGGCAAAAACTTTTTCGAAAAGTAAGCTACTGGATGTTCAACTCCATGGATATCATCCTGTAAGAGAACTGCTCCAGCTCCAGCAGCACTAGCATCAACATCCAATTTGAAAGGACGTGAATAATCCGGGGCAGCTAACACTGGGTCACTACACAACAAACTTTTTACAGCGTCAAAAGCATGTTGACATTCATCAGACCATACGAACTTTTGTGAGGCACGGAGCAGATTAGTTAATGGTAGAGCCACATTAGAGAAATTTCGGCAAAATGCTCTATAATAACCAGCCATTCCTAGAAAACGGCGAAGATCACGCTTGGTTTCAGGCGCAGGAAAACCAACAATTGCCTGCACTTTCGGGACTGCAGGACGGACTTGTCCCTGTCCAACCCGTTTTCCCAAGTACATAATAGTTGCCTTGGCAAACTCACACTTGAACAAATTCAGCGTAAGGGAGGCATTTAGCAAATGCGTGAAAACAATGACTAAGGTGTCTAGACACCACAATATCATCCAAATATGCTTTGCAGTTCTTAACATCAGTCAAGATGGTGTTCATTAATCTCTGGAAAGTTGCCGGCGCGTTCCGAAGTCCGAAAGCCATCACAGTGTAATTCAGGAAGTTGTCAGGAGTGACAAAAGCAGATATTTCGGCTGCACGTTTAGTTAAGGGAACTTGCCAATACCCTTTCAAAAGATCGAGCTTTGTAACAAACTGAGCCGATCCTACGTTATCTACACAATCTTCCATCAACGGTAGTGGAAATGAATCAGGTTTCGTGATCGCATTTACTTTACGGTAATCCGTACAAAATCGATGAGTTCCATCAGGTTTCGGAACCAGTAGACACGGCGAACTCCAAGCGCTTGCGCTCGGAACAGCAAAATCATTTTCCAGTAGATATTTAACTTCAGACTCGATGATTCTACGTTTCACTGGATTAACTCGATACGCATGTTGCTTAATAGGTGGATGATCATTCACTTCAATGTCATGCTGAATAACATTTGTCTGCGTAGGCACATCTGAAAACAGTCCTTGAAAAGACTGGATCAAATTCACAATATCAGATCGTTGATCTGCAGTTAAATGACATAAGTGAGAGTTAAGATCTGACAAAATTTCAGAATTATTCAATCTACCATCAGACACTGGCATACTCCGTAGATTTAACCCGTCTTCATCACCACAGGAAGGTGGTACCACAGATAATGAAGCAACTGGAACAGGAGAGCTCTTTGACTCTCTCGTTTCACCACGGTCAACATAACGCTTCAACATGTTAATGTGGCACACACGAGTTTTCCTCTGGCGATCATGGGTACAGATGATATAATCAGTTTCACTGAGCTTTCGCTCTACTACATAAGGTCCTGAAAACTTTGCCTGCAGTGAAGAGCCAGGGAGTGGTAACAAAACCAGAACCTTGTCACCTTTAACGAAGGAACGAACGACTGCCTTCTTATCAAAACTCAAATCTTGATTTGAGTCTTTACTAAAGCTGACCGAGCCAAATCTCGAGTTGTATGCAGACGTTCTCGAAACGAGCTTACAGTCTAAGAGGTTGCAAGATGGCTTTGTTTCAGACAACCAGTTCTCTTTAAGCAGTTTAAGGGGACCACGCACCGTATGCCCAAAAACTAGCTCTGCGGGACTAAACCCCAAAGATTCCTGTACAGTCTCACGTACAGAAAATAACAGCAACGGTAACCCTTCGTCCCATTCCTTTTCTGACTCAACAGAATAAGTGCGTAGCATTGTTTTCAAGGTCTGGTGAAATCGTTCCAGTGCTCCTTGAGACTCAGGGTGATAAGCGCTGGAAACGATGTGTTTAACTTTCAACTGAGCCAAAATTTGATTAAACAGCCGTGACATGAAATTTGTTCCTTGGTCCGTCTGAACAATTTTCGGGAGTCCGAAAGTAGAAAAAAACACAATCAAAGCTTTCACGATGGTTTTAGCTCTCAACGAACGAAGCGGTATTGCCTCAGGATAACGAGTTGCTGTGCACATAAGCGTGAGCAAGTAAGTATGACCTGCTTTAGTTTTTGGCAGCGGCCCGACACAATCTAAGATTATGCGCTCAAATGGTTCTCCGATAGCAGGTATCGGCTTAAGAGGTGCTGGGGAAATAACCTGGTTAGGCTTTCCAACCATTTGACAAACATGGCACGATCTACAATATTTCGTAACATCTGACTTAATCTTAGGCCAAAAGAAATGACATAAAACTCGATAAACCGTTTAGCCACACCTAAATGTCCAGCCACACCATCATGTGCTACACTTAACACTTGTTCTCGAAAGCATTTGGGAACTAACTGATACAATGTGTCCCAACCTGAATTATCAGACACGGAAGGTGTCCATTTCCGCATTAATGCTCCATCCATGAGGTAATAACCAATTTGCTTTTTCACAATTTCTTTTAAACTTACAGCAGAATCTCTGCAAACTTCGAGCGACGGATCTTGTTTTTGCTCAGCAACTAATAATGTACGATCTACTGAAAGCAACAAATCAGCGGAACCAAATTCAGCACCACTGCTAGTGGACAGCGGTTTAGACGCGGACTCAAACAGTAATGGACCAACCTCAGTCACGTTTTCATCAATAAGAAAAGTGTCAGAAAGATCAACTACAGTGGGACATTTTTGTGATTGAGCCCGAGTAATCACACAGGCAGGAAACACAGACATATCCACCACATCTTGCTTACACACCACTACTTTTTCATCTAGTGGATTCTCGATGACTTCAGGGAGAGGGAAAACTTTTCCACCTGCTAAGTCATTTCCAACTATCAGAATTACGCCATTTATAGGTAATTGAGCACAAACAGCCACCTTTACGAAACCAGTTACCCACTCGGACCGAATATATATTTTATGCAAGGGAACCTTTTCCACCTGCATTGCAATTCCCTGCACTAATACATCCGAACCACAATACGTTTTCTCCGAAAATGGCAACGAACTTTTCAAAACAAACGACTGCGCTGTCCCTGTATCACGCAACAGGCACTTGGTCAGTTTCCAGATCACTTAAGGAAATCATTCCTCGACCAATAAAAGGTTCAAAAATAGCATCAATTTCTGGGTTCGACGGTTTAGTAACAGTTTGCACGAAACCAACTCCTTTAAACTGTTTAGTCTTATTTTTATTCTTCAAAACGGGACATACAGCAATCAAATGACCCGCTTCGTGACAATAAAAACACTCACAATCATCAGTTTGCACTGCAGGTTTCAAGAGTTTAGACGATTTAAAAGTTCTCTCAGAACTCACAAAATTGGATGTTTCTCGACGAGCAGGTGCCACGAATACGTTCTTGTGCGTTAATACAAATTCGTCAGCATACACAGCGGCCTCCGCAAGAGTCAGAACTTTTTGTTCATTCAAGTACACCACAATTTTATCGGGTAACGAATTCTTAAACTCTTCAATCAAAACGAGCTCACGAAGCTGATCAAAGTCTATCGTTTTGGTTGCCTGACACCATTTATCAAAAAGTACGCTTTTCTCACGCGCATACTCCACAAACGTTTGATTGGCAGTTTTCACATGCAGACGGAACTTTTGGCGATAAGCCTCGGGGACAAGCTCATATGCTCTCAACACAGCGGTTTTTACTTTCTCATAATCTAAACTGTCGTTAAGGGACAAGGCGGAACAAACTTCCTGAGCCCTTCCAGTTAAACGACATTGCAACAAAAGAGGCCAGACTTCTTTCGGCCAATTCACAGCAGCGGCAACGCGTTCAACGCACCAAAATATGAATCAACCTCGGCCTCCCGAAACGGTGGTACGAGGTTGATTTGTCTACTAATGTCAAAATCCGAAGGAGTTGCAGAAGGAATAGGCAACAATGAATCAGAAACATGTAAACTCCGACTAGTTCGAGCAGGTAGCCCTGGTTTAGACTCACCGAGCGGTCGACCAGCTTGTGTCTCCAATTCACATTGTCTAAAACGCAAAAGTTGGGTAGTATGTTCTTGACGTTTAATTTCCAAATCAAGTTGTTTCAACTGGATAGCGAGTTTTAAATCTTCCGTATCTAGCCCACTAAGTGATTGAAGCACCGGTTTACTGCTTGAACCCTGCTCTTCATCACTTGCGCTTTCCTCTGTCTCCCCACCCTTACTTTCAGGATTTTTAACTGCGGTTAAGACACCCTGTTGCATCAACGCCGCCTGTATTACGTCCCACACTTCTTTTTTACGAGCTGATTTTACTACAGAAATGTCATAAAAATCAGCAATCAAATATAAATCCGCTTTACGACATAATTCTAACCCTTCACAAGAAGGTTTTTGTCGAAACTCCTCAATACTAAAATCCATTCTATTTCCCCGATTTTCAAGAAAAAACTGCCAATAAAACGCCTGCACCAGCAAAAGGAGAAAAAGAGATGTATACATACCATAAGACGAACTTGTTACCATAACGTGTCCCAATTCGTTATGAATGGACGAGCCCCCATTTGTTACGTCCCATATTATAAGGACGGTTGGACGTGAAGTATTTTTGATGTTAAAAAAAAGGAAACCAACCCCAGCCGACAGATCACCAAAGACACAAAATCTAAATTCCACAAAACATGATTTTATTATTATAATGGAAAGTATGATAATTAAAGAGAAAATGGCTTCAGGGTGCCCCAAGGCCAAAATAACAAACAAAATAAACTTATAAACAAAAGAACATTTAAATGACCTAAACAGGGAATAAACCAAAATACAAAATAACTTCCCTCACTCCCTACAAGTAAACAAATCACAAACGAAGTCAAATAAAATGGCAGGACACCCCTACGTTCTCAAATCATACCAACAAAGTAGAAGTAAATCATCACCAGTAAACAATCATAACAGAAACGGAAGGTTTGGGATCTGTCGACGGGAGGAGGAATCCGGAGCTCCGCACGCCACCAGGCCAACGCCAGAATGAGCTCCCCGTCTTCAGTAAGCGACGCCCTTTTAGCTGCGGTGCATCAATGGATCCACCAATCAGGGTCCTCCAGCTGCAAGTCATTACCTGCACACATACACAGACTACCAAACGACCCACAAAGCACATAACAAATACCGAGGATCATAACACCGCTAAAAAAGTATGTTTTATGAATGTGTGTAGTATTAATGTAATCCGGACATACTACATTCACCATGTTGTCATTATCATGTGACCAGTTGCGTCGCTTCACTGTCATTCACAAATCTTCTCCCGTGGCCAGATAGTAAAGGGCCTGTCCTGTCTATAGACGTATGAAGTATTTACGGAGTTTGGCCAAAATGTTCAATTGGGGCGTGAAGACTACAAGTGTTTTAATATTTGTGTTTGCTCACTTAATCACTGCGTGATTGTGGTGCTTTCTGTTCAATCGTTTTACAAACTACATATAATCTCTGAAGTCTCTGCACCAATAAAATGTGCAGAACTTTATGTTTGACAATCAAATTATATGCATCTAATTAATTTATCATACACTGGAAAGTTTTCCTATATGACACAAAATCGGGGGACGCAGTTCCTGAACGTGATAATAAATGACAGGATATGCAAAGTCTGCTTTAGTGTGCGTTAAGTGTACTGCTCTTTTTTCAGACCTAGGACAGTCTTGCACACTTACACACTTGCACACTTACTTCCTGTCGCGTACACATGCTCTCAAGTGGCCAAGACAGCAAGTGTGTGTATTTGGACAGGCCCAATGTGTCCATCGTATGCACACTTCAGAATCAGTCATGTAAGTAGGGTGGCCATTTCCATGACACCAAAAAGGAGGACAAATATATTTTGGTGATCGGTGATTTTGTTGACGGGGGGGGGGGGGGGGGGGGGGGGTTAGGGGGGGTGCTGCTGGGGCACGCAAGGTCTCTCGCTCTCTGCCGCGCGCTGCACGGTTTGGAACACATACAGTATGTTCTGTCTCGCACGCGCGGCTCTAGAGATTTGAACAGGCCGGTGACACACTGGCTGCGTGGCGTGCGCGTCTCAGCTGCGTGGCGTGTCCGTTTTTATATTGACTCCCATGTTAACAGGTGAGCTTGCACACTGCCTGCGTGACACGCGCGTCTCATGCTAGAAATAGAACCGACGCCTATTTTTCACGCGACATGCAAGCGTGTGGGAAGCGTTTCCAGGCAAAATACAATAGGAAAATATGTTTCTATGTTATTTTGTACACGAATACATATTAATAAATTACATTTTTGACAAATTCAGATATAAATATAGGCCTCATTTAAAAATAAATAAATAAATAGGCCTAATTATCAATTTTCAAATATTGCACCTGTCAAGACAGAACGAAATATTCTGTAGTCTATTTTGCTGTCAATACTGCTGTGCTGACATTGTCTTTATCAGTAGGCTTTATGCTTAACACGAAGTATATAGGGCTTCCACAACTTTCTCCCATATGTTGAACAAGGGTGATGCGTGTCAGCAGCGCCGCGTCAGACACGCTTCTGATGTGCAAAGACACAGAAAACGCGACGCAGCTGACACGCAACAGAAACGCCACGCTCACGCCACGCAGCCAGTGTGTCACCGGCCTAATTTAGGGGAATCAGAGAGCCGCTATCATTATGCAGGCTTTTTATAGGTTAATTTTTTCAACAATTCAGCGCAACTCCAAAAAGGAGGACAAATGAGTGTCCGGCTTGAGGCTGCGCCGGACGCCGGACAGGGCGCTTAAAATCCGGACTGTCCGGCCAAAATCCGGACGTATGGCCACCCTACATGTAAGTCATCTGGCAACTTTTTGCCTAGTACTGTTTGTGTTTGCTCTTTTTATGACTAGCCTACTGTGAATTCGGATACTTACTGTTTTTAGCCTACTATATAGTAGAGAAGTATGGGAATTCGGATGCAGCCAATCACTTTCCCCATGTAGTGACACTAAAAGAATTAGAAGCATGCTAGAGGCCAATCTAACCTAGAGAAATCATGTTACTGGCTCTTGTCTTAGATAGTGTGTTGTCAGACTAGCTGAATGTCACACCACATGGGGACTATGGGGACAAAAACCCTGAATCAGCCCAGCTGTCAATCAAACTGACAGATCGCTGTACCACAGAGCTGTTAGAACTGAGGGAGAATGACACACTTTATGATGGTCATCATTTAATATACACACATAACATTTTATGTTTTTACATTGCTTCAGATATATTAAAATAATATAATTGTTGTTTGGTCATTAATAGCCACATTCTTTTGACCATCAGTGAAATCCTTGGCTGTAATGAAGCTCATTGGCACCTCATTAAACCTAAGAAATGGACCTTTAATTTAACCTGAACTGAGTGGTCACTAAAACTATGTTCATTCATATTGTTTAATCTCATATTTCGTAGTATTTGATGTTTTATTTTTGTACTCTCCATTATTCCATCACGGAAATAAACCCGACAACTACCCTATAAATGCTTAGCACAGCATATAAAGAGATCAAATAAAAGAAGTGTAATCCATACCAAAATACAGCGTATATAGCCTAAGTGTAAATGAGAATGTGTACGGTGTAAGAGAGAGACAGACCTATGCTTAGTCAGACTACATATGTCAGAGAGCTTAATCATATCTGTCAGAATGAACCATTATCAGGGGCCTGAGGTCTTATAAACCCACAGCAATATTAACCTTGGTAAAAAATCATATTCACTTATACCCATAGCCATAATGGGGAATCAGCACACTGGCCATGTGGTGAGGAAATGTATTCAAGGAATACAGATTTAGGTTCTGTGAGTAATGAGTGTGGATGAAAGTCAACACTGAAAGCTGCTTAAGAACATTTGTAAATGTGATTTTTAAATAAGGAACAAGCGGTATGAGAGAGTGTGAGTGTTAAGTTTTGAGTAAACAATGTCTTTTCAGTAATCTCTCAAGTTCAACCATTTCTCAGATTTGAATTAAGGCGAGGTTCAAATATTTTAGCACTAACTTTTTGGTTTTCTAGTCAAATGAAATAATTTTATTTATTTGTGCATTAAAATATGTCATTGTTTAATCTTGAAAATAGCTGGATGGATGTTTTTATGTTAGGTTGCCCCCTTGTGGTGTGATGCACCAAATGAACTGTACTATATGACAGCGCCTTGTGGTTGTAGAGTGGCACACACGACTAGTGTGAACCTGCAAAGCATACAATCACTATATTTATTGGGCCATATTAGAACAAGTAAACTAAATTAACCAATTAAACTCAATTTAAAAAAAAAACTCATATTAGAATTATGGAAGAAATTATATGCTACACACATTTATATTCAAACCTCATGAACCTTTAGTTCATAATTCTGAAGTCTAACAAACAAGAGTTCAAACCATAACACTAAATGTACCGATTTCAGTGTGATCCAAATATATCAAAGCTAGGCTTATATCTCTATCATACAGTATCCTACAACCCCTGGCTGTATTTGTAAATATTTAAAACTAATAAAATATAGGTTTTATATATTAGTTATATATATATATATATATATATATATATATATATATATATATATATATATATATATATATATATATATATATATATATATATATATATATATATATTTCAGCCAAGGGGAGGGGGTACAATAGGATAAACAGAACAAATAGCTACATTAATAAAAACAAAGGTTAGAAATATATGTAAATAAATGTCTAAAAATGTAAATAAAAACATTCAAATGTTTACAATTATTAACACATTTTAAAGGTTTCTTATTTTTCAAACTTTATATTGTTTGTAGGTATTGTCGAGCTGTCTTTAAAATATTAAAGGCCCTTTTTACTTTTATGTATGGCTTCTAAATTTAGATAAAAAAGTAGCAGATTGATGACATATTCCTTATGATAAGACATGTCATGAATGGAGAATTTTTTTTTTAAAACACAGTTGAAAGCTGGGCATTATGTTACCTTTTGATCAAAAACAAGCCGAATTTGAACAAATCTAAAATAAATACATGCATGTTTCTGCACGTAATAAATATTCAACACATATAAATATCGCTATGTACATACCGCTGTCATTCGGTCTGAAACTGCTGGCCTAAAACTGCTTTTAAATATTGTTCTGCAAAACCAAAGTCTGGCCTGAAACTGCTGTTACATATGGTTCTGCAGAACCAACATCTGGCCTGTAACTGCTAGTTCACATGGTTCTGCAGAACCAACATCTGGTCTGAATCTGCTGGCCTGAAGCTGCTGTTCTGCAGAAACAATGTCTGACCTGAAACTGCTGGCCTGAAACTGCTGTTTCTTATGGTTCTGCAAAACCAACGTCTGGTCTGAAACGACCGACCTGAAACTGCTGTTATGTAAGGCTCTGCAGAACCAACGGCTGGCCTGAAACTGCTGTTCTGCAGAACCAACATCTGGTCTGAATCTGCTGGCTTGAAGCTGTTCTTACATATGGTTCTGCAGAACCAACGACTGGCCTGAAATGGCTGGCCTGAAACTACTGTTCTGCAGAAACAATGTCTGACCTGAAACTGCATTCCTGAAACTGCTGTTACTTATGGTTCTGCAGAACCAACATCTGAATCTGTTGGCATGAAATCGTTGTCATTTGAGGGGTCTCGCTAACGCATTTAATGCGTTTACACTCCTGAAACTTTACTGTGTGTACAGCTTGTAAGAAGTGCACGTAAAGTTAACAGCTATCACAGGGAGACCATTTCCAACTCCATTTTCAAAACATTCTCTGGAGTTCTACTTTACATCGACAGTACAATTTTAAGTTAAAGGGGTCATATAATGCCATTTTTGTACAAGTTAATATGAATCTTTAGGGTCTAAATGAAAAGTTTGTAATATACTTTTATTAAAAATTCTCATTAGTTTTTAAAGAAAACACTCATTTTACCTGCTCAAAAACAGCTCTGTGTTCAGCACTCCGTTTAAGTGCATATGCCTTTAAATGATAATGAGCTTCGCTGACTCCGCCCCTCTGTTCTGTGGGCGCTGTAACACAACGCACGTGGAGTGTTAACTTGACAACAGTTGAGGGTTTATTATGGCAGCGGGATTCTCTCTGAGGACACATCTGTGCAACCGTATCAGTTTGAACCGGAGTCGGACTCGGACCCGAAACAAGATGACGCCCGAAGAAGTTCGACAATAAGGCTCGAACAGGACGTTTCTGAATGGTTGGTTAACAGTCACTTTGATCTATTTTTGTATGTACTGGCAGGGTAACGTCAGAGTTGTGAGATACAAATGCTATGTGTTTAACGTTACTAATGTAAGTTATAGGTTAGTTCGTTGACAGATTTATGTTGAAAAACTTTTCTTTTTTTTTTTTTGTAAATGTAGGCTTGTCAGTGATGCGTGACATTATCTCAGTGTTAGGTACAACTCGTGACTGAAACTGACATGAGGTCATGTCAGTAATGATTCTAGCAGTAGTTGAAGGATAACTAAGAATTTGCTGTATGTTTATGTTTAGTGCAGTACGAAAATGTTTTATGTTTTAAGAAAACTTTTAAGTACATCTATAGTTTTGTAACTGCATTGATATTCCTGTTAATATTCCTGTTACGTTAACTGTAACTGCGTAACTTACACAGTTTTTAATAACACAACACCTCTAAGGCGTTTTTCATTATTAACGTGGGATTATGAATTATATTGAGAACGTCGTAACGTTACATAGAACACATGCCGTAATGCACCCTGAGTGTAAACATTAGCCACATTCATCGTGAAGCGTGCAAGGGATTTGCAAAGATTCATATAAAGGTTAATAAATAAAACGTTACACTTACTTCTTCTGGAGGTCCAGCAGGAACACGAATAGTTGGTACCGATTCCTTTTTCAGTAGCAGCTTCTAAGCTAAACCTGATTTATATTGACCCTCGCCTCGTTTAAAAAGCAGTCTGGTGAGAAATGATTTGCGCAAACATGAGCGCATTGACGTTGCTCGTCGTGAATATTTCCTTCATAAACAAAACTCAGCCACTGCGTCTTCAGCGGTTCGGATTTAGGAACATTAAAATGACTGCTGTGTTCCTTATTACACCCAAGAACAGAACACCACAATCGCTTAGACAGCCGCCATTCTGCTCCAGTGTAAACAATGACGAACTATGATTGACATCTCACTCACGAGAGAGGGCGGGTCTGTGTTGAAACACTGCTGTCAATCAACAGTCGTGGGAGGGGCGTGCGAGCTTGTGACGTCACAGGCTCGAACGGCTTGATTTGAGGCAGGGGAAAACATATAAGGAGATTAAAACAAAACCACTGGATGGATTTTTATCATTATATGATGGCTGTGTACAGGCACTGCCAACACACATTTCAGTACAATCAAGTTGTAAAAGTGCAAGTACCATTATATGACCCCTTTAAGTAGGCCTAACTGCAGACTTGTAAAAATGCACAGAATTAAAGCGATTACTAAGTTAGCCTTGAACATGAGTTAATAAACCTCGACCTTGGGTATCACCTTGCTCTAGGCCTTTAGCTGATAGGACTACATTTTGTATTAAATTTCTTTAAATCTTTTATTCATTTTGATCAGTTGTAGGTCGAATAAGAATGTGAAACACAATGTTGCCACAAAGTGGCAGCAAAGCACAAGAGATGTTTCGGTTCATGACCTGTAAGTAAGAAGAACTGTTATACATTAAAATAAAAGTGATAAGAGAACCTGAAAGAGTGGATGGGATAATAATAATAACAACAACAATATTAACATCTATTATAAATACTATAAATAATATTAAGCAAATTACTTATACTTAGATACATTTTTTTTCAGGAGAAAATGTTTCATTTTTGGTTGTTGGTATGTTTGCCATACAATTATGTATTTCATGAATAAAGTTTAATTAACCTTCCTTGCAAGCAAAAACTGACAATCACATAATGAATGAAGTTAGAACATCTGCTGATCCAAGCTAGTGTTGGAGACAGTTTATGTCCTCTGTCTTTTTATCCTGTTTAAACATTTTATAGTGAGTAGGATTATAAAAAACGATAATGGTCAAAATGATGTGTAAATCCAAGTGTTATTTTCTGTCCGTTGACATTTAAGAACTTTGTAATCAATTTGTCCTCTCTTATCCACTGTATGCATTTCATGCTGTTCTTATACTGAGATGTTTCCCATTACTGTGGCGTTTAATAGCCATGTCTTATCTGCTTTAAATTAACGACAGCCATGAGGTTAATTTTGTGAAAACACTCTAATTTGCACCTATTATGAGCATTAGACTTTTTTAATGGCAGGAAAAATCATAAATTGGCAGCCAAGACATCGGCCCTTTACCTTGTGAAAATTCCTTGCTACAGTACTTAATGGAAATCCAATTTTCCTAAGGGCCATTTTAAGATGTTTTAATTCACTCTGCTCTCCAGCAGCAATTTAATCTGGGAGAAGGCAACTAAAATATCCCTTTCCTTGCCTATATTCTTCTCACCGAGGGGTTTGGATTTTGAAGGACTCTTGGGTAGCATGTTCTTGCTTTGCCTTGAAAGTCCATTCTCCGAGACTGTTCCTACCAGGCTTTGCTTTGTGATGGGTCTTTTATGAGCTAATTGGAAAAGTCTGCAGCATTACGCTGGCCGTTCACTTGGCACTCTCCATTAATGGCATTCCCAGGTCCCGGCAAGCACTTATGGCTCTGCCTTTAATCACCTCATGGCCAACACCCTCATCTGAGCGAGAGGAAAGCAGAACGTGGCTATGGTTTCCCTCACTGCATCCTCGTCTAATGGGTCCTCTGATGTGGAATCATATACTCCAGACTTTCAGAGTGATTTGCCACACATTTCCCATATCGATTTAAAAGAGAATATAAAAAAGTATTTCTTCAAAGCCACATGTGCAGATGATTAATAGGGTTTTAAGCGATGCTTAAAGGAATGTTCCAGATTCAACAGCATTTTGGGCATAATATAAATTACCACATATAAAAAAAATTCTCACTCACTCAACTCAATTATTTTTTAAAGCAAAAATCGTGGTTACAGTAACGCATTTACAGTGGAAGTATAACAGGTCAGCCAATAAACATTAAATACACAGTTTCAAAAGTATAGTCTCAAGATATGAACATTTACAAGCATATAAAAGTAATAGTGTGATAGATTTTCTGTGCAATGTCATATCCAATTATTCAACTTTAGTGTCATCAGAGCTTCCGTTTTTAAATTGGTAATTTTCACATCATTTACATTACAATTTCATGCATTTGTTCAGTGGCTTTTATCCAAAGCAATTTGCATAGGACAATCTACCAAAAGTTCTCAGACACTCCAGGAACTCTGTAATACTGTAACCACAATTACAGTAAATAAACTGCCTAAATAATATTTATATGTGTATATACATTACCATTCAAAAATATGGGGTCATTAAGATTTTTTTAAAGAAATGAATAGACAAAATGGCTGATTACTTAAAATTCATCTTTGTCAGCATAAGAATAAATTACATTTTAAAATATATTAAAATTGTATTAAAATAAATTGTAATAATATTTTACAGTGTTACTGTTGTTTGTCAGGTTGCTGTGCAGGTTGCTGAAGACAAGGGAACAGAATTTCAATGCAGCTGGTTTATTCAGGAAAACACAGGAATTCAGGAAAACAGGAACTCAGGAAGACACAGGAACTCAGGAAAACAAAGGAACTCAGGAAAACACAGGAAAACACAGGAACTCAGGAAAACACAGGAACTCAGGAAAACACAGGAACAAACATAACAGACCTTTTGAAACTTT
Source organism: Chrosomus eos (assembly GCA_036326025.1). Taxonomy (NCBI): domain Eukaryota; kingdom Metazoa; phylum Chordata; class Actinopteri; order Cypriniformes; family Leuciscidae; genus Chrosomus; species Chrosomus eos. Next base: position 11,613,751 of record CM070839.1, on the reverse strand, counting down.
TGTTAGATAGTTTGATATATCCTAATCGGTAACATTTTATTTGAAGGGGTGTGCATAAGACTGACATGACACTGTCATAAACATGACATAACACCTGTCATGAACATGAAGGAGTCTTTATGAATGTTTATGACTGTTGTCATTAAGTGTCATTCGGTAAATTATGACACTTTTAATGCAAAGTTGACATTGTTCAAAATGTCTTTGTTATGACAACTTGACATTACCCAAGACAAAAATGTCTTGATTATGACAACCTGACATTAACAAAGACAGAAATGTCTTTGTTATGACAACTTGACATTAACCAAGAAATCATAACCTGTCAACCTGTCACAACTTTGGCCGTCATGACACCATTATAACTGTGTCATGAATATTACCTGTCCTCAAGTAAAGTGGAACACATTGTACTAGTTATAAAGATGTCATTAAGGGTTATTACACAGCGAAATGCTTTAAGTTTGATAATTAGACCTGTTATGACATATTTGTGACAGGTTGACAGGTTATGATTTCTTGGTTAATGTCAAGTTGTCATAACAAAGACATTTCTGTCTTTGTTAATGTCAAGTTGTCATAACAAAGACATTTTTTGTCTTTGTTAATTTCAAGTTGTCATAAAGACATTTTTGTCTTTGTTAATGTCAAGTTGTCATAACAAAGACATTTTAAACAATGTCAACTTTGCATTAAAAGTGTCTAATTTACCGAATGACACTTAATGACAACAGTCATACACATTCATAAAGACTCCTTCATGTTCATGACAAGTGGTATGTCATGTTTATGACAGTGTCATGTCAGTCTTATGCACACCCCTTCAAATAAAGTGTTACCTAATAATCTTTTAATTATTATAATATTATAATCTTTTAATTATTATAATTCAAATATTAATGAATATTATGACACAAATGCAATAAAAAAATATTTTATTGAACCCAAAACATTCTTTTAACATCAAATATTCATTTTCTGCTAATTTGCTTCTGAGTAATATTTTATAGTTCTTACTTTAGTAATCCATCTGACATCTCTTTTTGGTGTGATGATGAAAAAGACTTTGGAAACTCGTAACTTAAACCACATGCAAAGAGCACTTAAAGAGAGAAGTTCTTCTCCGTTGACTCTTGATTTTCCAGCAGCCTTTGCCCTTCTTTTAATGAGGTGCAAACGCTCACCCTCATACACAGCACTGACTCAGAGCTTTTCTGCTGACAGGAGTGCATTTATGCATGCATGCCTGCACTGACAATAACAAACACTATTGTGTGCATGTGTCAGTAGAGGAGACTTGCAGTCAGGCAAGAGAATCGATGGTGTCATGGGGGTGTGGCAAACACATAAGATCTCATCCTCCTGTCAGACGGAGTGGCTGCAAGTTGAGTGACAGTGTTTAGATGGGTGGGGGTTGGAGTGATAGTGGTGGGGGCTTTTCTCTATGCAGATGTCTATTGAATCCAACTCCAAGACCAAAGGAAATAGGAAATTTAAGGAATGATAGTGGGGCTGGGGGAAGGATGGGAGGGAACGGTGCAGTGGCCTGTAGATGAACCCAATGGGGACTTCGCTCAGCAGGGTCATCTCAAGTTCAGGTCTTTCCCTGGCTGACTGGAAGAGCGACGCATGGTGGAAGGGGCTGCTCGTGGAGGCCGTGAGATCTGGAAGGGAGCCTCTCAGGACCCTCTAGTGCAAACATGTTATGGTAGAACTTCTCTGAAGTGAGAATGCTGGGAAAGCATCTTGAGAATTAATTTTTACATTTTGAAGTATTTGACCTATTCAAGAGCTGAATTTTTCCTTATCATGACAGTACAGTATTTTGTCTTTTTGGGATACCTCTCGCGGTGCACAATATATTCCGTTATTGGTCGATATTAGATATTAGTTTCATTTATTATTATCGTTTATTTCCATATATATAATTTCCACCTTTTTTCAGAATGCATTACCCATTATTTAGCGCTCTCAAAAAAGTTGAGCATTAAAAACACGAATCATTTAAAAGCACTGTTGAATGCAATCTTTAGCAGAACTCGATAATACTATTAATTTTTCATTCTGTTTGTTATAATGTTGTGACGCTTACATTTACTAGTTGCCTTTAAATCTATTTTTTTTATTTGTAGCATTTTAATCAGCTGGGAGAGTGCGGGATTGCATTGACTTGCATCGATCATTAATTTAGATTAACTAGTATAGAACTATTCATTTATCAATAAAATTAAATATTTTTTACTATTGGTGATGAATCCCTTGGTACCTCAACTAATAAATTACCAAACGTCTCACCTCAAAAGAGATCAAATGAACCCCGAGCAGCTTCTTACAGCAGGCACATCATTAAAGCACCGTCTGTGACATGATATTAAAAGATTGTCGATTCCAGGTGAGAGTCTGTTTGACCATATGGTGATGGAGACAGATATTGCCCTGGGTTAAGACAGAGTGGAGACAGTCAGTCACTGGATGCTTCAGGAGTCAAGGGTGGCCTCAGTTCTCTGGCACTTTGCACAGACAGCACCAGCAGGAGTCTTTTGATTGAATAAGTAGAGCGTACCTATGTCACGCCCGGGAACAGTAATGGAGGGTGTTGGCTGGGAGATAATGAGATGAGGAGTTGGCTTAGAGAAGTGAGTTAATGTAGTGACACTGCAAATGAAACTCATGTTTCTGAAGTGAGCAGGTGTTTGTTGACAAAGACTGAACCCTGGGGCTCAAAACTGGATGTCTGTGTAAGGATGATAAAAATGATGTAATACTGATACATTGAATGGGTTGATATAAGTTAAAAGATACTTAAAATGGTCCATAAAAAGGGGGAAGTTAAAAATGCTTTAAATCATTGCACTGTTTGGTTAAGAAACTGTTAATTAATTTCTTTATAAAAGAGGAGAAAGTTAAAATACACTTATTTGTGTGTAGATCCATTGGGTAAAAGAGGCTAAAGAGATTAATAGGATAAAAAGACGATCTGTGACTTTTTTTTAAATTTATGTATAGGAAGTTCCTTTGCCTGAGTTAAGTTATTGCGGAAGACAGATTGTCATGACGTTACAAAGTGTGAACTTGCAAGACATCATTCAAGATGTGAGTGGTGAAGTTGAGCTCTCTTGCTGTTTTATTTGCCATTAGTGTTGTAGAACCCAGTTGCCGTCGATTTATGTGTTGACTGGTATTACACGGAGTTCTGCCTTCACAGGTTGAGCTGAAAGTGTTGTTCCTTCATCTTGCTGTTCATTTATGCATGTACAACAATAAGTTTGTTCTTGGTTTTGAAACTCAACCTTTTACTTTTCTGTTGCCAGCATCGTAACCCCATTTTATAATAAAGATTTTAACAAGCACATCAAAAAGAAAGATCAAGGGTAACCCTAAAATGTTAATTTAAAAATGGTTTTGAACTGTGATGCCTCTCTTAATTGCAGATGCTGAGATCAGTTTTTCACTTGCGTACTGTTGTACTAAAAGTTTGCCTCTAAGGCATTCTTGTGACTTAATTGTTGTTATTTCCAAGGAAAAGATAAATGACTTGATTTATAGCACCCTGATTTGCTAAAATGAAGGTCAAGGTTTTATTTCTTTCTCCTATCCATTTATAGCAAGACAAGCCTTTGAAATCTGTTGATATTATTGTACAAGTACATCCTGGACTAAAAGCTCAATGTGTATGCAAATGTTGCACTTTAGCTGACATCTAAACTTTCACTGAACTCGCTTTTTCCCAGCAAGAGTTTGTGTTACCAGTATGTCTGGTATGCAAAACAAATTGTTTTACATTTGTGTCCATATTTAAAAGACTCAACAAAGACAGATTCCCAACCCATCTCCTTGACTGTGGCGAAGTGAAGGGGGGAGAAGTGGAACTGAAGAGCAGGCCAGAGGGTAGAGTGGGGCATAATGGAGGGGTAGCACGGGGGGTTGATGGGACTGGTGTGCATGAACAGGGGACCTCTTGGTGAACTGCGTAGTCGCGAGCCGGGTCATTGGGGTGAGGCTGTCAGAGCGTGCCTGAAACAGTAACCCAGGGGTTCAGCCAGAGTTCACACACAAAATGTGTAGGATCCATGTCCTCTGCTGGCTCGACCGGATTCTGTCCTGCAAATACCTACAGCCCTGTCACCAAAAGAGCTCAGGAAACAACGTTTCTTTTAACATTTGTAAACATTTTTTACTGCAAAACTGTATTGCTACAGTTACTATAGTAAGTGTCAAACTCATCACTTTTATTTCCCAGGGAAATTGATATCATGGGGAGAAAAAAAAGTTAGAGTTGCTAAAGTTGCTATTGGTTTTACATTTTGTTAATCTGTATTTTTTCTTTTCCCGAAAAAATCCTTAAAAAAGATGAATGTACATGCAAAAACTATAACATATATTTTCTTTATGTATTGTGTTTATATTTCTTTTTAATATATATATTGAATATGTAATTATTTATAAGAAAACAAGTTTCAGATAATACAATTATATTATAATATTATAAATTTGGGGTTGGAAGGATTTTAAATGTTTTTGAATAGTAATTTGAAATAGAGTAAAACAGAAAACTTGTGAAATATTATTACAATTTACTTTATTACAGGTGACACGACAACGATGTACTTAAAAAAGGAAGGTTTTCTTTTTTTTAAAAGATTTGAGTATAGACAACATGTCAAAACGATCAGTGAAAACGATCGCTGTATTATGCATTTTTGTAGAAACTGTGATTTGATGAAAAACGTTTTTTTTTTCAGTATTATATTATTTGAATAGAAAGTAAAAAAATATATATATATTTTTTTTCAGTGTGCTAAAGGAACAACTTGTGCTAAAAAGCTTGAATTACATTAACAGCACAATGCAAAATCATTTGAATTCAGAGATTGGTTAAGCTCGTTTTCCACTGAATGGACACGTAGCCCTGGTTCAAATGTCGTTAAGAAAGAACACAGACGGATGGATAGAATGCTGAGATCTCCAATGGCATGGCTGAAACGGGAAAGGCCACTAAGCTAAGTCCCATCTGAGTGTGTGTGAGGACCCTATGGGAAAACCGCCTGATCTGCTCCAATTCAAGACTGGGTTGCCCATTGTCAAGCAAAGAGCTTGACCTGAAGTTGAACCCAGTTGTCAGCCCTGCAATGCGCTGCAGAAAAACAGGGGAGGATGGGTCTGAAAAGGTGGAATGTACCAGAGCAATGGAACTTGGTCTAAGCCCCTCACAACAGTTTCTCTCCATGAAATCCGTGTGGTGCTCCAATTACAGGAACATCACAATCGGCGTGAATCAAAGTAGGGTGGACGTCCAGAAAATAACTTGACATTACAGTCTTTCTTGACAGTAAATGCTGGAAGGGTCTATAGGATCTTGGTGTCCCCATTGAGTGGGCTGTGCTCATCTCCTCCCTGTCTCCAGTCCTTGCGGGGCTGAAACCGCGTCTGCGAAAAGCAGCCCCAGCTGTGGTCACCGGCGCCAGTGCTGAGTGGAGAAGAAAAGCCCTGAGTCTTCAGAACAATCCAGCCTTTGTGGAACTGCTGGAAGCCATCAGCCAAAAATCAAATGACCGTAAGCCACAGATATAAGCCAGATGTGGGGATTCCAAGACTCTGTTCCAGCAAGCCCCAGCCCAGCTATGCTCATCCCCATCCAGCCTGGCGGTGGCAGCCAGGGAAAAAGGGTCATGCAGCGGGTATTGTGTTGCTCCAGCAAATGACATGCTTGTCTTCATCTTCAGTTCACATCACTCGAACCATGACAACTCGGAAATATGGAGCCATGTGATGCCAAGAGCTGAGGCCTTTGTAGACTAGAGCAAGGTCATGGTTTCAGGACTCTTTTCGGTTAACAGGCCTTGCTTTTATACACATTTGTACAATTTCCAAAAGTAATTTCCTTCTTTAACGAGTGCAATATTTCTGAATTTACTGCGCTTGTAACGATAGGAGTCAGAAGCTCCACCCTGACGTGTAGATTTATATTTGATTCCGATGAAAATCGACAGCCAAAAGATTACAGCAGTGTTAAGAAACCATCATACTGTGAATTTAGGGGAGTTTCAAAATACACTCAATCATTGTGCCATTTACTTCATTTGGTTTCTTTTGGACTGTTGTTCAAACATAATTTTGGCTTAAGTCAAAATCTGATGAAATTTCTGTTTTTAAAAAGTCCAAACTAGTCCAATATCGTTTGATGCATGACATCATGGCTTAAGATCTCAATATCCATGCTATAAAATAATTCTGTTTAAACCAATGAAATGAACACTTTGTGGCTTCAATGACAAAAAATAAATAAAATGGTTGGACTGGTTGTTGGATTTAGGGTAGGGGTAGGGATTTGTCAATTGCTTAATTTCACAACTATAGTAGCCCTCATGACCTGACCATCATTTGCAGCTCTACCAATAAACTCAGGATGAAGCGTGTATTGTCACAAAGCGCAATGTTTATGCATTTGACAACGTTTTCACCCAAAGCAACTTACAATGCATTGAAGATGTACATTTTATCAGCTCATGCACTCCCTGAATATCGAATCCATGGCATTGGCAGTGCTAGTGCCACAATCTATTCTTTGAGATACAGGAACAAGTATATAGAAATATAGACTTTACACTGTCTGGTCTGCCTGCGGTCTCTAAGCCATCCATTAAAAAAAGTTTCTTTGAGTGAAAATTGGGTGGTGTTGTAATCTGTGGGGTAAGAACTATTATGACAGTAAATAGTGATTCATAACAAGGGCATCTGTTAGTTTTGGGCCATGTTCAACAATAAGCCTGTAAAAGGCAAGACATTCTTATTTTGGGCTTGGCCTCTTGAAAATCCAATGCTTTATTTGAAATCCCCAGCTGTATTTGCAACAGTTTGTTTATTGAGATGTCTAGTTTCAAATTAATTAAATTAATATTAATAAATTATTCTTTTTTTAAGTGCTGCCCTCCAAATCCATTATTTTCACCTTCTCAGTTCCTTGCATGTGTTTGGGCTTTGAGACATAAGCTTTCAGTCTTTCCATGAGTAGCATAATTCTTGGGTTTGATAAATGGGATAGTTTAATTAACAAAAACAAACATTCTGTCTTCATTTAGATATTTTGTAGAACCCCATTGACTGACATTTTGGTAGTATTTTATTAGTAGTAACTAGAAGTAACTTATTTTGTGTTCTGCAGAAGTCAAGTTTGGAATAACATGAGGGTGAGCAAATAATGACAAAATGTTAATTTTTTGGGTAAACTATTGCTTTAATCCTCTTTCTAGCTCATAAGGTGTTGTTTTGTGATCAATGCTTTGTTGTAACCATATTCAGAATACCTCTGTTGTAACATCCCTATATATTTTGCAAGCCCAACCTCAGACAATTTGATTACCAGAGCTGCCACACGTCCTTGCATGTCAAGCCAGTAATCGCAAAGCAATTGCTAGTGAAGAAGTCTTCCCCAAAGGATCAATGATGTCTGATCTGACAGATTTATTGATCTGGTGAGCGCAACCCTGAGTGAGAACTCTGTCACATTTTTTGATTTAGTTCCCACATGGGTTCTTACATTGACATCAAACGGGCCCATAAATCCAACGGGAGCAAACACAGTGCAACAGGGTCACAGAAAGGTAACTCTATTTGTCTCCTCTGGAAGACCTCTGAGTTGCTGTTTATTAATGGCCGAAGGCGTTCAAACACATCTGGTCTCTCACTTAGTCATGACTTGATCTGCGTGTTTAAAGTGTGCATAAGCTCTTTAAGCTGTTTCCCCCATTAGTTAGGGGTGCTACGAAGAGCTTGTATCCTTTTCATGACCCACTAATGGTCCTAGCTTGATTAACTCAGGACTCTGGCATTAAGGGGGATGTTTTTTTCTGGTGCAATGCCTGAGAACAGAGCACGGTTGCATAACTGACAAGGAAGTGGCCTGGGTCGTAAATAACGTGCCTGAAATGATCCATCTGGGAGCGGCACTTTTAGTGGAGGCTCCTAATTTGCAGCCTGGTGGCCTTCATAAAGACCCCAGAATACATTGCCAAATCATAAACTGTGTTTAACCCATGCACCCCACTCCCTCTGTCTGTTTGCATTTTCCTCTGGCTTTCTTTCTGTTTCCAAGCATGTAGGACGTCTCTTTCTTCCCCTGTCGGCCGGCTAAACTAATGGGTATGATAACATAGAGGCCCCTAAAGCACTATAATGGATGCATTTCACCAAAAAAAGATTACAAAAAATATTTTAAAAAAGTCATAATTTACTCACCCTGATGTTGTTCCAAACATGTATGCTTTTCTTTCTTTCTTTCTTTTTTTACACACAAAAGAGATATTTTTGAAAAAAATAATTGGTCCATGCAGTGAAAGTCAGTGGTGTCGTTTGGACTTAAAAAAGGATAAAATATACAAAATATCTTCTTTTGTGATTTGCAGAAGTTATACATCTTACAAACATGAGGGTGAGTAAATTATGGCAGAAATTAAATTTGAGTGAACTACCCATTTAATTAGCAAAACGCACATGCCTATTCCATTAAAAGTGACTACATGCAGAGATCAGTTTGCATAATCAATGTCAAATCTTTGTTTTTGTCTCCACTGTAATCTCAATATCAGAGGTGTAGGCCCTTTGCAGATAGATGAAAGCGTGAGTGTAATAAACAGTCTGGTCATAAAGGCGAGGTGATCTGGCAAGGCTGCGCAGCCCTTATGTAATTTCTCGCCTGGCTGTGATGTTCGTGGTTCTGTTGTTGTTCCTGCTTTGATCTACCACAGTGATAACGGTGTTTCAGAAAGCGTCGCTAATGAAAAAAGATATAGCGGGAGTGGAAGTTCACCACAGCTCACAGGAAAGATGCTAGCTGATAAGAACACTGCTCTTCTGTATGCTTCATCTATAGAGGAAGCATTAGCATAGCATTGTGTATCTGGTATAACCAGGTGTAGTGTCTGATAGGAACATGCAACTGTTCATTCTCTGCTACAACCATATGTCAGGATATAGATTATAGGAATATTCATCTTAAAGGGATAGTTTGCCCAAAAATGAAAAATTCTGCCTGGATATACTGACCCTCATGCTGTTCCTAGCCGGTATGACAAAGTTACTGGTTGCTCTTTTCTTTGCAATTCCAATTAATGGGTACTGAGGCTTTAAAGCACAAAATAAAACACCATAAAAATATGATTAAAGTTAATGGGCCCCTATTATGGATTTTTGAAAATGACCTTTCATGTAGTGTGTAACATAGTTCTAAGTGATTGAAAACATCCTGCAAAGTGCACCGTATATAAAGTTATTGTCTTTCAAAAGTAAGAGTCAACTCTGAGTCAATTAAATGAATCGGTTTTCAAACGAGTCATAAGCCGCTTCGTTGTGACGTCAAGACAAAACATTAGCATATTGCCCGCCCACGTATTGCGAGCAGACACCAGGGAAAACTTGAACCTCAAACCGGAAGCTGATTCCTGTACTGGATAGCATCATGTCGAGAAGTCGCTGTGCTCTACAATATGAAGGTAAAGCCAGCATATCATTTCTAGTCATTTTTGCGGATCTGTGTGAACGGGGATCGTTGTCGTTTGAAAGCAAAACCTTTCAAAAACGCGAAGGAAAAAAAGTTCTGTTTTTAGCACACCATTGTCATGTAAACGTACCTTTAAACATAAACCATTATTTATTTAAAACCTTGACATTCGTCTCCTTGGCATGTTCATGATATTTATTATGATATTTGTTATATGACTTACATGTTGATTGAAATGTAATTTACCCCAACACTATCCTTTTAAAATGATACAATGTTGGATTTGGTGAATTCAGTTGTATTGAGCAGCTTTATAGCATTAGATAAAAACTCTACTTTTCTGTCTTGGCATAAGAACAGAGCCTTGCAAAGAACTTGCTGTTAGCACTCTAACTATGCATGACCTGTCCTTTAACCTCATGCCTCAGTTGCCCATAATTCTCAGCAGACAGGGCAACTGAGGCATGGAGTTCAGCAATGTCTCATTTTGTCAGATCAGCTGCTGAATGACGGATGAATGACATGATGAACTAGCAACAGTGCTAATCAGGAGAGTAGCAACACTAAAGAACCATTTACAGTGACTTCCATCCAGTTCCAGGTGTCAGGAACGTCCTAAAGGGAGCTGATAGGATTAGCCATAATTGTCCAATACACTGAACACAATAATTACAACTAAATCTTTTTAAAACTTATTTTAAGACAGTTTGAAAGAAAAAAAATCTATACATTGTGTATGTTAATATATTTAAAGATAGTTAAGATTCAAATATTTGCCTTGATTATTTGGTTTCTCTTATTCAATCAACCATGACATTGCTCTTTTAAAGTGCATTTTTAGGATTTCTGTGGCTTTTTGAATTTCCCCATAAGCCGCCTTGATCCGTGAGGCAGGAAATATGGATTGAAAGAAAAAAATGGGATTACAGACTAATATGGAAAACAGATTCGGCAGAATAAAGTATAACAATAAATGCATAACCACAGACCTGCAAGATTCCCACTCATGAATCCGCAGGGACTGAGTCGATCGGAGACATCATGAAACATGTTCAAGAGCTCTGAATTGAATTATAAGTACTCTTACTGCGATGGTTTATGAGGCTTCTCTGAGGGAGATTCACATATGAGGAGTAATTAATAAGCAGTGTTTTGTGAAGAAATGTCTAGTCTGTGTTTGGGAATAATAAATCCTACTGCGGGTGGGGAAAAAGTCTTTGTCTTTTTTGTTGTTTTGTTTTTCTGTTCCACATGTGTCTTTTTACATCTCATAGGGATTCTGATCAAAGTCTGATCACTGAGGATGGATTGCAAACATGGTTTAAGGATTTCAAGCAGGCTTTGCAAGCGAGTATGAATACAGTGAGAACTGTATGAGACGTCTATGCTTTATGTTGTGGTCTGATTTATCTTGTATTTAACTAACCCTGTTCTGAACCTTCCCGCTGGGGTCTTAACCCTTCTCTCTTCTAGCATACAGCTCCCCAATTTCATGACTCTTATCCAACTTCACGTTCTTCTTGCAGCATTTCTAACGGCCCACTCAGGGGCAATAAAAACTAGTCCCCACAAAAGAGTCCTATTTATCCTTTAACTGAACATGTTCTAATTTATTTTCTACTCAAACTCAGGATGTGCAGCATAGCTGTAATTGATGGGGAAGGTGCTTGCGTGGTTCATTGTAATGGCAGCCAGAGGTCAGAAAGATCCCACATTTCTAATTATTTTTCATTGTTACTTGCATTGTTGGTTGAACTTAGTTTTTGCACTTCAGATGTGAGTGAATTCATATGCCATCTTGCTCAAACTTGATGTTTGCACAGTACTTAACATATCGAGGGAATGCCAATCGCAGTATTATTTGGGATAGAATTAGCTTTTATTTGTATATTTTCAGTTATTTTTTTCGTTTTCGTTATTTTGTGCTTTTGGCGTTTTAATAGCTTTTTTATTTCTCTTTCTAAATATTTCTGCTTTATTTTATTGTTTTAGTAGTCTTAGTACTTAAAGTTCTTTTAATTTCATTAGGCTGCCAATATCTTATTTTTATTTAAGATTTTGCTGAAGATAAACATATTTGATCTTTTTGTTTTAACCAATTAACTTTTTATTAACAACCAATCATAGATCAACATTTCACTGAGCTCATATCAGTGTTGAAAACATGATGGAGAAGATCGTTTTAAATGTGTAATGACATTGTGTGAGTGCACAAGTTGGTTTACAAGGTACTAATAGAAATTACGTGCAAAATGTCATAGTTAACTCAACTGTGTCTGACATGAAACTACAGTAGTCATATTCCCATGAAATGATAAATAGATATGATTTATTTAGTTTTTTGTAAATGCAAATTCACTGAGAAAGCGTCAGCCAGGCGATTCCACCACTTACCGTGTGGGAAAGGACCTTTATTGATTTAATTAATACAATGATTCTATGTTAAATGTGTAAATATATTACAATTAATTGAATAGACATTGTATGGGAAGGTATGATTAAATTGCACTCTTTTCAATATTTTTTCTTTTAATTAGCAAGTTGAATGGAAAAAACTGTATGTGTTTCTAAACACAGCCTTTACAAAATAGCCTCTCAGTCATTTTAGCAAGGCACATGTGTATTTTAACATAACGCAAGAGCAACAGTGGGATGGATTTGTGGTTAAATATTTCCAGCTTGCCATAAAGCAAGCTCTTTGATTTTTCCCTGGTCTCCCTGTAACTTTGTGCTTTCAAAATGTTGTACTTTGTTCTGAGAAATGATACAATCGAGCCAAACCTTTAACACAAAGATAAAGTTTGAGGGAACTCAAGCCCTGCTTTGAAAATAAACCAAGCTCACATCTTGTATCTTCTCAAAAGAGACAAGACTAAGAAAAATGAAGTAAAACATATCTGACTTGTTTCATTTCTTTCCACCAGCAGCACGGTGAACGTTTCTGACAGGGGAACGAGTCAGCGCACGTGCTAGAGCACCAGGTCAGCCTGTTGTGTTGGTGAGTAAAGTGCTGAAGAGGCATTCACCGCTCGTGGGACAACACAGACTTTCCAACTGTATAATGCCCAGGGCTAGTCTAACTACAGCTTTACTTTGTGAGCCTGGAATTCGCTGATTTTAAAACATCCCAATAGAAGACATTTGTACTTAAAACTGATTTTTATTCAGATGCTGTATTTACAGTGACAGTAGTTAAAAGGTGATTGATAAAAACTTTAAAGTACGCATACAGTACAGCGTTCGTTTGAGGCTTTTTCTGTCCATTCTGTGTTTATCCAACAATTCAACCCACAGGTCAATGATAACCTTAAAATGGTCCTGAAAATGAGGCACTATGTGCTCTGGCGTGCTGCCTTTTTCTTCTAACTCATTGCTTCTGGAATACTCCATAAGAACTCCATAGCTGTTTGACTATCAAAACATGTAACACTTGGAACGTGTCTGTTCCAGACCTCTCATGTCCGTCCCTTGAAAGTATTCATGCAGGTGTAGCTTCCTGAGAACTTGTGGATTTCTTCAAGGGCACTCTGCGGTAGCATACTGTTTGATGGGTAAAACAAAGTGATTTAATGTAATGAATGAGGGTTTCTTTTGCTTTTGAAATACAATTTTATTTGTAAACTGAATCAGACTGTACCTTTTGAGGATAACGAGTGCATGCATGGTCCAGGGTAAGTAAACAAAAGCTATATTGGTCCTAACAGCATCCACTGTTCTCTGCGCTACCACCTCTGGCTTTAGAGGAGGGAAGAGTTGGGGGAACCTGCAGAGAAAAACCACAGTTAAATACACTTGTGTTTGTTGGTTGTCACACTTACAAATACTGTATTTGTACCATTGTATTACATTTAAAGGTAGGTGGTCCAGGACTTTATCCATTGGGAATTGATTGGATCATGAAAAGTGGGTGTTACACATCAGAATGAAGCCAGACCAAATGTTAGTTTGCTAAAACAATGGCTTAAAAGCGATTCGGTCAATATTATAAAAAAAGTCTTACTATGTGAAAACTAAAGTTGCTTTGGAGGTAAAGTAAATTATTGCATTCTGATTAAAAAAAATTGTTTTGTAATAATAAGAAATCATTCAAAATAAGACCACAACCACGCATTAGCAAAGTAAATAGATGTCACATTGATGTAAAAATATTTGAAATCATGTTCCAGCCCATTTACTTACTGACAACTGAAACAAAATAATCAAGAGAAAATATGGGGCGGAATTTTATTTTAGCCATCAACCATTTACATGATTGTGGAAAAGCTGCCTATGTGAGTGGTGTTTTTAATAGTTAATCCAGTTGTGCTGTATCCATGTGCGCTGCAATTTAAAACTTCAGCTCACCTGACTCTCATGCCCTGAAACATTTCAGTGTTGGTGTGGAACGGGAGGACAGTGGTACATCCCACGCCCGGGCAGTCCAGCAACCCCAGAGTGAGGCTTTCCATGAAGGCTAGTGATGATGCTTTAGAGGTGCAGTAGTCTATAGCACCAGGTATGGGTGACAGAGACAGGATGGAGTTGACGCACACAACATGGCCGTTTTGAAGTTCCAGCATACGAGGCAGGAAGGCTTTTGTGGTCTGTGGATGAAAGGATTTTTAAAAGGTGAATTAAATCCCTAGAAGTAGGCGCTTGGAAGATATAATGAAAAATTATGTAAATGTCTGCATGAAACCGAAGTTTGCAATCATCTTTTCTTCCCTAATGTAACGCATATCCATGTAAAACAGCTTCTCGAATGAGAAGTACTTACCCAAAACTGTCCCATTGTATTGATGTGCTGTGACTTCAGAAGAGCATCATCATCACTGTCCAGCAAACTCTTCCCATGCACCACTGCAGCATTATTCACTAGAATGGTAACATCGCCCACCTACCATCAGAACAAAATACCCACTGTGAGACATTCTTTCCAAAGCAGATTATTCGTTTTCCTTTATGGCTAGTTAGCTCAGCCATTCTGCTGGGCCTTATCTAAACCAGACATTTCATGCGAGGTGTAATCTCTATCCAGGCTATGGGGGTGGAAGGCAGCAGAGCTGAGACAAAGCCAGCACTGGGGTTATTAGAGCCAACCAGTTTGAACTAATCTTATTCTAATCTTATTAAGAAACTCCTCAGGGTATGATATTATGGGGCATACCTTTTCTCTGACAACCTTGGCTTGCTTGTAAACTTCTTCTCTGTTAGCCACATCGCAAACAAAGTAATGGCACTCTGTCCCCATGAGGGCGATCTCCTCGCACGCCTCCTTCAGACATTTTTCCGTCCGGCCCCACAGGATTAGCTGTTTGGAGATAGGGACCAAAGGTCAAAGGTGAAACAGAACAAAAAACCGACCAGAAATATAAAGGTTTACAAAACATAATGTGATCTGACACATTAGCAATAAATCATCTTTCTGGAAGCAAAACCATACTTGGTCACTGTTCAATAGCGCAGATAAGTGCTTAGTCATGAATTAGTGTCTCAAAGTAGATTTAATTTGCCTGAAAGTATTTCATATTGTCAGTTCTTGTGCTTGAATGGTGTCTTAACTAATTTATCAAGTCTTGTTGTAAACACAAGAGGTTGTGTGGCCTACAATTCATGCCAAAACATCTGACACAAAAAGTATGAGTCAGAATATAATCTTTTTTTTTTTTATTGGATTATGTCCCTTTTAAATTTAAAACACATGTATAAACACAGATTTATGCAAGTTTTACCTGAAAAACTTGATCAATTTCTGAAGAATATATACCACACCAACATAGTAGTTAGCAGAAGAGGCCATTTCATTGAAGGAACAGTGGAGCTATTTTTCACAGGCCACTATTAGTTTGGGCAAGGATTAAGAGAGATGACTGCATGAATGGATTGGCTGGGACAGGGAACACGGGGGGCAGTGATTGGTCAATTCGATTTTTTAGTCTGAGAGGTCAAGGAAAGGTAATGAAATCAGTGATGCTGCCTCATCATCTCTCACAGACAAATTCCCATAAAGATTACACAGCCTGCTGGGCGTAAGGACCCGGTCATTTTCTGCTTCAACAACCACACAATAGTGTGTTGGTTAACTTGGCTGTCCTTTCTGTACAAGTTTGGCTGCTGAAGTTAGCTAAATATGACAAGCCTCTCTTTAGGGGCATGCTCATTTAGAAAAATGATTTATGATAAATATTTATGTAATATTAGCTCTGTTATAGTTAAAGGGGCTATGTGTAGCTTTTAGCGGCCTCTAGCGGTGATGTTTCAGATTGCAACCAATTTCAGAGCGCTCGTGCGCGTGCTCGAACTCAAGAGCGAGCACTCATGGTATCGCCCACACTGAGACTTTCAACACATCGGAGAAAGCATCACAATAGGGATGAAAGCCAACTCCGGGTCTGTTTTTATACCCAAATATATACCTACAAACAAAGCGGAAGTCTCTCCATAAATCAAACGCTCTGCCAATGTTGATCCGTGTTTTCGTCCGAAGTTGATCCGATTCACGTTTGGCCTGACGAGCTTCAGCAGATAAAACTTTTTTCTGTTTTTTGTATTTATGTCTGTGTTGTGCTGGAGGCAGGTCGTTTTTTGGTGTTATCAGACTCATGTAGTTCGCTGCAGTGCCGTCACATAGACTGTATATAAAAAGGAGAGAGGTTTGAGAGCGCACATGCACGTCACATCCGATGGATTTCGCGGTAAATAGGACCCGGAGCCTTCACATAGAAATAGTAATACTGGCCTTCAGAGGTAATTGCAAAACCCGACAAGTGGATCATTGTAATGTGTGATTACAAACCCTTTACACATAGGGAATAAAAAAAAAAGATTCATTTTAGAAGAAAAGCTACATATAGCACCTTTAAAGTGCTATTTGTATATACTATGATAGGATTATTAATATTTTGAATTCGCTTTATTTTTGTATTTGCCATTTTTATTTTATTTTAAGTTTTAATCATTTTATTATGTGCCTTTGCCATTTTTATTTAAATATTTCTTAAATCTTTCTACATTTAGGTAATATTTCTATGACTTACTGAATATTTATATTTCATGTTATTTTATTTTAACTTTATTTAAATTAACAAAAACTAATTTTTAATTTTAACATTAACATGTCCAGAGTAATTATAAAGTCTATTGTGTTGTATATGTAAATACGATTCCAGTAAAAATATGTGTGTGAAATCTGTGAATATATCACAGACTTGTGGAGAGCTAACAAGCTCCAGAGTGCCATTATTATGATATTTTATAACAACGGCCTGTGAAGGGGACTTAGCCTTGCCTTCCGTTAACATTAAATTTGATTAGAGCCAAAATATTGTTGTCAGCTAAGCCCAGGGTCTATTTTGAAGCTTTTACTCTTAAAAAGCCTTGTGTTTAATAGAAAAAAAAAACTGACTACAAAATACTGAAGTGGACAGTAACCTTGTTCACACTGCTGGCTGATTGTGAAGAATGATACGTGTTCATTTGCCACGGGTGCCTGTAATTGGTCCAATTATGTTTTTCTCTTTTTAAAATGGTTTGTGGAAATTTCCAGTCTCTCTGAGCATGTGGTGTGTTCATTTCATTAAATATGCATTTCAGCCAGAAGTATAGGGTCAATCTGAAATGTGAAGATATATTATTCAACAAAAATGTTGTTTGAATAATATATATATATATAAAGTGTTTTTCTAACTAAATTCATTCTACTCAGGTAACAATGTAATGCTAGCCATCCTAATTAACCTAAAGCAATCTCTATCAGTGATGTTTGCTGATGAATTAGGCCAAAGATTGTCTGATCTGCAGGTGGTTTCACCTCTTTGACCTAATGGACATTTATTTGATAAACCTGCCTGTGTTTGTGTATGGGTCTGCTTTATATGCATGGCCTTTGAGCTAATTACTGGGAAGGTCTTGATTAAGCTTATAATAGGATTTCACAACAATCTTGATATTTCTGTCAGAGAACAAGAGCTCACAAGGTGGTCTCCCATACAATCACACTATGAGCTTCATCTGCACACATCACATTTACAAGTCTTATCACTAAAGTCCTTAGAGTAGCAATGGTTGAGTGCACCGCATTAGCATATAATATGCGAAAATAAGGAGCAAACAAACCATGCTTAATCCGGTCCTGTGAGGACACATATTGATACAGATAAACACACTGTCTATGAACCACTTATGACGGAGCATAAAATCTATTGTTTAGGTGAAATACATGAAAAAAAGACCAGTAGTTTCACCGATTTGCACCCTAAAGGCCTGTTCACACCAAGAATGAACTATAATAGTGTCCACATCAGTGGGCAATACCATTCTGTTTATTTAAGCACACTGCAGTTTTGGTGTCTGCCGCTTTAAATGCTCGAGCTCTTTAAAGCAGGATGGATTCTGATTGGCTGTCAATGTTTTTATCATTCATCAGCTGGAAAAAATCATTCTGAAAGTGATGTGTTATTGTTATAATTGTGGTATGGACTCTGCTGTTCTTTTATATTTAGAACGATTTTTAAGCCTATATCTTTATTGCTATATTATGCTCTTACTGTGCATGAATAAATATGTCTAGGTTTTGCTGCAGGACAGAAATTGGGAGTGTATGTATTATGAAGCAACATTGTGAAAGTGAACAGCACATGGCAGAAACATACTGGTATAAACATCAATCGGTACAATATGTCTCACATGGCAAAACGGCATTGTTTTCAAATACTTTTGTTTTCACAGTCCACACTACAACACAGAATTTATCCAGTTGGGAGAGTGTCTTAAAAAATCTCAAAAACACAGTCTAGGTGAGAACAGGCGGCCAAAATATAAAGAAAAAGATGCGTTTTCAAATGGATTAGTGTAGACGTAGCCAAAGTAATCCACTTTGCTCCCATCGGAAAGGGTCT
The DNA here is from genome assembly GCA_036326025.1 of Chrosomus eos. NCBI lineage: Eukaryota > Metazoa > Chordata > Actinopteri > Cypriniformes > Leuciscidae > Chrosomus > Chrosomus eos. The sequence continues at coordinate 11,595,379 of CM070839.1, read as the reverse complement.
GTATGTGCATGGGGGTACAAGAAGTTCAGGAGGCAGTCGCCTGCCGCTGTCTAATTAGTGTGGAGACAGAAGGGTCAACCACAGGGCACTGCCCAGCTGGGAGCTGTATGGTCCCTGCCACCCTCCCCCGAACCCATACACATACAGAAAGTAATTTACATAGGGCTCACTTCCTTCACACTTCCTTAAGCCATCAGCCATGGGACCACATGGATGGTCACCGATGATGGTGCTTCTGTAACGTCCAGAACTATTTTTCTTGGTTCTTCAAATCATCGTTTAGGGTTTAGTTAGAAGGCGATGATGTAACTTATGATTCAAATTTCCAGTGTTGAATTACCATGCAATAAGGACTTGCTGACCTCTTGGACACCATAATAACGGCCTGCTTTCTGGAAAATTACAACCCCCACTTAGAGGCAAGGGTGGTCAAGTTAACTCCTAGCTTGTGCATTTATGATTCATGCCTTTTTAGCATTCCTTAAGAATGGGCTAACTGTGAAGATTGCCACTGCAGGTGTCTTTTCCAGAGTCTTCACACCTTGACAATGGCTAACAACGGGGTGTTGACAAGCACGGTGGCTTCCTTTAGCGTACTGCTGCAAAAGCTGCTTCTTTCAAAGACCTTTGCCCTGAGATGTTGTAAAAGGTGACTGGTGTCAGCGAGCATTCGGGGATCTGAGGTCTCCGAGTTGTTTGCCCTGTGAGGTTTGCACTGTGACTTTTACAATGGGTTTTTATTTAGCCCCATACACACAAGCTTGTCTGCGTTTAAATCAAAGCCTTGGGTGTAACGCCGCCAAGCATTGGGGCCCCTGTCACTGTGGTTACAGAAGGTATTAAGCTCTGTTTATTACAGTTGGGCCACTGGGTCTATTTATAATGCAATATCTTGTGTGGGTGAGGCAGATGAGACATTTCTTCCCAGCTCTTGACTTTCAGCACACATCACTCTTATTTGCAATCTTACTGCTGAGACACAAGAACATTAGCCTACACTACTGCCAATGTGGGATATTTTAATAAAGCCATTAAATACTGCAGATAGAGCTCGTAATACAGTAAAATTTCATTAGAAAGGTCAGACGTCTAATCTTTCAAGCGTTTAGCCAAGGTCAAAGTTGCTGGCACCATGAATTTCTTGGGTCACTGGCCTCCGTAGAGGGGTTTCCAACCAAACAAGTGCAATAATTTGAACATGAGAGCTATCAAAGTTTGAAAGAAGGCTGTTTTTTCCCCCAAAATAGCTGTTTGTTAGTTGACCCAGTTTGTTGTACAAGTTGAACCAGTCATTGGGATCCAGCTCTACATTTCGATTGGTCTGTTGACCGTAGGGGTCATGACCTATGCACTGTTAAGACAATGGGTTTATGAAGAGGACATTATAATGTCTCTAGGGAGAGGAGTAGCCCAAGTGCTACTTTGCGAAACAAAACAAAAAAACTCATCCATTAGGCTAGTGATTTGTGTTAAAAGTTTACCATGATACATAGTTTCTAAAGTTATGATTATTAGCCTACAATAAAGCTACACTGTACAATTTTTTTTTCATCGTTGTTGAAACAACTTTGTTTCCATTACTTATTAAATTGTTATTCGTATAATTAAATTCAGGAAAGTGCAATGTACTTGCATCATTTAGATTTTACTTTTTATTTTATTTGACTTAGATTTCTTGATAGTAACACCATTAAATAAATGTCTAAATAATGTGTTTATATTGATAGTAGTTGTTTTAATAATTATTTAATGTTTTATATGCCAAATACCACTATGGAGTCTACAGTAATGAAACTTTTAAATGATACGTTATACTGTCAGAAAAAGAAAGAAACAGTCAGACCACCTGGTATTGAAACTATGGGCTATCTACTAACATTGGCACTATTTATAAAAAGAAATATTACGCAAATACAGGAATATGACCAAGAGTAATGATACATCATGTTTACCTTTTTAGCTCCACGCACGGCGAACTCCTTAGCCAGGTGACGGCCAATGCCCCGTCCGCCACCCGTGATAAGCACCACATCTCCGGTCAGATCTCTCCGCCTTCTCGGTAAGACCCAGCACACGGTCGCCTTGACAATATAGTAGAGTATCTGAATAGGTAAGAGCACCACGCAGCCCAGCGCCTTCAGATCCATTTCACTCCGTCTCAGTATCCGCTTATCTCAGTTCTCGCATGGAACAATTGCTGAACTAATTGAATCCTTGCTCAGAGCGATTACCTTTACTCCTTTTTATATGAGTGGATAAGGCAATTTGCCTTATTTTGCAGCGCTGACGCACAATAAATGGATTGAAATGCATCTATCTACCACAATCCAACTCAGTTTATGTGTGCCTCGGCGGAATATCTGTCATTTTGCGCACCTTTATTCCACATAAAGTCTTTATCCACGGAGCTGTTTTCTTGCTTCGACAAGTGTGCGCTGCTGCTTTGAACCGGAGACGGAGCCCTGTCGCGACTGACAGCGGCCAGAACCCAACTATGACGATACCTCAGGTCTGATAGGGGTTTTAAAGAGACCATTTATCTTGATTGACAACTGGAGGACTGACAGAAGTATTATCAAACGTTGGCGACGTGAGGGTTCGTTTCTTTATGACGTTAAGTCTCCTCCCCCAGAAGTGGTACCACAGCTACAGGCAATTTCGTTGCATCTCAACCTGTGCTTATTGTAACTAGTCGAGGATTTTGATTCATTCCAGTGATTTAGACCTTTTGAATCGGTTCACTAAAATTACATTTATCATCTACTTTATTTAATTAGATTCGACTCTTGCGAAATAAATAAATAAATAAATAAATAAATAAATAAATAAATAAATAAATAAATAAATAAAACGTGTCATTTTCAAAAAAATTGCGTGTAGGCCTATTTCTGCTCTTCCCGGGGAAAAGAAAGCCAGTAGCTAATAGGCTATTCCTCTATTTTATCAGTTACCGTGCATGACTTTAATCATTCGATAAAGAATAAATAATCAACTTACGTAATTTTAATTGTGCATCGTCAGAATTTTAATTGTGCAGAATTATTCTCTTCTTCTTTCGACGTTAACTCAACGAATGGACTCGTTCAATCGGTCAGCAGATGCACGACCGACCGAGATGATCTATTTTCGGTTCGTTCACTAGTTTTTCAGTAAAACGATTGACATGAAAGATTCATTCAAAGCGATAACTATGCTCTTTTTTAATCGTTTTGTATTGTTATACTGGCGTGTGATTGCAAGAATCACTGACTTTTTCAGTTTAACCTAGTTTTTAAAGTGCTTTATTCTCTTGTGACCGAATTCGACACTGTTTCAAATCAAAACGCTGCCAGTAACACTTAAGTGTCAACACGACAAAGGACTTGAACTGTCTAGGAAAAAATTAACCGGTTTGTCAAGGCATGTTTGTATTCAGAAAAATTTCAGTAGGCCAACGCGAGGCATTTCTTACCTTATCCGCAAACAATGGGCGTGCCATTGTAGCTAATAAAAAAAAAAAAAGTCGTTTTCATTTATTTTTATTTTAGTTATTTATAATTAGTTATTTTTTATGGCATTGACTATCTTTATTGTAATAATGATGACTGTATTTTGGTTACAATACTGTATGGGTTATGAGAGAAATTAAACTGTTGGTAACGTTTTATAAAAGTTGGTTTGTAAAATAAATATTATTTGTTCCCTATGTTTTCTTTCTCAATTCAAACTTCTAGGGTTGCGAAGTCCACAACTATTTCAGTGTGGTGTGTGTATGTGAATTGGTGTTTGGTTCTGTTTGCCCTAAATGTTGTTACACTTGTGTCTTGCTGTTTTCAGTCCACAGTGCTCAAACTGGAAGGATTCCTGCAGACCAGTGCACCTCCAGAACATCGAGACCTCTGTAAACGGCTCTTAAATTCACGCAGTAAACCCAGGAGCCGTTGTGGAGATTCCAGACTGTGATTTTTGGCCTGGCCTCTGCTTCTACTGCTTAAAAGCTGAATAGAGGGCTGCTCAGACCGGACTGGTTGAAATGCAACCTCACAAAGACTGCTTTGTGCTATGATGTGCCTCTTAGTAATGGCCCACCAACTCTCAGAGAAGGCTTAATGGTTGTCTGATGAGGGAGAAAAGCATGTTCCACTTAAATTGGTCCATTTCTGGATCTGTTGATCAAACACAGGCCAAAATCACAGATGCTGATTTGATTTACTGTATCGCAGAATACTGTAGAACTATTTTCCTCTGTTTTTATGTGATTATGGGGCCTTTTTTCATCTTCCACATTTTGTTGTGGAAATATAACAGCACGATGATGCTCAACACAATGGCTTTTTCTTTTCAGTTAGAGTGTCACTGCCATCTACAGATCAATAGTGAAAGTTCACTAAATAAATCAAATGTATTCTCAGTGGGAGCATATATGTCATGGAAAATAGTTTTATCATTAATGCTCATTTGCATAGTAATAGGATTAAAGGAACTAAGTTATTTTCCAGTTGGTGAATATGCAGTGTTTTGTCTTCTCTAAACCCATTGTCACCATCAATTATCTCTATGTAAACAATCAGTCAGCATTGTTCTTTGTTGATATTAGCAATTAGCTAATGTGTTATCTGTTCAGTTGGAATTGTGGGGATAAGGCATTTGTCAGGATCACCAGATTAGATTTCCTTTTTGGTTAGACCAAATATTTTTTTAGGATAGTATAAATGTGTACAGGGCCATTATGCTATATTTTAATTTAAATACACTTTTTTGAAGGAGCCACTTATTATAGGCCACTTAATATAACCCATAGTTAACTTATTTCTGCTGACACTATTTTTGCAATCTCACTGTATTATAATCATAACCACCTTTATCCTGCCACAAAAAGTCCATACAAATCTAATTTGTGCAAAACTATCTCAAACTTCTGGAAAATAAAAATAAAAATCAACACTTGACCCATCCCAGTTCTGTGTGAAACCTGTAGACTTGGCAACCTTGGCTCTGCAATAAAAGTGGGAGGGAACATGTATTTTGAGTATTTATTGCTTTGTGTGCAGATTCAAACAGCCATGTACACTGCAGTTGCAATTCTGATCATTGTGTTTGCAGCTATTTTTGCTGCTTTTTGTTTGTCAGTAATTGTCCTAGTATACTTTGAGCTGCGAAATTTAAATATTCCTCCTGGAGTTGCTAATCCTGGGAAACTACATGCGACCCATTGTGCGTATGTTGGGATGAACGTTGTGGTGAGTGTTCATGCTGTTTGTGTTGCAGTCTCTGGCAAATCCAATCATATTGGCCCATTTCTTGTTATTCTTACAAAGGGCTAACGATTGCATGTTATGTAGTATATACTCTGATCCAGGTTTTTATTCTGAATATTTTAGCACAAAGTATTTTTTAGTCATGCATATAAAAGCGTTCAATACAAAAGTCCACCTTAGTTATCTATTAACTCTTCAGTAATGTCTAATGTATTAAAACTGGGCATAGCAAGTTCAAAATAATGTTCAATTCTGCTTAACTCAGAACATGGTTACCTCATTAAAAAGACCAAGTTGACTTCTTTACCCCCTGAATGGATCATTTAATGTGAATATTATGAATTGGCCAATCATTGTCAACGAGTCTCTTTTGTAGGACCAAATTCTGGAGCGATTGGGGCTGTGTCATCAGCAGAATTTTACACGATGGTGCAGATTTTTTATCATGGCCAGAAAAGGGCCAGTGCCCCATGGGCTTCGTATTAAGGACTTGACCTTTGGTGGAGTTCCAGTGAGGGTGTATGAGCCTACAGCTGCCTCGGGAGAGAAAAAAAGGGGCCTGGTTTACTTTCATGGTGGCGGATGGATGTTTGGCTGCATTGGTAAAACTCTATATACATGCATAGACAGTAAAATACTGTTGTGTTGATGTTTTAAGTACTGATGTTTTAATTGTTTGTCCTTCCACAGATGATTACGATGAAGTGTGTCATTATATATCACTGGAGAGTGACACCACAGTTGTGTCTGTTGGGTTAGCTGACTTGACATACTCGCTTTTATTTATAAATTCTGTCCGGTTGAATTTCATAATCTTATTCTGTCGTTTTCCTTCTCTGTTTCCCATTTTCAGTTACCGTCTGGCCCCCGAGCACAGGTACCCTGTCCACTTGGACGACTGTGAGGTCGTGACTCGCCACTTCTTGTCAATAGCGGAAACCGATTTCGGTGTGGACCCACGCAGGGTGGCAGTTGGTGGGGACAGTGCAGGGGGGAACCTGGCAGCCGCTCTCTGCCAGAGGCTATCGAAAACACAGGATGGTCATCTGCCATCTCCCTGTGCCCAGGTTCTCATCTACCCGGCTCTGCAGATGGCAGATTTCCACCTGCCCTCATACCAGCAGAACCACTCAGTGCCCATGTTGTTCAGAAGCCGAACAGTGTTCTTTTTCCTGCAGTACCTCAACGGGAATACTTCTGTGAGCCAGCAGATTCTGGAAGGCAAGCATGTTCCTGCCGAGTTAAAACGTCACTATCAGAAATGGCTGGATCCAGATAATCTTCCACCACAGTTTAGAAAGGGAGCCATAAGTCCGCCAGTTATCGCAAACCACGATCCTGACGTCTATCACATCGTCAAACAGGGCTTAGATCCAGAGTTCTCCCCTTTGCTAGCCGAGGATGATGTTCTTCGCCTCAATCCGCCCACCTTCGTCCTGACCTGTGAGTTTGATGTGCTGAGAGACGATGGCATTCTGTTCCAGAAGCGACTGAAGGATGTAGGAGTGGATGTCACGTGGGAGCATCTATCTGATGGCTTCCATGGGATCATCAGCTTCTTCAACCAAGGCTGGTTGACATTTGAATCCTCTCAAAGGGGTATGGACAGCATTGTAAGATATGTAAAGACTCTCTGACTGGGAAGTCAAAAGATTTGTCAGAATGATTTAGAATAAGCCTGTTAAAAAAAAGTGTCATGATATATGAAGTAGCAAAAATACACTTTAACAAGAACACAACTGTCTGGTTCTGGAATTGAACAGTCTGGTTCATTTGATTGTAGTTCTCTTCTTTTTCCTTTTTTTGTAATTCATTAAATCCATTAATTACACAATCTTACCTTTGTCTTGTATCCTTTTTTCTTCATATCAAAGTTTGATGATAAGTTATGTTGATAAGTGTTGCTCTCTATACCAATTTTCTCCTTGAAAGATTCATTGTCATCCAGCAATATTCTGTGACTAAACCCTAAGAAAAAGCAGTCACATTAGATTTATCAAAGACTTTTGTATTTGATTTGCAATGTTTTGATTGATGTAAGTGTTAAACTCCTTTTGTTATGTACAAACAATGCTCAATTTGTCCATTGAATCATGAATGATATTTCACTATGTGGCACACTTAACATTCCTCCCACATCGCATGTCCCTTGTACAGCCTCATTTGTATGAGACTGCAGTCTCCTTTGGTGCTACAAGTGAAGCTAATTATCATCATTCAGAGTGTTAGTCAGCATTTGCGTGGTGCGTTTAAAGGAATCTGATGAAACTTCTTTTGCAGCAGCTGCTCCCATAGTGGCAGCAGTGGTGTTTGGTGTGTCCATGGCAACGGAACTCTAGAATGTCTCCTGTTTTGACGATGTCATGAAGGAAGCCTGAATCATAACTGGCCATCTAACAATGTTTTGCAGAGTGTTTTAGGTAGTGTTGCATTTGAAGTAACTACGGCATGCAAAAAATGGAAAGCTCTCATAACAAGTGGAGCCAGCCTGGTTGGAGAATAGAGCAGAAGTATAGCAACAAAGTACTCATTGGTAATTGGGTGGAGGAGAAAATACAAGTAGGTATATTTTTTATAACATTATTGTGTTTTGTGGGTATTCTTAACTGATGCTAAATATCTGTATAAACTAGTATACATTACTTTGACTATTTCTGCCTTAATTTAGTCTAACTATAGCCTATATGCTATTCTGAATTTAGTTCTTTAAATTAAGTTTCATCTCGACACACCAAGGCACATGCAAATTATAATTCAAAATGCCTGACAGACAGTATATCTGATCCAGGAACATTAAAATAGTTAGGCCTTTGGTTAAGAACTATGCAAAGTCGACATTAAATAGAACTTGCGATCATATTTTCTTCCATATTGTGACTTGTATCTGAGAAAAAACGCTTTGTGAATGAGAAATGGTGTACGGCAGTAGTTTTGTTAATTGCTGTCAGGGTGGGAAATTAGCACCGGCCACCAGCCAATGGCTGGTACTTTTTCAAAGTGGCGGGTGACTTTACCTTGTATACCAGCCACAGTGGCGGGTAGATTGTAAAACATATTTTTATTGGTTACTACTTTTCCTTGTAACGGATTGGACAGCTTTTGTCAAAGAATGCTGTTGCTAAGTAACTATAATGCACTTTTGTCAAGTAACTAATTTGATTGGTTTTCAGCAGACCGTGACACATATAGCTGAGCTGAGGTACAGATGAAAGGAACATTTTAAAAATGTGGCGACATATACCCGGTGTTAAGTGGCCCGCCGTGGAGTCAGCAGTAGCTTTGAATGTATAAACTGTTGAGGGCGAAGTAAATAAAAAGAGAAGGTACTTTTCGAACATACGGCGCATTAATGACGAAGGGAAAATGAGGGAATGGTTAGCCTACCTTCCCGTCGAACAGTCCATGCACTGAACTTACTGTGTATAATAATACTTTATAAATTTGAATTCCGGGAAAAGTGGCTGGTAAAAAATATAAGTGGCTGGTAAAATTGACCCTTCGCGTGGAGCTTGATTGACAGGTGTTCTAACCAATCATACTTCGCCATCCGCCATTTTGTCCGAAAAAGCAGTCAGAAGAGTTAGTAGATTACTTAACATGGGAGGATTTGAACTTGGAAAACTGAATATACTGACGCCTTTTCGCGGTTAAAACAACATTCCTTCTTATGTTAATTCATGTTTATTTGATGCTATAAATGAACTAGAAGGAAGAGATGATCGGATCACGAGCAGCTTTAACTTATGCTCTACAGCGATCTGTCACGGCACATTAAAGAGCCCCAAAACGGTATTTATTGTTTAAATTTCTGTCAAAAAGTGACCATATTTGAAAGGTGAGACTTTGTTTAATATGCTTAATATCAAAAGTAACCGAAAAGTAACCTGGTCTGTCCTGTCTGTCCGCGTGTTATCAGTCTCCTCTCTGCTCCGCGATGTATTTTTTCACTGCGTGAGAGCGTGAGAGCGGCGTAGCTTGTCGGACATAGCGACAGTAACTAAGGAGGGCGGGCCTTTGCGAAGGGTCAATTGGGCATCCACCAGCCACTGTGGCTGGTGGGCAAAAAAGTTAATTTCCCACCCTGATTGCTGTTATCTAATGCTCTAAACTCTGGTGACTTTAAAAGTCTGCAACAATATATATCTTACTAAGAGTCACTTTAAAAACCCAAAGAGCTGCAAATATTGCATCTAACTTCCTATTAAACGACTACATCATCAAATACTCGCAATAAATGAAAATGATTTAGGGGCCGTTTACTTAATTTTTTTTTATGTGTTTTGGCTGGTCATTTACATGACAATGGCGTTTTGGGGGCCTGAAAACACAAACTTTTTAAAATAGGATCCAAGATTCAAGTTTTTGAAAACGATACCATTATCATCTCAGTGTAAACTACAAAAGCATGAATTTGTGAAAACGGTGACGTCATGCTCATGCGTATTACATGTTCAGTCTACAAGGCCAAAACGTGTGAAATAACGGGTTAAGGCGTAATCACGTGTTTACACGTTAGTTTCATATGTTTTGGTCATATTGGCCTTCCATAATACAGTGTCTTTAGCCGTTTTCATGGATCCGTGTGTTTTGAAAACGTCATCTATACGTGAAAAGTACATCGTTTAGTACATTGTTGTCTTGTAAACGTACCCTTAGTGAGGATCTCATGAAAATTGTTGGCCGACTTAAAAAAATTCAAAAGAACATAGTTGGTTTGAAATTGAAACCAATGATTTAGTTTCTAGGCAATTCAAATCCCAATTTTTTTTTTTATTAAAAGTTGGAGATTTATTTTAATATTACATAAAACATTTTTTATAACATATACTGGTGATTATATAGAGACCATTTCTAATCACTCTCGTTTCGAGTAGTTAACACACTACTTAAGCACTTGTCAGACTGCAATGTTTAAACCCTGAAAGGGATGCAGTTCCTCAGACAGTGCTCAGATCTATGCAAAAGTGATTAGCGCCGCTGATCAGCTTGGTCAGCACAGACTGGAGGCAGACAAATGGGATTGATGCAAGTCGTGCTGCAGTCCCCTAGTCAGGAACAGACCTGAGAGAGTACATCTGCGATCAATAAGGGACCGTGAGCTCTGCTGAGCGTGGGATTTGTTTACTGAGTGTTTCAGTGTATGTGTATGTGGTGAGACAGTTCGCTCGAGAGTGCAAGACAGCAAACAGCACCAACAGGCTGGACTACACGCCCCACATGTTGCACAGGCCTGATGTTGTCATGCGGCGAAAGGCTCTTCACAGATCTGAGGTTTGGGACAAATCCATCAGTTCATGCATCATTTACCAAACATCACAAACACACCAGTGGGTAAATCATGTTCTGTTTTGATGACAGACGGCAGGCATACATAGATGTGAAACTCCAAAATATCATTCCACTGCATATTGGAGCTCTGAACCATCACTGTAAACTCGGAATAATAATTATAATTTAAGTCAAAGTAAGTCACTTAAACCATAAAAAATTATTTCACTTTTAAACTAATTTGCAAAAACAATGGTGGTTGAGGGAGATACTGCTTTGCATGCTAATGCTATATTCACTTTGAATTTGACTAAATATTAAATATGCTATACCTATTTTAAGCATTGTAGTTTGCTGTACATTGTAAATGATTTGTCCTGTCCTTCTGGTCTGATAACCCGTGTCCACGGGTTTAATCAATGCTTTAGGGTGTTCCCAAAAGGCTGTTACTTTCTCATCATGACGTTCCCTCCTCCCACTACCTGGTGACACTCTATGATGAGTCGTACGGGCGGCAGGCCTCCTCCTCTCTGCCCACACTGCGCTCCTGGCATTCTGACAAACTGGCCTGGGTCCCGGAGAGGTCAGACCATCCAGTCCAAGGTATTAAGCATTCCTTTTACTCCAGATGGGGTTTAATGCAGTTCGGCCAGCGTTTTGAATTAATGTTGGAGACCATCTCTGTAAATCATTGTGGATATCAGTTATTTTAATACGTTGGCTTTTTTATTATTAGTCCAATGTCTTTATTTTTTTCTTTTATTTGAGCATAGAGAAAATAATGGCAAATTGATGTCTGATTTTTTTCAGTGACTGATTTAAATCAATATTTTAAAATAAAAATTCAGTGATCATTTACTTACTCTCATCTCATGTTGTTTCAAACCTGTTTGACTTAATTTCTTAAAAGAAGATTTGTAGCTATCGATAGCTATTTCTTCTAATGAGGCTTTCACGCTTTAATAGTGCTTTTCCGTTTTTTAAAAGTAGGCCTAGTTGGGGATGAAGAACAGAAATCAAGTAGGCCTACTTGAGTAAAAGTATGATATTCTAATAAAATATTACTCCAGTAAAGGTACTCATTTTTTCTTGAGTAAAAGTACAAAAGTACTTGGTTTAGAATGTAAAACTAAGTACTGATCAATGAACCGTGTTTTAATACTAGCCAGCCAGCACTCTGTAGTCTGCACTAATAAGAAAGACATGTAATAGGCCTATGCAGGCTATTGATCTGCAAATAATCAAACTTTTTTTTTTACCGAAATTTATACAATATCAAAACATTAAACTTTAATATAATAAAATATAAATTTAAGTCACTTATAATTCAAGTGTACAAATGTGCAGTCATTTTTATTTAATTTACAATAATCAATACTAAATAGTAACTTACATTTCGCGCCATCAGTTGTACGATCTGATATCCCGGTTCTTGGCTCATTTTGACCGGATCATTGAATCAGTGAGTTGTTGACTCAAGAACAGCTGCAATCAGATCAGTCAGATTTACAAATGAATTGTTCAGTGTAATTTGTGAGCCAATTTATCAGGTTCATTGGAAAGAATCAGCTCGTTCATGAATTGGATATGGCGTCTCAAAGGAGGTGGCGATTTCCTCAGTTCGAAATAACAAGAAATGATATGTCTGATTACATATATGCCTACTTGAAAAAATGTACTTAAGTATTTTGAGTAAGCCTATCATAAAAATGATTCTCACGACTCATAGCTCTGTGTGAGGTAGCCTAATGATTGAAATTAAAGGTGGTTTACTCAAAATGATCACTGTTATTATGATTGTAAATTTCTTTTGAGTCATCTTTTCAATGAATCAACTGATCCACAAAAATGAATCGTAGTTGCTGACTCGATCCAGTTGCAACAATTAACAGATTATTTTTTATTTATTTACAATTAAGCCATTTACAGCCGATTTCACAAAGATTGTTATTTTATTAGCCTATTATTTATACATTTTCTCAGTTGTCATTAAATATTAGGCTACTATTTAGGTTTATTTTTTTATTTCAGTTTTATTTCAGTTTCTGTTTATTAGTAATCTTCAGTGCTTCAACTTCAGTTAGTTGCCAAGGCTACATAACAAATTGTTAGTTTGTTTTTCATCTAATATTTGAATGAATACAAATGTTTTTAATAGTTTAAGTTATTGATAATAACCCTTCAACATTGCTCTTTTTATTGAATCATTACTGCTACTGTTTGGTGACGCTAGTGGCACAGAAACAACATTTTTTCTCATACCTCTCTTTTTTTCTCTCTGCCTCCCTCTGTTTTTTTTACACACAGGCCCCCCAACTAAGTTTGGCTTGGAGGAATCTTGGCGGGCTCACATGCAACAACAGCAAGCAGTTGTGCCCACACTAAGTGTGTATAAGGCTTCATACCCTCTGCACCCCATCAGCACCTTCTGTCATTCTCGCCACGTCAGCATGCCCAAGCGGCTCTCCAGCAGTCAGCACCCTGCCAACCACAGCAACAGGGACCTGGCACTGAAACATAGACCCTGCAGGCAGGTCTCCAGTAATCCAGCCAGCCTGCTGTGACCCTTACCCTTTGTCTCTCACTGCACCTTCAGCCCTCCAGTACCACACAGACTTGACTCAACCAGGAGAGGGCTTAGACTACCTTATTATATTGATCAGTGTGCATTTTGTTGTTTTTGAACCAAGACAAATAAAAAAGATACAATACTGCAATGTGGTCCAAAAGTTACAATTAAAATACGTTTAGAATTTAAGTGAAAGTGACATCCCATGGTAACCCATACTAGGAATTTGTCCTTTGCATTTAACCAGTTTGCTGTGGCACCCGGGGAGCGATTGGGGGTTAGATGCCTTGCTCAAGGGCACCTCAGTCATTTCCTGCCGCTATTGAGAATCGAACCCGCAACCTTCGGGTTACCATTAGCCCACTTGCATTGACTTGCATTACTTTTAAAACAAATGATATTTTCTGCATGTCAATTAAAGTGAAAAACTGAACAGAAACATTAACATGAATTTCCAAGTGTCTTAGAATTTGGTTTGTCCCATTTTTATATTTGAATGACAGCAGAAAGTTAGTGTAAGACCTGATGATCCTGTTATACAGCATGATTTGAGATTGATCTAAAGAGCATCTTGTGCTTCCGTGGAAGAAAGAACATCTGAGTTTACATTGTCTCAAACTTTTGAACCCCACTGAAATAATAATGGTCTATTAATATTTAAGGGTTGCATTTAAGACCTTCATAGATTTTTTTCCATCTGACAGACTGTTCTTTCTCTGCTTACTACATGTTGGTGTGTATTTGCAGGTCTATTTTTATGCACACTAGCACAATTTACTTGTGCACGTGAGAGAAAAAACAGCTTTTGCCATGTTAACAAAAACCCTGCCATTTTTTTTCACAGTACACATGCTCCATTATCCTGCGCACGCAGAATCAACAGTTCATTTGGACCACAGGACTTGTTCAGATAGCCCAGTCATTTATCGACCCTCTAAGGGGACTTTCATAACTCGTATCTCATTAAGTGTTTAATTATGTTGAATCAAAGTGTTTAATTACACGGAATCGGATGCTATATTTGACGTCCAACCATCTGTGTTCACACTTCTCCTGCTGTGTAGGTTTTATCCCACTGTGTTCTTCTGCTAGCCTTTGGAACGTTCCAACTATGTGTCTTTTTGTGTTTTCACTGACTTTTTTTTGGCGTATTAGTTCTGTTGAGATTTCATCAGACCTTGAAATCTCCCCCACATGATGGTGCTAGAGTTACACAAAGAGAGCAACGATACATCACTGGGAATTGCATCACAGCACACTCTCCTCTACATGCCACCTTCTTTGATCACATATGCACACTCGATTGTCACGATGATTGTATTGAATACTTTGTTTTTGACAGCATAATTGCATTTCAATTTAATTAAGATCCTGGTCACACAAACACCTCCTGCTGCACATTTTGTCAGAACTCATTACTTATTGAAGTCTAACACAATAACCAAGACTTAATATAGATGAAAGAATTTTATTCCTGGTTCTTCAGAAGATACAGAAATGTGCTTGAAGAGGCAAAGCATTAGGTACTTCTTTCCTTACTCATTAAGCCATTAGTTCTCCCTATAATGTTTAATGGTATATGCACAAAACAATATCAACTTTAGCTCTGTCCAAAGTGTTTCTGTGATTTGCAAAGAACCATAAATCCCATTCTCATGACTACAAGATTTGTGGAAATGTCATGAAAAAATACAGTAAAACTAAATATAATACAGCCAATAATTTACTTTACATCTTATCTAAAAATATGCTGGTATCATGTAAGATTAATCCTGTGTGATATGCAGAGAAAACAACTGAATATGTCAAAAAATTAAAGAAAAGCTATGCATATAATTATCCATCTTACATAAATTGTAGTAATGGCAGCCATTCATGTTGTTTATGATGCCATCTCCGCAATTGCAGTTCGGCTTTATTCTACACACAGTATTGATTGGTTAAAATTAGCCAGTGTTTCAAAAGCGGTATTTTTACTGAAAAATTTTAAGCACTGGCACAAAACATTTCCAGGATTTAAAGGTTGATTTAGACATCAGGCCCAAACAAACAAATAGCCTTTACTGCGACAGCAGATTTATTTATCAGTAAGTGCTGTGTAATTCTAGCTGAACAATAATTCAATGTAATAGCCTTGATATTTCATCTCAATTGCCACTAATTGAGGAAAAGTACATTCCTCTAACATGTGCACAATATGATCCTGAGTGTTTGCTCTTACCAGACAACTTCCGACTCGAAAGGTCTGTCCTTATTTAAACACGAGTTTGTTGAGTGGTCCTGTCGGGCAGCACAAGGATGATTGGAAACAAAATGCCTTTAGCCGGAGATAGCACTTTCAGATCCTGTGCAACAAAGCTAGGAGATACCTCATCTGCAAGAAACCTCAAGGTAAATTGACGGCTCACGCAGTAGATAATGTTGTCCATAGTCACACATTGAAAGGCGGTGCAATGAGGGAGACGTATAGAGGAGCATTCGTACCACAGTCGCGCTACCACGTGGAAGCGATACACGCTGATGCCCCGAGGACTGATGTCGAAGCGGTACAAGAAGTTTCTCACAGCCACAATTTCTGCGGTCTTGTCCTTACTACCCACAATCATGCTCTCTCGCCATGTGTTGGTTTTGGGATTGTAGCGCAAGAGGGTGTACCTCAATGTGCCCCCGGCAACAAACAGTTCATCATTGCAAGCTGTGGCCCGGTGAGCTACGGCAAACGTCTCATTAGGAAGGGAAGCAACAAAGGTCCATCGGTTTGTCCTGGGGTCGTAGCGCTCAACTGTTGATAGGCATTCCCCTCCAATGGCATAAAGATGGCCCTGCAGAGCCACAAGTTTGCAGTGAGGCCTTGCCTCATTCATCGGGCTTATTTCACTCCAAATTGAAGTCATTGGATTGTAACAGTACACTTTCTTTGAAGGGGTCGCTTCACGGTCCAGGCCTTGGAAACCCACAGCGATAAACAGATAATTATCCATGGTGCACATGGCACAACCTTTGGATAACACCTCCTGGGGAATGTGGGAATGAAGATGCCATGTGTCCTTATAATCATCGTAGTAATACATACCGCTGGATATCTTAACTGATTCAGACTCTAAATCTGTAGACTGTGACAGACATTTACTCCAGTCTGGGGACTCCATATCTGCAACCACTAACCACTTCCTTCCTCTCATGCGTTGTGTTTGGATGTGATCACGCTCCCCTGCTTTCAGCCTGCCAAAGAGGCTTGGGTCTCTGAGGACCTGGAGGTAATTATCAGACATGACACGGAGAGCAGCTTGCTGAAGGGCAATGTGACCGTGTTTTTTAGCAAGTGTTAAAGTCTCTAAGCAGTTTCCTAAATCAAGCTTTCCTGCTAGACTCTCGAGTTCTGCATTCCCCATGTTCTCTGGAAAGTGTAAGAATTTTGCTCCAGCGACAGTTTCGACTTGTGGTTCCTCTGGCACATCCAGGTTTGCTATGTCAGAGTCTAACAGGCGTGAAGGGATGTCACTGAGTTGTGCTGGAGAACAGCTGTGATGTGTTAAAGCCCTCTTTGTGGGCAAGGGGATTGGAAGCTCTGAGTCAATGGCAGCAGTAAGATAGCTGTCTTGGCGGATGACTACTTGCCTGTGGTACCTCACAGTCTCCGGTTTGTAAGTTGAGGCTGGCTCGTTATTAAAACGTGGAGTAATTTCAAGATCTCTCATTATGAATCTAGAAGGTTGTGGACTTGGTGATCGGGAACGGTCCTTGAAATTAGGGAAGTCCAATGATTGTGATTTGAACAATGTGCTGCTTTCATTTTGACAATAGACTGGACTGACAGACCGGGTAGATCGGCGGCTTAAATCTGAGATGAAATGAGAAGAGGACTCTATGTAGTACTCATAGATCTTTCCATGGATGCCTGTTCTACAATTCCTTTGCCCATCCAAGATAAGGTCAGCATTCTCTACTTTGATTTCTGCTTTTGACTGAAAACTCGAGAACATACCCTGGTGATCAAGGTCCTGCCTCAACTCCCTGCCAACACCTGTACCAGCTTCCAGCGTCTTGACCAGGCATGGGGATCGCCGACCACTTGGACTTTCAGGACCTTTTTCGGTTTGATCAGGAAGTTGTAAAGTTAACCTTGGTTTGACATTTCTTTGCCTCAATTGTAGCCTCAGTTGTGTTGCTTGTACCTGCAGGTTCCTCCTTTGCACAATTGTGCATGATTTCAGGGTGAGGACTTTCCAATGCAACATTTTTAAGGCTTTCTTGCAAGGTTTTCTCTGGAGATGGTTGAAAATGATTTTCCCTGTCTGCCACTTTTGCCGATTCACTCTGTGGTTCTTGCCCAGTATTGCAGGCGCTGTAGCTTCCTCGAGTAGCTTGCGCACCATTTTGTTGAATTCTTTCAGTTCCCTGCCGTCTGTTTCGTGCCCTGGAATTGTAGAATCTAAAAATCAAGGAAACAAATAGCATGGTGGCCACAGACAGTGTCAGTTTGCCCAGGAGCTGCATGTCAAAGTGCACTCCGAGCAATTCTGCAATTTGCATCTCTGTAGTGAAATCTATGGTGGTCCGCTGGACATTGAATTTTATTTGAAGCCTCTTTCCTTGCGTATCCCAGCCAGTGTAGGTTGTAGTCTAGTATCTGCAAGCAGAAGCACACTGTCAGCTTTCTCTCCTCCCTCAGGGTGACTAAAAACCTGATATGTACAACAAGAGCATTTGCATCCTGTGTTCTCTAAGGGCGGGGACCAGTATCATTCCACCTGGTGCAGGTGATCGCTATGAAAACACATCATCAGACCAAGGTTTTGAAAGGTTTATCTAACCCCCTACTTTGCTCCAAGAACTGTTCTATTGACGTTATGCAATACAAACTTTCAAAATGTTATCATTTTCATTTTTTACAGTGCAGAAAAAAAGTACAACCCAAAAAACAAAACATAAGACATGCAAATTACATTGCAAATGGAGTGACGACTGTGTTAATACCAGAATATCTCGTTTTAATTGGTGATATGTCTATATAACTATGAAAATAGATACAGTATCATACCCTGGCTATTGCAAACATAATCAGTGAGAATGGTCAATGTAATTTACTTAGGAGGTGGAGTTGGCTGATATACTACACAAGTTACAATCATAAGACTATATGACCAGGATGCTGCTGTTTGCAGAGTAAATGTTGAGGATCAAAGTTCTTTTCCATGAACAAGTGACAACAGTGTTGCTGATTAGCAAGGCTTTGAGAGATATGTGAGGTAGCTTTGCATTCGCCAAAGGCATTATTTGCATACTCTTAAAAAAACACTATGTAAAATGTAAGATATCACAACCTGTAATGCCAACTACTGTATATGGTTGACTTGCCATCAAAGAAAATTATCAGAATAGCCATAAACAATTTGCTAGACTGAATGTTGTTCTTGTGAGACACAGACTTTGTTTTGCTATGTGATAGCTGTCTTGTAGCTGCACTAAGGAAACATGAACCAGCAAGCTTACTCCTGAATAATTGACAGAAAAGTAACAAAGGTCCACTACCCCTCTGCCCCTTCTATCATGTGCCAAGTGAAGAGTTTTGGATCCGCAGACACAATAGATTTGGCAACATGCTATGGAAAAGAATTGTGAAATAAATAATATACTGAAACACATAGTGAGTGTAAAGTTAATGTCAGACCAAACTAATCCAGATGTACTTTAGCCTTGTTGTTGATAGTCTGTGCCAAATTAATTTGTACTCAATGGAGATACCTTCCTGGCTTGTTATAGCACAAGTATTGCAACCTAAACATATGAATTACAGAAGAGACTATGCCAAGACATCCGTAATGGATTCCTGGTGATTTAATTTTCTCAAACAACCCAAACAAAGTAAATCACTAATATTGTCTTCCAATTTTTAACAGCATGAGAATGAGTCTTCAGGCAAAAACAAAGAGAAGAGATATTAACTAACATATTCATTATTATTTTTTTTTTAATCAAAGAAAAGTTCCAGAAATTCCTGAAGATCAAATCTGCTCAAAAGAAGATCAAAAGAGCAGCTGAATATATAATATTAATTTCAAAAGATCACGAGATCTTACAGACAAAACCTGACAGAATCAATATACATGTTATTATTATTATTATTTTCAAAGTAGTTGTGTTATAATCATTTTTCCAATAAACATGGGAAGTGAGACCTAAAATAGCAAGGGCCTATCTTCCTGATTTTATTAAGCCCATAAAACCACCTGTCCCACCTAGGCTTTAGACCTAATCCTTTAATACATGGTGTGTCTAGAAAAAAGCTTGAATTGCAATTCATGTGAATGTAAAAAAGGAAAGAGATTACTTTGCATGGGGACATCCAGAGTAAGTCAAGGTGGCAGAGGACAAACCTAAACAAGACCATCAAAGGCTGAGCCGCATTCATAGCTGGAATATTTTTCTCTAATGACTTCCATCTCATGAAGCATTGCTGTAGGTATACCTACAAAAAAAGTTTGGGAAAAAGTTTCAATCAACATCAGGCAATGAAGACTATTTACCATTGCATGTTATATACAACAATTGAGAGAGAGCGAGAGAGAGAGCGAAAGCGAGAGAGCGAGAGCGAGGGAAGAGAGAGAGAGGAGAGAGAGAGAGAGAGAGCAAGCAAGAGAGAGAGAGAGAGAGAAGAGAGAGAGAGAGAGAGAGAGAGAGAGAGAGCAGAGCGAGAGAGATGAGAGAGAGAAGAGAGAGGAGAGAGAGAGAGAGAGAGACAAGAGAGAGAGAGAGAGAGAGAGAGAGAGAGAGAGAAGAGAGAGAGAGAGAGAGAGAGAGAGAGAGAGAGAGAAGTTGTAAATAAAAAAATATGAAGAATCAGTAAAAATATATGCTAATCAAATAAAGGGTAAAAACATGCATATATACATATTCTTTTCTCCCAAATGTAAATCATTTTTAATTATACATAAATTCAAAATGTGGGCAAACAAATTCATTAGATAATGGTAGGTTAATATAAAAGTGTTGGGGTGTTTCATTGTGCTTTTGTGATATATAGGTCCTGTCTTCCACAATGCACCTGCTAAAAGGCCCTTAGAGAAACATGATATTGGGAGACGTCCCTCCTCTGTCACTAAAGCTGAACCTGATATAACAGAGAAACACAGTAGGCTAATTGGGATTTTCACATTCATAAAATCAAAGTCAAATTGGTCACATAACTTATAATGATGATTATTATTTCATTATATCACCACATAGTATTGACTCCAAAAAAAGACAAACGGACAATCACACTCCAGTCATTTTAATTGATCATCTCCATTTTTAATACAGGTGATATGAAACAAATGCAACAACCCTGTTTACACTTGGCTTCACTTGAGCTTCCTTTGGGGGATGGAGGGGCCATAATGGTGGCTAACATGATCCTAGCAGTAACTGTTAGATTAGAGAGAAGGACTGTACACGATGCAGGTCACTGAATATGCGACAAAAAACTTAAGGACAGGTAGGCGACAAACAGATGAGGAGGGGAAATCCTCTTTGAACGTCACATGCACCAACAACCCCAGAGAAAAGCTGTCGCCTTTCCTCTGCGGTTGAAAACAGTCACACGGATGTCATAGATACTGAACGCATGAAATCAGATCATAGAAAGGCCACTGATTTCACAGTTTTTCTAAAAGCCTGGGTTGGATTTCGGTTGGGGATGACCAGGTGTACGCAATAAAGCCATTATCTGCTATACCCCCTTGCATCTTTCTCCCAAACCCGTATTAATTATTATTTTTTATGTTCTGCTCTGTAATATACTTTTCATTATTTACAGGGATGTACACAAAATACACTTAAAAAGAGGATCTTCCATTTCTTTGCAATAAAATGTCACAGGACGTTTAGTATTGTCTCTTTTTTGTTACATTCCAGCCTCGAGCCATTCAAGAAAACAAAACGGAAAAATATCGTGACCAAAAAACACAAATGGCGTAAAACATGGTCCTTAAAAAGGGGTGTGTTCGAGTCCTGTTTGTGTCAGTGTGCAGTAATTCTATGGAGGCAACTCGAGGACGGCTAGTTGGAGTTGAATTGACAGCATTGTCAGCAACCCACAATTCCTTAATGTCTTTTCTCCACACGCATGAGGTTTTTGTCAAATGCCTTTTTGTTTTTCCAACCGACTGGTCTCTGTTGATTGACAGGCAAGTTTAAGGGGAAAAAAACGTTCTGTGTGGAAAGGGGCAGACGGTAAGGTGGTGCTTTTTCTCATATTCAGCATGTTATTTTCATTTCATCTTATTTTTTTAATCAGCGATATTATCTCCATCTGGATTTTTTTGTGTTCACAAAAATAGGATGGTGTGCCCCCTGTTGGGGGGTTCAGGTTCTCCCACAGATGAAAGCAAGGTAGGTTTAGTCATGGTCTGGAGAAGGCTTGTGTGCCTGTGTGTGAAGTGTGTGCATGAGTGTGTGTGTGTGTGTGTGTGCCTGACTGGAGAGGAGAAGTGTTTGTGTGCGGCTGAATCATGGATATTCACGTCAATTCAACAGTCACTGTGAGAATAAGTGGTAGGCATATCAGTCCAAACTTGTGCAAACCAGGAGCTCCATCTGAAAGAAAAAAATAAATAAAATAAAAGTAATTAGTATTTGGATGGAAGGCGATCATCTAACCATGATCTAAATACTTGGTTTGTTAGGTTTGAAACAAACACACTTAATGGGATAGATACAAAATTTAACTGTCATATTTTAATTTTTAAAATGTAAAACTTTATGATGTTTTGTGGTTGTGTGTGTGTGTGTGTGTGTGTGTGTGTGTGTGTGTGTGTTGAGAGAGAGAGACACAATAGAGAGTTTTGAGAAGTCTTTATGCTTGCTCATCTAGTTCAAAAACCAGTTCAAAGTAAAAAAAAAAGAGTGTATATGATTTGTGTGCTATAGATTAGTGTAAGAAAAAACAGACAAAACATTTATTCATTATTCAATCTCAAATTGAATAATTCATGCAAACCATTATGCAGATCTCAAATTAAATATGCAAAACATTGGATGTTATAACATTTTATGTTATTGATTGATCAAGACCAGCATAGTCAAGTGGACACATTCTATAGTGATTTTTTTGGAGGCAAGGGTGAGTAAATAATGATAGACTTTTCATTTTTGGGTGATCTATCCCAAATGTAAAGGATCTGGCTTATAAAGCAAGTCAAGTCAAGTCAACTTTATTTCTATAACGCTTTTAACAATATGGACTATTTCAAAGCAGCTTTACAGTGATAATAGGAAATTAAAGTAACAGAGATTGTTTTGACTTTACAGCAGCTCTAGAATAAAGTTATTGTCCAGCTTAAGTTCGTTTTGATTGATTCACTTCCATCGCAACTATCATTAATTAACTTAGGGGCTGCTAACACAACACCGTTCTAACAGAAAACCTTTGAGTTCCTCACTTTCTGTGTGAGAGACCCTTCTAGCTGAGGTACAGTGGGCTGTATGAAAGATGAGCTCACTAGTTTTCTCAGGTACTTCGCTGTAATTGTCTAATGCACTCTAAACGGTTTGAACTGTAGAGAGCTGATGGATCAGCGGGGCCAGAACTTTCATGCATACTACACAATGTTCAATAAGCACAAAATAATGGAAGTCATAAGTATTGTGAGCATTATTTCTTCAGAGCTAAAGTAATTTTATTACCATCTCTCTCAGTTTCATTGACAAAACAAGTGTAATATATAACATTACTTCTACATTTATGGCTTATATTGGTGTTAGTGCTACAATTAATATAACCTAAGTACCACTTCATATCCACAATATGAATAATGTTTTTCTTTTATGGTTAAAACTCAGTGGTTATGTTCAGAAAGGAATACTAGGAAAACTGAGTGTCCTATGCACATAAAAACTAATTTTAGCGTATAAATTGCACGGTAAACACAATGTTTGCTATGGAGACGCATTTCATGAGATCAGTCTGGTTTTAACTACATGTCACCTACAAGTATGGGGGTAGAATCGTTCCGTTATTCCAAATAAATAGATTATGAACCAAAATGTGGTTCAAATTAATTAAATTTACAGATAAACAAAATGAGATTTGTCAATAAAAGACATTTTCACAAATATGCTGTTTGAAAAACAACTCTGCCTGGGATTCATTTGTGAATGTGGATGGCTTTCTGTGCATTTGTAGATCACCGCACGCATTTGTGGATTTCAAAACATTTCTTAATGTTCAGACAAATCCACAAATAGATGGACTCCACCCACTATCTACTCAAGCCAATCAGATAACAGCCACATTGCGCTGACCAATCGTACCATGTTCTCATTACAACCAATCATGTTTTGATTTACACTCAGGGTGGGAACAGATTAGTTTTGCACCCCGAAAAGGAACTGCATTCTACAAGCACTTGGAATTGAGGGGAAGTGCTGTTTGCATGGTTAAAACTTTACAAAAGATCGTTGGAGTTTATTGCTTCTTTATATTTCCAGCAGGATCAGTGAACCAGGACAAAAACAGGATTATACACAAATGATGATTATTTACAGATCCTGAGCTATAACACCATCTCTACTTAATGCATGAAGCGCAGTATGGCGCGTCAGAAGCAAATAGAGCGATATATAATTAGTGATACTGATACGGTCTACACTGGATGCGGCGCTGTAAGAAACAAAGACCTACTCTACTTCTAAAGTACTCACTGGAGCTACTTACAAAAATATAGAACATAATGCCATGTATAAAACCAAATATGAGCCCAAATGACCATCAGTGATGTAACAATACGAATCTCAGCATCCCTGCTGCGTGTACAAGGAGTTTGTGAGTGGAAAATGCAAATAAAAATCTTGCAATGCTGAAAAGTACAACTTTGCATTTATTTTGTATGGTGTAAAGTAACAACCAAAAACTATTAAGTCTAATTCCTATGAAATATTATTTGTGTTATCGAGTGTTTTAACCAATAAATAAGTATCGTTTATCTGTCTGCTGACAGTTTACTTTAAATGCATAATCTCTTTGAAATTCAACAACCTGTCACATTTAAAAAGCACCCACGATCTTCTCTACAAATGATGGGAATCATTTTGTAATGCGTTTAATTCATGTTTAAGATATTACTTATAATGCTTAGATCATTAGATCCACGGTTTTGTGCTCCGTGCTCAAGTATGCTACTGCATTAGGCAATCTGCCAACTCCATGCATACAGAAATTAACATACTGTGCAAAGTATTAAAATATGTATGTATGGTAGTTTAGCATTCTGAACATACCCAGCATTTTATTTATTTATTTAAACTAAGGATACAGCAGTAGAATTCCAGACTTCTGGCCATTTGTGAGCACTAGAGTCTTTAGGGTGTTATTTTGGGAGTCGAGAGAGTGTTTGAGATTCAGACACACGTCAGACATGGCGACCTCCCGAGGCCTTGTTCTACAAGCCATTTGACTTGCATGCGAGGGGCATCTGAGGCTAGACTCAAGATCAGCGCTCACGTTGACCTGATTCTGTCCTTGCTCTCACACACCTGCCCTGCCGCATTTGCATATTCAAATTTACATCCGTAGATGCGGCGGAGCAGAGGAAAGGGGTGCGGTGAAGGGTTTGGCTGAGGCGAAAGAGAGAATGAAAAAAAAAAGAATAAGAGAAAAACACAAGTAGTAAAAAAAAAGGGCAGAGGCCTCATTTCCACCCCTCTGCCTGACAGTTCTTCATCTTTACATATGAGTCTCTAAGAAACTGTAAATGAGCCAGCACTGAATGTATAAAACAACTGCAATCCATCACTGATTTATATTTGCTGTGGACGCGCTGGTGCATTGGTAAGTGATGGCTCACTTCTAGATCCTAAATGATGAAAGCAGCAAGCCTTCGCAAGACACATGGCCTCTTGAGAGGAGGAGAGGACGGAGAGAGACCAGAGACAATAAAAACACAGTATGCAGCTTTAGAAAATCTCAGACAGGGAAAGAATTAAAAAAGTACATAAAACTGTACCATAATGGCATATCCTTTTCCCTGGATAGTATCTGAATAGCAGTGCACCCTTTTCAATCTACAAAATAACTGGTTATTGGATCTCTTGTATTCTCCTATTCTCAGTATGATTATAGATAAAAGTCTATACTTTTACTTGCTGTATAACTGTAATTTATCAAACCACAGTTTAGCAATTTCACAATTATACCATGCGTAGGAAGAAACGCTGTTTATGAAACATCTAGCACTTAGACAAAGTAGGCTATACTCTATGTGTAATTCAGTCAATGGTATCTAGTTAAATCACGTATAAAAAAATACAGTTGTCACATGACCCATGTTGAAATAATAAATTTGATTATTTGGCAGTTTATTCCAAATTTTATTCAAGTTTACCTTTTGTCAGTCCTATCAATTAATCAGTCAAGACAATCTCTGAGGTTGAAATAACTTTTCATAACATTCACTGTTGAAATGGAAGATCATGTCGAGCACGAAAATAATGGGATGCTGTATATTGATCTTGCCTTGGTTCATTATTGTGTTTATTAACACCCGTAAAAAGAAAACCCTCTGGAACTTCTATACGTAAAAATAAAACAAATAAAAAATACTACTGGTATACTACACTTGTCACATGACCAGTGTTGTTATTGCTAACTAAAACTAAAATGATTAAAGATAGTTCTTGTTAATTGAAATAAATGTGGAATAAAACATAATGTTATTTGTATTTGTGCATATTCTATGTTTGGTGGGATGGTACACTCCATGGTGAGGAAGGTAACAAACCTCAGCCGTAATGATGGAAAGGTATGGTACCTTCTTCACCATGGAGTGTACCATCCCACCAAACATAAAATATGCACAAATACAAATAACATTATGGCCTTTACACTGTGTATGGCTATTATGACGAAATAAAAGGAAGTCGGTAAAAAATATGCACATATACAGATAACATTATGGCCAATACACCATGTCTTTGCATTCTGATTGAATTGGTTTACTAAATTTAGGAATCTGGCATTAGAGGACAGATAGCCATGACAATGAATTTAAAAATACTGATTTCTCTTGGCTTTATTATTAGAGTTTTGATCACCTTTCAACCGAGAGAGCACATCCTGTATTATATTGTATTATAATGACTATTTAATATTAGCCAACCACTAAACTTTGATTATAGGCATGTTGCATATTAATTGTTCTAGGAACCTCAAAGCATATTTAAATTTGTGTGTAATTTCTGCTACTCCATAATGATGTTTGTAGCGTAAGTAGGGCCCAAACATAAACTCAAGCCAAGGGGCCCATCCTCCTAAGTCCTGCCCTGGATGCAGTATTCTGACCTTGCTGCATCTTGCTGCATATCTGTATATATTTTTTAAACTTTAGTTTAGCACTCAGGACGAAAACATTGCTGTTCTTTTGTCATTTGTCTTCTCAAACAAGAGGCAGCAAAAGGCTCACACAGCCAATGAATATAATCACAGAGGTATTCAAATACTTACTGTTTGGATTCTGTGTGTTTTTCATCATACTTGGGTTTTCTGCAGAATAGAGGAAGAGGAGGGGGAGTTGGTGATAAAGAGGTGGAGAGGGGAGAGAAAAGAGTGCATTATTAGATAATACAAAATATAACCACCATTGGTTTGTGGTCTAATGAAGGATAAAACCCACATATCTCACAGAGACAAGACTAGAATACCGCCAAACAGCTATCAGCAGCCAAAGTTCAAAGTGTACAAAATCCACCAAAGACTGGAACCTTTTGAACTGAGTTCACTGTGAATGCACAGAGAACAAACTAAAAACCCACCAAAATCTTTTCCAAGAAGCTCAACCGTCAACTCGACTGATACCATAGCAGCAAAAATCTATTAACAAGCTTCCTTTCTCCTAAATGCTAATCTTTGTTCTTTAATACAGCTGATGGGCTTTAATGAATGGCTATTGAAACAGGTCAATAGTAGCCCAGTTCAAAGGCTCTAATCACCATTCTCCACTCTCTGCCACCCGTGTGCAGACTCAAAAAGCACAAGGGTACTTTGAATGAGGTGGATGACGCAGGGCGCACTTGGGTGTTACATACTGTAGACATTAATGCTCTTCCACGTGAACCATTCCAGGTGAGGTCCTCTCCAAAGAACCGCTTTCCACCAAATGGCCTCATGTGCTCAGCCCAATGATTTGTAGATGTTTCTCAATGTAAAGAATTGCACAGGAAATGTTTAAAAGAAATAGCTTATCTAAAATTGAACATGATGCCATTTTTCACTCACCCCCATGTTCTTTCAAAGCTACATTCCTTCCGTGAAACAGAAAAGAAGAAATTATTTTCGTGCAATTACAGTGAATTAGGAACGAAGCTTAAATGGTCCAAAAAGCAACGAAGTTTCATGCAACTTTAATATGTCAACCATACATAACTGATCAATTAGATATTCACTGACATTCTTGACTTCCACCAGCACATTTAAGAGGGCTTCTTTTAATAAATCAGTTGATTCAGTTCACAAAACCAGTCTAAACTCACTGATTCAATTATCTGGTATCAAATAAGTACATTTTCAGCCTTTTTCCTCACATGAACTATTTGTAGGACTTCAAGTTGAAAAACTGTATTTTGAGCTTGCCTCGCTGTATCTCTGTAATTTTTAAAAACTTTAGCTGTGCAATTTTGAACAAAGCCTCATATAGCTATTGTATGACTATGTAATTTGAGGATGGACCGACCACTTAATGGAATATTTTTATGATATATTTATTCTTTTTTTCCATCCTTTTTGAAGTTTGAAAGCTCCAGTCACCATTCGTTGTAATCAGTGACCAATTCTTCAAAATTTGGAGTTTGGCACAAGGGTGGGTGAATAATAAGAACATTTTCAATTTTGAGTGCCCTATCCCTTTTAGTTTAGCAATGGTTGTGCATGTGTTGTACATGATTGTGCATTATTTTGAGGAGTGAGAAAAAATAATTTCCGCATGTGGTTGAATCTGCTATAAACAACTGATTCAATTGATCACAAGTGCAATAGTATGTTCACGGCTGATGATGAACCGTATGCAGTATGTTGTCTTCAGCCTTGGATGTCATTCGGATTATCCAGAGGAGCACTGACTGTCCTTTATCTTCCAAAGCACATCTTTGATTAGATCTGCGCTCACGCTATAGGCAGATCTCTCATAAACCCTGACAGCCTCGAAAACTCAGGGGGGAAATTAGTCCAGGGGCGACAAAGCGCGGGCACACGCGCACACACACAAAGTGTCAGCAAACAATTTCTTTCTAACATCAATGAAAACAAAAGCCAAGACTTAGTGGGCACAGCATCTGTTTCAGCAGCAAAGGATGGCTAGACAAAACCACAGGGAAATGAAACCATCACACAAAAGAGGCAATTTTTCTTTAAACAAGATGTTGACAATTTGATATTTGTGCTAACAAAAGACAATATCCCTTAAGGAAAGACATCTGTGACCCACAAATTTCAGAGGTACTGCAGATTTGACGGTCATGTGTAAATGTAGCCATCCATATTATGTCACACATTTTTGGTATATACGCCACTTTTCCAGCTTAGTTTCAATTACTCTTTTTTCATTTTGCACTTTCTTGTGAACAAATATCTTATATTCATTGACTTAAATTAGAGTGAATTTTACTAAGATTAATTGAAAACAATATATTGATTTTTAATATTACATTGGATATACATTTAATATTACATAACAATATTAATATTACAATATATAGACAACAACAAAAACTAACAATGAACTTTATTTAGTGTATTTAGGATAGAAAAAGGAGTTACTGCTGGAGCGACTCACCAAAAACAATGAGGCGTGTGTGTGTGTCAGTGGAGCCCAATGGATTCTGGGCCGTGCAGCGGTACATGGAGCCATTGAGTTCTGCAGGCACTCGCTCCAACACCAGTTCCTTCCCATCTTTCTCAGCACTGCCGTCCAGCAGTCTGCCGCCCACCCGAGTCCAGGTGAACAGAGGCTCCGGAAACACCTCATTCTGAAAGTAGTGTATGTGTGTTTAGTACAAAAGAATGTGTACATTAAGGGAAAAAATGAAGACATTAAGAAACTTGTTAGATTATGAAGAATTTAAACCCATTTCGAAAAAACACCTACATTTAAAATAATCAATAAACAATACCTTTTTCAGTTTGGAAGAAAGGACAAAAAATAAGAGATATAAATCTTGTACCAAGTTACCAACTCATCAACAATTTAGGCATTTCTTGTTATAGATTTATCCAGGAAGAGGAATGTTTTGATGGTTTTTAGCGGGGCAATGAAAAAAATACCACATCAAACAGGTAGTCCACAAGAGGCAAAAGAATATAAAATATTCTTATACACTCCTTTACAGAGGTCCATGGTGTATAGCATTGTCTGCAACTACAGTATGCCTGGAAGCCCACTCACACAATACTAAATTCTTTCATATCTATTTTGAACAAGTCCTTGCATTTTAATACTTGTGAAAGCTCACTATAAGATCGTTTGATTCTACACAAAAGGACAGGTGTGATGAAACCCAGAAACAAGATAGAAAATCTCAGTGCCTGAGCCAGGGTTACATCCCAATTCGTTTTAGATCCATCTTTCCCCTACTGATCAAACCAATCTACCCATGTTCTAGGTGTGATAAGTGACTGGCTGGCACAATCCATCTAACTTCACTGGGTGACCTTTGATAATGGCTCATTGGAGAGTGTGGCTTGTCTGTGTGTCACTGGACTTCCACATTCACACCATGACTGCAGTGAAATGAGTTTGCACTTGCTGGTGGAATTAGGTCAGATCCAGATCAAAAATATCCCCCATGGCACTCGCATGGTTTAGATCAGGATGTACTGTAATAGTAAGAAAAGCTCTTGGATAGCATAAATGCTTTTGTACTCTATTCAAATACAAATTTCAAATTAGAAAGGAAGGAGACACCAATGTGACCCTTCCTGTTGGTGGATTTACTACAGTCAAAGTAAACCAAAGGGGATATTGAATCTGTTTTTTTTTGTCATTTGAATTGCAGGCAGTATTTAGTTTTCTGTGTTAACATTTATCTATCTACATGTGAAACCCAGGGCTCTGGAGCAGCTAGGGATAAGGGAGACGTTCTTCCAAATAAATCTTCATTGGCTTTAAAATCCTCTGAAATCCTTTGTGTAAATATTAAGATCCAAACTGGATTTATGTCCCCGTCAAGCCTGTTTATGGTGACCATTCTTTCTATTATTTAAAGGTGTACTTCAAATATGTAAATTGAAATAAACACACAGATCTGCCAGACAAACTGCCCATGCACAAACTAACTCCTTCCACCTTCACAGGTTACTCCAGCTAAGTGTTTTTCCCATTCAAAACCCAAAAAGAGAGGGCATTCTTGTTAAAAAAATCCAGTTTAAGATGATAGCTATGTTTTGGATCATGGATTCTAGCTGGTCTGAACTTGTCCAGGCTGGTCATTAGTTGGTCTCACTGGACATTGACAAGTTTAGACTGGGATTGTTGCCCATCTAACTGGTTTATCAGTCTGTACCATCTAGTGACCAGTGTTAACCTGCAAATGCACAGTTTAGATCTGCTAAAGACCAGTAAAACAACAGGGAAATGGATTGTTTTAACCATCATCAAGCTACCTTGGTTTTTCAGGAGGGATAAAACAGAACTACAGTAACATTCCTTTAAATTCATGACACAAACGATGAAATAGCGTAAAGTAGATTCAGTGATGATAGCATATCGGGTCTAATTTCTTTCCACCTGAATGCTGTTGGCTAGACACATCTCTTAGTCAGACCTGTCAAAAAGATTGGGTGGATCATCACCAAACTGTGCTGTGTTTATCTGCTGGGGGAAGATCTTTTTTTTACCTCTTGGCAGACGGTGATAGTTACACTGAGACAATCTCCCTGCTTCACTAGGTCTGTGGAAGCTGACGGACTATTGATGCAAGTATAAATTTGGCGCCGTTGACAGTAAAGCGCTCCTGGCTAGCTCTGTGCTTGCACCTGTTTTGCTAGCTAGTTTGACAAGAACAAACGAAAGCAACAAAATCCCTAAAAGCTGCAGTGAAATACATCAACAAACAGCTGATTTGTTTTTTAATCAGATGCTCTTATGCCTTCTGGTGAGAATACAAAACATAACAAACACAAGTAAGAGGAGTTTAGCATTAGCAAAGAGAAGCCAGATGTTAGCATAATAAATCACTCTGCCTTATTTCTGGGGCTATTCTTGTCAAGCATAGGTTTTTCACTGCAAAAAATAAATAAAAAACACCTTGATCAGTTTTCATGTCTTGTTTATACCATTTTATTGGAAAACATAATTTAAACAAGATACATTATATTAGACGCAAAATGGCATACGTTATTAAGACTTGTTTTCAGTATATATACACGTCATACCACATTAAACACACTATAATACTAATTAAGTTTATTTTTGATAATGCTTCTTTACTCAGTTTTAAATTAAGCACAAATATAACACAATTTATTGAGATTTTATGCTTACAAATAGAAAAACTCTATTTGACAATGGGCTAAAAAGAAAATAACCTTAACTTGCTAGTTGCTACTTATTCTCTGAAAGTCTCACAGAATTTAGAAGTAAAAGAAAATGTGTCTTGTTTTAAGGATGTTTTTACATCCTATATTTTTTCAGATACTCTTATTTGAAAAACAAAACCAAATTATTAAGATTTTTTTTTTCTTTTTGCAGCTTTGAATTGTCTCTGAAACACCAATTATTTCCTTTAATGGCCAACAGCAGGCAAACCGGATAAATGTCTAAATGGAAGAAATGTGAATCATGTTATCATTTAGCGAATTTATGACTCAGACAGTTTTTCATTTTAAGAGATTTATTAAATGCAACAGCGTATTAGTTTTGTTCCCTTTGTTCTGTGTTTATGGAGATGACAATGAAATATAAAGCACTAACAACAGAAAAATCTATAGAAAATAAAAAGATAACCCCAACTTAAATGGCATTTCATCTATTTTTGTCTATAGACCATTTACAAAAGCATCCTTATTCTTTTATTTGACTCTTATCTTATCTCACAGCCGATATGAACCCAGTCCTTCCATATAACCTTGAGTGCTCAAGGTATTTTTTTGAGTTGCAGCCCTAAGTGTTTTTCAATAGATCACTTTCAAAGTTTTTTGTTCTCGTGACCTTTAAAGGACTTTGAAAACCCTCTATTTTGATTTCATTGCAACTAAAATGATTGAACGGTTTGAATTTGTCAGATGCAGTGCAACCCTCCTCGGACAGGGTGAACCATTTGGATTGATAGCTCATGGATAGCAGCAGCGGGGTCAGGAACTGACAGATACATGTGTTGTATTGCACACTCTGTAAGAATGGTCACTATAGCTTTACATCACACAGGCTTAACTGCACATGTGGGACAAACCTCCTCGTATCCAAAACTGAACTTGGCCCTGGTTTCGTAACCCCCATGCACTTACCACTGGAGATCCTACCTGGAAACCTTGGACGGTGATGCGAACCGTATCCCCTACCTTTGCCCTGGTAGGGGATATCACAAGCTTGGGGCCTTTAGGAGCCGCTATGAAGGGAAACAAGAAAAAATAAATTGAATTTTTGTTGGGTTGTTGAGTTTTTTAACATTAAAACAACAGCACAGTATTAACAGACTTGGTGTTTGACTTGGAGGTCAACTTGGAGATTCTTGGTTTCCTTCATTGAAATTGCTGAGGAGTATTTATTTCCCAAGAGGGACAAGGACCTAAATTGGGTAGACTCTCATTACTGAAGAAGAAACAGAGCATGCAAGGCAAACTGTGGAGGAAGTAAGATAAGAGACACTTAGAGAACTAATTCCCTTGTCTTGTGTGGACCGAATCTCCCAGATGGGTTTAATTTGGTCTCAGAGAATGGCTGGGATGTGATGAAGGAAAGGAAGGTTAAAACATCATATTTTGACCTTCTCAGGCACAGAGGATTTCTCTTGTGTACTCAGGGGAAAGATAAGAAAGTGATTTTGTACGTCTGGAAAGTGAGACCACAAGTTTCTCAAGCGAAACTTCCTCTATTTGGCAGTACGAGCAAGGCGCTTTATAGCAGTGCGAAAAAGCCTCTGACTGGTCCCATTTAAGTGGTTCTGCATCGTTTACTATGATTACCAGCATCCACTCTGCATAGCCCTGAGAACCATAAAACAAGTTTTGTGAGCCATATGGTTTGCACTAACACATAATTCCAGATTGAAGCTTAGTAAAGGCAAATCAGACTTGAAATTGTTCAAAAATACATCCCACTGTGGCCTTTTTTCAACCCTCATTACGACTAATGCTACGCTTTGGCTCCTACAACACATACAGATAATCCAACTACTGAGAACTATGTGAAACAATGGCTAATCATGCTTTTAGCCATCAATCAAGCCACAGAGTGTCCAGCAAAAGCTAATGAGGCATCAGGCCAGTCTTAGTCAGTTTAATGATTACCCCCTGGTGCTGCTTAATGGATTATGATTTCCGCTCTTACATTTGTAATGGGTCCTGTGAATGTGCATTTCACACATAAATCAAGTTATGGCAGGACACTACACTGAATACACAGAAATCCTCTTTTGCCAGCTTTCTTATTATGTAAATGATTTGGGATATTAGCGGCCAGGCTCTGCAGAGTGGAAAAAGAGATGTGAAATGCAATACACAAGAGAGATTAAGAGTTTGTCAAGGCATGAATCATGACTCAATGACTCCATCGATTTTCCCTAAGAAAACAGTTGAAAAACAAAAGGAGACCATTGATAGGACCTGTGTTCTGACAGAGTAATGGACACTTGAAGACTGACCCTGCCTTTTCTGTACCAAGTGGATGAATTAATGGATCCATACCTTGGATTGCCTAACCTAAGACCTAACCACAGGAGTTGACAAATAAAAAATAAAAAAATCACTGAGCTGTGACATTTTCCTATCCATGATGCCAGGTAATGATTTCAGTCTCTTTTTTAAAGAAAACAAAAAGGGTAAAATTGCACCGGTTAAATTGTTTTTTTTAACAGAATTACCCTAAAAAAAGCCTTTTAAAAAGCTAACTGTTGAAGTAAAGTGATGGCCAGAACTCCACGACCCAAACAATGTAGCGTAGGGCAACAGAGCTGTCGACTTTTCAGGCTTCACTAGGTTAGAGAACTACAAAAAGTTTCAATATTCAGTTTTAATATTAGCCGAGTCTGAAATTGGGACCTTTAGGAGCTGCTATGGAGGGAAATAAGAGAAAGCATTGTGCTACCATGTCAAGTGTGGTTCTGGGCTAAAGTTTACCCAAGAATGTTCCTGGAACATTCTCATCAACCAATCAAATTCTTTAGTTAGGTTTACCTATGATTGTTTGCTAGAAACGTTGTTACAGGACCAACAAAGAATGTTTGTTATCCATGCCCGACATGCATAAATGTCATACTTGATCCTGGCTTTCTTCTCAGACTTGTTTGACCAAACCTTCGAATGATAACGTCTCTCGTGCTTCTATGGTCCACCAAACCTTGAAGCCACTGAAACTCTAAATGGAGATATAAGGATGTTTGAATTGCACAGATTAGTTTACACTCCCACAAACCACCCACAATAAACATCTGTGTACTTATTATCAGTCTGTTGGGTAGAGGAACTTGGCGTGCAGCATAGATCATCTCTAGCCTCTGGATGTGAAAATATAACTCATTCCCCTTCTGTGTTTTGCTGAATCAGTAGCACCTTCACCCATGCAAATCCTCACTGCTGAGCCTGGCTCAGCTTTCATTATGAAGAGGCACTGACTGAATCACTGCATATTTGGACATGACTGACAGACTGGGCAACAAGCCCAGCCGTGATGCTCTGAGGTGAGGACAGCGTTCTGAGAACACCGCCTCCATGGACCAACCGCATCCATTTAGGACACCGCGTGAGACTCGCCTCATGAATATTCAGTGTAAGTAATACAAATTTGAGTCACTGTAAAGATGTTTCTGTGAAGATATCAAAAACTGTTATAAAGTTTATGTCCTACAGGGTTAGTGGATCACCTGCACCAGAAGTGGCAGGATAGTAACTGGAATAAATAAAACAGCTAGCCTTGTTCCTTAAAGTCATAATGGGACAGAAGTTGCAACTGACTTTACTTCCATATGTCAAATAATCACAGGTTATCAAGTTTTTAAAGAATTATTAAGCAGCATAACTGTTTCCAACATTAATATAATAAGAAATTGTTTCTTGAGCAGCAAATAAGCATATTAGAATGATTTCGGAAGGATCATGTGACACTGAAGACTGAAGTAATGGCTGCTGAAAATTCAGCTTTGCCATCACAGAAATAAATATATATTTTTAAAAATATATTAAAATAGAAAACCAATATTATATTACTGCTTTTTTTTTCCTTTCCAAAAAAATTAATAAATCATATGGTAGTGTATGCATGTACGAGATAAGACACAATTAAAACCAATAAACTGCATAATTTCACTACATGCAACTTTGGGTGAAAACAAAGAGAAGCCGAAATAGTGCTCTTCATCTTTTTTTCTTAAGAAACCTAGGTTCGGTTAAATTCATGGATCGAATTGTTGCACAGACAAGGACTTGTTAAAATATAAAAATCGAAAGTAAGAAAGGCTTTTCTAGGCATACACTCTAGCGAATTTTCTTCTCTTGCTCTCACTGCCATGCAAGCGGTACCCTCCTTTCCTTGTGCAGCTTCAGAAACAAACGTTCCTTCTCTCAAGACAGACATAAAAAAAAAAAAAAAAAAAAAAAAAAAAAATTCGCTTTCATGCTGACACTGTGCACTTGTTAAATTTGCACAGGAATTTTGAGGGAAATTCAATGAAAACATGGTTAATATTATAAATTTTAAGGCCTATGTAGTGAATTAAATCCACTTTTCGTATTGCTTATAGCAATTTTCTTTTGTTTCATTTGGAACTTAGTGTATGCAAAACAAAATAAAAGCTTATTCAAAACCAATGAACAAATCTGGCATCAGTGTAAAAACAGATTCACATTACATAAGACTAGAGTTAAAAACAAAATATTTAAAAATGTAGATCTAATAATATAAAAAGATAGTTTTAAAAAAAGTATTAATGTTGCACGTTATAATGTTGCCTGGCAGCCGTAAACAACTAATCACCACTTTGGATTATACCCCTTTGAAAAGTATGTTCTTGTTTATCTTGACTGGCTTTGGGACATGTCCCGCACTACATTTTCACATTTCTCCATGTATCATTATTATGTGTAAATAACAAAGCAGTCTTGCCCACTGAGAGCTGTGATATACATCTACAGCAGTATAAACAGTGAAGCAAAAACTCTCCCGGTTGATGCATTTCTATTATATAGTTATATAGTAAAACAACTTATTGATGTGTTATTCGCTAAGCTAAGGGATCTGTCTTTGTCATTTAGCTCAAAACAATTCCTCAAACATAGATATACCATGATTTGTTTTGGTAAATCGTGGCTATATGCGATCAAATTTGACTCTGCTGTTATTTTCCCCTGTGGTTATAATGATTATTTAATTAACACCAGGGAACCATGTTTGAGAGAAAATAAAATCACATCTCTCTACGGTAAGAGGCAAACATTTGTAAAAGCAGCAGATCCTCTTGCGATAGGATTGCAAGCTTCTGTCTTAGCAGCCATGAAACAGACAGAGGGAGATCATGCTGGAATGAGAAGTGAATGACGGAACAAGTGAGAATGAGAGAGGGAGGAATATCGAATGGAACTTCTAGACCATCCTTCCTTCTTCTTATCCCTCTTTTTTCTTCCTTTCTCCTCGTTCATCTCTTTCTGCACTGCTCCTCTACCATTAAGTGTGAGAAATGTCTCTGTTTATCTTGTCTTGCGTCTCATCACTCGCCTTTTTCTGAGGGCTGATAGCAGAGACTACAAGTGAGTGCTGCCTTTGAAGTGATAATGGGATCATCAGGCCATCTTTGTTGTAGCTTTAAAAGCAAAAAATGCACAAAAAAGCCTCTCATGCATGAAAATACAAAGGTATGCGAGCATCCCATTCTTTTTTGGTATTGCTCTATGACTTTTATTACATGCAGACAAGTGAAAGCAAACATTTAATTCCACTGAAAAATATAAAATGCAAAATTGCATTTTATATTTGCCAGCGGAATTAAATTTTCCTTTAAACATATTCTCGCCTTAGTATCTTAATTAGCGGACGATAAAGCTTTTTTACAATTAAGAATGGGTTGCAACAGTGAGATCCAGCATCATTTTAGTGCACTGCGAGATTCCCTTTATCCTTGATTTCTTTAATTCAGGTTGACTTTTTCAATAACATGGTTAAGTTAACTCAATCTACTGCACGGACAGCTCAATGAATTGGCCTGTCACTCACTGGAAGATTTTGCATTCTGCATTAGCAACTGCAATCTACTTGCCTGTAACGCAATTAAGCAACAAATAGAAACCAGTGTTGGTCTCGCTGCATCTGTCAGATGGGGATGTAAAGGGATTTACCCGTGATCGGGCGAGGGGAGGTGGATGACTAGGATGAAGGTCAAAAACAATTCTTTCAAATCGACCTTAAGATCTATATCCTGCCAAATCAATGGTAAAGCCAACAAAAGCAATACTTACCCAGTATGACCTCAGTCTGCATAGGCATAGAGAGAGCCGGGTGCGTGACCTCGCAGCTAAACAGGGCGTCGTTGTCTAACTGTGGATTCAGCGTCCAGGTAAGCTTGGCCTGAACCAGCACAGACCCATCACTCTGGGGAATGTGTGTGTTGCTGAAGAAGTACAGGGGGTCTGTACTCTGAACCCAGCGAGGGAACTCCCGGCTGACCACTGTCTCTGGGATGGTCTCAGTGGCAGGGCTGGGCTCTTGGCCGGGCTGTCTGGCCATGTAGCTCCGCCCAGGGCTCTCCGTGTAGAGGCGTCCGGGCTTGCCATCCGGACCCAGCAGAGATAGAGACTTCCTCAGCTTAGTGTCATCCAGATCCCTGCTGATCAGAGGTCTGGCTCCACGCACACCAGCGGAGCCGGCGCCTTCGTAACCCACAGTGGGCGAAACGTAGGATATCACCTCTATCAACTCTCCGTCCCGCTTGAAGTATACCTGGAAAGACACACAGAAAGTTAAAGTTTTTCGCACTTTCAGTTTGTTCACAAGCACTTCAATTAGACTGAGACCCTTTTTAAAACACCATGTAAACTATTTAGTCCGACTGAAAACGTGTCAGAGGGACTGAAAACGAACAAAGTCCAACCTGCTACTAAAATATTCAGGTATAAAATAAACAAATAAATATATATAAAAACAGTATATGTGTCACATTATGATGAGGATGAAGATGCGAAGCATAGAAGATCTAAATGTAGCTTAAAACTTTATTATAACAAAACACGACAATAAAACAAAACAGTGTGTGCCATACACAACCAACATAAGAAAATTAACTCAGAGAACAAAAGACTATATTATATACACACACAAGATAATGAACTAATACGAAACAGGTGTGAACTAATAAAGGAAACAATGAATCACCATAACAACAAATTAACACAAACTAGAAACCATGACAACGAAAGGAAACTGGTCCATAACATATGTTGTTATAAAACAAATAATAAAAAAACGGTACAAACCAGTTTTTTTTATTTATCATTTATTTTTATACCAACATATATGTAAGGAATAATTGACGACAGGCCGTTGAATTATTAGAAAAATAAATCAACTCCGCTTCACGTCATGACCACATTACCACCTCGGGTGTGCATTATTTTTCTGCTTATACTACAGTTACCACACCTCGAAACATTGTTTAGATGATGCATTTCAAGATGATTGTCAAGTTTTTGTCATTAAAACGCTCTTGTATGTAGGACTAATTTCTTACGCATCTTATCCCATGTCTCCATTGCTAATTCCAAAACATAATTATAGAGTTAGTAACGGAGGTTTGAGCTACTGATAGCAGACTAATACAGTGCAATTATTAGAGAGACAGAGAGAGGTTGCAATGAGACCAAAAAGCGTGTGCGTCAATATTATTTAATTTATTTATTAGGCTATTCATTGATTTCCTATTAATAGGCTAATAACAAAAACCCTTGCAGTAGGACTATCTATGTATATTTAGATTCATTTTCTATTGATTATAGATAGGACTATAGGGCCTATACTTTATTTGTTCAAATTAAACTGCACATTTCCACTGATTGTGAAGTTAGACATCGAAAATGGCAGATCAAGCGCATGGGGCTGCATGCAGCAGAGGTTTTTTTTCCTGGTGATCCTTGGCTTGATTTTCGTTTGTAGCTACTTTTGTTTCCTGAGAGGATCAAGCTCCATTTCTTTCTTTCTTTAGCGGAAGGTGCCCAGTAGCTTATCAGGCTCGTTTCACACTTGTGCCCTGTGACATGATCATGATCTATCAAAATTGCCTGTCATTTTTTTTTTCTTGTTATGAATTGTATCCTATTTTCCGTTATTACAGTTAACTACGCGAAGTGATATGGAACGGTAATGCGGTCAAGACCTGCCTGGAACTACTTTAGCCGTGCGTTTCCCTGAAAATAATTGCACACCTTAGAACGTTCTCAACCAGTCAGAATCAAACATTCAACACTGTAGTAGAAGTAGGTTATGGGCCAGCTGAAGCCAGTTTTTTCCCCACTATTTTTAATTTATTTATTATTTACACCAGCCCCTAAAATATGCTATAAATAAATAAACTAATAAATAAATAATTTACCTTATCCGTTTGCTATTTGTTTTTTTTTTTATAAATGTACTGTGTACTTCTGACTGTTGCATCAACAGAAACTCATGACTTAATAAAGATTCCAAATCAAATG
Organism: Chrosomus eos; assembly: GCA_036326025.1. Lineage (NCBI taxonomy): Eukaryota > Metazoa > Chordata > Actinopteri > Cypriniformes > Leuciscidae > Chrosomus > Chrosomus eos. The sequence goes on along the minus strand of CM070839.1, from coordinate 11,555,448 downwards.
ACTTTAGATGTTTAAATATGTTCTTAAGACTCGCACTGATGTGCTATGATTCGTTGGCAGGTTATGTATTACTACTAGTACAACAGTCAGTACGTCTGTGTATGACTGTCACCTGGATATGCAGGCTGGTTCTGAAAGTGCTTTGCTGTCTCCACTCTCTCCAGCATTAAAACCAGCATAATTTTCGTATAAAAAGGGAATAGAAAGTATCTGCTGCAATCAAAGTAAACTGTGAAATTACCTGGCTTGTGATTGGCAAGTCTAAGCAAACGTATCTGGGAAAATGCTAAGCGTCATTTAGCCCTCAGCGCTGGTGAATGGAAAATAAACGTGACACAGTTTCTGCTTTGTGTTTACGTTCCACCAGCACATTGCTGTAACAGCCTCTCTCCACTACAGTGCATTTGGGTATTAAGATTCCCGGCTGGTAAATCACTTGACAGGGAATTAAGTTCCCACTTCAACACACAACCTCCAGATATGTGTATTAAATTCAGTAGGCCTAATGCCTGTAGCATTAATGTTTGCACAGTGCTCTGCTTGTACCCCTTTTTACTCTCAATCCCTCCCTTACCCTCCACTGCTCCACAAGAAGGAAAGAGAGGGATTCGAATATATATATATATATATATATATATATATATATATATATATTATATATATATAATATATTATATATAATATTAATTATTATTATATATCTGCTTGTCCATTCAGGGACCTTTGGACTCTTTAAATTCCGTTTGCACAAGATCAAAGTGTCATTGCATTACACAAGACCTTTCCTTGCACTGTAGCCCATTTTCTGCCCTTTATGTGTGTGGTTTAGTCTGGCTTTGATTTGATCCCACCATTTATGCCCCCACACTCTGCAGGGTAAATAAACATAATGTAACAAGGGTGAATTAAGCTCACGTCCTTGAGAAGTCTTGTTTCATGCTAGCAATGTCACAAGAATTTAGAGAGATAGGAAGTGAGAGAGTCTTGTAAGGGACAGTGCTCTTTTCCTGCATGTGAGGACTGTTTTTGCGGCTAATGTGCTCTAAAGTACACACTTTATCTCTGCTGCTGAGAGAGGTTAACAGCATATACCACACTGTGGCTTTTACTTGCATTATCGGACTATTTGCGCCTGCAGCCACAGGGAAGGGGAGACAAAAGCAGATGCATAGTGGAAACCACATGCTAATAGCTTAGGCTTCAGACAACAGCTAATGCCTAATATTAGTGGCTGTGTGAGATAACAAAACAATGGCTTGACTACGGAGGCTTTTTAGAAAGGAAAATGCAGTAATTCATGCTACGGCTGAACAGAGGCTAGTTCAATTGCAATGTATGGAGGATCTATGGGCAATTCAAAAGAAAAGAGAAAAGAGTTTTTTGAGCAAGCGTATGAGCAAATGCCAGTTTGTCCCATGCCTGTTCGCCATGTAAACACACATTATGAAGGTTGCATTGGGGTTGGTACGTTTTTTTTTTATGTTTTTGAAAGAAGTCTCTTATGCTCACCAAGGCTGCATTTATTTGATCAAATATACAGTATAAACAGTAATATTGTGACATATTATTGCAATTTCAAATAACTGTTTTCTATTTGAATACATTCACAGCTAAATTTTCAGCAGCCATTACAAGTGTTAGTTCACCCAAAGATGAAAAAATAAAATAAAATCATCAATTACTTCCCCTGTTGTTCCAAATCTGTCAGACTTTCGTTCATCTTCGAAGCACATTATGAAGATATTTTAAATTAAATCTGAGAGATTTCTGTCCCTTCATTGTTAGTCCACGCAACTACCAAACAAACCAAAATGGTAAATAAATTTAAGGTTCTCTAAGCGATCCTGGGTGACATCACTTTTTTTTTGACGTTCGACTATTGTCAAACAAAACGGAGGCTAGCTAGACCCTCCCTCTTCCTCATCCGCGCACTAACCCCTCAAACCCCACCCCCAAACCCTTCTTGTCGGTTATCGGATGGGACAGTTTGTTATGTTTCGTAGCGTGGGTCGCTACAGTTTGTTTTTGTAGCCGTTTGTGGAGCCTGGGGTGTGTGCAGAGACTGCGTTTTTTTACAGTGTGTTCAGGGGACAGGCAGCTAGCGGATAGTGAGTAGATGTTTGCTGTATGTGACAAAAAATGTTTTGGCCTTAAAAACGCGGGACATCACTTAGAGCACCTTTAAGTGTGACAAGCAGAATTCACAACCAAAGGTCACTATTTTCAATTTGCAAAAAATGCTTACACATAATCAAAAATGTAAGATATAATGTTAGCCGTATTTTTGAACTTTGATTTATCATACAAAAGAAAACAAAATATCTAGCCAAACTCCAAGTTGTGGTATTCTATTATTTATATTTCGGGTTGATAAATATTGAGTCCATTATCTCTAGTTAAAGGAATTTCACCCACACATTAAAATGATCCTATGATTTACTCACCCACAAGCCATCCAAGGTGTATTTGAATATATTCTTTCAGACGATATTCTTTTTTATATTAAAAAATAGTATTGGTCTTCAAAGCTTTATAATGGCAGTGAATGGCGGTCCTGATTTTGAAGTCCAAAAAGGTGCATCCATCATAAAAAAAAAAATCCATACGACTCCATAGAGGCCTTCTGAACCGAAGCGATGGGTTTTTAAAAATTCTTAAGACTTCTAATTCGTGACCGGTGTTTTGACTTGCTATATCCTCTGCATTTCCATGTTCGTCAATGCGTCATGCGTCAGGTCAAAGGTTACTCTTTTTCCATAAATCGATGCGTACGGCCATCTGTCTGAAGCTAGTTAATTTAGTTTGTAAAGTTTTAAATTGATATTTTTCTTAATAATAATTACATTTATATAGCGCTTTCTCTGCACTCAAAGGGCTTTACATAGAAGGGGGAATCTCCTCAACCACCACCAATGTGCAGCATCACCTGGATGAGGCGACGGCAGCCATATTGCGCCAGAACGCCCACCACGCACCAGCTTATTGCTGGAAAAGAGAGAGAGTGATGAAGCCAATCAGTATATATATACTGTATATATGGGGATGATTAGGAGGCCATGGACAGGGGTCACTGTTTCTTACACAAATGCATAGCTTCGCTTCAGAAGGGATTTATTAACCTCCTGGAGCCATGTGGAGTACCGAGTATGATGGTTGGATGCACTTTTTTGGGCTTCAAAATCTCATCCTCTATTCACTGCCATTATAAAGCTTGGAAGAGCAGGACCTGTTTTAATACAATTTCCGATTGTATTTGTCTAAAAGAATAAAGTCATATACACCAAAGATGGCTTGAGAGTGAGTAAATCATGGGGTCATTTTTATTTTTGGGTGAACTATCCCTTTAATGTGTCTGCAGTACCTACATGTCGCCAGCATGTGGAGCTATAAATCTTCTTCCTCAATCTGGGCTAGATGAGAGGGAGAGAGATGAGAGAGAGAGAGAGAGAGAGAGAGAGAGAGAGAGAGAGAGAGAGAGAGAGAGAGAGAGAGAGAGAGGAGGAGAGAGAGAGAGAGAGAGAGAGAGAGCCTCTGCCTCTGCAAATAGTGCACAGAACTCCTATTCATAGCCATGCTAATCACCAAGGTAACGGTCACACAACATGCTCAACTCATTCCAAGCCCCATTCTTTGCAAACACAGTCTCTTCAATTATTCATACTGTAATACAACTCCCTGCAATTTGAACAGAAAGCAGTTTGTGTGTTGCGGATGCCATACTTCAGTCTTCAACACAGTCTGAACATACGCTCTCACCAACATGTTTCTAAAGAAATGTGGTAACACTTTACAATAAGGTTTGATTTGTTAACATTATGCCTAGCTAACATGAACTAACAATGAGCAATATATTTTTAAAGCATTTACTAATCTTTTATAACATTAGTAAAAATCCATTATTTAAAAATCATTATTTGTTCACGTTAGTTCACACATTAACAAATACAACTTTGGTTTTGAAAAATGTAATTGATAAATGTTGAAATTACCAAAAACAAATAAATGCTGTAAAAGTATTGTTCATTGATATTAATGTTACCTATAGTAAAATAGTATAACATAAACTATAACACAGACACACACACACACACACACACACACACCACACACACACACACACACACACACACACACACACACACAACACACACACACACACACACACACACACACACACACACACACACACACACACACACACACACACACACACACACAACACACACACACACACACACTATACAGTAGTTACAGTACATATTATACATATTAATAACATATTATAACTACTGTTTACAAATGAAACCTTAGATTATTACCAAAACGCGATTCTCAGTCAATATGTGCAAGTTTTGTTTAAAACTGCTTAAACATGTCCCATGTTATAATATATAATAAAAAAGGCTATATATATTTTATTCATTTTTTGTTACAGTTTTAGTTTTAGTTTGAAAATGTTGCCTTGCCAACTAGCTGAAATAAAATAAGTAATACATTTTTGTATATTTTATTTTTTTTCAGTTAAAGTTTATTTATTTTAATTAACGAAAATATTGTTTCGATGGTTGTAGTTCTAGTTTCAGTTATATATATAATATAATACAAACCTTGGTTATAATAACTACTGTACATTACAGTAAGCTCCATTAATCATTCCAGCAGAGCATTGCTTATTACTGGTAATGTCTTATCGCACCACGAGCAGGAAAAAGCTCATTGTTTCTTTTCACAGGGGATAATCAATTGTCCTTATATTAATTTCTCTCTAATGTGCCTTCAATAATTGCCTTGTATCTACAGCCGTAGTCACAATGCTCATTTCCATCAATACAAATTAGATATCAGACATGTTTGATGCACTGTTGATGGGCTGTCTTTGATTGGTTGTTGTCTGGGGAAAAGCAGAGTTTCTGAAGTCCCTTTTAGGGAGATGTCGGGATGTCACACATCTAACTCCCACACAACCATAAATAGTTCCGCATGAATGCGGCGCTCATGTCTCACGCCTTAGTAAGGAGAGTAATTACACAGCAGCCAATGTAGAGTCTATCCAAGCAGGATATATTGCACAATAATGCAGTAAGTGCTGAAATAAGCCAAAATAGCATGTAGTACAGTGCCCTTGAAGTGTTTTTGGCAGTTCTTAGATCCACCACGTTACAAAAGAAAAAAACCCTTAGTTTCAGGTCTTGAATGCATCAGTGTTCCAACACGCTTCACACAATAGAAGCGCACAAAACATGCATGCGTGCGCCCCCACCTCTGCGGATTTGAATGAGCGCAGCAAACAAACAGCGATGTAATTCCGCGCGCTCACCACAGCACAATGCTTCACGCCGCCAGCGGAGCGATTTGCCCATGAATGGACACTAATGAAAGCACCTGCACACAACCTATTGCCAAGCACACTATTTTGAGTGGAAAGCTCATTTAGAGACTTTACAATAGTGCCTGTTCCTTTGGCCTCCTTTTCTACTTCCTAACATTGTCATATTTAATCACTGGAGTGTCAAAGAAATGATGGCTTTACTTCTGTGGTTAAAATGTGGGATTGAGAGCCGAGCAAACTTAATGACAGATAATATAGGGGATGATTATCTAGCCTCTTTTCAATCAGCATCAGATTGTGCAGAGGACACATCAGCCTGGCCTCAGCCGATGGACTGCTGTGTTTTTGAATGCTGCTCTTCCTGGTATTTAAAGATAAGAAACACCCGTTGAAGTCCATTTGCCATGTGAGGAGACTAACAAACAAAATGCTTAAAATGTTACACTTTAAAAACATGTGTACATTCACATGAGTCATATCATTGGCCTAGACTAGAGAAAGCAGTTATAGGTAACTTTTATTTTGTTCAAAATTAATACAAGACAATACATCATCAATCCTTCTTTCAAAACTTGTTTTGTCTTGCCCTGATTCACTATGGTAAGCCTATTATAAGTGTATTTTAGGGCTTTACATATGGTGTGGGAGTGGCATAAGTTAGTTGTCACAACGAGTGAGAAAAGCAAGCTAAGGCCATGTCCACACGGACACGGGTATTTTTATAACCGGAGTTTTTCATCCAGCGTTTAAAAAAAAAAATCCCGTCCACACATGCTCGGTCTCCGTCTACATGAAAACGCAAAAACACGCTATCAAGCGCGGTCAAGAGCATGCCACGCCAGCAGGCGGCGATATAACCCTAACCGTAAAGCCACGTTGGCCAATCAGAAGCCTAACAAAAAGTTATTACCGGTTTCGGTAGGCGCAAATCTGACGTCAAACACAGTGGATAACGGCGCACAATCTGACGTCGCAAGGCGAAAACCCCGGTTTCACTGTCTACACGACAACACGTAACCGGCGTTTCTGAAAATCCTCACCCTCAGCAGGGGTTTTCAAAAATGTTCGGTTTCAGTGCGTTTCCGTGTGGACGAACGGCCGAACCGCGTAGAAAAAGTCACGGTTATAAAAATACCCATGTCCGTGTGGACAGGGCCTAAATCTTGGACCTCTGGGAATCACCTGATTTAAAAAGAGCAGAAAAGAGGAGAGTATACTGACAAAAAGAAAGTGCGACAGAGCTTGTATAAAACGAGAATCAACATTGGCTTGAGAACTGAGGGATTTGTTGTAAACGCAAAATGGAGGCGTTTTTATTACTCCAGGCATAATAAAGTTCAAAAATTACTTAGTGCAGATTTAAAGTTAAATGTAAAATTAACATTTTATCATTCTTAACTTGTTGTTGCTCAAATAATGGACTGCTATTTTAACAAAGCAATGCAAAGCAAAACCAAACAAAAAAGTCACTCAGCTTTGTGAGGAAAATACTCAAATGTAAGTTATTCACTGAGCTGAGATTTTTTTTTTTTTTGTCATTTGTGAAACTTAACAGCTTAGTGTCTCATTTCATTTTTGGATGCACTATGTCTTTAAATTCAACATCCAAATCTGTCAAAAGAATTCTGTCTGCCTGATGAAAGACAAAATTGTTTGAAAAGAGCTGAACGGTGACAAAACGAAGACAGCCTTTTCTAAAAGCAGAGAGATGATGAACATGCCTGGTGCTCAGCTCACTGTGGGAATGATACAATGTTTTGAACCCGAAGCTATGCACGGTGGCTGTTAAATTGATTTCAAGAGGGTGTTAAACTGCAAAGCCATGGCATTGATTTGACTTAGTAAAGATTGTTAAAAAAAGGAGAGTAAACGCATGAAAAAGAAAATAGAAAATGTTTTGGATGATTTAGAAGAAAGCCATGGGGCAATGACACCAGCAAAGCCCAAATGAGATGGATCATAATACAGTAAAGGAGAAAGGCATTTGAAGTTGCAGAAGAGAAATGCAGTCCGACGCTGAGGCCTGGAGCACAGCTGTATCTGTGGAGACTAACATTATTTTATTTGTAGACCTAGTAAAGCAAGAGGCAAACAAGTGAATAATAGTCCTGCAATTCAAGATAAATATTAGTTTGGTTCGGTTTTAAAACTTGCTTAGTGACTATTGTTAGCTTTCTGATTCTCTTAAAAGCATTAAGATTGCATTTTATATTTGGTTATCTGATTTTTTAAAACATATCTTTTTAACTCCATGCCATTTTCATCCCTTATTTTGTCATTATTGTATTGATTCAGATCAGAATATTGCTATTTGTATGTAGAGCTAAACAACTAGACGGTAAAAGAAAGAACAATTTAAAGTTGTATCTAGGTCTAGGTTAGTTGAGACTTCCCTAGTAAATAACTAAATAATACACCAAGTGTTACAGTACATGTTTGTTTGTTTGTTTATGTATTTATTTAACAGTACAGTCGATTACAAGGGGACTTTGACATCATTGTTCTCCCTTAATGGGGCCGTTTCAGTTCCAGAGACACCAACATATTTCTTGAATACAATTAATTTCAAAACATTGTTTTACAGAGCTTCTAAGGTTTGAACACAGAATAGAGGCAGAAATCCACATGAGATGTAATATAATTTGGCAAAAGATTTTTTCCCATCCAGTTCTGGTCCCATTGAGCCTTATCAAAATCCATGCAACTGCTCCACCCTTTCCCTATTTTTCAACCAGATAATTAATTACCACACAATACTAGAGTAAATAGGCCTTCATAAAGTTAATTACATTCTATCCTGTATGTACAACCATAAAATGCTTTTGTTTTGATGAGGACAAATACTTAAAAAAACAACAACATATTTTTAGAGCCCAAATAGCTATCAACATTAACTCTTTCCCAGCCATTGAGGGACATTTCTGTAATTTATGAGACAACGCTTCCCTGCCATTAACGGAAATTTCCAGCTTTTGGTGTTTTCACTGTTATAAAGTACGGGGCACTATTACGCATCTTCTGAAAGAGTACTGAATATTCTGATCAAAGCACAGACGAAGAAGAGGCAGAAACAAGCGATAGCATAAGTAAGCAGATGCATATGTAAAATATTGCAATGATCAACATTAAACAGTATATAAATCAAAACTGCCTAATGTTACCATATGAAATGTTTACCCAGGACAAGCTATAGGACTGTGAAGCTTTGGGGGTGTTGATGGACTCAATCTACTCTATATGTTTTAATCATCGTTCTGAAACTGATCCAGATAGTCTTTGACAAAAAATGCATTTTTCTTTCTTTTTTTTTTTGCCCCAAAATGTTGCTTTTTATGCAACTTACCCACATTCAAGTGTTGATAAAAAAAAAAAATTGCACAAAGCTAGAATAAAATGATATTTTGTTTTTCAAAGGCTCTGTTCTTTCTTTTGATATAGAAAGAGGTTCAGATATTAATAGAACAAAATATTCTGGGGGCAATGAATATTTTGTGAAAATGAGTGGCTGGGAACGTTTTTTTTTTTTTTAAACGCTGGTGGGGAAAAGTTAATAAAAGAAAAGGGTAACACACTAAAACAATCTCCAATGCAATTTATAAATAATGTGACCTTTTTTGTAAAGGTTTATCTTATTTATAGCATTTTCTATATTTATGTACCTTATTTTGACTGTGCACCTGCCGTAATCTCCAAAAGATTCAAAATTACTGATGATAATGTGAGAACCAGCAAGATAGCGGTTAACAGACTGTTTACCTGAACAAACAAAAATCACTATCACAATCTTTTTGACAGAAAGAAGTTTTAGAAACACACTTATTTCTAAATGTATTCACATGCTATTGAAAATGTGGAAAATACTGTCAAACATTGCAAGTGAGAATCAACCTTTATCTGAATAAGTTGTCTTTCACACATCCAAAAGAACTGGCTCATTCGCTATTGAGGACGACACAAATCAAGCCACATTCAACCACCAGCCCAGATTTGAAACTCCTTTGAAAAAAATATTGCAAGAGCCTCATCAGCCTCCCAGACATCCAGGAACCTTTGACAAAGTTCTTTTCAGCTCTAATTTAACTGCTGTTTCTTGGCTCATGTCGCTTGTCTGCATTAGCGGGTCTACCTGGGTGTTTGATGAGGAAGCGCAGGCTGTCTTGTGTGAATGAATGACAGTGGATTGGCTGATAATGAGAGGCGGAGCGGCGGGTTGAACCTTCCTTGGGACTTGCACTCATGAGTTTTGTGTTAATGAAGGCCAGAGTTGGTCAGCCCTAGTGCTCAGCAAAGTGACTCTTCAGGTAGGGAGGTGGAAATCATTTTTACACCACATGTCTATCACGCTGGGCTCTTAATTGCTGGAGATGGGGGTAAGATAGATCCGGAATACATTACGGAGCGCCCACAGAGCGTGATTAATGGGCTCGTGGGATTTTCACAAACTGCTGGTTGAACTCAAGCGGAGCTGGTGTGGATGACATTCATAAGGTTGAGGTGTGTGAGCCGTAAAAAAACACCACTGGCTTCAATGAAAAGACTCAAAGTTATAGGGTCTTTGCACTCTACCCTATACTCAATCACTGTACAAACAGTGCATAAGAGTTGTTTTAAACCTGTATGACTTTCTTCTCTGAAACACAAAAGCAGATATTTAAAAAAAAAATCATACAAATCAAGTAGGGGTAAAGTGTTGGTTTACCTTCATTGTATGGACAAAACATTGATCTTTTACACAGGACAAGGAAAGTCAATCAGATTTGGAACAACGTGATGGCGATTACATTGACAATTTTGGGTAAATTATCTCTCAAATTATCTTCTACAGTTCTGATAAAAGAGTCCATATAAATTCAACAATGACATTGAGATTGAAATTGTCAATTGAACAACCATTCCAATAGCACAAAGACCTGCTATTGCTAGGTACACATCAAAATGGTTTGAAGGAACAATAGCCACTTTTCCACTGTCAGGCCAGTGCGAGCCAGGCTTAACAACGTGCCGGACGGGGCCAATAGCCTTGGACCTCAAGCACCGAGCCCAACATCAAGTTGTGTTTCCACTGTCAGGCCAGTAGCCCCGCAGCACTGTCCTAAAACCCACCCTTAACACATGTCCATTGAACAACATCACCCAACACCACTGTTTCAACAGCTGACTGAAAACTAGCTTCACAAACTAGTAGATTGCAAAATGAGCATGACAGAAGTGAATGCTTGGCCTGTACTCAAAGACTTAAGATTCCAGCATCGATATTTGACCAACATTTTACAGTAAAAATGTTACAGTGACAGTAATTTATTCATTTGTGTCAGGAGTTCACCTCAGTCATTACCATTTCACATAAAAGAGAACACATACCTATTTGCTTGCGCCCATCGGATCGTTATTTTTAAACACTTGCCGGTGTCTAAAAATTAGTTTTGAGCTGGAAATTGTTTAAAATGTCTTAAATGTTGAAGTTAGCTGGTAGCCTGATATAAAAACATGGGAAATGAGTAGAGGTGTTGACCGACTCCTGACTCAGGTAATATCCGCCTCTGTACATGGCCACACCTCAAGCACCAGTTGGCTCGCTTTGGACCAAGGTACTCGGCGGGCAAAAAAACCCTGGCCCTTGGACCCGAGGGAGCCCAGATGAGGCTCGATTATATATAATTGTTATATAATATTAAGCCCCAGAAGTGACAATGGAAACGCGACTAGCACTAGCACGCACGCTTTTGGCCTGACAGTGGAAACACTGCTACTTAATCTTGCTAAACAATTCAAGGCCTCAAGAAACAATTGTGACCTATTGACACATTACAAGTGGGGATATATTTGCAAGCATTTTTGGTTTGTGGTTATGAATATTGTAGCTGCGAAACAGTGACAGAAAATTTAAAAATGAAAACACATGATAAAGCAAAAAAATGTAAATAACACATTTTGGTGCCGGAACAATCCTAATTAAAACATACATGAAAGAAACTGTTTGATAACTGGATATGCCTCCTCCGCATTATTGATGTAAGCTACTATAAAGTGGTCGGGACAAAATCGACCATGGCAAAAAAAAGTCTTACGGACATCTCTCAACTGTAAATGATGCCTATTTATAAACAGCATGTGTGTGTATAACATTGCCAGGGACTCACCGATGGAGCTGGTTTGCCTCCTTTGGCAATGCAGACCAGAGTGAGGTTCTGGGCCTGGTAGCGGCTGAATGGTGCTGGTGTGTTCTCTGCCACCACTGAGATGTTGTTAGGTGGAGCTGTGGGATAGAGAAAGACGTCGATAAACATTCTGCAGGCCCCTATGAAATCTGTTCTTGTTTTTTTTTTTTTTTTACTAAATTCAGGATTCAGTTTTAATTTTTCTAGATTTCGTTTTAGATGTAGATTTTAGTAATCCAAAATAATGTATAATCTTTTGAAATCATGAAACTTTTAACAAAAAAAATTATTTGAAATGAAATGCTTGTGAAGTGAACTCTCAGAGCAGCTCGGGAGATCTCTGGAGAGTGAAGTTCATGGAGCGTCCTCATATAGTGCGTAGGCAGACACTGAAAACAACACAAGCATCACACGTGTTTAATTATGGGGACTCATAAATTTTGGGGCATCTCGCCCGGGGGGCGGGGTTACGTCCTGCTTTACATCTCTCATGCGGTTTCTCGTCGACCAGGGTCAGCGCGCACAATAGTGCACACAGGCAGGCACAGAACTAGCTAGCGAACCTAGGTCTAAACCTAACTCTAAACCTAACCCTAACCTAACCCTAACCCTACCCGCCCCCCGGGCGAGATGCCCCAAAATTTATGAATCTCTTTAATTATGTCCAGTAGACGAAACTACCACGTTCAATCATACAGACACACAGAACAAGCAGGCTTCAGATTTAAATATCAGTCTTATTGCGGTTTAATATTCAAAGACGCTAGTCCATATTGCATTTTGATGAATTGTACAGCCCTAGTTTTGATTTCTTCATCTAAAATTTGCCAAATTTTGTAACATACCACATTATATGGTAAATTCCATTTATATAAATGATTCTGAAGTGCATTTCAGAGCTGCATTTCCTTCATAATGACATGCATAGATATTCCCTATTAAGTGTTTGAACGCTAAATCTCCATACCAGCTTTAACATTCTTTGGTCTTTGAAACAGATTTTGAAATCTTGTGTATTTCCAATGCACTTTCAAGTGGAGATGTGGTTGTGCATGGTTGGGGGTTTTGGAGCATGTCAGCGTAGCTTTATTCTGTCAATGGGAGCCCGACTTCTCATATGGGCCAGTTCAGAGTAAAGAAGCAGTGTTGTACAGAAAACTCTTAAGGCAAAAGAGCAAGGAAGCGGAAGTCTGGAAGATGAGAGGATCGTGGTAGGGCCACAGGGAGTTTCAAAGCTGGGTTTCTCAGTCTACGAAGACTCTGACCCATCGCATTGAAATGAGATACAACCACCTACGATGCAGAACCGCAAATGCACGGTCCTCGGGGTGCTGTTATAGTGCTCGGCATTCCAGCAGCTATCTTAAACATAAAAAGCACCGGTCATAAAGGCTGTGGGTGTGAAACCAGAGTTGTTTAAGACGATGTGCGAAGCCTTATGCATATAATATCAACCAACTCCTGCCAAGCTCCACTGGGGAGCCATACAAGCATGTCATGACATCGGAAAAGCAAAAGCGTATATCTTGACCGCCTGTGGGGATCCATGGGGAAGACAAAGACGGACTTCCTGGTACTTAACGTAGAAAGGATATGACGCTGGAAGACTTGAAAACAAACCCCTTCCCAGTTCTCCATTTGAATAGCCTTAATTTAAGCCAACCTGTCAGCCGGAATGAGCTGACTTTATCAGCTGTTCAGGGATGAAAAGGGGCGTGGGGGTTTATCACATCTGCATTTTTTTTTACAAGCACCAAGCGATTTATGATCCCTGTCAACGCGCCAGCGTAGGTGGGCATTGACTATTCAGGCAGCTGCATTATCACATAAAACACTTCCTGCAAATTCCCTTTCACACCCTGCTGAGAAAATTGGATGTTGCTTCTGCTCAGTTAGGACCTGTGTTGAGTGTTTTTTTTTTTTTTTTTGCATGTTGAAAGGATGACAAAAGGCATGTGACATCAGCAGAGGATTAGAGTGTTAGTTCACTGCCCCAAAAGAAAATTCTATCATAATTTATTCACCAAACAGAAAACAAAAGAAAGAAAGGTCGCTTTTTTCCATGCAGTTAGCTTTCAAGCTTCAAAAAGGAGGCAAAAGTGTTATAAAACTAAACTAAAGTGGTCTACATGACTGAAACCATGATAGCTTGAGGGACAAACAGATTGATAATGTTGTTCTTATTCACTGATAATTTTCCCTTCCTGTGAGTCCTGAAGCACTGGCACAAGATTAGTGAGTCAGTGAACTGAACTCAAGATCCACATCACTTTGATTCGTTAATGAATCATTCAGATGTTTTTGTGAAATGGGTCAACCGGTTCATCAAAATGATCAGACTCAAGTACTTTACAAATTAGACATAACTACTTTTCTCACGCATTTGTGAATGAGCACACAGAGGTTTTCAATAAATAATGATTAATTTTTGGTTTGCTATTTATGCAAAACTACTGAATGGAATAGGAATATAGCATTTATGATACTTTTATGGTGTTTTTTTTTTTTTTTGTGTGTGTCATTTTGGAGCTCAACAGTGCCAGTTCTTGTTCACTTTCATCATATTGATCATACCAGCAAGGGCATTCTTCAAAAAGTCATATTTTGTGCTCCACAAAAAGAAAAAGAAGAGTAAAAAAATTATATATAAAAAAAAGAAATAGAAAAGGAAAAGAGAGAACGCCATGCAGTTTCATTTTGGGTGAACTATTCCTTTAAATAAGAGCCTTTCATCTGCTATGAATCACTTGATCAATAACCCTTGCATACAAAGCAGGCAGAGGATGTAATAAAGATTGCATATCAGGAGGCCAAGGGTAATAAAGTTTTTTCAGAGTGTCACTTTAAGTCTAAATCCATGTGCCATTCTCCAATAAATGTGCAATTGAAATTAATTGATTAAAAGAAAAAGGATGGAAGAATGTGTGAAGGTTTGAGAGCTTTTGTTTCCTCACCACCTAATTGCTTATTGATGGCAGATGTATGGAAGGAAATTAACCTTAGCGAACACTATTAGCTCTCTGGGAAACTGAGACTTGTCCTAAATTGGAGAATGATATGCTGTCACTGATATTGCGTAGGGGACTATAATACGCACCTGCACGCATAACCAGGACACAGAATGCTGGCTCTGAATTGATGGCGTCCCAGAGCCATAAAAGAGAATGTTAAATGTTCTGTTTGTTAAATGCTCACAGTGGTCTTGATGGATGAGACCCCGTGGTGTCTGTTTATAGCAGTGGCTAGTCAAGGCTAATTAACCATGTGCTCTCACAACTGCTTCACGAAAAGAGCCAAGCATACCGATACAAACCAATGCCAGTCAGAAAAAAAAAAACGATTGGCCTTATCATCGGAATTAGCCAGACTAGATTTCTGCTTAACTTTCACTAAATCTTACCTGATAATCAACACTAAATTAGTCATAGATTTGATGCCAAAACGATAGTAAGGTTGATTGCAAAATGATTAGAGATACGCTTAGCCTACTGTGCAAGGTAATTCGGATAGATTCACTCATGCTGTGATGGCAGGTCTCCTTTCAGTCAATATTCACACGTTTCAGTTCATAAATTGTTGGTAATTTATAATGCTAACGTAACAGTAAAGACAAACACATTCAATAATCCATAGATGGAATGTTAGTACATGATTAAAGAAGTTTTAGGACTGCGATTGAGACACTGCTTTTATTCAACCTGTTAATATGGAGCAACAATTATTTAGACACTATTATCAATTACTTGTCTGTTTTTGCTCTAATGATGATGAAACAATTATGCATCTCTAAGTGAGATGGTGTTTAATTCCATGAATGAATCTCTTTTTGAACAATTTGGTTGAACAAAATGATTCAATAACTCCCTCAAAAACAATGGCTAAATAGCAAAGAATTCTTCTCTCAATATTTCTGCCATATAAATATATAGCAGATATAGTAAGAGTAGTATGCAATTTCAAATTCAACCAGTTTTATTTGTGAAACAGTAAGGGTTTTTGAATGAATAGGTTAAATGATTTATTCATTCACTCACTCATGAAGACAGTAACTTACGGTACTTTGTTCTTAAATGAATATGCGTGTTTGAACAAAAATGCTGCATGAATGATTCAATGACTCACTCATAAGTAATTTGCTGCCATCTATTAGTGTAATGTTGTAACTTGCTGAAAGAGTCACAGAAAAACCCCACCACTATATTAGTATTTTTATGTGTACAGGTAAATTGTATCTGCACATTAAACTGGAAGAAAGTACGGTATTTTAACATCCATGTTATAATCACAGACACATTGTACCCAAATAATTAGCTTTACACTTTTTAACATATGAGCGAAGGCATTGAAGAAATATGCAATATTATCAATAAATAATACTATGGAAAATTCATAATAAACTGCAAAGGCAGTCTGGGAGTTTATCATGAGACTCATCTCAACTCCACAGTTTGCTTTGGAGTTTATATGAGAAATTAGAGCTGCTCTGGATGTTGTCAGTAGGGAAATCTAAAAAGCCAAGACTTTAGAATAATCCTTGATGGAATGTTTGAAACGATTAATTCTATGGCTGGTATGCTTGGCACACAACAATACCTTGTTTAATCCTTTAACAGATTAGGAATGTTGCTCGATGCGATGGAATTACAGCTTTTTCACACTCAATTTGATTAAACTATCAAGGTTCTTGAGAGTTTTTTTAAGTACATTTTTTCATTTCATTTACATTAAATTGAGACAGAAAACACATGGTATTTTCAAAGAGGAGGCAATTTTGTCAACTTCACCACACTTGTCTCGAGTCTTATTGTATCAAGTTTCAACATCAGAGTCAAAGAAAAAGCTGATATATTTATAAAAAAAATATAAAAAAAAAGATTGAATGTTTACTGAATGAGTCAATTTTATTCCTCAGATGATCATGTTGGAAAATAATCACTGCTGTTGTGATCACTTGGAATTGTATTCCTGCTGTCAACAAAGCTCAACAAAAGAGAAACACATTAGGAAGGTCACTATAAACCTATAGGTTTTGTTGTGATTTATATAAAATAAGAATCACCAGAGTTGGTTCACTGGTCTCCTCACTGAACCTAAAGTAAATCTTTTTCATTTCATTGCACAAGTCTCCTAAATCTGCCACAGGCACTGAGATGAAGCCTTTAAAAATTCACAATAAATCTGATTGATTGGTTGGTTGGTTGGCAGATATAGTTGTTCCTTGGTGGCTCTTAAGATGAATTATTATATGTGAATGGCACAATGTTACTGTTAACTCAAATCTGAACACAAGGACATGATGACAACAGAACTCATAACCAAAGTCAGTCCGGGCATGTTTCTGTGAATGTCCGTCTGGCAGCTGTTAAAAGTAATGTAAAGTGTGTTTGAAGGAATATTTCCCTTACAAATAAAAATTCTTCTGGAATTACATGATAGTGTTGAGTGAGAAACAAACCGAAATGTAAGCTGTTATTCACTGACCACTAATCTTCACCTCTAGTGAGTTTTAACTGCTGCAACTGAATCACTGACTCTGTGAGTTGATCTTGAAAAGTGAATCATTCCAATTCATGAACAAATCATTTAGCCGAAACAACCAATTCATTAAAAAAGATTCAAATGAACAATTAAATAATTAATTAGACATTACTACTTTTTAGGTGAACTCTCATGGATGTGTAATATTTTCCGTATGGTCTGTTCTTCACACAAATCTGTCTTATGACTTTACATAAACTGAAACATAGCGCAAGGGCCATATGGACAAATTTTATAATGCACTCGTGTCCCTTCTGAAGCTTGAAAGTTTGGGTCCTCATTTAATGTAATTGCATTAAAACATCAACCAACACAGTTTTACAGGTTTGGCATACCATGAAGGTGAACACATTATGATAATTTTTTTTTTTATTTCTGAGTAAAATATCCCTTTAATATGCTCAGACAACAATAAGTAAGCCCTTTGTAATCAATTCTCCGAAAAACGCAAACACTGTGCAATACCAACAAAACATTGCTCTATTTGTTTGTACATCCCAATCAGCCACACATAGCAACAGTGGCTCAACCAATGACGTGAGTTGAGGGCGGGGCTACCTGCTTGACTGACCAACAGCAAATAGGGAAATTGGTCCTTTGTAATATAACAGTTATTTGTGTGATTCCATTTGGTAATTGCACAGAAATGACAAAAAAAGCTCTTTATAAAAGAGGATACAATAAATGTTTCACCACTCCACAGTCATGTTTCCAACCCATTCCCCTCTTTGAAAAAGTGTGTGATCATTTCATTCTCTCATAAGCCACCAAACCACTGATCCTAATAGGAGCAGCCATGTTCCTTTTGCAGTATGATAGCCTGAAGCACCGTTACATTGCCCTCTAAAAAATAACTGCAAATACAGTTTTTCCCTTTATTTGAGGAACAGGGACATTTATCCGAGAGTTCCCGGTAGACACATCTCGTTGGCCTGGTAATTAAAGGATTTAGTGGCCCTATGAGACAGGGAAAGGAGGGGTCTACATCCCTTCTCACCCTCCTCTGACATCTGTTACTAAGATCTATTGGGTTCTCAGTCAAAACGCAGGGGACGCCGATCAAATCCGTCTCTTTTTCAGGGGAAGTCATATACTCATAACTTTCCTAATGGATTATTTAGGTGTCTCTTTAGTGGTGAGCCACATTTTGCATCTTTTTATATGAAATAAAGTTAATGACAGAATCACACAAAACCACTGATGCATTTGATTAAAAACATTCCTGATTAATTCAATGAACTGCCTTAAATAACACTTATCAACAAGCAATCACATTATTTAACTTTAGTTGAAATTTATGCTGTCACAAATAAAACAACTCATTCATAAATAAGTGATATTCATAAATATGATAGTTCTTCAGGTCTAACAGTCAAGAAGTATGACAACGTTTTTGGGTTCAGAGATCTGAGAATTGAACAGTTATATCGTCCTTCTGTATCACCATTGACATTTAACCCAAAGCTTCTCCAGAGGACTCACCATGAAATTATGTATTATGAGCCGCTTGAAATTAGAAGTGAATATTAAACTGCATGTAACCTCAGAAACTGACATTTGTCTACAATGTCTTCAACATACAGCACAATCAGACTCACACATGGTTTCTCTTCAGGAATACACTTTTTATCACACTAAATGTACACTACATTGTATATAATAAATATTAATCATATTATTTTATATATAGTAGAATTTCTGAAATAAAAAATGATGAAAAACTTTTTAAAATAAAGTAAAATGGAAGTCCAACTTCAAATAAAATAGAATAAAATAATAATAATGCCCACTTATAAATCTCATCAACAACTGTTTTCTTAATGCTTAGTTTCTAAATGTCTCTTTCAACGGATTCAAATGGTTATATGCTCTCGGGAGCCAATAATTCACTGTACAGAAAACATTGTGGTCAGTGCAAACCATGTTTATCCTCATTTCAGATGGTATTAAATGTAATCTGAGTCATATTTTCTTTTACCTTGCATCACATTTCTTTCATGGTTTTCCAGGATGATAGCTTCTACCAAGTGGCAGATGAATTTGCAGCTAAATACTGTTGAGTTTGATTGGGCACACGGCACAAAAGATATAGGAAGTGTTTTCATCTCCCTTTCAAAAGCTGGTAAGCCTATTTAATTTGCTACCCATGTATGATTAAATGGTTAGTCGCATTTTATTATTTGCATTTAGCATTGCTTCTCCCTGCTGTGTGCAATAGTGTGAATTGCAAATGAATGCTGTAATAGTATTAGGTCGATTTAAAATAATATGATCAAGTCTTTTTATGTCTGCTTCTTATTGTGATATGCTTAAACTGGACTTGTCTAGCTGTGTTCTTCATACGGATGCAGAACTTGTAACGGCGGATTACATATTCAAGGTCTTTTCTGCACTCCACTATGGTATGGCAAATAAAAAGGCTTCATTCTCAAGAGATCATTTGATGTATCCTCCCTGTGAAGTAAACACTAGCATAGGATCATCTGAACAGCAATGTATTATTCACAGTCTTGAATGACATAACCGTTCATACTTTGAAATGAGGCAGAACAGATACTTTCATTCAGTTTGAACCTAGACACGCAGACTAGCTCTGAGAGACCGCAAGATTCTGCTCTGACTTTAAAATAGTCTACAGACCAGGCATCAGAAAACTCCATAACTGCATCTGAAGAAGCCAATAACATACAATGGGAAAGTAGCATTGCTCTCTTTCAGATGCACTAAAAGGGTTTCATTGCCAAGTACAGAAGTCAATGGTATCAATCATATCCTACTGTGTACACAACCAGCCTTGCTGATCTGTATCCATTGTGGATATCATCAGGTACTTTAAGACACAAATTATCAATTTGATGGATCTGAAATTTGACAATGCTCACAAAAAATGTCTTTGTGATACAGTGGTAATGACTGTGAATAGTGCAATAATGTAATGTCTAAGTCATTGGTTTTACTATAAGTAAACTAATCAAATTGATCAGGCATGTCTAAATGAATTCTTAAAAGATTATGGATTTCAATAGAGTCCTGATTGTAAGGATGATACAATATTTTTAATAAAACAAAAATATTACAGCTGTAAGTCAGTGGATGTGCATCAAGAGTGATGCACTTTATTTTGATATCCGCTCTAACAGGATCCACCACTGATGACAACCGCAGCGAACATGCAACAAAACTCCAGCTCTACAACTTATCTTTATGAGATACATCCTTGCCGCGAGTAATCTCCTCAAAAAGTGGTGGTACATACATAACTCGATTGCTGGAATGTTTAGCAAATCTGTGGTAATGTACAATTCACATGCAGGTATGTAGCCTAATAAAGTATACAGTGTTATGCATTACTGCAACAAAAAAGAGGACAGAGATACAGTAGGTATGGATCGGTAGATTTAAAAATAAGTTAAAAAAATGTCTACTTTTTAATTTAAATTAATAATTTATTTTAATTAATGTTCAACAAACAAATAGATGAATTAACTTTCTGAATAAAAACTACATGATGATGTGGATGACAACATTCTAACAACATTGAACAAAATGTTTGCTCAATGTTGTGTTTTAGACAAATTTAGGTTTCAATACTTAATTAGCATCTTTATTAATTTATTGCCACAATTAATTAATAAAGATGTTAATTAAGTATTGAAATCTAAATTTGTTCATTTAAGTATTATTCAACAAAGATTGACATGCAAAATACATTGGTACTGTAGATTTAAAAATAGCTCTTTTGAATGTCGGCAAACTACCTTTATTGGAGCACTAGCTATTGTTCAATCTCAAATTACACACTTGATGTGTACTTGACCGTCCCTTTGCATTGTCTTGTTGAGCCTGTATTGATACAGGCTCCACTGCTACTTGTCATTACGTTAGAAAGAGGGCAGTCTTTGGGAAAGACAGAAAAGGCAGTAGAAAGAAGCTCGGAGACTGGAGTCAGCCCTTTGAAATAGTGTTCCCAGGACGAGCAATGCCACGAGATAAAAGGCTCTAGAGCGCATTTTAATCACAAAGCCCATTGTGCTTTTAGCATTTGCATTTGCCCCACGCCCTTTTCATTTGCATTCGTCATTACTGTGCTGTCAGCTCTTATCGGGGTCGCTCTATACTTCCTCTTAGGGGAGGAAGGGAGCAGCTTGACGTTAAAAGTGGGCCTTTGCAGTGCCATGAGATTGCAGGGGCTTCAAAATGCACTTTGTCTGTTGGGTAGGAGATGGGACTGACAGACCGTGCCAAACGCTGGTGTCACTTTGTACAAGTTCACCAGTTACAGAGCTCATTAATCACACTGATGTCATTAAGCGATGTTGGTTTCCATGTGGGCCCGTGCATGCTCCCTTCTGGACCCATTCGTCCATTTGCCGCCGTATGGTTTCGTTCACACATCACCCTGTGGTGAAAGCTGTCATCTGTGTGGCTCTTTTGTTCGGGCTGCGCTTCTATAGATACTTAGTAAATCATCAAAAGTCTCTGACGCAGAACTGAACTTCAAGGCCCACGGCTATTGTTATTTAAATGTCATGTTAAACGGATGCGATTCTTCCCAAACTTTCTTCCAACTTTCTTTTACGAGTTGGGTCGGTTTGTTTCTCGGCTTCCCTTAAACTTAAGCTTGGCCGCACAATAGCGACTCACGAATGATAGGAAATAAGATGCGTCATGGGTATAGGCGGCTTTAACTGTCATTTTTCCCTTCGTCTTTGAAGCCCTGGCTGCTAAAAGCAGGCTTGGACTTGGAACGCACCAGCTTTAATGGAGACGAGTGGGACGTAAGAGAGGATTTAAAAGAAAACCGACGGAGCGAGGGGGACAAAGAAGAGGGTTTTTGCTGAAAGAGCGCAGGAGAGCAGCAGATGGGCGCCCAGTGCCCGTCACAGCTTCTGTAATGCCACGACTGGCACCCGTAGCCCTAAAGTCGGTGCATATCTGCTGGGAGCCCCCGTCACAATCTGCTTGGATTTGGCCTCTCAAACCCTTCCTTAAAGGCAGCTGGGCAGTTTACACAGCCCCTAAACTCCGGTCCCTTTATGGTTCCCCTGAGGTTCAAATTGGTTGATCAGTAGACATGATCCAGATATCTTTTTTTATATCACCAAATTTACTAACCAAAGAAAAATGGGGCCATAAACTTATACGAGGTCAAAAAGAGTTGAACCTGCTGGTATCCATCATTCAATTCTCAGTGCTGTCCTACAGCAACACACACCATATGAGAGATGCCCTTCACGGCCCCACAGAGGAGTGACATCACATACCAGATGATAGACGCTTCCAAGCCCCCGACCTGTCAGCATGTAAGCAAAGCTTTAGTGGTACAGCTGAACTTCCATATTTTAGAGCACCACGCCAAGAGGCTTGGTGTGGCCCACACAGGATTTAGACAGATGGAGAATGATGCTTTTCTGAAAGCTTCCAACCACCAGAAAGCTCCATTTGCTTGCCCCAGAGCACAGGCCCAGTTTTTCTAGTCGAGAGCAGGGGAGTACGGGTTAGACGTTTCAACTCCAGGGCCAGCATGACAAAACAAATACAAGCCTTGCTAGTAAATGCTTTTCCCAGAGCTGTTTTTCAAAAGTATGTTTAAGTGGGATCTTCTTGGAATAGTGTAATATTTGTGACCTATACTTTAGTAAAATAGTTTACAAAAATTGTATAATGGTTTCATCATTATATATAATAATAATAATAATAATAAAAAAAACATTGTGACGTTTTCATCAAATTAATTTCTGAAACAATTAATGGATATACAAAAAAATAATAATAATAAAAAATAATAATGATTTTAAATAAAAAAGCAACATAAAAACACTTAAGAATCACTATTCAGAATCACTATTGACAATAATTGGAATTACATTTAAAAAAATCAGCAGAACACCAACACACATTATTACAATTACAATTTTACAAATAATAAATAAAGTGTTACCATAAAATGTGCTTAATTCTCACGAAAATGATGTCATCAACAAATCTTAATTGCAAAAAAAAAAAGAAAAGAAAAGAAAAACGGTTAATTATTTCCATGGAAAATATGATTTTTTATTATTTCCACTTTGATTCCCAGAAAACTGTGAATTGGATGTTTTCATTTAACAAACTCCAGTTAACTGACTCCTCACTGTACGTTCACACCGCCGCCGGCGAGAGCGGCAAAAAACGCTCTCGCCGCCCTGCCAGCGACGCCGTGGAAAGATTCGTGGACGCTCTGACGTAGATCGAACGCGTGGTCTTTTTTACAACTGTATTTAAAGGGGCCACAAAGCAAACAAGCACGTCAATCGTTATTTTTGCAGAAAATTGATCGATGGAAAGAACTTAACAATTATAGTGACATGTTTGCTAATGAAATAAACAAATGAAAAGCCATTTGTGTGGTGTGGCTTTTGTGTTCATGGTTAAAGGAGAACTCCGGCGCAAAATGAAATTTGGTCTAATTACACTTTGTTACCTAGTCAACTGTTATCTGAGATTTGTTTTCATGATTATCGAATGTAAATAGTTTAATCTCTAAAAACAGTTTAGCCTATAACACTAGTATAACGCTAGTATATGGGGCAAAGAGTAATGACAAATAAAAATCGCTAGTTAATACCACTAACAAGGCTCAAAATAGCCCAACACTAACACGGCAGCATAATCAGGGTCCCTAAATACAAACCGAAGCATTGAGAACGTTGTAAGTGTACAAACAGTTTAATAAGAAGATATTTTATACATACAGTCAGCTTCGCGAAAACAGACAGGAGCCATCTTTGGAAAACAGTCTCGAGCAATCGAACCACGAACGCCGAGCCAAGTGCGCTGTTGAGATGTGAACGAGCCAGTTGTTGTGATAAGGTGGCTCGGCGTTCGTGGTTCGATTGCTCGAGACTGTTTTCCAAAGATGGCTCCTATCTGTTTTCGCGAAGCTGACTGTATGTATAAAATATCTTCTTATTAAACTGTTTGTACACTTACAACGTTCTCAATGCTTCGGTTTGTATGTAGGGACCCTGATTATGCTACCGTGTTAGTGTTGGGCTATTTTGAGCCTTGTTAGTGGTATTAACTAGCGATTTTTATTTGTCATTACTCTATGCCCTATATACTAGCGTTATACTAGTGTTATAGGCTAAACTGGTTTTAGAGATAAAAGTATTTACATTCGATAATCATGAAAACAAATCTCAGATAACAGTTGACTAGGTAACAATGTGTAATTAGACCAAATTTCATTTTGCGCCGGAGTTCTCCTTTAAGTGCATTCCCGCTGAAAAACAAGCGTTCTAGCGCGAAGATATTGCCTATAAATAGTGTTGTGCGGCTTCTTATCAAATTCAAATGATCAACCTCCTCTATTTTGCTTGGGAACTAATGTGGTCGGAACCAAAGTTTACAGGACTGCGTTCTTGGACTCCTCTCAAACGGAGTACTTCTATATTCCGATTGGTTGCCGCCGGTTGCCGCCGAACCGCGTCATTGCTTATTACCATAAAGTTGACCTGACTTCAACTCTCCTCGCCGCTCTCACCGTCCAAGACGCGCCGCGCCGCTCTCGCCGGAGCTCGCCGCCGGCTCTCATTGAAAATGAATGACTTCCGGCCACTTTGACGCTCCCGCCGGCGTCGGTGTGAACGCACAGTCAGAAGAACGCAGCTCCATTGCGTTTGTCCAAACTTTGTCTCTGTCATGCTGAGACTTAATAATTTATCATAAACTTTAGCATGACAAGATGTCTATACCGAGACTTTCCTCTTCCAAACTGATGAGTACTGTGCCCGTTGGCATTCATGCTGGCCAAGTGTCTGTATGGTGTATCTGCAGTGTGTATAGGAAAATAATCTCTGCAAGGTCAATGTTGATGTAATTGAAAAAAACATCCTGCATTTTATCAGCACTCCAAAAAGACAACAGTTGACTTCAGGAACAACTGAAAAAGGAGGATTAGATAAGGTTGGCAGCTTTAGGTTCCATTCTTTGTTGGATAACGCACAATGGAGCAATTC
Source organism: Chrosomus eos (assembly GCA_036326025.1). Taxonomy (NCBI): domain Eukaryota; kingdom Metazoa; phylum Chordata; class Actinopteri; order Cypriniformes; family Leuciscidae; genus Chrosomus; species Chrosomus eos. The sequence continues at coordinate 11,530,423 of CM070839.1, read as the reverse complement.
ACTGACATTATGTACTCATCCTCATGTCTCTAAACCTGTATTACACAAAAGGAGATCTTTTAAAGAATCCACAGGTAATGCAATTACAAATAATGCGGCTTTCAAACTTCAAAAAATGATGGAAAGGTGAGAGAGAGTATATGGGGCGGCTTCTGTCACTTTGAGTGATTTATGACCCTTGATTGACCACGCCCCCTTTTTCCCACGCTTAGCCCCGCCCCCTTTTCCCACGCTTAGCCCCGCCCCCTTTTTCCCACGCTTAGTCCCGCCCCCTTTTCCCACGCTTAGCCGCTTCCGGAGAGATCATGTGACCGTGGGAATTCCCACGGTACGGAACCCCTCCCATCCGAACCGGTTCCGGTCTGGGCACGTGTTGTACACCTGTTACGGGTATCTGACTTGATCAATGTAAAAATGTTCAAAATGATGGAAAAACATTCAAAACAATACATTTTCAATCCTTTTAAGAAGGATGGCAGAAAACAGAGATAGGTTTAGTGTTTTTTATATTAACATGTAGTGATTTAAAACCATTAAATCCATTTATATCATTAAAACATAGTAATGTTCCATTTTACATAAAACATCTGTTTTAAAAAAGTGTTTTCAATCACAATAATAACTAAAACAGCGTGCATTAAAATTATATCAAGTAAATAGTTATGTTTTCTTAAAACATCTAACATCGCTTGTATTAAAATTACATCAAACAAATAGATCTAATATGTCTTCAGTGTTCACACACACTTGTAAGTTGTTTAAACTGCATTTCTTAAAGTTATCAAAATGTTTTAGTTCATAAAACATCTAAAATGTTAAAACGTTAAAAGATCAACATCCAGTTATTTACAGAAAAGTAAGACGAGTTAAAAGTTTTCTTTTTTTTCATTACAAAAGATACATTTAACCTTCATTATTTTTGTCAAATGTGTTACATTTTACATAAAACACGTCATAATATTAAAACTACATTGTGTTAAAAATATAGTTTTTTAGCGGTCACCATACATTTGTAAAATGTTAAAACGTTTAGACAAAATATAAATAATTAATACATTTAAAAATATAATACGATAATTAAATAAATAAAAGTTTTAAATTGTGCTTTCTTAAAGTTATCAAAATGTTTAAGCAGTAAAAACATCTAAAACTGTGTGTATTAAAATTACATCAAACAAATAGAAGTATCACTATATTTGAAAGTGTACTTTTTCACATAACACATATAGTGTTTAAAACTATTAAAACAATTTATATCATTAAGATACTTTTGTCTTTAGTGTTCATACACTTAAAACATTAATGAAAAAGTTTAAAAGCTGTTTTCTTAACGTTATCAAAATGTTCTAGCATTAAAACCGTTTGTATTAAAATTACTTGCATCTAATATGTCTTCAGTGTTCACACACACTTGTAAGTTGTTTAAACTGCATTTCTTAAAGTTATCAAAATGTTTTAGTTCATAAAACATCTAAAATGTTAAAACGTTAAAAGATCAACATCCAGTTATTTACAGAAAAGTAAGACGAGTTAAAAGTTTGTTTTTTTTTCATTACAAAAGATACATTTAACCTTCATTATTTTTGTCAAATGTGTTACATTTTACATAAAACACGTCATAATATTAAAACTACAATGTGTTAAAAATATAGTTTTTTAGCGGTCACCATACATTTGTAAAATGTTAAAACGTTTAGACATAAAAAATAAATAATTAATACATTTAAAAATATAATACGATAATTAAATAAATAAAAGTTTTAAATTGTGCTTTCTTAAAATTATCAAAATGTTTTAGCATTAAAAACATCTAAAACAAGGTGTATTAAAATTACATCATACAAATAGAACTAATCACTATATTTGAAGATGTACTTTTTTCACAATTACATGTTGTTTAAAAGTATTAAAACATTTTATATCATTAAAACATATATGACTTTAGTGTTCATACACTTGTAAAATGTTAAAACATTAATGTAAAAGTTTAAATTGTTTTTCTTAACGTTATCGAAATTTCTAGCATTAAAACATCTAAAACAATGTGTAATGCAATTTTATATCAAACAATAGATCTATTTCTATCATACGTTTTCTAAAATTAAAACATCAAACAAATAGCCCTAACATGTCTTCAGTGTTAAAAATCACAATATCAAAAACACATGCATACATTTTTTAAAAAAACTGACTTACGTTTTTTACATCCACGCTTTGTTGTTGAAAGAAGAACAAAAGTAATCCAGTTTAATCCAACACCATCGATATATCCAAAGGTATTAATCCATCACTATAAAGGTATATCCAAAGGTTTAGAGATTTTAACTCCAAAAGTTGTGTAAATGTAATTTCCCGGGAGCTCCACGAAACACGTCCATTCACTGGCATCCCAAAAGTTAGACTGACATCTGTGAAGTCTACAAAGTAGCCTGACTCAGACTCCACCCCTAGAGCCGTCCCACATCTCGACCCCTCCCACAACAGGTGCTGAGGCATGGGAAAAGATGACAAAGAGTTCCCACGCGCACACACGCACACGTGCACACACACACACACACACACACACACACACACACACACACACACACACACACACACACACACACACATAATGAAAGAATAGACATCCGCACCCCATGCGTTGCGCATGCGCGCGCACACACATACATAATGAAAGAAGAGACGCCCCGTGCTCCGTTTGAAAAGACGCAAACTCGACGTAGGCCTACATTCTCTTGGAATTTAGGCTACGCTACTGCAGAGTCAGACCCAAAGACTCCTGAGAGATGCCTTGATGAAGCTATGATGGATTTAACTTTAGCTCCGCGAAAATTACAAGGATCGTGATTAACAAAATTAGCCAGCCTGAACATGTGGAATATATTTTACATTTGATTGATCAATGTGGATATAACGATAGAAGATTTACATGGAATACAACAGAGCACCTTCGATTTGGTTTTCACAGAGCGAGATATTGGATTTTATTTTTACCACGTTATGGATCGGATTGAAAAGACTGAGGAGACGGATTAACAAATGAGGAATATACAGACTGCTCGTGGACCACGTTAATAAATACCCACGTATTAATTAGAAGATTATAAGGTATATGTATAAATGTATTTAATGTAATAAATAATAAATATAGCCTACTTGTTTTGTATATCCTTTGCATCCATCCTATATCGTTGAACATCGATAAACATGCCCTTACATGCTCCCAGAGACACAGTCGAAGTCTACACGACATGCACGACATAACATACTGTACATATAACACAGGTAGATCACGTAACGATCAACGTGCAAACATAGTTAACATTGTAAACATTTAGACTGAATGCAATGATAGCGATCTTCAATTTCACTTATGAAAGTATTATACAATAAAACATGCACATGTGTTTACAATTAGTTGCACGCACACACATATTCCTTAGTTAACAACACTTGATTTCTCTATTATTTACATTGAACAAGCCCATCCACAAATTCTCTCAACATTAGATGTTTTCAAACTTCACGGTAAGTTTTAGAACAGTCCAAATCGTGAGCAGAGGTGGGGGTGTTTGGGAGAGTCCATTTCTAAAGGGTCTTTTTTACTGTTTTAGAACAAATAACATTATGTCCAGGAGAACTTCACGCTCACACACAAACACACTTCTACAATGTATTGTCTGTGGTAAGAACAGGGACTTGTTTTTAATTAAAGAAAGTTTTGTTTTTCACATATATTTGAAAAGTTCACCAACACATTTAAAAGTTTTAAAAAAGTTGTATAAAGTTATGGTTGGTATTCGTACATTTTACTACGTTATCAGAAAATGTTAGAGAAAGTTGTTACTTCTTTTTAATTCTGTATTTTTACAGACCTAAAACCATGATGCTTCAAAGTATGGAATATAAGTTTTTGAACATTTATAAGATTTTGAACATTTATAAATTTGTGTATTGCAAAAGCAGAAGTCTATTTTTATTCTGTATTTTTACAGACCTAAAACCATAATTAGAAGTAGTCAAAGACAAACGATTTTGAACATTTATAAATTTGTGTGTTGCAAAAGCAGAAGTCTATTTTCTTTAAATAAGGATTTAACGTTTTAATTTCTTTAAATCAGTCTGATGACACGCATTATTTCTGTGATTAATTGATTAGTAATGTTGCGAGGGGGTTTCCTCACACGAGTAAAGCACTTTAGACGTGTTTGTGACAAACACATTGTATTTACTTAGACTTTTTAAACGTATTTAACATTTTAAATGTTTTTCTTCTGTCCAACTTACGTTTCATACGAATTGCCTGAGACGTTTAACAACCACATATAGGGAATGCACGCTGTACCACTACCATCACTGTAGTATTCTGAGGAAATATCAGTTACTTACTTGGGATAATCTCATTAAATTCAAAAACATTTGTTTAATTTATAAAATCAGACATGGTCTAGCACCACATGCTTTCTGAGTGCATTTAAACAGTATATATTTATTTTATATGATTTGTATTTCATGAAGACCTGAGGGTCGAAATGATACTTTTTTAATACCATTTTGAAGCAGTACCTTTCAGTGTGCGGACTCCACACTTCTTTATTCAGTTTATTTCACTCAGTTGTCCTGGACCTAAGCCCAATTTGGATGTTAGGAATGTGCAAGCCAGCTTTATGTTTTTGACTCTTCATTGTATTTCCATAATGCGGTGTATGTAATTTATTTTTGTGATTTTATACCTGCGTTTATCTTTAAGGTAGCCTTTTATTACACCGGCTGAGGGACTAACGGTGAAAATTACCACTCTTGAGCTAACTTGGGTACATTTACATTGTTTTAATGCTGATTAATGTAACACTGTCCCCCTTTTCAAATAAAGAGAAAATGAAAAAGTACGTTTCAGACATAGTGCAAACATGCAATGTTGGAGAAAAGCTCATATTGGTGTAATCTTTGAGAGGTCTCATCCCAAAAACGTAAAACTTTGTGTTGGGATAACCCAGACATACCTTTACTAAAATAAACTTTATGGAAGTCATTTTCAAGCTGTGAGTATGCTTCGACACGTAACTATACCATTATATATTTATATTATGTTCCCATGTTGCTTTAAAGTCTTTGTTGTTTGTTTGTTATTAACTATTACTTTTTATTTTTCAACATCCTATACAAATTAAAGAAACATATGAGCTAAGAAGGTTCTCTAACCCAAAATAAACAGATAATGGAATGTTTGCAATCTACAATATATGTTAGATATTATAGTTGTATTTTACACACATCAACATATTTTGTCAGAAAGTTACACACTTGTAAAGCCTATATGGACTAACTTTAAAACATAGGCCTAATCTTTATACAGAAATCACACACGTCCAAACAAACATACAATATTCAAAAAGACCAAATCACTAAGAAAAGAGGAAATGAAAAGCATTTGTTTATAAGAAATACACAAAAGTTTGCAAATGACGGTTTATCATTAGTTTTTAGCCATCTTGCACAGTAGATGACACCGTTCACATCTTGTTTCTCGGATTGTACGTGTTTTAGACGATGACTTTTCTTTAGAATTTATGTGATAGTCTTTCTGTTTGAGAATGCATGACTATCTATGACTGATGCTGAATCACACAAGTATTAACACATGCTGTGTTACACTTAAACCATTACCACAGAATCACTTGAGTTAAATTAAAGCTTGAGCTAAGTTAAAACCAAACGTATCTTCATACCTGATGTGCCAGACACAAATTGTTCTAACAATTTTTTTTTTGTTTTATAAATACTCTTTTCTTATTTCTACAAATATTGGGGCTATATGAAGTTAATACACAATGAAACGAGAATAATGATGCCAAATACGTCTGACACTATGTTTTTAAGAAAAGGCAGTGTTTTAAAATACAGATGTTTTTTTCTTTTGACAAAACCTACAATTCCAATGATCTCACCCCGGTGGTGCTTAACATCCAAGAGCTGAAGAAGCAATTCTTTATGCAAAAAAAAAAAAAAAAAGCAAATTAATTAAAAACAACAACAATACAAATAGTTTAAGTTATAGTCAACATTTACAATGTGTAATTCTGTCAGTTTGACATGATGTACCTGTACCATATTATTGTAATGCAAGCACTTTTGAGGGTTAACGTTACCTGTCCTTGTAAAAGGATATGGATAAAATTCAAGTATAATCTTTATGCAACAATCATGCTTCCACAATTTACTACAAAAGTGTGCACTGTGTATAAGCAGCTGTGTTAGTATAATAAAAGAGACATTTGACATGAGCAGTGTGCATTTGTACTAGAAGATAGTTGATAATTTTGCACAAACAAAAAGGTCATTTTTAAAAACATAAAATAACTAATTTTACATTCTGGCATATGTGCCGTTGACTTTCCCCTTGTTCACATTCTTGCACATGGGTATTCAAAAGAGATTGTTTTACCCGTTGTAAATTTAGGTATGATAGTATGTTTCTAGATTATTTATTTTGACAGCTATAGAAAGTTGAAGAGTTCGTTGATTATATCAATTCAATGAAGATTGAATAATCTTTGAATTACAGTAATTATTTGTATGTCACATCCATGAAGGTGCAACAATGTTGGAGGTTTTGAGAAACAGAACCATGATAACTGAGCAGTTGAACTTTAACTATAGTCTGTGCTCCCCATTTATTAATATGACTGGAGACGGTGTGTAATAAAATAATAATAAATTTTTAAAAATCACTCCATATTTCATGATTCCTAATACGTTACTATCCCAATTAAGTACAAAAAACGTACAAATATAGTATAAAGAGAAATAAATGACTGTCCTTTTACACAAATTCTACATTTCTTTTACAACATATTTCTTTTACAGCATATACCAGCTATCTCTACGAAACATCGAGATGAAAGATGAGTATTGCTGTTTTTCTGTTACCTAAAAAACAATTACACTTCAAACCCGTCTAACTATTACACTTAAAGATGTGCATTTCACAGTACAATCATACACCGTTATTTTGTGTCACTAAACAACGGTTAAGATAATGAATTATAAATGATACTTATTTTTAAGTGAAAGGTGGGATAATTTTTTTTTTATTCTTTCCATTTAACATAACCATTCTCAATCTATTGCAGCGTGTCTATTTTCCTTATGCTTTGAAAAACAAACCTTGAAAACAACTAAGCATTCTTAGAATGTCATCAGCTGTAGAAATGTCTTGCGTACGTCTCTCTCTCACAACTATCGCCGAAGTTTCCTACATCACATAATGTACAGCTAAAGAAAACATTTACACGAGTTGTGAAACGTGTGTTAAATTGAAATCTATAAGAGGCCCTCAAATTCTGTGCATGCAGCAAAACACATCGCAGCCATGTACGATGATTTATCATAAAATTACTTCTGTCACATTGTTTGAAGAAAAAACTTTAATCAGCAGGTGCTTAATAACTATTGAAGTTATTAAACAACACTGAATTCGATAATGATGTGAATAAACCATTGTTACGACTGTAACATACATATTCTTTGAGGTGGGGAACACTGTTTTGTAAAATAGCTTTTTTCGCAACTGTTTTAGATACAGGAAGCAACAACTGTTCAGGAGGCAAATTGTGCCATTGCAGAAGCAGCAGACAGCTTAAGTATCATTGGTGCCAGTCATATTAATAAATGGGGAGCACAGACTATAGTTAAAGTTCAACTGCTCAGTTATCATGGTTCTGTTTCTCAAAACCTCCAACATTGTTGCACCTTCATGGATGTGACATACAAATAATTACTGTAATTCAAAGATTATTCAATCTTCATTGAATTGATATAATCAACGAACTCTTCAACTTTCTATAGCTGTCAAAATAAATAATCTAGAAACATACTATCATACCTAAATTTACAACGGGTAAAACAATCTCTTTTGAATACCCATGTGCAAGAATGTGAACAAGGGGAAAGTCAACGGCACATATGCCAGAATGTAAAATTAGTTATTTTATGTTTTTAAAAATGACCTTTTTGTTTGTGCAAAATTATCAACTATCTTCTAGTACAAATGCACACTGCTCATGTCAAATGTCTCTTTTATTATACTAACACAGCTGCTTATACACAGTGCACACTTTTGTAGTAAATTGTGGAAGCATGATTGTTGCATAAAGATTATACTTGAATTTTATCCATATCCTTTTACAAGGACAGGTAACGTTAACCCTCAAAAGTGCTTGCATTACAATAATATGGTACAGGTACATCATGTCAAACTGACAGAATTACACATTGTAAATGTTGACTATAACTTAAACTATTTGTATTGTTGTTGTTTTTAATTAATTTGCTTTTTTTTTTTTTTTTGCATAAAGAATTGCTTCTTCAGCTCTTGGATGTTAAGCACCACCGGGGTGAGATCATTGGAATTGTAGGTTTTGTCAAAAGAAAAAAACATCTGTATTTTAAAACACTGCCTTTTCTTAAAAACATAGTGTCAGACGTATTTGGCATCATTATTCTCGTTTCATTGTGTATTAACTTCATATAGCCCCAATATTTGTAGAAATAAGAAAAGAGTATTTATAAAACAAAAAAAAAAATTGTTAGAACAATTTGTGTCTGGCACATCAGGTATGAAGATACGTTTGGTTTTAACTTAGCTCAAGCTTTAATTTAACTCAAGTGATTCTGTGGTAATGGTTTAAGTGTAACACAGCATGTGTTAATACTTGTGTGATTCAGCATCAGTCATAGATAGTCATGCATTCTCAAACAGAAAGACTATCACATAAATTCTAAAGAAAAGTCATCGTCTAAAACACGTACAATCCGAGAAACAAGATGTGAACGGTGTCATCTACTGTGCAAGATGGCTAAAAACTAATGATAAACCGTCATTTGCAAACTTTTGTGTATTTCTTATAAACAAATGCTTTTCATTTCCTCTTTTCTTAGTGATTTGGTCTTTTTGAATATTGTATGTTTGTTTGGACGTGTGTGATTTCTGTATAAAGATTAGGCCTATGTTTTAAAGTTAGTCCATATAGGCTTTACAAGTGTGTAACTTTCTGACAAAATATGTTGATGTGTGTAAAATACAACTATAATATCTAACATATATTGTAGATTGCAAACATTCCATTATCTGTTTATTTTGGGTTAGAGAACCTTCTTAGCTCATATGTTTCTTTAATTTGTATAGGATGTTGAAAAATAAAAAGTAATAGTTAATAACAAACAAACAACAAAGACTTTAAAGCAACATGGGAACATAATATAAATATATAATGGTATAGTTACGTGTCGAAGCATACTCACAGCTTGAAAATGACTTCCATAAAGTTTATTTTAGTAAAGGTATGTCTGGGTTATCCCAACACAAAGTTTTACGTTTTTGGGATGAGACCTCTCAAAGATTACACCAATATGAGCTTTTCTCCAACATTGCATGTTTGCACTATGTCTGAAACGTACTTTTTCATTTTCTCTTTATTTGAAAAGGGGGACAGTGTTACATTAATCAGCATTAAAACAATGTAAATGTACCCAAGTTAGCTCAAGAGTGGTAATTTTCACCGTTAGTCCCTCAGCCGGTGTAATAAAAGGCTACCTTAAAGATAAACGCAGGTATAAAATCACAAAAATAAATTACATACACCGCATTATGGAAATACAATGAAGAGTCAAAAACATAAAGCTGGCTTGCACATTCCTAACATCCAAATTGGGCTTAGGTCCAGGACAACTGAGTGAAATAAACTGAATAAAGAAGTGTGGAGTCCGCACACTGAAAGGTACTGCTTCAAAATGGTATTAAAAAAGTATCATTTCGACCCTCAGGTCTTCATGAAATACAAATCATATAAAATAAATATATACTGTTTAAATGCACTCAGAAAGCATGTGGTGCTAGACCATGTCTGATTTTATAAATTAAACAAATGTTTTTGAATTTAATGAGATTATCCCAAGTAAGTAACTGATATTTCCTCAGAATACTACAGTGATGGTAGTGGTACAGCGTGCATTCCCTATATGTGGTTGTTAAACGTCTCAGGCAATTCGTATGAAACGTAAGTTGGACAGAAGAAAAACATTTAAAATGTTAAATACGTTTAAAAAGTCTAAGTAAATACAATGTGTTTGTCACAAACACGTCTAAAGTGCTTTACTCGTGTGAGGAAACCCCCTCGCAACATTACTAATCAATTAATCACAGAAATAATGCGTGTCATCAGACTGATTTAAAGAAATTAAAACGTTAAATCCTTATTTAAAGAAAATAGACTTCTGCTTTTGCAACACACAAATTTATAAATGTTCAAAATCGTTTGTCTTTGACTACTTCTAATTATGGTTTTAGGTCTGTAAAAATACAGAATAAAAATAGACTTCTGCTTTTGCAATACACAAATTTATAAATGTTCAAAATCTTATAAATGTTCAAAAACTTATATTCCATACTTTGAAGCATCATGGTTTTAGGTCTGTAAAAATACAGAATTAAAAAGAAGTAACAACTTTCTCTAACATTTTCTGATAACGTAGTAAAATGTACGAATACCAACCATAACTTTATACAACTTTTTTAAAACTTTTAAATGTGTTGGTGAACTTTTCAAATATATGTGAAAAACAAAACTTTCTTTAATTAAAAACAAGTCCCTGTTCTTACCACAGACAATACATTGTAGAAGTGTGTTTGTGTGTGAGCGTGAAGTTCTCCTGGACATAATGTTATTTGTTCTAAAACAGTAAAAAAGACCCTTTAGAAATGGACTCTCCCAAACACCCCCACCTCTGCTCACGATTTGGACTGTTCTAAAACTTACCGTGAAGTTTGAAAACATCTAATGTTGAGAGAATTTGTGGATGGGCTTGTTCAATGTAAATAATAGAGAAATCAAGTGTTGTTAACTAAGGAATATGTGTGTGCGTGCAACTAATTGTAAACACATGTGCATGTTTTATTGTATAATACTTTCATAAGTGAAATTGAAGATCGCTATCATTGCATTCAGTCTAAATGTTTACAATGTTAACTATGTTTGCACGTTGATCGTTACGTGATCTACCTGTGTTATATGTACAGTATGTTATGTCGTGCATGTCGTGTAGACTTCGACTGTGTCTCTGGGAGCATGTAAGGGCATGTTTATCGATGTTCAACGATATAGGATGGATGCAAAGGATATACAAAACAAGTAGGCTATATTTATTATTTATTACATTAAATACATTTATACATATACCTTATAATCTTCTAATTAATACGTGGGTATTTATTAACGTGGTCCACGAGCAGTCTGTATATTCCTCATTTGTTAATCCGTCTCCTCAGTCTTTTCAATCCGATCCATAACGTGGTAAAAATAAAATCCAATATCTCGCTCTGTGAAAACCAAATCGAAGGTGCTCTGTTGTATTCCATGTAAATCTTCTATCGTTATATCCACATTGATCAATCAAATGTAAAATATATTCCACATGTTCAGGCTGGCTAATTTTGTTAATCACGATCCTTGTAATTTTCGCGGAGCTAAAGTTAAATCCATCATAGCTTCATCAAGGCATCTCTCAGGAGTCTTTGGGTCTGACTCTGCAGTAGCGTAGCCTAAATTCCAAGAGAATGTAGGCCTACGTCGAGTTTGCGTCTTTTCAAACGGAGCACGGGGCGTCTCTTCTTTCATTATGTATGTGTGTGCGCGCGCATGCGCAACGCATGGGGTGCGGATGTCTATTCTTTCATTATGTGTGTGTGTGTGTGTGTGTGTGTGTGTGTGTGTGTGTGTGTGTGTGTGTGTGTGTGTGTGTGTGTGTGCACGTGTGCGTGTGTGCGCGTGGGAACTCTTTGTCATCTTTTCCCATGCCTCAGCACCTGTTGTGGGAGGGGTCGAGATGTGGGACGGCTCTAGGGGTGGAGTCTGAGTCAGGCTACTTTGTAGACTTCACAGATGTCAGTCTAACTTTTGGGATGCCAGTGAATGGACGTGTTTCGTGGAGCTCCCGGAAATTACATTTACACAACTTTTGGAGTTAAAATCTCTAAACCTTTGGATATACCTTTATAGTGATGGATTAATACCTTTGGATATATCGATGGTGTTGGATTAAACTGGATTACTTTTGTTCTTCTTTCAACAACAAAGCGTGGATGTAAAAAACGTAAGTCAGTTTTTTTAAAAAATGTATGCATGTGTTTTTGATATTGTGATTTTTAACACTGAAGACATGTTAGGGCTATTTGTTTGATGTTTTAATTTTAGAAAACGTATGATAGAAATAGATCTATTGTTTGATATAAAATTGCATTACACATTGTTTTAGATGTTTTAATGCTAGAAATTTCGATAACGTTAAGAAAACACAATTTAAACTTTTACATTAATGTTTTAACATTTTACAAGTGTATGAACACTAAAGTCATATATGTTTTAATGATATAAAATGTTTTAATACTTTTAAACAACATGTAATTGTGAAAAAAGTACATCTTCAAATATAGTGATTAGTTCTATTTGTATGATGTAATTTTAATACACCTTGTTTTAGATGTTTTTAATGCTAAAACATTTTGATAATTTTAAGAAAGCACAATTTAAAACTTTTATTTATTTAATTATCGTATTATATTTTTAAATGTATTAATTATTTATTTTTTATGTCTAAACGTTTTAACATTTTACAAATGTATGGTGACCGCTAAAAAACTATATTTTTAACACATTGTAGTTTTAATATTATGACGTGTTTTATGTAAAATGTAACACATTTGACAAAAATAATGAAGGTTAAATGTATCTTTTGTAATGAAATAAAAACAAACTTTTAACTCGTCTTACTTTTCTGTAAATAACTGGATGTTGATCTTTTAACGTTTTAACATTTTAGATGTTTTATGAACTAAAACATTTTGATAACTTTAAGAAATGCAGTTTAAACAACTTACAAGTGTGTGTGAACACTGAAGACATATTAGATGCAAGTAATTTTAATACAAACGGTTTTAATGCTAGAACATTTTGATAACGTTAAGAAAACAGCTTTTAAACTTTTTCATTAATGTTTTAAGTGTATGAACACTAAAGACAAAAGTATCTTAATGATATAAATTGTTTTAATAGTTTTAAACACTATATGTGTTATGTGAAAAAGTACATCTTCAAATATAGTGATACTTCTATTTGTTTGATGTAATTTTAATACACACAGTTTTAGATGTTTTTACTGCTTAAACATTTTGATAACTTTAAGAAAGCACAATTTAAAACTTTTATTTATTTAATTATCGTATTATATTTTTAAATGTATTAATTATTTATATTTTATGTCTAAACGTTTTAACATTTTACAAATGTATGGTGACCGCTAAAAAACTATATTTTTAACACAATGTAGTTTTAATATTATGACGTGTTTTATGTAAAATGTAACACATTTGACAAAAATAATGAAGGTTAAATGTATCTTTTGTAATGAAAAAAAAGAAAACTTTTAACTCGTCTTACTTTTCTGTAAATAACTGGATGTTGATCTTTTAACGTTTTAACATTTTAGATGTTTTATGAACTAAAACATTTTGATAACTTTAAGAAATGCAGTTTAAACAACTTACAAGTGTGTGTGAACACTGAAGACATATTAGATCTATTTGTTTGATGTAATTTTAATACAAGCGATGTTAGATGTTTTAAGAAAACATAACTATTTACTTGATATAATTTTAATGCACGCTGTTTTAGTTATTATTGTGATTGAAAACACTTTTTTAAAACAGATGTTTTATGTAAAATGGAACATTACTATGTTTTAATGATATAAATGGATTTAATGGTTTTAAATCACTACATGTTAATATAAAAAACACTAAACCTATCTCTGTTTTCTGCCATCCTTCTTAAAAGGATTGAAAATGTATTGTTTTGAATGTTTTTCCATCATTTTGAACATTTTTACATTGATCAAGTCAGATACCCGTAACAGGTGTACAACACGTGCCCAGACCGGAACCGGTTCGGATGGGAGGGGTTCCGTACCGTGGGAATTCCCACGGTCACATGATCTCTCCGGAAGCGGCTAAGCGTGGGAAAAGGGGGCGGGACTAAGCGTGGGAAAAAGGGGGCGGGGCTAAGCGTGGGAAAAGGGGGCGGGGCTAAGCGTGGGAAAAAGGGGGCGTGGTCAATCAAGGGTCATAAATCACTCAAAGTGACAGAAGCCGCCCCATATACTCTCTCTAAGGTGGTCAATACAAGTTCTTTATTCCATTCCAAACCTTCTGAAACAATACAATAGCTTTGTGTGAGAAACACAATTACATTTAAGTTATTTATATGATATTTCATGAGAGAGTTTGTTATAAATAAATTGTTTAGAACAACATGATGGTGAATAAAACAATGCAGAATATTCGTGTTTTGGGTAAAAATGTCTGAAATTGGATGCTCTGTCATGGAAAATGGCATGTTTTATTAAATGCTGTGTATCTTTTTATACAGTTATGAGACATTCAATCGAAAAAAGCAACAAAAAAGGTGTCTTTGAAACTAATTATTCCTTTTTAAAATCATTCTGAATCGGGTGCACATTCACATGGCACCTTCCCTCATTATTTCCTCATTGTTCCTCATTTCACAGAAAGGCTGACCCGAGCTTGTACCGCGGAACAGCACGTAGCAGGGAACATAATTACTAGTGGCGCACCAAAGACACATGAGAAGTGAAAGTTTGTCCAGCGCTGTGTGATAAACGTGGTTCTTGAGTTTTGAACAATGTGAGGGAAGGTGATCAGGGCTCTATACTGTGCGGATCTGAGCCGCCACCCGCAGGTGTTTTTGGCAATGTGGACCTCAGTCTCTGCCAGAACCACTACTTCTGTGAGACCGGCCACATGGTGCCCACTTTTGGCCTGCTGAAACACCACTGCAGTGGAGTCAATGCTGTACTAACAAGCTGAGCTGTTGTTTAAATGTATGTTTTTTCTAAAAAAAAAAAAAAAATTCAAGACATCTAATGACAGTATACTATGCAGAAACTGACGTGAATACTAATTTATACCTAAATTTGTGTTTTTCTCATTGATTATGCAATTGTATGAGCATGTGTTTACTCTGTTATGCTGCAAATAAGCTATCAGCATGGGGACTGAAAGCAGCTTCATCTCCATTCCAACCTCTAATAAACACACCGATGGGCAGGACCTCTTCCTCTTTTCTGCGGCTCTAAAAATTTAATGAATAAATATGGATATTTCAAACTTGATTCCTGGTTTCCAATTAAAACAATGTGTTCTGTGCTAGCTCCGAATTTTCTTTCAATTTTCATACGAGATACCAAGCGTTGCATATTATTATAAAGTGTAATTTTAGTATCTGTAAAGAATTTGTGAGGGGATATTGTTGTTTACAAAGTTTGTTAAAAAACAACACTGAAGCAATATAAAAAACAATTGTTTACATCCACTTGAAACACCACACTACGTATATATCAGCGTGGAGCTTCACATGTTTCATTTCCCGATGAGTCCCATGCTATTTGGAAAAAGTCACAGGGATTGTATTAAAAATGACTTAGTCCAAAGCTCAGGAGTCTGTAAACATCATCTATTCGAGCGCTCTATAGAATGGAGGGGGGGAAAAAATAAGCTATTTTCCACATGGGATATTCTGAATGCAGTGGATTGCCAAATAGGCTAAATTGAATCTGAGAGGTTGCCTCTGGACATGAGTCATTTTTTTTTTCTAATACAGTCTATCATAACTCTGCAATGACACAGCCATCTATACATTTCAAAAGGAATGATGAGCCAATAATTACCATTATTAAAATACCTTCTGCTAAAGACACAACCCCAGCTCATTTTGGATTTAAATTTCAATCAATCCCTTACGTAAAGCTGTTATATGGTTTCTTGGAAGATACTTGGAAGACTTAGAATATACACCACTTAAGTCATTTGGTCCACTATTTCTGTAAAGCCTATAATATGTAATACAAATCTGATTGATTTGAAACGGGACAGTTTATTGAACCTTTAGACAATACATACATGCATACATACATATACATACACACACACACACATAAATATATATATTTATACTCTTTGCATGTGTGGTTTTTGTTGAGTATCATGGTACATCAGGCTTTATGGGTCATATGGTATGATATATGAGAATATGGAGCTCATTTAGGAGAAAGATAAAGAGGCCCAAACTAAGCAAATTATGCAATTTGGTGTAATTGCTAT
The DNA here is from genome assembly GCA_036326025.1 of Chrosomus eos. Taxonomy (NCBI): domain Eukaryota; kingdom Metazoa; phylum Chordata; class Actinopteri; order Cypriniformes; family Leuciscidae; genus Chrosomus; species Chrosomus eos. Next base: position 11,514,192 of record CM070839.1, on the reverse strand, counting down.
ATTTATTTTGTCAAAAAGTAAGAAATTCTTATAGCTTGTAATGTAAATCATTGAGATCTTACATTTTATGTAATAGGTCTAGCAGACTAACATAAAATGCATATGTATATCAGTGGTCTTATTAAGATGATATTTAAATGCTTAGCTTAATGATCAAAGTGCTGTAGTCTTTGTTGTAGGGGTCAAACATATAATGCAATACAATACAATACAATGATGCGTGAGAATAAACGTTCCTCAAAAGCCTGATGTATCATATCGGTACTCATGCTTTATACATGATTTTTCTAAAAAAATATTTATTGATTATTAATTAAACCTTAGAAATGTGTGTATTAAATATAATACAGTGTGCTTTAATGAGGGTTAATGATGATTGTATGGTGCTTTGTATTTTTTTGTATTTTGAATTTTTACTGTACACTGTCTTCACTGTCCCTTTTGCTCAATTTAATGCACCCTTCCTGAATGAAAGTATTAATTTCTTATAAAAAATAAAATAAATAAATAAAAAACTTGTTTGAGCTGCTTTTGGAATGCTAATGGACAAAATTAATGTTAAAATACTTCAAGCCCGGACTGTTCATTATCTCACTGTGCACTATTCTGAAATGTTCTGCACACCCTGGAAATACTATGCTAAATGAATACTTATTAAAGCAAGAGTGCAGATTTTCATCACTACTATAATTGGAGAAATAAAAATAGTTGCTTCAGTCCAGAATCACTAACAATATAAAAGTTATTTTTACTGTTACATCCACCAGCTGGAGTGCCCATGATATCCATCAGAGGGCACTCCTCTCGACTCCTTTGCTTTCTTATCATGAACTTCATTTCCCATAAACCATTGCCTGTGCTCATTATGGTGTGATGCTTTCCTATATACCGACAAGCCCTGTGATTTCACTTTCACTTGGCAAAGTCTTGTTCTGTTTATACTGCATTTCTGAGTGCCTTCTGTTTCAAGAACGTTCACTTCGTATTGCGTAGCTATACACATTGGGAAAACTCATTTTCTCGAGAATATTCAAGCCTTTATTTTAAAACGCAGTGCAGCTACACAGCCAGCACAGCACAGAACTGTCTAGCTTGCTATTGGCTGGGCTGCGGGAACTGCACAAACCGATGGCGAAGCAGCGAGGACGCACACTCCTATAAGAATGCTTCCCACTTCACACGCGGCTGCTGACTATATAAGCATCCCATTTCGCCATAGGAATCCGATTTAATCTCCTTCAGAGACCGACTACGTCTTCGCTGACTCTCCTGAAGCCTTCACCTCGCCGTTGACTAGCCTCAGCAGCAGAACTAGCGACCATGCCTTGCAGCTCAGTGGACGATGACCTTCCTGCTTTTCAGCAAATCTGCGCCGCTCTCCTGATTTGCCGTTTTACATTTTCATTAGTACTAGTTTAAGGAGGGAGGATTGTAGTGGGGCCATCCGGTGAACGCATATCATTTTAAGCCTTCAAGTGCTCGTTGCTGCAGCACTGGTAAAATAGCAAATTTCTCTCGTGACGTTGTTTCAAATGTCACGCGCCGATTGCGTGGCATGCAGGGCTCCCCGGCATCCCTCAGATGGCCACGAAGAGTGCATTTTCCTGCCTGGGCCTCAGAAACGCAGAAGCGGCACTCACTGCGAGAGCATGCCACTCGCCTCTCTGCGCTCGCGGCTTGCTCTCCTTACGTCAGAAAGCGACACCGCCCCTCGTGCCCTCCCGTTTCCTTCCCTCCTCGAGCAGCGGAGGAAGAAACGGCAGGGTCAGAGGATGCCTGAGCGGACAGAGATGAGCGAGCCCATGCCGGCCCCGTCTCCACGTGCCTCGCTCTCTCCAGAGAGAGATACCCCTCCCTCGAAGTGGACGGCCTCGTCTCGTTCTGCGGGTCAGAAGAGGAACACGATGACAGCCTATCTTTGGCTGCGTCAGAAAGCGAGGAATGGCCGGGCTCTGTCACAGACCCCACCCCCCTGTCTCAGTCAAGCGGCAGCGGCGCCAGGGCTAGTTTGGATGCTGAACTCCTCGGCCTCCAAGTGGTCTTCCCCCTAGGAGCCCACCAGAAGCCACCTTGATGAATGGTTTCTGCCAGGGTGACAGCAGGCCCCCTCAAAAGCGTCCAGCCCCGTTTTTCCAGGAGATGCACAACGAGCTAACTAAGTAATGGCGCGCCCCATACTCTGCATGACTGCGCTTGTCAACTTCAGCCACGCTGACCTCACTAGACGGTGCTGAAGAGAAAGGGTACGAAAAACTGCCCCCTCTGTAGGAAGCAGTGGCTGCGCACCTTTGCCCACCACCACCGGATGGAGAGCCAAGGCGGTTCACCCATCAAAGCCCTGCAGGACCACCTCAGCCTATACCTCCGCCGGCCAAGCTGCTTCGGCCTTGCACACCATGGCAGTCCTCCAGGTGTTCCAAGCCAAACTCTTCCGCTCCATGGACAAGTCTGGACCGTACCCCGCAACCTTCAGGGACCTGCGCAGATCCACCGATCTAGCCCTGCGAGCTACAAAGACCACTTCTCAGGACGAAGCATGGCTAGCTTAGTCGTGCTAGAGCTCCATCTTTAGCTCAATTTGACAGAGATCAAAGATGCGGACAAGGCTGCCTTCCTGGACTCGCAGATCTCGAGCGCTGGTCTCTTCGGCCCCACGTAAAGGGATTCTCCGAGCGCTTTAAAGAGGATCAGAAGTCGTCGCACGCTATGAGGCACTTCCTGCCGAAGCGATCAAGCTTATATATTAGTGGCAGTTCGCCCTAAGAAAGTGTCGACCCCACAGCCAGCTAAACCAGCGCCGCCAGCGTCTCAGCCCCGAAACTCACCTGCGCTCACAGTCTGCCAAGTGCTTCCCGTTCCCAGAGCGTCAGGGCCCCTGACCCAAGATTGCGTTGGAACCTGAGCCTCGGAAACCTTCCTAGTCGAAAGACAGGAGGGAAAAGGAGGGTGCTAAGTCCCACCGCAGCCAGACCACCCCCCAAAGAAAGCGTGTGTGCTTCTCCCACCCCCCTCTTCAGTTCAGGCTGCTGGATATGTTCAAAGTGTAGCCAATGGGCCCGTCACAGTTCAAACACCCAAGCACACAAATGTTTTAACAGCGACCCAAATAAAGCACAAAAAGAGAACTTTTGTCCCCCAAACTATAAGGGTGACCAAATCCCCATTATGCTGGCTGTGCAGCTGCACTGCTTTTTAAAATAAAGGCTTCAATATTCTCGAGAAAAGGAGTTTTCCCACTGCGTATAGCTACGCAATACTAGTTCCCTACTCTCTGGGAACCGAGGTTACGCAAGTAACCGAGTACGTTTCCCGTATTATGGTTCTGATCTTTTACTTGCTACTGGTTTCAGGTCATAATGTTGATAATTTAGAGGCCTTAGAAATGCATGTATCAAATAAGATACAGTATGCTCTATAGGGTTAATCATTTTTGTATAGTGCTTTTGTAAATTTTCTCTAATCGGAGTTGAGTAAATAATACCTGAATTTTATTATTGGGTGAACTTTTCCTTTAAGACAGTCCTCTGGCCCATGATGACAGATTCATTAAGTGTGGATGATTCGAGGGGATTGAAAAAAACTCACATTCTCTCAAAGTGAACAATGGAAGCAAATACACTTCACAGGCTGACCTGACATCCGCAAGTATCCATCTCCAGATATTATAAAACATGAGTCTGCATCTCAAGGCCACTTTAGGCTCTGGAGAGACTGTGTAAATATCTGTAGCACAGGTTTCTTTAGTGTCCAGCCAACACATGCTCACATGAGCTATAATTAGACTGTCCAGACTGCTACTCGGTGGGCAGACGCTGAAACACTGACATTTACTAAGTGTAGTTATTTGTAACTCATTAAATGGCAAGAAGCTTTTCATCAGCAGGTCAACGTGCTTCCAGTGATGTCTCATTTGCATAGAACATTAAAAGAATAATTCATACTTATTTCCATATATTAAGAGACAACAAGGGAATCTCAAACAAACACACAAGCTCAAGAGGCTGTTAAAGTTCAAAAAAGACCCGCTTTTTTTAAATAAGGTCTAGGTTTAAAACCAGATCAACCCTTTAACAAGATCTACTGTTTTTATGGCTGTCTCAGCCAATTCAATTGCCTACTAAATAAAGTTGTTTTAATATTTTGATTCAACCAATATTGAATCAAGGACCCCTTCCAAACTAACTCCCATAAAAGTCACAGTTACGATGAAATTTGTTTTTTAAAAACAGTAAAAAGAGTAATTTTGTGAAATATACAGTATTTCTACAGTATATATATGTAATATACAAATGTTTACAGTAGTAAACATTTGAAGTGGATCAAAAAAGTTAATCAAAGTTGTCCTAAGGCAAGAACGGGTATTGTTCAAAATTCATGTATAACTTTGATGAAAGATATTGATCCACTGTCCACTTAGTACTACTCCATTTTAAAATGTACTTTATTCCTGTGTTGGCAAAGCTATTTTCAGCATCATTACTCCAGTCTTCAGTGTCACATGATCTTTCAGAAATCATTCTAATATGCTGATTTGGTGCTCTTTCAACATTTCTTAATGTTATCTCAATGTTGAAAATAGTTGTGCTGCTTAATATTTTTGAGGAAACATATATTAATTGAAAAAAAAAAAAAATTATAATATATATTAAATTATATATATATATATATATTTTTTTTTTTTCATAATACAAGTTCAAAAACAGCATTATTGAAATATAATCCTGTGTAACATATATGAAATGTCTCATGTATTTTTTGCTAAATTTAATGCCGTTGCAAAATTCAATTTTCTGTAATAAAAAAACAGTTTGAGCTACAGGGATGCTTTTTGGAATGCTAACGGACAAAATTAATGGTAAAATACATCAAGCCCGGACTGTTCATTATCTCACCGTGCACTATTCTGGAATGTTCTGCACACCCTGAAAAGACTGTGCTAAATGAATAATTATTAAAGCAAGATTGCAAAATTTCATCACCACTAGAATCGGAGGAATAAAAAACAATGCTGTGCTCAAACAAAGTTACTGTTCAGAGATGGTACCACCTTTTGGGATATCAACCTATAAATGGATTATAGTCATCTCTGAATATATGATCAATAATGAATATTTTAATCAAAATATAGGAGAAACCAGAGCCGATCCTGACCTCCCTGGGCCCTAAGAAAAATTCTGTTAAGGGGCCCTCCTACCTGACCCATGAGCCATGTAAACCATTTGACATTGCCACACAGTCACACCTGACACCCCAGTGCTCCCACTACAATCATCCCTCCTTAAACTAGTACTAATGAAAATGTAATTCTTGATATCATAATTAGACATTGTTACTAGAAACATTCTTAATATCAAGAATTCACATTTTAAATAGTACACATGTAATTATTGATTTCAAAAATGCATCCTGTGAATGGCTTGCCATAGCATGTCACTGTGTTTTAAATGATAAAAGTGATACTTGATGGTTATTATTTATTGAGGGATGTGCATCCATATTGACCAGTATGTCCAGCCAATCAACATTTTAAATGCAATATAGCCTATAAATCAATAGTCAATGTCAACACATTGGTTTCTATCTTGCTTTATTGCAGAGTTGTAATTAAACTGACTTGGAGACTAGATAATCATTGTCTTGTTTTAAAAGCCTGTGCGACTATAATGAGGAGTGCCATCATGCCCATATTGTACTGGTCCCCACACATGTTTTGCTGGAAAGTGCATGTTTCATTTTGTGCACGTCCATATGAACATATGTTAATGCGCGACATGGTTATCTTTTCTGAGCTGCAGTTTATAAACAAACACCTTTACCCTTTGTCGTTTATCAGACGTAATAAATAGTTGTATTTGACTCTCACTTTTTCAGGCACAAAGTCACAGAACACTGCCCTGAAAGTGGCCGGCATTAGCAAGCAAGACACAGTCAGACCAAAAGATGCACCAGCTGGGTTAGACAGACAGACCAGACAGACAGACAGACTAGAGAGAGATCAGACTAGCACATCAACTTAAAGGAATATTTCACTGCTGGAAAAATGAATGTGTATTTACATTTTTGTAGAAATGTGAATTTATTTTAGAAGTTGGTGCCTTCTAGATTGAGAAAAGCCAGAAAATGTATGTGGATGAAAGACAACAACTCCCAAAATGCACGCACTTCGCTGCCCTATGAGGCCACTCCCAAGCCCCGCCTACCGGTTACGATAGATAGATAGATAGATAGATAGATAGATAGATAGATAGATAGATAGATAGATAGATAGATAGATAGATAGATAGATAGATAGATAGATAGATAGATAGATAGATAATAGATATGTGGATCAAAGCTAGGGTTCTGTTACACATGCTGGTGGTGCCATTTCCTCAGCAGATTCAGCTATTTCTTCCTGAAGAAAATGGCATCGCTGAAATTTGCGATAGGCAAACATCTGCTCCTCTGCAGCTGCTCCGGCCGCCTCTTGCTTCTCCATCATCCGCAGCTGTTCCTCGCTGTATTGCAGCTCGTACAGGTAGCCACGAGCGTCGGATTCACCAGATCTTCAAAATCCCCTTCTGCCTAAGCTTTCTCCACAGAGCAAGAGTCTGTTAGCTTAGCTTAGCTTAAACAAAAAGATGGCTGACACTATGTGTACATTCTCCCTATGAGCGGATTGAAAACATGCAGAACTAGCTGGCTACTACTGGCTGTAGTCTCTAGCCTCTGGCCAAAAAATCCTCCGATGATGCAAAATGACGATTTTTGTGTCATCAGAGGGTTTTTTCCAGACACACAATACAGAAATCTCTCGTCTCAGGGGGACATGAGGGAGAGAAGCACGGTCATTCGAAAATACTGGGTTTCTACTGATACAAAGCTTAATGCTAATAGGTTAAGTATCCTCTTTAACTTTACTGTTCTTTGCTGACATCAAACTTGGAGAGGAGAGAACACAAGTCTGCCTGATTGCTGTTTCCGCAATTCATTCTCATGGTGTTTTTTTTCTTTCCCCTTTTCGTGACCAGAAGGTTAGTTCCACTTAATTTTCTCATTGATGTTGTATACTTTGATTGACGCGCTTTGACATGAGGGGGAGGCGGGGCCTTGAGTCATTTTGAGTAATAGGGATGATCGGCTCTGGGAGAACGATTGTAGCATAAAAAATAAACCTTTAAAGAAATAGTTTACCAAAAAAAACCTGACCTTTCATTTCTAACATGTATGAGTTTCTTTCTTCCGTGGAATACAAGTCTATTTTTTCTGTGTGTGTGCGAATGAAACCACTGCAGTTTACTCTTGCAGTTTTGGAATGACATTAGGGTAAGTAAATGATGGCACAATTTCCATATTTGGCCTTTTTAATTATTAAAGTGCATGCAATATATCCATCAGCAATCATATCCTCTAATATTGTTTTAGCTGCAATAATCTTGATTCAAGCACAAAACAGTACACTTTAACGATGCATCTATATGCATCTTTTCCAGTAAATTATCCAGACATAGGCAACTTTGTTTTTTACAGCCGAAGGCTTTTGCCGACAGCTCTGCTAGCTGTAGGGCTTCACTTCAGGGTTATTTAATGCTGTCACTCAAGCTGTTTACTGCTATTAACATCTCATCCTGCAGGGTTTAAATGAGATCGCTCCGTACCTAGACTCCTGACAGCAGAACAGCGCTTCGTATTCAGCTGGATATAACCAAGATACTTCCATTGTTGTCCTTGATAATGCAATCCGCATACATGGATATCACACATGCGTTTACAACTCTATACACAAGCTTTGACAGAGAACGAAATGCCTCAGTCACCAAACACTATAAAACATGCTGACACCCTAATTGCACCATGCTATTTCTGACACGACTCGTTCGCATCTTGTCCTGCCACTAAAAGGATGTACTCTGGCAGGTGCCAAGTATCATTTAGTTGATTTAAAAGGGTGATGATGTGCACATTATGCCATTTGTTTATTTGTTTACAGCCAAACGTAGCTGAGGCTGCTATCCAAGTTTGCCCTCAGGCTCAGCAGTGCAAAATAGCAAATGGGAGTCAAGCACATGGTTAGAAGGTCATGCTAATGAAAAAAAGCTTGATTGCGTAAAACTAATCGTGCGAACTGAAGTGTGTTCTCATTGTCTATCCTCTTTGACCACGCTATTAATGTTCTATCGATTAATGTGCAATACATATGAAGTGAGCGATTCTGACAAAGTACAAATGGTGTTAAGGTAGCCATATTTTTGTTGAGTAATTACCTGTCATGAATAGATAACAGGTTTGGCAACGCAATTCATGAAGCACTTCCTGAGTCCTGCCAGAGAGAGAAAAAACTGCCGGCATAATGTATCACCATCTACCTTTTTACAACACCATCAGCCACTTCAGAGACTTAAAATAACACCAGGCTGTATACAGTAGATGCATATCCAAATTCCGCCATAAGGACACAGATTCCAGAGCATTAATCACGGACAGAGCTAAACAGACGTTGTGCTTTGTCTTTTCAGTTGAGCAGACCACAGAAACTGTCCAGAGATAACCTCCCATGTTCCAACAGAAATAGTCCTGCTATAATTGTAACTCAGGTGGAGACCTCATTTCCATTTTACAATCGCTAAGTCACAATAGGTTAGATGAAGTGACTTAGAGCTGTCGGGCAAAGTCACATTCAACGGAACGAAAAGATGGAGTCTTCGTTTTGGATTACAAGGTGTCATTTATAGTGGATTGTCCCCTACCCAAAAAAAACAAAACACTTTTCTGTTACATGGATACCCACAAATCGAAATTCTTTCATATTTACTCACTTAATGTAGTTCCAAACCTGAATGAATTTCTATTTTTTTGCAGAACACAGAATAAGAACGCCTTTGTCCATAAAAATGAAAGTCAATGGGGTCCAAAACAACAGAAAGAATATCATTCAGGTTGGAATGACACAAAGGTGAGTAAAGACAATCATTTATGGGTGATCCTTTTAATATGTAGAAAACAAAACAGTTAGTTGCAAATAGTTGCCAGAACACTGTTTTTCCGTGACTCTATGTGGATCAAATATGATAAAAAGTAAAAAAAAAAAAAAAAAAAAAAACATTAGAGGTTCTGAGTTATGGTTATGAGTCCTTGATTCCATTGTGTTCTGATTTGAATTTTTGGGTGTATTTTTTTATTTAAATATTATTTCTATTGTTTGTGAGCAATGTGCTGCTTTGTTAAACTTTCAGAAATAAAACCGTGGGAGTACAAGGTAATTTTTTAGTAAATGAAAGGGAGTACTTTCCGCAAAAGAGGACCTATTCAAAAATCTTTGTCTTGGAAAAAAGATCACTGAAAGGAGCCACCTTCAGAAATTCCACGATGGATGCAACCCTGTTGAAATTTCTTGTTTTCCCATCATGGTATAATAAAAATGATTAAAAAAAACGATATATACACATACATAATGTTTTTAAATATTACAAATTTAATATTTTCACTGCCCCTTTAAATTAGAACATATTAGATGAGATGACCAAAGCATGTTGCACCACTGAATGTCAAATGCATTGCTGAATTTGATGAATTAATGCTAGACCATGTACAGTTCCCATCCAATTCGAATTGGAATGACACAAATGTACATGTGGCATGTTTTAACTGATTCTGCAGAAAGCCTTATATACAGTACAACGCATCACATTTTCTGACTGTTTGATAAATTGAGAGCCTGAGATGGAGTGACAAGAAGGTACATTTCAACAGGAGAAGCTTAAACCCCTATAAAAAAAAATACAAGTTGGTATATAATACATTCTAAAGGAGGCTCATTACAAATGAGCCTCCACACACTGCCAGCCACTGCCTCAGCATCCAGACAGTACATGGCTTTTCCATTTAGTCAATTAAAAAACACCAGCCTGGTGGGGGAGAGTTGTTCAGGAGCAAACCTGACGGAGTTGTGGGAGGAGATATGCCAAATCCAGTGTGGATTCCAGCTCCTCTTCTCTAATTTGTATTCAAACTTCAGGAAAGCTGGCAGAGTGAAAACAAATCCATTAGCTACATGCCTATGGGCGGCATCCATGAGTCCTTGAACCCATATCGCCATGTGTTTGCGAATGTTTGTGTGTCACCGCCAGGCAACAGCTGCCCCTGTGAAAGATGCAATGGGACTGACTCCAAAAATACGTCTGCCTCACACATATTAATTTCAAGCGTCAGCAGCTGAAGGTTAGCATATGACATGTGACATTCGCCAAAGTGACACGCTCCCTTTGAGAGACAAAATCTGGACTTTGTCGAGCTGTGATGTGATGCGGTGGGAACTTTTGGGGTCGAGACTTGGCAGAGATTAGGCAGGGTCTGATGTTTTGCGTTTCGCATTATGCATCATGTGCATGCATGCGAGCAATCTCGAGGGAAACAAAAAACTAAGCTAAAGCGCTCATGCATATAATACATTCCCAATGCACATGGCTAAAATCAAGGACTGATGTACTCTCTATATGTTTTGCATTATATATGCCTGCATATGTCTTGAGGGTTGAAAAGTAACAAAGAGCTTTGAACAAGGTGTATTTTCAATAACTTGCGTCACCACAGTGGGAGAGGGGAATAGGATTTTTCCAACTCATCATCTGTTTCAATCAGCAACTCTCTTGGGAGGTGATGTTCTTCCTCCATCAGGAGAGGCCAACATGAGGAGAGAAGCCCAGGCTGTGAAGATGGCCTGCTGGGAGATGGGGGTGTACAAAGGGAGCTGCTATGAGGTGAAAGCATCTAACCACAACAGGAGAGAGCTTAGAAGATATGGAGCAGAATTGAGTTCACCCAAAAACAAAGTGAAAATAGTAATGCTGATCTTGTCAACACAGTTACTGACAAAAATGTTTGGTTACACTTTATTTTCTTTTTTTTTTTTTGGACAGTGTTACAGTTGACTAAAATTTCAAACAAAAGTAATACAAAAAATGTCAAGTATATTTTTTATATATATAGCGCTTTCACAATATAGATTGTATCAAAGCAGCTTCACAGTATCAATCAAAAAATTTATCTTTGGTAATTTAAATAAAGCTGAAAAAAATAAATGTACATTTTGCATAAAAACTATAAATGTTAAAAAATAGAAATGAAAACGAAAGAAAAATTATATGAAGTACTAAAACTCTAACTGAAATAAATAATAATAATAATGACAAAACACAAATATTTTTACTAAAACAAACTAAAAATAGAATGAAAACTGATAATAGCAATGTAAAGTATTTAAAATATGAATAATTACTATAATAATATATAAATAATAATAAAATAACACTGTTTACTAAAAACACTGCAAGATAGTTACAATGTACTAACAACATTAGCGCTATGCTAACTGAATAGCTAGTAGGTTAACTGAAAAAAAAAACAGGGTGAAATTGAAGGGGGAGGGGGGGGGATGAAAATATGACTAAATGTTACATTATAATAATATTTTGTTAAAAAGACCACAAGAAATTCTAAAATATTCAGGTGCCCAAACATGTGCTCATTTCCAAGGTTATTTGTCAAGTCTTTTTAAGTTTTCTTAGTGTTTGAAGATGGAACTTCAGAGATTATTAAGCAGGTTTCATGAATATCTCTCAATTTGCTGAAGGTCACAGGTTTCAAACAATGTTTGCTCTGAACACTTGAACCCTTGTTGACCTCCGAATGTCACCTTGCTGAGCTTCCTCTTCTTCATACACACTCAGGGAATAACTGGAATAATAAAAATGTAATATGCACATTTAAATGCAACACAACATAGTTTTTATAGCAGCTTATGAGATCCTAACTCACTTTACTCAACTTTCAAAGAAACAATGATGAGTACTTTTGAAGATCTACAGAGAAAAGTATGGAAGCTTGTTTCCGCCGCAGAATAAAACATTTTAAATGATAATTGTGACTTTTAATCTCACAATTGAAAATTTACATCTCACAATTCTCACTATTTTTCTCAGAGTTGCGAGACATAAAATCAGAATTGAGTAATATAAACTCACCACTGCAAGAAATAAAGTCAGAAATGCAAGATATAAACTTGCAATTGTGAGTTAAGTCAGAATTGCGAGATATAAACTTGCAATTCTGACTTCTTTTGTGATATATAAATCGCAACTGGAAGTTATAAAGTCCAATTCTGAGGGGAAAAAGACTGATGCAGAATAAAACTGCTACTTTACTGTATATCATGCAATTCTGAGATCAAAAAATCGGAATTATAAGATGTCGCAATTACCTTATTTATTTTTTAATCTTTAATTTTTTAGAGTATTTATTAATTTAGGCTAACTAACTAACTAACTAACTAACTAACTAACTGACTGACTGACTGACTGACTGACTGACTGACTAACTAACTAACTCATATTTATAACCATTTTAGTCACAGTCTGGAGCCCTCAGTAAATCACATTTCTATTACTGAATTGGCTAATTATGAGTGGCAACTAACATTCTTTGTCTATATAAATAAAAGCCTAGTTTTAGCTTACAAGCATGCAGTGATGGCCTAAAGTTCAAATTTCAATGACGGCTACAATATGTGTGAAACAGTCCACTCTAATATTTCGCAACAAACTCAAGTACCCTTCCTGCTGTGCATGGCAGCAGCTGTAATTTTCAAAAACATACATTATCCAGAGAACTCAGGGTTGCAAAATAATGAAGCGATCCCATTCAAAAGTCCTATCTGATGAAGTCCAACTGCACATTATTGGTCACATGCCTTTACCATGCAGGGCATCATTTGCTGAGCAACAACCAATCCTCTGCAGGAGTGCATTCGTCCAGGCTCTAATAAACAGCTCTCGGTTCATGCAGGGAAAATAACAGCAGATTATTGCGCCCTCAATTCTAATGTAATCTACGCAATAGCGCAGCATGGGAGAGCAAACACAGTGTGTCATTCCTTTGGCTCCTCTATACTTAAAGTGAGAAGTCAAGTGAACACTTTGAATGCATGGCATAAAATGACATGGGGGCCACGACCAGAAAAGTGCTTCGTTGTTCCGACATCTGCGAGCACTTCGGGGCCTACTGGCCCATTTATACATGCTTGTGTGAGAGCATAGTGTTTGCTCATTAAGCTGTTGTGCTTGTTGAGGGGATGATTTCCGTACTTTCTCATGAGAATCTGAACACTCTTAACTTGCTTGTATGTTAGATGCATTCAGGTTTAAATAAAACCCATAGAATAGAGCCCATAAGAGGCCATTACTTAACAACTTTGATTGCTTGTAAGTGTTGCTCTCTGCATAATATCTGCAGTTTACGGTCCACTGGACGAAATGTGGTCATGGCATAAAATGTACAGATGCGTCCCTTATACTGCTCAATACATTTGCACATTTTAGCTGTTTTCAATTACTAATTAGTTATAATGCGTGAACAAACTGAAACACACATTAATTTGGTCTGCAAACCTGGAATAAAAGAGTTAAAGTAGAGGAATCACGTGAGTTCAGGGTAATAAAAAAATCCCCTTCAGGGTAATTATAAACCTTGAGCCTCTTTGGGGTTATTTTACATCAATTGACTCTTGGCTTACATTATCCTTTACATAGAAACCCAGCATGCAATTCTCTATAGTGCTGTAATTGGGGGTTAATGAATCATTTTCTAATTAAAACAGAAAGATGAGTTGACATCACTTTATATACCCATACTGCCAGGTGGATAACGGCTACTGAACGTTCCCCAGGTTCATTCTGCCCTTGATGGTCTCAGATGATCAAAGGTCAATTAACACCTCTGGGCTCCAAATACAAAGCAGGTTTACATAGTTTCCTAACCAGATGTGATGGGTTTATATTTGTCTGTTTACAATGAATGCAAAACTGGGACAATGGGAGCCAATCCCAATACAATTTGTGTGCAACTTACAATTATGTGGAGGTGGATGTTGGTCCAATGAAACAGTACTGTAGGCGGTGCTAAAACATTTAGCTGTCAAATTTAGCTTGTCATGGTCAAGCCCAGGTGGTTTAAAAAAATGGATTTATGGAACAGATGGTAAGAAACAGTGTTAATACGGTTCTTACACTTTACATAAAATAAACTACCCAATATTGATTTTTTTTATGATGCTAATTTCTCAAAATAAATTATAACTACATTTTTATTCTTGAATTTAAACATCACACTATTATAATGTACAGTACACTGTAAAACAATATATCGCTGGTTTAACTTAAAGTAACCTGGTTGCATTAAAATTTTAAGTTAATTGAATAAATTAGTTAATACAATTATGTATTGAACTATTATGTATGTATTATGTATGTAAAATATTATGTTATCTGAACCATAAAAATTATATAAGTTGATTTTACAAAAAGACAAAAAATGCCGTGATAAATCATGAATTTTCTTTCCCCCTTTTTATATAACATAGTTACATAGTGTTCACACTGTATGTTAAGGCCTGGAAGAGGTGGACAGGTAAGAATGTCAAGTGACATACACTGCAACACGTACAGTATGGGTTTCGATTTGTGTTAGTACATTAGGTCACCTCTTCCTCTTTGTAGTATTGTTAATCCTACAAAATAATGTAAATAACCACTGTACATATATTTATATTCTTTGTGGGTGTTTTTGCTTCACTTTTACCTATAACCTTTTTGTACTGACCTGTGGTTCTTTGTACAGGACACCAATCATATGCATTTCTTTTTAAATGTCGATTTTAAATGTTAGACCCCTGTACCCCTATAAAATCTAAACATAAAAAGAAGAAATTAGCACATTTAAACAACTACGAGGCAAACATATAGGGTAACCATATTCAGTCACTTTAAAATACCATAAAGACCCTTTTTACACCTCGAATTAAGATGCGTTTTGGTCAACTGAATCACAAGGAGACAAGGGAGACACTTTCCTTTTAACACCTTTTATTTTAATCTGTCTCTTTTGTCCACTTTCAACCACATCTGTCTTGATTTCTTCGAGGGGAGGATCTATGGCGGGTCAGATCTTTCAATCTAATGGACGAAATAAGCTTGACAATTTACATACAAACAGAGAGCAGCCGTTTTTGTTTCTACTCTGATAGCCACAAGACCACGCTGAACATTGAGTGCGTGTTTGAAATCAGGAATGGTGAGAGAACATTGTGCTTGGTATGTTTTTTGTCTTAACTAAACCAAACTTAGGTCTTCAGCTTTGCAAGTTTAAATCCCGTCTGGCTAGCATGCTTCCCATTTTGTTTATGCATTAGGTCAGCAGACGGAGAGTAGGAGGTATTTTGTGGTTGTTTCAATGCATTCAAACACATGAGCATCTACACTATAAAATCAACATGTTTACAATGTCAAAGTAGTCTACTTGTGATTGGATTGACACAAAACGCTTCTTAATACCAGGTGTAAACAGTGCCTATATGACAGTATAGATAAAAATTGGCAAATTAGCATATTTAAACAATTAAATATCCAATGTCGGCCGATACCTAATCAAGTAAATAAGTAAATAAAACTACAGCTTATTATTTAAAATCTGTCACTTTATATTGTAGAACGCATATAATCGTTGTTTCTGACAAAAAACTACTGCAGAAAATAATCTACTAGACAATAATAATTATTAAGGGATAATAAAAGTCTGCAACATCATCCGTTCTCTACAAAAACATCAACTACTTGCAAGTGAAGATACATTGACTGTCTATTCAGAGGTGCGAGGACCCTCATGATGTGACCTCGGGGTCACAGCTGATGTTTATACCTCTTAGTTCTCCTCATGCTTTCTCTCTCAGCAACACACAAGCCAAATGTTCTATGTGGATTCAGAAAGGTGACAGGGCAAAGTGTAGCAAAAGCACAAATTATTAAACCTCACCTCTTCTCTATTTCAGAGGCTTCGATCTGACAAGACACCAAGTATGGTTCTCTGAAGACCTCAAACTTGAAAGGAGACAAGAACAGACCACAACATATTTAGTTTGGAAATCCGTTGAGAAGTTGATGGTTGTTTATTTTCCACTACGATTATCACTCCTTTTTTGTGTTCTCCCTCAGACAGATTTAATAATTCATCCGTTTTACAAAAGCATCTGTCTTTCTTTTCAATGAGACTCCAAATCTGTTTGGCAAAACAACTGCCAAAGAACTAATGGCAGGAGGTCAGACATCATTTCTAAAATGATACTTTTATGAATAGTATCATGCTTTTCATGTGCTTTTTCAAACCATTGATTTTATAATGAAAAAGAAGTACAAAACAACAAGTTGGATCCACCCGGAAAGCCCGGACGGCCTTACAAGGAAATGGGGATTGAAGCACATGGATTTAGAATAATGAATTTTGCTTAGAAGACAGATGAAGACAGAAGACTAAAGCTCCACGTTAACCTTGCGTACATTCTGCTGTGTAGAGATGGATATGATGAATGCAACATCCTCAAAAGCAATATCCTGGCCTTTTGGCACAGACATGCTTCCACGGTCTCAGGACAAGGCCTGGGACTCTTGGTCTGGGCCCAAACATATGAGGATCACTGTGAGCACACACACACACACAAAACTCTCATAAATGCTCTACGGCTATCCATCAACCCTCCCCACCTGCACTGCATCTGCTCCCGCACCAAACGCAGTCTCCAAACTCCTTAATGTTTGTGCTGCAGCAAGGTGTCATTAATCCCTCCATTTATAAAAGCTGCACGGCTATATATACACACTGCTTGATTAAAGTTGGGTGCCGTAATTGAAGTGAATACCCGTTTATGGGATGAAGCAGTAACTGCTCCCCAGAGCACTCCATGGCTCATCGTTCTCTTTGCCTCCAGCTCTCTTGTTTTCTCTTTTTTGAATGAGTATATACATATAGGGCCCTCCTGTCTTACGAAGGATGTCCTCTCAATTACCTCCTTGCACTTTTCAAAGGTTAAAACAAAGTATTTGCAAGCTTGCGTGATGTGAACACAAAGTCGAAATATAGAGATGTTTCGGGCAAGATAGTCTAAGCAGGTTTAGTGCTGTGAATATTTTACAGTCTTCACTAAACTGAACTGAAAAGCAAAATCAGTTGGTAATTGCAATTTCCTTTCCACAGACATGTTTGCTAACAGGAGGTGTAGTGTAACCTAGTTCCGCTGGTTAAAGATCTTTATTGGTAACCAAAATGTTTGAATTAGCATGGGATGATCCTTGAGTTCTAATTACTTTTGTGCCCTAGGGGAGAATCCACTAAGAATGAGTTTTGCACTCACTGATAGTGTTGTTTGCTTTTATGCTCTGTCCGTGATGTTTTAATGCCCGCTTCACTAAAGGAATTATGTAAATCAGATCACTGTGCAAACACACCAAAAAAATTGCATGAACACAATCTCACTCCACAACCTCTATTTTGCAGACTAGAGTGCTAGATAACAAAAAAGCCACCACGATTTAGCATACTATGCTAAACTGGTAAAACATTGTTGCCAAAATACAAGTGTGCTCATTCTTCTCCATCATTCATCATTTGATGAATTATTGCTCCGTGATTGAGAGAAAACAATAACAAAGCTCTTTATTAAATAAAACTAACTTTACTGATTGCTCAAGGGCACCATTTCCTACATGTATTGAGAATTGAACCCACAATCTTCAGGTTACCAGTCTGACTCTCTAACCATTACGCCATTACTGCCCCACAACATGTATATACATAATATAGAAAATCTATATTTTGGACTGTATGTGGACTGTATTTAGCCAGTAATACATGAATTTCGTAATATAATTGCACTTTAGTAACCCTTTAGTTTACATTGTCTTCTCCTCAATTACTCTTGGTTCATTAAATTAACTTCATGTCAGTTAAAGGGTGGTAGTGGACAAAAGAAATTCATTTGGCTTAATTCAGACAAGCTTTTTTCAACTATAAGCCTTTACAGCCAGAGGGACTGCTTTTACTGAATATAGCATTTAATTGAACTAATTACTTGCTTGGCGGACTTACTTCACAGGTTTGTCTTAGGTCATCTCCTTTGGTATTAAATGCTACTTTAAGTGCTGCAATTTAGCATAACGTTTAGCCTCAAGAAAATAATTGTATGCATCAATTTCAAATAAATAAGTGGCTAGAAGTATAGCGTGTAAATGCTGACATTGGTGGCCTGTCAGCCTGAGATGCGTCGACAAATGCAGTTGGAGATATGTGGACCAGACTTATTATGAAATGAGCGAGTACAAACATCATCATTATAATGAGATGAGGACATCTCTGTTTGTCGATGATAAGGCAATCGATGGCCCCACAGCCGCGAATGACAGAACAAACATAAGCAGTGAGAGAACAGAGCACATTTTCAACACTGACTAAAAGGTAATCTGTTAATAGTCCTTGTATTTCATTGAAAGGTCATGAAAACAGTTATATAAAAAAGATACCATCAAACTAAGCTGCTATGTACAGCTGCATGTATGTGTTGTGCCACTTTCATGTGACCTTTGCCAATGAGTTCCTCTTTTTTGGACAGATAACAAAAAATATATACTTAAGCACGAAATCAATGTCTTATCTGCTCACCACCTGCAAAACAGTTTAACCAGGTGTAAATTGCACCAAAATAGTGCTGTGAGAATTTAAATTAAATCATTGTCATTCTTTTTAATGCCTCTTTGTAAATGGAACTATATTGGACATTTTTACAAACATCAATGCTATCTGACTAGCACAAATTCATGTAACACATTCTACTTGCACCGCTCCGAGTGGGCGTTTTCGGCATGGGAGGCGGGCTCGCTAGCATGGATGTTAAACACCACAGCCTCTAGCATCAGTCTCTACGAGTCTCTTGAGGCCAGGGAAGTGAGGTTTACCAGCACAGCTCTTACTAGCTGGCCTCCGTTACACTCACCCTCCTAAACCTCACTCCCATCCGGGTCACGGCACCAATGTAACCCCTCCGGTTGTATTCAAACTACTCCGAGCGGGACTTCAACCAGCGTTTCCGGCATGGTATCCGCTATACGTACAGTGCATGTGAAGTAAATTTCATCATCAGCATATTAAGTGTTCACTTTAACATGCTTCCAGTCTCATTTCGTACATTCAAATTCAGCCTTCAATTTGACTTAAATACTCACATAAACCATTTCTAAAGTTGAAGTTCATGGTAGAGTCACTCTAGACTTTTGAATTGGCATGAAGGTGAATCACCCCCAATAATTTGAAGTCTAGGCTTAAAAAGCAAATTATTGAATTTCTAGGCAAAAATTCATTAAAATGGACACTCTTATTTATGACGTCCTTTAGCAAATTAAAATACCATCTGTGCAAGGCTTCCTACTAATGAACTTTTTTTCACTCATTTTTATTCTCTTGCTCGTCATGTTTTTTTCTTCTTCTCTCCTTTACCCATTGAACTTGCCACACTAATAGGTTATGAATAATTCTGTTTCAGCTTAGATGGCAATTAGCCACAATGCTAGAGGCTATCCGTCTTCTCCTGTAGAGGTGTAGGGATTTACGTGTCAGCTAGACAAGGCACACACTTTATTTTGGTTCCTAAGCAATTACGAGCTAAATTCTTCAAAACATCTCATATTGATAAAGAGCAGTCCATTAACATGAATGCTAACCATCGTGTTGTGTTCTCCAGCTGAAGGGACTGGAAGTGACGTTCTTTATTCAGAGGCATGTTTATTCACGCCACCCCTTCTGGAGCTTTTCACCAACTTCCAGTCTGTCTTATCAGAGAGTTCAGCAGCTTTCCAGGATAGAACTATCAGCCTAAGGACCACACACTTTCTCATTTGATCATTTTAACAATGGGCCGAATGATGAGGTTCCTTATTAACGCCAAGCTGCATCTCAGACCGGTGGATGAACGTTGACATACTCAGATAGGCTGGCTGTTATTAGGCTAGAGTCTGAATAATGGCTATAGGGAGAGTGTACATAAATGTCTGGGGTCCTTGTTTTAGACGGACTGGAGGTTAAAGCAAAAGATGAAAGGGAACATCTTCGAACAATCATAAACAATCTCTCTGTCGCAGCTGATTTGGAGGCAGAGAGATTTGCTAATGAGTTCTATCTAACCAAGCTAGTAATCAATGCAATTTTTTTTTTAATAGTAACACTTTGAAAGATTATCTTAAAATATGAATATGAAAGACATGGTTATTATAGTTACCTAATACTAAATTATAGTTAACTAAAAATAAACATAAAGGTGCATTGTGTAATATTTAGGAGGATCTGTTGACAGAAATGCAATATCATATACATATGTTTTCAGTGGTGTATAAAGAGCTTACTTAATAAAACATTATGTTTGTATTACCTTAGAATGAGCCATTTCTATCTACATACACCACGGGTCCCCTTACACTAAAATGTGCCGACATGTTTCTACAGTAGCCCTAAACAGACAGAAGCGTTTCGTCACTATGTTGTTCTTCGTGCAAAGCAGCAAGCGAATAAAACACTGACACAATGATGAACAAGTAACAATAATATTCACAATTAGATGGTTTTACTGAATAATTAAGTAAACATAATTTATTTATCTTTGTAAAGAAACCTCATTGCTTAACTAGCTACTATCTGCTGTCTCAGACGACGACATCTTTTTTCTGTCGGCCACCACAACATCTGTTGGTTGCAATTCGCAACCTCACCACTACACCAATAAAAAATGACACAGTGCACCTTTAAAAAGTACTAAAATAAAAAACTAAAACTAAATATATGAATGACAAAAACACTCAAACATATGAAAAAAATTACAATTAAAATTAAAAAGAAAACATCAAAATAAAATCTGATTCAAAATATTTACAAAAACTATAATAGTATATTAATGATACAAAAAAAAAACACTGATACAAATGTTTTACATTTTAAACTATATACATTTATGATCCGCAAAGGATTAAATAATGTTCAAATAAGGTTTGTTTGTCTTATTTATAAACATTAGGGAAGCTCTTATAAAATATTACCAAAAAATAAATAAGAGATAGGAACATGCGTACAACGATTAAAAGCAAATCAGCTCTCTTTGTAATCTTTGCCTTTTCATCGCCTCAGAGTTTCCCAAATGATGCTTTACAGCACAGCATGAATATAAGCAGCGAGTGGGGAAGTTCAAAGTGAAGTGCCATGAATTACACACAAACACACACACACACACACACACACACACACACACACACACACACACACACACACACACACACACACACACACACACACACACACACACACACACACAAAACACACACTACTCTACCTCCCATTCAAAGGTCCTTATCACATGGAGACAGTCAGCCGTAATGATCAGCCCATTCTGGCCCAAATTCTCAAGCTCTAACAGAGAAAATACAGCAGACTTCCAAATAACAAACACAGGATAAAGCACTTCAAAGCCACGGGCGACGAGTTAAAGGACAACGCAAAATATTGTAGGTCAGCTTCTGGGTGCAACACCACCCTTGGGTCAACATTTCTGCCAACTACATAATGCCAAAAGTTGATCTGTGCAAATTATGGTCTACTTAATCCTGAACATACGGTTCCATTCGTGTTTATCCCAATTGAAGATGGCTTCAAATCAGCACACACTGTTCCACACACCCAATGGAGAGAAAATACAGAACAGAACATTTCTGCAGTGCATTTATACTCACACATGACCGTGAGCAAAACGTTCCCTGATGCCAGGACGACCTTCTCCCGTGTTGCTCGGTCATAGATTCCTACATGGCATTCATAAGGTCCGTTGTCTGAGATCCGGACCTCTGGGAGCCTATGCAAAAAGATAAAAATGTATTTACTGCAAGACATTTTCAGTGACTCAAAGACTGAATATGATTTGTGTGTGTATGTGTGTGCCAAGCTCCTATAATAGATCTACTCAGAAAAAATGTATTCCACCAATAATTATAAAGAATTAGCAAGTAACACATTGAATAAACGTAAAAACAATTAAGTACAATAACAAAAATATCATTTTCTTGTAAAAAGTACTACAATCATTTATTTTACAGTGTACAGACATTGAAGCTAGATTTTAACATTTTTATAGCAAATCTGAGCAGTGTTTGCCCATGTACAATTCCATATCATTATGCTAGGGTGTTCTAAATTGTTATCAAATTGTTATATGGTTGCCAGGCAGTTATTTCGTTTTTCAAGTCCTGCCCTCAAGACTCAAATTATACTACAGTCCTTTTTTATCTGCAAAGTGAAAACATTTTTTGGGAAATCCATTTGTTTAGAAAAGCAATATCACATCTCTACACAATTCCAAAGGAAATTATAAAGTATACAAAATAAGTGTTTATTATAATACAGACTTCTCCAAAGAGTCGAAGGCTTTATTCTTTATTCTGATCATGGACTACAATGCAAATTAAAGTGAGATTTTCAGCTGCAGCAGACCAAAATTGAGGACAATTGTCCTTCCTGCCCCCTCGTAGAAGACGAGAGACTGCAGTGAAGCTGAAGAAACTGGGTGTGCTGTCATACTAATGTGTCAGACGAAGGAAAAGAGAGACCACTGCCTAAAAAAACAGTCGCCTGTCTGCTGGCTCAACAAATTCATATAATGCCTCACTCCATCCATCCATTTCTGTTATCCCTGGAGCCCGAGAGGGGTAGACTGCTGACAATGGCTGAGATACACAGATGCTCGACCCTGTGGTCCATTTTTGTAGCTTTTACCTATTTCATTCTGTTCCTCTCTTTATCTTTGTATCTTTTTCTCTCAAGGCCCCAAATAAAACAAATAGGAGACTAACTGTACTGGCTGGGTAAAAATGGCTGTTGCTGAAAACCATAAAAAATAGATTACAAAATGTGGGCTAAGTTTCATCTTAAAACTATAATGATGCCTAATTTTGAGCACTAGATTACAAAAGTTTTTTTTTGTCTTGTTTAATTTTTTTTTTTTATAATTTATATATAATATTATATAATTTAAACCATGCAGGTGTATTTATTTAAAAAGTAAAACTGCAGAAAATACATCTCGAACTTATACCCAATTAGCAAAGAGTTTATTTTTCAAATAATGTGATTTTTTAAGGTAAATTTATATATTATCTTATTTACAGATGCAGGTCATTCAAAAGCTTGGGTCAGTACGATTTTTTAAAAGTTTGTGAAAGAAGTCTCTTATGCTCACCAAGTCCATTGTATTTGATCAAAAATAAAACAAATATATTGTGAAATATGCTATTTTAATGCATTTTCAAATGTAATGTATTCTTTGATGGCAAAGTTGAATTACTCCAGTCTTCAGTGTCACATGATCCTTCAGAAATCATTTGATTTGGTGCTCAAGAAAACGTGGTACATTTTTGATAAATTTAATGTATACACGCTGAATAAAAGTATTTTTTTCCAAAATTTTGAACGAGAGTATCATTTATTTTAAAGACAAAATACAGACTTCCCTTTTGAAAGGAAGAGACACTGCATCGATGACGCTATTGAGGAACGCCCACCACGTGAACTGGTGTCTGAAAAACGTCTCGGGTTATGACTATAACCCTTGTTCCCTGAGAAGGGAACGAGACAATGCATCGAGAATCGACACTTTGGGGACGCTCCCTTAGCGTGCGCCTCTGAAGTAAAAATGAAACTATTCCAATCCTGATTGGTGTTGCGTCGTGACGTAACATGTGACGGCATAACCGGAAGCATAAAGGTGACGCTGACGCATAGAATGCCAGCCTCGCGATGAAGCAAGACGCTCTAAGGCCTCGAGGGGCGTGGCAGAGCGATGCATTGTCTCGTTCCCTTCTCAGGGAACAAGGGTTATAGTCATAACCCGAGACGTTCCCTATCGAGGAAACTCGACAATGCATCGAGAATCGACACTTTGGGGAACGAATGCCCACTAGGCCACGCACCGAAAACAGGCCTGCCCCGGAGTGAAACTGATTCAGGCACTCAGCTAGGACGAGAGCACATGTGCGCCAGGCGTACTAGGGAGGAGCAGAATATAGAACCTAACAAAAGTGTGTGGGGTAGCCCAACCGGCTGCCTCACAGATCTCCTGGATGGGAACTCCCGAAAGGAGGGCCCTAGAGGACGCCATGCCTCTAGTAGAAAACGCCCTAACGGCCAAAGGTGAAGGCAAATTGCGCACCTTGTAGGCCTACTTATGGTTTGTAAAGCCGGGAGCCCCTAATAGGTGATCCAAAACACACTACAGTAGATCCGACCTCCTCCAAGAAGAGGACCTCTCAAGGTAAATACTCGGAACTCTGACTGGCAGAGCAAGGAACCTCTCCTTTTCTGCCGACACATGAGGTGGAGGATGAAATACTTGCAGGACCATGGACCTAGCCATGATAAATTGCACTTAAGGCACATAGCTGGGTCTCGGATGCAGGATGGCCTTAACTCCGCCGGGGGCACATCCCAAGCAAGCTGGCGATAATGCCAGGGCTTGGAGATCTCCCAGTCTCTGTAAAGAAATAGCTAAGAGAAAGGCTATCTTGAACGTGAGGTCCTAGGCGAAGCCGACTGGAGGTATTCGAAGGGAGCCAGGAATAGCCCTTCGAGAACCACCGTCAGGTCCCAGGAAGGAACCCTGGACCTGACTGTCGGTCTCATCCTCCAATACCATCCTCCAAAAAGTATGACCAGTTGGTGCCTCCCCAAAGGCCCAACATTTAGTGGTGCATGGAATGCCGCAATGGCAGCCACGTACACTCTACGTGTGGATGGGGAGAGATTCGCAGAGAAACGATCTTGAAGAAACTCCAGAACTGAAGCCATTGGGCAGTTAACTGGGCCTAACTCAAGTTCTCTACACCAAGTGGAAAAACATTCCACTTGAGGCCATATAATCTCCTAGTAGACGGAGCCCTAGAGATAAGTATGGTTTCGACCACCCCAGATGATAGACCAGCATCTAGGTACTGAGCCCCCTCAGAGGCTAGACCCACAATTTCCACAGCTCTGGATGAGGATGGAATATAGTGCCCTCCGCCTGAGACAACAGATCCCTCCTCAGAGGAATCTGCCATGGCGGAGCTATTAGGAGTGAAATTAAGTCTGAAAACCATACTCGGGCTTGCCAACACAGGGCTACCAGAAGACGACTGATGCCCTCCTGACTGACCCTCTCCAGGACTCCCGGGAGCAGAGCGATCGGGGAAAAAGCGTACAGGCGAAGCCTCGGCAAGGCCTGTACCATGGCATCCAAGCCCCAGCGGGGCTGGATGAGTCAGGGAGAACCAAAGTGGATAGTTGGACGGAAGTCCCTCGAGAGGCAAACAGATCCACTTCCACTGGTCCAAACCTCTGCCATATCAACTCCACCACCTCTGGATGGAGTCTCAATTCCCGGGCCTCAGCCCCTGCCTCGACAGGATGTCTGCTCCCTAATTCAGAACCCCCGGGACATATATTGTTCTTATAGATAATATTTCCCTTGGGACCATAAAATGATCAGATGCGCCAATCTGGATAGAGGGCACAATCTGAGTGTCCTTTGTCGGTTCAGATAAGATACCACTGAGACGTGGTAACCTTTGATGTCTGTGAGGAAGCTCCTCAGAGCCCTGAACACAGCCAACATCTCTAGGTGATTTACATGCCAAGAATGATGATGGTCCTGCCACAGACCCCTGGCAAAGCGGCCGTCCGAGACCGCGCCCCAGCCAGTGAGGGAAGCGTCTGTCGAAACAGTTTCCCGGCGACATGACACCCCTAACACTGGACCTTGGGACAAGAACCAAGGTTTCTTCCATATTAAGAGGGAACGAAGGCATCTGCGCGTAACCTTTATTATACGGAACAGATTCCCCTTGGGGAAAAAACCCTTGGCTTTTGAGCCATCATTGAAGGGAACTCATGTGAAGCAGGCCCAAAGGAATTACGTTGGATGCCGCTGTTATGAGGACCAGCAGTCTTTGAAATTGCTTTACAATGATGGCCTGGCCTAGCTTTATCCTGGACCCCATGGCCAGGATGGATTCGATACGAACGGGAGACATACGTGCCCGCATCGTAACAGAATTCCGTACCACGCCCAGAAGAGTAGTCTTCTGAGCTGGGTCCAACACTTTTTCGTAGTGTTGAGCCTCAACCCCCGGTTCTGAATGTGGCCAAGGACGACATCTCGATGCCGAACTGCCATTTCCTGAGACTGGGTCAATATGAGCCAGTCGTCGATGTAATTCAGTATACGGATGCCCTGAAGCCTCAGTGGAGCCAGAGCTGCATTCATACACTTTGTGAACGTGCGGGGAGAGAGTGCTAGGCCGAACGGAAGAACCCGATATTGGTATGCTTCGCCCCCGAAAGCAACCTCAGGAACCTCCTGTGATATGGAAGGATGGAGACATGAAATAAGCGTCTTTTAGATCCATCGTGACAAACCAGTCCTCGGATCTGATTTGGTTCACGATAATGGTAACAGTAAGCATTTTGAACCTGAATCTCCTCAAAGAATGATTCAAAAAGCCCTAGATCTAAAATAGGCCTCAGTCCGCCATCCTTCTTTGGAACTATAAAGTACCGGCTGTAAAACCTTGACTCCATGTCTGGTAGGGGAACACATTCTATGGCCCCTTAATTCCAGTAGAGTCTGTACCTCTTGTTCCATAACCCGAGCCTGTTCTGGAACCACTGCAGTCGGTACCACCCCAGCAAACTAGGGAGGTCGGTGACCGAACTGCAATCTGTACCCATATTTTATAATATTTTATAATATACAGGACCCATATAGATATATGTTCGGAAGGCGTTGCCATTCTTCTACAAAATCTACTAAGGGAACCAGCCCCTCGAGGCTGGCCTCGGGTGTTTTTCGAGCACTATTCTCGACTTCCTGAAGCGGTGGACCGGCAGGAAAAAAGTCGATACAGATTTTGTGACCATAGTCGGTGCCCTGTTGCAAGCTTTTGGGGCGAACGCCATGGTGTGCGTTCGCTGGAAATCGATGTGACCCG
The DNA here is from genome assembly GCA_036326025.1 of Chrosomus eos. Classification (NCBI taxonomy): domain Eukaryota; kingdom Metazoa; phylum Chordata; class Actinopteri; order Cypriniformes; family Leuciscidae; genus Chrosomus; species Chrosomus eos. Next base: position 11,487,286 of record CM070839.1, on the reverse strand, counting down.
AAGCGTCAAAGACGGCGGGACAACAACATCTTCCCCGAGGGCACCTGCTGCTAGAACAACCTCGATTGTTCCACAGCGGGGGGGGCAGCCCTCTTTTTTTTTTTTTTTTTTTTTTTTCGCTTCCTGAAACCTGTCAACGACTGTAGTGACAGCGTTGGAAAACAGGCCAGAAGGAGATAGCGGAACGGCCAACAGGAAATATTCCCTTATTTAGATCTTTAAGAAGATCGGCCTGGTACGCGTGCAAAATCGTCATAGAGTGCAGGCACGCACCAGCCTGACCCTTTATTTTTTTTATTTTTTTTTTTGAAATATTTTACCAAAGGAACCAGGCTCTCAAGCCTGGCTTCGGGTATTAATCGGGATTCGTTCCTGACCCCCTGAAGCGGGTTTCCGGCAGGGCTGGACCGAAAAACGATTCTCGATGGGCGAACGCGAAAGCTGCCTGGCCGCAAGCCTGTGGGGCGGACAGTGCAGCCTGCGTTCGCTGGAAACCGATGTGTCCCGAAACGTTTTTAACGGGGGAAGAGCAACATCGATTTCCTGCACCATATAAGCCCAGCCAACCAGTGCAGAGGTGTCCCTGCACGGTTTGTTGGGCAGTACCGGGGCTTAAAGCAAAGATGCCAGATCAGGAGAAAGAAAACTCACTAAAGCTTCCTCCATCTGTGGCATCTTGCCAAAACCCGACTCTCTCGCACCCACCACATTCGAATAAACATATAATGAATGTGGTGAGATACGTAAAGTGTGGGGTTTCTCCCAGGATCTACACATATATATATATATTTTTTATAAAGATCTGGGAAAAACAGTAAGCCCCGGCTCTGAGTTTGTGAACTGTGCTGCAGGAATCTCTCGTCTAGTTCATTTTGACGGGGATCATCCTGCTTATTTTGTGGCCAGCTTATATATTTAAATATTATATATTATATATTTATTTATTTATTTAATACTGGCCACAGCACTCATCACAACAATACAAGCTCTACATAAGCAGAAACATAAGCCGGCGAGTGTGACTCATGTTGCTCGTTCCCAATGCTGAGCACATCTACTTCCTTATTTATAATTTTGTTTGTTTATAAACATATAGCTCGAGCACTGGGCACTCGTCACGGGCAGAAGCCGCCGCATCGCGGGCGTCTGCGTCGTGAACTAGTGTCATAGAATCTGCGGATGATGAGAGAAAAGGTGCCTCAGCAGTCTCGTTCTCATCCGCGAGATCCTTCTGCGATCTCCGCGATCTAAGCCATCGCGCCGCCTCAACGGACGCGGGACCCGAATCGCGGGGATCGCGAGCCTGGCCATCATCAGTGAAATAATATAGCCAAGCGAGAGCGCAGCACTCTAATAGGAAGTGCTTTACAGTATCACAGGCAGCCCTCTCGAGGCGCTGACTGTGCGTGCTGCGCCCCTAAACAATACACACACACACAGCAGATGCTTGTCCCCACCCGTGGCATATAATCTTGGGCAGGGGTGCACACACTTAGTGTATTGTTCACTCGCCATAATATAGAGCTTAGCACAGACAAACAACATCAAATAAGACAGACAGTTTCACAGAGAGCGCTTGCTGAAGAGCGATAGCTGGCATTCTATGCGTCAGCGTCACCTTTATGCTTCCGGTTATGCCGTCACATGTTACGTCACGACGCAACACCAATCAGGATTGGAATAGTTTCATTTTTACTTCAGAGGCGCACGCTAAGGGAGCGTCCCCAAAGTGTCGATTCTCGATGCATTGTCGAGTTTCCTCGATAGGGAACTATCCAATCATGGCAATCGAAATTGACCGGCGACAGCATATGACGTCACTACTAGTGCGACCCGGAAGTCTAAAAGGGGCGCCTAGAGAACAGGTAATCTCTTTATGTCTGATTTGCAATTACCTGAAAAAGGTAAGAACCATTATGCTAAGTGAAAAATAAGCATTTCAAGAAGTTGTGAGGATCCATGTCTAAGATATTGACACAGATATTGGCACACAACTTGTGCGTTTACTGTTTGTGCTCAGAGCAAGCATGAACAGTTCTTGAGGGAACTGCTTGTGCCAACTGTGGGTTATTTCCCTTGAGAGGGAAGAGGGACAGACATCTGTGCCAGGCGATTCAGGTCCCACTCGCACTGAGGCAGAGCAGAGACTAGAATCGTTGGGTTTCAGAGATGGCTCGCCGAGGAGTTTGAGAGTTATTTTTTTCTCTCATGCCCCTCGGAGGCTCACGAGTTTGAGCTGTCGGATGAGGATGTGTTGTCACTAACATCGTCTGATCTGGCAGCGAGTGCTCTGCTGGACAGCCCAAGAAAGCAGGAGATGGCTGATGAGGGTGAAGATGATTTACAACCCAAACCCTCACAGCCACCCTGCCCTGCATATGATGAGTTGTGAGTATTATGAAATGTGCTCAGCGAGGCTTTGCTGCCGTAGGAGGCATGAGGGAAGAGACCACTCGTGGCAGACTTTATGAACGGTTTCTTTCCAGCAATAATACTCCAGCTCCCTTAAGCCTTCCATTCCTGCCCGATCTACACAATGAGATCGAAAAGGCATGGAAGAACCCGTGTTCAGCTCGCATCCATAACCATCAGTGAGCAAACTACGATGATGTTGAGGTGATGCGCGAACACAAGTATGTGTCGATGCCTCAATTATCGAGAGGTTCACAAACTATTTCACGGTTGTCGAAGCATAGACAGTAAGTGCTCTGGCCCTGCATTTTAAACAAACTTTGTGCTTAAATGGCAGGGCATACACGATGGCGGGTCTGGCTGGTGATGCCTTGCACACAATGGCTGTGACGGTGATGGGAAAGTTCAGAGAGGCACACTCGGCTGCATTAAATCTTGCATAACACTGCGGTCCGTATCAGCACACGTCCTACACCCTAGGCACTTCTTAAATCAGCCCTGAGGCTGGACTTGTGATGAGTGATTCCTTCAATTTGGAACCCTTCTGTTAGGTCTGGCGTCGGGTTTGGTAGTAAGTGCGCTCTTTCGAGCTCTGATTGGTGATAGGCCTCTATTTTATGTCGTTTAGGCCATGACTCTACGGGCACCAGGTTGAGCTCTGTAGGTCTCTTCCCTTTACAAGATTTTTTAGCAAGGTTGAACAGTAGACCTCGGTTCCCTGTTAGAAAGTATTAAGGGGTGTGTTAGGAAGGGTTTTTTATAGGAGTAGAAATAGGGCCTGAAGTTCCCATATATAGGTAGTACTTTGCTACCCATAGCTCGTATGTTATCCCCCGTTCACCACCTAGGCTCAGGTAGGGACAGATTTGTGACTCCCTCCCACTTGGGATGGTTGAGTATGCTCTCTTGGAGCCAAAGAACTGTCCGGGGCTGGCGCCTGTGACTTTCGATGCTGTAGGCTTTACAATAGGCCTCCTCGATATCCTGGTAGCGTAAGATTGTACTCTCCTGATTGATAGCACTTCTGTTGAGTACACTGCCCATTGGCAGTAGTTAGGCCTTAAAATGCCTCATTGAAGGAGGCTCCCCTATGAGTTAGATGCTTAGCATTGCAAAGGCATTAAATATCACGTTGCAGGCCCCATGGAGCCTCCCTGATTTTAGCCCAGAGCCTGATCAGCACTTATCAGGTTGAGCATAGTGTTCCAGAATCTATCTGAGGATCGCTCTGTTTGAATACTTAACTCAATAAGTCTGGTCGGAAGGTCGAAGGACTCTCACGAGGCCTTCCTGTTAGATCAGCCCAAAATCTGAAGGCGCCCTCCTTATTAGGGTCCCTTTAGTGTGCCCAGCCTCCACATGGCTTTGAAGCACTGTGTAGAAGTAGAGTTACTCTGCTTGTTTGCAAGGGTTATAAAGTGCTATGCTGAGAACTACTGACATTATTTGCAGTTTTTTCCCTATTGGATTGTGTGAGATACTCTGTTTAGTAAACAGACAGGTTGTTTGGCAAGATTAGGTCAGTAAATTTGACCAGGTCAGCCTCCCTGGTGGCATGTGAGGTTGACTTTATGTTCCCCTCAGAAAGTGACTGGACTTTCAGACCCCCTGGCCATATTCCCTAAAAGGAACACCTTCTATGGAAGCTGTTGGTTCCAAGCCTTTGAGCGTCCCATTTCAGGTTAAAACTGCCCGTTCTGACGTTTTTGTCATGGGCCATAATTGGCATGCACTCCCCTCAGCATAGTGGGATTGTACTTCGTTTCGCCATTAGCGTCATCGGCGCAGTGCGAGTTCCCTTTCAAAAGGGAATGCCATGGTTACGACCGTAACCTCGGTTCCCTGAGAACAGGGAAAGAGACACTGCATAGTTAGCCATGCTTTGGGGATGCCTGCTGAACAGTCCCTTCAGACGATTGTGGATGACATGTTCTCTAGGCGCCCCTTTTATATTTCCGGGTCGCACTAGTAGTGACATAGGCTGTCGCCGGTCAATATTGATTGCTGTGATTGGATAGTATTTCAGACACCGATTCACGTGGAGGGCGTTCCCCAATAGCGTCATCGACGCAGTGTCTCGTTCCCCGTTCTCATGGAACAGAAGCTACAGTCGTAACCTAGACGTTTTCACAGCTCTGAAAAGACAGCTTTTATATTGCCCAGTTTCTGGGTTACACAACACTACTGGTCTATCTTTGTTTGCAAATATTCTTTCAGCTCATGTTCCACATTCTAGATATCATAATTTTCTAAAAGTCTCATAAAAAAAATATCTCAGCCTCTCTCTTTTCGCTTCAGTCAAGCGATTCTTTAACAATCCCAACATCGTCTGCATGTGCTCGGCGCCGGTCGACAAAGTCCTGCTGCTCAGCCCCTTTAAAACAAGCAGAAAACAGCTAGATTGACTGAAACCAAGCTCATTTATATTGAATGAGGGCAGCGGGTGAGTTCTCAGCACAAGCGAATAAGCATTCCTTTCATGTACGCCTCCCCACCGTGGCTTTCTTTCCCCCTGCACCTCAAATAGTTCACTTAGGCTTGATGAGTAGAAACACAGGCAGTTAATTGCAGTGCATTCACCATCATGGTGATAGCGATGGCAACAATACAGTGGCTGTAAATAAAACCACTCTGCCATTTCTCCTCACAGATGTCTATAATTTTAACCTAATCTATTGGCAGTTTTTTGAGTTTATATTGTTGTTGTTGTTAGTTTACTCCCCTTCTTCCAGGGCTGCTTGACATGCACAGACCGTGATGATTGGATGAGAGGTTTGGCTCCGGCTTTGTACATTGGCATTGGTCTCACGTTCTACCCTGCAAGTGTCCTCTCTCTGGATGAGCTTTACTCCCCGGGTCTCTCTGAATCCCGGCCAGCATATTTCTCAATTCCTGTCTATCTTACCCTCTTAGCTCTCCACCTCTCCTTCCCTCTGGTTTTCAACACTCTCAGTCTCTTATTCGCTCATTCTCTCCCCTCTGTTGCATACTTCCTCTGGATTGCTGAAATGCCGGCGATGTTGCACAATAGTCTGGCTCGCTCTGGCATTCAGTTCTTCAAAATAACCTCGATGGGACTGAAACTCCAGCTCCTTCACAGTCTTTCTCAGTTCACCCCCTCTGTATTCTCTCTCTCTCTCACTGTGCTCTAAAAATGTAGATGGATTGTTAATCAGAGAGTAATAAAAAGCCGATTAGCACTAAATCACACCGAGGCAAGGAGGGATTTGCCTAGCCAGGTCCTGCCACTCTGCAGTGTGTGTAAGTGTGTGTGTATGCTGAGAGGGACAGGGAGCTCGCTGCCAGGAATATAACATTCTGTAATTACAGAAATGTGCCGTGAATTTCTCAGCTGAGGCCTGTTCTTATTGGCATTGTGGGCGTATGATGTTAGAATATGTCCAAGGCTGAATTTATGGTGTTGGAATATTCACAATAGCTCATGATTTCATGAGTCATCAAACACAAAGGTCAGCTGAGGTGATCTCTTACTTGTATATTCACCCATAGAATCAGAATCAGAATCAGAATCAGAATCAGAAAGAGCTTTATTGCCAAGTGTGCTTGCACACACAAGGAATTTTCTTTGGTACTGAAGCTTCCAGTGCACATATACAGATACAAATACAACAAGAAACAGTAATACAAAATCTAAAAATAAAATTATAAAAAAAAAAATATATATATATATATATATATATATATATGAAAATACTATAAAATATAAAATATAAGGCCACGGTTGGGTTTAGTCAGAATAAACATTTTTGGGTTTAGTCAGAATAAACATAGGGCTTTCAACATCAGTTAAAAAACAAAACAAAAAAACATTTGCCTTCAATGTTGCCATTTATGCATGAAAGGATTTGTGAATGATCTACACACAACACAATTTAAAAAAAAGTCCTTGAATGAGATTCATTGTGAGTACACTCATTGTAGTGGTCAACCAATACGGGCTTTTCAATGGCAGATGTTGATATATAAAGAGCCATGTGGCAGCTGAAATTACATCTCTGAAAACTCTTTAAAAAATAAAAGAATTATAATGCCACTCAGTGGCCTTTGAAAGGGTTGAATGATGAACAATGCAAAGCAAAGCAAAGCAAAGCAAAAAAAAAAAAAAAAATGAATTAAAATACCACTCAAGGGTCTTTGCCAGTGTACTCCCTGACAAGGTCGATGATAACCAAATGGTCACATTTTAGCTAATTAATTGGCCTGACTGATACATCAGTCTTTACTGTAGATTATACTAAACATATAAGTAATAAAAATAACAAAATTGTGTAAAATACATAGTTATATACAAATCCCACTACAGAGTATCCTCACTTCGAGACTAAAAAGAGAAATCACATGCCTCAAAGACAGCTGTCAGGGTTTGTGCAGGTGCTGAAGACGAGGACACGAAAGCTTCAATATAAATGATTTAATACCAAAATGAAAACTTTCCAAACTTAAACAGGAACAAAACTCCAGGAAATCAGAAACACACAACCACACATGGACGACGATCGACAAACACTGGGAGAAAACACAGGGCTTAAATACACTTGAAATGATTGGATAATTAACTGAACACAGGTGATGAGACTGAACACAAACGAGGAGCGGGAAAACTTAACAGGACTAAACCAAAAACCACAAAGACAGGGGAAACCAAGATCTCAAAACATTAACAGAACACATCAAAACGTGACACCACCTCCCCCCTCCCCGAAGGCGCGTCCTCGCGCCGTATAACATCCAAAGGGGTGGGAGGGTGGGCGCCCTGGAGGCTGACGAGGGCATGGTGCAGGTCCAGGAAGCCTCCAGGGCGGAGCAGGCTGTGGGCGTGGCCACGGCGGTGTAGGCTGTGGGCGTGGCCACGACGGTGCAGGCTGTGGGCGTGGCCACGACGGTGCAGGCTGTGGGCGTGGCCAAGGCGGAGCAGGCTGTGGGCGTGGCCAAGGCGGAGCAGGCTGTGGGCGTGGCCATGGTGGAGCTGTGGGACCCTTGGGCGTCCAGGGCGGAGCTGTGGGACCCTCGGGCGTCCAAGGCGGTGCAGGCTCTTCAGGTGGCCACGGCGGTGAAGACCCTTCAGGTGGCCAGGGCGGTGCAGACCCTTCAGGTGGCCATGGCGGTGCAGACCCTTCAGGTGGCCATGGCGGTGCAGACCCTTCAGGTGGCCATGGCGGTGCAGACCCTTCAGGTGGCCATGGCGGTGAAGACCCTTCAGGTGGCCATGGCGGTGAGGACCCTTCGGGTGGCCATGGCGGTGTTATTTTTTCGGGCCTCCGTGGATCTTTGGCCGGCCTCCGTGGATCTTTGGCCGGCCACGGCGAAGGCGTATGGCGCCCCCCCAAAATTTTCTTGGGGAGGACAGGCTCATGATCGGGAACTGACTTGACATCAACGGGCGCTGGGTCAACGGGTTCTGGGTCTGGGTCAACGGGCTCTGGGTCTGGTGCTGGGTCAACGGGCTCTGGCTCTGGCGCTGGGTCAACGGGCTCTGGCTCTGGCTCTGGGTCAACGGGCTCTGGCTCTGGCTCTGGGTCAACGGGCTCTGGCTCTGGTTCTGGGTCAACGGGCTCTGGCGCTGGGTCAACGGGCTCTGGCTCTGGGTCAACGGGCTCTGTGCTGGATTGGACCAGCATATCAGGAAACTCGGGGCTGGACGGGACCAGCATATCAGGAAACTCGGGGCTGGACGGGACCAGCATATCAGGAAACTCGGAACTGGACGGGGCCAGCGCATCATGGGACTTGGGGCTAGATTCATGCTCTAGCGGGCAAGCAACGGTCTCAGGCTCTGGCGGGCAGGCGACGGGCTCAGGCTCTGGCGGGCAGGCGACGGGCTCAGGCTGGCTGGTCTCTGGCGGGACGGTCTCTGGCGGAAGAAGCTCTGGGAGGTCATCAAATGGATCAGGCGCAGGATCAATGGGCACTGGCGCGGGTTGGCTGGATGGAACCAGTGGTGCAGGCTTGGGTGGGCAGACGATGGGCTCTGGTGGGAGCGTGCAGGTGATGGGCTCAGGCGTTGGCGTGCAGGTGATGGGCTCTTGCTCTGGCTGGCCGTGGAGATCGGGCTGGATGTCTCCCACGGTGAGTGAGGAACCACACACACACAGCGTACGGGCAATGAACTTAACTAAAGGGAGGTGGAGATCTCCCAATAACAGTATCTGGGCGAGGGTATCGTCCATCCCACTCCAAAACTCATGTGTTAGGGACTCCTCGTCCCAATTAGAGTCCCGGAAAAGATGGAGATATATCTCCGCATATTCCTCCAGAGACCGGCCATCTTGTGGGACACAGAGTTCGTAGTTCATCCCCCTTTTTTTTGTTAAGGTCGATCGTTCTGTCAGGGTTTGTGCAGGTGCTGAAGACGAGGACACGAAAGCTTCAATATAAATGATTTAATACCAAAATGAAAACTTTCCAAACTTAAACAGGAACAAAACTCCAGGAAATCAGAAACACACAACCACACATGGACGACGATCGACAAACACTGGGAGAAAACACAGGGCTTAAATACACTTGAAATGATTGGATAATTAACTGAACACAGGTGATGAGACTGAACACAAACGAGGAGCGGGAAAACTTAACAGGACTAAACCAAAAACCACAAAGACAGGGGAAACCAAGATCTCAAAACATTAACAGAACACATCAAAACGTGACACTAGCATGTTTCATGTCTCTCTTTAAACACTGTTGTCACGTTTCAGTGAAGAGGCATGAAAAAAAAAATTTGATAGATGTGCATGATAATCAGCTTTTATTGAAGAACGGGCTTCTCCTGAAGGGCCCCTGAGGGCCCGGTGGGCGTAAGTGCTTTTGTTTCGGAGTATAAAGTCGAATGTTTAGCCAAGAGCATTTGGGTCTCTAGGAACAGGTGGGGAATTGAGGTGTCCATGATAATGAGAGAAGAGGGCCAGGTCGGAGTGCAAGGGGAGGGTCCTGTGAACCTTTTCGAGATTTGATTGGCAGCTCAAACTCACCATCTTAATAAATTGACAGCTTAGTGACAAGGAGAAACTAGTGAAGAACAAGAAGAAAGACCTAACATTATGACTTATATTAAATATTAAAGAGAAAGAGAATTAATTTTTCAAACACCTTCAACAACATATCATCCTTGAGGGTGGTTGTGGGGGTAAAGTTAAGAAAAGACACAGAATTTCAATTTGGCCTGTAATAATTTGACACCTTGTGTTGTGTTGAGTTTTCCAGGGAATTCAAACTGTCATGTAAAATTATTAGAAATAAGCAGTTCAAAATGATGTTATTATTCTCCATTACTCTAAAAGATGTGCATATTGTGAGCAGCATGCAGTCAAGAATTACTGCTTTCTCAGTTTAATGTGAAAACAAGTCAACTTCTATGGCCCAGCTAGAGGCAGACATGTCTATCTCTCTGCTTTCGTTTTCAGAAAGATCCTTCCATGTGCCTTTATTTACAGGCGAAAGGGTGAGATCGGAATTAGAGTGGCAAGGCCTGCTGGTTTGGTGTTTTGCCACTCTGGAATGAAAATGAAAGATAATACCTGTGAAATATCCTGTTTGGGTGCTCTAGATCTCCCACTGAATGCTGTGTGAGGCTACAGGAAAAAATATTTGAGAAGTGTGTATACTTGTGTGTCATTATGTGTGTCATTCAAGTGTCTGTGCTTCATAAAATGGTTGCCATCCATCCATTCATCCATCCATCTATCCATCACACAGTATGGACTTTAAAACCTTGTGAAAATAGTATTGTTTACTTGCAGTTGCATACAAGTATTGACAAACGTTACCCATCTATGCTTAAAACTAAATTTCAGCATTTCAGAGAATAAATCTTGACTTAAGTAGATTTTCTTTTTTTACTGTAAAACAAAATACTGTTTAAGAAAAAGATTTTTGAAACAATGTGTGTGCGTTTATACTTTGGCGACTGCACATGAAGCTTGATGGTCTCTGCAGTTGCCATCTTCCTTCCCGAGAATTATGGGAGACTGCGAGGTCAATACATGTGATCCCTACTGCTGTTTATAGTGTGACAGTCAATTTACTTCCTGCTGGGTAGGAGTGTTTGTTTCTGTGCGTGTGCACACAGCATACACTGTCCCACTTTCCAGGCAAAGCAAGGAGGCAGTGTAGCCTGTTAAAAACTCTATAGACTGAAGAACTCTGATGGAGTTATTACACACGTGCAGATACTGTATCTGCGCACAGATAAGTGCAGCTAGTCTTGAAGCAGACAAAACCTTCCCTTTTCTCCTCACCATCTAATAGTTTGTAGCAGCTTTTGGTCTGACAAGAAACATGTATGTTTTGGTGAGGAGCAGAGTAGATATGACAAAGTATTTCTGGGTCTTGCTTTTGCTTTTCTGCCTGAAGCTGAGCCTCAGGTATCAGGGGTGACTTGGGGAACTGTTCCTCAGCGGGCCTATGAAACACTAAAGCAGATGCTCAGAAAGGGGAGGCTAAAGATGGAACTTTCTGAATGGGGAGCAGGGAAATTGCAACTGAGGGCCCAAAGCTTGAAAAGCTTGGCTAGGGGCTCAGTGAGTGAAAATACCAGAACGCACTGGATAGTGAGGAAAAGTCTCTTAATCAGGTCAATGATTCAGATTAACTTACAGAGTGTAACTTTTTTTAGGCCTTTATGGGACCAGTTTACAGTACACAGAACCACTAGATGGAGCGCAACATAATTAAACAAAAGGTCATTAGCATAGAAAGTATGCTAATTAATACTCGACAAATCTGAGATGGTAATACCACTCACACATTTGTCCAATTGGTCTTTAAAAAAAAAAAAAAAAGATCCGTTGATCTGAGTGTCAAATGTTGATATAATTTTAACATGACAAGATATCTTAAAAATGTAACACTTTATGATGCAAGACACTGAAAATACTGTGAAATACATTGACAAAGACGCTCTTCTGATGCACACATAAGAAAGTTAATAATTTAGAAGGAACAAGGAATTGCTCTTTATAATAATGTTGAAAGCCAATAGGAAATAAACGAGAATATAGGCCACATTAGCACCAGAGTCCAATGCGCTATGGCTCAGACAATATGCATCAACATTTTAAACAACGATTAATCTGTCACGGACAAAATTTGGCACCTCCAGTGATCAGATAACATAAATATTCTATGTTTTGAAAATCAATTAATGACTCTTACCTGACCGTCGATTGATACACCAGATCCTCCCGTCTGCGGTAATCCTCCATATGGGAGTAATTGGTATTGAACATAGCATCGTACGTAAAAATCTTCTGCTTAATAGTACCTCCGTCAGTAACCTGTAAAGAAATAAGAATAAAACATTAATAAAAAGATGTGTCTTATAATGAAGTGGAGATAGACCCCAATACATAAATAATGAGATGAGACAAGAGCAAGTACAAGAGCTCGATGCCCACAGGCAAAGTTAGTTCTCACACTTTAAAACGATCCCATTGATCCATTTAGAGTTATTATTGGTATATTATTTAAGAGCTTGTGAAGAGATGAATTTAAATGAGCGCTCAGAAACCTGCCGAGCATGATGAACTCAGCGAGACACTTACATACATGGCATTAGGAATTAAGTGCACTATAAGAGAGCGATTTAATGATGACTGACGTTTTTGCTGCATTTTGTTGGTCTGCGGCACAGGAAAGGTAATGAAATGTGAAGAGATATTGCAGAGGTGAGGGATATCCGCAGCACCATTGGCTCATTTTGCGTCTATTTCCCCTCCCTGACGTTCTTGGCAAATGATGGAGCGCTGCTCTTTTTGCGCTAATATCCACAGGGGAGAGAAAGTCGCTTAGCATTTGAATGACTGCGATTTCTCTTCAGAGCGCAGAGAGAAGAAGGAGAAAGAGGGGTGACAGATTTTAATGGAAGTGTTAATGCCTGATTTGAAGCAGTGGAATTGTTGGCGGGACAGGTGTCTTTCTTTCGGCGAACACTTGAGATGCTATCTATGGCCTCTTAATCTGGTCCCCAGGCGCTGTAAATCAGGCCTAGGTGGATTTGCGATTGGTTTTCCTCAGTGTGGAGAACAACAGCGCCACAGGGACAATGTTAAATTGGTTTGATTTGAACAAACAATTCACGCTGCCCTCACAAATGAGTGTAGGACAGCCACAATAACCTCTAGTCCTCTAGAGATTCACACTAAATGCCTGCAGCCACTACAACACACAATGATTCATAATTGCTTGAATTCTCTTTTAGAAAGGAATTATGGGCACAATGAATACAGGGGATAAACAATTCAAGCGTATAGGATAATGTTTACATAATGCATATCTAAAACTCACAATAACAGCAAGCTATTCCAGAGCAATTTTAACATGATTTGATTTATTACACCTGAAACAAGAGTCTTTATAAGTGTAAAATTGTGTGGGTTAAGAATATTTTCTAGCCCTTCCATCTCTTCCTCATAATGCAGATACAAGGTAAATGTTGATGTACCAGAAAACATTCTTTGCTGCAATGTACATATTTTTTTATTTGAAACAGAAAAAAGAAAAAAAGAGATTAAAAAATATTTTTTTAGTCGTTAATTTACACACACTTCCAAAAGTTTGTCCACATTTTATATATCATTTTGGGAACCAATATGATGACTATGATGAAACAAACTGTACCAAACATAAAACCTGATGTGCACTAAGCAACTAATGAATGGTGAATATACATTTTCAGAAAGTAACACTTATTGCCTGCCAATCAAGCGTCTCAGAAACACATCAGCGGAGTGCTCATTTTGTCAACCACTTGTAAAAACAACCCAAAACGCATCCAAGAAACGTTTCAGCATTGCACTCTGAGCACGAAGATCACTCTGACCATCTTGCAAGCATCCGACGATGCGGCTGCTACAGGTCCCGCTACATTTTGCAACAGGTTCGCAGGGAAGTGGTGACATTGAAAGGTCAGTCGCTAAAAGCAAACCTGTGTTTGATAGTTGTGTTTTCCCCTCAGGTTGATCCCGGTTGCTTTTGTAGTTGACTCCAATAATGCTTTCAAATTCCTTTAAAAGGTGAGATGCAAGAATGTTTCTGTCTGACATGTCTTAGAAAACGTAAAGTGCTCCCAAGTAGCTGAATACAGATTCCTTTGGTAGTTTCGGCTCTTGACTCAAATTGTTGCGGCATTGTTATGGGCAGCTTGAGATGCTTCTACCTGTATTTCTTCAAGTGCAATCCAGCCACCATTCAAAAGATTTATGAAAAACTGATTTCTGCCCTTTAATGTACAACCATAATGTGAAATCACCTGTATCTTGTTTCATAAATCACAGTGAACTACAGTAGAGAACCACAGAACAAAGGAGAATGAGAACATATGAGGTTTTGATTTTTATATTTTTACTGAAACTGCTTTTTACCCCTAATGGATTATGGAGAAAAAAATATATAATTGTGGAGAAACACAATGTGAATGGTTTGCTCTGTTTACATGCATTATGAAATGAGAGGGTGCTTGTGTACGCACATATGAAAATATTCGATAAGCAGCGAGCGTATGCTAAAAACGCAGAGTACATGATTAGTGGGAGAGGCAGAGTAAAGGTTCTGACATTCTCTCCGATAAATAGAAAAGCGAAATGGGCCTTTCGAAAAAATAGACACTGTCACCCACTTTGTCATCATGACAAGAGAAGAGGACAGTAATGAGAACATCAAGCGCATAGTGGGAAACACAAGGTGCCACTGTACAATGGAATTGAATAAAAGGAAATAATGAAGTGAACAAATGAATGAGTATGATGGGAATTCTCCTCTCAGATGTTTGATAGAACATCCCATAACACTTTCAGATCATGGTTTCATGTGGTCTTTCTCTGTGCAGTTAATACTTCATAATATATTTTAAATGTTATTATGCATAAATACATACACTTATCCAAAATGCTATATATATATGTTTCTTAAAAATGTTCCCAGAGTTTTTCTATATTTTTTTGTGGGTGTTTGCACAATTAAAAGTGTCAAAGCAGCTATAATTTGCTTTATTTTAGAACATTATATGAATTAGAAAACAACAACATCATCATCATCATCATCATCATCATCATCTATTTTCCTTTTAATTATTTTCTAAAATATCATGATTTTGCAAAATATAGCCAAAATGTATATATTAGCAAAATATTCATATATTTAAATATATAGTATATTATATAAAAAAAAGAAAATCAAGAAAAATATGAAAACAAAAAAATTCAAAATGCATTTTCCTACAGTAATACATATAGTGCATGCATTTTGTATATATTGTCATATTATTCTTGTATGCCATTTATTTAAAATGCACTATTGAAGAAGGCCATGCATATCGCTGTGGTGATGAAGGAAATGAGACATTCAGCTGGCATGGCACACACATGTGGGCCTATAATGATTTTACCTCCTAATCAAAATGGACCTGAACTCCCATGTGAAAGAATATCCATCATGGATGACTGTCCGCCCTGTTGTCTTGACGACTACCTCTGCTATGCGAATGTGGAAAGAGACAGGAAACCAGATAAATGTGCTTTTATTAAGGAAAAAGGCCACATGGGGGAAACGCACATCCAGCTCAGGGTAGTTTATTGAATCTGTTCCACATATTACCGCCAAGACACTGGAGTACAACAGAGTCTACCATCTGGAGGGGAGGAAGAGGATCTGGGTGGGCGAGAACATCTCCTCCTTCTAAGTCTGTCTATGTACCCACAACAAACCTTGCTGGCCATAACAGCAGGATACCTTGGATCAGTGGTGTGCAGTGATATTCTGAAATGAGGAGGCAAAGTTCTCACTGATTATTATAATTATTTTAAAAAACGATGTGAATTTATGTTCCAATACCACTTAAATTTGACATATACATTACTTACTCTAAAACTATAAAATTTTTCGATTTTGCATTTTGACATTAACAATATAATTAAAGGAGCTGTATGTAAGAAATGTATTTCAATTAATCATAAAATGGCCCTGATATGTCACTAGACATTAAGAAATCATGTTAATTTCAAATACTTATATCACTGACAACAGTAATTCGGCCAGGAAATTGTCATTTAAAAAGTGAAGTTGCAGCCCTCAACTGATGTTGATGTTGTCATGTGGTGTTTTGGTCTGATGCTCCACCCTCTACCGATCTACCAATCACGGAGTCAGTAGTGTTGCGGCATCCGGGTTGCCTGCTCTGCTCTAGTTACCACAGCTGCAGCTACACACGTTCCTGCTGGATCCTGAAGCCTATCTGGCAACCTCAAGTCAGGGAGGAGGGGGAGGGGATGCAGTAATTTGAAATTGATTGCAGTACCAGTTTTGGCCACAATCTTACATACAGCTCCTTTAATGTTCAATTTATTTAAAACAAAAAAGGTACATTTCTCATCAAGCTAGTGCCTTTTACCATTTATTCCAAATTTATAACTAAGAACGCAGTAACAAATTTCAGATCTATATTTTACTTGGGTAACACTTTAGTTTAGGGTCTAATTCTTACTAGAATTAGTTGCTTATTAGCATATTACCAGTATATTGGCTGTTTATCAGTACATTTCAATGCCTTATTCTGTAATACCTAAACTTAACTAAATAACTAATAAAAAGCAGTAATAATAAGTTTATTGAGGCAAAAGTTGTAGTTAATAGCTAGTTAATAGTGAGAATTGGACCCTAAACTAAAGTGTGATCTTTATTTGTGAACGTCTCGGTTATGTATGTACTTCCTTATATACCCATAAGGTGGGGCGAAGTTATGCTATGCAAATTCCGCAGTACCATGGCATTTCCTTGCCATTGGCTCGTTTTGTAAGAACTCGAAGGCTTTCTAAGCGAAACACCATTCGTCAGTCACTGACGTAAATCGAAATGAATGAACGAAAGGGAACTTATGTTCAGCTGTTCTTTTTAACAGTGAACTTATTTTCAGATCATCAGTCATCAAAACTTGACAAACACTGCACTGATAGTCACAGACAGAAATTACCTTTAATTTCACAAAGCTGATTGCTCACTAATTTTTGTGCTTTTAAGGCATCTCAGGTTTGATTTTGACATGACAATGCAGGGATATCCAAGTGGGATCCACTTATTTGTAATTTGTCTTCCCATTGACACCATTATTTGTTCATTTTTTTTTTTTTTTTTTTCATTTTCATTATTTATTTATTTATTTATTTATTTATTTTTTAATTTATTTTTTATTTAACAGTCAGACATACATACAAACCAGCATAGTACAGTAGTGAGCAATCTTGTAAATCCATAATTCCAGAAGTGACATAAAAGTGGTATAATTGTTTGATCTAAGTGTGTATTTGAGCGGGTGTGAGTGTGGGTATGTGTATGTGTGTGTATGCGTAAACAAAGTAACCATTTATTATTTTTTACCATTGTCATTACCATCACCACCCCACTCCCCACTACCACCATATTGCCAATTGTGTTTGGTCGATTTTTATTTCCATCCTTCCTCCTATGTAACAATTGCCATTGTCAATGCTGTATAAAATAAAAGATGATATAATAAGATGATAAGATAATATAAGATAACCTTCCCCCACATCTCATCAGTCCCTATCTTTTCCTAAATTTTTTTTTTTTTTTTTTTTTGTGTGTTATGTGCAATGTCTAAGGTGCATTAAAAGAGGGAGTACAGTGCGAGAGTGTCTCAAATTGGGACAGAGATGCTGTCCCGTTGAAACCACTTCTCGTCTATCTTGCCTGCCCTGATGTTTGTGAGGTTTTCCACATATACATATTCCTTTTTTTTTTTTTTTTTTTTTTTTTTTTTCCTTTTTTTTTTTCATTCTATGTTGTGGTGCATTAAAAACCCATGAAGAGATAAGGGGGAATTATTGCAGTAGTGATGATAATGACATTTAATTCCAATACAGCATTGACAATGGCAATATTGATGATTATAATAATAATGATAATAATAATATTATTAATAAATGATAATGATGATGGCAGTGGTGACCGCAATGGTGAGAGCAAAAGACAGCAACAACAGCAATTACAACAATGAAAAGATAAAAGTGAAAATAGTAATCATAACAATAACAGTGAAGATAGTAATAACAATGATGACATAAGCAAGTTCAAACAGCTAAAATGCATTAATATTCGTGGGTTGGTTAAGAAGGTGGGAGGAGTCGGAGTTGAAAACAGAGAAAGGATTCATAGCTGTAAGAGGTCAGAAAGTGTTGGACGGCAGAGGTCAGTTTCGGATGCGTAATTATGAAGGGGAGATGCGTAGAAGTCTGAAATAAGATTTTTCCAAATGTTAATGTGTAATTTATTTCTAGTTTTCCAGTTCATGAGGATAGTTTTCTTGGCGATGGTTAGAGCTATGAGGAGTATTTTAGAGTTTATAGTTTTATCAGTGATTATTGTCAGGTCCCCCAGCAAGCACAGAGAAGGCGACAGTGGGATGTGGCAGCCGACTATAGTGGATAGTGACTGTGTGACCTCTTCCCAAAAGTGTTTGATTGGAGTGCAGTGCCAGGTTGCATGGATGTATGTATCTGTAGAATTTTGATTGCAGTGTGTGCAAACTTCTGATGTGAAACCCATTTTAGCTAATCTATTGCCCGTGTAATGTGTTCTGTGAAGTATTTTGTATTGTATTAACTGAAGATTCGCATTTTTGGACATGAGATAGATGTTTTTACAGATTTGGGTCCAGAAGTTGGCATCAGGGGCTATTGAAAGATCGTTTTCCCCATTTTATTGTTGGTAAGTATATGGTCTGAAGTTGGTTTGAAATCATTTTGTATATTTTAGAGAGAAGTTTCTTTGGGGAGGAAATGTTGACCAAGTCTGATATTGCCGGTGGAAGTTCTAAATTTGTGTCTCTGATGTTTATTTTTGTCAGAACAGAAGATTTGAGTTGTAGGTATTTTAAAAATTCGTTGCTCCCGATGCCATACTCCTGGGCCAGTTGCGGAAATGGTGTAAATGTGTTAGATTTGAAAATGTGCTTAATGTGGGTGATACCCTTTTCCGCCCATGTGTGAAAATTCAATGTTTTTTTATTGCTTATAAAGTCACGGTTGTTCCACAGTGGGGTGAGGTTAGATGGAGCTAATGTAGAATTTGTGATTTGGTGAAATTTCCACCAGGCTGTCAGAGTGGTGGCGATAGTTACTGCATTAAAACATGTGTGTTGTTTAATTGATTTGGTGAGGAACGGTATGTCAGCTATATTTAATTCTTTGCATAGTGATTGTTCTATATCTAGCCATATAATATCAGATTGGGTGGGGTGAATCCATTTGTATATGTATTGCAGTTGGTTAGCCATTGAGTAATATTGGAAATTTGGTGCTTCTAGTCCTCCTTGAACCTTACTTTTTTGTAGTGTAGTGAGTTTAATCCTTGGTGTTTTATTTTTCCAGTAGAAGCGAGTTATAATGGAGTCTAGTGATTTAAACCAGGTGAGTGTGGGGTGGGTTGGAATCATTGAAAATAGGTAATTAATTTTCGGTAAAATCGTCATTTTTATTGCTGCTATCCTGCCGATTATGGAGATTGGAAGGTTGAGCCACCTGAGCAAATCTTCTTCTATTTTTTTTAGCAGTGGTGTGAAGTTAAGTGTTACCAACTCTGACAGTCTGGAGGAAATCTTAATGCCTAAGTAAGTGATGTGATCATGACATATAGGTATCGGTGATTGATGGTGTGCCACATCCCATTTGGTTTTATGTAAAGGGAGGATGAAAGATTTATTCCAGTTTATTGCATAATCTGATATTTTTGAGAAGGATTGGATTGTTTTAATTATTTCTTGAGTAGATGCTACGGGTTCTTGTATATATAGTAGGATATCATCTGCATAAAGTGAGATTTTATGTGTTTGTTGTGGTGTTTCAATACCTTTGATTGCTGGGTTTTGACGGATAGCTGCTGCTAAAGGTTCAATAAAAATCGTGAATAGGGATGGAGAGAGTGGACATCCCTGCCTCGTCCCCCTGTGCAGTGTGAAGCTTTGTGATGTTAGTCCATTGGTTGTGACTGTGGCCGATGGTGATGTGTATAAAATCTTGATCCAGTTAATAAACGACTCTCCAAAGCCGAATTTTTGTAACGTGGTGAATAAAAATTTCCAGTTGACCCTATCAAAAGCTTTTTCGGCGTCTAATGTGGCAATGAGAGTATCTTTCTGTTGTACTGATGAGTAGTGCATTAAATTGTATAATCTGCGGGTATTATTGGATGCGTGTCTACCCTTTATAAAGCCGGTCTGATCAGGGTGGATTATATATGGTATAATTTGTTCAATTCTATGGGCTAGTGCTTTGCTAATAATTTTTATGTCGACATTTATAAGTGAGATAGGACGATAGTTAGATGTGAAGGTGTGGTCTTTGTTAGGTTTAGGAATGAGTGATATAAGTGCTGTATTCATATGGGAAGGGAACTTTGCGTTATGTTTTATTTCTGTTACTGTTCTGCTAAATAATGGGTAGAAGGTTGACCAAAAATGTTGGTAGAACTCAGCAGGGAAGCCATCTGGACCTGGTGCTTTATTATTTTGCATGCTTTTCAATGCGGAGTGAAGTTCTTTTTCTGTGATTGGTAATTCTAGTGCGTTTACTTGTTCCATGTTGAGTTTTGGTAGAATGGTGTTATCGAGGAATTGGGTTATGTCTTCTTGGTTTGGGTCCAGATCAGATGAGTATAATTTTGTATAGTAATCTTGAAATATCTTGTTTATCTCAACCATAGACTGTAAAAAAAGATGGACGACGCCCCTTCGCTCTTTTCCATTGGAGGGAACTGAAGCCGCCAGAGTCCCGATATGGCGCTGACATATTGGAACTTGAGTCTGCGCAGTTGCGTTTTCGGGACCAGTCATGCGCAGTCGTGAGCAGGAAGTAAAGCCGCGAAATGAAGGCCCCACCCCCGATCGCGTTGAATTAATCGCAAGCACACGCCCTGCATTTTTCTAAAGTGGCCTAATCTGCTCCGTTCCTCTCCAATGATGTCTGCTGATTGCAGTACCTCGTTAAAATAAGGTAAATACAACTACTAAACACATAGTCAACATTATGAAAAAAAGTCGTTGGTGCTTCAGTGACTACTTCGCACAGAGAAGCTGTCAATCACAGCTGTCAATCATGATGTCATTTGCACCGTTTTATTGCATCAAATAACTAACTAAAAACTAACTTATTTTAAAAACAAACATGAGAAATCACATCAACGTGATATAAACTACAGTAAATGACTGAAACTATCTTTAGAAAAAAGATATGTGAAGTGTAATTTAATTATTTAGTTGGTCTCCGCGTCCCGTTGAATAACATGGGGAGGCGGGGCTTATGACCTATACTAGGACCGGTCACCAGGGGGCGATCGAGACGTTTTGGCTTCACTTTTGAGGGCTTGTGCAGCACGCTTGATCTCAACTGGTGAATTGGTTAGCTTCCCTGCCGAGTTTCTGATGGAGGTTATTGCTGTTCTTTCTTTATTTCTTTTAATTTGACTGGCTAAATATTTTCCGGATTTATTGCTATTGTGAAAAGTTTCTTGACGGAGCCTGTGAATCAGAAACTGGTTTCTTTTGTTTATTATTTCATTAAGCAAACATTTTTTTTCTCTAATTTCTTTATAGATGTTTTCTGATTGATTATTTGCATGTAAAATTTCTAATTCTTTTATTCTTTCTTCCAGTTGGACTTCTTTTTCTCTGTCCTTTTTTTTTTATGTACTGAATATGATATAATTTTTCCCCGTAGAACTACTTTCCATGTTTCCCAGAGCAGTGATGCTGACGACTTTGGAGAGTCATTTATTTCAAGGAAGGATGTCCACTCTCTCTTGAAGTAACTGTCAAATTCTGGATCTTTCAAGAGTGATGTATTAAAACGCCATCTGGTGCGGTGCTTTGGTATTGCAGATAGATTCCATGTCAGAGTTACTGGAGAGTGGTCACTAATAATGATTGGATGTATTTTGGTTTCTAAGATATTTGGTATGATTGAATTACTGGTTAGAAAGAAATCAATGCGGGAGTAGGTTTGGTGGACATTAGAATAAAAGGTGTATTCTCTAGCGAGTGGGTGTTGTAGCCTCCAACCATCACCAAGACCAAAATCACTCATGAACTGTTTTATTGTTTTGGAGGACTGCCAAGATTTTCCTGTATGTTTTGACCTGTCAAATGATGGATTGATTACAGTGTTATAGTCTCCCCCTATAATTATTGGACCATTGGAAATGTTTGAAAGAGAGGAAAAGAAATTTGTAAAGAAGGAGGAATCATCAGAGTTTGGTCCATAAATGTTGCCAATTGTAATTGGATTATTATTGATTGAAATGTTAATAATGATAAAACGGCCTTCAGGATCTGAAATGGTTGTATGGTGGTTAAACTGTATTTTTTGTTTATTAAGATGCATACTCCTCTTTGTTTTGAATTATAGTGGGAGGAAAAACAGTGGTTAAAATGTGTAGTTTTTAAGCTGTTTTGTGTATATTGTGAGAGGTGTGTTTCCTGTATTAGACATATATCTGCTTGTGTATTTTTTAGGTAATTTAAAACTTTATTTTTTTTTGTTTTTGAACCAACTCCACGAATATTCCAAGTTAAGAATTTTAATTGCATGAACCTATAATGTACATTTCATAGTTACCTTGTGTGAGTCTGTGTGTATGGATGTGAATGTAGTTGTGTGTGTGTGTGTGTGTGTGTAAATCTATAACACAAAATGACAAATAAAACAAGGAAAACATAGATACCTATAACCAACAACAGAACATATAAACAGTGAGCAAGGCTATTTAGGTGCATTTAGAATACAATGTGCGTGCGTGGTGCGAGTGGTTTAATTAAAGAATATAAAGATTATGATTTGAATATAAATTGAGCATAAACGAATTGGATGTGTTACATTGCTAGTTTCAAAAATTAGTAAAGCCAGGGAGTAGTGTCTTTGTCTCTAAACAATTGTCCATCAATATATAATTTGTCTACTGTGATGATTGCTTTTTTACCTTGACTGATCATTGTCTTGCGGATGGGGAAAAGTAGCTTACGTCTGCGGATGATCTCTTGTGGATATTGGTCGTTGAGTCCGTAATGAGTCCCTTTGAGCTGCCGTCCTTGTCGCTGAACCAGTACTTTTTGCTTGAAATGTTCAAATTTGGCGATGATGGGCCGGGAACGGGTGGAGTTGATGGGTTTCTGTCCTAAACGGTGAACGCGATGGAAAGTGATGTGCTCCACAGTCTCTGGTGTAAGTTTGAGCTGGTTAATCATGAAGTCCTTAACAGATCTTCGGGGTCTTCGGTGGATGATTCGGGAATGCCGGAGAAGATTAGATTGTCTCTCATACTTCGTGACTGTATATCCAGGATGGTTTCTTGCATGGCTTTGTTCTCAGTGATGACGGAGGTAAGTTGAGTGTTTACAGTGGAAAGTTTTGCAGTGAGTGTGTCCACGGAGCTTTTCAGTGATTTGTTTTCTTCTGTGAGCGAATCGACTTGCTGTTGACTGTATTCCAGGCTATGGCGGAGGTTTTGAAATTCTTTGTGCAGTACTTCGATTAGTGAGAGTCTAGAGTCCAAGTTGGATAAGCGCTCGTTGATTGAAAAAAGTATGTCGGAACAGCAGTTTGTTTTGGTAGGAGTGGATGCTGGTGATGTTGGTGACGGCGGTGAATCGGTTGATGAGGGAGAATCCGAAGTGCGTTATTTGTTCATTTTGACTCATGCGTGGACATGACGCAATAAAATAAAATACTTTAAAATAAAAAAAAGAAAATAAATTGCATGTTTATATTGCATGATTGTATATATATATATATATATATATATATATATATATATATATATATAATATATATATATATATATATATATATATATATATATTTTTTTTTTTATTAAATAAATTAAACTTTTTTTTTTGCTTCCTATGTATTCCTATGTTTTCACTATGTCTGTATTTTCCTCACTTTTTATGTTACAACCGGCATCAGATATCAGAAATCTACTCAAATTCATTATATGACAAGCATGCCTGAGCTTTAATCAGTCAAATTTGATCAGTGGCACATTACAGAGAAGTGCATCCAAGCAGGCAAACAGGATCAAGAGGGGTTGGAGAGGGGTGCATTCTACAAGTGTATGAGCGAGTGAGGTGGAGGATCCCTACAGAGTGTAAACAATGCACGCCGTCTGCTGTGGTTCCACATGGAGGCCCTGGCCTTCTCCCTACCTTCACTCAGCTCACTTCAGCAGAGTGGCAACCCCATCCCTCGGGCCTAACTGAGCTGTGGTTATTTATAGAGCACTCCTGAATCACTTCCTGCAGCCTGAGGATACACACAGGCACACACATACACACTCACATAGACACTCAATGGCTTAATCCGATCGTGACCTTAGATCACTGCCACAGTCATGCTGAAAATGAGGCTTCAGGTAGAAGCAAACCCTTGTTAACAATGTATGGACACCAATAATGTTTAGTTGAACAGAGACAAAAAGATCAGACTGAACTCAAACCAACAAACAAATAAATTCCAATATTTAAAAAAGATTAATAAAAGACTTAAAAAAACATTAAAGACATAAAAAATCCTACAAACCCCAAACTTTTGAATGGTAGTGTACAGTATATGTACATAGGAATAAATTGCATGGGTTTTTTTTTTCTTCACTCTTTGGCATTTCAGGAGACACCCACTGCTGTCATCCTTTCAGATATGTGGTCAAAAACTCTCCCGCTTCGTTATTTTTTTTCTTCTATTCCCTCCTCCGCCCATCACTTAACAGGATTTTTGTCTCGCTCTACGACCACCCCTATTCTAAGCCATTATTTCATAACCTGAGAAAGGTTGACAGGCCTAATATTAGCGATTTGACGGCAAAATAACAACCCGCATTGCACATATTTATGTCATAAGTATGTCAATGATGTGACAGACAACTATTTATCAGCTCATACAGCAGCACATATCAATAAACTTACTCTCACCTTGTTCCTTCTGAAGATTTAAGGTATAGTCACTCACATTGGATATACAATGTGGATGTCGCTCTCTTGAAAATGCATGAAGCGTATTCACCACTCTAAACATAGCCATATGCACAGTCCCTATAGTAATATTTACAGCCACACTCCTGTGTCTTCCTTTGTATATTCTCAAATATTGCACGTCCAGCAGTCAATCTAGTTATGTGTGCAAAGTATACAAACCCGGCAAAATATGCTGTCTCACCCTGGGTAAGAAAGCTTTTGTAAACAACTATTATTTGCCATCGACCTGCTTTCATCTAGTGAATGGTGACCAGACTGCATAGAAACTAGTGAACAGGAGTTGTGTAAACTGAAGGAGCATTTTAGCCCAACGTGTGGAACATAGTGCTAACACCACCCAGGGAACACATACAGTGAAAAACACATATAAGAAAAAGCTTTTTGTGGGGTCAGTAAGTTTACAAAATCAATACTTTTATTCACCAAGGACGCATTAAATTAATCCAATGAGACAGTAAACACATTTACTGTTCTACTGAGCTTTCTATTCATCAAAAAATCCTGATTTATTTATCATGGTTTCCACAAAAAAAGATTCACCAGCACAACTGTTTACACCATTGATAATAATAATAAATGTTTCTTGGGCATCAAATCAGCATATTTGAATGATTTCTGAAGGATCATGTGACACTAAAGACTATAATGGCTGCTGAAAATTTAGCTTTGCCATCACAGGAATTTTAACTATATATTTTTTTTATCAAATAAATGCAGAATTAAGTTAAATAAGAGACAAAAAAAAAACTTAGTCCCTAAACTTTTGTAAAAATAAAATCAGAATGTAGGCTAAGTTAAATACATCAGTCACTCTTTGTATATTTTGAAATCATGAAAGCATTTTCTTTTTCATCTGTGTTATTTTTAAGGTACTGGTATACTGTACCACATATTGCTGAAAAACAAGTAGTTAATTTATTATTAATTGCAGTGAATTAACACATAAAATCAACTCTTATGTAAATGTGAATCTACTGAGACTAAAGCGTGATGTTTTACCAGAGTCCCATTGTTAAAGTATGCAGACTGGAAGATGGTGGAACTCGGATTTAATAAGATTTATAGCAGTTCTTAGCATGAGCTGAAGTGTTGATGAAATTCAAACAAAAAAGACGTGATCGGTGCATTGTACTGATCTGAGTGTTGTAGAACAGCTCATCTGCATGGCAATTGGTTTAATATTGTGCTCCCACAATGGGAACAATGGGCGCTCTGAAAGGAACACGAAGCAGGACCGCTGTACCACTGGAAGTGTGGCCGTTTCCTCGACACCAGGGGCTCTTCATTCTAAACAACACAAAAAAAATCTAATTCAAAGCTGCGCTGTAATAACTGTAACTAAATCACAGCCTCCAGTGTTTCTCCAGTAGGTCCCTATGATATTTCCGCTATGTCTCCACAGGACGCAGCTGTGAGCTTAAACTGCTCTACCTGCTCACCTGGGAACCCACGGTGAGCCGAGGTCCCCGCTGTGCCGAGTACAGTGAGAGGCGTGCTGAATGAATTTCACGCCGCACATGTCAGATGTCTCCTCCCTCCCGGCTATGACACTGAAAAGGATCTGCCTCTCTGCAGGGCTTTCGCAGATGCCATGGGACGGGTTATCCAGTTAAACAGAGACACACAACCATCCCACTTCATGCGGCTGATAGGTGCCATTACATAAATCACGTCTTCAAGGTGCAGCGTTGTCATGTGCATGTCTTGCATAAGAATATTTGTGACAGGCACTGTTTATTTTGTGTGTCATAACAAATAAAACTACAGTAATGAGGCACATAAGCAGTCAAAAGTACACATATGTATATCTATTCAGGGCGCCCACCCTGTTAACACTTGCCAAAAAGGTCTCTGGATAGCTTGATATCTGCCTGGAAAGGTAAAACCCAAAACCGTAATGAGGAAGTGATGTGCATGCACGAAAAAAACCCAACAACAAAAAAACAACAGGATGGCCATTGGGGTGATAAATATTCCTCTGCCCCGATGTGAGTGTCACATGCTCTAGGCATTCTGTCACTCAATTCCATTCCAAGACCACTAGGGAGGACAGAGCAGTGATTGGATAAGGCATTCTCTGGCAGATTGCTCTGGGATTAAAACTCATGCTGCCAGACATGTTCCAGCTCCAGTTGAACCCAAATCAGGGCAGAGGAAAACATCTGAATGGCTCTGGATTCACAAGGTCAAGTCAAAGGCCAGATGGTGGTCCCAAAAAGTATTTGGACGCCTAAGCCACACTTAAAAATGTATGAATGTCAATGTATTAAATATCAAACCAAGTAACAATTATTTGAAAGAAAGAAAGACAGCCACTTAAAATGACTTCGGGACCAGCTGTTGAAAAGTACTGGCAAAAATGTGCCGAGCGAGTTTATTCGCAATGTTTTAGAGATGTGACTTGGTGTGATATTGTGTGTATATATGAAATATAATTTATTAATTTATGAAAATTAATTTATTGTATGGCAGCGACATAGAAACAATTACTTCAACTTGCTACAACACAAAACTGCTTTAGATATAGCAATGGTGTGAGGCTTATTGTCTTCTAAAAAGCAGAAAAATAAACAGGAAGGGTGAATTTAATAGGGAAAACATCCATGGTGCTTATAATGCTGGGGATTTGCTGTCTGGGGCATACATTAACCTACTGCTTAAGGACAATAAATACAGAGGGTAAGGCTAGGAGAGGTTGTCTTGCTCTGCCAGAAGGACATTACACATGAGGTCCAATTTCCCATAAAACAAAGGAGGCAGGAAGCATGGCCCCATGTTAACAGTAATTGGGGACTTCCTTACAGAGACTTTCACTCATTTCCTGTCAACTGAAGTGCCATAGGGCTTGACAACACTAGAACATCTCTAAGAAAACTCAACTATACACACCAAACAACAAACCTACTCATCCATTTCCCCATATCCACTTAAAGGGGTGGTTGATTGCGATTTCACTTTTTTCATTTTAAATAGTGTGTAATGTTGCTGTTGGTGCATGAACATTATCTGCAAAGTTGCAGCGCTGAAAGTTCAATGTAAGCAGAGATATCGTCTTTTAAAAATCAGGAAGTGTAAATGCCTACAAAAACGACTCGATTGGGACTACAGCTGGGTTTTAGACGTCACTAACCCATACATTTGCATCAACCGTCCCTCCGGAATACGCAAAAAAGGGCATAATCATATTTCTGCGGCTTTGCCGAAGAGGAAGAGTTACAGGGGAGAGCTAAACATGCCGTCAAAAGTGTTATTTTCATCCAGCTGTAGCTCTTCTGTGTTCGGGCTTCCTACAGACGCTTTAGTTCATCAACAATGGCTACAATTTATGTTTGATTATGTTTCTGACGATTACAATCGTAGTTTAGCTCTTTGTGCGGCACATTTCACTGAAGACAGCTTCCTGAATCTCCAACAATTCAATGCCGGATTCCACAAGAAACTATTGCTAAAACCCGAAGCTGTTCCAACGTTAAAACCAGATGCAGCAGTTGTTGGGCCACAACCTGTAAGTAAGACTTAATAATTTTAAACGTATTTGTATAATTTTAGACGTGGTTTCGTTTTATAAATGACGTAAACAAATGCCCGCGCTGGCTTTATAATCACTTGGTTATGCTATTTCGTGTTTCTATGGCAAACGCGTACAAACATTTTGGACCTGAATTTGTAATCATATAGATTTTGTAAATGTATTTGCCATGTATAGCTACTTTATGACGTAGTTTTTCGATTTGATCATGAATGTGATCAATGTCAACAGTGTTTGTTTATAGTAGCCAGTTATATCGATGCTAAGAAAACGTACTCGGTTACTAACGTAACCTCGGTTCTCTCTAGAGAGGGAACGAGTACTGCGTAATAGCTTACGCTATGGGGAAAACTCTTTTCATCGAGATATTGAAGCCAAAAAATTATCCTTAATTTTTAATCAATGTAAAACGCTTTGCAGCAGCAAGCAGACATAGGCGAGACAGCTTGCGCGCCTATTGGCTGTCTTGCGGCAAAAGCAGCAGCCTATCGAGAGAGGCTCTGCGTGACGTCATGACGAATGGGGGCACTTCGCGCCCATATCGTCACGTCCCGCCAGAAAGGGCGTGGTCTCGCCCTATAAACAAACTCGATAAGCTGCCATACACTGATTTTTCATCGCCGAAGCGAACCAGAGCGTATTCCAAGCACGGCAAGATACGCAGTACTCGTTCCCTCTCTAGAGAGAACCGAGGTTACGTTAGTAACCGAGTACGTTCTCTTACGAGAGTATCTCTCGTACTGCGTAATAGCTTACGCTATGGGGAACACAGTGTAACACGCCGTGCGGATAGGGATCCAACACCAAGGTCCCAGGGGCAAAGGCCCAGGGCTCATGTAGTGCATAATCACCATACACTCACAGAGAGTAAAAAAAGGAGAGGCTGGAAGCATTTCTCCTTATAGATAGACCCACAGGGGCTAACCATATGACCATTAAACCACGCAGCCAGGGTGAAAGCTTTCAGCCTAAACTGGGTGGCCCTACTTGTGCCAGTACTCATGGAGCTGCTGCATCGGTCTGAACGATGCGCATGCCAAACACTCAGCATCCGAGCCGCACAGCGGGCAGATAGCACTGAAGTCTAGATAGCCAAAAGCTTAGCTTGTAAGGCAGGCACCTCCAGGTTATAGTATTTTATAAATGTAGACGGCGAGGCCCAGCCCGCGGCCGTACAGATATCTTGCAGGGTGACCCCGCTAGACCATGCCCACGACGAGGCCACGCCTCTCGTGGAGTGCGCTCTGACACCCAAGGGGCACTGCAAGCCCTTGGAAGTGTAAGCCAGCGCTATGGCATCGACTATCCATCTGGATAGGCTCTGTTTCGAAGCGGCAAGCCCCTTGGAACGCCCGCTATACGAAACGAAAAGCTGCTCGGTCTGTCTGAACCCAGACGAGCGGGACACATAAGCTCTTAATGCCCTGACTGGGCAAAGAAGAGTTGCGTCGTCCTCCTCATTGAGAACCGGAAGGGCAGACAGGGAAATCACCTGGGCCCTGAACGGTGTGTTGAGGGATTTCGGCACGTAGCCGTGCTTAGGTTTGAGTATGACCTTTGAGTCATTAGGCCCAAACTCCATGCATGACACGCTTACTGAAAGCGCTTGTAAGTCCCCTACGCGCTTCACTGAAGCAAGAGCCGTAAGAAACGCTGTCTTGAAAGACAAGTGTTTCATGTCTGACGACTGGATTGGCTCGAATGGGGCACCTTTCATGGCCTCCAAGACCGTGGAAAGGTCCCATGTCGGGACTGAAGGGGGCCTGGGAGGGTTTAGCCTCCGAGCTCCTCTAAGGAATACGCACGACTAAGTCGTTCTTTCCCAGTGACTGGCCAGACACCGGTTTTGCAAACGTTGCTATGGCCGCCACGTATACTTTGAGCGTGGATGGGGTCCTGCCCTTATCCAGTAGCTCCTAAAGGAAGGAAAGCACTTCCGTAACCCCGCAGTCTACAGGTGAAAAAGCCCTGCGCTTGACACCAAGCAGAGAACACAGACCATTTCGAGGAGTAGAGCCGTCTGGTAGACGGGGCTCTAGCCTGCGCGATCGTGTTTAACACTCCCTCTGGGAGGTAAGCGGGTACCCGTTGATGGCCCATGCGTGCAGGGACCACAAATCCGGGCGAGGATGCCAAATCGAGCCTTCCGCCTGAGAGAGGAGGTCTCTCCTCAACGGTAAAGGCCATGGGGCAGCGCTGGTCAGCTGCATCAGGACAGGGAACCAAGACTGGTTTGTCCAGAGCGGAGCTATGAGTAGCACTGGGCATCCCTCCCTCCTGATTCACTCCAACACCTGAGGCAGGAGTGAGACAGGGGGAAAAGCATATGGGGGGGCGGCGGGGCCAAACATGGGCCAGCGCGTCCCGGCTTTTCGAGAAGAATCTCGGGCAATGAGCGTTTTCTTGGGACGCGAACAGGTCCACCTGCGCTTTGCCAAACGTTTCCCACAGCAGCTGGATCGTCTGCGGGTACAGCGACCATTCTCCTGCTGGGACGTTGTTTCTGGACAGCCTGTCTGGCCCCACATTTAGATGACCAGGCACATCCGCCGCTCTCAGCGAGAGCAGGTTGTGCTGAGCCCAGACCAGGAGGCGTTCCGTCAGCCTGTAAAGGTTTCGGGACCTGACGCCGCCCTGGCGATTTATGTACGCCACCACTGACATGTTGTCTGATCGGACCAAGACGTGGTGGCCTTTTATCTGGGGACAGAAGCGCCGTAGCGCTCTGTCGACTGCTATTAATTCCAAGCAGTTTATGTGAAGGAGCTTCTCCCGTACTGACCACAGGCCAGCTAGCGGTCTGCCCTCGAGCAGCGCTCCCCACCCCGATGTGGAGGCGTCCGTAGACACCACCTTCACACCCGAGGCGATCCCCAGACTCACACCTGACTGATACCAGTCGGTCACTTTCCACGGTTTCAGAGCTGAAACGCACTGAAGGTCGACCCTGAGGCGAAATAGACCCGCGGTCCACGCCCTGGGGGAACTCGTGCTTTTAGCTATAGCTGCAGTGGGCGCATGCGGAGCAGGCCCAACTGGAGTACGGAGGCTGCTGAGGCCATCAGACCCAGTATTTTCTGAAACCTTCTGAGCGGGACTATAGAGCCGTGGCGGAAGGATTTCGCGACGTGCTGAATATTTAATCCGTGCTTCGGTAACAGGCGTGCCGTCATGGATAGCGAGTCCAACACTGTTCCCAGAAAGGAAATTTTCCGACTGGGGAGCAGTGAGCTTTTCGCCCAATTGACTGTAAGGCCCAGCTCCTCGAGGTGCTCGAGTAATGCGGCCCTGTGTTCTATGAGCTCTGTTCGTGAACGAGCTAGAATCAGCCAATCGTCCAAGTAGTTCAAAACTCGCATGCCCCGAAGTCTCAGGGGGGCGAGTGCCGCGTCCATGCACTTCGTGAACGTACGGGGTGCTAGGGACAGGCCAAACGGCAGGACTGTGTATTGATATGCCTGGCCCTCGAAGGCGAATCTCAAGAATCGCCTGTGATGGGACGCCATTTATATTTGGAAATAGGCGTCTTTCAGATCTATTGACATGAACCAGTCTCCTTGGCGCACTTGCGCGAGGATTTTCCTGGTCGTAAGCATTTTGAACTGGCGCTTCACAAGCGTTCTGTTCAGCAGTCGCAGATCTAGAATGGGTCTGAGCCCTCCATCTTTTTCGGTACCAGAAAATATCTGCTGTATAAGCCCCCTTCGCCCTGAGATAGAGGTTCTATAGCCCCTTTTCTCAGTAGTTTCGCTATCTCGGCTCGAAGTAGATGAAACACTTCGCTTTTCACCGTAGTTTCGACGCGCGCCGTATAACGGCGGGGGCGTCGAGCGAACTGTAGCGAATAGCCTCTCGTTATAGTGTTCAACACCCATTCTGATACCCGGGAAGCCTTGGCCACGCATCTGCGTGAGTAGCTAGGGGTAGAATGAAATCTGGGCTCTGGCCGCGGCAGGACGGCCGCTCGAGAGCCCCTGTGTACTGGGAACACAACACCGTGTTTACAGCGTTCGAGGCGGGGGGGCGCGCTGATCACAGCGGGCAGCCTGGCCGCGCTCAGCTTCTCTATGGCGGGACGCGCAGAGAAAGCGAGCGGGGCGAATCCCGTGGGATTCGGCGTGTGTGAGAGAATGTTGGCACATTTACTACACTGAGAATACTGTCAGCTCGCGCGACTGAATCACTGTTGTTTACAGCGTGCGAGGCGCGCGCTGATCACAGCTGGCAGCCTGGCCGCGCTCAGCTTCTCTGTGACGGGTTGTGCAGAGAAAGCGAACAGGGGCGAATCCCGTGAGATTCGGCGTGTCTGTGAGAAATGCGGGCGCGAGACAGCGGGCACATTTTCTGCACTGAGAAAACTCGGCTCGCGCCGACTGAATCAACGCTGTGTTTACAGCGTGCGAGGCGGGGTGCGCGCTAATCACAGCGGGCAGCCTGCGCGCGCTCAGCTTCTCTGTGACGGGTTGTGCAGAGAAAGCGAGCGGGGGTGAATCCCGTGGGATTCGGCGTGTCAGTGAGGAAATGCGGGCGCGGGACAGCGGGCACATTTACTGCACTGAGAACACTGTCGGCTCGTGCCGACTGAATGTGTGTTAGTTTCGTTTTTACAGAAACCAAGGGACACGCATCGTGTAGTGTAAGCGGGCACTGTGATATGGGCGCGTTCACTACATTTTCTGCACAACCGACCTGAGTCGGTTTTATTTGTGCTAGCCCTGCACCGTGGCGGGCTGTGTCTGGGTGTGGGAATGGGCACTGGGACGTGGGCATTCTTACAACACTCGTAACACCATCGGCCGTGGCCGGAACACCAGAAAATGCACTCTTTATTGGATTTATCTGGGTAGCCATAGAAACGGCTTTTGTGCGCAGGCAAGCGGGCTGAGACACCGGCTGCTTCACTGCGAAATACACTGGGACAGTCACAACGCATGGAACTGAACGAGCGAGAAGTTTTGGTGGAAATCCGGCCGCAGCGGGCTTTACCTCAATCCTCGGCCGGGGCCCGCGCTGAGGGGGGCGGCGTCCAGCAGAGCGAGAGCGCGGTGTTTGATCTCGGGCCTGGCGGCGCTGTTGGTTAGCCGAAACGACGGCCTTTGTGCGCAGGCAAGCGGGCTGTGGAACCAGCGTGCTCACTGCGAAATACACTGGAACAGTCACATTGCTTGGAACTGAACGAGCGAGAAGTTTTGGTGGAAATCCGGCCTCAGCGGGAACCTAACACCGTCGCTTTCCTAGAGAGACTAGGAAGGCCTTGAGACCTCGGGCTTTATTTAAATCCTCGGCCGGGGCCCGCGCTGAGGGGGGCGGCGTCCAGCAGAGCGAGAGCGTCGAGGAACACGGAGCGCTCAGCTTCCGTCATCTCGGATAGCGTTAGCCACAAATGTTTCTCACCTTTCAGGGAGGAAGGGTCTCGACTGTGACGGAGCTTCGTCTTTCCCGAGAAAGCGTCCGTCCAGCCTGTTGCGCGTTAGTTGCTCGGGCGCCTTTCAGTCGAGGCCGATGTAATCCATGGCTTGAGAGAGCGGACGCATCGGCTCAGTTTCAATGCCGGCTCCGGTAGGTTCGTCGAGCTCAAGTGCGGACGCGGCGGCAGACGGCGGCCGTTGTCCGTTTGGAGCGACTCGAGCGAAACCGGCGAAGCTGGCGGGCGAACCGGCGAGCTTTGGCGGGCAGAAGATAGCTCGGGAGCGCGCTGGGCGCGGCGCTTCTTGCGGCGCGGCATCACGGTGGGCTGGAATGCGGGCTCGGAGAACGACGCCAGGCGAGTCCGCAGAGTCACCATAGGCAGCCGCTCACAATGATGGCATCCGCCGTCAGCGAGCGCGATGGCCGCGAGATCCTCACCCAGGCAGGACACGCAGATGACATGGCGGTCCTCATCGCTGAGTGGGGCTCGGCAAGAGCCACAGGAAGGCATCTTTAAAAAGACGCAGCTCTTTTAGAGGTAGTGGGAGAAAAATGCAAATATAGCAAACACACACACTCTAAGGCAGAGGAAAGGATATGTACGCCGGAAAGCGCAGCAGGTACGGCGGCTGAAGGCGGCGAGGCCAGCGACTCCAGGCTCAAAGGCACGTCCCGCTGAAGGCTACAGGTCGACGGCGCGGCTTCTCATCCGGATCCAGCGATGCGTGAGCTTCGCTGAAGAGTTGAAAAATCAGTGTATGGCAGCTTATCGAGTTTGTTTATAGGGCGAGACCACGCCCTTTCTGGCGGGACGTGACGATATGGGCGCGAAGTGCCCCCATTCGTCATGACGTCACGCAGAGCCTCTCTCGATAGGCTGCTGCTTTTGCCGCAAGACAGCCAATAGGCGCGCAAGCTGTCTCGCCTATGTCTGCTTGCTGCTGCAAAGCGTTTTACATTGATTAAAAATTAAGGATAATTTTTTGGCTTCAATATCTCGATGAAAAGAGTTTTCCCCATAGCGTAAGCTATTACGCAGTACGAGAGATACTCTCGTAAGAGAACGATACACAGAGTAAACTAAGTTTTGTTAATAGCTAAACGGTTGTTCATTATATCGATAAAACAATAACTTTAAAAAACTGTATTACTCATGTAATCATTTCTTTAAAATGTTTAATCAAGATAAAAACGTATCTCAAAAAGCTAACAAGCAGCAGTATCATTTTCAAGTATAACAGGGTATCAAACTTCTTATGTAATAATAGAAGAATAGAATAATAATAATTCAAAAACGTACCATTCAGAAACGTTTTGTAACAGCCGTGCTTGACTTTCTTCATCGCCGCTTTCTGGGTCTGATTCTGGCTCAAACTGATACGGCAGTATCGACTCCATTGTTTACATGGAGCATATGAGACTCATGCCCGTAAAGGCAAGGGGCGTGGCGGTTCCGGACAACGTGCGCTTCGCAGTTTAGCCAATTACAACACACCGGCCCAAACTAACCAATCTGAGCCCACTGCCTGTTTCTGAGGGAGTGGTTTCATAGAATCAGGAAGTAAACCGGTCGTTCAAATGACAGAGGAGAAAGCGGCTTACAATAAAGGTGAAATTTATGAAAAATAAGACTTTTAAAAAAAGAAAAACCACGAATACATGTTATATTGCACCCCATAAACACAATCATGCAAAGAAAAAAAGCAGTAAACCACCCCTTTAAACAAAAAAAAAAAAAAAAAAAACATGTTATGCAAGTTTTACTCAATGAGGAGACAACAACACATGTTATGTACTGTAAAGCCTCACTCGGTAGTAGAAAGCAATTCTTTAACTGAAGGACCATGTGACAATGTGATACAAAAAGAGGACACAAAGACCTCTGGGAGAGTTCACCCTTAATCATTTAGGCCAGAGAGAGATAAGCATAGGTTCTTTGAGTACATGTAATCTAGATTTCCAGAAATTAAATTGATATTTGAGTGTACTGTACTATGCATACTTTGCAGCAAGGTAGGACATAATGGATTGAAAATAAGGGATTTCCTACCATGATATTATTTTACAATATAAGCAAGTAATCTTCACCAAAAAAAAAGAAAGAAAGCACACACACACAAAAACAATTTTTGTTTTGTTTTTCTTCTCCGCAATCGTGCCATTTGGGAAAGTATACAAACCAAATTGTTCCACCGCACACTATGGCATCAAGACAATAATTATACAGTTGATCTGTCATTTGAATATTTCATTTTATCCATCTACAGATGCGAACAGGCAGGGGTGTGTGCGAGTGCCGGCAGACAGATGGTCCAGAAAACATTATGGACCACGGCAGATCCTGTGTGTCTGCTTATGCTCAGAGCGTTCCAGAAAAGACTGTCTCTTTGCACTACACCTGCCCCTTTGGACAGAGACTCTCACCATCTGGATCTGGTGGTGGCATTGCTAAATAAGGATAGACTGTGTGAATTATGTAAAGCTAGTGCAAGTACAATAATATTAACTTCAAAATTGCCAGTTTCAGCTGAAAAAACTGCACTTTTTTAGCAATGATAGAGCTAAATAGTATATACTGTATATAATATATTAACTGAAATATTTGTGATTATAGAAATAATGATGTTTACATGTTCTTTCAGTATTTATTTTTGTTTAATGTTTACAAATACATTATTTGCTATATAATGACAGTCTTTACATGTTCCCGGTCTTACTGTAAACAATTTTTTTTCTTTTTTTTTTGGGTAAACGTACACTAATGTTCAAAGGTTTGGCAGCAATGACATTAAATTGATCAAAAGTGACATTTATAATGACATTTCATTTAACCCTAACACTCAAAATATATAATTGGTTTGAGTAGAGCAAACTTAAAATAAACAAAATAGTTCAAACTAGTTTTAACATTTATGAGTATTTAGAACATTCTTTTTCATTTGAGTTCACGAAACCTACACATTTTAAGTAATCTGAATTGTTTAATTGGTTTGAGTTTAATGAACTAGTTTTTAAAAAAAAAAAATTGACTAACTTAAATTTAACTGAAACTGGGCTGGGATTTCTATTTCCCAGCATGCTCTGCAATGTCACTCAAAAGGGCAAGCAAATGCTAAAATTAAACGTTACATATTCTACTATTCTAAAAAATTAGTTTTTGGTTTTCACAAAAATACTAAGCAGCACTTGTTTTCAACATTGATAATAATAAGAAAAGTTTCTACCAAATCAGCATATTAGAAGGATTTCTGAAGGATCATGTGACACTGAAGACTGAAGTAATGGTTGCTAAAAATTCTGCTTTGCCATGACAGGAAATATAATAACATTTCACAATATTACAGTTATTACTGTAGTTTTGATTAAATGAGCCTTGGAGCATAAGAGACTCAAAACATTACAAAATATTGCTGACCCCAAAATTCTGAATGGTAGTCTGAATAGTGCAACTTGTGCCACATCTGAAACGGCTTTCCTTTTCTGCTGACGTCACCAATCCATCATACATTTCCATTCACCTGATTTCATCCTAGCATTTAAAACCCGCTTTTCCTGATCCAATCCATTCCTGAGGGATATAATCAAGTCCAGACTTGCATCTTTTTTCTCACTAAATGGACTCTGAAATAAGACAGTAAAAAGCACTGTCACATTTCATGTTGACTTTAAGACAAAAAGCTCTGTATTTATCTAATGCGCAGTTTATTTGTATATTTACAGTTTATTTGTATATATACACATATTTTTTTTAACTCCACTATTCAAATTACATCTTTTAGTGTGTTACATCTCTCTAACATGGTAAAAAAGCCCCGTAATTTGATGTTAAACAAGAGACAGAAGCCATTTCCAGCTCCACCATGAACTTGATGTGTACCATCCCAGTTTTGTGTTCCACCTATTACTGAGACGACAGAGCATCATTCAGAGATGGGCTTATCAGTAATCCAGAAGAGGGATTTGGCCTTTATTTTCAGATGACGAGGTGTCAGGCAGGTTACTAAGGATTAACATACAGATTTGAAGTAATCAGTCCTCTTGTTTGCTGGATAACGGCGAAAAAATAAATGAATAATAAAAAAAGTGTTTATCCTGCGACGAAGCCTTCAAATATTCATCAATCTCATACTGAGCAATGAAGCTTATTTTATACTTCTCTTAATACCAAGTGTGGTGTGATATTACTTATTTATTTACTTATTTTAGCAAACCTCGCAGAGGGAACAGACGGTGGCCCATTACTTACAAATCATTTAGGTTTGGAGTGTGACTTAGTCTCTGCCAACTGAACTACGCTTGACACAGTTAATTACAGAACAAAAACCTTCATTCAATATTAAACCTCTCCTTGTCTTTTGATGCAAGTTTTCCGTCATGTGTCAAATCTGGTTTTCCAGTGTTTCTCTGTTTGTCATGTGGTGCATGCACTAGCTGGATCGTAATGTGTAATGGCAGCTGAAGGGAGGCTTCAAAGGGAACTTCTAAAAGGGAGTGTAAGAGGGCAGCATTCAAAGATAAACCAAAAACGTCACCCATATTCAAAGAGCGTGTGAAAAAAGCTTCCGTCATGAACGGCTTCCATAAGACTTCTCTTTACTAAGAGGCCATGAGGTGTCATGTTGAATTTGATCAACACTTTTTTTAAGGATACAGTCATGGCCAGAAGTCAAGTTTTCAAATGTGACTTTCTAACTAATTTTACTAATAATAACCGCTAATAATATTTTAATTTCACAACTAATGCTGTAAAGCTACTTAACATTTTAATTTCGTTAAAAAGTTCAAATGAAATTAAAACAAAGGCATTTGGCCTTCAAGCATTTTTCAGTCTTTACCTCATGATTTTAGATTAATAGCCTCCTGATTCAACGCAGAGAGGCATGCTCTTTATAATTAAAATTAGCTGTACCAATTTCCTTTTATTTTTCTAGGCCTAATTTTGTGTTCATGTTTGATTCTAAAAGACCTTATTACATTTATCCAGCCAAGAGCCATGAGTGATTTCCTCTTTTTTCTTGTCAATATTGTAATTTGAATAATATTAGCAACATAATAGACAACAGTGGGGCTGCTTTTACACTGCATGCTGTAAAGATTTAATATTTTAAATATGTCAGTATTGAGAACTTTACAGTATGAGAGGAGGCTCTCTGTGCGCACGCTTTGGTTGTGGGTGCAGCACAGAAAAGAGTGTGTTAGTCTTCTTGTGCTTGAATGGTTTAAAATCACATTAAAATCACTTTTTATGTGTGCACACTTTGGATGTGTGTGCAGCGCAGATAAGAGCGCACGGTCTTCTTGAGCTTGAATGGTTTAAAGTCATATTAAAATGCACACAAAGGAATCAGAGAAATAATCAAAAAATATTTTAACAAGTATCCGATTCCTGACCTTAAGCAATCAATTCCAGAATTGGAATCAATTTTTGATTTCCAACCCTACTGTTTACATTAAAACAATGACAAAAATATTCAACGATGAACAAAGGGAAGCTAAATCAACAGTTTACTAACTACATGTCAGCAGCATCCATCAACATTTGTATACTAAGTATAATCAGGCCGTGTGTCCACCAAAGCGCTTTTTCCCGAGGCTAGAGTATTTTTCCAAATGTTTTCAGTGGGAGCGCTGCGTATTTAAAATGCCAGCAACATAGCTAGGCGCTGAGCGTCTATTTCACGCTGAGTGCTTCAATGTTTTTTACCAGTCGCCGAGAGTTGAAGAATGTTCAACTTTGGGTAAAACACAGCGCTCATTACGGTCACTTTTTACCCAGCCTATCAATCACAGTGGAGGAGGGGCAGGACAAATACAATGCTGACCAACCGCCACATTGTGCTTGTACAACGTCAAGAGACGACAACAAAAAGCATAACAACAGAACAAAATTATTTAAAACAAGACCCAGAGCAAATACTTTACATTGTCTCAACATTTTTATATAGAAACAATACAGGAATAAACTATCATTGAACTGAGATACTAGTAACACTTCCACGGATATTCCATATTAGAGCAACAAAAGCGTCTCAACTGAAAAAAAAACATAATAAATAAATAATAATAAAAAACAAAGGCGTTTCAGCAGAGCGCCTAGCTTTTTCATCTGGCAAAAAAACGCTTTGGTGGACACACAGCCTAATTGACCTTTGACCTTCCGAACTTCAATACAAACATTGCATTCACCTTTTGTGGCTTCTTATACAAAGCTTGTTGTGCTGGAGTTCTCACTAGTACAAAATCAAATCTCTTTGAGGCGCCATGGTTTTCAGCTCTTTTTCTCAGAAGTTATTACAGCAGCGTATACATTTTTGACAATGTTAAAATGTAATACGTAACCCGGCTGTTGTTAAAACATCACAGCTTCCTGCCACATGTCAGGTAAATTCTGTAAATGGCACCCAAATTTGAGCACTTAGTTGGACGCTTTAGCAGCTAATAAAATGGCTGTTTTGCAGGTAGGATTGAGTAAATGTGTTCTCTGACAACTAACACAGCACCTAGAGCACTACCGCTCCTCCCAATTTACCTCTATTATAGACTTTGCCTTGATTAAAATAATAGTTCTC
Organism: Chrosomus eos; assembly: GCA_036326025.1. Lineage (NCBI taxonomy): Eukaryota > Metazoa > Chordata > Actinopteri > Cypriniformes > Leuciscidae > Chrosomus > Chrosomus eos. The sequence continues at coordinate 11,447,316 of CM070839.1, read as the reverse complement.
TGGTGGCAAGACGCTAATTAACAATATTGGACTTGAGTGTGGTGACTTCTCAGCGCACACAAGCTTGACAGGTTTAACAGAATATTAATTGTTTGTGGCAGTTTACATGAGTACAGATTGAGCAATCTAACATGTTAACCAATGAAACTCGGACGTTTACCCAGGCGCTGTTAATTAGCACTGTCAGGCTAACACTATTGAGATTATTTCAGGTGCACCATTCAATGTGCCAGTCAAATTTGTTGTCCCTTCACGTTTGAGACATGTGGTGTATTTGCATTCTGTGATATGGGTTTGTAGCCTCACACGGTAATTTCCCTACGGGGCTTGACTTAATGTCCTATAGCCACACTACGGAAAAAAAGAAGGAAATTCCATAGCCTACAGATAGAGCTTCAGCCATGCTGCTGTCAGAAACGCATAATGAGTCCTTAGTCACAGCCGAAGAAGTGCTGTGTTGATGTCCTTCACAAGAAGAGCGTCTCTTTTGACTCAGACTGTTTTTATGTGCCTTATTTATTTCACCTTGAATTCTACTTGATTACTTTGTATCTTTGTCAATAAAACATTGCATTCTATTTCTATTTTCTTTGCTTTCGCTTTCTGCCAGCACATTTCCCCTATTCATGTAAATTTACTTGTGTGTTTGTAGCGTGTTTGCACATACATATAATAGCTTGGTATTTCTGAGGCATGCTTTATATTAAAGTCTCCGAGGAGACATGTGGCATGCTTGGCATTTTCCTCTGCACGCATAATTTATGTTCCTCCTTTTCTCATGAAAATATAAGTACATGAAAAAGAGAGAGAAAAGAGACGTAAATAATGAGGAAAAACACAACACCCTTTGGACTAAGGAGAGGAAAAGTGCATGGCCATTCAACAGCAACAAAAAAACTCAACAGGAACTCCCAGAATTTGAAACACACATGATATCTTGGGCCAGAATGGTCCATGTCTATTGAATTTCTGACCATGGATGATTTAGAATGCTGCCAGTCACATTCACACCAAACAATGCAACAAAAACTGGTACGAGAATCTCACTTTCATTGGGGGCCATTTTGACAAAAAGACGCTTGTTATATCTCATCAAACCCCACAATCTTAAATAGTTTGTGTCTTTCTGCTTCCAAACCCTCCACTGTCTCTTTGGGGCAGATCATTTGTTGTCCAGATACGAAACTTTCTGGGAACGCTTGTTTAAGTATTTGTGGTGTGGAAAGCTGCTAAGAAAAATGTGGGCTAATGGATTCTGGTTGGAGTGGGGAACACTAGGGAGCATGTTGAGGCATAAATGTTTACGTTCTCGTGGCATTGGAGACAGAGGACACGGCCTTGATGCTTGCAACTTGTGAAGTGCTTAAAAACCAGACGAGCTCACCACTAACCTCTCATTATCGTTCTGACGACAGAGTGAAACTTGAGGCACATTTAAACGAAGCTTCTGGGCTGAGGGGATTTCAAGGCCCTGTGATCAGGTGTCGTGGCCTAATAAACCAAGCGATGGCGGCATTGTATGCTGGCGTAGAAGATGGACGGGGACACAGTGTACATGGACACTCCCTTCTAAATCTCCCTACTTCCACATCTTTTCTCGTTATTCTGCATCTTCATGTAGAGTGCCTCTCTTGGAGTCTGCAGCGGGCGAGGCGAGGGGGCTGTCAAAAGGAAAGCATGAAGAAAGCTATTGTTTCCTCGCTGTGCACATGCCCAGGGAATAGATACTTGTATATGCAAGAATCACAGCCTGAAAGAGTGAAAACCCACATAAAAAAAGAGAGGAAGGATAGGGAGGAAAAATAAAGAGCATGCCATCAAAAAATGGGTGTTATTTAAGTGTTACGTGCTGTTGGGCTTCTACTGGCCTACATCTTCAACCCCACACACCAGGGCTCTGTTCCAAATCTTGGCTGTGTTTAAAGGAATAATTATGCTGTCTTCTAAGATACCTTTTATTTTGCCCAAGGCAATCATCAAAAGGCAACATTGCATGTAGTACAACTCATGGATAATCCCAGAATGTTACACAAATCGCTGTATTTTAATTTGAATACTGCTGTGAGCAAGTTAGACATGCTGCTAAATATAGCGTATGTGTATTACTTGTGGCAGATGTATACAGGTGGAGCTGGGGAGGGTGGGGTGTTTCTGAAAGCGCTGCACTGCTAAGGCAAATGATAACAGTGTATTTGAAAGTTGAGTACGCAAGCTCATTGGTTACTCTCATCAGCTGTACCTTATAGGTAATGATGTGATTGCAAGTTATTTATGTTAACACATAATACAAAAATATATACAAACATAAACACAAATCTCTGTTGTCACATTTGTCAAGGCAGACAAAGGTGATGGAGGAGCAGGAAGAGGTGGATGTTGATATCAGCCGATTAAACTTAACTAATAAACAAAACAAAAAGTCAAAGACAATGGGCGGCAGTGGCTCAGTGGTTCATGTAGGTTGTCTTCAAACCGAAAGGTTGGTGGTTCAATCCCTGGTTCCACCTGACCAAGTGTCGAGGTGTCCATGAGCAAGACACCTAACCCCAACTGCTCCCGACGAGCTGGGTGGCGCCTTGCCTGGCTGACACCGCCGTATGAATGAGTGTATGAATGGGTGAATGTGAGGCAAAAATGTAAAGCGCTTTGGTGGCCATTGGGTCTGTGAAAGCGCTATATAAATGCAGTCCATTTACCATTACAGGACAATGGACCAAACTACACTCAGGGCTTAAATATACAAGACAATGACAAATTTAACCAGAACCCGGAGTGCAACATAATAACTACTAACCATGACAACAAATGCAGAGCAGGGATGTGGGGAACAAAGGAAACAGGAGCAGAACACATGATAACCAGGTGATACAAAATGAAGTCCATGAAACTGACAACTGTATTTTTTATGCTTATTAGAATATTAAGGTGTTTGCTAAACACATGAGCCTGGTTTCTAAGTTGTTTACTCCATCCTGTCACCTGATGGAGTTTGGGTTCTTTGCCACTGTTGTATTGTAATAATAATACAGTACAAAGTTACCACTACATATATGGGTCATTTTTTTCTCCCCCCAAATAGTCATTTTATGCTCCTGACATAGAAAGAGCTAATACTGTAGCTTCAATTTCACCATTAAAAGAACAAAAACACAACAGGAACATGATGCTAACGGTATTTGAGGCACACAGGATATATTGGGTCAGAATGGTCCACGTCTATTGAATTTCTGACCAAAGATGATTTAGAATCCTGCCAGTCACATTCACACCAAACAATGCAACAAGCTGGTACAAGGGTCTCTTTCTCATAGGTGGCCATTTTGACAAAAAAAAAAAAAAAAAAAACACAACACACACTTGTTATTTCTCATCGAACCACACACAATCTTGTCATTCTGCTTCCAAACCCCCGCTGTCTCTTTGGGGCAGCTAATATGTTGTCCAGACAAGAAACTTTCTGGGAACGCTTGTTTAAGCAGTTGTGGTGTGGAAAACTGCTGAGAAAAATGTGGGCTAATGGATTCTAGTTGGAATGGGGAACACTAGGGGGCATGTTGAGGCATAAATGTTGCTAAGCTAATATTGTGATAATATTGCAATATTATATTAATAATACAGTACAAAATAACCACTCAAAAATGACTTACACACATATATATATACACTCACCGGCCACTTTATTAGGTACACCTGTCCAACTGCTCCTTAACACTTAATTTCTAAGCAGCCAATCACATGGCGGCAACTCAGTGCATTTAGCCATGTAGACATGGTCAAGACAATCTCCTGCAGTTCAAACCGAGCATCAGTATGGGGAAGAAAGGTGATTTGAGTGACTTTGAACGTGGCATGATTGTTGGTCCCAGAAGGGCTGGTCTGAGTATTTCAGAAACTGCTAATCTACTGGGATTTTCACGCACAACCATCTCTAGGGTTTACAGAGAATGGTCCGAAAAAGAAAAAACATCCAGTGAGCGGCAGTTCTGTGGGCGGAAATGCCTTGTTGATGCCAGAGGTCAGAGGAGAATGGCCAGACTGGTTCGAGCTGATAGAAGGGCAACAGTGACTCAAATAACCACCCATTACAACCAAGGTGGGCAGAAGAGCATCTCTGAACGCACAGTACGTCGAACTTTGAGGCAGATGGGCTACAGCAGCAAAAGACCACACCGGGTGCCACTCCTTTCAGCTAAGAACAGGAAACTGAGGCTACAATTTGCACAAGCTCATCGAAATTGGACAATAGAAGATTGGAAAAACGTTGCCTGGTCTGATGAGTCTCGATTTCTGCTGCGACATTCGGATGGTAGGGTCAGAATTTGGCGTCTACAACATGAAAGCATGGATCCATCCTCCCTTGTATCAACGGTTCAGGCTGGTGGTGGTGGTGTCATGGTGTGGGGAATATTTTCTTGGCACTCTTTGGGCCCCTTGGTACCAATTGAGCATCGTTGCAACGCCACAGCCTACCTGAGTATTGTTGGTGAACATGTCCATCCCTTTATGACCACAATGTACCCAACTTCTGATGGCTACTTTCAGCAGGATAATGCGCCATGTCATAAAGCTGGAATCATCTCAGACTGGTTTCTTGAACATGACAATGAGTTCACTGTACTCAAATGGCCTCCACAGTCACCAGATCTCAATCCAATAGAGCATCTTTGGATGTGGTTGAACAGGAGATTCGCATCATGGATGTGCAGCCGACAAATCTGCGGCAACTGTGTGATGCCATCATGTCAATATGGACCAAACTCCCAGAGGAATGCTTCCAGCACCTTTTTGAATCTATGCCACGAAGAATTGAGGCAGTTCTGAAGGCAAAAGGGGGTCCAACCCGTTACTAGCATGGGGTACCTAATAAAGTGGCCGGTGAGTGTATACACACACATACACACATACACTACAGTTGACAAATATTTTGAAAAATATTTCACCTTAACCACGTTTGTACAGTGGAGCAATTTTGTTTTCTTACTCAGTTGTAGCTGCCATAAAACACATCATTCCGTGTCAAATCAAACAAATTTCGGAAACTTCACAGATTCAAATGTTTGATTTTGGTAATATTTTTTCTGAAGAAAGACAATGATAAATATGAAAGCCAAAATATTAAATGTCATGGATGCATATTTAATGAGTAATCCACTATTTTGTAGAGGGGGGTCAAAAATACATTTTTTTTTACTTTCACTGTTGGCATATAATGCAACAAAGATTGCTAGAGTCAACAGATTTCACAAATAGACCAACCAATCTCTGAGTAAAAAAAAAAAAAAAAAAGGATGCTGCCATCTTTCTAAAGTCATTTTACCCCCCTATAATTTGGCTCCAAATCTTAGGTGAAAATTGTCATTTTGACAACAAAATAATGGATTATTCAGTAACTATACATCCATGACATTTAACATGTTGGCTGTCTTCTTCCTTTATGTATTTCTTTCACCAGACAAAATATATCAAAATCAAAATCCTTTCAATTTAAATGTATGAATTTGCTGAATTTTGTTTGACAGTTTTACATTGTGATTTCATGCTGAGGACAGGTTCATATCTATTTTTCAACTATAGAGCATGTATTTAAAATAATACTTAAATTATTTAAAATGAAAAGCAATAAATGTCATGAGTATTCCAATTTCCTTTAGATGTACTTAAGTATTTTTATACATTTCTTTATTTTTAACATAGAGGGCTTTTGTGTGTTTTGTCCCTTATATACCATTCTAAATCAATCACTTTTGAGGTTCCATTGCAGTTAGCATGATGCCGTAAAAAGGCAGCGGCGTGATAAGATTTAATAACATGTCGCTTGTCATTGAGACATCACTCATAACAGCTCAAGCTTTGTTGTTTTCTCAAAGGTTAATGGCTCTATGAAGAATCAATACGTAAAGCATCTGGGTGATATGTGATAAAGTGCACAATCCGGAAGATACAGAAACAAAAGAAACATGACCCTCGAGGAATGGGACTAACTAACTGTCCCTTGCAAGGCTTGCAGCAATAATGAAAAGCTATCCTGAGTGCCCCTCTTAGACACTAAATAAATCACTCTCACTACTACGACGAGGCACCACGCCGGCCCAGAGGGAGAGAGAGAGGGGGAGACGTGCATTATTTACCAACAGAAACTGCAATATCAACTGCTTTTCCCTGCCCTGGATCTGTTTCAGCTGCATTGTGCTATGCCAAATGTAGAACACTGAGGAAGCTGTGGGAGAGCGGGAAAAGGGAGAGGAATAGAGATATATGGCTAAATGTGCCCTGCACTTGAGAATTTGGATGTTACTGTCTTTGTTTATCTTCCAGAACAACTTCAGGGCAGATGACCGCTATTTTATTACGCCATGTCAGATGTCTTAAGTGGCGCAGCCGCAGTTTCAAGGCAAAATCTAATCAGACAGTTAAAAGATCCCTTAAACAAACTTTTTTTTATCCCATGAGAAAATTCAACTGTATTGCCGTTGCAGCTGAAGTATAACAGACAGAATTTGTTCTACTTGTTATGTCAGAAACAGTCTTGCCTGCTCTTTCCTTTTGACACTCTGCAACACCTTGCACGGTGAATATATCAGTGAATATATTTTTTTCTCATTTAAACAGCAGATTTGGAGGAAATATCTTCAATTCGTACGATTTTGTGCAAGGTCATTCAATTATGAACATTATAAAAAAAATCCAGGTTTTGTAAAAGTTGAGCTTAGACAACATTTTTGGCATAGCGCTGATTAACATGAAATTTTTGATTTGAGGATGTTCTCATGTTTGATAAACAGTTACCACAAATTAAAGGGATAGTTCACTTTTTTAGCTGAACCGTGGCCACGAATTAAAGGGGTGGTATAATACCCCTTTTCACAAGATGTAAAATAAGTCTCGGATGTCCCCAGAGTGTGTATGAAGTTTTAGCTCAAAATACCTCACAGATAATATTTTACAACATGTTATAATTGCCCCTTTTTGAGGGTGAGCAAAACGTGTCTTATTGTGTGTCCCTTTAAATGCAAAAGAGCTGCTGCTTCCGGCACAGAGGGCGGAGCTTCAAGAGCTTGTTTGTGTTAGCAGTTCTGATTACCTCACGCAGACAAGCAAATGTCAGAAACAGTTCTGCCTTTTATGTATAAACTGGAGTCGGACAATGATGGAGAGAAGAGAGAACTTCAAGAAGAAGTTACAACATCTAGAATGCAACAGGACGTTTCTGAATGGTTAGTTGATTAATTGATGTTGCTGATGTGGAGTTAACTATCTTCAAGTCTTTGATTAGCGTATTCTGTCATGATTATCTATAAAATCGCTCGTGTGAGAACTGTGTGGTTCCTACAGAGTGCCTACAGAGTGTCATGCTATTGCATTTGTGTTGCGTACTGTGTTGCATGTGAAAAGACAGATGCGACAGTTTGAGCAGATTCACAAATGTGCTGTATACAACAACTCTTCCTCTTCTCAACATGGACGGTGTGTTCCCGGGGGCAGGGTTTATGTCAATTTTAGGGTTAGTGATTTTACTAACCCCTACCAGCCGTTTGTTAAAAACTTTGAGCATTGTAACTTTGCAGATGTTTTTTATGCTCAAACAGCAACATTACACACTAACTTTAAAGTTAGAAAAGTAAAATCATAATCAACCACCCCTTTAAGAATACATTCTCATGAGTTGTTCATTTGTTCCCTCGATTTAGTAAATCGTGTTCACGTTGTACTAATTCGTTCCCTCGTTTTGATTGGCCACGAGGGAACTAATTATTATATTGTATAGAATATTCCTTATAGAAGTGTACGCAATACAATGACTTCTAAATGACTTCAGAATGGCTAAGAAAGCAAACAAATATTAAACAAGTGATATTCATATATAAACTGAAAAAAGTGATCACTTTCAAAACTATATACAGAAAATTGTTTTTTTTATTTAGCCAACAAACAGTCACGCTTTTGTTGATGTTTAGCCTATAATAAAAATGTACAGAGTTCAAGGCCATAGGAGCTGTTCAGGTTACATTGGAGTGGCTAATGCCATTTATACTTGCACCTTATAGTTCTTATCCTCCCAGTGTTGAAGCAATTAATTTCACTGAACCAGTGAAAAGAAAAAAAACAATGACGAAAACCAGGCCAGATAGGACAAACTGCCATCCCGCAAAGCATGTTTTACATCACACACTTACATGCTTGAGTGAATCAAGAAATAATGTCTTAGAGAGAGTCAGTGCCGTTGAGTCAGATTTCATGCCGAGTGCCAAGGCTGATAGGAAGAAATAGATGCTAAGATGTACTTTGTTTGCAGAGTAAGACATCACTGACCTTAGCCGCTTTCAGTGAATGTGTGTCCGTTCTTGGAGGAAACTGGGGAGACTGAATCAATCTCTTGTGACACACACTTTCGGTTTCTGAGTCTTTATTTTTCTTTTTGTTTCTTTCATCTGCAACTATTCTCAATGTTTTGCACAAGTACGTACTGTATGCTAAAAGAACACCAGTTTTTTGTTTCCCAGACTAGTACAGACTTACTGTAAAACATCAAAGAGAGATTATTCTCAGTTTTGTAGCATGGACTGAGCGAATAAAACTCTGCTTGGCTACTTTGCACCTTACTGTGGGCTCTAACAAAGGTCAATTGCAACTAATTCTCCTTAGAGAACAGGGTCAAAAGTTAAGAAAAAAACCCACACACAGAAAGACAAGAAAGACCCCCTCAAACAATAGTCTAAAAATCCCTCTATTGCATATATTATTTAACTGTGCAATGCAAAAGAAAAACAACAATATTCTTGTGAGCTGGACAGATGGCACAATAGATATTCCTGAATGTTCAAATGAGCACCTTACCATGTTACTTTTTTCAAGGACTATTGGAACGGAAAAAAATGGTTAGGAAGCAGAAAAGCCATACAAGCTAAGACTCTTCTCCTCCATCTGTGCAGCACTTTGAAGTTTTTTTCAGACATCTAAAGAATCCTTGATCGTACCTTACTCTCATATCAATTCTCATATTTTTTTGCTAAAACACAGGTACGCCAATAATAAGGAGCACATTATCAGCTGTTTAAGTCTCTCCTGAGAGCTTTTTCTATCTTGAGAACTTGTGTGCCATCAGGACAATGTATGGAGAAGCTCAAGGGTTTTCAAATAGCCTCCACCACAATGCCCTGAACACACATTAAGCACTCTCATCTAATCAATTCTATCCGAGAGTGTCTTTGATGGTGGTGGCATTGTGTTCCAACAGGTACCTTTGGGGATACGGGGACCTTGGAACACACAGGCCTCAACAACAAATCAATCGAGCTTTTCTTCACCAGGAGAGGCTGATGCCACGGCCCTATCTTCATATCCCTGCTGCTCTTCATCTCAGCTCATCTTCCTGTCACTTCTCTGAATTTGATTCATCAGGGTTTTTTTGGATGTTACCATTCATTTATCGCTCCAGCCTGATAGCGAGGGAAAAATGGCTCGCGTCTAAGATACTTTAACAGCCTGCAAAAACGGCTTAAAGGAGGCCTTTGACAGATTTATCTGATACTATGAATTTTCTCTGATGTTTATGTATCTCTGGCTTTTATGCGAGGATGTGAATGAGGTAATTGAATCGGTAAACGGCACGCTACAGTGAATGCTTGTATTCTCATTCCACAGCAGCCCTTTCATGAGGACAGGAGCATTATAAATCAAAATGATGTGTTTACCATACCTGATTGAAACAATAAATCAGGGCATGCAAGTAAAAAGCAGAATAAAGGCGCTTTTATGCTTAAGCTTTTGGTGTCAGAGTTCGGTTTGTTTGGTTGTTGTGAAAGCGAATCACACCTAAGACCATTTGGAAAGCTCTGAATACTCTAACATTGTTCACTACTTTCAACAGCTACTGATTACATTTTTTCCTGCACTGAAAATGCAGCGCCATAAAAATAAAATCATATTTTAGCTGTGAATTTAATTATGCCATCTGTACTAGATGTCATGTAATAAAAAAAATATATAATGCCATATGTACCACAAAATAATGGCCAGAAATTGTTAATGAGTTTTATTCTTGGACACCACGCTTATATTTACAGAACCAAAAACCTATAGCACAACCAGTGTTGTCTCTGGTTACCAAACTAATGACTTTTATGATACGGATCGTCATAATGAACCAAACACATACAGCCTGACTTACTGAGTCTAGACTGACACGCGAACGAATTACTTATATGATACGGTCCTTTTATAATGAAAAAAATAAAATACACAGCTCATCCAGTGTGGACGATTCCCGAAAGAATGGCTCTTATGTATGTCCAATTCTTTTTTTTAGTGAATCAAAAACACTCAACCAGTGCAGCACGATTTTAAAAAAAGTTGCTCTTCTGACGAGTTAAAGGGATAAATCCTACAAAAATGAAAATTCTGTCATCATTTACTCACCCTCTCGTTGTTCCAAACCTGTATGAATTTCTTTCTTCTGCTGAACACAAAAGAAGATATTTTGAAGAATACGAGTAACCAAACAGTTGATGGGCCCCATTGACTTCCATAGTATGGAAAAAATACTATAGAAGAAGTTAAACTCTAAAGCAAACTACTGCATATCTCTGACATCCAAAATATACTTTTAAGCACTGCTGGATTCGACCACCCCACAACCCCCAATCTAATGGTATAAGTGCTTTACTCGGAAGCAGCGCTCGGCTGTGACATGAGACATCCAGTTGACAGTATTAGCTGGAGTAGCTTGATTTGATCAGACCTATTACAGAGATAACAATGTGATCTGGGAGCTGGGACCAGCACAGATAGTCTCCTCACCCACATCTGCAGCTGACTGATTTAGCGCATCAGTGTACATGTCAAGACTGTTGTGTCAAGGAGGTCTGGAATGAGATTAGAACATGCAACTTTTTTAATTGAGAAAACTCTGATGATGAGCCTGGCAGTTGGCTGCTGTTATAAATCTCATTCATGCTTGGCAAGAGCAATTGCAGATCAATGTGATCAAACACAACTCGGGCAGCCGATTTAATGCAAAAGGGTCTGTTTCAGCTAACAGGCTGATTTTGTCACAGATTACAAGACCATCAAAAATGCATTAAACGCTGCAACTGGGGGCCTGTCGCTGAAAAGACCAAAAACGTCTCGTTTATGGATGAGCCCCTTGGTTAGCGATGCCCTCACTGCCTGGCAATAACATCAAAGCCTCTTGGGAATCTTTCTGGAATCAATGAATAATTGCATTAGTGTCATAGGTTGCATGTCAGTCTGCTCCAATCCTTTCATATCAAGAGAATGGCAGATCATTAAAGACAGCGCTTTAGTGTCTAGAAAGGGACAAAATGCATTCAAATGTGAAACGGGTTTTATGAGAAAGGCTTGAGAGACAGAAAATCACCATTTCCTCTGAATTTAATTATGTAGAATCTTAATCTTCCTGCCTCTCCACAGTTGCAGCTTTTCTGAAAATGTGAACAAAGCCGTTATGAAGTCATCAAGGCCATCTATACATCTAAAACCAGTTATTTTCCATGCATACTAAGAAAGCATGCAAAATATATTATGGGGATGGGGATGGGGATGGGGATGGGGATTGCCAAATGCAATTGTCATTGCCATTGTCATTTGCATTGCCAACAATATATAATGAAGTAAGATATGGGACAGCCCTCAGATGACACCCGAGCACTTATTCCCAATAATATGGCATGTGTACAACACAGTATAAATTATTGTCAACAATTAAAGCTGTGAAGAAACACAGGGTGCTCGTAATTTGGATATGTTTGGCAGAAAAGGGGAAAATGAGGGAAATTTCCATTTTCTCTGATGCCACTTGGCTTATGGTGGTTCAGTCATTAGTCCAATGAGAAAATGGTTTAACTAGACCATAGATAATCCAGACCAGGAGAAGCCAGCCTGGAATCAGTCCCGCAGTGCTATTATGGCAACATATGTGGATTTCTCAGAGAGAAAGAGGCTATATCTTTGAAAAATAAAAGCAGAAAGAGATGAAAGCATCTGGTTTATTCTTATTATAGTTCAATGGAAGCATAATTATAGCCTTGAAATAGATTAGAAAGATTTTGGGAGGTGTTGTTTGAATTTTTAGTGTCCCCCTGTGACTTAAGCATATCTTGAAACAAACAGGCACAAAATTTGTAGCTGACAGCAGATAATTATAATTATGTTAAGCAAACATTGTAGGATATATTGAATATTGCAAAAATTGTTCTTTCATCCATGTTCTATTTTAGATTAAAACTTGAATTAAAGAAAAATTGAGATATAGCACCTTCAAATTGTACCTCACTGTATTTCTTGAATGGAGATGCCTTAATTTTACCCGATAACCTTTAGATAAGTTCAAATCTACTGCCAAAAGGATTCTTCCTCCTAACTAGCACTTGAGAGAAAAAAAGCAACAACATTTTATTGTCTATTTTTGTTAATGTCTAACTTTAATGTAAAATATGCTCCAAGTAGGTCTAAATGACCTTGAGATTGTCCAAGCGTAAATAAAATAGAATAAAATTCAATTTTATCACAAAAAAATAATATTTTGAATTGTTATTTTTGCAGTCAAATGGTGTAGTTACACCACCAACCAGCAGGGGCTAACAAGGCCATCTAACCAGCCAAAACTTGAGCCCTTTGTACACAGTCAAACATACTTGAAGACAAACAAAATCATACAAATTCAAGGCTAACAGCAGTCTTTCATCTTAACTGGGACACATTTTAATTGTTGCATTTGTATTTATTAAGTTCCTGGCTTGGTCCTAATTAGCTAAATGCTAGCAGCAGGAAACTCGAAATTCATCTTTAGTTTGTTAACGTCTTTATCAGTTCATTATCCCCCTCCTCCTCAGTGGGTGATGGTTTTTTACCCTCAAAAACAAACAACATAAATCATTAAAATATGCTTTCATTAAAAGAGCACAGAGACACCTTATTATTTTCAGGAGAATCCTGATGACACCGTTTTAAAACTGACAGATGTTAGACCTTTCTGGCTTTTCATTCCACTTCGGCAAGCATTTTGCAGCAAAAAATAAAAAATAAAATAAGTAAACATTAATATACAGGACGGGGAAAAAAAACACAAGTGAGAAGAACACTTTCTGACCATGTTACATCATTTCCCTGGAACACAGGTGACTTAGCTCAATAAACGGTTGGTTTTAGCAAGGGAGCCATGTGTGATGAGAAGATGTATTGGTAAAACTCACAGTGACACACTGACAGCAACACTGCATTACATCACCACCCTGCAGCACTGCCCCCAGGGCCAAGCTGTTCTGCCTGAATAAAACACCAGCCTAAAGTCCATACTCTGTGTTATCGCAGCATACAATATGACAAGACAAAACACCAACACAAATACACTGTATGGTCACCATCGAGCATGAAGTGGCCCTTTGTGTACCACTGTGTCTAAAACACTATATTATAGTGAAAATGCTATTTTTAAATTTTCTAATGTAAGAAACTGATGTATAATAATATACCGTAATATAAAATAATATAATATAATAATATCTGAATAAATTGTATTGTAATACTGTGAATTAAAAGTTACCTAGAAAAATGTTCACGTTTAATGTCACAAATATTCTTAATTGAATAATGACCTAAAAATAATGCATAACCTATAAATATTGATTTTATGTCACCACATTTCTTGGTTTTAGGTTAAAATCAATGTTGAATGCCTAATTTTGAGACGTTTGGAGCTCACTCTATATATGTGTTGTGCATGTTGGATGTGCTTTTTCTTGTCTACCCTTTGATTATCTGCCTGTCTGTGCAATGCAATGCTATAGGGACAAAATTGTTTTCCAAAGCAATTTGCAATTTAGACAAAATGTCATCAGCACTATTGGATCAAATTACAGGCATTAGTCAGCCGCCATTTTCATTCACACCTCTCATTTGGATCTCATGTCTATAATTCTCAGCATTCAAGTCAAGTCTTGACGTAAATCATTTTCTTGCCAGCGGTCTGCTAGGTCCAACACTTCCCTTGAGCAAGTCACTGATACTGACAGAGAAAGCAAAGCACAGAAGTGCTGAGCAGACTGTCGATATCCTCCGACCGTGACAATCTGCATGCAAACCTAATGCTTTGTCTTTTCAGACAATCGATTATTAGCAGGTAAACATGGCAGCATTAGCAGAGGACAACGGCATGGAAAGGCTAAAACTAAAATGCCACACTGCCTTCAAAGAAAGCATCCTAACCATCAAGGAACTTCATAAGTGACTGATTTGGAAATTATTTAGAGAAAACAAATTGTAAAAATAGTAATAATAATGAATATGAATATTAATGAATTGATATAAATAAATAAAAACACTAAAACAAATAGAAATATGTTTTAAATATATAATACAAGTATTAGTATTAGTATTAGGGGATTTGAGCTTCTGCTAGACAGGCTAGTAGACTAATAGATGAAGATCAGCTTGGCCAAACTAGGAGACCAGCAAAGACCAGCAACCCAACTTAGAAATTTCAGTAAGGTATTTACTATTACTTTTCACTGCAATGCTTCCTCAGAATTGAGTCATAATTCTAAAAGAATGTGTCTCTGAAGGTGGTATAATATTATATTGTAGATCAAGACTGCAGCACTCTAACTTCGAAAAAGTTGAAATCCTCATCTTGGTTGCCCTAGTATGCCATCAGTATCTCCTATTTCACAACGAAGGTAAGAAAGACGAGAATTGTCATCAGCATTAGTTGTTGAAATGATGTAATTTTATCTGGGAGTTGAACAGCATTGTGCCATTGGCGTTATGCAAGCAGTGACTTATGGGAAATAGCATGGCTATGTGTTATTAGCACTTGTTGAGTTATTGCTTTAGATACAATCTCATAACTGTCATAGCCACCATAACAGTGTACTCAATGAAATTGCTCCAAATCTCATATCTTTTCCGCTCTTTGTTCCTCTTAACGTGTTTCCTTTCTGTTCTTCTTTTTGACTGCCACTATTTGGCTTCAATGTATACTTTGAATGCATCTCTGTTGTTGTTAAAATACAACGCTATCCAGTGTAACTTTGTCCTCTAAAATCACACCTGATAAGTGGTGTTGGTCGAAATCCGACCACGGATCAATTTGACCCTCGGATTATACGTTTTGATTGTTCTGGTCAACAAAAGAAAGGAAGATACTTATATTTTTCTATTTGCATCATTAGACAGGCTTCAAGAAAATGTTTCTTTACCCTGGGGATATTTTTATCTGCTTTTTGGTAAATTTGACTTTGTGTTTTTGTTTTAAACCTATGTGACTTAAGTCAATGATGTGTAATGACTTGGAGGGAGTGTTTATGGATATTTCAGGTACTTCATGTTTGAGCAAAGAAGTGTTTTTGCTGTATTTTTAAATGTTACTGTATTTTACAGTCTTGATGAACATAGACTTCTTTCAGAAACATAAAAAAAAAAAAAAAAAAAACCTTACCAATCCAACACTTTTTAATGGTAGTGTAGCTAAATATATACACACTTTATTAGAAACACCTTTCTAGTACTGGGTTGGACCCACTTTTATTTTCAGAACTGCTTAAATCATTCATGGCATAGACTCAACAAAGGGCTGGAGACATTCCTTAGATATGTTGGTCCTTATTGACATGATAGCAATACACAGTTGCGGCAGATTTGTCGGCTGGACATCAATGATGCAAAACTCCCCCACATCCCAAAGTTGCTCTATTGGATTGGTGACTGTGGAGGCCATTTGAGTATAGTGAACTCACTGTCATGATTAAAAAAGCAGTTATTTGAGCCTTAGGGGTTTTCGCACCGGGTAGTTCTAGGAACTAGCCACTGAGAACTAATGGTTCCCTTAGGAACATGTTCCTGGTTGCATTCGCACCAACAGTAGGAACTCTGAAGTGACGTAAGCCACGCTTGTTGTCGAGATTTTTATTTTGACGGTCCAGCGGACCTTTAATTTGGCGCCGCTGAGAACGCCAGTGGCTGGGCATATAGTGCTCGCATTCTCCGTGTTCATTATTTAACGATCTGTCTAACAGTCCTGTCTAATATGTTATTAGATAGAACTAGACAGTAGACAGTATATGAAAAGGTATTAGTGTATGCAGTGTGGTTGATGTCCAGTGTTGCTAGCTGAGCAGAAACACATAATCATGTTTGGCTTGCTCACCTCAAAGTTGTGTTGGATTTTCTCTTTAAAGGTTAAGAGGCCCATATATCACTGTTTTCCATGTTCGTTGAGTTAGCTTGTGGAGTGAATATATAGGCTATAATCTGTGTTTACACAGCTTTCTTTTTTAAGTGTGGGAGCTGGTGTTTCGTGTGCATTCGGCCAATCGGTGTACACTAACATAACTGGTCCTATAGTGCTGGTTTATACCCTACTCTGAAGTAAGAGCTAAATTAGTTCCTCCAAAAGGAGTTCCTAGAGTTAAAATCATTCCTAGTTCCTGTGGTGCAAACACGCCAAAATATGTGTACTTCCGCCAATAGTTCTAGGAACTATTGTAAGCCCCTTTTGTGACATTATCCTGTGCGTTATCCTGCTGGCAGTAGTCATCAGAAGATGGGTACACTGTGGTCGTAAAGGGATGGACATGGTCAGCAACCATCCTCATGTAGGCTGTGGTGTTTAAATGATAACAATTGGTACTAAGGGGCCGAAAGTGTGCCAAGAAAATATCCAACACACCATTACACAACCAGAAGCAGCCTGAACCGTTGACACAAGGCTGGATGGATCCATGCTTTCATTTTGTTTACGCCAAATTTTAATCTTACCATCTAAATGTTACAGCAGAAATCGAGACTCATCAGACCAGGCAACTTTTTTGCCAGTCTCCAATTATGGTGACTCTGTGCGAATTGTAGCCTCAGCTGCCTATAGTGAGCTAACAGTGGTGGCACCCCGTATGTCTTCTGCTGCTGTAGCCCATCTGCTTCAAGGTTCCACGTGTTGTACGTTTAAAGAAGCTCTTCTGCAGACCTCGGTTGTAACAAGTGGTTATTTGAGTTACTGTTGTCTTTCTATCAGCTCAAACCAGTCTGGCCATTTTCCTCAAGGCATTTGCATCCACTGAACTGCCGCTCACTGGATATATTCTCTTTTTCGGACCATTCTCTGTAGAGATGGTTGTGTGTGAAAATCGCAGTAGATCAGCAGTTTCTGAAATACTCAAAGCTCGCCTGGCTCCAACAAACAGGCCACGTTCAAAGTCACTTAAATCACCTTTCTTCCTCATTCTGACGCCCAGTTTGAACTTCAGCAGATTTTCTTGACAATGTCTACATGCCTAAATGCATTGAGTTGCTGACATGTGATTGGCTGATTATATATGTTAACAAGCTGAATATACATAAACATAAAAAAAAAGATAAATGCTGTATTAGAGGAAAGGCTTAGTTTTGAGTTAGCTGTCCAGTGGAAAATAAATAAATAAAAGATCAAATTTATGTCTGTTTTCTTTGAAACAGAATAACGTATATTCTCTTAACTTCGGGGATTACTCATAACTATCCTTTATACATCAGATGAATCATAAGATGGAGATGTGAGTGAACATCAAAGATGAGGAACATAAAAAATATAAATGCTCCAGATGGGAACAGCACCAGGAGTGCAACCTCTGCACAATGCTCTCTCTGCAACATCCCAGCCCTATCCATCAACTCCACCAATGTAAATCACAAGTTCTTTCTTGCATAGTGTATTTAGCAAACGTATTGGCAAACAGTCACGTCTGTAGACTTAAAATAGGTTCAAGGGCACAACATTCATGGAGAGGGACTGTGATCCTAGTAATTCTTCAGTTCCTACTTAACCAGTATTATTTATCTACAATAAGCAGCCCAGAGTGGGTCATGTGATCTCACGTGACAAGGTCCCAAAATGGCAAACAGGTTTCATTTTACTATGAAAAAAAAAAGTAAACTACAACATAATCAGTAAATTATATTTAATTGGTTCTCTCTCGTTTTTGCATGGGTTCCTATTTTCTTTGTATGGCAGCCGGGCCAAAAATGTCATTGCAGTATCACAAATAAAACAATTGACTCCAAGCAAAACTACACAAAACCTTTAACAAATGTTCTATATTTGGATAAAGGGTTAAGAAGTAAATTTTCCTAGGCCAGACATCACTTTTGTACACACACTTGTCAAATCCATCATCTGTAATAAAATCTTCTCTTACATCAACATTAAGTGGCAAACTATGCTATACCAAGGATAACATGGTGCATCAACACATCTGTCAGGAAGCCAAAATTGAATGATAACACAATGTGACTTAAACCAAGACTGGTCACAAGAGACGAACAGATTGGAGAAGGGCGAGGCAAGGTTGGGTACAGATTAGAAGTGAAATGAACAGCCCTTGGAAGAATGAATTATAACAAAGATAGAGGGTTTGAGTGGTTGGGGAGGAAGAGGGGGTGAGATGTGTCACTTTATGGAAAGATAAGTGGGGAAGGGTTTATCCCACTGCTGTACGGCTGAAAGTCAGCCTTTTAAGTGCAGAGTGAGGCTGAGAGTGACCCATCCGTACAAATGCCACTGCTTAAAGTGGCACTCAGTCATATTTTCCTCATTAAAAAGGATTTAGACAAAAATGAATAGCACTTTCAACAAATATGATTAAAATGATGTAAACTCGCACAAGATCTGTACATATAGTGGGTCAAGCCATCATGTTGAGATCACATGACCAGCCTTGTTTCTACAACCACCAATAAGAATAAGCTTACTTTATATAGTGCTACCCCAGTGCTCAAGGTGCTTTACAAAATAAAATGTATTTATTATAGTCAATTGCAAAAAAAAAAAAAAAAAAAAAAAAACTAATATGTAACCTAAAATGCTTAAAAATTCAAGTATGCATGCGTAGTGTTCATATTTATGAATTTTGTTTGTATATTTAGATATTTTATTCATAAAAATATCAACAAAATGCTTAATGCACGAAAAACAAGCATAAAACCAAATAATCAAAATGCGTAGTATAAAATGTATACTAAATATATTACAATAAATACATAAACAAAGTATACAAGTAACACAATGCATAATAACAATAAAAAATGCATAAATATAAACGTACATTAAACAAAACAAGCATGCCAAAAAACTTAACAACAAACACACACATATACCCCCATCATAACATTCGAGCCTGAGTCAACAGCAGAGAAATTGTATAGATCAGCATGTCTACAATTCACTACTCTAAACAGAATGAGAGTGGAAGAACAATATGTCCACAAGCAGTTCCTGTTGGAGCAAACTGCAACAAGGGGACAAAGTCTACTTCATGAATCCAATTTCGATAGGAGTCAGTCCAAGAAATGTGGATGTAAAAATAAAAATCTAATTTATATGAATCCAGACACAATTAAACACTGCTGAAGACATATAAAAGCAAAACAAACACAGGCAAAGCCATTTCAACATGCCATAATTGTTTGGATCCAATCGTGCTTTTAAAAGTGCTTTTTTAAGTGATGGCATGAATGTGTTTTTTCATTATCAGGAGCATGACTAACATCATCACTGAGTGATGGGTAGAATTAAAATTGCTCCGAGCCCACAGGGACAACGCTGCCCTCGCCTCTCCAGATGCCTTTGAGCTTGGCGGACTCAGAGGTCAGCGTCTCATTTTACACCGACAAAAATCTATTACAAAACCCATCTTTCCGCACAAAGAGTTATACCCAGAGGAGGAGAGGGAGGTTTCTTTAATTGTTTCTCCTCTGCCACACAGCTGACCCAAATAGCTGTGGTCCGCAGCGCAAAGATAAGCGCGGGACGAGAAGCAGTGGTCATTGATCTAGCTCCAAACTTCAGCCACTGGAGGATTGAGAGACAGAAAGGGCAAGAGAGACGCTTCATTTCGACAGTAATGACCATGTTCCACGATTGATTTACAGTTGTCAAAACCACTTAGAGTTACCACAATTTGTGCCAACTGTGGAAAAATCAGCTATCCCCGCATGACCACAAAGTTGCTAAAGTGATTTTAAACTTTTTTTGTGTGTGTGCGCTGACAGCTATTTAAATGCGCTACATTTCCTTCACTATATCTAGCCTTGTTGCAATGTTAGGCTGGATGGAGAACTTCCCTCATGTTGTATTTTCCCTACCATTTCAACACGCTGTTTGGCACTTGCTGGCATCTGTTGGAAAAATGTGTTTCAGAGTGCAGCGTGGTGCCCACGTAAACCCCGTTCTAAAATCAACTCAAGGGTGCACTTTTCAGGCACAATCAGCCCTCTCCAAGCTTTTGCCTCTTTCAAATGGCAAAGGCCACATCGCTGAACCTTTCAGACGTACATCAAGTCCAGCCAAATGTTCTGGGTGCTTCAAAAAAGAGGAATAGAAAATATCTGGATGGCAGCAATGGGGGAACATTTGATTCTTCTGAACAAAGACAGGCGCTGTCTCTCCCGGACGTGCTTTCTGTTGAGAAAACACTCCCTAAACTGCAGCGTGACAAAGCAAAAAAAAAAAGAAAGAAAAAAAAACACTCAATGTGAATTGGCCTTTTTTTCATTCTCCACATTATTTTCAAATTCCTAAAGTCAACACACTTTTGGCAGGGGGTTATGACAATGTCAGCCTGAATGAAAATCTCTTTCCTATTCTAATGCAAATGTCACAATCAGCCTTTGATCCACTCCTAATCGCTCAATAAACACAGCCTTGTTTGATCATTCTGTGATAGCAAGATAGATTTAGAAAATCTGTTTTGAGACCAACGATGTCCTCAATGTCATGAGAAAAACCTTATTACTTACAGCTTATAGTTTTTACAAATATCCTAAAGAGGTTTTGCTTTCTTTATACAGAGTATTGCTGCTATTCTAGGATTGGTGACTGATTTCTAGTGATACAATAGAAATGAACACTCAGAAATCCATGCAGATTTTAGGAGTGCATGTTTTCAAAAGTTGTAGAAGTGGGGGTTTATTTCACTCATTTTGGCTTTAGTACATTTTAATTAAACAATATAAAATGTTTATAAAAAAGCTACACTGTGTAACTTTTTTAGTTTATTCTTAGCTAAAAACACTTAGTTATTTCAAAAATATATGTGCTCATTAATGTATATTTACTTCGTTCAAGTAATAAAGTTTTCTCGTGAGTGTATTATATGCCATTGGAAATACATAAGGGGTTCTAATGTCGGTCGCCATGTTGCCCCTCCATCTTGAAAGTACATTAGCCAAAGAGGACCATACCCGTTAATTCAAGCTTCGCCTTTCGCGTTTTAACACTCGATGGCACCGCGTCGAATGTGGACGAGGTCGAACTGGAAGCCATATTAATCTTGGACTACATTGGCCACCGTAGGAGTTAAAACGAAATCGGAATTGAGAGGAACAGAAACTAATATTCAATATAATAACTAATATTCACTTGCTGTCTTTATATTGTAGCATTTAATATACACTATAAATAGGTCTTTACATGAAAATGTATACACTACCTTTCAAAACTTTGAGTTTCTTTGGAACTTTGGTTTCCACAAAAATATTAAGCAGTACAACCGTTTTCAAGCTGTGATAATAGAAAATGCTTCCTGAGCATCAAATCAGCAAATTAGAATAATTTGCAATCATGAGACACTAAAGACTGGAGTAATGGATGCTGAAAATTCAAAAGAAAATAAATGGCATCAACTAAATAAATTGCATTTTAAAATGTATGAATATAGAAAAAAGACAGAACACTCCTTTCAAAAATGTTAAATCTAACCAACACCAAACTTTTTAAAGGTAGTGTACCTGCATTTATAAAAGAGGGTCTCACTGGAATCATCAATTTTGGGGGTCCTTGAAATCAAGTGGGTTGAAAACCACTGCCTTGAATAATTAGTCAACAAATGGTCTTAAAGACGCACAAAATCATTAGGCTGGATTCTAGATTGATCAGACACGTTTCTTGGAGTGCGTTCACATAACACACGTTTTTACAATCAAATAATGGTGTGGGTCTTGAGAAGGGTTTTTTAAAAGTGCACCTATTTTTAACTTAAAATGCTGCCAAACAACAACAACAACAACAACAACAACAACAAAAAATAGTCAGCCTGCAAAATAAAGAACCACCAAAATACATAAAGAGTATGACAAAAATCAAAGCTCACTAATCGACCCCACTAATCAACTAGAGTCAATCATCATGACCCTTCACTAATAACAGCACACTTCAACTATTTAACAAACTAGAGCTTTTCTTAATGTGTACACAGTATTTTAATAGCATACTGTATTATACACACACTCAACATAATGAAAACAGTCAATGCATAATGACATTGAGTGTCGTTCAATAAATGTATGTTGCATTTTGCATGTTGTTCCACTTTGCACACCACACGCACAAGACATTCTGGGACAATCAGATGCAGATTCCTTTTGAAAAAACAACTCTGAAATTGATAGGATGATAATCATTTTCCTTTTAAAACCCATGTAATTTAATGGGACACAGCTTCTGTGAGGAATATTAAACAGTCTTAGTATGGAGTGCAACTCGAAATACTGGTAAGAAATACTAACAAGTCTGGTTTGTTTGATTTTCGTAATTAATTTCTTTATTTTCACACCATTTATTCTGCAAAAACCACAGTACGTTTAATGAACGGAGGTAGAGGCCTTTAAAAACTAATTGAGAAGAAATTTTAGTATTTCATTTTTTTTTCTTCATTTCAGAGATAACACAATCTCAATGGCAGTAATTCTCTAAGCGAAATCGGTCTTTTAGGGGCTCATTAAACAGCAACATTACATTTAGAGTATCATTTGCTCTGGAGAGTTTGCTTGTGTGGATATAAAGAAGCTAGAATCTTTGCTTTTTTATTTTTACATCTGAATATTGATTCAAAGCTTTTCAGAGACACATTCAGCGTAAATATCAGAGGACATCAAACAATTACGTGGACCATTTGTTTGATTATTATTATACCCTTATAAGCCACTTGTTACTTGGCAATAATTTGCTCCTTGTGCAACATCCAGGGTATTTAAACCCTTGTTAAATTATTAAAACCACATGTTTCCCATCATTTCGTAGGTCATCTCACCTCAGTGCCTTAATCCGAAGCTTTAACGAAAACCCTAATAATCGCATTGTTTTCTCAGTCTTCACCTCAGACAGCCTACACAGCATAAAGCACCGCCTTCAGAAAGCAATCTAGATTCTTTAGAGTCGTGGAAGGGTAAAAATATCCAGAAAACAATATTTTTAGCTACGCAGTGCAAGTCTCTGCGAAGACTGAAGAGCTTTTTTTTCCCGCCCGGGAACAAATTTGCATGACACAATTACACAAGGGCTTCTAAAATAGCAGAAAGAGTGGCATGTGGGAGCCCCTGCAGGAGTGCAGCAACTACACAAAGTGAGAATGCACAGACTCCATCCAACACTTCTGTTACTATAGCAACCAAGTGTAGGAATTTCTCAAACCAGGAATCGGAATGCGGTGCCTTGCAGGTTTAATGTTAAGAAACCGTTTTGTTATTCAGTCTGAGATCACCACCTCTGGGTCAAGAGGTCTTCTGGAGTTGACAGTACACATAGCACTAACAAACAAAAAGAAAATGGTTGAGGTAGCATTCCGTTATGGTGGTCCCAAAGACAGGCGTGTTAATCTGCACACTCCTCCACTCCTTAAAGCTGCATTATCTTGCCAAGAGCAAAGTCATTTGCATACTGTAATGGTGTGCTTCAGTGTCAATACTGGTAATGAGATTTGCGAAGACGTGGGCTACAAACTAAGCCAGGGAAACAACCAAAGTGTCCGGAATATTAGAGCTGAGTGGGAGCCAGAATGCCGAAGATGTGCGCATGAGAGTTAAAGGTTGACCTTACTTTGAAAAACATAAAATGAGCTTTCTGAGATGTTGCTGGGTGATATTCACATCTTTTCAATGATGGCTCACCTTGAAATAGCATTATGTTGATGACTCGGCAATATCAGACATTTTTCAACCACTATTTCAGTGGAGTTCCTTATTAAAAATAGTGAAAACATTTGGTGTAGCAATTTTTTTTTTAACTCAGATTTTTTTTACATTGAATTACAAACAAATGGCAAGTAACACTTAGCCTAGTTAAACTATTTTCTTGTAAAACGTACTCCAATAATCTGTTTTTTTTTAAAACCTCGAAAAATCATTTTATTCCAGTGTACATTAAGAACTTTAAAAAAATGGGAAAGGGCTTTATCTAATGCTAGCCTGTATCTGCATGGCCTATCGCAGCAAACCTTTCAGTGAAAAATAATGTTACAAGCCGCATGAGTCCTGAGGGCAAATCGGTGTTAAACTCCCTCTATTGGGTGCAAACCGCTGCCCAGCATGTGTAAACCTGCACTCTGTGAAGAGTAATGAGCAGGAGAGGGTTAATCTAGTGAGATCATAGGTAATTCAGAGTGGCACTCAACAGGCAGTCAGGCGGAAACTCAGCGTTAGCAGCCGTCACCGTCGAGCTGCCCGGTGGGACGGGGCCGAGGCTATCTCTTTCATTAGAATGACATAATCAGTACAAGCACAACGTGAGATGAACTGCCAGGCGTTTCATTGAGGAAAATTCTCCATGGGCCTTCCCAGGATTCTAAGCTCACGCCCAGCTCCATGGGCGTAATATAAAATAGCTTCAAAGTGATTTCTAAGTCTATTTTTAGCAACACCCATGGTGCATAATCAAGCATCAATGGTTTGTCTGTAGTTTAATATAAGACCATTCTAATGGTCTCATTGGGAAACAGGGAAATGTATGTGATAATTAAAGTATATAAAGTAATAAAAAATAGCACTTACTCAGGATGCTTTATTGCATTTGGAGTATATTTGCATTAATACTTTAACTTCTAAAGATATATTCGCAACTAAATATAATAATTTGAGCTCTGTTGTCAATTGTACCTTTAATAGTAATCTGTAATTAAGGGCTCCCCATATAGTTTACAGCATTCGCTAAGATAGATTTTTTTTCATCCTTAAAGAAAAGTAATTATAATATAATTTATATTATATATATATATATATATATATATATATATATATATATATATATATTATGTAATGTGTGTGTGTGTGTGTGTGTGTTCTACAACAGTTTGTGACATAATTTTTAGCATTGCCCAACAAATGCCATAATCCAACAGTTGTTGTTTTATTGGAGCAGTGTGAACTAGCTTTCATTCATCACATTATGCATGTAAAACACCAGTGGATATTGAAATGCACACTCCACTCAAAACTTGATTTGCTGTTGTCATGGACCTGAAGCAGAGGCAGCTATTAAGAAGAAAACGAATCCTCCAATCAGGCAACAAGCCTCAATTTGGCATGAGTGCTTTTTGGCAGCGCTGGTTAAAGAGCCTCTCCATAGCAATATCCTTTATCTGAGCAGCGGAGGAAGCGCCTCAGCCCGACAGAGAATCTTAAAGGAGAAGTCGGGCTGTGGTGTGCATTACAAAACCCTCAAACTGGGCCCGTCAAGATAACAGCATCCCCGTAATGAACAACCCACAGCTGCGATCTTTTATTCAAACAGCCTCTGTGTCATCTGCCAGCGCTGTTGATTAGATATTGTAAATCTCAAAGGTGGATATCAACCAGGGTTACATTTCGAACACAAGAAAAAATTGAAAAGTCGACAGTTCAGTCAAATAAAAACCTGATTTAAAGAGATTTAAGAAACTTTATCAGCCATAATTGATTTATACTGTATTAAGCCCTGTGCTGATCAGCAGTCATAGGAGAGCGAGTTGGTTCATTTTACCACCTTGTGGTTTTGATCATACGCCAATAGGCGATTTTGACAGCTCTGCCCGCAGAGGCATTTCCCTTAAAATGTAGTTGTCAATGTGCAAATAGACATTTCTTCTCAGCTGTTAAGCCAATCAGAAGTGCATGCTTGGCATCCGTTCATTATCACACGAACGTGTTCTGCTGCAAAAAAAAAGGGCTGTGCTTTTTGCTATTTCCACAGGCACATAACGCAGAGGATATGAATTAGGATTTGAATATTATCTTCATAAAAAATTTATGTATTCTCAATCGTTCATAACTTTTTTTTCTGTCAAACCCCCCCACCACCACCACCACCACCACCACCACCACAAAGTTAACTTTCATCTGAGCAATAAACATCCAATCATGCAGGGAAGGGACCTTGTGCAAACAAACAAGCTTTCTGGAACCTGTACTGATTCAGTGGGACTGTCTAACCGTTCAGTATGATGTATGAGACTATAGCTAATATGTAAAGTGCTATTAATCTCTTTTTGTTCTGTCTGGAAAGGTCAGCATTTGCAAAGACAAGTATGGAGACAGTAGATGTGTCGCATTTGTGAACAGAAGGTTGAATCAAAGACTGTTTTGCTCTTAAACAGATATGGCCTCAACCATCTGTCTAAACATGATCAGATCACAGATTTTGACTGTGTATTGAGATACAGTACATCCACAGCCGAGCTATGAGATATGTCCATATTGGTGTACATTATACAGATCTTACTCTAGGGCAGTCCGTTCATATATATATATTGCATATGTGATTTATGCAACTATATAATGTATAATTTATTCAGAAATGTCTCTTGTAAAAAATGCTTAAATAATCCATTCGCTTATTGCTAGGCAAAGCGCTAATAGTGGGTGGTAAAATGTGAAGCATCCAGCTGGGATCCATTAAGACAGGGCCATCATGACCAGATGAATATTAAAGATTAAGTATTTCTGTGCCACTATCATCAACATCAACAGAATTGTAAAAATTATTCCCAAACACTCCCCGGTATGCCATTGGTCAAACAAACAGACAGTCCCTCCCCAAACGCACATCATTTGAACCAATGTTGATGGTGGAATAGACAGTGCGACAGTCGGGCTCTGGAAGTAACAATCCCATTCATTTTCTCTATATAGGAAATTATTTTTAATGATAACTTATAAGCTGTTAAAGACAGACCTACTGTGAGCTACGAGCTTGTTAAGCAGTGGTATATGCTTTTGTCGAAGCAATCAGCCCTTATTATTTCAACTTATTTTAAAGGAATCATGTTTAACAATACTCCAGGGGAAAAACTACATGCCCATGATTTTGCAGATACATCTTTACCAATCAGAGAACCACAACAAGCAAATCTTGTCATAACAACATTTTAGAGCCCACCACACTCACATGAAGCACTTTACAATGCAGTTATTTCCTTTATTAAAGGGATAGTTCACCCCACAAAAAAAATGTCATCATTTACACACCCTCAAGTCACCACAAACCTGTATGAGTTTCTTTCTTCTGTTGAACACAAAATAAGATATTTTGAAGAATGTTGGAAACTAGACAGTTGACGGTAGCCATTGACTTCCATAGCAGAAAAAAATGCTATGAAAGTCAATGACTACAGTCACCTGTCTGGTTCACATTCTTCAAAATATCTTCTTTTGTGTCCAACATAAGAAAGAAACTCATACAGGTCTGAGGGTGAGTAAATTACTACAGAACTAAAAAAAAAAATGAATTCAAAAAATAATTAAGTACATAATATTTGTATTTTTGTCTGATTTTTGTAAGTTGTAATGTTGTGATTCACCTTGTAACGGGTTGGTTTGGCTCATGGTTTATGGTTTATCATAATCCCTATGAGGAAAACCACTCTATGGTCAAAGCAATGTTTTAACCAAATAAATAAATATGTTGATATGAAATACATTTTTTAAATATACTTTTACCCTAAAGATTATTCTAAAATAAAAACAGTCAACAAAACAATCAGCCTCTAAGGCCCTTTTCACTCCAGAAATGAGAAGCTGGATTGGTGGCAGTTGAATTTGTATGAAACAACAGCAATCGCTCGATGAAGCCAACAGTGCAATGCCCAAAACATGAAAGTAGCGGTGGGTTGTGTTGATCAGTCAGATATACAGTATTTCCATGGACAACAGTGAATATGAATGCATAGGCCTATCTGCATGTAATCCTCCAGCTGACCAATAAGAACCAAGTATTTCAGACGTTTAAATAATAAACATCTCTATGGCCTCAAGATCACACAGTTTAGAATTCAGAACTTTAACAAGTTACATTGCAATAACAGGTTCAATCAGAGAAGAAACGAACAGATTATGAACTTAAACAGTACATTAATTATTAGCATAATATGCAGAAAACAGCAACTTACCCTGTACCAAACGATCTCTCTCAATCTTCCATCTGTCTTGAAGTTGCACTTTAGAGTCACCGTTTCTCCCACAACAACTGGTAGCAAGGGCTCTATCGTTACAGTCAGATATCCTGCAGAGGCAAAGTGAGACATCAGGTTCATTTTCACACATTTGATGACCAGATGGTAATACTCGGGTGCAGGTTGAAAAGCTTAACAGAAACCATACCACTCCATGATATCATTTATATCATTCCGAATTATTACAGAATGAATTGAAACTAATTAAAACACTTGTGTTTCTAAGGAAACTAAGACTTTCATTTCAAAATAACTGAAGCATGCCTGTCATGCTGAATCTGAAAATCGCTCAGAGTCACATTTTATGATCATGAATATAACAAGGCCACAAACACATTTGCACAAGTTAACAATAAACAAAGAATAACACACTGAAAAAAAATCATAAAACTGGGTTTATTCAAGACAAAAATATTAAGATCACAAGGCCACAAACACATTTGCACAAGTAAACAACAAACCAAGAATAACACACTGAAAACAAAATCTAAATAAACTGGGTATATTCAAGACAAAAATATTACGATCGCAGAATCAACTTAAACATACTGTATTTATTTATACCAACAAAATTAATTTTATGGGTGAAATCAGATCGAAATAGCTCTTTAAAGTAACAATTGCAGGTTACCACATTTTACAGTGTAACAGTTTTTTTTTTTTGCAGTACTTTGGTGTAAAAGTGTTTAACATCACATCCACTTCTGAGGTGTACCTTCAGTTTTATATAAAATTGCACATTAACTATGGTATGCATTTGTTGATAAAAAATAAGTAAATGTTATGTAATGTTTTTGTCAAATTCGTTATGTAAATTACATGCAAATCTTTAAGTGTTTTTAGTTCTACAGAACTCAAGTTATGCTAATTTTGTGTAATCAAAAATGAAATAAGAAACCATATTATTTATTCTGTTCTAATATTCAAAGATATGACAACAAGATATGAACACGAAACAAAAAGACCCCACAACTCTGATCGGCTCTTCAAGTACATACTAGATATGCACCTATCTTCAAACAGATACAATAATTAAAAAAAGTTTTAAAAATGAATTAAAAAAGTACAATGTGAAAACCTTTTTGTTTTTTCATTAGAGCCACATTCTCGAACTCAGATCTTCTCAACAGCACATCACACACACTCAGAAGTGTGAAGGAGAGCTTCCTATGCTTCATTAATTACACTTAAGCCATGGACACTTTGCCATTTGTTTAATTTAGTCTCCAAATCAGCTTGGCTACGGCAGTCCCACCCCACAAATAAACTGAGGCTTCGGCTACAACTATAACAAACAATAGCCCGCGTCTTTTTGAGGACCTGCACTTCGTCATGGCATGTGGTCGACCTTTTTATGCATGCTATACAAACGTTTTTTTTTTTCTTGTCCTAAAATGCTTTGCAACAAGTTTTGCATCATTTCATAAGAATTCTATGGGAAACAAATTATTCCACATTAGACCGTGCACCTAATTCACATATGCGGATCACTGGATAATTTCTGATTAACCAAATACGTGCTCTCGGTTTAGGGAGTTAATGAGCACAATTACAAAGTTGATCACATTTCCGACACACAGAAAACACATTTATCAAAATGCTTGGGTGCAGACATGAATGACAAATGGAAGAGCTCTTGCCTCTTAAGGATAAAGATGGGAATGTCCTGGTCTAGTGAGCGCTCTCTCTAGCTGCCTAGCAGGTGGCCTGGATCCTACTGACTGCACAGTCTATCCATCTAACCAGTCAATACTCCTCTTACCACAGACAGCAAAAGAGGAGGGAGAGCCACAGCATCAATGTGAGGAAACTTCGGATATAATTTATTAAAAACAAATATACGGTATGTAGTCAACTATATATGTGTGTGTTTTTACTGTGTCTGTGTATATATAGACGGATAGACAGACAGACAAACATCTATAGATATATGTTTTTTTGTTTAATTAATACCAAATCTTAGTATGGCCCAAAAGCATCCATTTCCTATTACTGTAGGGAATAATAACCGCAGATGTTTCATATTCATCTGGAACATCACTTCATAAGGAGATATCCAATCTTACATGCCAATGCATGCTGGGAAATTAAGTCCCTCGTCGTGGGGGACAAATTAAAATAAAACTCCTTAGCACTCCCTGCCAATCTGCTCCTTTACCTTAAGAGATACGACTTTTAATTGAAGACTATATAGACTACAGCAGATGTATTGAATATTGATGTAAAATGCAAAACATGGTGTTTTGAAAACTCCCTAGGGGAGTGATTATTACCTGGAGAATTAAATATTATAATAGCCAAATCTATATCCATTGACATCCAACAGAAAATCTCAGTTGACGTTCATGTGATTACTGCCTTGCTGTTTTACAATCAAATATCTTTTACATTTACACCATATTTATATTCCACCAAATAGTGATGTCACATCAGATATTACTCTTTCAACAATGTGGTAATACAATTTCAGGACCACGGACAGCAACACTCACAAATTTCCCCAAGATTCCACAGCGTTTTTAGACCAACATTGCTTTTAAAACCCATTTAATGTTTGTTTAAGTCTCTGAATGAATTATGCATTGCACCCAAAACAACAATTGTTGTCAAGTGCTCAAACAAGTAGTGAGCATGAATCATTATGCCTCAGCGTAATCTAGGAATGTAAAATGAAATTATTCGCCGGACCAATTCCGTGCTTTTCAATAATCTGTCCATCTTGAGGTCTCAATTAGCTCTTGTCAGACAAAACAGCTCAATTGCTCACTGCATCGGCCAAGGCCTTATCACTGTGTCAGACTGACAGAATTGACTTGGCAATTCTGTACATTTATCTCGGTGGAAGACTGAGCAGCTCACTTTAAGCCTCGAGGGAAATAAGGGAGCAAGGATAGGAACAAATTCCAGCAGATCTGCGACCTCACTTCGTTTCAAAATTCCCAAACTGTGATGGAGCCTGAACCCCAAGAAATCATTTTCTCCCAAACTTTGCCTTCTAGAAATTGAGTCGGTTCCTGGGTCCTAATGCAAGACAGATTGAGCACAGCTAGATTGCTGAAAACATATACCCATGAAGACATTGACACAGTCAGATATCCTTTTCTTTTAAATTATGAAGACTGATTTATATCAGTCATTCTGAAATGTTACGTTCCTATTGTAAGCTGGCCTGTCTATTGCAATACGTGAAGCATTCTCTCTGAGATCTAGCTGCACCTTGATGTGCTTGTTAAAGGATCTTAATTTAATCATCACGCTCGAGGGATCTTTACGCCGGAGGAGATTTGAATGGATAAGCCTCGAGAGCTACAGGTCATTAAAAGGAGCTGAAGCTCTCAAATAAAATCCCTTCCACTTAGCACCCATACGTCCATAAAGAGCTTTGAAAGTGTCGAGAAATTGGTGCAAGGGAAGCATATGTTCATATGTGGTATTTTTATTTAAATGTCAAATCATTAAGTAGGGTAAAAAAATAAGATACTTAAAGAGCGAGAAAATCAACACTTAAAGAAACAGAGCAATTTATTTTAGCTGAAATAGATTTACTTTGTGTGGGTAAAAACAGTGTATATGTGTGAATAGTATGTGTATATATACACAGTATATACATATGTGTGTGTTTATAGATAGATAGATAGATAGATAGATAGATAGATAGATAGATAGATAGATAGATAGATAGATAGATAGATACACACAAGGAGAGAGAGAGAGAGAGAGAGAGAGAGAGAGAGAGAGAGAGAGAGAGAGAGAGAGAGAGAGAGAGAGAGAGAGAGAGAGAGTACATACTGTACTGTATGTAAAATTCACTTTTACATGGTGTTTGAACACTGATGTGTTTTTTTTTACAATCCACATAAATCAGAAAAAAAACTGATAATACACTGAAAATATTTTAAAAATCTAGAAAGATTCTACTTTCTAGAATAACTAAACTTCTGCCTGAATTTTAATAGCATCCTTATAGGGTCACTACTTGAACAATAGCGACTAAAGAAAAATTACAAGTTGTAAATTGGAACCAGCGTTGTACAAAACACTTTGATGTAACATAATTCTTTTGTCCGATCTTTTCTTCCTGCACTGTTAATCGTTCCGCTTTTGAAATTCAAATGAGACACGGTTTCCCCCCCCGATCACGGCTACGGTAGCTGGCCCTCTTAGCGTACGGCTGTATATGCCTTTGTGTTTGCATGCTAATTTAGGGGCGAAAAATGGCTATGAGCAGAATTGTGTGATATTGCATGACTTACTGATACGGAAAAAAGAGCCATGAGTAGGGACTTTAAAATAGCTCATTACATGGACTTGTGCACTTGGGTCTGAGCAGTACATATTTCAAACACTCCCTTCACCCCCCCAAACTGATGTCCAACCGAGAAAGCTCCAGGATTCATAAGCCTTCAAAAGAAATGACAGCCGACAAACAAAGTAGTTTAATTATAGGGCAAACGGCCACAGCGAGAAGGGGAGTTTTTGGAGGGACTCACTGATTCTACAATAACTGTGCCTGTGGGCAAGCGGTCAGGCTTGGCTAAGCCATGAAGTCTCTGCTAGAGCTAGCTTAAGGAAAGACCACGGCCGGATTACCCAATTACACGGAGCAATGATGAGAGAGTTGGCCTAGAAGTTCACTTCGGTATCGGCGTAGCTGTTAACCACAGGCAGTTCAATTTCTACTTTGCTGCTACATGTTACATCATACGAGTCAGCCTACGACTCAACTGTAATTGAATAACCTCATAACACCTAGCACAAACGCCATCCGTCATTTTTGTGCTGGGGACTAATAGTCCGGAATTCCCTCCGATATGATTTGTCTTCATATTTGTTGAATACTTAATGAAAATACTAATGAGGTTGATAGGAAGGACGACTAAACAAGGGCGCTCACGATAACTCCGGGTAGCATATTGTATACAGCCGAATAAAGGACACATTTAGCGTTTAGACCAAGGCAGCATTGGAATTCAGTAAGGTAAAGCTAAATGATTTAAAACCAAACTATTCTTGGCACATACCTCCATCTAAATCCCTTTCACGCCGTCTCCATATCACTAAGGAGGGCATACGTTCACACCTGCTCTGGACTGTTGGGAAATCAGCCCAATCCGGTGAACCTCTGACAGATGACACATCCTGTATCCCGTCACACCTGGGTCTCCCCAATGCTCAATCCTTTTGATGTCAACAAACTGTAAGCATCATGCCCTCACCAGCATCAACTCACATCACATAAATGTCTCCTGCCAATCCGGGTATGCACTCCCATGGGCGGAAGGATTCAGCCTGTCAATGTTAAGTTGAGGGACGGATACAACAATCAGAATGTAAATAGATCTTAGCTAAGCAGGTGAAATGCAATCAGCTAATGTGATTTACACAAACTTCATCATCATGACAGATTTTTAAGTGTTAACAATTGCAATTTATTGTTGAAACATATTAAAAGTTTTTTTTCTTTCAAATAACCAATAGCATTGAGTCAACATCACGTCTGTGAACTAAGTTTTAATTGTTGCTATTGCTAGTCAAAGGCAGATGTTATTAGGGAGAGGGACTTCTCATTCTAGAGAGCATTTAATTAGACAAACATTTGTATGTCATCAAGATTACATTTTTCTCACAGAATTATATTTTACGGTCTATACACAGACACATGCACATCTATACACAGACACACAAAAAACATACATACATGTATATATGAGTATAATACATACAGTATATTTGTTTTTCAGTATTCATAGATGCCACCTACGTCACACCAAATAGAACGCCGCCATATTTACGACCGACCTCGCCCGTTATGGGCGCCCAAACTGCCCGTTTGAATGAGAGAGAGACAGAGATAACTGGAGAAATTTTTAATTTTAGGCTCCGATCCTTATTTGTTACTCCCAGTTTTCTTTTGTCCATTATTATCTGCCCCATACTTGCCCCAATTTGTTTGTTTATATTATGCATAACCCCTCCCCATACAGTGGGGATCGCTTGAAGGCTTTCAAGAGTAACATTACAGATGCATATCAATATTCTGTGGGTAACAGTGCGGCACCTGGCCACCAAGGATTTATATTTAATCATGTGAAATGTAGGTATTATCTTAAAAAAAATTAAAATGTAACGTTATGATTTTGGTCGTAGTTTGCTCTGACTAGGTAGCGAGTTATTAGCTAGTGAGTGACTTAACAGCTGGTAGCTTATAGCCACGGCTCACGGCTCACGGCTAGCTGTCATTAATCGTAATTAGGTCTGTCGCGATAGACATAATCAGTTAATCGCACGATAAAAAAATGAGCTCGATATTTTTTCCGGTCGCGATAATTTCCATTTGCATGCTTGTTTGTTTTCCTCCTCTCTCTCTCTCTCTCTCTCTCTCTCTCTCTCTCTCTCTCTCCCCTCTCTCTCTCTCTCTCTCTCTCTCTCTCTCTCTCTCTCTCTCTCTCTCTCTCCTCTCTCTCTCTCTCTCTCTCTCTCTCTCTCTCTCTCCTCTCTCTCTCTCTCTCTCTCTCTCTCTCTCCTCTCTCTCTCTCTCAAAGAGACTGGATGACAACTCTGTGTAAGATAACCAACATATTTTAAGTGAATACTCTCCAAAACGGACATTTAAACAATGTTGTGCGTTTTTGTCCATTCAACACGAAACAGAGCTCAGTTCATAACTAGCGCGCTGTATATTGGGTCTATGGCCGCACGCTTCGGGTCAGGTGTGTGCGCACAGAAATATGAGACATTATACACAATATGAGACATATGCAGCGCATGCCAACTCGTGTCCCGCTAGGTAGCTCAGCATGTAACAGTACAAATCTAAAAATACTAGTTCGGGGTTCCTCTTTCGGCTGTTGTTGCAGCCAACTGCACAACATGTTGCAGGCATTACTGAGACCGTCGGTCGTAAAGATGGCGGCGCAAAGCTACAGTGACGTCATGTGAACCGAACGAATATTATGCAACCGACATGGACTAAAAAGACACAGAACTCTAATTTTAATTCATGGATCTTTTATTTCAAGAACACTAAATATCCAAGCTCATAAAAGGATGGACAAGAGTGGGAATGACAAGGTACCGCTGCTGGCAACTTATTAGCACCTGATGCTAATTATGCCTGTCACCACTACCATAAATTCAGCATTATGTCACTCCTTTGCAAAGGTCCAGTCGTCCCTGCATGCACAAGGTGTCCTTGAGGTCTAAGTATAAGATGATGACGACGTTCCTGTGCCTCTGGATGCACATCCCTCCATTACAGCCCGACCTTCACTTCCCTTGGCACAATAAGGACACCACGCCCCCTATTTTATAACACTCCTGCCACAACAATTTCTGCCTATTAATTTGCTCCTTTTTAAAAAGCCTGTCAACATCAATCTAACAGTGTCCACCTCCTCAAAACAAATTAAAAACTTTCAGAAATTTCTGATGCCAGTCCCAGTAGTCTCACATAATCAGATTTTGACTGGTAGTGAGTCACTTCACAGCTTATTCTGCCCAAGAATCGCCCACTTAGACAGGAAGAGAACATCTGAACAACATTTAAAGAGGCCAACCACGTTTCATTTAGTGTTTATGTGCCATTTATGATTTTGACTGACAAACTTATGAAAACCTGACTTCACTTTATCACTCTATTTCTATTCTCTGTATTAAAAACACATGAATAATGCACTTCATACATACAATGATTTGCATATATCTATGAAAAGCAGAGGGAAAAAAGAAAAAAATGAGAAAATGATATAATGGAGAAGACTTCTCATGAATGTGTGAAAGTCAATGAGTATGTAGGGAACAGCAGGAGAAAAGAATGGCAACACCTTTCCACACCTTGTGTGGAAGGAGTTACACTTTAATCTGATCAGTTTTCTGTGGACAACAAAACCAGAACCCTTTTGCCTTCAGATAACAACTTCTCGTGGAGAACAGGAGGAGGGGATTTATCAACTCAGAGTGACAATCTCAATCACAGGAACTCCTTTGTTCTCCCTCATTCTTATCATTTTTGGACTCTATGTGTTCGGCACAGAACTGGTCTGAAAAGTCAAGAATGCATAGGAAAAACTTTCACTGGCACAGAAAAGTAAAAGTTAAAATATTCAAATAACCCAAGGAGCCATACTGTGGCCACCTCTGACAACAACAGCCAATTTTGGATTGGAAAGTGATTCCAATTTGCAAATACTGTACTTCCTTCTCAGAAAGGATAAAAAGGTGTATCTTTGTGAAAAAGAAGTAGCTCAGTAACTAAGTTGCTGTTTCAAGTCTGTAACTCTGAAGCTCTTAAAGAGAATCAAGAGTTCTGCAAGAAATAAATTAAGAGTTGAGAGTTTGGAAACTGCAATAGCAACAACGGCCAGGTGTGTGCCCTCCAATGTTCAGGACCTTCTGCACCAACTTCAGAGCCTTCTCTTAACTAAAGCTATGAAGGCTGAACATATCTAATACAGCTGGACTACTGTGCCTGCTCATGTGTTGAGCTGAGCTTTAACCAAGCTTAAATCCACTAAACAGGCTTCCAGTACATTCCGTTACTCTGGCTCGTTGCAGTGTTGTATTGATCCGCCCTATGGCATAATCCTTCGCCCAGAGGAAGTCAGACAGACCTGTTTATAGCCTCCATACTCTCCATCTGCTCCTCACCTTCAACCACCACATGTATCGGAGACTCTGCCAGGCTGGATATTACTGTTAAATGTCAGTGAGACATCTCCACTGTGCTCCTAACATTTATTAATGCAGTTCCTGCGTCGCCTGGTATGTCAATGTTAAAACGGTGCCTTAAATGTCTGGAGAGATGGAGCGGGGGGCTGACATGAAGCTGTGGCAATGTCTCATACAAGAACACATCACCAACTACTGAGTAACAAATGAATTAAAAAAACCCAGCACTGCTCATGGATCGCCTCAGGAAGAAGTTGGGATCTGAAGGGACGGCTAAGTATAGCACAGACTACATAGCAAAATGCTGAGTGCACTAGTGCTAAAATCATTCTGAAATGATCCGGAACCAAGTTGACTATCATTGAAAAAAATAAAAAATGTTGAGGCTATGAGCATACCGCAGTAATTGGTTCATATTAACTGGTTGTAGAAGCAAGCATGGTCTCTTCCACATCTTAATCCATCAGTCTCACCATTAAAATAACATCTAATGAGAGTTTGAAAAGCGCCCTTTCTGCCATTAATAACAGTAATCTGCCAAAGGCACAATAAGAAATCTAAACAACTCGGAGATGGACCGGGATGGACTGCGCACTGTGTAATTCTTTGGTGTGATTAATGGTAATGGCTTTCCTAGGCATCAATGGCGAAGCAAATGTCTTCAGGAAGAGAGGAATTGCCGACTTTGTTGTCTACAAGCATTACTCTATATTTTATCATAAGTGGGATAAACAGTCCACTGATTTGTGGTGTCACAGACATTTTTAAGCACTTTCATGGTACCTCGCAGGAGAGAATAGGGTGGAACAAAGCAGCCCTGTTGTTCCTCAGGGGGAAAAAAGGAGTAGATGAAATGTGTGTGTTTATGCTGAGAAAGCATCTCTGGAACAAAGCCTTGAGACACATTAAGCAGCAAGGCCACATGGCGCTTAAAGCTCAGACATGTTGTTCTAGAGAAGATTTAGAGATGCTCCTTGTTCCTCAATGTATTTTAGAAGCAGGTGCACTGGCGAGTGTGCATTTTAAATCTAATTCAGGAAACGGTGTCCTGTTGAGCCAAGAAAACTGCTGTGAGAGAAGATAAGAAAGAGAGACTAAACTCACAGAGATTATATTTTACAATAGTACTGTTTTTACTGTATTTTTTTTTAATCAAATAAATACAAGCAGCCTTGGTGAGCATACACACAATATACTATATCCAAACTTTTAACTAATTTATTAATTATTTAACAAGATATGAAGACTTCAGATGCAAAAGTTTCAAGTCCATCCAAAGTTTTTGTTAAATATTAACATTTTTATCAGGCTCCTGTATAGGTTTCAACCCAAGTACCGACATTTCTGAATGGGTTGAGATTTAGTGAGTTTGAAGTGAAAGTATTTAATGAATGTATATACTATGTGCGGAGAGCATTCACTTAATATTACTATCTAATTTTTGACAGAGGTGGCTTTTAGAGGCTTTTGCATCGAAGGTCTTCATATTATAAAACTTTTTTTTTTTCATATTATATTTGATTTCACAGTTGGCAACAATAATGGACCATGGACCAATCATGGAAAACACTTTTAAAAGCAAACGAAACAATCTGCATGTTCAACACCAAAATCTATCAAAACGTAGATTGAGCCATTTTAACACTAAGTGTCCCTCTTCAGATTTCATACTTAATTCAAGAATAGGAGATAATTTGTCTCACTGGGCAATTAAAACCCTTCAAAAGAGCAGAAGCGGATACTGTAAATAATTCTTGATTGCCTCTTGTTCGGTTGCAGTTTGGCAGAAAACTCAACTCATAAACACACACCTTTTAGCAGTATGAGGAAACAACAGGCAAACGAGATCTTAATTACCTCAAGAGTTACTTTGCAAAGTTTGCAGAGACAATTGGTATTTTTCCCTTATTAGGTAACAATAGATATTTTTCGACAATGATTCAAGAGACCAGCAATTATGCACAATGCATTCCAACGTAATGAAGTTATTATAGTCGCCTCATAAATATGAAGCCCTCAAATCAAGATTGGTAATGAAGATAACCACAATCCCTGTGATTTCTAGCACTTATATAAATTTAGCCATTACATTTCAAGATTATGAACCAATGTGCACCTGGGAAATTGTTATGTATCTGAGGTTAGTAATAATTAAAACAAATTAATCATATCAGTGATTGACATTCATTAGTTCCTAGAAGGCTAACCATGTTTGTTAAATGTTTCTGCTTTTCTGTTCTTCTAATGTTGATTGCATTCAGTGCATTAGGTTGCTTGTAGTGACGTCCTATATTTAACACCACAAGTCAAACAAACAAACAAATCAAAGATTTATTTTTGAAATACATCAGATTTCAGATGCCCACACAATCTACATATTACTGCACTTCAATTTGAGCAGCAGCCAATTAGAGACCCAGAACAAAAATGTGCAATCAATGTAATCATGCCAAGCATCATTCAGGCATAGAGAATAGCTGTTTCTTTGCCACAATTAACAAACATTTGAGAAAAATCTTGTTTTTTATAAATATTGTGATGCCGACTCCTCTAAATATGATATTGGGTCCAAGACAATTCCACTTCTTAAAGTTATGCTCTTTTGTGGCACAATGCTGATTACCACAAGGCATATATTAGGAGTTTTTTATAAAAGCAAAATGGTTACAGACTTTGCAAAGGAAAAGGCAGTAAACATTCAAATAAACTAAGTCTTGAGTACAGAAACAAAATGCAAACATTATATCTGATTTGAATATAAATTAAATTATATTATAACATATAAAAAAGTCATACATTCAACTACTTATAATAAATCTCACCTCAGATATTTTATTATTTAAAAAATAATAAAATCAAAGAGATGTTTTTGAAATAATTTTCTGAAATAATTAACATTATGCCACAAAAGCTGTCAATAGAGCTTTTATCCAACCTGAAACATTCCTTTAAGATGATTTTAGGCAAAGCAGCAAACCGAATGTTTACAGCACCTTAATGGTTGATGAAGCCAGGAGCCCGGGCCCCATGTGTTGAATAGGCTTTAATATTCAAAGATTTAGGAAAAAGTGAGTGGGAACTGTGAGCATTAAGAGCGGATTTGTGAATGATGAACGTGGATGGCAGCTGATTTATGCCGCTTAAAAAGATGATCTGCCTTCTGGAGCTGGGACTGGGTTTGTCATGAAGTTGCTACGAGATGATGCATGTTCAATCAGAATGATTTACTGTTTAATGACAAGCTCGAGCCCAGAGAGTGTTAGGCTTAGGGATGCATGACACATATCTAATCTACCTCCTCCCCATGCACGACAGAATAGACAGCAATCAGGAGCCCATATCAGCTGCTTCTAGACTCAAGGGTTTTAATTGCTGTGGGCTGTCGACATTATCTCACTACTCTGGCGATTGGAGTGCTAAGTCTGATGGAAGGGGGGGAACCCATCTAAGTGTGACCAGATGCCCTGGTACCGAAGCACCTGATGCAGCTGGATCAGGTTTATATGGCTACATCCGATTTTTAGGTCTCAAATACTACCATAAAGAAGAGGATAAGCCTCAAACTCTTCAGAAATACCCCTAAAAGGTAAAAAAAAAAATATATATGTATATATTTTTTTTTTGGGAAAGCAATTAATACTTTTATTCAGAAAGTATGTATTACATTGACAGTAAAGTGACAGTATGACTTTTATATTGTTATAAAGCATTTATATCTAAAAAAAAAAAAATGCCGTTGCTTTGAACTTTCTTTTCACCAAATCCTGATAATATGTGTGAATATATGAAAATGAATCATGATTTTCACAAAAACAGTAGGCTATAAAAAAAACTGTTTTCATTGATAATATGAAATAATATGAGATAATATTTCATTGATAATAATCAGGGGTGCAGTAACGGTGGGAAGATTGAGATGATTCAAAGGACTAATCACACATGCCCGTTTGGGCCCGTTAAAGAATCCAGATACCTGATATCTGAAAAGTCTAATCCACAATATGTCCCATGATGCTTTGCATAAACTGTCAGTGATTAATTGATTCTAAAATATAAGTATATTATATAAGTATATAAGCTTATGTATGTATGTATGTATATGTATATGTGTATTATATATATATATATATATATATATATATATATATATATATATATATATATATATATATATATATATATATATACACGCTTTGAACACACATATACTGTGTGTGTCTATATACTTACTTTTATATTAGAATCGATTAATCTTGATTTTCCAGACATTCACCTTTTTTTTATTTAGCAGATGCTTTGCAAGGTGACTAAGAAATGATGGAAAAAACAATGTTATTAATATTAGCAGAGAAACAGGCACAAAGTGCACACAGAAAAGAAAAAGAGGGGAGGGGGAGTTGGATAAAGATCGGCTTTCTGACAAATATGGTAACCACCTCTAATGATACATTTTCAAAAGTTAAACAATCTTGGTCTTCTATACTCTTTGTGGTCTGTCATTTGTGGTCTTTGTCTTTTCCCCCCCTCATTTCCACGTCCCTTAAAGGTGCAATGTGTAAAAATTTGAGTATCTATTAACAGAAATGCAATATGACATCCATAACTATGTTTTCAGTGGTGTATAAAGAACTTACTTAATAAACCGGAATGTTTTTATTACCTGAGAATGAGACATTTATATCTACATAACCGCGGGCATCCCCTTCTATGAAGGTTGACATATTGTGACGTCATGTTTCTACCGTAGCCGACAGCGAACAAACAGCGCTACAGAGCGCGTTTCGTTCATACCTTGAAAGGGAAGCCGCAGAAAGCTAGAAGCTAGCCATAAACACTGTGAGTAGTGACTTTTCCCTTGTCAGTGGTGTAAAATATGTAGTTGGATTGTTTCATGTAACTTAGTTCTTCTCCCTTGCTGTGTTATGTCTTTGCTATGTGGGGATAAATGTGCTGGTTACGTTCGTGAGACAGCTGATTAGTACTCTTGTCATGTTACAGGAATCACCAACACGTCAATCGCGAAGAGTTTTCAAAATCAGAGAAAAAAAGCCAATTGTGTGTAGTAAATGGTGTCTAGGGGTTGCGGAGGCACGCGCGCTGTTACAATCATATCATTTTTGCTGCC
This sequence comes from Chrosomus eos, assembly GCA_036326025.1. Taxonomy (NCBI): domain Eukaryota; kingdom Metazoa; phylum Chordata; class Actinopteri; order Cypriniformes; family Leuciscidae; genus Chrosomus; species Chrosomus eos. The sequence goes on along the minus strand of CM070839.1, from coordinate 11,405,280 downwards.
CGCACCTTTGGGCTCATGCGGACGCGTCGAGTATAAACAAGGCTTTAACCAGCTCAGCCATAGTAACAGCTCATATTAGCCAGCTAAACTTTTACTACCCTGTTGGAAAAAATTATAGTTGCATACTTTCATGTAGTTCTTCTCCCTCGCTGTATTATGGGTTTGCTATGGGGAGAAATGTGCTGGTTACGTTTGTGAGACAATCAGCTGATTATTATTACTATTATTATTATTATATTATATATTAAGACCCTTGATCCTTACCTGACTTTGGCTTTGTAAACTTTATCCATGATGTAGTTTATAATGGACTGTGGTACAGAAACTTGGCTTACTCTGGCTATTCTCTGCTGTCTCAGACGACGATATGTTTGTCCCGTTTTAGCCCCCGTAGCTTCTTCGAAAGAGAGGGGTGAGCAGTGGGCTGAGCCCTTAGTGCAAACTCGCAACCGAACCGCTAGATGCCGCTAAAAATCACACACTGCACCTGTAAATCCATCAGTCTTTCTGTTTTTGGCATAAGTCACAGACGGGGAGGTTTCAGAGTCTGAATTCCCAGATAAACAACCTATTGCAAACATGCAATAAGACCAAGATAGCAGTTGTACTTCTGTGTTCCAGATTCTGTCTTTTTTTTTATTCTTCACAAAATGCAAGTTGGACATAAATATGCTGAGCTCTGCCAAGGTCCTAAAAAGGGGAAGTCAGCATGTTTGTACGCTGTTAATTTAAAGTTAGAGCGCTCAAGTGACATGCAAACAGTAATGCCCTCGCATTTATTATGGTTTAAGAGCAGTTCACAAACCGTTTGCCTCAAGGCCAGTTTCTTGTTCGATTGGTTCAAAATCCAGCCAACAATATCTTTAAATTATGGCGGAAATTCTTTGAATTTGAAAGCCTGTAGGCGAAACAATCACTGGCAAGAGAAGTAACAAGATAAAATTTAACCTAACTTGAATGTGGCCTTGAGCTCTCATCACTGGTCATGAGTCATACAGCTTAGTTAAAATCAGGACTTTAGGGAATTAAACAGCTGTTTCAGGCTATATTTGAACAGGATTTATCTTGTGTATGGATTTCTGGATGACCTATAAAATTTCAGTTCAGATAACAAACATGTACTGCCCATATACAGAAATATATGCCTTAAAGACACATTAAATCCATGATTTCAGTAAAAAAAAAAAAAAAAAAAAACTGCATAAATGCAAATCAAATAATAATAAAAAAATGCATAAAATGTTAACAAGTACTGTAGAAATACTCCTTTACCATGAATGTGACGGTAGGTAGGCAATTGTGAAATGTGTTTGACATTTCTGCATTCCATCATAAACAGACAAAGACATTTTTAGATAACCCATCTGTCAGAGATGACATTTGCATGTGCATCATGGATACAGCCTACACAGTGCAAATTGATTTATAGGTTATGCAATTATGATCACATAATCAATGGAAATGAAGCAAAATCCACTCTCGTTTCCCTGAGGATTGTGATGATACAGGCTCCTCAACATCAACTGATGAATCATCTGTATTCATTAACACACACTCGTGCCTATATTCATGAAAATTGAGCCTTGTTTTTGAAAGCCAGTGCAAAGTAAAAAGAAACACGCACACGTACAAACAAACAAATAATCTTGGAGTAAACTGCTACAGTATCACTGATTTTGATATTTCAACTAAAATAGAACATTTTGGTAACGCTTTATTTTACGACACGCAAACAACTGCGTAAGTAAACCGAAATTACGGTGTACGTTTCTGTAATTATAGCGTACTTCCGTGTAGGTATAGGGGAACAATATGTTAAGTTTGGGGTAATAAAGGGGTAACAAGCAGATAGTATACAACCTGCAAATAACTTCGTAAGTAAACTGAAATTACGGTGTACGTTTCTGTAAATATAGTGTACCTCCGTGTAGGTATAAGGTAATAAAGGGGTAACAAGCTATGCAAGCAAATTATTTATAATGTAATTATTTTAACATGTACCTATTATGTAAATATATTCCAGGCAATATTCCAGGCAAAAATTTTATGTCTGTTGTATATAAAAGTTATCATCACATTTCTGGCAAAATATGTTCTTGTGTAATTTTACATTTAATTTTGGCATCTGTGGATTGATTTAACATTAATTAATCTAGTAAGAAAAGCCAATAAATTCATTTTTTTATCATACTGTGCTTACATACAGCCATACACATTTCCTTTTCAACCCACAGATTTCAAAATTACCCTGTAAAATTGCACAAGAACATATTTTGCCAGAAATGTGATGATAACTTTTATATACAACAGACGTACAATTTTTGCCTGGAATATATTAACATAATAGGTACCTGTTAGTTTTAAAATAATTACATTATATATAATTTGCTTGCATATCTGCTTGTTACCCCTTTATTAGCCTACCCAAAACTTAACATATTGTTCCCTTATACCTACACGGAGGTACACTATAATTACAGAAACATACACCGTAATTTCGATTTACTTACGAAGTTATTTACAGGTTGTATATCTGCTTGTTACCCCTTTATTACCCAAAACTTAGCATATTGTTCCCCTATACCTACACGGAAGTACGCTATAATTACAGAAACGTACACCGTAATTTCGGTGTACTTATGCAGTTGTTTGCGGGTCGTAAAATAAAGTGTTACCCACATTTTCATCTTATAGTCTTATTTTAGTTTTAAATTTGAAGTCTGTGATGTACTTTCGTCAAAAGCAGCAAGAACTTGAAATGGCGAGCAACGACTTGAATTTGAGAATTTTCATTTGGAACAAACTCTCCGAATAAACTGATTCACTAGAATGAATCTGAAAGTTCAAGAGAAAAATGGCTGATAATTGGTTTCCTCAGTTGTAATGTTCAAACAAAGTGTCCTGATAAACACTAATCTAAAGTTATGTAATGCTGAATGGCAAAGTGTTGTAAAAGGTATCTCAGAAACCAGGGAATTACTTTCAAATGAATTGTAATAGTAGTGACTCAATTGTTACACAATATTTACTCGTTTATTTGTTTTACTCAAACCAAGGACATCCAAAAGCTCTCAAAAGAAACCCAGATAAAGATTAAATAGCACGGTGGCTAGCAAATAGATATTTCAATCTGTTTTAATAAGGTAAACACAACCTTTGCTGCCAGCTAAATCGGACTACCGGCCGGGTGGAAGGTCCTTGTGGCAGAGCGAGGCAGTTGTTTGACTAACCCCTGATCAATCATGGTTTGTATGTTTAATCAGGAGACCCCAGCATCGCTGCAGGTCACATGAGCAACACAAGCCGATACGGAACGAGACAAGGATGGAATGAAGAAGTGGCTGCTTCATGTCAATCAAGAGAGAGTTCCCAGTGAATCCGAGAATATAAATAGTAGAGTTCATTTATCAAAGTCAAACAAGCGTTTCTCTGATCTTGGTGGAGTGAGCCTCTCCAGTGAGTGGTCCTTTGCATTGTCCTCTCTCTATCCACAGCCTCTTGTCTCTGTCAAGCGTCCCTCAAAATAAAATGTCCCCTTCATCAAAATTCAAAGACAGAAAGACAGACGACTGACTGACACTCCAGGCATGAAACTCACATGATCAGTAACTGTGTCACAGTTAATGCCCAAAAGATATCAAAAAGCATTATGATTGACAAGAGTCCAATGTTGTCTGAAGGCAAATGACACTCGCAGGAGAATCATCCGCGGGGCACAGACTCGCCGTGGACCCTGTTAGCGTCGCTTGAAGAGAGAGGGGCTTTGTTGCGGCCTCCTTTACCCACGTCGCCTTTAGACAGAGACGACAGCATATTTAGAACTTATAATCAGTGTAGGAATAGTAGGAAGCTAGTTTTAAGCCATGCAACAAAAAAGTGATTGTGCTGTTAAATATATGAGTAAATCTACTACCTTTTCCGGGAGCGATCGAAAAAACACGTCTTACATTCTAAAGGTTCGACAGCACCCCCAACCATTATGATTGGTTGATGGAGCTCATTTCATTCTTCAGGGAATTCGTTATGTAGGGAAGACAAACTCTTTCAGCAGTCTAAACAACTTTTGACATACAGTATTGTAACTGTGGCTTAACAGTTAGCATATTTGCTACATGTGGACCAAACCCTGATCCTATTCTGGAGAGGGTTTCAAAAAGTCTTTTAGTACAGAAGCTTAAACAACTTTTTATATCAGTGTGGAAGCTCAGCCATTCTAGGCTGAATTGGGAAAAAAAGTACCTCTACCTACATTTTTGTATACTCCATAAACATACTTAAACATCTAATTCACTACAATTTTCAGCTGAAATGAACGCTAGTGGCGGTGAAATGCCACTAACTTTGATTCATATGACCATAAATTATGGTTACAGGGGAAAATAACAGATTAAAAAAGACTTATTTTCATGCAGTTCCAGAAAATGCTTTTATCATAATGCATGAATCTAAACGAATACATTTTGATGTTTGCATCACATGACCAACTCCATATGGCTTTTCTGATATAGTAAGTTTGCTCATATAGCTCACCTTATACAGCATTCTAATTGCGATGCGTAACGCTTGGGTATGAATCCCATGACACACAACACAAGTCACGATAAAATACCTCAAATACGTATAATCAAGAAAATTTCATGGTTGCTTCAGCAAATGCATTTTTAACTCACATTTGCTTTTGTACACTTCAATTGCCCTCTCACGCCACACACCGGACATTTTATTTCTGTACTGCATTGATACAATCACCAACATAATAAAACAATTCCAGATTAACGTTAATCTGTTTCGGGTAAAACTAAACATGCCATGAAACATTACAGAAGCAATGTAATATGTGACCTGTGCTGGGAAAATGAGCACGTGGCAAATTACAAGCTACAGGCAAAACAAGTCAAATGTCAATTTTGGTAGAATTTTAGGTTTGCACAAAAGTGAGTTTATTAAGCCCTTATCTAGAGCTCCAAATAGCAATTAAACACATTAAACGAGTTTGGTATTATTGCAATTCCAACTTTGTGGGTATTCATAGCGAATTCCTGATGGAATGAGTCTGAACTGATGAAATGTGATTTTCAGCGTGTTCCTAACAAGTTGCAAGTTGTGATTAGTCAAAACACCCAGTGAACTGGCGGATTGTGTAATTCTTTTACAGAATTTAGTCTTTTTTGTGCTTGTTAACATGAGATTTGTTATTTATTGTCATTATTGATATTTTGGTGCATAATTTTGTTAAACCAATGACAAGCTTCTCAAACTGATAGCTAAGCAGAAAAATCAGTTAGGTAACAATGTTAAATGTTCTTTATATAAATATTTTCAATAAAGTTTAACATTCCCTATAGACATGGGTTTTTGACTTGGTGTGTCCCAGATAACAAGAACTAGTTTTTGAAAATGTGCTCCTTTTGATTTTGCCATCACTTGTCACAAATATATTTTGCCAAAATGTTGCCACAGACACATTTTTCCAATGAGCCTGTGTTTATCAGTTCCACATGTTCAAACTAATGTAGTTGTTCAATACCATTCAGCAATAAAGGCTTTCACAAAGTCTGTCAGTACAGTGGTTTTCCTAATATAAGAGCTGTGGTCTACTACTACTGCACATGTAACAACAGACATGTTGAGCTTTGGTGCTCATCCAGGAAAACCGGTTTGCATCCAACTTGCTGTGTTGATGTCATTCCCAACCTTTAATTTTCGTTCTGTCTCTACCAAAAGCTCAAAAACACAATAAAAAAGCTTCTTGCTAAAAGAGAACAGTCTGTTAAGGTACTGTTAGTACACTCATTGTTTAAATCAGAACACCATTATATATTTAAAAAGAAAACGTCTCGGGTTACGTATGTAACCCTTGTTCCCTGAGAAGGGAACGAGACACTGCATCGGTGACGACACTAGGGGAACGCCCTTCAGCGTAGCGCGTCTGAATTTATGAATGAAACCGAATCCAATCCTATTGGCGTTGCGTGATGACGTAGCGTGTGACGGCATATGCGGATGTGTACAAAGCACGCCGGCACACATGAGATGTCAGCTTTTGCTATGAAGCAAGTGCTCCAGGCGGGGTGAGGTTTTGGCGAACCGATGCAGTGTCTCGTTCCCTTCTCAGGGAACAAGGGTTACATACGTAACCCGAGACGTTCCCTTTCGAGGAACTCGAACTGCATCGGTGACGACACTAGGGGAACGAGATACCCACTATACCACAACGAACCCCGCTTCATCCTAGTGTGAAGCTGTCTTCAGGCACAACTTAGGACGAAAGCACTCGTGCACCGGGTGTAGAGGGAAGGTCCAGACTGTAAAACCTCATGAATGTGTGCGGAGTGGCCCAGCCAGCCGCCTCACATATGTCATGGATAGAAACCCCTGAAAGGAGGGCTCTAGAGGACGCCATGCCTCTGGTGGAGTGAGCCCTCACGGCCATAGGTGAAGGCAAATTGCGCACCTGATAGGCCAGGGAAATAGTCTGAACGATCCAGTTGCTGAGGGTCTGCTTAGGGGCGGGAAGCCCCTTCTTGGGCGACCCAAAACACACCAGCAACTGGTCCGACTTCCGCCATGAGGAGGACCTCTGGATATAACATCGCAGTGCTCTGACAGGGCAGAGCAGGTGAAGTCTCTCCTCATCCGCCGTCACATGAGGTGGAGGATGAAAAGCCTGCAGAACCATAGGCCGTGCCACATTAGATGGCACCTTGGGCAAATAGCCGGGCCTGGGATGCAAGATGGCCTTAATGTTGCCGGGAGCAAACTCCAAGCACCCATAGGAAATAGAGAGCGCCTGAAGATCTCCTACCCTCCTCAGAGAAGTAATGGCCAACAAAAAGACCACCTTAAACGAAAGTTTTCTTGGCCTCAGCCGACTCCAATGGTTCGAAGGGGGCCTCGGCCAGCCCTTCGAGAACCACCGCCAGGTCCCGAGAGGGAACCCTGGCGCGAGTCGCAGGTCTCATCCTCTAGGCTCCCCGGAGGAAACGTACGACCAGGTGATGCCTCCCCAGAGGACCATCACTCAGAGGAGCGTGGAAAGCCGCAATGGCAGCCACATAAACCTTGAGTGTGGACGGGGTAAGCCCGGCAGAAAAGCGGTCTTGGAGAAACTCCAGCACTGAAGCCACTGGGCAGTGAACTGGGTCCAGATCACGCTCTCTGCACCAAGTGGAAAACACATTCCACTTAAGGCCGTATAACTTCCTCGTGGAGGGAGCTCTGGAAGTGAGTATGGTTTCAACCACTTCTGCTGACAGGCCGGCTTCTAGGTACTGTGCCCCCTCAGGGGCCAGACCCACAGTTTCCACAGCTCGGGCCGAGGGTGGAGAACTGAGCCCCCTGCCTGAGACAACAGGTCCCTCCTCAGAGGGATCTGCCATGGCGGGCCTGCCAGGAGCAGGATGATGTTCAAAAACCATACTCGGGCCGGCCAAAACGGGGCTACTAATAGTAGGCTGACCCCGTCCTGGCAGACCCTTTCCAGAACTGCTGGGAGCAGAGCGATTGGGGGAAAGGCATACAGACGCAGCCTCGGCCACGTCTGCGTGATGGCATCCAACCCCAGCGGGGCTGGATGTGAGGGAGAACCACAGTGGACAGTGTGTCGTCTCTCGGGACGCGAATAGGTCCACTTCCACTGGGCCAAACCTCTCGCATATTAACTCCACCACCTCGGGGTGGAGTCTCCATTCCCCGGGCCTCAGCCCCTGCCTCGACAGCATGTCTGCTCCCTGGTTCTGGTCCCCCGGGACATACATCGCCCTGAGAGACGACAGTCTCCGCTGGGACCACAGGAGGATCTGATGCGCCAGTCTGCACAGAGGGCGCGACCTCAGACCCCCCTGACGGTTTAAGTAAGATACCACCGACATGTTGTCGGATCTTACTAGGAACGGCGACCATGGAAGTCTGGCAGAAAGCTCCTCAGAGCTCGGAACACCGCCAACATTTCTAGGCAATTTATGTGCCAAGAGGAATGATGGCCCTGCCAGAGACCTCTCGTAAAGTGGCCGTCCATGACCGCGCCCCAGCCCGTGAGGGAGGCGTCTGTCGAAATAGATATCCGGCAACATGACGCTCCCAGCCTGGGACCCTGGGACAAGAACCAAGGCTTCTTCCAAATTGATAGGGAACGAAGGCATCTGCGCGTAACCCTTATCAAGCGGAATGGATTTCCCCTCGGGGAAAACCCCTTGGCTCTTAACCACCACTGTAGAGCTCTCATGTGTAGCAGGCCAGAAGGTATCAGGTTGGACGCTGCTGCCATGAGACCCAACACTCTCTGAAAGTGTTTGACAGTGATGGCTTGGCCTAGCTTTATCCCGGACACTGTGGTCAGGATGGACTCGATCCGAGCAGGAGAAAAAGGTGCCTGCATCGTGACTGAGTCCCACACCACTCCCAGGAACGTGGTTCTCTGGGCTGGTGTCAACACGCTCTTCTTCGTGTTGAGTCTCAACCCCAGGCTCTGGATGTGGGCGAGGAAGACATCTCGATGCCGAATCGCCAGCTCTCTCGACTGGGCCAATATTAGCCAGTCGTCGATGTAATTGAGCACCCTGATGCCCTCGAGCCTCAGGGATGCTAGAGCTGCATCCATACACTTGGTAAAAGTACGAGGGGAGAGTGCTAGGCCGAATGGAAGAACCTGATATTGGTAAGCTTCGCCCCCGAAAGCAAACCTCAGGAACCTCCTGTGAGATGGAAGGATGGAGACGTGAAAATAGGCATCTTTTAGATCTATCATGACAAACCAATCCTTGTATTGGTTTTGACTCACGATAATATAAATAGTGAGCATCATGAACCTGAACCTCCTCAGAGACCGGTTCAGATGCCAAAGATCTAAAAATGGACGCAGCCCTCCATCCTTCTTGGGAACTATGAAGTACCGGCTGTAGAACCCGGACTCCCTGACTGGTGGGGGAACATGCTCTATGGCCCCTTTTTCCAGCAGCGAGTGAACTTCCTGTTCCAACACCAGACTCTGCTCTGGGTGAACTGAAGTCCAGACCACCCCGTTGATACTTACCTTGGTGGGTGGACCTGGAACTGCAGTCTGTACCCGATTTCTACTATGCGCAGGACCCATGGAGAAATATTCGCGAGGTTCTGCCATGCCTCTGCAAAATTCGCCAAGGGAACCAGCCCTTCCGGGCTGGTGTCAGGTGTTTTGTGCGAGTCCTTGACGGCACCCTGAAGCGGAGAACCGGCAGGGGAAGACCGACAACGAGTCACAGTGTGCGAACCTGAACACTGACTGACTGCAAGCCTTTGGGGCAGACAGACCAGTGTGTGCTCGCTGGAAGCTAGCGTGTCCCGAAACGTCAGAGACGGCGGGATACTGACGCCAGCTTCCCGAGGGCCCAGCGAGAGATGGGACCGCAACCGCTGTCTCTCGGGGCGGGCCCTTGGAGGTCTTGTAAAGTTAGGACTGGACTGGAGGACGGTCCTCAGATCCGTCTTCTAAGGAGGCTCTGGGTAAGAGCACCGCCTAAAGTCCCAAGCTCAGTTTTTTTTTTTTTTTTTTTGAGGGGGACCTCAAAGCGATACTCTCCTTCAGATGGTAGGCTGAATTAATATTTAATTACTTTAACTCCTCGGAATTAAATGCAGCCATAACACTGGATAAGTGAAACACAGTCTGAATGGTAGGCTGTAGGAAATAAATGCAGCCATAAACACCAGAATACTGTTTTATATTTAATTATACCATCTCATAACCTACACGCTGCCTCGGCAAGCGCGAGATTCGAGCCGTTATAATTTGGCTTTCATCTCTCGAGAAGAAAGTCAACAGGCGCGAGGCTGAGACACCCGAAACGCACGTGTGCGGCGAGTTTTTTTTTTTTTTTTTCAATGAACACAGCAAGCACCCTCAGGAGCTGACTGTTCATGCCTCGTACTCACACAGCAAACTGCAAAGTAGACTCGTAACCTACATGCTGCCTCGGCAAACACGAGATCTGAGCTACTGGATTCTGTATTGCAACTGCAAGGCATTAAACCTACGCGCTGCCTCGGCAGACGCGAGATCCCAGCCACAGAATCTTACTGGAAAGTACACTCGCAATCTAAGCGCTGCCTCGGCAAACGCGAGATCCGAGCTAGATTCTGTGTTGCAACTGCAAGGCAAACATTAAACCTACGCGCTGCCTCGGCAGACGCGAGATCCCAGCTACAGAATCTTACTGCAAATTGTGTGTATGTGTGTGCGCTTCGTGCAGATTCTCCTCCGCGATGCTGAGCACGTCCAATATTCCTCGGAATCAGACAGCTGCAACACCGGGTCTACATCCCGAACGGGAGAAGACGCGGGGCGGGCTCCCGAACGGGGGATAGGGGAATCTGCAGCTTTCAGATGAAGATCGGGAAAGTGCCTCGGCAGTCCCGATCTCCTCTGAGAGCTCTCTCTGCGAGCCCCACGATCTAAGCCGCCGCATTGCCTCAGCAGATGCGGGACCTGATCCGCGGGGAGCGCGCATCTGACCATCATTACTAAATAAGGCCAGGCGGGAACGCAGCACTCTTATAGTAAGAGATTCACAGTGGCCGCAAGCAGCAGCACCCTCGAGGGCTGCTTGAGCGTGCTGCGTCCCCAGACATGACACACACATCTCGTGTGTGTCCCCCGCCGTGTTAAAACGAGGGCATGGAAACACACACTTCTAATTTGCAAAATAGAGAGACACCACAGAGCGCTTGCTGAATAGCAAAAAGCTGACATCTCATGTGTGCCGGCGTGCTTTGTACACATCCGCATATGCCGTCACACGCTACGTCATCACGCAACGCCAATAGGATTGGATTCGGTTTCATTCATAAATTCAGACGCGCTACGCTGAAGGGCGTTCCCCTAGTGTCGTCACCGATGCAGTTCGAGTTCCTCGAAAGGGAACAACAGTACTCTTTCATTGCTGTTGCTGGCTTGTTCGGTGACTTCATAGGGGGGAGGCAGGACACTGACGTAACCAAACACTGGAGCATATAATCTGCTGTCTACACCCACACACACAGGAAAAGATTACTGACAGCGCTGCTTCCATCGATCTGTTAAATGACAGGAAATATGGACAGGCTGAAGCAGAAGTCCTTCTGTGCTCTAGTTTTTAACCATGGCTGCGTTTAAAGGTTTTTCTTTACAAGGAACCTTAATATCTAAAAGCTAGCCTATATTTGTCATACAAATTGGAACAGACAAATTATGATTTTTTTTCGATCATGGGGAAAAAAACTGCCAACAAAACACAAAGAACCTATTACCAATTTTTGCAGATATATTATGCTGTGCATTCATAGTACTGTACTTTTCAAAATATATTACAATTATACGTGGCAGTAAAATCATTATTTATCTTACAAAAATATAGTATGTCAAATAAATGCTGTTCTTTTGATTTTTTAAAAAAAATCTATTAAGATAGAAAAATTGAGAAGTTGTATTTCAGAATATTACTGTTATGTTTGATCAAATAAAATGCAGCCTTGGTGAGCATAACAGATTCCTTTCACATTTTTGATAACTCCACATTTTTGAATTCATGGCATTTACTGGGAATCTCAATATTTTTTTAGTTATATCAGACAAATAGTAACTAAATTACAATAACAGTAAGTATTTTTGTAGGCTAGGCATGACAAGACATTTTCACTATCTCCACAGAGAGACTTTTCTAAACAACAGAGTAAACAACATCAGAATTAAATTTTCTGCACCACTGACCCGTTTTAACTTTTGAAGGCGTTTCATCGGCAAGTAAAAAGATGTGCTTGTGCCAGCAACTGAGCTGGGTCAGGCTAAGTTCATCTGCCTAACAACAGCTAATCTGTCTCCCATTGTTTAAGAGGTTGAAAGTCCATATAAAATGCAAAGGATTTCAGGGCTCAGTGTAACCCCACACTTAGCAAAGGACACATCGTCCTTGTGTGCTGAAGCATTCTGGCCCATGGGCTGAGCCTCCATGTCTTTACCCCAGCTCACCATAGTATACAACTTTCACTCCCATCGCTTTGTAGCCGTGCCAGGGATCTGTGGGAGAGCGGCCTCCTAAACATTCACCTGGCACCTCGAGCAGCACTTTCCCACTCAATTCACAGCACACGCGAGTCACTAATCCCACTGTTTGGACATTATATCTAAGGGTCTGAGAGAAGACCCAGGGCTGCTCATTACTCAGGGGCCAGACAACTGGTGAGAAGGATAAAAATGAAACACGCGTGGCGATTTATCAGTGCAGCGCCACGGATTAAAAGACTGCCAGCCGCCCTGCCTGCGTTGCCAACCTTCTGCCTGCATGCTTTGTTTCAATGCATTTTAAACCCCCTCTGTCTTCAAGATGTGCTTCATCATTTCAATAGAATTATGCCTTCGTTCGAACATTCGGGGGAACAAAAGCAATATTAAAATAACGTTCTATGGAGAGCCAGCGTTCATGGATACAAATCACCTGCATCTAGCACAACACTGTCAGAAGCAAACCGGAAGGGGGCTTTTTTTAATCTTTTCTGTCTTTTTATAGCTCAACCTTAACTATCAAATGAAGGACAGACAAGCGAGCCTCAAACTCAATTGCTGCTTTTTATGTTATTTATTTATTTATTTTTACATGAAAGGCAGCTCGCACGCATACTAATACGGGTGGCCGCAGACCCCTCTCTTCCGATTGCAAATAACAAGCCCGAGTGGACCACTGAACGCTGTGTGATTGCACAGTAGCCCTCTCAAAAAGACTGGTAAGGAATACTCTTTCCACCCCAGCAAGAATTATTCATCAGAGCGGAGGCCTGAGGTGGCAAAGCAGGGAGAAAACCTGTATTAAACAGCGCCGGAAGAGAAGACAGCTGTCCCTGCCCACATTCTTCAGAGAGCGCGGTACTGAGAGCGGCTGCTGTTTCCAAAGCCTGATCTGAAAACAAATTAAAGAGGATTACAGCTTGGCACTGAAGCTAGTGCTTTATTCTGTTCTAGGAATGGCACAGATCCGCCTGGTGTCCACCATAGTGACCTTTTGCATTTTTATTTTGATACCCATAAGAAGAAACTGGGTTGTTACAGAAATGCCACTTTGTAATGTTAACTCTCATGTAATTTTATGTAATTTTTATATGATATGCAAGTAATATGTCACTGGATGTCCTGTTGTAAAGTTTGCTGTCGTGTCCTTTCTCGTCTTAAAATTGGATATATTGCACTGTAGCAACTGAGATGGATAAGACACAATTATTTGTTATATTTAACAAATAATCCATAATATACCTCACCCAACAAGCAAACAATGGGCTAGAGTTAACTGCAACTAACACACAGGCAGGACCAGGTGTCTGGATCACAGACACATGAAGATTGATAAGACTTTGTAAGACCCAAAGGAATTTAGAGAGAGTGGTTTGATTCTCACTTAATTCTTGTTGAAAGGACAAATACACTCTTCTAACCTATATATAAACACTTGAGAAATGTACAAAAATGTATCCAATTTTCCCATCTCATGATTTTTATTTTATAGGCATATGTATTAATTCAAACTCATTCACATATTTCAGAATTGCATACTATGTGTAGACGGTATCTATGAACTCTAATTTTCCTTCCTTATTAGTTAACTCTGTGTCAAAGAAGAAACTTAAAGTTTCCTCTCTTAATCACCCAATCAAATTGCATGCAAATGCCTTGCTAGAACACAAAGAGTCTTAAACACAAAACTTCTTATTGGCTCACACACCTCCAGAGGATGTGTCATCTTCACACTTTAAAGGTGACATAATATGCCCCTTACCACAAGATGTAAAATATATGGTGTCCCCCAAATTTCAAAATCTCAAAATATCCCCCAGATCATTTATTATAGCTTGTCAAATTTTGGGTGTGAGCAAAAACACACAGTTTTTGTGTGTGTCCATTTAAATGCAAATGTGCTGCTGCTCCCCGCCCCGGTTCAGAAGAGGGCCGATCGTTTACACAAGTTTCGGACACTCCGGCAATAACAAAACACTTGAATCTCAATCATCCAAAATCTCAGAAATAACCAGTAGCGGAGTGCAGCCTTACGCAGAGACTCAGGAAGAGGTTGCAACTTTTAAACGTACCTGGACGTTTCCGAATGGTTTGCGGATACATTGATGTAGTTGTTTGTAGAGTTACATTGATTCATCTCATCGACTTGCATGTATCGTCATGTTTAACTTTTACACAAGTTGACACAGTTCCCTGAGGTCTTTATAAGACGGCTGTGACATTTTGTGGTCAAAATACCACAAGGATGAAGCCTGAGCGAGAGATGGCATGCTTTACTCTAACTTTGCCATTGCATTAGAACTGGTTGCACTGTTGTCGTTTGCAAAAACCAAATGGTGCCGCCGTGGTTGAAAACATGCAGATTAAGGGGCAGAAATATTATAATAAGATCCCCTTCCTACGTCAGAAGGGGAGCGAAATATGATCGGTTTAATTTTTGACATGATTGCAGAGAAAGGCTTACCAAAACAAAGATACTGGGTTGTCACCTTTCACGTTTTCTGGTTTGGTAGATGCACCAGGGACTAAAAGTTTGATTTTCATGATATGTCCCTTAGAAAAGTATTCTAAGGACCCCTAATTTGTGTCAGGCTGTGGCCTTGTCTTTCCATTCACTAAAGATCCTCTGACTCCAACTGGTTCTCTCTCATTAAGACAACATCAGCAAAGATCAACTGGAACCTCAACAAAATTGCATCAGGGCAGTTTCATTCAAATGGGCGAGACATGCAACTATCAAACTTAAGTCCCATTATTTGATGCATTAAGTATCCCTACCCCTTTTAAAGAAGGGTGTGTTAGAACTAAGAAACTGATGGTTTGCTCAAGGCTGTTGATCTGCTGAATTTTAAACAATACTAAAACGTCTTGCTTTCCTGCATTCTTTAGCTCTCTTTCCATTACTAAACTGTATGCTCAAATGTGTGTGTTAATAAAGTCTTGTTCGTGTTACGTAAAGTCATTTGCGGTTCATGCTCATATAATGGAGTCCCTAATCATGCAGATTTTGGCAACATGCTCTGAGTAGTACTGTACAGTAAGTAAGTTATTTTCCTTAATGAACATTTCTTAGAATTAAAAAATAATTAATACTCACTTGCTGAACAGGTTAGTTGATTGTGGTATTAGTTCTGCTACATCAATTTAATTCTATTAACTGATCCAAATATGTATAATAATTTATAACAAGTGATAATCAATTATTCATATTGATTTGCTACAGCACCTCACATTTTTTAAAGAATGTGGAAAACATAAAAAACAAGAGCATGAGACGTTTTTTTTTATATGCTTACATCAAAAATGTTTTCATCACATCAATCTAGTTAGAACTTTTCTGTTTGACTGAAATAGCTTGGCAGTTATGCTGAGAATAAACAAACGTACGTCTCCAGCATAGGAAAATTCGATTACCAACAGCGTTGCACATTTGTCTTAGACGTGCCGTGACAAAGTGAGCAAGCCGAACAATACTTTTCACCAGCATTTTTTTCCACAGAATGCATTCATTGCCATTTTGATTGTATATTCTTTTGGTGAGAGGTAAGCACTCCGCCATTTATCCATTACTGCCGGAGCCACGATGATGCAATTGCCTCTTTCAAGGAGACAATTTTAGGGACAACATTTTTCCAGCAATTAATTACAGCATGTCGAATAGGGACAGGCTGCATCAAGAGCGGAATGACAATTTCCTTCGACCTCCATCTCCACGTGTGACGTCGGTTCAGAGTACAAATTCGACTCCTCTCGCTCCAGAAGAAGTCATTACCAGCGGAGACCCACAGACGGAGATGCACGCATTCAGAAAGGGTAAACATCGGTATAAATCTTGCCATTAACTTGAGCTAATGGTTACTGGCGTTGTGAGGTGATTACAGCACTCTTTTGACTTTCACTTTCCCCTTTCTGCCGTCGGACGTCAACGCTGCCACCTCCTCCTTTCCCTTACAGCTGTCACCGTGCGTGTGCGCACACACTCGCACACAAACACATTTGCTTGTGATGAGTCAAGGGCGTCCGGCGCGATTAGCCGCAATGCTGGAGCAATCAACTCCCCGCAAATTTCACTGTATCGCCACGATGACGGCCCAGTATTAATCAGCCTTTATTATCCTCGCCGTCTCAGCTGTGTCTATGCGCTGTCACACGCCCGATTCATCCTTGCGTTCCGGCCTGTCATAGAGCAGGTGTGAGAGCAGCTAAGCTGAGTCCCCTCGTGTCATCTTCCCGCCGCTATTATACCTTTCACAGGATGGAGAACATGCGTCAACCCACATCTGCAGGAACAGGACGGAAAATAGAATGGGAGGGGGAGGGGGGATCAAAGTACACCGTTCTCAGTTGAGTGGAGCCCAATCTGACAATAGCCTTGGGAGATCTCTATCGCCACCATCATATTACCCTCAGTGTATTTCATTAAGATAGAGAGGAGAATCTTAGCGGCTGACAGTTCTATTTGTTGTCCCCTCTGATAGCACGAGCGAAATGGTAAGCATTATTCGCTACGCAAACTTCTCTCTCTCGCTTTCCCATCCCTCTCACCCTTTGCTCTTTGTATTCTGTTTTTTTTTCCTTCCTCTATTGCAGAATCCCTCTTTGTTGCTTCTATTTTTGCTGTCCTTTATTGCCGACCTCCATTATGCCCTTTTCCTGCTTCCACACCTCTCTGTTACCCGGTCACCTTTTTTGGTCCATCGGCTTCGCAGTCTGTTTCTAGTTCAAGCAGAAAAGGGAATGAGTGGCAACATTGGCATTCATTTAGGCCCGCCTGAAGCTCCTTCAGCATTCGGACACTATGGACAACTATGGGTTCCTGTTTTGATGGCGAGGAGGCAGGAGTGTTAATTGGACTAAAGTGTATTAGTCGGATAGAGTTAGAATTACTGCACAGCTCTAAGTGGTAGATGAATTGCATCTGTCAGGTTTATGAGATCAAAGACGGCACACAGGGCAATGTGTCTTCAGTATTTTATTCCACCCCGTGCATATTGAAGAAATTATCTAACTGCCAAGCAAAGCTGGCAGTTCTTCGTTTTCATCAAAAAAAGCCAAAAAGGCTCTAAAATGAGATATACAGTACAGAGGATATAATTTAGGTTTTTGCTCACTCATTCACAAAATGTCTCATACATTATCCATATCAATTATATTTAACCTGACATAAAATGTCCACCAATATTATATAACCAATGTGGTAGCAATAATTCGTGCATCATCAAATTTCAAAGCCCAAAGATACTTTTTTTGATTAATGCAAACAGGATACATCATAAATGTTTTGTAAAACTGCTATTAAATCAGGGTTAAAAACAACTTTAAATAACTAGGACTTTTTTGTAAAGCAGTTTATATTTCTACCATTTAAAAAGGTTTCCCATCATTACTGATACTATCCATTATTTTGAAAAAAGGTAGAAGATTAACTTGTACGGCCAAAGTGAGTGCATTGTGCATTAAGTTATTACTGATACATTTATTACATTTTCTGAGCGGTACTCTGCTCTACAATTATCTCTGCTCTACTCACACTAGTCTAGCCAAGAAATGTTCCTAAGTCAGAACTCAGCCTTGAGATTTTGTAAATTTAATGTACAAATAGGTACAGGTGAAATATTTATCACAGTAGATGTTCACATTTCAACTAAAGTATGGCGATTACCTCATCTAAGATCTAAATCTGTCAACTCTGGCTGATGGTAAAATCGTAACAATATATTGACTTGAAGAATGTATTTGAGAGCTCTTTTTACATATTATGTTGTCATGATATAGCGGCAGTATTGCACAAATGATTACGATCTCCCTGGAGCATGGCGTACTTCTCTGGATGTAATTCACCAGGTGGTAATTCAGCGCAAACGCATAGATCACTCTCGCAGCAAATAAATGACTCAAGTGGACTTGAGCTAGGACAGAATCATCAGCGTTCTGACAGGCACTGAATTCACCCATGCGCGACTGCCTTTAAATAGCGCGACCCATCTCTGACTGTAAGTTAATCATATCGCTTTTCGCTTCACAACGTTCACTGATAGTTTCACAAAGCCAATCAGTGTAATTATCAGTGCAATTATGATTATAATTAAAGTAACCCATGGACACCTGGGGAGAAATGATCTGCATGAGTACAGGTTGTGTTAATAGAATTAATTACTCCAGATATAGTGGATTTAAATAGATTAACATGTTAAATTAATGTTGAAGTCTTGAGTGGGAGGTACAGTAACTCTGAAGCAGACACTTCAAGATATGCGTGTACCGAAACAAGTCAAGACAAATGGCAGAAGGTCAAATAAACAAAATAATGCAACACAAATAATAAAATGTTTTTGCTTGTACCCAACTCATGCACTCTGACCAAGCAAAAAGTACCCTGGTTTTTAAAGATCCCTTGCGGTGAAAAAGTTATGTTTTTAATGTTGTTGATATGTCTGTCTGATGTTTTAATATCCTTTAAGACAAACCATGTGCAAATTCATAACTCAAAACCATTGCTGAGTATTTTCTACTCCAGTAAAAAAAAGTGGTTTTAAATCATTGGTGTTTCTTACGTCACAAATTACCTTGTAACCAATCACATCAACGTGCGGGTGGGCTTTATCATCACTAACTATGACCACTCTGAAGCAGTGGAGCCTCAAGAGAAGCCAGGTTAACTCTGTATATTTTTCTGTTGATGTGAAAAATCGGGTACTTTTAGCAATATGGCGAGTGAATGATGTATTACAATGTTAAGTTCAATGATGTTCAAAGTGTTTGCTGATTCTTAGAAGGCTGACTCTGAGATGGTGAATGGCAACATGGTTTGTGCAATATCACCAACACATTATTAGCTGTTTGATAACGTAGTCAAGCAAAATCTCTGAGCTGGTGTGAGTGAGTGGAGGCGGGTTATTTTCATGGATCCGTGAATAATTTCCATAATGACCAACACAATCTACTAAGAGCAGCGCAAATTAGCGTCTGTTTTAATACATGCTTATTTTGGGAGGTAAATAATAGCGCAAATACCACTTAATTAACAAACGCAAGCCTAAATCACCTAGCATGATTCATTTAAATATTCTTAAAAAATATAAAAGTTAATTATCAAACTTCCGCAAAAATAACTGTGCCTATGCCTTTTCTATGCTTATTTTTCACTATGTGTCTTTAATAAATCCTTACAGTATAGTTTTTAACCCCAAGAGAGGGTTTGTGCTGGCACAAGCTGTTAGTTAATCTGGCCCACATATTATATAAACACCCATATTCAGTCCCATAATATATTTACCATGGTATTACCATCTGACATAATTTATGGTACCATCATACTCTTTGAAATAGAAATGGTCTAAATATCTCACACACACACAAAATGGCCTGAAATGAATGGTCATGTTGAGAATAATCATGCTTCTAATGATTAGTAAAATACAAACTTAAATGTTACTGAGAAATGAATATGCCACTTAAAGATTCTAAGCACTTTTTCTTGCATTTGGGGAAATTCTAGAAAGCAAAGAGAGAGCGCATAGTTGAAATGTAATTAATTTTCACTTTTGAGAATATCTTGAGTTTCACTTCCACCCTGAGATCAAAGTGTGATCAATAACTCTGCCAGGACACAGCAAACATTATCCAATCATCTTTTTTTTTTCAGAGAGGCACTTACTGGAAGAACTAAAGCACATTGCACTGGATTAAATGCTCTCTAGTGCCGTATGGTGGACAAAAGCTTGGTTAGGCAGCTTAAAATGTTCTGTTATTTGCTTAATATTCATTAACATTCAACATGTATACATTCACAATCAGCTCAAGACAACATTGTCAGTCATAATAACTAACAATATGGGAAGCAAAATGCAAACAGAAAGGATTTTTTTTTTTAATAATCAAAATTATAACCAGATGGTAGAACATGATTCTCGATATGATTTGACTTTGTGCCATCAACATCATACCGTTATAAGCAAATAACACGTCTGGGTGAAACAGCTGAGCTGATCAATAAAAACAGCTTAAAAGTTTTCTTTACAGCGACATGGAAAACAATATGACGTTTTGACAGCTCGTTTCACGCCTTAGAGAAGGCAATAATTGTGGGTGGCGAGTATAGAAAATGGATTTCAGCCGAGGACAGCTACAGTACATGTTTCAAAGAGATACAAGTGGCTCAACGCTTCACTAGGTATTGTTGCCGTTGTACTGTGGCACAGTTTTCTGGTTTGTTTTGTTGATATGCTGCATAACAAAGCCTCTTTGAGAATGGGTGCGTGTCTGTATTCGTCTGTGTCTAGAACTAATTGAATTTGCATATGCAACAAAACACGCTTTCATTAAACAAGTCTTTAAGGGGTTAGTTCTAGAGGTCGACCGATAGTGGATTTTAGCGATAACGATATTTAGGTTTGACCGTACATGCCGATAACCGATAATTCAACCGATATTTTTTTAAATGGATGCTGGATTAAAAACAAACATAATACTCACAATAAAACAGTGCTGAACTGAAATGTGCTAAATTAAATAAATATATAAATATTAATATATAAAAACTTTATACAGAAAATAATTTAAACATTAAAATATTACAGATTTCGGAGCTATAACCTAGAGTACATTTCATAGGTAACACATTACAAGTCCTATTTGTAAACAATGATGTATTAGCTAGCTTTCATGAACTATGCACTATGCAATACACGTTTTTACTGCATGTATTAATATGAGCAATACAATTGTAACTTTATCATTCATGTTAGTTCATAGTACATTAAGGTAATAACAAATAAAATACGAATTAAAACTCATTTCAAATGCATTAGTAAATGTTGAAATAAACTAACAATGAATAATTCTTCTACAACTTGTATTAATCTTAGTTAATGCTAAAAATGGAATCTTATTGTAAAGTGTTACCATTTAATATAATTAAATATAAGATAATTAAATATAATATATTTAATATAAGAGTCGTGCTTAAAGATAGCCATTAAAATGTAATAAAGACCTGTATAACGTATACGTAATTTAGCCTATAGTCTCTCACTTTATTTGTTTCTATTTTAGAACACTTGATAATTATCTAATCAAAATAACAAGATGTATTGTAGTGATTAAAACGATCTTAATCGAACACGTTTATGATTTGTTTATGTTTCTGTCGGCTGCATGAACATAACAGTTATCTATGTTGAGAAAGCAATCACGTCACTAGTTTTAAATATGCAACTTCGTCGGCTAATGAATGCATAAAAGTGACCAGCCGGATATAAACTAATGCAAATAGATGATAACAATTGCGCCATAAAACATTTGGTCAGGTCTGCGTGTGTTTTTGTCACATTGTTTAAACCGCTTGACTGAGGTAAGGTTAGAGTCCTCACAGCCTCGACGGCAAACTACTGTTCTTTCTCTGCTGATGCAGCATCTAGTCAATAAAATAATTACTTTATAATGATATGGCATAATATATACTTTAGTGTTATGCATTCATACCGTTTCGCTGACTGTGTTTTAAATGCGAGTCTGAAGTGTCAGCGGCGCTCTCTCTGCTGCGTGTTCTCTCCATGGTCCATGCTGCGCGCGCCTCACGTGTTAATATGTAAACAACTCAGCCAGTGATAGTTTATTATTTGTCCTCTAGAGGCCGCTCTCGCTCTGTATAATGCCAGCAGTCTCTTCAGCGCTCTAGTGCTGTGTAATGACCGCGCGCACTTCTCAGCCGCTCCAACGGATGCAACCCGAAAAAACTATCGGTGTGGATTTTTGCCGATAACGATAGTTCCACCAATCAACTATCGGTGCCGATTAATCGGCAAAACCGATGAATCGGTCGACCTCTAGTTAGTTCACATAAAAATGACAATTCTGTTATTAAATACTCACTTTCACACTTTCCAAACCCTTAAAACATTCGTTCATCTTTGGAACACAAATGAAGATCTTTTTGATGAAATCTGAGAGCTTTCTGTCCCTCCATTGACAGCCAACGCAACTCCCATTTTCAAGCCCCAGAAAGGTAGTAAAGACATCTTTAAAGTAATCCAGGTGACTACAGTGGTTTAACCTCAATTTTATGAACTGACACGAGTGCTTTCTTTGCGCAAAAAGCATAATTTACTACTTTATTTACAAAATATGAATCTTCCACATGCATTCAAGCAACAACGTCTGCACTGGCGTCAACACAGCACGCATGGTCAAAGTGCTCTTTTGAAAGTGTTAGGAGCATATGCTGTCAATGGGGGGACAGAAAGAGCTCAGATTTTATCAAAAATATGTTAATTTGTGTTCTGAAGATTAATGAATGTCTTACAGATTTGGAAATCAGGAAAAATAACCTGAAAAATCTGGAAAAATAACCTGAAAAAAAACTTTCTGACATCCATGAACCATGAATAAATCCATCAACACATGACTAATCAAGTTACAGAGAGATAATAAGGAGAACCTTGTGTTTCTGTAGCACCTGCTACAATATTTAATAACAAAGTATTAATAATATAAACAAAATATAAATGTAAATATTAAACTAATAATATATAAATAAAAGACTAAAATATATTTTTTTATTTAAATAAAATATAAAATAGTACAATTAAATTACATAAAACAGAAGTAAAAGACTAAAATAATATGAAATAATTAAATGAAATAAAAAAATATATGTCAAGAGGAATGTGAAAGTCTAAATAACATGATGTTTGAAGTAAGTGAGTAGATCCCCCTTCCGCCCCCCCTCCCAAAAGACCACCAGATCAATGAGGCATTGCAGCGGGGAATCCATGGATTGCTCCGTAGGTCACGATGTGACCCAGCCACAGAGACACAGAGGATGCTCGTTTGTCTCTGGCGAGCTGTGTCAAAAGCTTCCTAAATAAGGTAACACAGGAGTTTGCCTGCATGTCTCTACAAGGTCACCCATCTCAGCGGGGCTCTGGGCTACTGTCAGGGGAGTCTGAAGCAATCAGGTGTGTACATCTGCTCAGGAGGAGCAAATTCCCCCGCCATTCAACACGCACGTACACCCAACCACTGCTGCCCTGGGGAATGAATTTTATGGAGTTTGGTGGGGGGGGGTGGGTTCCTAGGTTCACATGACTAGTTGAGGAATCGCAGCGAAGCAGCAGTTATCTAATCACGGGGAACTGCTTCAGGGTTGATGGAGTCCTACTTGTCTAACTAGTGGCTACAGCAAAATGAAAAATGTCCAGTCGGAATTGCTAAAAACAGCAGCAAGGAAATTCTTGGTATTCTACATATCCTAAATCTGCGTTACAGACAATCTTGACACTACAATGGGAGATTATCTCCATCATTCAATAAGCAATTTCACCCTCTTTCTCTCTCTCACGCTCACAATCAAACACAGACCCAGACGTGCCCGCGAACACACGCACAACTGTTCTAAAGAGAATGGATAAATCAATACATCATTTTGTCTCTCCATTTCAAGTCCACGCCTGGCTGGGGCCGATGGAGACACATTCCTGTATGGTATAGCGTTAAAAGACCATTATTTGGCACACCAATTGACTGTCATTCTCAGTTGTCATTTGGCAAACCACAGTTAGTCAAGTTATTGAAGAGGAATACACTGGGACTACATCAAACCCACCCCAGGCATTTCACACAGCCTTCCATCTACAGTACGATTCTTTGTCTCGCAGACTGTTTTGTTTTCATTTCAAGCCTCCCATTCACTCACATTATCCTGAAGAGAACTGGGAAAGCTACAGCTAGCTTCCCAAGCTACAAGCCAATGTTTATGTAGAATAGTTCAACTACAGTCAAGTTACAGTATTTTGATTTGTTCATGTGAACATGCCATTTAAAAGGACTCCTCAATGCTACAGTGCACACGAAAATTAGGACAGAACGTATTCATCAGCTCGTTCAACTCAAGCTCGTAACGCTTCCAGTGATGGGTCGATCATGAATGTTGATTTTAAACAAATCTTTACAAGTGCATAGTTTTTCTTTTACTCTACAATCACGTGATGCATTTCTGGCCTCAAATTTCTTACAATTTATAAATTTGTGAACGTCTTTTATTATGGTTCTTTTCCATGACATTAAATGTGGTAATAAATAGTTCGCTGTCACGTAATGAATTAATGACTCAGAATCGGGAGGTGAACTAATCATTTATTTTTTCAGTAGGAGGTGAGGTGAACTAAAAGACTGCACAGCAGCTAAGCAATGAATTAATCATTTCTGTTTCTCATAATTTGGCACTGGCTGCATTTTGTTTCTTATTCAAAATGTGATCAACGTTTGCGTAGGTAGATGTGTTGGGGAATTTGGCTATTAAAACAAATTTTTTATTTTTTTCTGCTGAAATGAACAAAATGGTGTGAAAAAATACCATGAAACTCAAATTGACGAAATTCAAAGATCTGAGTCAGGGAAAATGATCCGAACTCCCCATCACTAAAAGCTTTAGCCGCAAAAACAATGTGATGAAAATACAACAATAGGTTTTTTGTCTTGTTATACATGTTAAGATCAGTGCGTCTAGTTTCATTTTCATGGACTTTTAGTTTGTATTCCTTCAGTTACCTATTTCCTGTGTTTCCTTTGTTCTAAGTTTCTTGCCAGTCATAAGGTGTCATGGAAACACATTCAATCATCATAACTGTTTGTAATTTTGTCGTCATCACTGTGTATTTATGTCCTTCATTCTGTGATCTGGTATTGTTGTGCTCTACACACTGTCACGTTGCCTTTCTTTATGTGGATTACCAGAGTTTGTTTTAATTTTCACAAATCTGTTGTTTTATTGAAGCTTTTGAAATATTCATCTTTATTATCTGGACCTAAACTTTACAATATAACTTCTCGATTGTTGGAAATGCTCATTTATTTTGAAAACAGCTTAAAGGGTTAGTTCACCCCAAAATCTAACTTCTTTCATAATTTATTCCAGCGCAGTCTCATCCCAAGAAGTCATATACTGACGTCTTGGGACGTCTTTTGACCATACGTCAATATCCGCCTTTTTAGGGTACCCTTAAACGTCGGTTAGATGACGTTATCGGATCCTAACTCTACCCCAGACCTAAACCTACCCCTAAACCTACCCCGTCACCTACTGACGTTAAAGGTAAGGCGTCAGTTGTATACGTACAGCTCAACACATAGCTTATCAAAGTACTCCATTTCATAGCACCTGCAAACATAGGCGGTTGACATATCCTCACTAGAAAGTTTTGACTTTCTTTGTACTCATTTAAACTAGAGTTGAGGGTATCTCCTAATCCCTCTCACACAAATGCTTGCCAGTTAGGGCATCTGCTGTTTTATCTTCTTTTGTTAATTTTTTGACTGAAACAATGGCCCGGCCAGCGTTACCACCTTTTTTAGCACATTTTTTTAAATATATATATTATTCAACGTTGAGCATACAGACAATGCATGGTTATAAAAATGCTAATAAATGGCACTTGTATGCTTACCCTAGCTAATGCTTAAAAAAAGAAGATACTACTAAGTATACTTTAGGCTTAACTCCTCAACACTGATGTTGCATGTGTTTGTAGCATGCAGTACACTATGGCTTCTGATCTCACTATGTTAAAAACCCCCTTTTAAGGTTTACTCTAATTTTGTTCCTCAAATATTAGATTGTGACTCTTGATGCATGTTAAATTATTCTTGGAGCTGCCTAACAGCAGCCTGAAACATCTGAGCAATGCCTCACTGACTTTTAATAGGGTGCAATATTGTGCCTCAACTCTGTGTTGTGTATGTGATGCTATTAAACACTGAAGGGGCAACAGTTCGCCCTGACTGCTGATGCATCTGAGAATACAGCATAACATACATAGGAAGCTAGATAAAAACCTTGAGAAAAAAAAACAAAACAAAAAAACAAAGCCAGCCAGATCAACTGGTGGTCTGAATAACTGGTTGCACCCGTTTGATATTGAGTTAAACAAACTAAAAGGTTTAACATACATCATAAACACAGGGGGGAAGAAGTCAATGTCAGTCAATGTTATAGAGACAGAAACAATAAACATTATCATTGAAGCGATATGCATCCCTGAATGTTGACACTTTAAGGACACATTTAGCTGTCAATCATTGCATTTCCAAAAAGTAAACGCTGTATGACCTACAGACGAACCACGGTAGCTTTCTGCCTGGCTGAAGGGGAAAATGACACCGGGATTGGTGACCGGTGTACGCACAGAGTGAAAGGCAAAGAGATGGTTTTGACATTGCATTTCTCAACATTCATTTGTAGTTATGGGACGCATCAAGGTTTTAAAGCAGTCACTTTTTTTGACAAGCAAGGTGACTGGGAAATCTGCCTGTACCCAAGCGCTGTCAGTTGAGTCGTAATCGCCAAGTCCATTTCACTCGACCTTTACTGCTGACGTCCCTTATACACAAGAGAGAGTGCATCCTAAAACTACACAACAACAAGAACATTTACACTGAGAGCTTAATGATTCTAAGCTGCTGTGTGCAATTTATATGTCACTAGCGGCAAGAAACGCAACAGCAAAAACAGATAACATTTTCTGAAGAGCAATACCAGGGGCCTCATGTATCAACACTGCGTACGCACAAAAACACGGCGTACGCCAGCTTTCAAGCTCACGGTCGGATGTACTAACAGTGAAATGAACGCGAGAATGTGCGTTCCTTCACGCCGATCTCATGTCTGGCGTACGTACATTTCTCATAGTTTTTGTCCGTTGGCGACTCTTACAGGCAATGTACACAACGAATTGTTCTACAAGTCTATCGCACCACCACATGTGGGAAGCATTGCTATTAATTTGCAATTTATAAAATAATTATAAATTATATAAGATCTATAATTCCGCTCGGAGGGGGTTTCGCCCAGGGTGTAATTCAATGTAGAACCGCCACTGTTTGAGTGTGTTATTAATGGGTACACGCATTTGCCATAAATGCAATGGATACGTAAAATCTCTGGTGTAGCCTACTTTTGGTCAGCTACATTGCATGGATTTGAAAATTAAATAGGTAAGCTATGTGTAGCAAAGTAAAAACAAATGAGAAATTGGTTACCTTCGTGGCAGTCCTGTAGTAAATCCGAGTCTCCCACAGCAGCAGATATACTCCAGAGACAGTAGTGTCACCCATAATAATTGAGGCAACTCTCTGCTCAAAGGGTGTAAGTTCATCGACCCCTTTACCACTGCCTGTTCTGCCCACACATTCGGTGCGCAGCAGTTCTCCGTTTAACGTCCACCTTTATATCAGACCATTTCTATTTAAGGTCATTTACAGAGACTTACAGATCCAACGCATTGACGCATTCAGCCAACGCAACGCAACGCAACGCATTCAGCCAGACTCTCACACTCATATTATTTTCCTTTTGTTATTAATTCTGGAGTACAAAGTTCCAAATAAAATATTTTTTCTTGTTTCTACCTCCGATAGTAGCACCTCCAATTCACTTTCTGTAAAGTTTAGTTTCTTGCCGCTTGCTTTAGCCATTTTCTTACTGCTTTCTTTTGCCAAAGTGGGCTCATTACCATATTTAAATTTATTTAATTAAGGGTGGGGTGTTGTGCTCGTGCATGTGCGCTAAATTTTACGTTAATTGGGATGTACAAAGAGAATATGCGTGGGATCCTTCGTACGCAGAGATTCATACATCTGTTTTTTTTTTGTGCGTACGCACATTTACAGCTTTGTCCGTACGCAATGTTTTAGTATGAATTCAACGCACGTCTTTGTACATGAGGCCCCAGGTGTTCTGGATGGTTTCCTTTGAAATTCTATGCAGTTTTCAGGGTATTCTGATTGCTAGGGTGTTGCTATGCAGTTTCTATGATGGTTTTCTTAAAGGGTTAGGTCACCTAAAAATGAAAATTCTGTCATAATTTACTACTTTTCATGTCATTCCAAAGGCCTCAATTTTCTTACAAATGTCTTCATTTGTGTTCTGAAGATGAACAAAAGACGTATGGGTTCGGAATGGCATGAGGGTGAGTAAATTATGATAGAAGTTTCCTTTCTGGGTGAATCCCTTTAAGGAAAAAAAAGTCTATATTCTGGTTCCACATATTGCTTGAGTCTCTCCTTCAATGGACTATGTGATTTTTCTTCATCCATCTGCCATTGTTCATAGTGATCATCCCAGCCTCAAACTCATGCTATTGGTTACATTAAAGCTGCAGTTTTTCCTCTTTGTCGCCATCTCTGTTAGAAATCTGCAATTGCAGTTATTCGCGGAATTATCAACTTTACGTGAGATGTGCCTCGACATTAGCCTGGCTGCGCCATCCTACGCACTTCCGCTCAATTTCATTTTCTGGGATTGTGCTGTAGACTTCGGTTTCCAGAAATCAATTTTTTGTAGGACCAATCAGCGAACAGAGGGAGTGGCTGAGAACAATGACGTCGATGTAGTCCGTCAGTTTGATTTGAGGCGGAGAAAGACGTGAGAAAAGCTATTCGGTCCGCCGTTGCAAAACTGCTGAATATACAGAAGTTAAAGCCGGAGCAAGAACAATGTTTGCTAAGTTTTGTTGGTGGCCATGATGTTGTGGCCCTCCTCCCCACGGGGTTCTAGAAAAGTTTGATTTTCCAGCTCACTCCGCTAGTGGTGAATGAGTTCTTTTTTTACACTCTATGGTTCGCACGACCACACGTTAGCGATTGGCTATGGCAGATCCTGAGTGACTCTGGGCAGATCCAATAGTTTTGAACTTTAACAGAGAACCCGCCTACAAGGAAGTAAACGTTTCTCAATGGAGCGAGGCCAAACTCTCTGTACAAATGAAATGTACGAGAGTCTGGTAGAAAAAGGCTACCTCGACATGGGACAGCGCGGATGAATCCAATGTTTGAGGAGAGTGTGTGGCTGTCAGTCCCCGCGCCGGTGTGGATCCTGTGACTCACAGATTATTCTTTTTGGAAGTATGACCAACATAATAATTTTCACCGGAAAATGTCATCTGAACAAGTAACATCCAGTTTTGTTCTGGTTCTGATCAACTAAGGGAAAAAATCATTGCAGTAAATCATGCTGATTAAATCTAACAATCGCTTGTTAATGTTCAACATCAGCATTGCGTGACTACATTTAATGTCCTTATGATATTTATCCTTGTTTTCGCATTGGGAACGGTTGCAGTCTCTCGTTTTTTTCTGTAGCCACTCCGAAGTCTTTTGCATTTTACAACGGGTGAATCTCCAGTTGTCACTGGTGATTGTCTTGTGAACATTTCTGGATCCGCCATCAAATTGATGTTTAATTATATCAAGTGCTGTCAGAAGAGTCTATAAATCTCCACCTCCAACATCCTCACACGCAACATAGCCTACTAGCCGAGACTCCTTCTTTATGTGTTCAGATGTGACGCAACGACGCAAAGACATGCTCCAATCTCCCACGGAAATCCACCAGTACCACTGGAATTAAAAACATTATTACAAGCTTACCGCTTTGAATCGAGCTAAGGCAGGCAGATTTTTGAACACTGGCTGGTTATGTATTTGCTCAAATTTATTTTGGATAATTTTTAACCCAAAAAAGCTACGGACTGCAGCTTTAATGTTGCTACAAAATGTTGCTGCACTAACAAATAAGCAATGATTTGACAGAACCACAAAGCCACAGTGTTTACACTTTTCACCGAAAGCAACCTACGACTAGCTTACTCGCGTCTCTGCATAATAAACTGGGACAGAGGAAAAAGAAAGAAACCACACACACAAGCTTTAAATAACCCCCGTAGAAGAGGATCTACAGTGTGCAGCCGGATACAAACACACAAAACAAGCTCTTCTTCAAGTTTAAATGGGGTGACCGCTGTGCATCTCCATGCCAAGGCCGCCATCCCTCCTCTTCCCTCATTAGCTCGTAAGTGCACCTCTAATGAGTAGGACAAAAAGCCCGCGTTAGCCTCTGTTTTGTGCAAGATGAATGGATCTACATAAAAGCAGCTCTGTAGACTTCTGTCGAGTGCTGAAGCTTCTGTGTTTCACTGCACTTGAGTGGAATCCTTGATGCGAGTCCCCAAGGGCTGACAAAGCCCCATGAGCCCGTAATTCTGTGATTAAACTAATTATTCACATAACCATTACCACGGAAGCCCATTCAGTGTCTATCTCCGCCAGGTCAAGAGCAGGTAATGATTCACATGATGATGGGTAATCCAAGTGGGA
The DNA here is from genome assembly GCA_036326025.1 of Chrosomus eos. Lineage (NCBI taxonomy): Eukaryota > Metazoa > Chordata > Actinopteri > Cypriniformes > Leuciscidae > Chrosomus > Chrosomus eos. The sequence continues at coordinate 11,375,117 of CM070839.1, read as the reverse complement.
CTCACAGGAAAGGACACGGGGGTGAGATGCAGATCCGTTTTCTGGCTCTCTCGTAAGAATGTTTTTGACAACCTTCCTTCAGTGTTCCTAGCTTCCTCTGTTCTACTGCGACAGCCGAGCCTTGTGCCAAAGACCCCAAGCTACTCTGCAACTGGCGATAACTCAAAGTGACACTATACCTGTGATTTGAAATGTTCCTATTTGAAGCATGCAGGTGGTCTCATGGAATGACAAGACTAATTTGCTGAGGTTGACCTTTTAGCCAGTGGTGCTAAACCGCAGAACCAGAGGGAGTCTGGAGCGGAAAAGGACATTAATTATAGATAGTTACGTATATTGCATAAGGTATGTTGGATTGTCCCGCGTTTGACACCAGTACATACTTCAATTCATCCCAATAGTCCATTTTAAACAGGCTAAAGAATACCAATCATACTACAAAGACTGAGTTAGCAAATCATACTGCTTTATAGATACTTTTCATTAGATGTCTAGCACATAGAAATAAAAATGACTCTGGACAGCTTAAAAATAAAAAGATAAATGGAGGCAAAAAAAATATTGAAGTAATGTTGAGAATTGAGCAAACCTACGCTTGCTACTGAAGCAAACGTCCAGGCTAATATACAGCCGGGAATGCAAAAACCTTTGATAAACATAGCAAAGGCCAGGATGCAACCTGGTTATTATGTGAGTTATGTTTGTGGCCCCACAGAAATAATTACTGCTAATCACAAAGCTCCATATGGGAATCGAGGTCTCCGCTCTACATTTAAAATGCTATTTTGTATTTTTTGCCTATTTTACACCTGCTAATCAGAGTTAATAAAACTGCAGTGATTTTTTTATGAGAATTAACAGGAAAATAGATTAATTAACCTGTGAAATATATTTTAAAATGGTTTTGTGCAAGTAAAAATTATTTCATCATTTATGGTAAAATACAACCCCAAATCAAGAAAATTTGGGACATTTTGTAAAATGCAATAAAATGAAGAATCTGTGATTTGTTCATTCTCTTTCACTTATTTAACTGCCGAAAGAACAAAGAAAAAAATTCCAATGTTTTCACTGAGTATCTTAATTGTATTTTGTAAATATAAAGAGATTTTGATTTTGATGACTGCAACACACTCCAAAAAAGTTGGGACCGAGGCAAAATAAAAGAGAAAAGTTTATAGAATATCCAAGTTTAACAACAAGTAGGTGATTTGGTAAAATTGTGATTGAGTGTAAAAGGAGCATCTCAGACTTTGCAAGCAAAGATGGGTCATGGTTCATCACCTTGTGCCAATTATCATGCGATAATTGTCAAACAATTAAAAACAAAATCAGATTTCTCAACACAAGATTGTAAAGTATTTAACAATGCATTGAAGTATAGTTTCAAAGTATTGATAAGTAATATTTGTTTATTGATGTGCATTTGTTATTGAAGACAAAGTGTGCAATTTGTATTATTTGGAATTTAAGCCAAAGGTAATTACTGAGTATAACTATACTTCTTACTCAAATGGCTTATGTTTCGAAGACACTCGTAATGATTTTTCTATGTTGAATATGTTCACATAATGATGTCCGCATGCACATTGAAAAGACAAGAGTAAACGCACTTCTGATTTTAATGTTATCCGATCAGCGTCTCCAGGTTCAGAGGTAGTCGAGGACGCATTGTGATCGAATCTCAGTGTAATGTAAACGCAATCCTAGATAACCATCTCATGTGAAATGAAACAAGATATCACACATATTAGAAAAGGGATACCACACTGAGCAGAAAACGGAAAAACAAATAGAATGTTAAGCCCACAAATAGACGTACATTTGTGAGATTAGAAGTAAACTAAATGTCTGGTCTGAATAGAAAACTTGAATATGAGTATATATTTTGCTAGAATAAAAGATGCAATAGACAAAAAGCAATACAAGAATAATGTTTGAAAGGATTAATCATAGAAATAAATATAAAAGAATAATCATAATAATCATACAATTCTTTTCTTTTTTGTATACACCATGAATGAATCATTTTTACTTTTAAGTTGCATTTGTTTATTTGTTTAATCTCAAACAATTATTTGTTTTTTATTATTAAGAGGTTTTGCACAAGAGTTAAACATTGTAAACATTAAATAAATTGCTGAAATTAAATGTCTTTATAGTATTCTGTTAACTCTGCTACACTATAATAACTAAAACTGAAACTATATAAAAACTAAACACAAAATGTGTTCACAAAATAAAAACTAAACCAAAACATTAATAAAACTAACTAAAACTAAATTGAAATGTATAGGAAATTTGAAAATGATATTAAAATAAAAACTAATTTAAAAATGCAAAACTATAATAACCTTGGATTGTACAAAGACATCTAATGGCATCATGACGACATATTTCCTGGGAAGCAAGACAATGCGATGCCTCATTCAGCATGTGCTCCTACAGAGTTGTGTTGTAGGCACTCTGCACCATAGAGTGTAGAGTGTAGCTCAAACTTCACACAAACTGATTGTAAATGAGAGGTTGTGACCCCTCAGCTTTTCTTTCTGAGACAAGATACAAAAATGCAGTGTTTGAATCCAGTGAAGTAATCAGTAAGACATTCAGGAGACTAAAAAGCCCCAGCTCCGTATGTTCAATAATTACAGAGGCACAATGTAAAAAATATATTAATAACCTTTTGTATAAAAAGTATGAATGTAATGCCATGTTCTTTTTCATAATGTTCTCTCCATTTTGTACTCATTCATGTCACACTGAATACTATTCTAAAGGTTAACACACATTTTGTCACGTGCCACTGTATGTTTGTATTTTCATTTGTCACGTTTTCCTTTGTTCTGTTTTCCCGACACTCATTTGTTTCCATGGTAACCCTCATTAGTTTATCTGTCTCACCTGTTACCTCATTAGACATGTCAGCTGAGTCTCGTTTCCCTGATCTGTTCTCTATGTATTTAAGCCCTGTGTGTTGCCTTATTCATTTTTTTCTGCACTTCCACCCATGCTATGAACTAATTCAGGGCTTGAAATCTATAATTACACGTTTCATTCATTTTAAATGAAATAAATGAGCTACAATGTCCTAAATGATTATTTAGAAGTGGACAGATGAATACGATATAATAAATCAGAGTCTGAATAGATGTTTTTAGTAAGAAAAACAATAAACTTTTAAAATCAAAGCAAACGACAAATCTCAGAATGCGTTATAAGGTTACTTTCAAACATCTTTACTCGCCATCATATTAAAGCTGAATGATTAATAGTTCAAAGATTCAAACACCCACGTGATCTTATTCCTAAATTCAAATCTATTAAACTTTTGACAAGTACGACCACAGTGATTCAGGGGGCTTTTTTTGGTCTGGTTTCACACTCAACTTGATTCAGTCGAAATCTAGTGCGTTTGCGTGCATATTACGTCATCGCAAATGTGCACGGCACATGATAGAAAACAACGCGGGTCAATATTGTGTTTTTTATTAATTCGCTGCTATTATGCACAGTTGAGTGAACAATACAGGTTTACTGTGCGTGTGTCACATAAGGTGAACTTCTGCTGCTTGCAAACGGACTCTTTTGAGGAGACATTTCCAAATGTGTTGCCCTGATTCCACGCGCAATGCACGAATACACTGGAGACTCTCGCTCGTATCCAAGGTAAATCATCAACACTATCATCCCTTATAAGTGTTTTATTTAACTGAATACATCACAATAAGCTAAAACGCATGCGCAGGTTACTTTACTTCCTGAACAAGTGCGCACCCGAGTCCATGTTGCTTTCACATTCACGCGAACCGCGGCATGGTTCGGGAGCAACCGAACTCAGACCATCTCCTCCAGGTAGTCTCGGGTTCGGTACCCCAGTGCGCGCCCGGGTCCGCATGACAGCGTTCACATTAACTATTTTTCATGCGAACCGTGCCCCGTTCCGAACTAAACCAGTGTGAAAGCCCGATTAGATCTGCGTTGCCCCTGCCACTGACAAAGAGAGACCAGTTGTCATGAATAGATATGAAACAGCTTCACAAACAGTCTTTTGAACCACACAGGATCATTATTTCTTACAATAAGGAATAGCAAGGTCATATGTGTTTGGAATGACATGACATTATTTTTATTTTTAGGTGAACTATCCTAAAAAACAATGACAATCAGTCATTCGGGTCATGATGCAGTTCAGACTCCCACATCATAGGATTTCTACTAGCTAGACGCAGCGTGGTAATGCAGAACAATGATGAAAAACAGACAGACAGAGGTTAGCAAGAACTGTGCATAAATGCATTTGGAAAATAAAGCCACATCTAATCATCAACATTCAGATTATATAACTCGGTGCCAAAAGGGATATGTAATAAAAAACAGCCGGAAAGCCACGACGACACAACATCTCTTAAACGGCTTCAATTTGCCACGGGAATTGATTAACGATCTGATTTTATGGGTATGTTCACTTGCCAAATCAGAGGAATGAAGAACCCCTTCCACCATTTCCCTAGGAAATAACTTTGCACTTGCACCATTGTTGTTTAGATGTCAAGGGTTTGAAAGCACACATAAACATCAGTCTGCCAATCACTCTGTCATGCTAAGCACAGTCTGGCATTGGAGGAGAAAAAGTAAAGGTGAGCCGTCCAGGCTGGTACACAGCTGTTGACACCTCCGAACAGGACTGACAAGCGTTAGCAGAGGTGCTAGCATTCCGAGAGGGCGACCTGGCACTCAGAAAACTGTTTTTTATTTCTTTGCACCTCAAAATGAGTGCCTTGGTGAGCCCGTACTGGGTGCCAATGGTAGCACATATTTTCCCTCAACCGCCAAAAGAACATGAGGCCTGACAGATATGCCATTCATATCATTTAATGAGGAGCTAGCAGAGGCCAGCCAATGTAGGGCCATAGAAAACTCTAGCCCATTAATGTTCAGCATGGAATAGGCTACAAGCCATATGGACACAGGCCGATGGACAGAGAGAGGAAGACAGCAGTGTCGGTGAGTAACTAACTGAAAGCAGCGGCATTAACTTCTAAAATAACTACTGTCTTCAGTAGATCGTAGTTTAGTGGTTTTCAAAATAGCTGCATTATCAAGATACATCCTGAGAAACAGTGTGGAGAGATAGAGCTACATCCGGGGTCATTAACAAATACATTTACTTGTTGAAGTCATACTTTTGTGGACAAATGTTAGTAAAAAAAATGTAAATCTACTTAAGCAAGTAGCTGTATGGTAACTTAGAGTGAACATACATATTAGGAGCTACAAGAAAATACATGAAACCGCCAACAAAAGACAATTTATCAAAGAAAATAACCAACAGACATTTATTAAGCAATCAAAATGCAACTTATGAGTCAAACAGAATGACAAGTGTTGCTACAATAAAGAAAACAGCTAAATAAACCATTGTCATTGTTTTAATGAAAATATATATGAAATATTTATCTCAATTTGCAAAAGTTATTTTGAAATAACAAATATATGCTTGCTTAGAATGTGCAGAAAGTTCATTTAAATCAATCTGTTCATCCGGACTGTTCCATTCATTACATTTATATAGTGCTTTTCTGGCTTTTCTGTGGTTGGTCTCCTCAAGTGTTTGTTTTAACTTTACATAAATAGTTTTTATTGGTAGCATTAAGTGTAGTGTGCTCTTCGTTAGCTTAAGACACTTATTGTTTAGAAAAAAGTACACTTAAAAATAGAATACAAAATTCTACTTCAAATTGGATCCAACATTTATAGGCAGACACACAGTGAAGAAATGACCTGCCCTCACAATGTTCAAAAGGCCACATTTTATACACCACCTTTTCATATGGATGTAAATGATGGTTTTTCTATGGTAAGAAAAGCAAGCGTCTCATGCTACGCTGACCACATTATACCCTAGAGGCTCTGCTTGGTATGCGTCTCCGTACTTTCACAGGCCTTGAGTTCACATTGCACTGTGTGAAAATTATTGATCAGGTGCGCTTCAGTCGGAAATTTGGCTTTTGCAAGGGGAACATTTGCCATGCACAATATTAATATGTTGGATGCAATGAGAAGCAAAAATCAATTTCCATATCGTTTTCTCTCCACGCAGAAAAAGAGCGTGTGAAGAAAAGCAGAGGCGACGGTCTTTTTGACTAAATGCATCTCTAATAAGATTCCTCTGCTCCTGACGAGGAGACAGGAGGAAGTGCCCATCTCAAAGGAGCCCGCTATAACTGTTCTTTTGAAAAGGACACGGTGGGAGGGCAAGTCCAATATCTTCAGCCGCGCCGCATACGAGCGCACATCAGTGCTAAACTCATCTAGACGTTTTATTAAACGGCTAATCAGCTCAGCCTGGAACCATATTGGATGCTGTGAAGATGAATCTTTCTCCTCCCTGCGAGAACAGTGAGGTTGCAACTCAAATGCCCTTGACTGAGCAAGATTTGGCTGCAAGAATAAAGCATTATCACAAGATTCAATGAGATTTCATTTTAAAGTAAAAATTCGCTGGAGTTCAAGGCAGCCCGGTCAGTGCATACGAGAACATTCACGAGAGGCTTTTTCGGGCCTGATTGAAGTAGCACTCTGATGATAATACTAAATCCAGTATGGTTTTACTGTAGCATTCCTCCTCTGACCAAAATGTATGTATCTGTATCTCTCTCTCTCTTCTCTCTCTCCTCTCTCTCTCTCTCTCTCTCTCTCTCTCTCTCTCTCTCTCTCTCTCTCTCTCTCTCTCTCTCTCTCTCTCTCTCTCTCTCTCTCTCTCTCTCTCTCTCTCTCTCTCTCTCTCTCTCTCTCTCTCTCTCTCCTCTCTCTCTCTCTCTCTCTCTCTCTCACCGTTATTCAAAATGTGGCTATGATGCCATGCTTTCCAATAAATGTACTCACTATCAATTTACAAGAGAACAGCAGAGTCAGTGACTATTAACTACAGTAAGTAAATTAAATCAATTAACTAAATGCATGACACATTCGTTCATTGGCTTATTGCAATTAGTGACTTGGAAATTAATTAATGTGTCTCTTCTCATTGCAAACATAATAAAATCTGTCATTCTTTGGGTTCAGGTTATGAAATCTGTAACTGCTCTAGAATATATAATTTCAAGATATCCCTAGTGAAAAAACCTATACCAAAATGTATTATGTACATTTATTTCAAACTAAGTATACTACAAAATATGTTAATGAACATATGTACTGACATATCGCTTGAGACTTGAGAATATTAATGAAACTTTATTAGGAGTACTTCTTTATTGCACAATGCACATTTCTAAATAGTAAGCCTAAAATGTGTTTAATATCACTATTAGTAGGGATGGTGTGATCTCTGTATAATATCTTTACATGCAAGATATTTAAATTGTACCTAAAGTATACTTGCAATAGTTCCACTTTAGCAAAATCAAATATACTGAAGTATATCTTTAGTTGGACCTCAGCACATTTTCTGGATAACTAAAGTACATTAAGTTAGGGTGACCAACTGTCCTGTTTTCCCAGGACATGTCCTGTTTTCATATAACAATATAACAAATTTCTATCCATACAGAGGAGGCATAACCTACTTTAAATGTATTGAAATTAATAAGGTTTCTTTGAGTAAACTTCGAGTATCATTTGAGTAGGCCTATCTGTTTGCCGGGCCCAAGTGTCCTGTTTTTTCAGGACAAAATATGGTCACCCTAATTAAGTACAAAATTAGTTGTTCCAATAGGCTCCTTGCACATAGCAACCTGACGTCATATCCGCAACGGGTAAATACGGCTCGCTCTCTTCCTGTCTGAAGGCGTACATACACAACGTAGACATTTTCCGCCTAATACTAGAAAACAGTACAGCATTATAACACACATATTCTGTCAGCCCGGGGTTGTTTATTAGCCTAATGTAAGCTAGCAAACTAACGGAAGCCATAAAGTTTGAGATATATAGACTTACCTTCATATCCGTGGATATATGAAGAGGCATACATTTTAAAGCCATTCTCTCTAATTTGCTGGTAGGTGATTTGGAGGAGGACTTACAAAGGCGATATACGTCCGTTATTGTAAGTTTCGGCAACTCTTGTAAACACCACATCTCATAGTGTAGAATAGCGCCGGAAAAGACGAGGCCGCATTTCCGGTAAGGAAGTAGTTACGTGCAAGGAGCCCATTTAGCAGACTTTAAGCCTGGCTGCCAGCCCGAACCCCGCTCACAACATTTTTTGGTCGGGAAGTTCGGTCTGGACTCGATCCGTTGAGGAGCTCTTATGCCTGATCAAAAATTGTTCGGACCAATCAAATTGTCAGGGCGGGCTTTCTACGATGATGGACAGATGATCAACCATAGACATCATACCTATGTGAGCAACGCAACGGTAACGTAACAATCCACGTCATAAGAGTGCTTGTTTTGAATTCATGGCTGCCGCTGGAGAATTGAGTTGTGTATATTCCGCTATCGCGTGTGTTATAGAAGATATAGACAGCGCATTCATTTTAGAAGAGGAACAGAGAACCGCGATCAAGGCATTTGTCGATGGAAAATATGTTTTTGCCGTCCTTCCTACGGGATTCGGAAAAAGTTCAATCTATCAACTTTAATCTATCTCTCAACGTCACTTACTCCGTTGCTCTGATTGGTTGTAGGTCTATCCAATTGAGTGCAGAGGGTTTTTTTTTCCTGGTTCGGTTGTCACACGCCCCATAATCACAGTCCAATGGAGCAGTTTCAGACTCACATTCTTTCTAGGATATGAGTATGACGAAGTCAGGCTAGCAGACTTTAGTATATCAAGGTAAAATTGTAGGGCATTTATATTAAGTACATAATGTATTTGTAGTATGCTGTACTTAGCATAAAATAAATGCATTTCAAATACATTTAGTATATTTATTTTTCACTAGGGATGTACAACAAAAATCCTCTTAACAGAGCTCTCAGTGATCATTGGGTGTTTCTTCAACCCTGGGCACTTTTTTGGAAGTTTATTTTCTAACTCTCAGTTTAATTCCAACTCTAAAAGTGGATACATGTATAAGAGATTTCAGTCAGCATTTCCAATGCACTGTCATTGCTATTAAACACAATACGAAATTTGAGATGTGATAGCAATCTATAGATTTATATATAATAAAATATAAAACCAGACACATTTCTAATATTTTCAGATTTATTTGTTATCTTCACACATCACATATTCTCATATCTTGAGTATGATCTTTACTGACACTGTTACTTGGTAACCACTTGCACATTTTTGCTGGCGTCCTGGGGAGCGTTTGGGGGGTTAGGTGCCTTGCTCAAGGGCACCTCACTCATTTCTTGCCAGTATTGAGAATCAAACCCGCAACCTTCGGATTACCCATCTGACTCTCTAACAACTAGGCCACGACTGCCCCCATACCAAGAAAGCATGGTAAAAAGTTTCCAAGACAGTTTTAATGTGACCTTCATAATAATAAAATAATAAAAAAGGTAAAACCAACCCCTGAGAGATAAAAGTGCCCAAGGTTGAAGAAACACCCTATTACTCCTATTAAAAAACGTACTTTGTTATGTTAATTTTTAAAAACAGAATGAAAATTGAGATATCTTCAATAAAACTCATTTACAAAAATGACCTTTATGAGTTTTACATCTCATCTTTAGAGCTTTGAAATGCTGATAAGTAGGAACCTTGTTTCAAAACTGGCCAATAACTGGTAGAAATGTACTAATGATAAATCACACTTTATTTTATCATGCTTTGTATGATAGTCTGTTCCTAATGGGTGGTCACATTGGAATTATTATTATTTTATTATTGCAGATTAAACTGCAATGGGGACCAGACTTTGTCACAAGCGAGACTACTGGATAACTGACTTCAAGTCAACTATATATCTCAGCAGCATGACCACAAAATCAAGGTTATTGTTTGTTTTGCAACACACTGTTTCTTCATTGTAACCTCCACTTGTATTTGTATCAGCCATAATTTTATACGGTAATTGGAAGTAGCTTTGGTCAAGCAGTCTGCCAAAATGAATAAATATGATGTAAATGGAAAGTGACAGGAAGTGGCACAGCACTTTGACAAGCTCCTATAAGCGTTCTCTACAATCCTGGAAATGCTCCTAATGGACAACTCAAAGCAATGACTCTCAGTCCAATTGTGACTGTAACACTGACACATCGAGTCTGCTTTTAAATCCGTTTTAGACATCCATAACAAACTCCAACAGCCTTGTATTACCAGGAAACACGGCAGGAATTCGAGAGTCTCCAACTATGGAAGTTCAGCATAAAAATATGTCAGCCAAGACAGCACAGCATTTACCAACATGCAATTTACATAATATAGGCTCTTTCTGGCATCCGAAATTTGTGGTGCATAATATATCATATGCCTACAGAGAAAAATTCCACACTTCATTCACACTTTGTTTTGATTGGGGTCTGAAAGACCATTTTTACATCGAGTCATTTCTACATGCACGATTTCAACTAAATGTCAACAAAATGTCAAATTGATAACACCCAACAACCACTGTCCATTAGACCATTTTACAGTATTTCTGTTTGGAATCTCAGAGACCGCAGACGTAAAATATGAATTAAATTCAATGATTTTTCACAGGATAAGATTTTCAGATTGGTTTCACACACTGCAGTTCTTTATTTTGATTTATTGTATTTTTGCTGAGATGAAATTGACCCCAAACAGATGTCATACTACCAAAATGGATGCCAGTCACATTTCTGACATGTCTATTTTCTGATGTAACAAAAAGGTAAACCTTCAATAATGTCTTTCTGCTGAGTTTTGATAAAGCCAGATGAGCAAATTAAAATAATTTGAACTGGAAAATAAGACATTAATGATCTCCGGGACCCCAGGCAAAAGCAGTAAAGTCAATCTCAATAGAACATGAGGGTAAAAACACTTTCTGGAAGGTGGAATCACCATTGATTTGGAATTGTGGCGATGTCAGGGCAGCTTGCCTTTGTACAGCCTCAGACAATTAGCCTCCTCGAAAAGCAGCCACCAGGAGCACCTCGTATCAAATATCCACTTTCCTTATTATTTTAATGATAGCTGTCAATCTTGATGGATTACTAAACGCATTATTGATCTAAAAATAAGAGGCCCTGGGAATGTGCATGCATCATTAAAAGGACAGTTTGGTTTTACAGGCATGCCCATTAACGGAGCTAATCGGGATAAAATGTCTATCTCATCAATTTTCAATGGCTGACCGCATTAATGTGTCATTAAGCATTGTGTTTAAGTGAAATCTGTCTTCATCACTCCCTGAAAAGAAACCGACAGTCTTTATACAACACCCTCAGTCAGCAGAAAGAACATAAATTCCAATAAAAATGTTTGAGGGAGATTGACCCAGAAAAGATTCAAAGTTCAAATAAATGTGTTATGAAACACATCAGAGGACGAGGCCATTAAGGCCTATTTTCCTGTCATAATATCCCTTTTAGAGACCTTTTTTATGAATCTAAAAAGGGCAAACAAACTTTACTTCTCTGGTCTTTCTTCTCCCAGGAATATTAGGATATTTCATACTAAGGCTGCACGAATCGGAATCTAACCAAAATTGTATTTGGCATAGTGTGTGATTATGAAATAGCAACACAATTTTTAATTAAATAAATATATGCACAGCGTGTTAGAAAAGAGCGGCTCTGTGATCAGTATTAAATGCTGCTCCATCTCTGAAAGCACTGCGAATTTGATTCGCTTATAAGGTGAATTTGAGAAAGAAACAAGTGTCAAACATCTTCCTTAACTTGTAATGTACAGTGTTCATAAGCCTGTTGTGCAACAAAACAAGACAACGTTTAATAACATATCATGTCACTTTTTCCGTGTTTAAGTGCTATAATCGGGTCCCTGGTCCATCTACCAACCCAGAAAACGTGAAAAGTGACGACCTAGTAACTTTGTTTTGGTAAGCCTTTCTCTGCAAGCATGTCAAAAAATAAGATGATCAGATTTCGCTCCCCTTCTGACGTAGGAAGGGGATTTTATTATAATATTTCCGCCTTTAATCTGCACGTTTTCCCCCATGGCGCGCACCGCCATTTGGTTTTCGCAAGCGATAACAGTGTAACCAGTTCTAACACAATGGCAAAAGTTCAAGCAAAGCATGCAAACTGTCATTGGCTAGCAACGGCTGCAGAAACAGAGTACTATTTAGAGTCCCAGCCTCAGATGAGACAAGAGAGCAGTGGATACATTTTATTACCAACAGAAATCCCCCAGAAACAGATGAATCCATGTAAATCCACAACAACTAAAAAAATGTATCCACTAACCATTCAGAAACGTCCAGGTATGTCTAAAAGTTGCAAACTCTTGCAAAGTATCTCTGTAAGGCTGTACTCCGCTACTGGTTATTTCTGAGATTTTGGATCAATGAGATTATTCATGTATTTTGTTATTGTATCTGAAGCTTGTATAAAGGACCGGCCCTCTTCTGAACTCGGGCAGGGTGCAGCATCTCATTTGCATTTAAAGGGACACACACAACTGGCACGTTTTTGTTCACACCCAAAAAGGGGGACATTTGACAAACTATAATAAATTATCTGGGGGATATTTTTTAGCTGAAAATTCACAGACACATTCTGGGGACACCATACATTTGTATCACATCTTGTAAAAAGGGGCATAATATGTCACCTTTAAATAAGTTTTCTGTTAAATATTATTATTATTATTATTATTATTATTATTATATTGTTATATTTATGTAGCCTGACTTCGTCATACTCGTATTCTAGAAAGAATGTGAGTCTGAAACTGCTCCATTGGGCTGTGATTATGGGGCGTGTGTCAACCGAACCAGGAAATAAAAGGCCTCTGCACTCAATTGGATAGACCTACAACCAATCAGAGCAACGGAGTAACGTTGAGAGAGAGATTAAAGTTGATAGATTAAACTTTTTCCGAATCCCGTAGGAAGGACGGCAAAAACATATTTTCCATCAACAAATGCCTTGATCGCGGTTCTCTGTTCCTCTTCTAAAATGAATGCGCTGTCTATATCTTCTATAAAACACGAGATAGCGGAATATACACAACTCAATTCTCCAGCGGCAGCCATGAATTCAAAACAAGCGCTCTGATGATGTGGATGGTTACTTTACCGTTGTGTTGCTCACATAGGTATGATGTATATGGTTGCTCATCTGTCCATCATCGTATAAAGCCCATCCTGACAATTTGATTGGTCTGAACAATTTTTGATCCTCAACGGATCGAGTCCAGACCGAACTTCCCGACCAAAAAATGTTGTGGGCGGGGTTCGGGCTGGCAGCCAGGCTAATATTTATGCGTAAACACATTTTTTTTAATTGTTTAATAATTTGATTGTAATAGTAATTTTTCTTATTTTGTTAAATATTTAACAATAATAATAATAATCATAATTATTATTATTATAAATCATATTAATATAGAAGCACAAATGTTGGGCCAAATTGTGCAGCCCCACAAACAAGCACAATAAGTCGTGTGTGTATATATATAATTTGTTTAAAAAATTTCAAAAAAACTTTAAATTGGTATTTTAACCAGAAAAATTGCTATAATTTTTTCCCCAAAAAATCATATATTGAATTAATGTTGATTTATCCACATACAGTGAAGCAACTTCAGTGATCTAAAGGATTAGTTGACCCAAAAGGGAAAATTCTGTCATCCTTTACTCACCCTCATGTCATACCAATAAGATATGACTTTATTTGTTTTCGGTAAACATAAAAGGAGAAATTTTATGTCATGATGGCAAAGTCCATTTTATGTGTTCCATGGTAGGTTTGGAACAACTTGAGGCCGAGTAAATAAAGATTTTTGGATAACTTTCCCTTTAAGAGGCTAATATCTTGTGTTTTCAACCATGTATCTTTTCTTTAGGCCATATCTACACTATAATCTTGTGTGAATGTATTTTTAGATAATAACTTGGATTAACCCTTTAAGTGTCACCCCCCTTTTTTTGAATATACATGAAAATGCACATTTCGAACTTAAATGGTTGTAATTCAAGAATGCTTTGGAATATAGACGTAAGATTGGTCTCGTTTTAAAGAAGACATTTGGCAGATTTTTGTAGAAGTGAAATAAATTGAGAAAGTGAAACAGAAAAAAAGTTATAGAAGTTTGAGTTTATGAAAATGTACAATGTAAAAAATTTAATTATTCATATTTTATATAAAATATTTATTTTCAAAACCTGGGCGACTCTAAAACTGCAAAAAAATCAAAGCCAAAAATCTGAACAAGTTGTGTTTCAAATTTTAGGTTGATATCTCAAAAAATGAGCTTTCAGTAAGATTTTGTTTGGGCGCAGTACCCAACTTTTTCACTAGATGACTCCATTACTGCCCATATAAGGGCGCCTCCATTTCCATATATTTTTTGAGTGATCTGAGCCATTATTTCCACAATTTTCAATAAATTTATGAAGTAGACATCCTATTCAGAAGTAATATGAGAAGTTTGGCAGATTTTGATATGAATTCAACCTCTAAGAAACACATAAAAAGAACACGCATGTGCGTTATAGCTTCCTGCCACAAATGGTGAATCTATATTTTTTTTCTTTATATTTAAAACTTGGTATTTTTTTCTAAAATAATTGAATGGATGCTATCTTTTGAACTCTTGGCATGAAATCAAACTGAGGTTTCTACCCTTCTTTCATAATTTTTCATGTTCATCACTATTTCAAAATAAAGGTCTAAACACCTTTGGAGTATGAAAGTATTCTTGTTGCAAATTGATAAATTATGGCTCCTCTGTAATTTATTTTGAAAATCAATCACCAAATATGGAAACTAGAGATTGTAATCTTTCAAATGATATATAGTTTGTCAATATTAGTTTAGGTTTAGTATAGGATATTACTGTTTTAAAAATGTAATGAATTTGGGCCCACCGGTGGGCCGGTGACACTTAAGGGGTTAAGAAATAGTATGCTATAGTGTGTTGTGAATCATGTTATCATTCTGGGTGACATGGGGTAAAAGGGAAAAAGAAAATGAGAAGGAACGGACGAGAGGATTTTCAAGATCTCTTTCTGCCGAAGGCTGCGGTGAGTGCTGTGAGTGACTTCCACAAGAGCTCAACTTAATTGCTCACATTGCAGAAAAAGAGAGACTTTCAAATTGAAAAATGGTCCATTTATACTTCCACTTTACCCCAGGAAGGAATGATTCCCCTTTGTTAGACAGAAAGGCTCTTTAGCACATTTTAAAGCTTATCGTTCTGTCGATATTGAGTATTAGTGCTGCATTAATGGTTCTTAATTGGTTCATCTCAGGGAGTGATGTCAACACAATATGAGAATTCATAATAAATAGGGTGATTTTGTCAATAGTCACAGAAGAATAGAACAAAGAAATCAAGTTATGAGGTAGAGCATAGAGTTTGGAAATGTCATGGGTTAGATGGGTTAGAGTGGTGTTACAGTAATATTCAAGGTTACCAGAAATTATTTCAAAGTTTATGTATTTTTATAAAACGGATAGTTCTGACTCCCATTCAAACACATTAGATGAGCATAAATTAATTTGTTAAAAGATTGTGATCTCGATTCAAACACCCATGCGATCTTATTCCTAAATGACAACGATTTTGCAATGTCTCCTATGACCGATTCACATGGTAAGCATCAGCGTGTATTTTGTTATACCCATCTTAAAGACTAAGAGGGTCGGCCGTCACTCTTCCGATGTGAACGCTCTCATTCACTGAAATGGGCAGCGACAAAACACGTACTGCTTACGCTCCGCGGTTACTTGCTATGTAAAACTTTTTAAACCTTTGAAAGTACGATCATCACACTGCAACATTCAAATCTGTGTCCGCTAGCCTGATGACTAAGTTGCAACTTGACTTGACTTGACAGAGTATGACTTGACTTGACTTGACCCTTACAAGAGAATGACTTGACTTGACTTTGACTTGCAATGTTAAGACTTGGACATGACTTGAGACTTGCATTTAGTGACTTACTCCCACCTCTGGCAGCTGCCATGTATATGTACAGTATGAAACCTATTCTAAACCACTTATTTTCGTTATTGATGTGTCACAAACATTTAATAAAAATGTATAGTTTGGGTATAAAGACTGTTTACGATAGTGCTAAAAAAATGGGTAAATCATCTTTTGAAAATATTTTGACACTTGTATTATATTGCTTATAGTTATACCAGGATGTCGCAACGATTGAATGATTGAAAGATTTATTCACAAACACTGATTCAACCAATAACGAAACAAGGCCCGGTTCCCCGATAACGCTCACTCTTAGCGCGCTAAGACGACTCGAAAGATATAACTTACCAAAGTTTTTTAAGTTCCTAAGTGTGTTCCCCGAAGTGTCCCTTAGGAAGCTTCTTAACACGCTGCCTCTTACGTTCGACGTTACAAAGGCGCTGTCCCGAGTGAAGGTGCTGAATTAGTTGGCATCGATTGCTCAGAAATCGATTTTCCACTTCACGCGAAGGTGTATTCTATGCAAATGAAACATTCCTCAAATTATTCCAGTAATATTTGTTTTAACATCGTTTAAGTTATCAGTAAAATATATTAATTAAATTATCAAATTGTGATATGTCAAAATGTTTGAGATGACCGATCAAAGCAGGATTTATGTTCACAGAAGCGCGAGCCGTGCGCGAATCCCAACGCGACGCTTCACGAGATAAGATGCAAGTGGCAAAACTAAACAGCTGTTTTACGATAGAAGTTTTAAACGACCGACATAAATAATCAGTTTGCAAAGACTGTATCAATCAAAGCTCAGCTTCGGGAAGGGGATATTTACAGGTAAAGATAAAGAGACTGAGAGAAGAAGAATGAGAGAAGGAGATGGAGATGAGAGAGGAGAGCAGGTAAAGCAATAGCCTATTGCATACTGTGCCCACAATGAGAATAACTTTATTGCAATGGATTCCTATTTAACACAGATATACATAGCCTAAGTTCTTTGACAATGACAGTGGAAAAATAATATGCACCCGCCCCGAGCAAGATCACTTTTGGGACCTCTGTATTTATAAAACCCTGTGTACGGCTTTTGCACTGAATAGAAAATTATATTTTTGAAAAATACAATGAATTACAAGGCCGTACAGAAGAGTGCACAATTGCAGACTTATATAGTGAGGTTTTAATTACATTATTTTAATATAGGCAGTCGGGAACTAAAGTGGGCCTGTCTAAGGCATGAAACTCCAGGGCTGAAAATGAGTCCCACTCATTGAGGCCCTGAAACCTCTCACTCAAAGTGCAAACCTACACACCAAATCTACAAAACCATAAGCTATTTCTCAGCCTCTTCAATTGCATAAAACACTTTTTCAAAACACTACATACAATTCTCTACCTAAAACACAAAAATCTAGCAGGAATTTACTTGCTTTCCTTCTCCAAACACAACCAATCAAAATGCTACACTTATTCACCAGCTCACACACACACTCCTCATATGTGCAAACACTAATTGCTTTACTGATCACTAACCAATCACTGCTTTACTGTAGTATAAGCCTATAATAGGTCAAAGGTCAGATTACCTGTTTTGAACAATGGATGCCAACACAGAGACCCCCCACACTCAATTGTGTTCTTTACTGTATTCTAAAGAATATACTTTTGGTTTACTTATGTTTATGGTTTTGCTGTATGCTACTGTATACAACAGTAATGTTGGCCTAATAAATATTTTCTGTTTCTACATTGCATTGGTGACTACAGTGTACTTGTTACCCCTCTCAGAAGATTACTTTCACTGTAGAACATTGTATTGAAATGTAGATAAGTGTAAGAATGACCAAAGACCTTTAGATTTAGAAAAACAATGTTTACAAGGTATATCCAAAAATGCACTATTATGAAATAAATGTTTGCCATTTGATGCCAATGTTTCATTCTGACATGTGTTTATGACATTTTTGAAGGAGATGTGAGGCATTTTGCATTTTGTGTGTGAAGTTTTGGGAATTGTGTGTAGAGTTTTGAAAAAATGTGACATAGTTGGTCAGTTACTAGACACCACCATGCTTACCCATTTATAGATCTTAGACATTTAGAGCCAAATTGTTTGCCAGATTTTAATTAGCCTATCAAAAGTGATTGGCAATTTAAACGGTTTAATGACATTACGAAATAGCCTCGGCTAATTACCACCATATTAGTTCTGATACCAAATAAAGTCAACTTCATAAATAGGCCTGTATCCATTGCGAACCTATTTTATTATTAGTCTTAAAATGTCCATAAAATATAAAATCATTGTTGAGACAAAAAATTGTCAACATACTATAGTTTGACTTAGTTTGACTATAGTACTGCGCTGCGCTGATTTCTAAAGACTGCTGCACAGTGGCGGCGACTAGTGTCTCGAGCTCAAACAACAGAGATTACGAATGGTCCAGACCAACCTTACGAAAGTGTGACTTACAGAAGATATACTTAGCGTACGAACGTTTCGGGAATCGTGCCACAAGGTTAAGAGAGAGGTTAAGGAATAGGTTAAGAAATACTTAGCGATAAGAACGTTTTGGGGAACCGGGCCCAAGTCTTTATGAATGAGGCATTGACTCCATTCAAATTATTTTTTAATAATTTTGTTCAAATTATTTTTTTTTTTTAAATAGACTACGCATAGACTACGCATGTTATTTTGTTTGTGTCTAATGTTTTTCTCTCTTCATAATCGTGATCTCCATTTTACACCAAATAAATTCGATTCTCAATTTACACAGCTCTAGTATAAAGTCACACGTGTGACTGCACACACTAAAGCTGTTATTTTCTAAGTGCTAATGTCAATGATGCTACTGGCTAATTTGCTAGCGTATTCCTTTTATATATTTCTGAGGATAAATTAAATGTGTAGATGCTACTTTCTTTCAATTCGACCCAGCTTTTCCTTGTTAAATGTTAAAAAAATAAGCCTACAGAAAATTAGCTTTGTTTAGAATCTATAGGACTACAGGAGACACAGCCAAAGACCTATGTTTTATGCAAATGCATGATTTTAATGTTCAATTAATTAAGGGGTGTTCAATTTTGTGATATCTCCTCTGCCAGTCCTCCCACCCACAATATCTGAAAATGGCAACAACATTCCTGGCATAATATAAACCACTCTACACTGTAAGTCACTTTATTATTCATCTGGATTTTCATGTGATTTCACAGTCACCACGGCAGAGCTCATCCCAGATGGAACTGAGATAGACCTAGACACGAATCATGCAATAGCAGAAATGGCGAGTACATTTTCATCTTAAAGTACTTCATGCACATAATATATCTATAAATAAAAAAAGCATCTGGTCATCATTACGCAAATGTATGAGTACATAATTATGTGCACTATATTATCATAAATAAGGAAACATTGGACTGCAAAACCTCCCTGGAAAAGGCTCAATAATAATAATAATAATAAATCCTTAGGAATACACAGATGGTCATGTATATGATCAAACTACAGTTGTGTTTCTTTTCTTTGTCATCACACAAGCAAAGACAGAACACATGGTCCGCCAAAACACATTTTTTGTATGTGAATGCTGGTTTGAATATTATGCCACGAGTGAAGCAAAGCTTTGTTTACAAAATAAATAATAGGTTAGCAATTAAATGTTACATCGCATCCATGGAAACATTTGGATTCATGACGAATGAGAGGTTGTGCATGAGCCCATCAATTTAAGCTTTGTCGGCTTTGAATTCTGGTCACCCGATTATCAGCGAATTTAACAATATTTCATTAGTTGTTCCATATAGAAAGCTTGAATTATCTACTTATGTGCGTTCACTGCAAAGACGACGAGTCAGCATAGTCAACTTAATCTTTGCTACGCTCTCCATTCACGTAGAAGCTGCTGATGGTTAACTGAGAATTGACTGGTCACACTTCAATTGGACATGATTGTTAAATTGGGGGTTTTCAAACTTTTTGACCCCAAGGAACACCAAATATGATGATCCCCTTGCAAGGGTCACACTTCCTAAAATATAAAGGCAGTTATAGATTTTCATGTAAAACACCCATATAAACTGTTTGTAAAACTATTACAAGTCACATTATAAAGACAACACATTGTTTGCTACTGTAATTAAATAATTGGCTTTAACATTGTCAGAACGTCAAAGCAAAATTATTAAATCTGGAAAATATTTCATTTGTATTAATTACATTAACAATATAATATTTTTTTTTCTGCCTACTATTATAGTAAATGTTAGAATCTTTATAGCTGCATATTTAGCTTAAAATAGTTACTTTCAATAGAAAAAAAATGTAAAAAAAGTAAATTATAATAAATAAAATAATCAAACCAGTCTTAAGTAAATTAAACTGTACAATTAAATTGACTAAATATAGAATAAAAATGCATTAATGCATATCTTAATTTAGCATTTTAACTTTGACAACCATAAAAAATACATTTTCTGTTTGATTTAATGTTATTAAATAACGTCATGTCTACTGTGATGAGACTTTTCAGAGGTCACCATCTTTTATAGGTATTTTAAAAACCGTCACTATGGTTTACTTACAGAGGTTATTCATGCCGAATTCATCAGAATTCAAGCTGCTGCTAAGCTGTTACATGAAGAGGACAATTCAAGAGTCACAGGTCTGTAAATAAACATAGAATTCTCAATCCCAAACACCAAGCCAGAAAGTCCCATCTCGGATTAGACAAGCTCTCGCCTGCTAACTCTCAGGGACAAGCAAGGACATACAAAAAAGTAGAGGGAAATCATACAAGAACAAAAGCTTGTAATTATAGTGCAAAAATGCAGGTTTGAAATTGCATTTCAGTGCTTTAAATGATTAGTGCGCTCACTGAATGTCTTGGCGGGGACCAAAAAGTACTCAGAAACTCGGCTCGCAATTTGATAAACGAGAGAATTAAATGGCCTTTGGCAGGATGTTACCTGCTTGCATTTATTCAAAAAGAGCGTGTAGAAATGTTATGCTCCTGCCGGAACTAATGAGTATCCCTTAAGACTCACTGGAAATAATTTTCAGAACTGTCCTGGCTCGACTCCAAGAATGAAACAGGATTGCCTGATTTCATTTGTTTCGGTACGGGCTCTTTATATGTGCGTGTATGAATCCGGCCAAATTAACATATTCTACGGGCTGATATCCCAGAAAACATGATTAGAAAACATCTTTTGGAAACATGTTTCTACCAGACAAACACAAATATCATGAAGTGTGAGATTAAGTCAATGATGACCTTCAAACGAGTCCAGATTTCCACCATTGCGGCTTTAAATTTCATCCATGCAATCAAACGTAATGACATTCAGAACAATAGTTAATAATCATGGTACTATTTTCATCTTCACTATCCATAGTAGCCCTAATGAAAATACCCTCTCACCTCAGCTGCCCTGCCCTGGATGCCTAATCACAGTTTGAGATTAATCATATGCCTGCCAATCAAGAGCGCTGATGGGGCAGATCGTTATTTTCAGCAGACTTTCTCCTCATTGAGGCGTATTAACAACGGGCCATATTGTGCTTCATTTATTCCCGCCTGCATACTGAATATAGAGAGTTTCATGTGCCGGATGCATTAGGAACGCACATTATCATCATGTCAAACAAGCACACACAAATAAACACACCCTGATGTTGTATCCACAAATGAGGTAATATAATCAGTGATGCGAGATCTGAAAGGTTGCACTGGGGCTGCAGACCAGCGCTGTTGAATGTATCTAGAGGATTGAGCTGGACTAGGTATGTCAATTTACACAAATTCCCATGATCGAGCATCATTTAAATTAAATACGGCATGTGCGTCTATACTGCAGTGGCATAGCCAACAGCATGGCAGGCTGTGCAAATGCTGCTCAAAATGCCACGTCCCTCACCAAATGAATGAGAAGGGGTTTTAGTCTAAATAAAGGGCTAGTAGGATTGTAAAATTAATCTATATTTAATTAAATTACTTATTTAATTATCAAATATAACCTCAAATACAATGTATCACTAATTCCCCCTATTTTTACAGTTAGCATATTTTGCCTTTGCCATAGCTCAATATTCATATGCCACACACACACAATATTAACCAGTTCATATCAGATCATTACTGATACTGTATGTTACCAATGTATCATGTGTTCCTAAATAATATTATTAGTATACTTCATTTTTAATGAAACGTGTACAGTTCAAGTTATAAATCTCATTAGAGGCATACTGTATAAGGTAGAAGATTCAAGTCTGGAGATGCATAATCCAATTTAATCTTGTTCGAGCGAATGTTTTGTTTTCCTCATGTCACAGGTCGGGAGGGTCGACTGGGTCTACCCCCTCCCTTTAGAATGTACCACTGAGGAGCAGACCAGAAACCAGGCGGACAAGGAAAATAAAATGTAACAGGCTTTATTGATTAAAAGAATTTGTGTATCCTAATTAAAATTCCTTCTTCCTCCCCAGCATCCAGTGGCCGCCGGGACGTCGGCTGGACGACAGGTGGGGACTGGGTCCACTCGACCCCCTCGGACTCTTCGGGTGCCGAGGCTCTCGGCAATGGAGGGAACGCGGACCTGACCAGCAGGTAAGTGCTCTAAGCACGACTTATCCTTCTCGGACTCTGAGTGGACTGTCCTCTCTTCGACCTCCCAAGTACAGGAGTTTACAGCGGTGAAGAGGAGCGTCGACTGGACAGCCAGTAGGGACTCCGGGTACGGTAGGTTTCTTTCCTCTGCAGGGGATGCAGAAAGCTTACGGCTGTGGAAGGAGCGTCGACTAGACAGCAGGTGGGTACTTCGAACACGGTTGGTTCCTTCCTATACAGGGGATGCAGAAAGCTCACGGCTGTGAAAGGGGCGTCGACTAGACAGCGGTGGGTACTTCGAGTCCAGTTGGTTCCTTCCTATACAGGGGATGCAGAAAGCTCACGGCTGTGAAAGGGGCGTCGACTAGACAGCGGTGGGTACTTCGAGTCCAGTTGGTTCTTTCCTATACAGGGGATGCAGAAAGCTCACGGCTGTGAAAGGGGCGTCGACTAGACAGCAGGTGGGTACTTCGAGTACGGTTGGTTCCTTCCTATACAGGGATGCAGAGAGCTCACGGCTGTGAAAGGGGCGTCGACTAGACAGCAGGTAGATACTTCGAGTCCGTTGGTTCTTTCCTATACAAAGGATGCGGAAAGCTTACGGCTGTGAAAGGGGCGTCGACTAGACAGCAGGTAGATACTTCGAGTCCAGTTGGTTCTTTCCTATACAGGGGATGCAGAAAGCTCACGGCTGTGAAAAGGGGCGTCGACTAGACAGCAGGTGGGTACTTCGAGTACGGTTGGTTCTTTCCTATACAGGGAATGCAGGAGGCTCCCGGCTGTGAAAGGGGCGTCGACTAGACAGCAGGTGGGTACTTCGAGTACGGTTGGTTCCTCCCTATACAGGGGATGCAGAGAGCTCACGGCTGTGAAAGGGGCGTCGACTAGACAGCAGGTGGGTACTTCGAGTACGGTTGGTTCCTTCCTATACAGGGAATGCAGGAGGCTCACGGCTGTGAAAGGGGCGTCGACTAGACAGCAGGTGGGTACTTCGAGTACGGTTGGTTCCTCCCTATACAGGGGATGCAGAGAGCTCACGGCTGTGAAAGGGGCGTCGACTAGACAGCAGGTAGGTACTTCGAGTCCGGTTGGTTCTTTCCTATACAGAGGATGCGGGAAGCTTACGGCTGTGAAAGGGGCGTCGACTAGACAGCAGGTAGATACTTCGAGTCCGGTTGGTTCTTTCCTATACAGGGGATGCAGGAAACTCACGACAGTGTTGATAACACAGAATGCACGTGGCGTTCGATGGGGGACACTCGGAACAGCAGATCACTGGACTTCCTCCGTTCTCCAGACAACATCAACGATGAATCAGAACACCGCAAGCTTTAAATTCCACCGTCGCTTTATCTCTTCTGCAGCGGCTCCAAACTGCAACACAGGGCAAGGCCGATGGGCACGTGACAGAATTTGGTATAGTAAGCATGCAGTAGCTTCACTTCAAACACACACGGTGAGCACAGCATCAACTCACGTCACTCTTAACCACTCTGTGAAATATAAGGCCACAGCCCACCTCCTTGTTCTGAACAGCAGGGACAGTAAGACGGAAGAATATATATAGCGATCTCACTCGTGCATCATAACAGCTGTCTTCTCATTACGGTGTCTAGACTCCGGTTCCTAGATCGCTTCTCTTCATATACGGTGTCTTGGTATATAAATCACGTATCATACGGCCAGTAAAAGGTTTGCACTTATCTCTACCCAGGCAGGGGACTTGATGTTTCCAAGGCAACTTCTCCTCTGCTTCTTTGTTCCACTCCACCAAATCTTTCGTAGCGGATTCCCTTCCGCGGATCTATCTCGCCAGTCAAGTTGTCCCACAGAAACTCTCCGCCTTCCTCGACGGAACAAGGTCAGGACACAGCACCCGAAAACCGAACACAGAACACTGCACTGAACTGAACTGCACTGAACTACCAAAGCTTGGTCTTTATGTGTTTCAAGCCGCTGTGTGTCCCAATCACCAAACAGCCCCTTGATGCGCCGCACCTGCTGTCACTCTGTCATCAGCGGCTGCTGTTGCCATGGTAGCGACGCATATCAGGCTGACTGGGTGTTGCGTCGAGAGCGCTCCGGGCGGAAACATTCCTCCGTGGAATATATAGTTCCGCTGCTGGTTCGTCACCTTGTGACACTCACTTTCAGAAAGTTTATTTGTGGGTTTGCTTGTTTTTCTGCTAAGAAAAATAGAGTCTGACCCTTTAGCAGTTTCTATAGCCAGTTTCTTCACCTGTTCACCGAGACCGCAACGAGTGCAGAGTTGTATCGGCTCAATGTAAATTAAGAGCATGGATTTTTTTAAACAAGGGGATTTTCTATTGGTTTAAGCAGTTCCACTGAGAGCTGAGCTCTTCAGTTTCGTATGTCTTTAAATACAACGGCTAAAGACTGCAAAAAATAGCGGGTAATGGTTCTCTTGGGGTTCACTACACAAAACAGTTCCAACGCCACCAACTACCTTCATTACTGCCAACAACCTGAAAACAGCAATGAATGTATACAACTATGTATCGCTTTTATGGATTTGGAAATAATAGGACCATTTAAATAAACAAAGCTCCTCTATTACTCTTTCGAGATTTCTTGATTATATTCAGAGAGTATAATAGCCTAGATCACCATGTGGGTGATTGTTTTAAAAAGACTGGCTTTTCCTTAATCTATCCATCCTCTTCGATTTTCAGATCCCATTAGTTGAAGCAATTACTGCACATTTGGTATTCTGGCTGCTTCATTGCTGTGTTATTTAGTCCAAGAGATTCAAAATATTTTTATCCGGGCTGCAAAATCTGACATTTAACCGTAGAAATCAATTTAAGTTGTTCATAATAATGCATCTAAAAAACTGAGATCTTGGAGACAGAAAAGAAGTTAAAGTTCAAGCCAATTTTGTTTCTAGTTTTATAAGCATGATGCAATTCCCACAAAGCGCATTCAAATTTGTATTTAGAGAGAACTTATGGAGAAATGCAATAATTACAGCTGTCTGACTTGAGTATTGTACCAATCTGAAGCTCAAGAGCATCTTTATAGTGTGTTCACCACAGTCATGCCTCACAGTAGAGAATTACACATGTAATTAGAGCTATACATACAATGCAGACATTATATCTCAGAGAGGTGGTGTAAATCTGCTAAGCTAATGTGAAATTTACATTGAAACTACAGTAAACGTAAATCCAACAGACTACACATCCACCCCTCCAAATATCGATTTAAATATTGAACTGTTGCTGTATCTAACAGGTCCCTAAAGACTCATCTATGCACTCTAGGTAATAGTGATTTCCTGGAAAACAGCACTCAGGTGGCATATGATGTATGCGGCGGACTGCACATATTGGCTGTTCTGTCAAGGTCCTGGGCATGTGTGCTGAACCTGACAAGATGCAGCTGAGGTCCAGATGCTGTGCAGCCGCAGGGCACTGGCACGCATGGATCGCAAGAGCTGAAGCGAGTTACAGCCTCATTACCGAGTCCACAACTAACTGGGTCAGTGTGGAGCCCGACACCACGCCGCTATGAGTTTCCATATCACCTGCTGGCACAGCTAGTGACAGGTGGGCTTGTGGGTTTTATCAAGTGTGAAATGTTGGTGGATATACAGGCATGTCAGAACATGCATGGGGCGCATTGTGATTTTTAGTGCAGAACAAGAAAGATGTGGTGATAAATGTGGAAGTAATACAAGGAAGATCACCCGTGTTCATTTTTCTATGATAATGCTGCAGGTGTCCGGAATTTATTTGGGGTTTTTTAGGACGCTTTCAAAGGGTTCTAATTCAGGGACATGCAATTTAGACCAGTGGTCCTCAATTGGTGGGTTGCAGGTCTGTTCTGATAAGGCCGCAAACAGCAGGGAGAAAAACGTGCTAAAGGCAAAAATGCTGCTAAAAATGTAATGCTATAATCATGAATAATTATAGTAGAGAAATTAAGCTTATCAAATTTTAGATGGAAGAGGAACACATCAAATGTTGTTGACATCAAATGCCATGCAACCATTAACACTCAATATTCTGCCACATATGCATCTGTCACATAGAAAAGCTAGATAAATTAGACAGATGCAGAAACCGAAGCCAGATAGCCAGACTATGGTAGAAACCAGTTGCAAAGACGATACACACAATGAGGTAAAATAAAACAAAATAATCAAATAAAACAAAATTTACAGTGAAAGAGAAATTTACACTCTTTTATACTCTTAAACACAAGGACGTTTTAGATGATTGTCACAATTAAGTATCTATTTAAACACTTGACGACCAATGTAGAATCCGTGTTCAGAAGTAAAACCTCCTGAGAACCACTGCCATGTCCAAGCACAAGCAACAACAGTCAGTTTTGGAAGGATTTGCCAGCCTAATCATGGACGTAACAACCGAAATAGCTCTAGTGAGAAAAATCTGACGCAAACGAAGCAATGTTGTTGTTCGAGATCAGAAAGAAACTTGCCAACATGCATACAGGTTATGAGTCCGCTGAGCCATTTATACTACAAATGCATATCTCTGAGGCTGCATATAGGAAACGGTGTCTGTGAGATGTAATCCTCTTTAGTACGCTCTCCCGGGCTCCTGTTCATATTATCCTGAAGTGAGAGTGTGTGCGAGTGTGTATTTGTAGTAGGCTAACAATCTACACAGCAAGATTATTTGCATATGCCTTTGAATTAAACAGCCATTCTGCTCGGTCTAGCGTTTAATCGTCCATTTAATCAATTCATATCATACAGCTGTGGAGGCTGTTTCACATTTCAGTCCTACACGTGGATGAAAAATTTGGGATTTTGAACTAGAACAGAACAGCCATAGCACTTATTACACTCCTTTTAACACAGATTGTCTACTTGTGTAGTGTGGAGTCTGTAATATATGGGGGAAAAAACATTCAAGGGTTGAGCGGAAGATGCATATAAAATCCATTAGCATCTGTTTGTTTAAGCGCAGAAGATCCGATCAATGGCTTGGTCACATGCCGATTGCTGAAAAGCCTCCAGAAGAATAGTAGGAAATGGAGGAGGGAGTGAAATTAGAGGATTTAAATGCGAAGAACTAGACACATCTAGACATGTTTTTCTGCACTCTTGATGTTGTTAAAGGAATAGTTCACCCAAAAATATAAATTCTGTTAGCATTCTACCTAGTCTCCAGGAGTAGATACAATTCTCAATCGGGAGAATTAAATTAGACGGGATTTGAAAAATATGAATTTTTGTGTTGCAGCGTCTTATGCTGGGTTCAGACTACACTATTTTTGTCAGTTACGATAGGGACTGTGTCAGATTATGCGATTTTGACTCCTGAAATCTTGCTGGGTCGTGAAAAAGAAACATGTCAGACTAAATGTTGCTTTCCAACCAATCAATGCTTGCCATCTTAAAAGATGTGTGTGATGTCATCGAGAACTAATGACCGACTTCCTGAAACAAGAGTGTAAACAAACAATGACTTTTAAAGCGGCGAAAGAAAATGTTTTCACTTTGTCATTGTAATCCCTTAAGGAAACATCATAAAGGCAGGAGTATCGCTGCCACAGCTCCACAAACATTTCCTCTATTGTATATTGTAATTCCACCTAGCAGCACCAATACCATCACCTCTCTTCTGTTTCGCCATGTTTGAAAGCTGTGTAAGAAAAAGCTTCTGTGCTCCTATTGCTCAATGTCACGGATGTGACGGACAGCAAAAAAAGGGAAATTAAACATGTATTTCTGTCGGGATGTCGTAAAAAACACATTTGCCATTGAATCATTCATTCAAGAAATTTGTTTAAAAATATATATTTTTTTAAAAATAAAAATAAAATGAAAAATTGCTGATTCATCTAGTAACGAAACAATTAAATTGACTGCAGCAATAAACATGTGTCAAAATCTCTTGTAAATTATGTTATTTTGTTTAGTTGTCTGTTCAGGATCGTGATCTCTGTTTGAACCCAAAAAATCTTGATTAGAATTTATCCAGAATCGTGCAGCTTTACACTATACGAGATAAAATGATTAATCCTTGCGTCCCGACGCCCATTGTCATTGACAAATCACCACGACACCCTACATCAAACAGATCGTTCCAAAATCGGGCTGACATTGTGCAGTCTGAACCTGCCATTTTAAGGATGTGCACTACAACTGCTTCGGTCAGAATGATTGACCTCCTGACTTTTATAGCCAAGACTGGCAGGAGGCTGATTTTGTCCAAATCACTTGACTGAAAAGAACGGCGTTTATAGAAGAGCCTAGTGTAACTTCTCAAGTTAGGCTGACATTTCAAACTGATGAGGACCATAAACACCCAGTGGGAGGCTTGGCAGTCTCCCATCGCTTCTGCGTTGCTCTCTCGTCTCCACACGTCCCCAAAACAAGCAGCCAAGCCTGGGGGACACATTCACAAAGAGCTGCCCATCGTTTGGTCATTCCATCCAAGCTGGCACTGCATGGAGTTACGAAAGAGAAATAAAAACTGTCCCTCTTTGGGCAATATTTCAGCAAGAACAGCCGGCCAAATCATCCCACACTAAAAATTCAGAAGTTTAATTCCTTAGCTGAGAAATCTTAAGACGAATGCAGCGAAGAGTGTGGACATGAAATCAGAAGGGATTGTGTTGGATGAGGTCGGTTAATATTTCAAAGTATATTTAAAAATATTCTGTTTATACTCTAAATTGCACACATTTCCATTTAACTAGGTTCAAATAGCCAAAGACCAAATCCGAAACTCACATCTGACCCCGCTACAACCCCATCCCTCTTCTGAGACCGCAAACATAAAAAAAAATTGCATACAAGACAGTATAATGAAGGAAAAAAAACACTTGTAGAAAACTGAATGAGAGAAATCGTAATGCCCAGTGTGACGGCAATAGCAAGCAATTAAATTCTACTTTACAGTAACAATCTATCTGATAGTATTTGTTTTCTCTAGAAAAGCGCAATAGCATTAGCTAGAGCCTGGAAAATACAAGGCGATTCTACAGATTTCATTGGTCATGTCAATCACTGATTGCCTACAACAAACACTGATCCCTAAACCTACACCTACCTGTCACTGTAACCAATGAATTAGCACTAAACAATTGCAATTTTTACTTCTTAGTAGCAGGGAAGAAGCTAAATGTGCTAAAGCTAGCAGCACATCATGTGTGATTGAAACAACATTTCTCTCAACTTGAAAACTTTAAACTTTGAATGAATGACCTCACTTAATATAGGAATTTTACTGTAGAGTCCTATTGTAATTTTCGGTATAAAAATAGCTACAGTTAAGTTGACTTTCTGAAGTAGCAGAATTAGTATATGACAACTTTAGTATATGCATGTACAGTATTTTAACACACCTAAATATATAGATAGATTTAAGCAATTTTTAAAGATATTAACTTGGTAATATCATAGATTTTAGCCAGTTCCCACATGAATCTGCTAAAGCGAACTATGCTGTATTGTGCATGTTCAAAGTGCAAAGCATCAGCTATTTAAAAAAAAAAAACCTCATGAATATATAATCAACGTCCAGTGATTATAAATCATATCAAGTTTTTTAAGCTTGCATGACTTTTATTAAAATACTTAGTTAATTTTTAATTATCTTATACACATGGGCATATTAAGTCATTTTATGACTTACCCACACGCTATTTGAAATGCATTGATATGCCCTCCTCCTATAATGATTTTATTTTAAAAAAGGATCAATAAAGGTCAATATACTATTTTCATAATGCTTTAGGAGCTTTCAGTTTTTGCTAAACACCAGTTGCAGACATGCTTATAATGGCAAATCTTACCTATCCGACTCCTTAAATTCAACAAAATGTCTCCTACACTTCCATAAGTGCACTACACTGAAAATACCAAATACCAAAAATGAGTTGATATTGTAGAAGCAGCTGTGTTCCAAAAACATGTTGTTTCACTCTGGCACTCTCTATTAAAACCTGAATACACTCTCAAAAAGATCTAGTAAATAGTTCAGGCTAATTCTGTCTTGTGTTCTGGCAAAGAACTGGAACTCGATATAAATACTGTGGCCAAATGTGGGACTTTGAAAGCACACTCATCACATTGATGAAGAGCTTCCTTAAGAACTTGGTGACTCAGTGTTTGCATCCTTAAGCAAATGAAACACTACAATAACACTTCTCATTTCAAACCTCTGGCTTCAAACTCGCCGATCAATTGAAAACCAACTGAATGTTTTAAAATATTTAACATCAATTATGAAAATTACATGTTTACAGTGGTTTAGGTTCAAAATTATTTAAAATTGGAATGAGAGAGTACTCTATGGCCATCGTTCATGAAAACACAATAACAATGTTCATCAACCGTAACAAATATGTTGGAATAGTCGATAAAGAAAGAATTTGTTAAATATGACCAGCTTGCACTCTACAAATTACCAAAATACCCATCTTTAATTAGATTTAATTTCTAAAAAATTCTCAGGTAAATAAACAGTGAAACATTCAGAAGTGTCAGAGTAATGATTAGCATTGAGCATCTCAAAGCTAACAGTCCCTGATGTGATTTTTAATTATTGACAGCCATTGAAAAGATGAGAACGAACATGTTTGGAATGTCGATCTTAATTGTTCGGTATCATTAGTGGATTGTTCTGTTGTCATTGCCTTCTCCTTCCATGAGGCTCGGATCCGGGCTTAGACAAGTGTCAGAAACTAGTTACAAAGAACTTGCATCCTGCGAGTTAATGATTATGCGCCAGACATTCTCATCTATAGGGTGTATTCAACAGCGCAGTCTCATCCCAAGAAGTCATATATTGACGTCTTGGGACGTCTTTTGACCATACGTCAATATCCGCCTTTTTAGGGTACCCTTAAACGTCGGTTAGATGACGTTATCGGATCCTAACTCTACCCCAGACCTAAACCTACCCCTAAACCTACCCCGTCACCTAACTGACGTTAAAGGTAAAGCGTCAGTTGTATGACGTCCCAGGATCGTCATATGACCGACGTTTAAGGGTACCCTAAAAAGGCGGATATTGACGTATGGTCAAAAGACGTCCCAAGACGTCAATATATGACTTCTTGGGATGAGACTGTGTTATATTCAACGCTGACAATACCAGAGGAGACACACAGAATATTCTAATGTGTGCCTCTCCTTTCATCAAGACAGTCCTCTAATGTGTTTGTTTTTACCTGCGAACTAGCGATATCAAATATTCACATTATTCATAATCATTTTGCTTGCAATATAAACTTAAGCAACTATTTGAATTCAGCAATGTGTTTTCCATTTGGCCAATAAGGCCATGTCATTAGACCAATTATGTAGTTGATTTTAGAGTTGATTACTGTGTAACTTTTTTAACATAAATGCATGTCGGCAGACACAGCACCCAATAACGGTAAAAATCCACACAATCCTCTTTTTTAATCCCCATAAATCATAAGCAGTGTCTCAGAATGAGCCGTCTGCAGATTGTAGCTTTTGTGACATCACAAATGCTTAGGCCCCGCTCACGGCTGCTAACCTATTAGCATAGACGCCGCCTTAAGAGAGCTAACCCTAACCCTTTTGTTGTTTGATTCATATTAACAACATATATAGGAGTAGGTAGGCCCTACTGTATATTACACTGCTTTGACTTTAATCATACCTGCACACTCAGTAGAGGTGAAAAAGGTGACATGTGTGAATCCTTGTAGCTTGGTCTGGGAGCATCGCCCCCCAGAAAAACATTTTTGTGAACATACACATACTACGGGGACCGGCTGGAAACTAGCGACCTCTCCTGTTTGGAGTTAGTATCAACGTCCTAATCTGAAAGCTATCTTTAGTGACTGACTTTTGAAAATGTTTTAAAATTGATACTCCGAGTATAATATGGTTCAGTGGGCCATATGATGCCCACAGGCTGGCAGTTGCCCATCCATGTGCTAACAAGGTTGGTCAAAGTTCTTTGATTAATAGAAAGTTCAAAACAACAGCATTTATTGGAAATACAAATATTTTGTAACAATGTAGCCTAACAGTCTGTCCATTTTGAATCTAATGCATCCTTGCTAAAAACTTTTTATGTTTATGTATTAATCATTAAAATTAGGGGTGCAACATATCGCAGTTAATCCGTCGAACGGATCAGGCCCCATGGTTCGGCACGCATGTGATTCGCGGATTAACTGCTAAATTGATAGCCTGGCAAGCCAGACCTACATCAAGATGTTAGGTCTGGAAACTCATCATTGGCATACCTCAATCTGAGGGGCGGGATAAACAGTTGTCTTTCAAAATCCCTCTGCACGCAATAGGGTAGCGCTACAAGAGAGCTTGATGACTGCAAAAATTGTTTATTTTAGTTCACAAAATGCTTTTGAATCAATTTTTATCACACAATAATAACCCTGAGTATTTATTAGATTGTACACAGTCATGCACCTTTGTGTTCAAAAATTTCAAAAGAGCAGCGCCAAAGAACAGGCAAAGCTGAGGGACGTATCGAGACAGGTGATGAATTACAATTAAAATGCTGAATGCACACAGTATAGAAAAACAATCAATGTTCAATTTCAGATCTGTCACCTGCTTACATGTTTGATATAAATGCGAAGAGAGCAAATCTGTCTGTGATATTGCCACTCACGTCGCTGTCTTTCAGTTTCTCAAAGAATGATTGCTCAGTAATTTCAGAACTTTAGTGAGAGAACATTCACTGACCTATTTTCATATTATGCCAGTCGGGAGACATGCTCTATTTTTGCATAACGATGAACAAGACTTATACTGTACCACCAATGAAAATACAAACACTCATAAAGCAGGCATAATTGCACTCAGAAGAAAATCTGCATTCAGGCTATATACAGAGACACAAGTATGTTGGTTCTCTTACGAGAGTATCTCTCGTACTGCGTAATATCTTACGCTATGGGGAAACACTCTTTCCTCGAGATATTAAAGCCAAAAATTATCCTTAATTTTTTTAATCATGCAAAACGCTTTTGCAGCAGCAAGCAGACAAGGGCGAAACAGCTCGCGCGCCCATTGGCTGCCTCGCTGGAAAAGCTGCAGCCTATCGAGTGAAGGCACTGCGTGACGTAATGACGAATGAAGACGCTTCGCGCTCATTTCGTCATGTCCCGCCAGTATAGGCGTGGTCTCGCCCTGTAAATACCCCTCGATAGCTGTATTTCTCTGATTTTTCATTCTTCACGCGAAGCTCACGCATCGCGGGATCCAGAGTGAGAAGCCGCGCCGTTGACTTGTAGCCTTCTCAGCGGGACGTGCCATCTTCTGAAGTCGCTGGCCCAGCCGCCTTCAACTGCCGTACCTGCTGCGCTTTCCGGCGTACTATATCCTTTTACTCTGCTAAGTGTGTGTGTGTTTGCTTACGTGACGCAACACCCATTATCTGTTCTAAAAGAGCTGCGTCTTTTTAAAGATGCTTTCCTGTGGTTCTTGCCGAGCCCCACTCAGCGACGAGGACCGCCACGTCATCTGCGTGTCCTGCCTGGGTGAGGATCACGCGGCCACCGAGCTCGCTGACGGCGGATGCCATCATATTGAACGCTTGCCCATGGTGACTCTGCGGACTCGCCTAGCCTCGTTCTCCGAGCCCGCATCCCAGCCCGCCGTGATGCCGCGCCGCAAGAAGCGCCGCGCCCTGCGCGCGCGCCGAGCTATTTCCAGCCCTCCAAAGCTCGCCGGTTCGCCCGCCAGCTTCGCCGGCTTCGCTCGAGTCGCTCCCAGACGGACAGCGGCCGCCGTCTGCCGCCGCGTCCGCACTTGAGCTCGACAAACTTACCGGAGACGGCATTGAAACTGAGCCGATGCGTCCGCTCTCTCAAGCCGTGGATTACATCGGCCTGAATGGTGAGATACATTTGTGGCTAACGCTATCCGAGATGACGGAAGCTGAGCGCTCCGTGTTCCTCGACGTTCTCGCTTTGCTGGACGCCGCCCCCCTCAGCGCGGGCCCCGGCCGAGGATTGAGATAAAGCCCGAGGTCTCAAGGCCTTCCTAGTCTCTCTAGGAAAGCGACGGTGTTCAGTTCCCGCTGCGGCCGGATTTTCACCAAAACTTCTCGCTCGTTCAGTTCCAAGCAATGTGACTGTTCCAGTGTATTTCGCAGTGAGCAAGCTGGTTCCACAGCCCGCTTGCCTGCGCGCAAAGGCCGTCGTTTCGGCTAACTAGCAGCGCCGCCAGGCCCGAGATCAAACACCGCGCTCTCGCTCTGCTGGACGCCGCCCCCCTCAGCGCGGGCCCCGGCCGAGGATTGAGGTAAAGCCCGAGGTCTCAAGGCCTTCCTAGTCTCTCTAGGAAAGTGACGGTGTTCAGATCCCGCTGCGGCCGGATTTCCACCAAAACTTCTCGCTCGTTCAGTTCCATGCGTTGTGACTGTCCCAGTGTATTTCGCAGTGAAGCAGCCGGTGTCTCAGCCCGCTTGCCTGCGCACAAAAGCCGTTTCTATGGCTACCCAGATAAATCCAATAAAGAGTGCATTTTCTGGTGTTCCGGCCACGGCCGATGGTGTTACGAGTGTTGTAAGAATGCCCACGTCCCAGT
Organism: Chrosomus eos; assembly: GCA_036326025.1. NCBI lineage: Eukaryota > Metazoa > Chordata > Actinopteri > Cypriniformes > Leuciscidae > Chrosomus > Chrosomus eos. The sequence goes on along the minus strand of CM070839.1, from coordinate 11,339,971 downwards.
GCCCATTCCCACACCCAGACACAGCCCGCCATGGTGCAGGGCCACAAATAAAACCAACTCATGTTGGTTGTGCAGAAAATGTAGTGAACGCGCCCATACAATGCCCGCTTACACTACACGATGCGTGTCCCTTGGTTTCTGTAAAAACGAAAACTAACACACATTTAGTCGGCGCGAGCCGACAGTGTTCTCAGTGCAGTAAATGTGCCCGCTGTTCCGCATTTCCTCACTGACACGCCGAATCCCACGGGATTCACCCCCGCTCGCTTTCTATGCACAACCCGTCACAGAAAAGCTGAGCGCGGCCAGGCTGCCCGCTGTGATTAGCGCGCACCTCGCACGCTGTGAACACAGCGTTGATTCAGTCGGCGCGAGCCGAGTATTCTCCGTGCGGAAAATGTGCCCGCTGTCTCGCGCCCGCATTTCTCACAGACACTCCGAATCTCACGGGATTCACCCCCGCTCGTCTTCTCTGCACAACCTGTCACAGAGAAGCTGAGCGCGGCCAGGCTGCCGGCTTTGATCAGCGCGCGCCTGCCCGCTGTGATTAGCGCGCACCTCGCACGCTGTGAACACAGCGTTGATTCAGTCGGCGCGAGCCGAGTATTCTCCGTGCAGAAAATGTGCCCGCTGTCTCGCGCCCGCATTTCTCACAGACACTCCGAATCTCACGGGATTCACCCCCGCTCGTCTTCTCTGCACAACCCGTCACAGAGAAGCTGAGCGCGGCCAGGCTGCCGGCTTTGATCAGCGCGCGCCTCGCACGCTGTATACACAGCAGTGATTTAGTCGCGCGAGCTGACAGTATTCTCAGTGTAGTAAATGTGCCGCATTAGTAAATGTGCCCACATTCCCTCACATGCGCCGAATCCCACAGGATTCGCCCCGCTCGCTCTCTGCGCGTCCCGCCATAGAGAAGCTGAGCGCGGCCAGGCTGCCCGCTGTGATCAGCGCGCCCCCCGCCTCGAGCGCTGTAAACACGGTGCTGTGTTCCCAGTACACAGGGGCTCTCGAGCCGCCGTCCTGCCGCGGCCAGAGCCCAGATTTCATTCTACCCCTAGCTATTCACGCAGATGCGTGGTCAAGGCTTCCCGGGGTATCAGAATGGGTGTTGAACACTATAACGAGAGGCTGTTCGCTACAGTTCGCTCGACGCCCCGCCGTTATACGGCGTGAGTCGAAACTACGGTGTATAGCGAAGTGTTTCATCTACTTCGAGCCGAGATAGCGAAACTACTGAGAAAAGGGGCTATAGAACCTCTATCTCAGGGCGAAGGGGGCTTATACAGCAGATATTTTCTGGTACTGAAAAAAGATGGTGGGCTCAGACCCATTCTAGATCTGCGACTGCTGAACAGAACGCTCGGGAAGCGCCAGTTCAGAATGCTTACGACCAGGAAAATCCTCGCGCAAGTGCGCCAAGGAGACTGGTTCATGTCAACAGATCTGAAGGACGCCTATTTTCAAATACAAATAGCGTCCCATCACAGGCGATTCTTGAGATTCGCCTTCGAGGGCCAGGCATATCAATACACAGTCCTGCCGTTCGGCCTGTCCATAGCACCCCGTACGTTCACGTAGTGCATGGACGCGGCCCTCGCCCCCCTGAGACTTCGGGGCATGCGAGTTTTGAACTACTTGGACGATTGGCTGATTCTAGCTCGTTCACGAACGGAGCTCATAGAACACAGGGCCGCATTACTCGAGCACCTCGAGGAGCTGGGCCTTACAGTCAATTGGGCGAAAAGCTCACTGCTCCCCAGTCGGAGAATTTCCTTCTGGAACAGTGTTGGACTCGCTATCCATGACAGCACGCCTGTCACCGGAGCGCGGATTGAATATTCAGCACGTCGCGAGATCCTTCTGCCACGGCTCTATAGTCCCGCTCAGAAGGTTTCATAAAATGCTGGGTCTGATGGCCTCAGCAGCCTCCGTACTCCAGTTGGGCCTGCTCCGCATGTGCCCACTGCAGCTATGGCTAAAAGCACGAGTTCCCCCAGGGCGTGGACCGCGGGTCTATTTCGCCTCAGGGTCGACCTTCAGTGCGTTTCAGCTCTGAAACCGTGGAAAAGTGACCGACTGGTATCAGTCAGGTGTGAGTCTGGGGATCGCCTCGGGTGTGAAGGTGGTGTCTACGGACGCCTCCACATCGGGGCGGGGAGCGCTGCTCGAGGGCAGACCACTAGCTGGCCTATGGTCAGTACGGGAGAAGCTCCTTCACATAAACTGCTTGGAATTAATGGCAGTCGACAAAGCGCTAAGGCGCTTCTGTCCCCAGATAATAGGCCACCACGTATTGGTCCGGTCGGACAACATGTCAGTGGTGGCGTACATAAATCGCCAGGGCGGCATCGGGTCCACACGCCTTTGCAGGCTGGCGGAACCCCTCTTGGTCTGGGCCCAGCGCAACCTCCTTTCTCTGAAAGCGGCGCACGTGCCTGGGCACCTGAATACGGGTCCAGACAAGCTGTCCAGAGACAACGTCCCGACAGGAGAATGGTCGCTGCATCCACAGACGGTCCAGCTGCTGTGGGAAACGTTTGGCAGAGCGCAGGTGGACCTGTTCGCGTCCCGCGAGAACGCTCACTGCCCAGTATTCTTCTCGAAAAGCAGGGACGCGCTGGCCCATGCTTGAACCAGCGGTCCCCTGTATGCTTTTCCCCCTGTCTCGCTCCTGCCTCAGGTGTTGGAACGGATCAGGGAAAATGGATGCCCAGTGCTGCTTGTAGCTCCGCTCTGGACGAACCAGGCTTGGTTTCCGGTCCTGATGCGGATGGCCAGCACTGCCCCGTGGCCTGTACCGTTGAGGAGAGATCTCCTCTCTCAGGCGGAGGGCTCGATTTGGCATCCTCGCCCGGAACTGTGGTCCCTGCACGCATGGGCCATCAACGGGTACCCGCTAGCCTCCCGGAAGGAGTGCTAAACACGATCGCGCAGGCTAGAGCTCCGTCTACCAGACGGCTCTATGCCTCGAAATGGTCGGTGTTCTCTACTTGGTGTCGAGCCCGTGGCTTTTCACCTGTGGACTGCGGGGTTAAGGAAGTGCTTGCCTTCCTTCAGGAGCTGATGGATAAGGGAAGGACCCCATCCACGCTCAAAGTTTACGTGGCGGCCATAGCACCGTTTGCTAAACCGGTGTCTGGCCAGTCACTGGGGAAAAACGACTTAGTCGTGTGCGTTTCCTACGAGGAGCTCGGAGGTTAAACCCTCCCAGGCCCCCTTCAGTCCCGGCTTGGGACCTTTCCACGGTCTTGGAGGCCATGAAAGGCGCCCCGTTTGAGCCGATCCAGCTGTCGGACATGAAGCACCTGTCCCTTAAGACGGTGTTTCTATTGGCTCTCGCTTCAGTGAAGCGTGTAGGGGACTTACAGGCGCTTTCTGTAAGCGCGTCTTGTCTGGAGTTTGGGCCTAACGACTCAAAGGTCGTACTCAAACCGAGGCACGGCTACGTGCCGAAATCCCTCAATACACCGTTTAGGGCCCAGGTAATTTCCCTGTCAATACACCGTTTAGGGCCCAGGTAATTTCCCTGTCAGCCCTTCCGGTTCTCGATGAGGAGAGGGACGCGAGTCTCCTTTGCCCTGTCAGGGCGTTAAGGGCTTATGTGTCCCGCTCGCCTGAGTTCAGGCAGACCGAGCAGCTTTTCGTTTTGTTTGGCGGCCGTTCTAAGGGACTCGCCGCCTCAAAACAGAGCCTATCCAGATGGATAGTGGATGCCATAGCGCTGGCTTACACTTCCAAGGGCCTGCGGTGCCCATTGGGTGTCAAAGCGCACTCCACAAGAGGCGTGGCCTCGTCGTGGGCATGGTATAGCGGGGTCTCCCTGCAGGATATCTGTACGGCTGCGGGCTGGGCCTCGCCGTCGACATTTATCAAGTACTATAACCTGGAGGTGCCCGCCTTACAAGCTAAGCTTTTGGCGGTCTGAACTTCGGGTTTATCGGCCGCCAATGCGGCTATGTTGCCCTTACGGGTCGGTACCCCTACGGGACTTTTATGAAGGAGTGATGCTTCTAGCCTCTCCTCCTCTACTCTATGTGAGTTATGGTGATTATGCACTAGATGTGCCCCGGGCTTGGCCCCGGGACTCTGGTGTTGGATCCCTGTCCGCACGGCGTTTTGTATGGGGTCCCCATAGCGTAAGATATTACGCAGTACGAGAGATACTCTCGTAAGAGAACGTACTCGGTTACTAACGTAACCTCGGTTCTCTCTAGAGAGGGAACGAGTACTGCGTATCTTGCCGTGCTTGAACTATGCTCTGGTTCGCTTCGGTGTACAAAATCAGAGAAATACAGCTATCGAGGGGTATTTACAGGGCGAGACCATGCCTATACTGGCGGGACATGACGAAATGAGCGCGAAGCGTCTTCATTCGTCATTACGTCACGCAGTGCCTTCACTCGATAGGCTGCAGCTTTTCCAGCGAGGCAGCCAATGGGCGCGCGAGCTGTTTCGCCCTTGTCTGCTTTTTGCATGATTAAAAAAATTAAGGATAATTTTTGGCTTCAATATCTCGAGGAAAGAGTGTTTCCCCATAGCGTAAGATATTACGCAGTACTCGTTCCCTCTCTAGAGAGAACCGAGGTTACGTTAGTAACCGAGTACGTTTTATGATATTGTACAATGATAATATTGGTGTATCAAGTACAGCTGGGTCATATTATGGCTCACATTCATGGAAGAATATGAGGTACATAAAAAGACACTTAAGCCATTAAAAAAAGTATTATAACAAAATATCAAACCAAGCAGCGTCTATTTTAATAACATACACTACTGTTGAAAAAAATTGGGATCAGTATGTGTGTGTCTGTGTGTGTCTGTGTGACAACAATTCTATAGCTATAATCTATATAATCTATAATTCTATTATATATATATATATATATATATATATATATATATATATATATATATATATATATATATATATATATATATATATATATATAAATAAAAGCAGCACAACTGTTTTCAACATTGATAATACAAAATGTTTCTTTAGCACCAAGTCAGCATTACAATGATAACTGAAGGAAAAACATTCAGTCTTGCCATTACTGGAATAGATGACGTTTTAAAATTTAAAACAAACACACAAACACAAAAATAATTACAGAGGAGACTTCTTTCAAAAATAATAGAACAATCTTAAGCGGCATTTCAAAACTTTTGAATGGTAGTGTATTGTGCTTTTAACACACATTTCACAAAAATGGCTGAGAACGTCATTTGAATAGGTTTGCATAATTTGTTTTGTTGATACACAATACCAATGACATTTAACATGTGTGAAATTATGTTTTTATTAAGTGAAAACCATTTTTAGGGCCAGTGTATGCCAACCACACGGATTTTCGGACATAAAATGTGTTTATACTGTACATCTTAAACATTCACATGCAATGTGAATACATGCACGTTTGGTAAGACATTTTACATAAAGTCGAACCACAGAAGCATTCTCAGCCTCAATTGTAATGTACTTTCTGCTGCATCCCGAAAGAACTCATTATCTACAAGGTCTTTCCCTGTAAAGACACAGAATAGAGAGTAATTTTAAAGAGACATTTCCTGTCAAGGTGTCCGCACAGAGGAAACCTGTCATTCTTTCATCAGAGCCTGAATAGCATAAAATAAAATAAAAATCATGATGCCATGCTGGGGTCTGTTCAGCACTCTCCTTAATTAGTCCAAGACATTGTTTTATCCGGCCCTTTCTCTGTCTAAGAAACCACTAGGTGATCTAATCAGCCTTTTTGCAGTCTATTCAGAATCTTTGCATCAGTTCTCCCTTCAAGTTCATCTGAGGCGCCATTTTCTTTTCCTAAATGAATTCTCTTTTCAGTGTTCTTTTTTTCTTACAGAGTCTGCCAATAAGAAAAGAACTGCATTCATTTCAAGTTAAAAAAATATCTGTTTATATATCGCATGAATCAGTTTTAAAACTGTTTAACACAGGGTAACCTTGAAATGCAAGTAGTTTGAATGTAGTAAATAGCAGATAATGATTGGAATACTTTTAAAGTGATAGTTCACCCAAAAAATGTAATTCTGTCATAATTTACTCACACTCAAGTTGTTCCAAACCTGTATACGTTTCTCTCTTCTTCTGAACAAAAAGCAAGATATTTTGAAGAATGTTAGTAACCAAACAGTTTTGGATCTATGGAAGTCAACAGTCATCGTTGACTTCCATAGATCCCAAACCTTATGTTCCAAACCTACATGACTTAATTTTGTCTGCAGATCTCAAGACTGTTTTTGTTCATACAATGAAACTCAATGGGGTCCAAAATACTGAGACTTTAAAAAATAAACTTCCCTTGTGTTCTACAAAAGTCAGACAGGTTTTGAGTGACAGGAAGGTGAGTAAACGATAGCAAAATTACCATTTTAAGGTAAACTCTATAAATGCCATTTTCTTCAATATGAGAAGTTGGTTGAAAATGCATTTGACAACTAAGATGATGTGATGCTCTACTGCTCCATCTAGGATTATAGTCGCAACAGTACAATGGAGTAAATGTCTGAAGATTGTGTCTAATTTAACAAACATTATATTTAACACAATGAAAGTAACTGAAAGTTGGTTTACACAATAAAAGATAATAAATGTGGTAACAAAGAATGAATGGAGGGATTGAACACTCTTAACAGAGACAGAAATGACCGTTTGACCTTGTGGGGAAATGCATTGGCACTGTGAGTGCGTTAGAGTCTCATTTCAGTCTGAAGTCTTGCTACTCTATTTTCTCTCCCCAACAGAGTCTGTTCAACTCTTTCAAACCAGCAGGTGTGAGGGCAAAATTAAGAATTGCCATAAAGCAATCTTCTCACAGAAATGCTCTTTCCTCTTATCAGGCACACTTGAAAGTGTAAAATATGTCATATTTTGCTAGAGAAAAAAAAGCTGAGCCATCCGGCACAGTAAGGACCAGAAGCCATTCTGCCTTGTGCCTCAGATACTCCTGTGTGATTTCAAACTGACATCTTGAAAGAAAGAGTGAAAAAAAGATGCAAAGTGTCTGTCTCTCAATCACAATCCCCTTTGTACCAGGATGAAAAGTAAAGAAAAGTTGAAGACAAGTCAGTCAGCAATTGTATTCTAACTGAAGCGTCCAGCTGTGAACAGAGATCATTAATAGAGATCAGCTCAAAGTTTGTATTAGAGTTGCTCCTAAAACGAATGCGTAGAGGCTCCAAAATCTAGATTACTTCTGTTTCAAAGGTTTTAAATGTTTTTAGACAGTTCCTTTTGTAGCTTAGATGTAAGCTTTGTTTTTACTTTACGTGGAACAGAATTCAAGAAGATCTCAGTGGGGCTGCATAATTCGACAATGATGACTTTTAACCATTTCTATGGTAAATAGCAACCATCTTTTCAATCACAAAACTTAAAACACAAGCTAGTTGCGTGATTTACCCTGATCATATCAAACAATTCGTCAGGTCCTCCGTGTAGGGTGTTTCTTCAACTACAGGCACTTTCATGTGCAGTTTTATTAGAATTAAACACTAGGCTATTACAGTTTTTCTCAATTGCTAAAACACTAAACCCTATTGTCTGAACCAAATGCTCAGTTGCCTGAACCCACTGATTGAATCAATTACTCTTTTGGCAAAACCATAAGCACTTTTCACCTGTTTAGACACACCTTCCCAACACATTTTCATTGTGATGCACCCGTGCTGCATAATGGTGAGCACTGGTGACAAAAGTCAAACACAATTAAAGCACATGTGTCACCACTTGAACACAACAACTCAAAATTGATCACACTTGTGGCTAATGATGTGAGGGAACGTACAGTAAGCCAGTTCAGAGAACAATGGTTTGTGAGGTCCTACAATGGATAGAAATCTGAGAGGAAGAGTTTGAGAGGAGGTCGAGGTGGTCGAGGTGGTCAGCGAAGACAAAGAACAGTAATATCTGATGAAATCAGAGCTACTGTGATTGACCATGTTCTTGTCCATGGTATGAGCATGAGGGAGGCTGGACAAAGGGTACAACCAAACATCAGTAGATTCACTGTGTCCACCATAATCCGAAGATTTAGAGAAGAGAACAGGTAATTACCTTTTTTTGACATTATAGTACAGCATGTAAATGTTGACAGCAATTACTGTATGACATACTATATATTGTACCACAGTATACTGTAAGTAAATATATGTTTCAGTACATCACTGTACCAATGTACTGTAGTATTGTAATGGAGGGTTGGTCTAACTGTTTGTAGTCCTAGTATTCCATGTATATTTTTGTACTTTATTTTTACATGGGCTTACTGTACACAAGGGGCAAACGCATACGATTTCTGTTTGTTTGTACAAGTGCTATGTGTAAATGCACAAGATTTCTGTTTTGTCTTTTTGTACAAGTGCTAAATGCACAGGGTTTTTTTTTTTTTTTTTTTTTTTTGCAACATGCATTTAGCCTACAGTGAACAATAAACATTTCTTCATGTCGTGAGCATTGTGTTTTCTATTTTCTACAAGTGCTAAATGCAAAGGTTTTTTTTTTTTTTTTGCAACATGCATTTAGCCTACAGTGAACAATAAACATTTCTTCATGTCCTGAGCATTGTGTTTTATATTTTTCTACGTAGTGTTTAGTGACTGTTCAGTAGTGTGTTTAATTTTGATTGACTCGGAGCACGATTTGACAACATAGTTCAGTTTTGAGCACAGATTGAACTGTTTTGAGGTGCAAGTTTGGTTTTGCAAGAAGAGTCTGAGGTTTTGTGAATGTAGCTTGAAAATTGGGTTTTGTGTTCACAGCTTAGAGAAAAGGAGAGCAGCTTTCAAGAAATGTGTCTTAGCAATCGAGAAAAACTGTATTTGTATTAAGACATTGTTTATCATTTATTTTTGCGGTTTCAGCCTTGTTCCAATAAGACTTCTCACTAATTAGTATTATTTATTAGACTTTCAAAATAACAATAACTTTTGAACGAAAATTTACATTTTTACACAAATTACGTACAAATTTATATAGCTATATTGCCATTTTCACAAGTTTTGTTTTTAAAACTGTAGTTATTTACCTGTAACATGGATAACTGAAATAAAATTCAAGCAAATTATAATTACAGTTTTTCTCAATTGCTAAAACACAATTTCTGAAACCTTGCTCCATTTTCTGAAAACATTAAACACAAAACCTCATCTTCAAGCACTATTTACAAAACCTCTGACTCCTCTTGCAAAATGAAACTTTCGCCTCAAAACAGTTTTACCTGTGTTCAAAATCAAACACTTCTCTCAAATTATAAACAAAGTGATCAAAATGCTATACACTATCAAGCAGTCAGTAAACAATACACCAACAAATTTAAAACACATTGTTCAAAACATATAGTTCTCAGGGAGAACTACATTTTTAATCTCAAAACAAATTTCATATTTTTTCATTGTACAGTCTACAGCAGTGCACTGTACTACAGTATATGATACTCAAAGGTAGGGGTGTGCATTGGCACTGCCCTCACAATTCGATTCGATTACGATTCACCAGGTAACGATTCGATTCAATTCGATTCTACGATGCATTGCGATGCATCAAAATTCTACTGCACACAACAAGGCACATTTTTCATCAGTCATGAAGCAATACAAGCATATTGAACAACATATTTTATTGGCTGCTATGTGTGTTTTATAACTCCTGTATCTTTGACATCAATGTCATTACATTAAATAAAATTGATTGGTACAGGGTATTGAATATAGCATTTTCAAACGCGGTCATCTCCCTCCACCTCAACCATCTTGTTGTTATTATGCCCCCGGAAGTAATTGAAACTTCAAAACTTTATTGTCCAAGGCCAGAAAATAAACAGTGACATAATCGATTATGGCACTTTGCCGCATCGATGCTGAATCGAGCATTTCCCGCATTGCGATGCATTGCCGAATCGATTATTGTTGACACCACTACTCAAAGGGACACAAATGAAAGGAGTAAACATGTGATCAATGTGCTTGTCTTTGGCCTGGGTCAGTCCATGGACAAGAACATGGTCTATGACTGTTGCTCGAATTTCATCAGATATTTCCACTCTTTGTCTTCCTCTTCCTCCTCCTTCTCCTCTTCCTTGCCCCCTCCTCCTCCTCCTCCTCTTCTTCTTCCTCTTTCTTGAACTCCTCCTCCTCTTCCTCCTCCTCCTCTTCCTCCTCTTTCTTTCCCTCCTCCTCCTCCTCCTCCTCTTCCTCCTCCTCTTTCTTGCCCTCCTCCTCTTCCTCCTCTTTCTTGCCCTCCTCCTCTTCCTCTTTCTTGCCCTCCTCCTCCTCATCGCCCACCCCGCATACGCACTCGTCCTCGTCCTCTTACATTGTTTCTTCTATCCATTCTCAGACTTTCTCCTCCCCACCTTCAACAACCTGTTTGCTCTCTGAACTGGTTGTGTCACAAAATTTGAAACAGGCTGAATCAGTTTTGAGTGGTTGTGTTCAATCAAATGACATGTGTTCTCTATTTGTATTTGATTTTTGCCACTTGTGTTTACCAGTATGGATGACGTGTGCATTAGAGTGCAGAATGTGTTTTGAGAATGAGAATGTGAAGTCTGAAAAGTCTAAGTGAGATCTGCAAATTGTGTTTTACCATGTGAAATTGTTTACGGTATTGACAACAGACTCCACAATTAGCTAAATGAGTTCAGGCAACTGAGAACTTTGTTCAGCCAATGGATTTTAGTGTTTTAGCAATTGAGAAAAACTGTAAGATAAAAAGTAATGGTGAGCAGAATATTTCATGTGTATCATGATTCATGTCCAATGTAATTATGTGCAAGACTGGAAAAAACAACATTCTAGCCTTAGCTAAACAAAGGAGTCTGCTATTTATATTCCCAAAAGTCCAAATCTGAGAAACAGCCATTGATGTTTTCACTTGTAATAGCATGTCTTACTTAATTTCCAAACATAATGAGAGAGAGTGAGTGAGTGAATGAGTGAGTGTGTGAGAGAGAGAGAGAGAGAGAGATAGAGAGAGAGAGAGAGAGAGAGAGAGAGAGAGAGAGAGAGAGAGAGAGAGAGAGAGAGAGAGAGAGAGAGAGAGAGAGAGAGAGAGAGAGAGAGAGAGAGAGAGAGAGAGAGAGAGAGAGAAAAATCTGCTTTTGGATCAGATGACAGATGTCTACATCTATCAACCAGATGTTCGATAACTTTAAAAAACAAAATACAACAACAATAACAAGCAGCTCTACTTAAACCACAAACTAATAAATGTCAGCTGGCTGGAGTCCAAATTCAGAAAATGAATTTCTTTCAGTATATTGGATCAGTGTATTTTGTCTTAAAGTGACAGTAACCTAATATACCTGCTGCTGTCCGTCATTAATGTTAATCAAACAACAAAAGACAAAGTCTTATTCTTGACTGAATAACTTATGTGACCTTAATAAGGATTAATCTATATTTAATTTAGGCTCCATAGTGAAGACTATGTAGTGTTATTTTACATTTGACTACTCTATTAAATTTTCTGTACCTGAAAGACCTAAAAAACCTGAAAACCACTAAATGTTTCTTTGCTCTATTGTATTTATTTGTGCTATTGCTTGTAATTTGGTTATCTGTAGAAAATATTCTTAGCATCATGTCTGCATGTGCCCCAGATTGCGATGTAGAAGCAGCCAAAAAAAAAATTGTAAAAAAAAAATAAAAATACATTTGAGCTTAATTTATTTCAACAACTGGAATAGCAAATTTTTGTTTCCTAATGAGGATTTGCACATTAATTTTACACATTGCACATTTTAGCACAGACGCCTGACAGACTTGACTGTTATCATATGTCACAAGCTGTCATCAGATTATTGATCTCATGTGTGACTTGATTTCCCCCCCCCCCCCCCCCCCATTATTTATTTATTTATTAAAAAAACTAAAGTGTTTTTGTGTGTGGGTATCCCAATAGGGATAAAGGATGTGCCGTTTTCAGAGAAATGTTTGTTATACATTTTGTTTGAATTTGTGAGTTAAAGGTGCAGTGTGTGATTTTTAGCGGCATCTAGCGGTTCGGTTGCGAGTTTGCACTGAGGGCTCAGCCCACTGCTCACCCCTCCCTTTCAAAGAAGCTACGGTGGCTAAAACGGGACAAACATATCGTCGTCTGAGATAGCAGAGAATAGCCAGAGTATGCCAAGTTTCTGTACCACAGTCCATTATAAACCACATCATGGATAAAGTTTACAAAGCTATAGTCAGGTAAGGATCAAGGGTCTTAATATATAATATAATAATATTAATCAGCTGCTTGTCTCACAAACATAACCAGCACATTTCTCCCCACATAGCAAACCCATAATACAGCGAGGGAGAAAAACCACATGAAACTATGCAACTATATATTTTTCTAACAGGGTAGTAAAAGTTTAGCTGGCTAATATGAGCTGTTACTGTGGCTGAGCTGGTTAAAGCGTAAAGCCTTGTTTAAACTCGACGAGTCTGCATGAGCCCAAAGGTGCGGGCAGCAAAAATGACATGATTGTAGCGCGCCTCCGCATCCCCTAGACATCATTTACTACACTACTTCTCTGATTTTGAAAACTCTTCGTGATCGACTTAAAATGCTTCCAAGATTGACTTGTCGGCGGCGATCGAGGGGTTGGTGATTCCTGTAACGTTACTGTTTTACGGTCAATGACAAGAGTACTAATCAGCTGTCTCACGAACGTAAGCAGCAAATTTATCCCCACATAGCAAAGCCATAACACAGTGAGGGAGAAGAACTAAGTTACATGAAACAATCCAACTCCATATTTTACACCACTGACAAGGGAAAAGTCACTACTCACGGTGTTTATGGCTAGCTTCTAGCTTTCTGCGGCTTCTCTTTCAATGTACTGACGAAACGCGCTATGTAGCGCTGTTTGTTCGCTGACGGCTACGGTAGAAACATGACGTCACAATATTTCGACCTTTATAGAAGGGGGTGCCCGCGGTTATGTAGATATAAATGTCTCATTCTAAGGTAATACAAACATTACGGTTTATTAAGTAAGTTCTTTATACACCACTGAAAACATAGTTATGGATGTCATATTGCATTTCTGTTAATAGATCCTCAATTTTTACACATGGCACCTTTAATAAAAATGTAACTGGCTGTGTAAAATAGGCACATAATATCAATATATTGATATAGGCCAGAATCAGATCGAATCACAATCACTTTTAAGGGTATATCGGCAAATGTCATATTGTTGGCTATGAGAATTGATATTAAATTGTATTGTGATTCTGATTAACACCCCTTAAAATCAATCAGCATTTTCTTTAATCTTCTTTAACGTCAGATCTACAAAGTAATGGTACAGTAAACACTGTAAAAAGGGTGTCTAGGTTTTACAGGGTGAGCTAGATTATAAATGCAATCCTCCATTTTGCCACAAAGCGATTTGTTGTACTAAATTGTTAATGACCTGTTCCAATATCATCCATTATTGATAACTGAATAAAACCTTAAAAACTCCATCTCAAAATTAAAGGAAAAGTCTTTAAAAAAATAAAAATTGAAAGATAATGATATTTTCCACTGAAAATAATAATAATAGCATACAGTTTAGGAATGACTAATATGTGATTAAAACTTGCTGTGTCTTTACATCATGTTTAATCATCTGGTTATTCCTTCTGGCTACTGACTTTTAAACGGTACACTGGTTAGTTTGGCTGTTAATTTTAGGACATTTGTTAATCAAACTCTTATACCATATGTCCTGTTTCTAGGTCAGTGACCTATGATCTGCCTCCTTCAGCCAAAATGATGCCATGTCCCACACCGAACAGATAAGCCTCGAGCATCTGACTCACGCTGTTTCTAACCTAAATCCAGAGTGCCTGCTCTGCATTAGAATAGCATTGGGAAAACACTCAAGTGTTGTGTTGATTGCTCATTGCATTGCCTTGCATTTGTTGTTATTTTCTTTCTCAAAGAAAGGATTACGGCTAGAAGCGCTGAAGTTGTACTGGATTTTATCAAAGCTGTGCAAACGTACTATTCCATACATTATTTACAACTATCAGAGGGGTACGTGACCATGCATATTTATTGAAAAGTGTGAGGCTGGCAAGCTTTTCTATGGTAAACATCAACCCAGACCTCTAATTCATTGTCCAAATTAACTGCTGTCCTGCCGAAGACCACCAGCAGATAGCCAGCAGCATCCTTTTCAAATCTCACCAATGAACTCCTTCAAGAGGATAGACCAATACAAACCAGGGTTTTCCATGCTTGTACAAAATATATTTTAATATTCTAAATACTTTCATATTTTGCAGTTGCAGTGTTCAGCAAATGCAAATATTGGTTAAAAACAACAACATGCACCATAACATACAACTGCCATTTAACATCTCAACCTTGTATGTAGCTTTGTTTCACAAGAGTGAAAAATCATGAAATATCATTTTACATGATATTTTTGTCTTTTGTGGCAGCAGTGACTTTCGGAAGCTATTGCGAACCTGCAAACACCGCACCTGATAATTATTCACGAACACATATTCGCACACACACAAACGAATTCAGAGAATCGAAACACAAGCGAAAAGGTCGTAAGCATGCCGGGAAGGAGACACAACCTCCGCTGACTCAGCCATGAACGGGACAGTTTCAGTTCTCGTTTCTTGGAAAACAGTTCTGTTCAGTTCCTCTGGAAAAAACCTAACAGATGATTCATACGTGTCTTTATGATGTATAAATATGACTGTAATGTGGATTTAGAGTTGTTGCTTTTTTGATTTGTGATCGAAGGCATCCTTAGAGATCTATCCTTTGGAAGCTCAGTTTATTAACTGATTCAGTTTGTAACTTTTAATTGCTCTGCTGTATTCTTCAACTTGGATGATTTGAATTGATACATATTATATATACTGCTTGAACTGCAAATAAGGTAAAATAACCTGTCTGTAACCTATATTGAGGACTGCCCTCGGTATTAGGACATACTGAAGTATTATAACTTGTAACCTTTTTTGATATTTTGCTACCAATCATTTTTATTGTGTAACCAGTAACTTTGATCTTTTGTTCAAATAAATTTTCATTTCTTACTTACAAGCATCGATTTATTATTACTTCAGCTAATAAAGACAGTTCTATAAGATATAAAAGAGCTTCTAAGTTTACATCGTCCAACTAAAAGGACAACCATAAGGGACCTACCTAGAATTCTGCTGAGAGAGGTTAAGCATGAATTCTTTTAAGGGGTTATGATGATTATTGTATGTACACCACTAGACTTGCTGGTATAAACTAAACAAGCTAGTGTAGGATTTTTGTAATCCAAAAAATCTGACCTGACAGTGCCAGTCTTCTAATTATAATATTAGGTAGATAATCAGGAACGTGAGTGTAATACCAGGACTCACCACACTTTTCATGACTGAACCTTTATAAAAGTGTATAGTGGCTTATTTTACTGTCAGGAGTACACATAACATAAACATTGCAGCCTACTGTCAAATACAAATTTACTTGGACTGGAGGCAGGCTAATCAAATTCAATGTATGAAACAAAAATGTCTAAAAATCAATTTAAAAAAAAACTTTTAAAATATAATCAAATGAAAATGTAAATTATCCTTAAAAAAATTATATTATTTTATACTTTTATTAATATATATTTTTTTATATTTTATATATATATATATATATATATATATTTATATATATATATATATATATATATATATATATATATATATATATTTATTACAGTATATATATACAATTTTTATATATTATTATATATTTAACTAATTTCTTCAAGCTAGACCAGAAAAAACTTTTGCTTTGCTTTTCTGTCTGTTTAAATAAATTGTATTATTACTACTGCTATACTTGAAGTACACTACTGTGCAATATTAATATATTCCTGTTATAATTTCTTCATGTTAAATCAAACTTTTATTTTGATGTTGTCCTGAAAACTGAGTTTCTGTGTGTGTAGGCCTATAATATGGCGATAATATTTCTTGAAACGCTGTCTCCCTTTCCCCCGCCTTGGTCCATCCAGCCCGACGTCAATATGTGGATTAGAATGTTTTCATCTCTTTCACTCCCTCCTCCCTTATTAATAATCTAAAAGCTGCTTTGCCAGGAAGCAAAACAGCGACATGTGTAACAAAGATCGAAAATCCCTGAGCCAGAGAGAGAATGATTTAATTTTTTATCTGCATTTTTGTAACAGTGTAACTCTATTATTCACATATTTATTTACAGAAAAAAGGTGTTGGAGGAAAAGGAGTGGGATGCATCTCTGCTCCTAATGCCTTCTTTCAATTATTCAATATATTTCCAATGTGTTCATCACCTTATAAAGCATTGTAAGGAGATTTACAAAATTATTATTATTATTATTAGGGGTGGGCGATATACCGGTAGACACAATTAACCGGTAGAAATGTATCAACCGGTTAGAGATTTTGGACTATCGTCTCTATCGCGGTCACGCTCACGTGACGTTGCCATTCTGTGCAGTCTCGTTCAGAAACAGTCTCTCAGACAGAGCGCACATATGAAATGAGTCTTCTTTCGCTGCTTACTGCACTTCAATGCACTTCTTTTACTGCACTTCAATGCACTTCTTTTAACTACAAAGCTTAAAAACTTCAAAAAAGTCAAAATGCCCGTCTTTGCAAGTATCCTCATAATCACAGTAGTTTGTGTCTAAAGTGAATGTAAATGCTTGAGAAAGAAAGGACACGTGTATCAATATATTAGATCAGTGCATTTGGTCTTAAAGTGACAGCAGCCTACTAAACATGTCTTTTTTTTTCCAGGCTTTCGGCCCCGCCCTGCTTCATACCAGTAACATTAAAAAAACTTTACATTGGTTCACCATGAACATGAAAATGAGTCCCGTCGGATTGCTTTCCAGCGGCTGTGAAGGTGAATCCACACTCATTCACGGCATCATCAAACTACACCTTTGTTATTGTTTTGAATAAGCGACCTCTAGCAGTGAAACGTACATTATGGGCTCTATCTTGCACCAGGCGCAAATGACTTTGTACACTGACTATCATTCCTATTTTGCACCGCACAAAGCGGGCTTTTCCGTACCACAGACGCACGTCGGTAAACTAGGAAATGAACTTGCGCTCCCTGGGCGGGTCGGCGCAAAAAGGAGGCGTATTTCGGCGCAAAAATTCCCTTGTGCTATTTTGCAGTTCCAGAAAATAAATCCGCCATGACCAGAAAAAAACCTAGTCTAAAGTCAATGGCGCGTTGCGCGTTGTTCATAATGCTATTTTAAGCGCGCATGCTTGGCCATAATGTAGTGGGTGCACAACGCGCATACACTTTGATTCTCTCATCAACACAGATGCAGCAGTTTTTATTTTTGCAAATGATACATTATAACAAGGAAAAATATTAACACATGAGGGAAATTATTGTGGTGTTCATGAAGATGTCAAAAAAAATATAGGCCTAAATCTAGCTTACACATTTACCCAATTTTTTCAGGCTAATTGTAGTAATGACGGATCAGACCTGTTTGCCCAATAGTGGCAAGACACATGTATATAAGGACATCTGACAAATTAGTTTGTCTGTCAAGAACCAGAAAAAAAAAAATCGATCTCCTCGGCTGTGAACCGCTCCTGGCGCTCGCCTGGTAAATCCGCCATAATAATAACAATCCGCCATGCAACATGCGCACCTGCTCTTAAAGGGTATGTTGGATGACGCTCTGATTGGTTTATTTCACGTTACGCACAAACCACACATATGAATAATGAAGCTATTTCAGACCAACCCCTTTTAAACTTGCGTCGGGCGCAAGAGTGATTTATCCCGCCGGTAAAATAGCAAAAGCACCCAAGACCCGACCACAAAGTTACTTGCGCTTCGCGCTTGATAATTGCGATTCAGATCACTAAAATATGGCCCTCTGTGCCTTTAAGCCAATATTATTTTCTAATTGGCCAATAACCGATATGGTACCTGCATATATTGTGCTTTGCAAGAAGAGCAACACGAGCATCATGCGCTTCAGTTATCAAATGCAAATCAAAATCTCATTTGCTTGATGCATGTGAGGGCCAACAGTACTAAAAATCCCAAATCGTGATGGAGTGAATCATGAGATGTTCTACTCTTAACATCTCATGATTGCGTAAGCAAGGCTGCTGACAGTCTGTCCAACAGCAATATACATTGATAGCGACAGAATGCATTTTATATGTCTAGTACCGTTTAACGAAGATACACAAGTCGCACAATCCATATTTACAGCATAACACGAGGAAATGCTGCGGAGAAATTTCTTATGATGCCTGTCTAAGCAAAAACTGGTCGTCTACTGCTGATCCTTCCAAAAAAGTAAAGCTAGGGACTAAAGTGTCATCAATACTTGTCTGTCACCACAAGAGACAACGGTCCACAGGGCTTCTGAGAAGAAGCAACAAATGATCCTTCTCTTTACTCATACTAGAACAAAGAAAATAATACAAAATAACACTTTGTAGAATTTTTAATCTCAAGAAATTATAAATGGAAATAAAGGTATTATATGCTAATGCTACAAATAATGTAACTCCCTTAAGTGTAATTTGATCCTAGATATGAAATAATTCCTAAAATGGCCTGACCTAAATTGCACTCTTAATACAGTAAAGCCTCTTTAAAGCAGGTTACTATTTATATTAGTTTTATATAACGATGAATCAAAAAAAGCCAACAAAGCCGCTTCTCTCAGAAGCATGTGAAAACCCTGCCACAAACCTTAGAGTGCTCAGGGTCTAAAAAAAGCCTTCTTCTTGGACAACTCTTCTTCTTTTTTTACCCATGGCATTTGTCTTGCCTTTAGAAATTACCCACTCTAGAGATATGACTATGCAGCATGTGATAACACACCGCCAAAATCGTAAAGGCCAAAGTAAGTTCAGTTGCTATTATGCACACCCTCTGGATTCCCTCTCATCTGCATCACTCTCAAGAGGACACATAAAGAACAGGGCATTTGGGATAATGGGCTGAGACCCACTCTATTATTTGTACTGAGGGAGCCTTAAGTCCTCTGAGCTTCTCTCTCAGGAATCCGAACCAGCCAAGCAGGAAGAAGTCAAGACATTTTCTTGTGTTAATAAAATATGGTAATAGCCTCTCACCATTTTTCATTTCCCTTACTTAGCACCACAACAACTCTCCAAAGACAATAAACAAAATAGTTTAATTTTAGGTTAACATTTTACCTGTGAGCTTAATCTTGTGAATGTTACATTTGCATATGGAGACAACATATTTAAAAAAAAAAAAAAAAAGTTTTTACTAAGGCAATTGTTTCCTGAATGGACAATGTAATAAAACAAAGATAGGATAATGAGATTGAGATGGAAAAGCACATAGATTGTGTAAGTAATCAACTGAGGAAGTTTCATGGTGATATCTATTATTTTAAAATGTTACCCTATTCACCTGTAGTGTTTCGATTTAAATACACTCGTGTGTCATCTTCGCTTGTTTGTTCATTTGCATTACTATTATTATAAGCCTGGAATATCTTAACCTCCTTAAACACCTGTTTTTAAGCATAAAGAAAACATACTCCAAATATATGTTTTTTCTTTTGGTTCCCCTTTTAGTGATCACTATAACTAGAGTATATACATTCCTCATTAGCAGCTGTTTCAATGGACCACTATATGTAAGCCGTCCGCCATATTGGCATATTGTGATTATTGGATGGTAGCATGCTATGTCACACATGTTTCCGGTCCCACGGTCATGGCACGAAAAGACTATTAAAACTTAATTTTGGAAAAGTATTTTATATTAAAAATCTTTATATTAACTGCCTTTCTATTAATGCAATACAGTAAATGACAACTGTCTGTGGTCTCCCAGTGGCTTACATTAGGATAAGTTTAGTGTTAAGTGATTCATTTACACCAAAACAGATTTAGATTTATGTTTTTATCTCTGAAAACATTGTTTTGTCTTACATTTCATAATGAACTCAGATGAGCTCAGTGCTGACTTGTTTTCCATCAGTTCTTTTTCGTGAATTGGAATGTGTGCAAATGATTGTGGGTGAGTGAAGGGTGCAACGAATACACTTGATGCATCCTTCAAAAGCAGATGAATAAAGTATGCGAAACAAAGTCTGCCTTCCAATGATTCTTTAAATTTATATTGCCTCCGGCGGCGCTTGATGACGTGGCAGCCGAGATATGCAGCATTACTAGGAAGCACCCAATGTGCCTGCAGGTCGTCTCTGTGTTTTTAATACCTGGTTATTTCAAATGACATCAAAATGGATGCATTTATGTTGGTCTTCTGTGATGAGTACACTGACCTTGATTTGGTGAACAAATATGAAATAACAAAATATGATCAATATTCAAATTGTATTCTTAAAACTTGTTTTTATAGAAATAATTAGGAAATGTGTAGATAAAAGAAAAATGGTTGAGCCAAACAAGGCTTTTCAAATAATTTCAGAAATATTTAAATATTAACAGTTTTTAAAAAAGTTATTATTACAAATGATACATAAATAAAATATTCTTATTATTATTTTATGCATTTTTTAATATCCTGACAAAAATGAGCATCACATCATGGTATGGCAGAGTTGAAAATGAAACATTCATGCAAAATCAATTCAGAAAACCTTTCATTTTTCTTTGGTTAATTGCAATAAACTGGTGTTTGATTATTACACAGGCTTGGAAAAGGGGATGATCACTCTTCAAGCAAAAATAGAAATGGAAGAGCAATAACTGCCCTGTCAACAGAACAAAAGGAACTGTAATGATAACGGCCAGCATACTGTGAACACAACATGTACAAAATCTAAAGCCAGAAAGATTTTATTCTTCTAAAATTGGCCAATCACTTGCAGTCCATTGCTTTTACTGTAAAGGGAGGGAATGGCTGAAAATCTTCAATAGAAACCGCAATTTGCAAGATCGTTTTATGTTTGTGCTGTTGTCACTCTTGTATTAATACAAGGGTTTCGGGGCATTCAGAGTCACTGTAGAGGGTGTGGATGTGTCTCCTCTCCACTAACCTGAATTCAGAGAGAAAAACACACATGGTATCTAGCAAATCATAAAAGAAACTGTCGATTTAAAGATATGAACCATAAATCATGCATACCCTAATGATTTTCTTTTTTTCTTGTCTAATCATTAAATGCAAGCGATTGAGGAACTGTGCCAATGGCCAATGATTGGTAGACAGAAAAGTTGGCACATTCTTCTTCCCTGCCAACATATATTCTCACTTCCTCTGAGTTGAGCCCAGCTGTCACAGGCAGACCAAAACAGAGAGAGGAAAGCCTCAGATCAGCTCACGGATCACAATCCTTAAATTCTCACCACCATACCATGGCGAGATGGGAGTCAAGAAAAAGAGCTGTTTCTTACGCTTTATAATGTAGCAACCTAGGGCATTAAAGTTAGCCTAGAAATCTAGACGCATCCTAGCGGCAGCGAAAATTATTTCGCAGCCAGTGTGGTCTAGCAACTCTCCATAGGCTTTTGAGCTGGAAAAACCAAAAACTAGTCAGGCCAATCACATCGTGTATAGAGTCGGCGGGCGGGCTTAACACAATGATGGCAGAGTTCATGACGTTCCGCGTGATTTCCATAGGTGATTTCCCTGCTTCTTGAAAACAATGAAGATGCAGCGGTCTTTCAAATCGGCTTTGGCCGCGACTCTGGAGGACTTGGCGTTAAGAGAACGTCACTTAAGTCATTCTTAAAAAAGGAAGATGTGTTCGGAGTTTTGCCGACCTGATACGGCAAACGTTTAATATATCAATTAGCCCCGCTGGTGGAAAAACGCATGGGACTCACTCCACAACCGTTCGTTGCTCTGGTTGGTTTTAGCGTTATCCTATTGCGTGCAGAGGGATTTTGAAAGGTAACCGTTTATCCCGCCCCTCGGATTGAGGCATGTCAATGGAGAGTTCCCAGACCTAACATCTTGATGTAGGTCTGGCATGCCAGGCTACATTAAAGTGCTTCTATTATGCTTTTTCGATTGTTTCGCTTTTTTGTTGTTGAAAATATTATTATTACATATTTTTTTGCACTGCGAAAGCAAATCCACTTTGCATGCATTTTCAAAGGATGAGAACTATTAATATATTACTGTTGTTGTTGTGATTGTTGGGTGATTAATACCTTCACTAAAACTATACTGATACTACTGGACTCCCCCTATCTATACTTGCGTCACAGAAAGGATCTCATGTGCCTACATATACCACATTATCGATGACTGTGTTGGGCTGTTGTTTTTCGTTGTTTTTGTTTTGTTTTTGTGCTTTTCTCTCTTCTGTACTGTATATGTGTCTCACTACCTTGTATGCGTTACTCCTTTGTTAATTCGCATAAAAAAAAAAAAAAAGGATGAGAACTCAGGCCATCTTTACCGTTCTTAACACTGTGTACAAGTTCTGAGAAACCCTCCTGAGCTGAAATTTAAATATTGTAATGGTCTTTTTTTTTTTTTTTTTTTTTTTTTTTTTTTACCGTGGACATATTGGATCAAATTGTTCTTGTGCTCTTAAAAAAAGGAAGACGATTATACATATTTTAAGGGTCACTAACAAAGTGCTCAAAGATAAAGTGCTGAACACAAGCCAAAGGAATGATCATTAATCTTAACAGTTGGAAGCAGGTTCAGATGTAAATACGTAGTGAACAAGGCCTGTTTCGACGAGAATGGTGGAAAAAGAAGAGGCCACAGTGGGTGCTTGTGATTAAATCCAGCACCATTCTTCCCTTATTT
Source organism: Chrosomus eos (assembly GCA_036326025.1). Taxonomy (NCBI): domain Eukaryota; kingdom Metazoa; phylum Chordata; class Actinopteri; order Cypriniformes; family Leuciscidae; genus Chrosomus; species Chrosomus eos. Next base: position 11,317,203 of record CM070839.1, on the reverse strand, counting down.
TAAGGTTAATGTGGCCTATAATTACGGCTCCACTTCCAGTTCTGTGAATTCGAGATCACAGATCAGGTGGTCACAGAAACCTCTTGAGATGCTGTGACATCCTATACATGGCCATCAAATGTAGGACTTTTTATGATGTGTCTGGGTTCAAAGCAATCCCCTTGAGATTAAAGTGCCCAATTACACTATATTTTAAAAGTTCCTAATTTTGTTTTGGAGGTCTCCTAAAATTTTGTTTATATTCTTTAATTTTGTTAATAAGTTCCAGGAACTACAGTATGGGTTCTTGAAGTTCTCATTCACTGGGCAGCACAGCTTGAATGATCTTCACAAGTACGGAGATAAAAGGAAAAGTAATCTTGAAAACGCTCTGAAGAACATCAGTCAGTAAATGTCTATGTGTTTGTGCCAGCGCTGCGTCCACTCCTGCAACAGAGTGACTTCAAGCAAGACTAGAATCAAGATTATTAGAGGTTCATTAATGAGAAGCTCAAGTCTGAACTTTGACCTCCCGGGGATTAAAATCAATATACAGCACAATAACCTTGAGAAATCAATGCATTAACTCCTTTTACACCTTAACCTCCCCCTTGCTCTTTATAATTCATTTGGACAGATTTTTAAATAATTAGTGTGAAAACAACAATCCGTACAATGGCACAAAAAAGTGAATTTAGTGATATAAAATCACAAGTACACGGACAAGAAAAATATGCAGCATCCAGAATCTGTGGCAAGGGAAATGCCACAAATTCCACTGCAGGTAGAATTTAAAGGAGTGTGTGAATCTTTGCAGGGGAAAGCCAGTGACACTGCTGGAGAACAATGCAAATTACTGCAAATGTCCGTTTGTTACGAACTGCTCCGAGACAAGGTTGAGGATCCAAATGCAGTTTATTAGAGTAATCCAGAATCGTAATCCAACATAGACAAAGGGTCAAGCAAAGGAACGTAGTCTAAACAAACAAACAAACAGGCAGGGGTCCAAGGCAAAAAGGGAATCCACGAAACAGGCAAAAATCCAAGAACCAAGAGACAATGAAACCAGGGAGAATGCTCAGAAATGCAGCGCAAACAACACACAAAACTTTGCAGTGAGTGAATGAGAAAACCAGACTTATATGGGGTAAGATAAACAAGATAATGAGACACAGGTGAATGTGATAATGGATGAAGAGTCCAGAATATCCATCCATTTTCTAAACCGCAATGTTGGGATGATGGAGCCTATTCCATCATCTCGGGCCAGTCCATTGCAGCACTTACACATCGCCATTCACACTTACACTAACTGACAATTTAGTGTCTACAATACACCTGCATGTCTGCATGGAATGATGGGAAACTAAATCTCCATCATAAATGAACATTAAGCATTAGCAACATTAAGCCATGTTGCACAGGACACAATATTGTAACCTTAAAAGTTTAATTTAGCCACACTACAAAAAGATTATTCCCACTGTGGTTTCAATTAAATGCCAAAGTGGATCCTATGGAGTGTGGTCTTTTAACATTGCCAAGGTCATGGGTTCAATTTCCAAGAAATGCACAAGACGACTGTGTTGTTACCTCGCTTTGGCTGCATCTTGGATATAAAGCTGCACTTGAACACACCACAAAGACTACAGCTCACTGCTAACTATAGCACATGTGTTCTGTGCATGTGTGTAAGGAAATAACTGTCTATACCAGCAGGTATCAATAGTCTACGTTTGTCATTTAAAAAGAGAAACCAAAACTAGGACTGCATATATACAAACCGTTAATAAAGTAGCGCTTGCTTACAATTTTGAATATCAATCATGTTGATCACTTTCTTCATTCCAGGAGGCTCATGTTGTTATAAAAATATTCACATATTGGAATGCTCAGATATGGCGTAAAATTAGAATAGCCTTCTGCCTGTGTGGTGTTAACTTCTGTGCTTGCTTTTATGCACTGACTCATGAACAGCCAATCAGAGTGATCTCTCACAGACGGCCCTGACGCAGATTCAACATACTGCCACTGACTTGTGGAACACACCGCAAAAACTAGCCCGACAGATGCTCACCAACAACCCAATGGTGCTATTGCCTTATTGAATGATGTGCTGTAAGTGTATATATAATTTTGGAAAATATTAACTCAATCAGCTAATCTGATGTCGCAGCCATATCATGTACAGCCATAAAACACATCGTAACATATTTTTGTCTGTCTGTCTGTATGTATGTATGTCATGATGAGAGCCCTTCATAACATGATTCAGCTGAAGAGATGCACATTCTTTGCATTAGAGACTTGATGATGAGCTCAGAGGAGATGGGTGAAGAGCTTTAGATTGCTTCTACTCTCTGCAATTGTCTGCAATTGAAAGCATTTATTTACACAACCACTTATCTAAAGAGGAGACAGGAAACACTGCAGCCTCTGAACCGACCTGTGGAGCATCAAGCCTCTCGCCAAAACAAAACAAAAGTACCCCGAGAAATTAACTTTAAATGGTATTTTTTTATTACGATTAACATTTAATACTTTTAATTGTAGCCTATACATTATAATTATTGAAATCACAACAATAATGATATATTATGGTAACAGTTTATAATATATTGGTTAACATTAGTTAAAGCATAACTGAACTAACAATGACCAATGTTTTTGTTACAGTATTTTTATTTTTATTTTATCAACGTCAGTTAATAAAAATACAGCTGTTCATTGTTAGTACATGTCAGCTCAAGTCCAACTTAACATTAGAATAATCTGGGGAAAGATTGACTTCCATAGTTTTTGGGAATGGTGCCCCACAACTGTTTGGTAAAAAACATTATTCAAAATATCTTCCTTTGTGTTCAGTAGTAGAAAGAAATTCATGCAAGTTTGGAACAAATTGAGAGTAAATGAACAATGACAGAATTTTCATTTTTGGGTGAACTATCCCTTTAACTATAATGCTTTAGAAATAGTTATACGTTTTCGTTCAACTAATGTAGTTAACTAATGTTAACAAATGAAATATTATTGTAAAGTGTTACCTATGATTTTATTATATAATATAAATGTACTGTATAATATATAGCCTACAGTAAACTCTACAATAGAGATATACTAAATGTTAAATTACTTATAACAAAATTCTCAGTAGTCCTAGTTATTAGTCCCAAACCTTATCGAATGCCAGTGAAACTTTTTCTAAAAGAAATGCAAAAAAATATCATTCTCCTTCCCATTCATAGTTAAAAATGCCCCATGTTTCAAATAAAGCTGGATTGAAATGTAAGTGTCATAGGGGTCATCTGGTCTGCCACTCACCTTGACTTTTTGAGAAACGGAAGCAGCTAGATGAATTAAATCCAATTCATTTGACTGTAGTTTCAAAACATCTATCCCAGAGTTGACAATAGCTTAGTCTGCAAACTAAAAATTGTCAAAGGTAATCAATTTTCAGCACAGGGCTGCCAAATCCACAGCTCAGCGCATAACCATGTAATCATTTAATTTATGCTTGCAAAAACAAAAGACAAAGCTGTCCAACTTGAGCAAATTTACATGTCAAAGGACAGGCATGCCAGAAAGATCACCCCAGCCTGCTCATTAATCAGAATCATTTCCACAGGTGCAGATACGAGCATCCAAACCCAAACATTGCAATGCTATTTGTAATGAAGTCTACACCTAGTATTTTCAATTCTAATGAATGGTTCTATTGAGAATATAGCCTAGCTGAAATTGAATCCCTTTTAACTCTGTCCTCTGATCATGAAATGCCAGTGTAATGAATTTATAGTGTTTTCTGTGGTTGCACCGAACATGCCAATCCAACTTTTTCCATTGGTTATCAGAAAGGAGAGTTGTTCCTTTTACCCTGCCTCGCTTCATCCATTATAAACATACACACAAAAATGCAGTACTGTAAGTACAGTATTGATGAACTATGCCACCCTTCTGAAAACAAGTCTTTTTACAAGCACAGCCACATTGCAGTTGATTCTATACGTGCTCTTCTATTCTTCCCCTTCTGACTGAAGCCCTTAAAGCTTTTTACACAATACAGCGACCTGCTTACACCAGTAAGTTGGAGAACACAGTTTGCAGAAAGCATTATGTTCTTTGTATGACATGGAGTGTGGGAAGGGTACACAGCCGGTATGGTACAACCGTCAATATTCATATGGATTATGTTTGTTTTCATTTGCTGTTAAGAAATGGCAGCATTGGCTTGGGAAGCCCTGAGCTCTGTTACATTTTCGATGCGAACAGCAGAAGCAGGAACAATAGAACATCCATTAATATTACCATGAACTGCACAGACTCGAAAACAATATGCAAAATTGTTAACATGACATTGGCTGAAAAGGAAAATTGTCAATTTTGGTTCTAATTGTCAGCAGCCAAGAATTCACAAATCATTTTTATCTTTGCTGCAAAGTGAACCTGTATTTACATAATCTGCATTTACTATTGATGTCAAGATATCTACTCAAATACACTTTTTTAAAACAGTGACAGATTAATTGGTGACAATTTTCTCAGACATTTTTAGTTGAGTTAGACATCAACAGCAAAATTATATGGGAAGCATCGCCTAATGTTTTTAGTTTGTATTGATTTTGCTATGTAAAAGGGTTAGTTCACACAAAAACTTTAATTCTATCATCAATTACTCACCCTCACATCGTTCCATCGATCCTGTCTTTTCAGAAGACTTGGATTGAACCGCTTGATTCATATGGATTTATTTTACAATCTCTTTATGGATGTTTTGAACCATCAGAGTTTTGGGTGAAAAGACTTTCAATGTGGGGACACTGGGAAATCAGATTTCATAAAATAAAATATTTATTTGTGATCTGAAGAAGAATGCAAGTCATGGGTTTGGAACGACGAGAGTGAGAAATTGATTACAGGATTTTCATTTTTGGGTGAACTAATCCTTTATTTTTTTATTATATGGTTAGTTGGTTTATTTATGTGCCACTTATAACAGCATTCCTGTTGCAAAACCAGTAGATCATAACACTAGCAACGCTCTTGGGTTCAATTCCCTTGGAAAGCATGAGAGCTGATAAAATGTTTACAGTGAGTGCAATTTAAGATGCTTCTTCTAAATGCATAAAAGTAACTAAAACAGACCTGTGACCAATTTCTGCACCACGTACTACCAGTTGAGAACAGCTGCTCTATGAACCTCTAACATGTGGATGATGAAACTGTTGAAAGAGAAGACTGACTACACTCAGTTCCGGCTAAAAGAGATCAGCATTTGAATGTACTTGCTTTGATGTTTCATCATCAAAAGACATTATCAGATCAAAATGAAATTGATGTATCATATTTTTGTACTGTAACTGCATGATCAGATGAAATGCTCCTTTGTAACATTTAAAATTCAAAGCAGTTGATTCAGATTCATCTCAATTCACCCCAATGCAACTGAACTGAGGCAAGAAGTGTGCATTTAGACAGTTAGCATAAAGAGAACTCATTTGTCTTCCTTTGAATTCTTCATTTGGAAGATTCAAGTTTGCATTGGATGACAAAGAAGCTCCTGAAGGTCACATGTATGTCTTCTGAAGGAGGCAGGAAATCAAAGAGTGATTATTGAAGACTAAAGCAGGAATCGCCAACACCTGTCTCTGACTGCAGCTAGTGCACTTGATCAAGATGGATCTGTTAGGGAAGAAGTCTCTTAAGAAGGGGAAATGGGGGAATCCACATGGGGGGTTGAATGGCTCAGTTGTGGAGAGCCTGCACTGCCCTGAGCTCTTAAGGGGTGTTGAGGGTGATGTTGTGGGTCACTCCTGGAGTTAAAGGTCATTAGGAGTAACAGCGACTCCAGAGAAGCTATTTTTCTAGAAGATTTGAGGTAGTCCTAATGTCAGAAGGGCAAAACAGCTCCTCGATGAAAGATTGGTTCATTTTTTAAAGGATGAAATGTTGTCTTTAACTATTAAAAGAAACAGAAAGGGAAGTTGTTTATTTGGATTGGTCGTGATTTCGAATCTTCATGTAGAATCAGTTGTCCTCGTCGACTGAAAGAGATCATAGTTGAGGATTTGCATAAAACATAATATTGTAGTGTTTCCACAAAGTCAGGTTTTGAACTGTTAATTTTGTGTCATTGTTACTATTATAGTTTTTATTAATATTTTGAATTCATTTTTAATTTCCTATTTCCTATTTTCATTTTAGTTCGGTTTGGTTGAGTAATAACCCTAGTTTTGAATGGCATGATGGTAAATAAATGATATAAATCATTTGTATCACCTAATTGAATGACAGCATAAGATTGCAAAGCTATGCATTTGTCAATCCTTATTTTATTGCTCTCATCGAAAATGCTGATCACAAAATACACAAGCCAGGCAGCAGGACGCTGAAATGACGATGAAATGATACAGGAGGATGACAATGGCACTCAACCCATAAAAACCATCTCCTGTCCATTAATTGTGGCTGTAGACTGTCCATACCGCAGTTGGATACCACAACCTCAGCTGAACTTTGAAACCTGATGGTTTATGCAACAATAAAAGATTCTCTATGTCTCTCGCTCACTCACTAGACTGCATTATGCTCAGGTGGCCTGTATTAAAATACCAGTGCAGTCAGAAATTATGAATGATCACTTCACTCTCTAAGGCATTATTTGCGGGACACCGCTGGAGTTATATCACTGACTTTATCTTAATTTAAATTTCTTTGTAGGGTTTTTACATGAGGACATGTAATCTTCCAGTACAGAGAGAATGAAGACAGCTGGGCGAGAGTGAAGATGAGTATTGTAAACATGCCAGATGTCGCCCAGAGATTAGAACCTGCACACATCAATCATCAAGTACAACTGGGGATTTCAACCTTTACAGACACAGGGACACCCCATACAGACAGTCAACTCAGGGACCCCAAGTATAGACAAATTCACAGCTTATCACAATGTTTCAAACAGTGCCTGTCATTTTTGACATGTTTAAAATGTTTATTACATTTTGTTTCACTGTTTGCAAGAGATCACTGTCAGTAATGAAAACAGTAACACTTTTCTCAGTAAATATCTATTTTCCTCCAGGTATCAGGCTGTTACAACATACAGTATGGTCAGTGCATTTTGTAAATCAAGGTAAGATTGGGGGTGAAAGAACATCTTGGTTAAGAGTCAAACGAGGGGAAAGCTATTCAGTGTGAATTTACAATATGTTCTTATAGTAACCTACTTCCACAGTAGTTTTGTTCTTCTTTTTTTATTTTTGCTGTGAAATGACAATCATGTTTGCAGTTTTACATTAGATTAAACTACAGAAAGTAAGAATACAGTGCAACCAACTGCATTCAGTACTATTAGCCTACATAGGGTCAGTGTGTGAATTATTCAATGACTTTCATGGGGGTTACTTTTTTTAAAGAAAATATTTTAGTAATTTCCGGGACATGTACAACTGGCGCAGGCTGCAGTTAACCAAATGTCAAATTCCAAATGAATATAAAAAAAAACACAATCAAATGTGTACGCAGGTTTCGTCGATGTACCACATTGTAAAGGAAAGAGAACATGCGTTTACTGTTGTCATGGTTACCTTCTCACAATGATTTGAGTTCATGAGCATCAATAGCCCACTCTGATAACTTCTAACTTTTTTGGTTACTAGAAATGCTGATGAAACATACTTGTAAAAGGAATATAGCTACTTTGGATCTCTACCAACTTAATTTAGTAACGTCAAATACTTATTTATGGGGATCAAATTCGCTACGAAAAAAGAGAAAATAATTAACAAAAATAATAAGAAAATAGTAAATGACTCCATCATCGGTTATTATTTAGCCGAGAGAGAGAGAGAGAGAGAGAGAGAGAGAGAGAGAGAGAGAGAGAGAGAGAGAGAGAGAGAGAGAGAGAGAGAGAGAGAGAGAGAGAGAGAGAGAGAGAGAGAGATTATCCCATGGTTAAGGTATGTCTCGGTTCATCTAAAACAAAAAGCCAAAAGTGTGCCTCTGTTTACATTTACAATAAAAGTAATCGAATTAGCCTATGCATACGCTATGTAATCATGCAATTTGACTATGAAATAATAATTATGGTCAGGGTGAAAGTCAATAGCTCTTGGCACTAATGCTTCCAGCCTAATTTATTCCTAGGCGTCAGAATGTTCAAACGTCCTGCTGTTTCACAATGTACCGTATGAAAAATGACATTCACCCAGTGTCTGTGCTCTTACCCAGCAAACACTAGCCCAAAGTACCTCGGCTGAAGCCTTGATATTCTCAGAGAATCCAAACTAAGCGGGGTCTCGCACAAAACGGACAAACTTGATTTAAGTAAATATGAAAGATGTCTCAATATGTGCGTGCAGCGCTTTCTGATGAGAATATGTGTGTGCGGGATTCGAAGCGCTGTGCAGAATGAGTGTTTTCTACTATAAAGCGCATAGGAGTATGATAAAACACAACACAACAATTACTTACCAACAGCTACTTGCAGTAGATCAGCGCACAAGAGAAAACACAAAGACAGGACGGTCATCTTTCCCATATTTTGCAATAAATCCCAAACTCCATTTGCGTTTACATGCTCTCCGGCAGCTCGCTGCGTAATTCCCACCATTCCAAAGGGATGCGATTCCACAAACTGGTCATGATGCTGTCCAAGTGTCGGAGGGAAGATTGAAGTTTAAAACAAATGCGCACTTCAAAAGGTATAAGGTTGTTGAATATTACGTAAAGATTATTAAAACCGTTGCATTGTGAAATAGTCTCCTCGCGAAGGCTGCATCCAACGTTTACGCACAGACGAGGATTAAAAAATAGATATGGATTTGGATGAAAATCTCTCTCTCTCTCTCTTTCTCTCCCTCTCTCCCTCCCTCCCGAAACAGACACGAACAGTCACTCGTGATCACTCGCTTTTTATTTCACACAATTTTCCTTAATCCTACTCTGGCTCCAAACCCTTCCCCTCTAATTCTGTCCACTAAGCCGATTTATTCGTGCTGGATTTTTTCCCTACACTGAAAAGGTTTTGAAAGATCATTATAGGCATACGTGGTGAGATGCCTTACTCTGCATTAACTGCATAGAACCTGGAAAGATCAAGCGCTGGAAATGTTTCTACGAACAGCGTCACCTAGGGTATCTGCAAATGAACCCCACTCAGCATCAGTGAGTTTTCGTGTTTCAGTAAGTTTTCGTGCATGAGGGTCAAATGGGATGTCTGAGATAAAAAAAAGGACAAATTCTTTAAAAAAATCATAGGTTAAATACACGCGTCAGGTTATTAGAAATGTCTTTGCATTCATGTGTTTCAAACATTTTTTTGAAAAGGACTGTTCTATACAATATTTTGATTGAATGACTCTGAGATACATCATTTAAAAGTACTAAAATTATAATTTCAGACATATTTTTTCAAGGTAATCATCACTACAGTAAAAACACTAACATTTGGTTCTTGTCATTCTGGTCACATGACAATAAAAGTGATTAAGGGTTTAAAAATGCTACAACAATTCATTCATTTTAATGCACTGAAATATAATAATATAAATTAGCCCAGAACAAATTGATTGTTAATAATTGAAACACAAGGTAAAATTTGCACTTTAAATAAACCAAAAAGGTTATATTTGGCGTAATGTTCCCGCCTTTGATGTAGAAGTTGGCCAATCATAGTTTATAAATTTGGAGTGGCATCTAAGAATAGCCAATGGAAATGTAGGGCTGCCTAGGCCCCCATCTTGCCCCTGGATGATAATGCTATTATCATAAAAATAGTGAGAAATATTTTATTGGCCTCATAAAATTATACAACATTACATGCTGACAAAGGATAATGTACCACAATTTAGCAGGCATTGCTATGAATGCTGGTAGACAAATAGATCAGAGTGGCAAAAGTATTGTTTAATCATTGTAAAGGTTAATGTGGCCATATGGGTCTTTACCATGAACGAGGCAGTTTTGGTGAGCTCCCACACGATGCATACAGTCTAGCACTTACCTGCACCCGAGAGTACATTAATGAAATGCTAATCTTGCCTCCGACAACACCCACAAGGAAGGAGGATTGCAAGGATGAGAATATTATGCAATACTCTGGGGTCAAGACCTCGTTGCAGGCGCTCTGAAATTCAATCAAAGGCACAAATTAGAAATATATTTCTGAACTCTCCAACAGAACCTGCCACAAGTGCTAATTAAAGAAATGTGGGTGTACCGCACATATACCTGAGGCAGTTTAAGGTCTTCCTGATGTTGAACTCCATTGTGCTGAACACTTTCTATTCACACACGCCACAGATGACAAGTTCTTGCGCAATCTTATTGGGTGTCTGGGGAGCTCGGAAAAATATATAACGTATAACATTTGGCTAATCTGAATGTGGATTGTTTTTTTATGTGCTGAAGAAACTTGAAAGAGAATGACAAAGCCATCCAGCGATACCTGACTGACACTCATGCTTGCAAATGCTCCTATACTGCATATTCATTATCTGAGCTGTTCCAGACAGAGCTTGGTGTCAGTTGGATACTCTCTGCCCTGCTTAGTCCTTCCTCCAAGCACACGTGCATGACATGTGGAGTCATGACAAGACCCTTGGTAAGTCTCTCTGATGATTTATGAGATGGCGGTGCTGTGACGTAAGGGAATGAACACACGGGAGGAAAGGAAAAACAAAATGTGAGGCCTCATAAATGGACAAAGACAGCACCTCTCTAGAGCATGTAAGCACTCTGCTCAAGATGAAGAGGCTGCGGAGCTTCTGGTCTGGGTAGTGCTGACGCCTGGGCAGGGACCTACAATACTAATGCGATATCGTGCATCTCTAGAGGGCAGTGTCAACAACAATTTATTGAAGCAACACAGCTCAACATGTTCCTGTCCATATGGCACCTGCCCCTTGGACACTGACCGACCTCTTCAGAAGCAACTGACCTTTTCCAGTTGTCTTGGGTGGTCTGACTTTAGTCTCTTTAGTCCTGTGATAGTTAAAGTGATAGTTCACCTAAAAATGAAAATTCTGTCAGCATTTACTCATGTCGTTCCAAACCCGTAGAGTAATCTTTGAAACATTCAGGGGTGCGTTTGTAACCTCACCGGGTCCCATCAACCGCTTCCGAGCGGGCTCGAACCGGGTCTCGGATGAGAGTCAGGCGCTCTAACAAGGAGTTAAAGACTGCACCTCTACATCTGTCGAGTTACTGCCAGCACTACTAGCTGGCCTCGTTACACGTTTACACAACATGTTTTACTGAATCTGAACTTTTATGCGCTTTGGCCTTTTATTTACACGACTGCAGCGTTTTGGGGGTTTCACAGGTTTCAAAGTGCAAGTTTTAAAAAAAAAACTGTGAATTTGTGATATCATTCGTATTACGCGTTCAGTCTATAGGCGTGTAAAAACTGTTTATTTACAAAGTGACATCACCAACTACTGGCCTGGCAGCATAAAACAGTGTTTTAATAGTTTTTGCAGATCTGTGTGAACGGGGATCTTTGACAACATTGTCGACTGAACATGAAAAACGTAATCACATCATTATCTATAGGGCGCAGCTGATTGGTTCCTGCTGTATCAGTAGCCAATGAGCTTGCATGCTCAACCTTCAAATACATGGGTAGCATTTGCCTTAGCAGTGCAGCACGCTTTCAGAAACCCTCTTCCCCAGCTCAACCAGAATAGATCTTCTAATTCATGTTATATTGTAAAGCAGCAGCATGTCTTTTTTGCTCACAGTAGTGTGTCATTATGTATTGGCAGTAGCAAGTCCAGTACTTGCTCTGCAGCAGCAATAATAGAAGCAGCAGATCTATTCCACCAAGACCAAACATATCAACATTGTTATATCCATTACCATGCCAAACACTCCGAGAGTTGACATGACAGAAATAAACATAATACGGAAGCTTGTGTGCGCATCACGCACTAGAACAAATTCATTGGTTTTGTTTACCTGGAGGGGACAGAAAACAGGTTTCATTAAAAATATCATTAATTTGTGTGTCGAAGATTAATAAAAGTCTTATGGGTGGGTTTGGAACAACATGGGGTTGAGGAAACGATGACAATCTCTTTAATTTAAGTTAAGACTAGGCTCTTGGTTCGATATATCCTAAATGGTATTTGCATTCTGATTGTTGATCTGACAGACAGCTGAGGAGAGTTCCTCGGACAAAAAGAGACAGACATGCAGGCGGAAGAACAAATCCCATTTTCTTCCACTTACATTTTTCTTGTCCTTTTTTTGAACACTTGACACTTGCTGTCCTCTCCACTGCCTGGAGTTAACTCAGCAGGCAGGGAAAAGAGGGCTGGACAGATGAAATTTCCGATTCTCATTGACATCAGTAAACATTCTCTTTGCGTACCAGATACATTTCCATCAGCTGTCGTTCTTGGTGCCTGCAGTCTTTTATCACACTTAGCTAGACTTGCAGTTTAAGCTGCAAAATTCAGTGAAGGAAAGCTTGTGTGGTAGTTCTATACAAAATTGCTGTCAAAACAAAACGTATTCGAATTCTTCTTGGTGACTTTATTTGCATTTTAGGATGACTCATTTTTGATCATCACTCATGCATATTATGTGTAGAGACATGGAAGCAGAAATGCTCTGAAACAAACGTCACGGGATAGAATAGAATAGAATAGAATAGAATAGAATAGAATAGAATAGAATAGAATAGAATAGAATAGAATAGAATAGAATAGTATAAATGAACAGACAGTAATGAGACCAAATCGTGCATCAGGTGCTATACATTTTCAATGATTCAACTATCTGGAGTATATTATTCTTATAAGAATATTCCTTACACACAATTCAACACACAACATAGAAACTCTGGCATGAAATATATTTGACTCGTTTAACACATTTTACTCCAAATCAGAAATGATTTAATATTTTACATCATGAATATTAAGCCTATTTTAAGACAAAAAAAAATATTTTCATACTTTGACATTTACATGATAAATAAGCATGTTTCCACCCACATTTCTCAATTTCTCTTTTTTTAATTTCCATTATCATAAATGGTGAATCAAATTAGATGCTCATTATTGTAGTAGCAAATTCGATAATTAATACTTAATTAATTCTACCAGGTATAAGTGCTATAACAATATATTTGGTATAATTAGTCACAGGCAATGAGATGGATGGATGTGCGTACATACATAGTCAGGTGTGTGTGGTGTGTGTGTGTGTGTGTGTGTGTGTGTGTGTGTGTGTGTGTGTGTGTGTGTGTGTGTGTGTGTGTGTTGTGTGTGTGGTGGTGTGTGTGTGTGTGTGTGTGTGTGTGTGTGTGTGTTAATTAATTAAATATGTTAATGAATATGCAATGGAAGCAAATTTACACGCAAATGCTTTTAACAATCCTAGAACTACATCATAGACATGCAAAAGAAAGAAAATCAATGAATTAGAATATAAAAAAATTATATACTATTTAGTTTTAAATTTAATAACTGTGTCTCCAGTGCAAACACATTAAAAACAATAAATAAATAAAAAACTTCTTTCACGCTATTAACAAAACTAAAAAAAGTCTCTCTCCAGGTCTCGAACTCCAGCTCTGTTAATTGAAATGTGATGTAGGGTGGAGCATAACCTCAATCCCAACAAGCTGCTGTAGATCTAAGCTGTGGTTTTTACAGAGTCTTACGTATCAAGAGAGCTAAAGCCCAGACCTCATACAGGAGAAGCAGGATCATCCAAGTGTGGACGAACCTGCTTAAGGATTCCCTCATGCTTCTCACAGGACGCCTATTGAACTTCCTCTTGCAAACAAGGGCTGTCACAGCATCAGTCAACCAGAACATGTCTCACAAAAAACAAGCCTAACAAACAAACACATAATCTAATATGCAAATGAGGCCTTTCTAACAGCCCTGGCGCTCCTGCATCATTCAGCAAGGATATTCCTGTGAGAAAACTATAAATCTGAACATGGCATTACAAATTACATATTGTCTGTAAAAGATTATGTAGAGTGGAAGAAAATATGATTTGTATAAAGTGAGTAACCTAATAAAATAAGTGAAAAAAAATCAAGATCTTTCAGTCAATAGGTTTACTAACCATAACGTATACACTTGTCCAGGTGTTCCTCTACATAGACATCAAGCGACGAGAATACTTTTTGTGCGTGAAAAACAAACAAAAATAACGACTTTATTCAAGTATTCAATTCCTTCTCTCTTGGCCTCGAGATTGTTCACGTAGTATAATTGCGTAGAGCTTCTGGTTGAACGTCACATGCATCACACACATGACCAGCGTCAGCCAATAGTGAGGCTACATGTAACTTAGAACACAGACGCACTACGCAATTATACATGAACAATTTCGAGGCCAAGAGAGAAGGAAATTAATACTTGAATAAAGTCGTTATTTTTGTTTGTTTTTTGCCCACAAAAAGTATTCTCGTCGCTTTATAAACTTAAGATTGAGCTAATGTAGTCACTTGGACTATTTTAACGATTTCTTTAATAACGTTTCTGGGCCGGCAGAAAAATTATCTTCTGAAGAGGTGCATTACAAATCAAATGACTAGGCTTCATTACTAATGAACTTTGTTGGCACTGTTATTGAACTAAACTGAATAAATATTAAACTAAATTGAGGTGAATATGACTTTTGAAGCTTTTAAAGCTTATTTTCGGCTGAAATTGTATTTGTTTCATTATTGAAGCACTTGCAACATTAATACTGTGATTTTCCTGTTGATTACTGGGAAGCTGCTTTGAAAGAATCTGTATTATATAAAGCGCTAGCCTATATAAATAAAAGAGACTTCCGCATTATGGTAACTCTCATGAAAATATTTCTTAGTCATCTCTACTGCAGCATTTCTCACAGCAAGCGTCAAAGGTGGAATAGTAAGCCCACCACTATAATTTATATATAAGTATATACCATAATATACTATTAGAGTTTTTTAGACATGAATGTAGATGTTTACAACGCATTCTCACCCCAAGGCGTCATCTAACTGACAATTTTGACCATGCTTCAATATTCGACGCTAAAGGCACCCTTTAGCGTCAGTTAGTTGACGCGATCCCAGGGCGTCATCTAACTGACGCTAAGGGTAACGCGTCAGTTAGATGACGCGGGTAGGTTTAGGTCTGGGTAGAAGGGCGTCATCTAACTGACGCTAAGGGTAACGCGTCAGTTAGATGACGCCCTGGGATCGCGTCAACTAACTGACGCTAAAGGGTACCTTTAACGTCGAATATTGAAGCATGGTCAAACTGATTCCCAAGGCGTCAGTTAGATGACGCCTTGGGGTGAGAATGGGCTGATGTTTAGACCTCAAATATGCAATTTAGATATTCACATAACATCTGTTTGAAAAATTGTTTAGACGTTTTCTGAGATGTGAGATTCACGCTATAAAGTTTTCCAACCTAATAAAATACGTGGAAATATATAAATGACACCTATCCAGGTGTACCTCAACATATACATCCAGGAAGTTAAGCCACTCTCTATTTCTCCATGTTAGTCAAAGCAGAAGCTCCAAGACTTTCCCATTGTGCAAATGCTGGTTTTCAAAGAGATTATAGTATCTGTCAGGGGCAGAATTGCATGGATATTATGCATGTGGGTAACAGCGCCAACAGGAAAAATGTTGCAGCAAGTCCGCACTATCACTCCAGATTAGGAGCACCTTTGGAAAATGGGACGTTTCCCAGCTCCAGGGTGTGACCCGGTTGAGCCGGCAACAGCAGTGGTGAGGTTTCAACAATTTATATCATGCAGACATCCATCTTCAGCACAGAAAACCGTCCCGATTGATGACACGGCTTTTAAATCCAAATAAACTGAATGTATAATGGATGGATCGTATGTACTCAACACATAGTTTTGCGGTGCATTTCAAATTTATAATTTAACTAATAAAACACATACTACTTATGCAATGATATTCAAACCTCATTTCAAACTTTGAATTAATTAAAATGAGTTTAACCTAACTGATATTGTGGCAGACCACCCAAGATCCATCAAGACTACTGAACTGACCAATTGGTGCAAATACAAACAAATTAAAAATGCCATTGAGCTTTGAATCACTGAATGAAAAGAACTGTATTATTGCCTGAGTCACAATAGTGCTTGCCACTGAGCATAACACCCATTATGGTAATATCTATGAATAATATTTGTAAGATAGCAAGGCAAATTAAACAAAACAGTCATAAACTGAGGATTTAAAGTGAGCTAAATTATAAACCACAATATATTTGTGCAACAAATTCTACAGTCCATAACACTAAATCATTGCCATTTTATAAACTCTAACAACAGGATGTCTGGATAGCTTATGTTAAACCACATACCCAAACAGTAAAGTAATAAAAGCAATATTCTGTCATGACATTGCCTTACAAGCTTCATTGGAACGGTATATTTACTGGATGTTTACTGTTATTATTTCTCGTAGAAGCTTCGGCCAGACAGAAAGCCACTAACTGGCCCTTCACCAAGTGATTCAAGTTGCTTTTAACATCATTTACTAGCTGCCACAGTCGATTACAGCTCTACTGCCGAAAGTTGTGTGAGGGATGCTATGAAGATTATCCAGGATAATAGCAGGGAAGAGTGAACATGTGGGCAAAAAATGGCATGTAGAATTGAGGAAAAGAAAGATCACCTAAGGCCATATTTTCCTTTTACTATTTTTTTTTTTAAATGTCACACTGATAATCCTATTGAGGACACATAGTTTTCACATTGAGTAAATTATAAAACTATATTTAAAATTATAAAAAGAGACAAAATTACCATTACCCGCTTTTTACTCTGTCAGAGACAGCCTTCAGTTTGATTCAGTTTCCAACTGTTCAGTCTTTTTATTTTCTGAAAAAATCTTATTTTCTAAAAAATTCTAAAATGTTTTAGGGCAAGTTTGATGAGAGAGAAGATCCTTTGAGAAATTATACTGTACAATACTTACAAAAGCACAGCTTGAACCAAACCCGAGGGGTCCTTTTTTAATATGTGTTATCTCCCTCTGGACTGGGCAACTATTTTTATCTTTTATATATATATTTGTTCCAGGTATCTTGGCAGGAATACAGTATGGTGGCCACATTCCATTAAGAAATATAATTTTACAGCCAATCCATTTTGCGCCAGAAAAACACAGTTTTACACGCTAATGAAAACTAGCTTCCAAACACTTTTCTTAAAACATTAAAAGTTGAGCTTTTATTCTTACTCTCAACAACCCACACTCCACCCCTCCCCAACATGTTTTCCTCAACATCCCTGGAATAAGAAGATGCACACTAGGAACACCATTGGACACTCGTAAATCTTTCCAATGGTTTAAAATAATGGCAAAATCGAAAGTATAGTGCAATGCTATGCAGATTTCTGAGCTGTGGGGACGCCTCAAGATCAGATGGCCCTTTCCCCTTTCTATAAGTGCTTTGCCTGCGTTAGATCTAGCTGACTTTGATCTCTCTCTCTCTTTCCTGCTCTCACTCTCTGTCATCATAACTATATTAGTGGGCTTGCCATTTTCTCCCCTGTATTCTATCAGGCTCCCTTCACTGCAGGGAACAGACCTTGTCACCTAGTTTCTCTCCATTTTATGTTGATAGTAAGCAATAACAGCATATGAATGTGTGCAGTGGCCTGCAACACCATTAATTCCAAAAAAAAAAAGTGTTCTGCAAATTCAGCATGCTTCTTTAATTTCCCACTACTGACAAATTGAGATAATGGAAAGTCATACAGAATTGGTCTAAAGCTTATTCTCACATTAAATTGAGTTCTTCTTATGCAGTGTTATTTGAACAGAAATGAAATATCGATGAGAAAACAGTTGCATTGCATATTGTACAAGAAAAAAAAGTCAGTCAGGTTGTACCAAGGTTTCACGTTACTGTATGTGAATTATTTCAGGGTTTTTGAAATAAAGCATACATCTAACTTGCTTTGTATGCCATTTCTCTCCCTGGATAAGATGGATTTAAAGTACTATATATGTAAATCCCATATACTATATTATTGTGCTGAGTCAGGAAAAGCATGTCCTTTTGTATGGTTTAGGAATACGATCACAAACTGAGCCTGACAGCAATTAAGCAAAACTGCAAAACTCTTTCAGATCAGCATCCTACAGAGATACAACACAGATATTCATAAGGAGGTTTACTGTTCTCCTCCTTTCAACAGCTTTCTATCTTAATGTCAAGCTGTTGGAAGCCTAGTTTCACTGCTTGACTCATAACCATTTCAACTCTTTGAAGCCAGACAGAAAATAGCTCAAAATGGCTCCATATCATAAAGCATTAATTTGATAATCCAATACTGCTTTCTCTATTCAAGGGTAATTCAGGTAAGAGATTTTCATGTTTTCTTGTTTGCTAGCCACTACCAATTTTCCTGAGGACCTATGGAACGGTCAACTATGAAATATGTCTCCAATCTCAGAGGATTGTTTTCGGGTTGATGCATAACAGAGAACAATTCTGTGAAATGTTTAGGTTTTGTGCCTATGAAGGAATCAGAGGCAGATTAATTGACTTTCAAAATTAATTCCCAAATATCTCAGTGCAAACACACCTGAAGCATTTTAAATAAACACAAGTGTCAGTCTTCTTCTCTGAGCCACACATGATTCTACCAAGGAGAAGAGGATAGTAAATCAACCTACAGACTGTCTTGTTACAGCTTGAGAGCTGAAGTGACAGATGATTTGCTTATACCAAACGGTTAGTTTTGACAGGTGTCATGTCAGCAACTGCACCAAATAAAGGGTCAAATTAGACTTAAACAAGAAAAAAATATAATCACATAACTGTATGTGTTGCAATATCCCATCAGTTGCTTAATTATAGATCAATCTGGGGTGTGTTTCACATACAACAATGTAACTCACTGCTTAACTATCATTGTATCCTTGAAGAAATCAGCTAGCTAGTTATAATTGTTTCCAGAAACGGCATAAGTGTCTTTCAACCATGTTGGTTTATGACATCAAGCATGGTGGAGTAATAACTTATTTTAATTAATCATTTGAGATCGTATTAATGCCATGTTTTCTGTTATAAATAACGGACATGTCATCTGAAGTACTATGCATGCACACTCTTCAAAACTCTTTAAATCTCTTGAAAAACTAAAAGACAAATTTAATTTGTATGTACTCGAAATGAAAGATATAGCTTGTACTGAATGTCAGCTTGTTTATTTTGCTCAAGATATGGGTTAATTATGTCCACATGCAAACAAGAAAATATGCTTCTAACCACAGGTCTGTCGTTCCTTCCACAACTTTGCGATGCTGTTTGCGAATGTTTATTGGAACTATGGTTTCGAGAAACATCGACTTGTTGAACTATGCTGATAACGACAAAACTTGCGACCATAGTTGGCTAAGGAAATGCACCCCTAAGTTTAGATGAAGTTTAAAGGGTACCTATCATGGAATTTTGAAAATTGCCCTTCATGTAGTGTGTAACATAGATCTAAGTGAACAAAAACATCCTGCAAAGTTTTAAATATGAAAGTTCAACGTATACAAAGTTATTGTCTTTCAAAAGTAAGAGTCGACTCTGAGTCGCTGATATGAATCGATAAACGAACGATGCATTTTCTCTAACTTTCGTACGTCACTTGTACAAGTTATTTGAATAAGACACGCCCACTCATTGCGCGCGCCAGAAAACAGTGACAACATCATGTCGACGAGCTGTTCTGAAGTGCGAATCAAAAGCAAACTTTTTTTTCACTGCCCAGGGACGAGCATGTGAAGAATCTGGCTAGAGTTTATATTTACAACTATACCACACAAGTATAGCCACCTTGAGCTGTGTTCGCGTAATTTTAATGAGGATTCCTTTACAAACATAAAAGCTTTCATGGATTCGTGAGTCGTCTGATACTGAAGGAATGTTTAGTACCAAGTTTATTTGGATCGGCTTCATCCTCCGAATCACAATCTGTAAGTACTGTTAATAATTTTTGCTTTTATGGGTTTTGTAGCATGCTCAATAAGTGGTGTGTGTGTGTGTGTGTGTCAGTTACGCTCAACGCAGCTTAGGTCTCCAAGCTGTGTGTGTGTGTGTGTGTGTGTGCCAGTTACGCTCAGCGCTTAGGTCTGTGTGTGTGTTTTTTGAAATATGTGAAATGTTTGTCGTTGTTAGTGGAGTCGTCATAAAGAACAGAGCGTATTGTAGTACTGCAGTGCTTTATCAATATGTTTAAGCTTTGGGCTAACGCAAACAAATAACTGACTGGGTCGTCTGACCAATCACCACAGATTAGCGTCACGCAAAGGCGGGGTTTGAAAAATGAGTCGTCAAACGAATCATTTGGGAGTCGGTGAGCAAATCAGGTAAAAATAAATGCATATTATAAGACAACAAAAGTGTTTTTTGTCATTGCATGCATGTAAAACTGTTGTTGGGTACTCCCAGAGCAATATTAGGAACTTTTTAAATGCCATAATAGGTACCCTTTAAAAGTAATCAGAGACTGATCTGATCTCCAGCAAATCTAGTGCTCACACTCAGCCAGAATCAGGCCAGCACATAACAGTACGTTAAAGAGGATAGCAGAAGTCACAGAAAGCCTTTATGAATTCAGCACTTGAAGACAGACACTCTCAAAGTATTTGAGCATGAACATCCATGGAATTCTTATCTTTGATCTTTAAGTCAAGTGCCTTCCAGGAATACAAAATGTCTAGCTACCACAGACTATAATAACAAAGGACATGCATTATATCATGACCTATGTCAATGGAAGGGTATGAATGGATATTTAAGTAGCTTAACCTTTACAAAAGTGAAACACTACAGAGACATTTTCAGGGGCACCTCAACCAGCCCAAAATGTCCAAAAATTGACCAGTAGCTGGTTGCGAAGAAATCAGTTTGTCAGTTTTTAAAGGAATAGTACACACAAAAAAAGAAAATCCTGTCACCCTCATATTGCTCAAATTTCATCCTTCTTTCTTCTGTGGAACACAAAATAAGTTTTGAAGAATGGACCAGGGGCTGTCAAGCTCCAAAAATAACACAAATGCACAATAACCAACGCATTCTCACCCCAAGGCGTCATCTAACTGACAATTTTGACCATGCTTCAATATTCGACGCTAAAGGCACCCTTTAGCGTCAGTTAGTTGACGCGATCCCAGGGCGTCATCTAATGACGCTAAGGGTAACGCGTCAGTTAGATGACGCGGGTAGGTTTGGTCTGGTTAGAAGGGCGTCATCTAACTGACGCTAAGGGTAACGCGTCAGTTAGATGACGCCCTGGGATTGCGTCAACTAACTGACGCTAAAGGGTACCTTTTGCGTCGAATATTGAAGCATGGTCAAACTGATTCCCAAGGCGTCAGTTAGATGACGCCTTGGGGTGAGAATGGGCTGCAATAACAACACTATAAAACTTGTGCACTATTTTTCAAGAAGGTTTTTTTCCCCAATATTTACTCAAGAGTTGGCATGAAATGAAAGTTGCGATTGTCTTTTCTTCCCTATTGTGATGTATATCCGAGTGAAACCGCTTCTCCAACAAGAAAAAATGTAGGGTGGGACGTGATTTTTTCCTCTGGGTATTGATTGGATCAATGTGGTTTGCTACTGCTACGAGCGACAGGTTAACTCCTTTTCTGTTGTAAAAACAAAAGCAAGACACATGTCACAAGCTTTGAAAAACAAAAGGGTGAGTAAATGATCATTCATTTTTTTTATATTAATTCTTAATAGTCCTTTAAGTATTATTTTGCCAATGAATATATTTCTCCCCTATCTTGAGACTGAGCAGGGAGATATAAATACATTGAAAGCTACATCAGATGGCCTGTGTGGGCTGATCAACTGGGACAAAATTGCAGCTGGCATGCTGCACAGTTTATTACCAATCAAATTGAATTTTCTTGTTATCACATAAAAAAAAACACATTCAGCAAATAATCAAAATTCCAAACAGATTTAAAAACACACAAACAAACAAGCTGCAGGGAGAGTCACCAGGATTTTTAATATACTAAACCACAAGTCAGGTGGAAAACATTTCCTTGGTTTTCTCTGGAAGTCCGCTGGAAAGAGCTGGACCCCACCACCCACACCCACTAAGAAAGATTAATTGTGCTTTTCTTAAGAACTAATTAGGCAAAGTCCTTTAGGGGTCAAGTTGAAAAATCCAGGTTCCAGCTAACCGTGTTAGCAGCAGTTACGGAAAATTTGGACATGGATGAAAAGCAAAAAGCTGGAAGGAGTAGCCGGAGGGATGTGTAGCTTGAGTTGTATAATCAATTACGCACTTATACAAATTTATGGCAGAGGCACTTCACAGAGAAATGTTGTTGATCGATCTCTCAGACAACTGCTGCCACTTAGACTTTAATAGTGAGAGCTTGCAGTCAATGTTCACCCAAAAATGAAAGTTCTGTCATCATTTACTCACCCTCATGTAGTTTTGAAGCCCCATGACTTTCTTTCTTCTGTGGAACAGAATTCCAGTTATTGATATTTAGTTTTCCACACTGCTATTTTACATACAAGCGAATGGTGACCATGACAAGATTGTTAGTGACCAAAGACTTGCATGTCTACAGCTAAACCAGACTTCACTGGGACTTGGAGGAAAATGCCGTTTTTTTATGATGCTTAAAAACGCTTGGTCACTATTCACTTACATTGTATGGGAAAGAGCAGTGTGAACATTTTTTAAAACATCTAATTTTGTGTTTGTGTTTTTTTTATGCAAAAAAAAAAAAAAGAAAGAAAGTCATATTGGTTTGGAACAACATGAGGGAGTGTAAATGATGACAGAAGTATTAAAAGACCTGGAAAACTCAACGTGCTCTACTTTATACAACAGCAATACCAAAGGTGCTATATTTGTCATATAATAAACATATAATAAACTTTTATACTGTTTTGTTCTCTGATAGAAATCAGATGAGACAGTCAATTACTGCAAATACAATGTAACAGCACAGCTTTGGCTCTTACCTGGAGTGCTGGCAAGTTAGAAAGCCGGAAGTACATTGGTATTTCATAAGGGTGTTTGATTTAATTAGTTTTGAAATGCATTATCCTGACCATGCAATATTATTGTAAGCCAAGCAAATGTATCAGAATCGCTTTTGTGTGATGACTTCATCTCTCCTTGGAAAATAACTATTTTCTAATTAAAAACTCACTTCTAATTAAAGGGGGAGGGGGAAATATAATACATTTGACTGGAAGGAACATGTCTAGTGTAAGAGTGGCACGATTTAGTAACCCATTAAAAAAGTTAATCAATTATTTTCTTGCTTTCATAAAATTCAATTTAAGACCTCATTCACTTAATGGTTCTTTAGATATAGCATCTATTCAGAGTATGTTTGTGAAAAGGCACATTATGAACACTCTGCACTTAATAACTTAAAGGAATTTGTGTTCTGAGAACTGCTATTCAAGTATAAGAGTTTCAATATGAAAGTCAGAAATACTTCATTAATGCAATGACCATTGCAAAACGAAATATTATGTGAAAATGTGTATCTTAAGGAAAAGTTAGGGCTCTAAATTTGAATTGCTGTTCAAAGTAACATCGTACAATGGCTGTATGACAATGGAATGTTTTGTTCATTTTAATGTTGTTTCCATGAAGTAAAAAACAGTCGTGAGTAATAGTACGTGTAATAGAGGCCACATAACTGATCTGAATAAAAAGAAGACCTTAGGTGTCTTCAAATAAAAGATATACAAAGCTTTTCGATACTCTGTCTTTTATTGGGGTTACATGCATGCATAGCGTCACAAATAGCCAATTTAATAGCACATCTGATTCTAAAGCAATGGCCTGTGTCATTTCAGTGATACATCATTATGAATTTAAAACAATTTGTCAGTGCCTAGAATTTTTTTTCTTCTCTACTATTACTGCCTGTTTATCTAACTGTCTTGAGTTTTGAAATTTTGCAAATCACTTATGATGGCAAAAATATAAGCGGTTTAATTCATAGTTTCATCAAAAATAATTAACTAATAAAACTAATTCCATAAAATAATCCCATGATGGGAGCCCTTAAAAAGTTAATAAAACAGACTGATACCACATGACCTTCCCAACTGCATAACTCCACCTGAAGTTTTTCTTTTCAATTGTGAATATGTGAGATATGATCCTATGTTTGTATAAACTGTACGACAACCTCTTAAACGGCACTCTGCATTAATTGTATAACAGGCTGCAACTGCAATGCTTTGGAAATTAAACAATCTTGTTTATGGACACCAAACCAGATGTTTGCCATATCCAGTGTAAATGATGAATCTGAAATCCAGCCACTGCTCCACATCTCCCCTCTCACTTAAAAAGTGGTTATGTCTTATTGCTCTCTGTACTCAGGGGAATTACACTATGCATTATTAATGACTCTCTCTTTGAAAGATTAATTGTCAAGTGCTCAGAATTTTACAATCAATCAAAATGCAGCGTGGCTTAAAAAACCTTCTTGAGCCTGTCAAATGGTTTCTAGCTCTGGAGAGGTGAGAAATTAAATCACAATTCACTATTAGGTCAGTGTGCAAGTTTCTTAAGGTTGTATTTTACGTTAACAACTTCATGAATACATGCAAGCTTTTCAGTGAGACATTATCAAATCATTTGAGGCTTCCTCTATTTCCCTAGCCGATTATGCAAAGTTATCTCATTAGTATTTGTAAGTATTCATTCATAAAGTGGTGTTTGTTTGGATAGACATTGATACATCCAACATCAATGTTCTGAAAAGAAAAATGCTTTATGTTTACGAATTCGCTAAATATAGAATGAATAGATATTATTTCTTGTGATAGCATATTTTATTTTTTAAGTATTCTCATTTACAATAAAATCAACAATATCATTTAATATTGTGTGAATTTTTTTATTTCTCTAAAGTTTTCAATATTTTGTATTTTATAAAGAAATCTGCCATTAATAAGGTCGTTCTTGGATACATTTTCCACCATATTTGACTGATTATTAGGGTGCCTTTCAAAAGTTCTGTCAATTTGAGTACACATAACTTAAATAATTCATACATATTTGTACATCTCTAAATATGTAACATTGTTTACAGTGTAGCTGCAGTCAATGCACTGATATTGTATTTAATATGCAAATTTTTATGTGAATACCTATCAGTGAAAATACCCTCAATTATGACACATATTTCATATATGGAACACAACAGAAACTGTCAGGTGGGGGTGGGGAAAGGAACGAGGACTCGGGTGCAGAGTTGATGGACTTTTTTAAATAATAAAAATAAAACAAAACTCAAAAAACTACCCAGAGGGGAAGACTTGACTTGACTCGACTCGACTTGAATCGACAGCATGACAACGACGACAGCACAACGACGACAGCACAACGACGACAGCACAACGACGATGACGACGACAGACGACGAGACTAGACAGCATACGACGACGAACCAGCACAGGACTGCAAACACAAGGAGAATAAGTAGGGAGAACAAACAAAGGAGGAAACGAGGGAGGACAGGTGGGGCAAATGAATCAATAATCAGGTAACAAGATGGGAGGGACTAGACAATCGGCAGGAGAGCACATGACACAAGGAAACATACACCAAACATGACTTGAACACAAGCACATGGCCAGTAAAACATATCACAAGCCATGTGCTAACACAAAACGAGACATGGACATGCAGCCAATGAGAACACTCATAAGCCACGACGTGTTCACACAAAACATGACAACATGAAAG
This sequence comes from Chrosomus eos, assembly GCA_036326025.1. NCBI lineage: Eukaryota > Metazoa > Chordata > Actinopteri > Cypriniformes > Leuciscidae > Chrosomus > Chrosomus eos. The sequence goes on along the minus strand of CM070839.1, from coordinate 11,291,472 downwards.
CACGCAGCCAGTGATAAACACAAGCTGCACGTAACACAGCACAAGACAAAACATGACATGAAAGCACATGAAACAAGGCACACAGACAAGACAAAACAAGAGTGTCAGGGCTCTGTCACCAAACCAAGAAATAGACTAGAAAGAAGTGAGAGAACCCCGACAGAAACCTGTTTATTAGCATTAGCTAAACTACTAACTTTGCTGGTATTGAAACAATAGAGTGTAAAGGCTCGTACACACTGGGACGAATATCGGCTCGCGTTATTCGTCAGCGTTTTTCAACGCGTTTTTTGTGTTCACACCCAAGCGTTTTCCGCTGACGATGAGCCGAGTGAACATGCAAATTCATTCCCTGACATTAGATGGCGCTTAATGTAAAACAGAAATACCCGGTCCACAAAGTGAGACGAGTAGCGGACGTAAAAATTACATTACGATTGGTGCTGTATAGATTATATCAGTCAGAAAGTTGAAAAAAGCAACACGTGCCAAAATAGCTTTTAGCTCCGCCCACTCCCTGAAGCACTGTGATTAACGTAATTGAGTCAATCTCTCTAGGCCTATGCTCTAAAAATACTTAAGTTTGTATATATTTATATATTTGAAAAAAGAGGGTGGGCACTGTTGCCCGTCTATGTTAATGTGACCACAATGGGACTCCTGCACTAGCCGAGCCAACCGTGTATCACATGAAATACGTTCTGAGGAAACTATTTTGCAAATCGCAATTACGTTACATGCCAACATATAAGCAGTGCTATTACGTTGGTCCTTAACCTAATCTATTGCAGTGCTATTACGTTTGTCCTGAACATAATACATCCAAAGCAGGTTTCTTTTCACAGTAGCAGCACAACGTAATTTATTTACGTATGAAGAAATCTACCGACGTAGAAATTTATACGTATTACTATTAAATGCATAATCGTGGTATTAATGTTTTGACTATATTGCATCCAACTGTCTTATCAATTAAGTTTTCATTCGCATTTATTAATATAATAGGCCTACGTTACTTATAAATATTAACATTTCGCTCTGTGCCTTCTGCAGCAAACTCGTTTCGGAGGACTAGCCTGCGTGGTTAAAAAGGAATACAGTTTTAACCTTAAAAATACCTTGTTTAATCGTTTAACAATTTTGTAGTATTTATAGTGTATTTACACAAAAAGCATTTTCTCCAATAAAACACAACATACTACTACTGATACATTCACAAAAGACATACATTTTATTAGCTTGATGTAATCCAAATCCTAGAATCCATACGTTGTTTGCAAGAAACAGATCCAAATTCAGCCTTTTATCCAGCGATCTTCATCTTCATTTCTCAGCAGCGACCGCAAACGTCAAATCTATCCGGCGCTGGTGATGAATTCAAATTCAAAAATTGCGCCTTCAAGAAGCGTTACGACATGTTTTACGGCCGTGATATCAAACGCTCATTGGCTCTCGCCTGCTTCCTCAAAGATTGCGACATGCCGTGTTTCAGTCGGTGTAGTACATTTGAAATGGAGAAGCGCGCGCGTCTTCAGAGAGCGAACCGAAATCGGGTTAAGATTTTCATGGATTAACGTTAATAACTTAAATTCTGATCTGTACCTCATATCATACACAACTACTATAATACTGCCAGAGAGGACTGCGACTGCAACGCATCATGTGGACTTTTGGTAATGTTAACGTTACCGGTTTTGACATTTTCGCAATAAATAAAATATTGTGAAATGTATAACTTGTCTCTGTTATGTTTTTTTTCTTCATAATTGTGTTAGCCTACGTAGTTTTAAGGAATGGTTATGGGTAGGTTTAGGGGTAGGAGCAGGTTAGTGGCTCAAAATATAATGATATTGTTATTAAAACTGCCATTTACGTACATCTCTGTCCAATTGTTTTATCCTTTTTATATTCTGTATAAAATGGATATGTTTAGGTTTTCTGTCTTTGAAAATAACGTATTAATACCTACATATTAACAATAAAACCAGGCTGCTATATTAGGTTAAGGACCAACGTAATCAATAATGCTATATTACGTTAAGGACCAACGTAATAGCACTGCTTATATGTTGGCATGTAACGTAATTTCGATTTGCAAAATAGTTTCCTCAGAACGTATTTCATGTGATACAGGGTTGAGCCGAGCAACTGCAATTGATTTGAATGTGAATTTTCACAATTTTCTCCATGTATTATGGACTTCTTGTGTTTTGCATGTTTTTATGCCCATCTGCATTTTTGTGCTACCAAAGGTAACACAGCTAACGTTCGATGAAGCAATGACCTACAACAAGTATAAGAATAAGGTCTGAGACACATCAGATTAAATTCAGTTATTAATCTGTGGCAAATAAAGAGGGCCAAAGTTATCTATTAACAGAGCACAGCTTCAGTTCAGTTAATTACAAGCCTCATTAATTTAGGCAACAAAGTCAATTGGAAGTCTACATCTTTTAATAACAGTGATGAGGAGGGATTTATATTACTTTTCTTCGTTTACAAAAAAATGTGAGGAAAAATAAGGATAATTGCCACCTTCTTCAAAGATCTTCAACTTGAATGTATTGCGACAACAGAAAGGATAAAAAAAAAACAACAACAAGCAATTCGATAATCAACAACACAGCCCACAAATAGTGCTTAATATTAATTTATTATTAACGTCAGTAATGGGAAGAATATACTCTGCCTGATCCTCCATTAATTGCATATCTGACAATGACCCACAGAATGGCCTTGACAAATATATAACCTGCATGGAACACAAGCATATTATCACCATTTAGGATATGAATCATTCAGTATTGATCCCTGTCACCTCTCTAAACAGTAACGGTAATTTCTTTCATTGCTGCAAAACCCACGTCTTTTACTGTTCATGTTAAAGGATGGTTCTTTTGATTTGGATATTTTCAATGAATCAGTTGTGTTCACAATACTTTTCTGAAGGTGTTTGATTCTCTAATGAATTCGCCAAGATTTGAAGCTTAAAAGCTCTGGTATACTTTCATTATATTCATTATATAATTTTCATAAGATTCTCCTTTTATGCTCTTCGAAAAAAACAAATTCATTCAGGGTTGAAATGACATGAGGGTGAGACAGCAGATTTCCATTTTTGGGTCAACCATCCCTTTAATTAGATCACAAAGTATCCATGTAAAGTATCTGTCTGTCTCATGTAGCAAAGTGCGGATATCTTATGTACATTTCCTATCATTGTGTGAAATCCAACACGAACTTGTAGGATCCAGACGGAAATGTATCTAATGGCCACTTTGTGCAATTCAATTTGTAGGTGCAATACGAATAGTCCATCATGTCTAACTATTATTGACTACTGGTGAGATGTTTTCCACAGCCTGAGAGATTGCAGATGCAAAGTCCAGATAAACTGTACATTCTGCAGACCATGAAGAAGATGAGCAAACACTGTTTTAGATCATCAGATTAATGAACTCCACCATTCCTTTTAATTTAGTGAAGCCATACGTCAGGATCAGTATAACGTCAGGGCACCGCGAGGGGGTCGGCCTCCTCAATCCATTAAAATATCCTCCGGGGTCACTGTTGATTGAGACTGCATATATGTGTGTGTGTTTTTGTGGGACATCAGTATTCATAGGATGTGGCCAGAACCCGGGTGAGCTCATCATAGAAGAGAGTGCATCAGTGGCATGAATCATGCTGTATCTATGCAGGCATGTGGATGGAATATGGATTAGCTCAAGTCAATTCGATATAAGCCTTTAAATTGGATTAATCTAAAGTGGGCACAGGGAGATGCCAAATTAACACTGGGATGAGAATCCTCCCACCTAGTCCGGGGCTTTTTTTTTTCTTCTCTGGCCCCTAGTGAACACTTCAGCAAGTAGATAAACATGTGCAGCAGAAATGTTTGCAAAAGCATTCCTGAGTCATCCCTTTTCTCTCCAAAACAATTATTTGCTTGTAGGCAGTGCTTTTGTAGCCTTTAGTTAAGGGCTATTTAAAAAGTCATTACCTCTGTTCCAACCATTTTTGAGAATACAATGCCAGACACCACAAGAAGTTGTTGTGTTATCTACTACACATTTAGAGAGCTATTTATCTTTAATACAGATACAATATATTGCACAGCTCGCCAACGGTCTGTTTCCGCATTTAACATGTATGGATATAGTAGCTTATAGGCCATATATACATCTAAAGGTGCCATTTTTAGCCTTTTTTAGCCTAGCATTTTTAGGTCTAATAATTGAATATTTTCCTAATGTGCGAAGACAATTGCAATAAACATACATATGTAGGTTGACTAGATGCAGTCCAACTTGATCTGCGATTTACCAAGCCAATTTTACCACAAGCGTAGCTACATGTGATTGGGAATATTCGGTGTGAGACTCATTCTCTTGCCGTTGAGCAAATATTATGTCAATGGTTGAGCGTACATTGGTTGTACACTTGTTATCCAATGGTTTCGGACATCAATAGGCTACAAATGGCTGTCCCCTCGAGAATTTTAGTGTATAGGAGCGATTTGGACACAGTTTTAATAGGTTATTTTAAATGAATTTGTCGAACGGGTTATGAAAACTGAATTGGTTTGCTATTCAGTATGAATCACTCATACTTTTCATCATTTGTAGCGGTTTCTCACTCAGTCAACATTTAAAGAAAGCAGAATACAAAGAGCTTAAGGACAAACATCAATTGAAACCAACCTGCAAATGCATCCTTCTTCTGTCAGCATTGAAGAAGGTATTTATTATTTCCAACATCTACACGTGGGCTTGTGTAGAAAATTGTGCATATGCAAAACAAATGGCAATTACACTGTCAGTACATGAATGCACTTGAAGTACAAATACAAAGTATCATGTTTGGACTGATCTGTACTGTAAATACCATGGTATATGAATGCGGAGCTCGTTTAATACTGGGTCCAAACCGTGGACACCGCAAGGCTTGCTTGAGATAGATGTCACATACAGAGACTGACCTTCCCTGCTAGCAGCTGAAATATTTAACGGAGGAAAGCTGGGTCATTTAAGCAATGGGGGTTTGGGCCTTCAGAGTGATTTTGAGTCTGTCACAGTCGGTTCTCTGAGTTGCAGGGTCACAACTTGTCAAAATTGTTCAACTTTGATTTCTTCAAGCTGTTCCCTAAGCATCACTGTCAGTAAAACCAATCAGATTTTTTGTACACTTCATCTAGTTTACTTCTACATTGGAGAGAACGAGCAGCTGTATGAAATGTTCTATTTTATGTAACAAAATTTTAAATGGTGATATGGTAATGTTAATATTATTTTTAATATATCTATTTTTTTGTATTAGGTATACAGGGACTCTAACATGTATGCTCACGTAGTCATTTTTAAAGCTTCATCTTCTGATTCCAAATCTTATTTATATTACATATTATATTATATTTTAAATTAAATGCTTAATAATAATTGTTAAACTAATGGATTAGGAGTTAAAAATATTTCTACAAATAAAATATAAATCATATACTATAATTGTAATAAATAATAATCGCCAGACAATTTTGTCTTTAACAATATGTTACTGTATTGACCTTTAAACTGGGGGAGTGGCTTTATTGCATCAGCATGTATCACTTTACTCATTGCTGATTGGTCCAATTTTGGAGCAGGTTAGCTGTAGAGCGTAAGTTACTATTATACTACGGCGATGAATCCTGCTAAAAGCAGAGCCCCTTTCATGGTGCCTAAAACCCAGGGTTGGTGCAAACTAAACTGAAACATACCTGTGGTCTGTTGCACAAAGCTAGCTGTACAAACTCAGAGTTTCGAGGTAGGTTTAGAGTTGACAAATCCAGATAAATCCAACCTGATTTAGATCAGGTTCAGCGGGTCTCACAAAGCTTGGTATTAATGTTTTCTTTCAACTCAGGTTTGACCCAAAGTTTGCTCAAACTAATCTCAAACTTACCTGGGTTGCATCTTTGTGCAACTGGCTATACAACTAAACCGGCTTCTTTGTATTGGCCTCTGAAGGACTCTTAAATAAAGTCTGGTTTGACGAGGAGTTACATTTCATATGTTGAGGGATAGAGGGAAACTAAGAACTCATGCCAGGCTCATTTCTCATTTGAACCGACGGAAATGGTCTCAAGTCACGATGAGCAAGGATTATTAACGAGTCAGTTAATAATATTTTATTAATTAAAATAGTGTTAATAAAATATTGTTACAGTTCACTAATTTACTATCCAGCACTGCCTCTCATACATTATTGCTTGCATATTATAGTACAGGTAATTGATATAATGATGTGACATGCTATAGTCTATTTTAAGCTCTTTTATTGTATTCTACTAATTATTTCATAATTTGTTATACAAAATTATGCCTCATATTGTTTGAGAGACTATACTGTCACACACAGCTCTGAATCAATGATTTTCTACAAACCTTTGTCTTATGTGATATCTCATTAGAAAGTTAGAGGTGGCCCAGCTTCTTGTCACATCTTTAATATATTTTGCATTGGTGAGAATAAAATAATTTCAGAATGTAGACAAGCCATAAATCTTTGCTTGTGAGGTAAATTGCAAGCAGTCGAGGAAATGCCAAGCTGCATTATTCTGCTCAGTTTGTCTTTTTTGTCATTTCCTTTTTGTTTTCCAATAAGCCTAAATACCTCAATGTCTTCTCTGCCATTTTTACAAATATACGTTGATTAGATTTTTTTCTTTTCTTTATTATTTTTTCAAAGGCAGTCTTTTCATTTTATTTCTTTGCTTTTATGATGCTACATATATATCTTTTAGATAGTGATATAAACCTCTCTTTATTTTGGCTTAAAATATCGCAATAGTTTGTCACGAGTTCAATGCGGTTTATATTGAATCGTGGCATGACTGTATTGTTACGCCCCTACTTCTGAGATTTAAAAAAATCATTGAGCAACACAATGTCCTCTATAAGATTTATTTTTTGACTTAAACAAAGATTGTGAGACTTGTTGTAATACAAAGAAACATAATACGATGAGTTTACATAATACGATGACGATGAGGGAGCAATTCAAGACGGTTTCCCATCCACTGTGAAATCTGGGCTTTATTTATTTATTTATTTAAATTCCTTTCATCTAAAGAGCATGATACTTTGTCACTTTTCTTACTCTTGCTATACTTCATACATTAGTGCAATAAAATTTGTTACAATATTCATTTGATAATAAAACAAAAGCAAAACACGTTGATGAGTCCTCTGCAGCCACCTACTGATTATATTGGTAATTTATTTATGTCATTTTCATGTTAAAAGTGTTTGTCTTCCACCTGGTGCCTTCTGTAGGTTTCATCCTAAAAGTGTAAGTACGCACAAATGCTAGATTTATAAAAACCAGACATGTGTACGCCAGAACCTGCGCAAAATTCCCCTTTATAAATTGCTCAGCAATGGTGTTGACTTATGAATTTGGAAATGGTTTGTCTTAAAGCGTATTAAAAACACCACATAGACATAATAAACCACAATAAAAACTTGATTTTCTCCACATCTTAAATTTTTTTTTAATATATTATATTTTATTATTTTATTTATTAATAATAATGAACAAACATGGAAGCTCAAATGTGACTTCTCATATGTGACGCTAAATTTAAACTTTAAACTTTCACTTTGAGTGAACTATACACAATATCTATTGTCTCTAGTCACGATACATATTGTTGCATTTTTGCATTTCAACATACTGTATATTGTTACACCACTTCTAATCAGTAAACTGAATCCCTGAGCAAGGCATTGGCATTCAAAAATATTTGATACAAACAACGATTGCAAGACTAATATAACAATGCATTGAAGAAAAGGCCTAAATTAGTCTCAGAAGTATATATTTTTGATCACCCTTGTTTTTGAGAAAGTGTGTATATTCTGTGACTGGTCAAGCGCCAATATGTCATATTTATAGAATATATTTTCCATCTATAGTCTGAGCTCATCCCCGGTGGCCCAATTGTTTAAGAACCGAGTAAAGTGACACATGTCAGGACCCAGAGATCCATGCCGCTTGACGTCGGTAACCAAGGTTTAATGTGATAAGAGCAGTGATCGATGGGTGCAGAAGCCTGCTGTTTTCGTGTCCTGAGAAAATGATTAAGTGCCAACTTTGACCCAGGATGCTGTAATATAAAGTTGAAAGAAAGGAACCAGCAGGAGTTACTGTGTCCTAAAACTTGCGGAATGAGGCTGTGGAGTGTCAGTGGCCTTGCTTTGTCCCAGCGTGGGTTAAAAGGCTGTGAGGTCTCCATCTACAGTCACTGCGGAGGCAGGGTTTATTTGCAGACTTCAGTAGCTCATACTAGCCTTAGCATGTGGCCTTTGACATTCACATAAAAGAGAGGTCTTAGTGAGCCGGTTTATCTCCGAGACCAGTGACAGCTCTTGAGCAGTTTGGTCCAGGGGGTATAAAGGAGAGAGAGCAGCGTCCAACTGTTGGCGTACTGTTGCAGAGAGTCCGACAAGACTGAGAGACTTCAGGGGGAGGTTTTCCGAGGGGGTCTTTGAATGTACTCTCTACTTAAAGCAAAAACTGGCTTATTTTTTGATCCCATCAAACTGTGCAGTTGGCTGAAAAGTGTCTCCATTTTTCTTATCGCCACTGCATGTCATTTTGCGACAGAGGAACTACTGACACTCTGGCTTTCCATCACTCTGCCAGATCTCTTTTGTGGTTGTCCTACTCAATCATCACAGTCCTAATGCATATCCATGAGTACTCGGAAGTCCTTTTCCTTGTCCCGATGTGACCGCAAGTGGCCACTCCAAATGGCTCCTATGTTATTTCTCGTCTTGCTGTAATTGTAGCAGTACTTTAAGCCCAAATTGTCTGGCAAATACAACATCTGTCAGTAAGGGGGGAAAGTAGTAATTGCCCCTCAGTAATTTGTCTACTATTAAAAAAGTTCTTGATGTTGCCTTTGAAGTTGCTATTAAGATGAGAGAGGCCTCCGTTTGCTTTATTAAGAACAGCCACGGCTGCAACACTCTGCCTGTATTACATCAATCTGTCACGCTACATCAAACAGCATTTGCTTCTAAATTATAAAGATAATTAATCGCATGTGTTTGTCAGAGCACAGAGCACCTCCAGGCTCCTTGTTTTTAAATATAAGACCATCACATCACCTTACACAGGGTGGTTTTTATACTTGTTTCAAGTATGCACTATATATATATGATTATTGGGAGATATTTCAGATTTTGTATGTACATTCTAATTTATTTATTTATTTTTGTATTTGAATGTATCTCTCAGTATTGGATATAGTGGATATGAATTTGTACATGCTCATGCTTATTTCAGACGGATCATGTGACACTGAAGACTAGTAATGGCTGCTAAAAATTTAAAATAAATAAAATACATTTTTTTAAATATATTAAAATAGAAAATAAATGTATTGTAAAAATTATTTTACATTGGCATATTTCAGAATAGCACTGTTTACTGTATTTTTCATCAAATGAAAGAAGCCTTAAAAAAACATTAAAAAAAACACACTCCAAACTTTTGACCAGCTATGTGTAGCATAGAAATAGATATAGATATAGTTCTGTATCATCTGCCCTTCACGGATGATCCTGATGCTATGGGGGTCTCCATAGGGCCCTGTAGCCAGAATGTGAGGAAACAGTTCCCTGCTGTGTCCTGTGTCAGAGAGCTGATAATGCCAGCCTTGTCAGGATTAATCTGGGACAAGTAAGAGTAGAGATTAAACCAGATACTGAAAGTGGAACAAATGTACTACCAAAACTCACACTACAGGTATATACGGTATATCACTTCACTAATACTCCTAACAGTGCAGCAGGGCCCTGTGTGTAATCTGGAAGCATTACATTTACGATTAACCCATTACCAGCTGCACCATTTCTGTATGTATAGGTTCTTTGAAAGGAATGTATGATGCACCCATCACTAAATCCAATTCTGCCTGTTAATGGTCACAAATATTATCAGTAATGGAACTGCATACATTAACTGGTAGATTGGAAATCCAGTGCACCAATTATTTGAGCAAAACTGAGAAATCAAATAATTAGAAAGATAGTAGAATCAGCATGAAATTATTGCAGTAACCCAGTTATTTTTAAAATTGCATGCAATAAAAAAAAAAAACTATTTTCTAGAAACGTCTAGTACGACTTTTCAAACTGTAAGAAATTGGCTAAAATGGCTCTTTATACTGTACTTTACTGAATGCAATATACCTTGGCATATTTGAGCCTGTAATTTCTCATTACGGATTCTGTACTGTCAGTAAGAGGAATTAAATTTAACGTATTTGGGCTGTCAATCGATTGCAAATGTTAATATAATTGCATATACATATATCAATATTTGCTGAAATAAATGTGCAAAAGGACTTATTTAATAAAATAAAATATAAATATAAAAAAACATTGATATGGCCATCAGTAGAGCATGAGGTTTCTCATATGCAGAATGTTGTAGTTAGCTAGCTAACTAGCCAAACTTCGACCCACTGGCACACACACATACATTCTCATTTTTTCTCTCTTCTCCCCTTTGTCACTCTCTCTTTAATTCTCGTTCCTTTCCTCCTGTGTCTGGTGGAGGGAGATAGAGAATCAAGACAGAATTTATCAGGTAATTTTCATAGCTACTGCATTTTCTTCTTTCTGGAGCAATGTAAACAAATGGGAAATTTCCATGCAAGGCAAAGAGAAATGCCAATTATCTAGTGCTTATTGAAGATAACACTGTCTATTCGCAGCTCCATTAACTAGGCTTGGAACCTTCACAAAAATACATACTCTTTTATCCAGATTAACCAGTGTGTTTATAAAACTACAAGCCACCTGGACATGCATTGAGATATATAATTATTGCTAGCAAACTTACACGCTTTATAACACAGTGCTGTACATTTTAATTAAAAAAAATGTATTGAATTAAAGTTTCATGCTAATAGACAAAAGTTGAGGAAGAAACTATTTTCTCCTTCCTATCATATGAAACACTGAGACCTCCAAATTGCAGGGACACTTTTGACAGAAGTTTGGTTCAGGAATAATTGGCCGCAAAGTTACAAAGTTACATGGAGTTATTAAAGGTAAACCATTATTTCTCAGATATGTCTGATCCGGAATGTTTAAATTGCCTGTCAGATTTGTCAGCCATATAGAAAATTGCAGTCCTGGTTTACCTGTTATTCTGGGATAGTCAGAGTGCTAATTATGGTGGAGTATGTTGGGATTCTGACTTTTTTTCCCAAACTAGCGAACATATATTCACTAGGGAAGCACAGCAAAAGTATGCTACTTGCACGCTTTATTGCAAATAATTTATCAGATTATGTGTTACTTTATGATAAATGGACAAGTCACTAAAACAATGTTTTTTTTTTTAATGATAAACATTTAGCTAACTGTGCTAATAGTGCCAAATTCTGATTTGTGTCGCCCAGAAAATTACCTTTTAGTTTCACAGAATTTCTTTAAAATAATTGGTTTCCTGAAACTAGAAGACCTAAACATAAACTGAATAAAAACCCGAAGGGATTAAATTATGATTTAATTAAATTTTTCATGATTCATATAATTTTATAATATTGATATTATTTGACATTTTATTTGCTATAATTGTATTTTTGTATAATAGGCTATTTGTTTTTATCATTAAACCAAAATTGTTTTATATAGAACTCCTGGTCAATTTATCTACAAAGCTTTTGCATTGAAAGCTTTGTCGTTTAGTAATGCATAAACATTATCCGTCACAAAAACTGCTGAAACCTAAAAGTGCAGACTGTGTCAATGTAACTGACAGCGTTAGCAAACCAATTTCTTCTTTAGTAATCTTTAAGTTGTTGCCTATTGACTGATGAAGACTAAATGTAATTACGAATTCTGCTATTGTAATAGTGCTTAGTACTGGAATGCATAGAATGTTTTACTGCCAGCCTTTTTTAGGGCATATTGCAAATAGAAACATTGCTGACATGAATTAAAACAAAAACTCGTATCGTCAAGAGAATTCTCACACTTTGTTTACTTCAAAGGTTGGGAATCAAAGTTCAGTTCAGTGTGCTGAGAGAGAGAACTATTGTATGTTCCTCCCTCGAGTGAAAGACTGCATGATGAGAAAAGTATTTGCAAGATTTTTTTGTCCAATATGTGAAGGCACAGAAAACTGTAAGCTTATGAAAAATATCGAAATAACTTTTCTTTAGTAACAGTGGCCCATAAAATATTTTGAAACTTATTCTAAACTTTCTAAATTATGAATGCCATTGCAATAGATACAGAATACTGGGTGGATTTTATTTTAAAGAAATAAGAAAATTAATGTTTGCTTAAAGGTTAAAAATGAACTAAATTTAAATAATGAGTCAATACGTGCTTGTCTCGGTTGATGTGGGAGTGGCATAGGTTAGTTGTCACAATGAGTGAGTTAACATTAGGCTTGTTTGAGATGAGCAAAATCGGTGCAGAACCGATCACCGGTGATCACCGCGAGATGCATGCCGGTTAAATGTGTCCTAGTGCGGTCCGCCTTGCTCTGATGTCATGCTGGCGTATGTCAAAAAACTCTCGCGAGCGCAAGGCGCACGTATCAGATTCTGCAGTCGGCACAGTTCCTCTCCACACTGCAGTCACCTACCCTCACCTACATCTCAGGCAAAGTTGAAAAGTTGTAGACATTATGTGGAGATGGCATTTTTATTACCCAACTGGTGAGTAATGTATTTTATTTAACAGATAAATTGCCATATGTAGCCCTAACAGAGCTCATTGTAAAGAATTAAAGGGTTAGTTCACCCAAAAATGAAAATTCTATCATCGTTTACTTACCCTCAAGTTGTTCCAAACCTCTATGTGTTTATTTGTTCTGCTGAACACAAAGGAAGATATTTGGAAGAAAACAGATCTCATTCCCCATTGACTACCATAGTAGGAAAAAATACCTACTATGGTAGTCAATGGGGAATGAGATCTGTTTGCTTCCAAATATCTTCCTTTGTGTTCAGCAGAACAAATAAACACATAGAGGTTTGGAACAACTTGAGGGTAAGTAAACGATGATAGAATTTTCATTTTTGGGTAAACTAACCCTTTAACTATTGTGAAGAGTCATTAGAATGTTGTAGCTATGCTGAAATTTATTTTAAAGGTATACCATGTCTATAAATGGGTATAGCTACAGAAACGTCTTCAGCTAGTCAGCTTGAGATCCTTTCCATCTAAACTGGTTATATCTCTTAAGGCATTGTAGTGAATGTTTTATGAGCAGTAGGATAACCATATTCATGAGCACAAGGCCAAAGCACAACCAAAACAATGTTCTTCTGCAAAATGCATGTAGTTTTGTTAATTAGCTTATAGAGGGACAAGTGTTACATAGTGTACCTTTAAAGGGGTGGTTGATTATGATTTCACTTTTCTAACTTTAGTTAGTGTAATGTTGCTGTTTGCGCATAAACAACAGCTGCAAAGTTACAACGCTCAAAGTTCTAAGCAAAGGGAGATATTTTATTTGTAAGAAATTGCATTTTAAGGACTACACACCATCAAAACCCCTAAATTATACATAAACCCCACCCACGGGAACGCGATTTATAGATTATCATGACAGAATATGCTAATGAATGATTAGAAGATAACTACACAAAAGCTACATACATTCATCAACTAACCATTCAGAAATGTCCGGTTGCGTTCTAAATGTTGTCACTTCTTAAATCTCTCCATCTTTGTCTGACTCCAGTTTGAACATGAACGGCTAAAAGTTTTTGAAATTTTTACATGCTCTTGAAGCTCCGCCCTCTGTGCCTGGAGCAGCAGCTCATTTACATTTAAAGGGACACACAATAACAGCGCGTTTTTTGTTCACCCTCAAAAAGTGACAATTTTAACATGCTATATAAAAATGTCTGTGGGGTATTTTGTGGACATGAAATAATTATTTTTCAACTTGTGAAAAGGGCATTATAACACCCCTTTAAAAAGAACACAATGTACTATCCAAAAAAAAAAAAAAGACCAAGTCACTTTTATTGGTCTATTTCAGAGGTAGAAATACATCAATGCACATCCAAATTCAATATCCTCATAATATTCTGTCATATAGAATTAGATGTCTTCATCTTAAAGGGGTCATATAATGCCATTTTCAGACAAGTTAATTTGATTCTTTAGGGTCTAAATGAAAAGTTTGTAATATACTTTAATTAAAAATTCTCATTGATATTTTAAGAAAACACTCATTTTACCTGGTCAAAAACAGCTCTGTTTTCAGCACGCCGTTTAAGTGCATGTACCTTTAAATGATAATGAGCTTCGCTCACTCCGCCCCTCTGTTCTGTGGGCGCTTTGACACAACGCAGGTGGAGTGTTGACTTGACAACAGTTGAGGGTTTATTTTGGAGAAAGAATGGCAGCGGGATTCTCTCCGAGGACACATCTGTGCAACCGTATCAGTTTGAACCGAAGTCGGACCCGGAACAAGATGACGGCCGCAAAGAAGTTCGACAATTAAGGCTCGAACAGGACGTTTCTGAATGGTTGGTTAAAGTAATGTCACTTTGATCTATTTTGTATACTGGCAGGGTAACGTTAGAGTAACTTAGTGAGATGTACGAACGCTATATGTTTACTGATGTATACGTACTCAGTTTGTAATAACACAATATCCATAACACGTTCATTATAAACGTGGGAATTATATTGAGAACGTCGTACATAGAAAACATGTCATAATGTACCCTGAGTGTAAATCTTAGCCGCATTCATCGTGAAGCTAGCGATTTGCAAAGATGAATATAAAGGTTAATACAATTTTACACTCACTTCTTCTGGAGGTGCAGCAAGGACACGAATAGTTGGTACCGATTCTTTTTTCAGGAGCAGCTTCTTAGCAAAACCAGCTACTGATCCTCGTTTACAAAGCAGTCTGGTGAGAAATGATTCGCGCAAACATGAACATTGACGTTGATCGTGGGGAATATTCCCTTCGAAAACAAACTCTGGCACTGCGTCTTCAGTGGTTTGGATTTATGAACATTAAAATGACTGTTGTGTTCGTTATTACACCCAAGAACAGAACACCACAATCACTTAGACGCCATTATGCTCCAGTGTATCAACAACGACAGACTACGATGACAGCTCGCTCACGAGCGAGGGCGGGTCTGTGTTGAAACACTGCTGTCAATCAACAATCGTGGGAGGGGCGTCCGACCGTGTGACGTCACATGGTTGAACGGCTCGATTTGAGGTAGGGGAAAACATATAAGGAGATTAAAACAAAAACACTGGATAGATTTTTATCATTATATGATGGATGTGTACAGGCACTGCCAACACACATTTCAGTACAATCAACTTGTAAAAGTGCATGTACCATTATATGACTCCTTTAAGATGAAGGCAGCGTAAATGTATCCTTCACTGATATGATATACCATACCACAAACCTGTGAGTGTGGTTTGGTAGAGGAAATAAAATGTTTTCTGATGAAGCGGTTTAATTAACTATTTTTAACTTATTATAGCAAGAAATAATCATTGTAGTCCTTATTCACTTGGTTGAACCTAAAATTTACTTAGTTTAATGTTTTTCTAGTTTCATAATGTGATGCCTTTTTCTGTTTTCTTAGGTTCCTTCATACTGTCACGGGTGGTTGCAGGAATGCAGACGAAGATTATGAATAAAGTTCCAATACGAACTTTAATGAGCATAATACAAATAACACAAAGACAGGCTGGGTAACATACACTAAAGGTAAAGTAGGCCAAATGGAGAATGAATGTGGGGGATGAACTTATAAAGCAAACACAAACGAGGATAATTAATAGAACAGCTGACACGGATGAATTAATAATGACTGTAACCATGGAGACAGATGAGTGGCGGGAATCTGAACAAAGACATGTGACAAATGACAACAAACTCCAAGTCCATGAAAGGTTCAAATTAATTATAAACATAGCATAAAAGTGCAAATAGTTCTGACAAATTTGTGAATACTTAGGTTTCTTTGTGACTTAATTGTTCAAATATTTTTGGGTCACATGAATGCTACCGCATGGTGTTCTTTGTGTAGTTATAAGGACACACATTTTTTTTTAATCAAACATGACATTTTAGCAATCTCTGGCATTTGTGGTGAGAGGTTAAGCCTGACGTTTTTCTTTCATGCATATGAGTCACAGTACATTAAACCCTATCAGAAAGGAGCATTAGGAAAAACGTGTTTGTTTCCATGGCACAGCTACCATTAATAAGCCCATGCATCACCACTGTTTGTTTTCTTGATGGGAAGCCACACTGAGAGTTTGAACAGCTGTAAAATTTCAATTGACGTTCAGTATCAGAATGCATAACCCTCATCCAGTAGAAGATTATAAGTGAGCATCTCGCTTTGCAATATTAAGATTGTCTTAAATTAGAAGCTACATGTAATACTATCCTGTCTATTACAACTAGCTAGCTGGCAGGAACCCATTGATTTGAGGACTGTGTTTCTCACACACCCAAACAACATTTAAAATTCAGCATTCATGATTTTTTTTTAAATGTGTGCCGTGGAAGGAGGAAAACAGTCTTGTACGGCGCCGAGGCGAGAGTGCAAGGAAGTACACCAATAAATACAGTATAAATGACATGTCAGTGTGTAAAACAATGAACAGAAGCTCTGAGGAGGTCATTAGCGATTAATATTGGGAGTTAAGCACCCCGATTGCAGTGGGGAAGAAGCTGTTTATTACACAGAAGCTCATTGAGGAAAAATACCTGTGGAATTTTCCAGAGGGTAAAGGCTGGAAGAACTAATGGGCTGGGGAGAAGAATTCATCCGAGAGATGGGTTTGGCTCACCCAAGGCAAAAGTTTGAGAAAAACTAATTTATTGAAAGTCTGCATCTTGGATTTTCTGCTGAATACTCTGATCCGGTACCGCTAGACTCATGCCAGAGACACTAGACCAGACGGTTATGGATGTTGTCAAGATACTGTCTAATGATGGTCGGATCGGAAGCTACTTCAACTCTGAACTTCCCTGAGAAAGTATATTAAATTCTTGTAAAAAAAATAATAATACCTTTATTCACAAAGTACACACTAATAAAAAGTGACAGTAACAATTTATAATATTAGGCCTACGTCAAAGAAAAGCGGATATTTTAATATTTTCATTCATATTGTTTTTAATGTTTTTTTTTTTATCAATTAAATGGAGCCTCGATGAGCATAAGAGAATTCTTTCAGAAAAAACTAACAATTTAGAACAAAATCATGCCAAAATTAAGTTCGTTTAGAGATTTTTTCAGGACTTTAATACCGCTTGCCAAAGCAAACTTGAAAACGTAAAAAGTTAAAGTGGTTCTTACTGCAGAGCCAAATGACGTCCAGCTGACCCTCACTGGACAAAATGGGTGGAGTTTGACCTGGTCCAGCTCCACCTCTGTAGACCTAATGGGTGGAGTTATGTTTAGCGACAGGTTTATGGGTAGGGAGGGTTAAGGTGTGGTTGGGCCATCTAGTTCCACCCATTACGTCCAGCGACGGGGAGCTGGACGTCAAGCTTCACCCATTGGCTATGCAGTGCGCAGCCTCACAAAGTACACTTCGCTGTAAATTCCTTCGCACACCATTGGTCCATGGTGATTATGTAATAGGTTGGTGTGTGCTAAGGCTCCGCCTTCTTGGACATGGAAATCTTCTCCGGTTAATTTCTTCTGTTCAGTCTGTCAAGGTCGGACGTCCACAAGTAAAAACATGAACACACAGAAAAACCGCTTTGTAGTACAAAATGCAGTTAATTGAAAGTTACACTGTCACTGTTTTTTTTTTTAAATATATTTGAATCTAATCGATTTATTATTATTATTTTTTTAATCTAAGATTTTAATCTATTTGAATCTTCAATCTATTTTATTAAATGCTATACATAAATGTGACTTGACTTGACTGGAGAGCCGAATTACAAGCTCTGTAATTTTTTTGTTGTTGTCTATTTTGTTATTGAGAGAACAGAACACAGCACATATTCATCTAAACAGGATGTTCACTAACTGTATATCGCTGGTCACATGTTTCAAACTTCTTTTTACCGCTAAGCGAAGAACGAAAAAGAACTTTGCCATGAATTTATCAGGACCTTTAGTGTAAAAAGAGTTTATATCCAATTTTAATGATCTGTTGATGTGTATGCCAAGTAGTTTGAAGAAGTCAGATTATAGTCATTGCCCTTGCTAGCAGTTTTTATGGTATACTGATTTGTGTAATAGTGAACTAAGGAGTGGAATAAGACAGCCATGCATCAGGAATTTTGAGAAGGTTGTATCATAGGTGAAAAGTGAGAGGAACAGGGAGTAGAGGACAAAACCCTGAGGCTCAGTGCCCATGGTCAGTCTGAGGGATGATTGATTAGCTATCCTGACAGTCTGTGACCTGTTCCATGGGATATTCAGAGGCCAGTGGCACAAGGATGGATGGATGATCATGCAAAATAGTTAAACAGTCACAGTGGGCTGATTGCGTTAAAAGTGGAGTAGAACTTCAAGGCATCATTGGCACAACATGAAGGGTTTTTCGGAAAAAAGTACACTATACGGTTCAAGTTTATGCTCAGTATTTTTTTTTGAAAGTAAGTTTTTGAAAGAAGTATTTTATACTTACCAATGCTGCAATTATTTGATCAAACAATAAAACAGTAATGTTGTGAGATATTACTATAATTTTAAATAATATTTCTATTAGAATTTATTTTAAAATGTAATTAATTGCTGATGGCAAAGATACATTTTCAGCAATATCACTTAAGTCTCACATAATCCTTCAGAAATCATTCTAATAGATTTAGTACTCTTTTGTTATTATTATCAATGACGAAAACAATTGTGCTGCTTAAATATTTTTTTTGTGGAAACAATGATAATTTTTGTTTGATGAAAAGAAATTCCTAGTAAAAAGGATTTATTTGAAATAGAATTTTTGTAACAATGTAAAAGTCTTTAATGTTAATCAATCTAATGCTGTCACGGGGTGGTGCAGGATACTGAACACGAGGACACGGGCACTTCAGTATAGTTGCTTTAATGACAAACTAAACTTCAATAAACAAACAAGAACGCAATAAACTTCCAGGAACTCAGATCACACAACCATACATCGACGAGAACCGACAAAGGACAGACAGAACTGAAGGAACTAAATACAGATACAAATGAACACTAACAAGGTGAAGACAGGTGACAGATGATGATGAGGAACAGGTGGATAATGAGGGAGTGAGTTCAGGTGAGGAGACAAGAGGATCCTGGGAAGTGTAGTGAAGAGACGGAGACTAGACAGACTGTGACATTACACCCCCCCTCCGGAAAGCGCGTCCTCGCGCTGCAGAGGAATCAAGGCGGAGCAGATGGAGGGAGGAGCCAAGGCGGAGCTGAGGGAGGAGCCAAGGTGGAGCAGATGGAGGAAGGAGCCAAGGCGGAGGTGGGGCTGACGACACCAGGGGGCCGACTGACAGGGGCGGAGCAGGTGAGGGAGGAGACCAGGGTGAAGCCGTAGAGCTGACGAGACAGGGTGATGCTGAGGGACTGGAGGAACATGGTGAGACCGCAGGCTCCGGCGACAGAAGGGTAGACAGGGACACAGAAGGACACGGTGGAGACAGAGGGAGTGAGGACCAAAGGGAAACTGAGGGGAGTGAGGAGTCCAACAGAACCGGGGGGACGAAAGGACGAGGCGTAGCCAGAGGAGAGAAGTCCAAAGGTGAGGGAAGGCCGACGAGGGACCAAAGTGGATCCGGGGGGACGAGGGAGCCTGGCGGAACTGGGGGACTGAGGGGCCATGGTGGAGCTGAGGGAGGTAAGAGCCAAGGGGGAGCAGATGGGACGAAGGGCCGAGGTAGAGTCCAGGTTGAGGAGGTTGGAGGCGGAGGCCAGGGATCCACCAACCAGGCTGGATCAGCAAGGCTGGTAGTCAGGGGTGGACGGGCTGAAAGGTGGCAGATGAGAGGAGGTGGGAGAGGGAGGCTGGGTGGGAATACCGTCTCTGGCTGAGCGTGGCTGACGTGAAGCTCTGGCTGAGCGTGGCTGACGTGAAGCTCTGGCTGGGCGTGGCTGACGTGAAGCTCTGGCTGGGCGTGGCTGACGTGAAGCTCTGGCTGGACGGCGGTCTCTGGCTGGACGGCGGTCTCTGGCTGGACGGCGGTCTCTGGCTGGACGGCGGTCTCTGGCTGGACGGCGGTCTCTGGCTGGACGGCGGTCTCTGGCTGGACGGTGGTCTCTGGCTGGACGGCGGTCAGCGGTGAAGGTTTGACTGGGCTGGACGGGACCAGCGGTGAAGGTTTGACTGGGCTGGACGGGACCAGCGGTGAAGGCTTGACTGGGCTGGACGGGACCAGCGGTGAAGGCTTGACTGGGCTGGACGGGACCAGCGGTGAAGGCTTGACTGGGCTGGACGGGACCAGCGGTGAAGGCTTGACTGGGCTGGACGGGACCAGCGGGGAAGGCTTGACTGGGCTGGACGGGACCAGCGGGGAAGGCTTGACTGGGCTGGACGGGACCAGCGGGGAAGGCTTGACTGGGCTGGACGGGACCAGCGGGGAAGGCTTGACTGGGCTGGACGGGACCAGCGGTGAAGGCTTGACTGGGCTGGACGGGACCAGCGGTGAAGGCTTGACTGGGCTGGACGGGACCAGTGGTGAGGGCTCGGCGGGATGAGACTCCGGAAGAGCGCTGACGAGATCTTCTCCCAAGCAGATGGTGAAGGGAGAGTTACAGCTCGCCAGCACCCACTCCACAAAGGCAGCAAAGTTATCCCGGGGACCTTCTCCGGTTAACTGCTCTCTGCATAAGTCATTCAAGCTCCCCTTAAAAAACGTGCAGAGGCAGACATCCGGGTAGTGGGTGAGATGAGCAGTCTCTAGAAAGGTCCACGTGTGTTCCTCCAACGATTGTTTCCCCTGCTCTAAACACAGGAGGAGGACAGCAGGGATATCCATTTTAGGTTGGTCGGTTCCTCTGCCACGGGGTGGTGCAGGATACTGAACACGAGGACACGGGCACTTCAGTATAGTTGCTGTAAAGACTTTAGGCGGGTCTAATCCCTGGGGAATTTGCATATCATAATTAATAATTAGTAATTAATAATTATTCATACATGTTTGGATTAGATCAGTCTTACATGTTAATAAATCTCCCCTAAAGGAGAATGTCATTTTACCTGGATGTATACATACAATCCTTTCATTTTAACAAGTTGATTTCAGTTAATTACACAGATCACGTCTTACAAAGCAGGCAAAATTAATTTAGCTCAATTGTCAGAATAATATTGTGGGGTTCCCCAATATTATCTTACTTTATAGGATTGCAGGAAACGCAATTCTCTGGCCAGAAGAATTGGGCTTCCTGCCCCATAATAAGTACTCTTTAAAATATTAATTATTGAAATAATTAATTGATTCGTAAAGCTTGTAGCATAAGATCTTTGGCACTTAAGGGATTTGAGAATGAGCAAAGAGATTGAATCAATCAGTCAAGTGAATATAATGATTTAATAAAGGCATGTCTACTTATATATATATATTTACTACGTTACAGGAATACATGTATTTACAAACATTAACACGAACGAAACACATTAAGACATTGATGAACGAGAAATGCGTAAAGTTTGGGCAATGGATGACTTACACGCGTTAGCGAGTAAGAGAGAGAGAGAGAGGGAGAGAGAGAGTGAGAGAGAGAGAACATTGGCATACTTCCTCCTAAGACATTCACCTTTCTGATTACAACACGAAACATCATCTTAATGCTCCTTAGAAGCGTTATAAAGAGATACTTGCACAAGTTATGGGTCTCGCTGTGTTGTCGCATTCCTGAAGGCCTGTCCCGGCCGCGTGCGTGAGCGGAGTCCTTTGTGTGTGTAAGCGTCACGTGTTGTCTCTGAGCGCTCGGGTTGCGCGGCGGTTTAAAGTCTTTGAGTAGCATTACCAATGAAAGTAGCTCGGCTACGTTGTTTCACTCCGTGGAAGTAAACAGAGTCGACTATGGAAAACAAAACTTTGCCTTACAAAGGAAAGATATAAAGATCGGATCGGATCGGGTCTCCGAAGGAGACCACGGATCGGGTTACATGATGCAGCAGTAACGACGGGCGAAGCAAGAGAGTGGGCAGAGCTGCGCTCCTACATTTATCACATCGGCGAAGTCCAGCCTCTTCCCATTGACTCGGCCAATCAAGAGGTCGAAACTCGCAGGCGGGACTTCTGGTTTTTATGATCCCTTTGTTCTCTTAAGCAAGGCATTTGAAACCCTAATTTCATCGGGTGTTTAAAAGCAGAATCTTCCTAATTATTATAGTCATATGTGTAACAAAGTTTTAGCAAGATGTGATATCAATGGCTAACTGGGGCGCGACGATTGGAACTCAGAGACTCCAAACTTGTCACAAATGGATTTGGTTAAACATTAGTTGGCAAGGTTTGAAACATTATCCCAGTTTTCGAGAAACAGACCAAACACATAAAAGGCAAATCATAACATGAGATTAGATACATTGTTCTTACAATTCTAAAGGGGAAGTATAATAGAATATATATATGACTGCAAAATTCAGTTCTCCTTCGTTAGAATTCTAGGGAATACGCAGTTACATGTAAAAATACATAATGGTAAACTCAGTTATTTCAATGTAACATGAACAAACAAACACCTTGAATATTTCTGTTTACAATGTCTTTTAAAAAAGAGAAGTTTCTTTTCTCTGTAACATTAACTTCCTGTGGCACATTCCACATTCCTGGGGGGGGATGTGTGGTGGAATGTGTGTGTGTGTGTGTGTGTGTTAATTTTGAGTCCTGGGGGTGGGGAACGCTGGTTTGGAAGCTTCCCGGCCTTTGAAGGCTCTTAGGATTTTAGTTATCCAGAATATATTTAATTATTCAGATTCACCCTAAATACGCTACATATTTCCCCCCTTTCGTCGGATGATGTCCCCGTGTGTTGGACATCATATGACGACAAATCATCACCATTGGCGGATGGCAGGTGAATCATGATGATTGGGTAGGAGGTGCTGTTAGGCTGAGGCTGAGGGCTCAGCTTGATAAAGTTCGACGCAGCCTCCAGCGTGGTACCCTCTTCCTGAGGGTCCCGTGGGCTTGGCTGTAGATGTTCGCATCTCGTTGAGCCTCCTGTGCAGGATGACTGTCGAGTGTCAGGGTGTAGTTGATAGATGTAATGTCAATTAGCTGGGATCTCCTTTTGCAAACCACAATTCCCTTTCTGGAGTTAGGGTGAGAGTGTGGTTCTTGAAGAAGGATGGGGCCTTTTGGTACTTGGATGCGCTGCTCTGGCTGAGCAAGGTGACAGATCACTTACAATCTCTGCTTGGGTCTCGGTGACTTGAGTGCGAGGCTTGGCTTTAGCAGGGCAGCTTGTGCCACTGATCTGCAGCCCGCAGGTTCCGTCAGGGTTGTCTCTGAGGAAAGATTTGTTAGGGCAGGGATAGTAAATGTCTTTGGTCAATGTGCACATGTGTGGATTCGGAGCTGGGGACAGCTTGGTGTCGCTGTCATGCAAGGCAATCACGTACGGCATGCGGATCTTGATGTGAGTGCTGCCTCTCAAAATCTGACATGGACAATGTTCTTGAGCCGGTGGATTCGG
The DNA here is from genome assembly GCA_036326025.1 of Chrosomus eos. Classification (NCBI taxonomy): domain Eukaryota; kingdom Metazoa; phylum Chordata; class Actinopteri; order Cypriniformes; family Leuciscidae; genus Chrosomus; species Chrosomus eos. The sequence continues at coordinate 11,267,801 of CM070839.1, read as the reverse complement.
CTTGACTATGATGGGTAAGTTCAGGGGAACGTCCCATTTTCTCTGCTTGTGGTGATGCAGAGTGGGATGGCACTACCCATGAGAGTAGGCAAGGTGTATTTTTAAAGAGTCAGTTGGCGTGGTGATGGCGGACGCCAGCACGGTTTGCATGAGGCCTAAGGGTATCAGGTGCGGTGGGATTCTACCCATGGCGAGGCTGTCGATGGAGGAGTTCACCCCCCTTTAGCAGGTTTGTCATCAGGGCTGTTACCAGCTGAGTTTGAGCAAAGTCATTCTGGAAGACAGTAAACAGCCGTTTCATGGAGTTCACTGTCGGGGTCAGCAGAACGCTGTGAGTGTTGAAAGTTACCACAGTTCCCTATTGTCTTGTCGATGGGCTGCAGGGATGCACTCTGTTGTGAGTGGCTCTGTTCTCTGTGGAATCTCAGTCTGAATTTTGGCTGCATGCCGTCCGACGTTGGCGAGGTTTACTGCATTCATGCCGGACATACAAGTGTTAAACAGAGTTCTGACGGCAGTGCGGCGGCGGTTGTGGCCACCTGGCTCCGCCAGCGTGACAGTCATTTTCGCAAGTTGGTTGAGTATGTGTTCGACATCGGCCTCAGTGTGCGTGAGGGCCTCCTCTGTCCGTTGGCACCTACCCAGATGTATTGTGTCGTTACGCCGGGGTAGTGCGTTCTGTAGGCGTTGTGAGGATCAGGTGGCACAGGCACTTTCTGAGTGCGGGTCCGGCAAAAAAGGAGTCTTGGTTGTTCCCTTAGGATGGTGCTTGGTGCCGGACCTGGTGAGATGTCCGATTGCGGCTGCCCTCTGGTTGGCTGGAAGCACAGCAGCATCCTGGTAAAAGTGACAGGGAGAGAAAGCGAGAAAGGGAGGAAAAATTTCAGCGAACATCGTCCTTGGTTGACTAGGACAGTCTTTTCGCTTTGAGGGCGCCAGTATGCCACTTGCTTCGGTGTCTTGCAAGTGTCTCTGGTGCTGCGGGTTGCAGCACATGGTGCGTCATGGGCATAGGGCATACATTGTGGCATTACCCCCCTTTTGCACTGTGGCAGAACAAGCTGTGGCGCGGTGATGGCATCAGGTGCAGAACGCTGAATGTTGTCCAGTGCACGCAGCATGTGCTTGTTGACGTAGGTTGTGTGGGGCACCGGTTGTCGGTGAGTGCACACGACTTTCGTGGGTGGTAGGAGGGGTATGAGAGGTGGTTTCTCATAGTGTCCGTTGTTTTGTCGTCAGTCTTTGGTAAGCTGGAAGGTTAAGGTCAGGTGAAGCAGGGGCTCTGTGACATTTTTGTCTTGTGGTGAGAGCCTAATGCATGACCCTAAAAGTTCAGAACCATGGTTTAATTGGTTCGCTAGGTATGTAGCATAAAGCTAGGTGTTTCACATGTAGCAAGCTAGTGAAGTGTGTCTTGTATCTTATCTTAGCTGTGGATGTTAGGAGGCTAAGAGGTATGTGGTTCCGAGATTATTCCATGGAAAGGGCATAGCCGAGATGAAATAAATGCCTTAACCAGATAGGAGTCCGACGTACCGTCCGCGGGCCGTTGGGCTGTTTCAGAGGTTTAATTCTTGCAAGAATTTTTTTTTACTAAAATATGTAAACATGTTATACATCTTTGGAAAGCTGAGATTCTTGTGATTCGAGCGATGTAATCCATTTTAAGATACAATCAACACAGCGGGTACAATCTGTCAGTTTGTCAGACCACCAACAGCCAAAAAAACAAAAACAAACTGGAAGAAACTCACCAAGGAAGACTCTTGTTAGTCCATGATCCATTACATTCCAACAAAAATGGTTTGGTTACACTGTAAAGGGTCCATACAATCCAATTCAATGAAGGATTTAGTCCATAACACATTTATTTATCAATAAACATCCACGGAATATAGTACTAGCATTTCGCGTTAGCCGCCAGCACGATCACAACTTCGACGCATTCTATGATCTAGTTTCATTTGAAAAGTAAACATTGAAGGAAATATGATATCAAAATGGCCGCTGACCCCTGAACTTTTGATAGACAGGTCATTTGAGCCAATCGGTCCATGATTGGGGTGTCACCTGTTGTCAATAGCCAAAGAGCGCAATGATGAAGAATGGTACAACTGCCCTCTCTTTTAGTGACAGTAAATCGACCCAATTGCAATAGAGAATGGAAATGACTGTCTTTTTTGACAGCCAATGAATGTCTGTAATGATTGATATGCAGCTTTAGTGGGCCGATCCCTCAGGTCATGCGCGAAGTTCGTGCGCAAAGCACCGTATTGATTCATGCGTCCGTGCGTAAACAGACCATTGGACGAGTTGACGATTTAAAGTAGCTAACAGGTGCAATATGGCAAAGAAAACTATGAAAACCCACTTCTTACTCGAAGAAATGATTGAACAGTGTACTCGCCGTGATAGTAATGAGTCGGAGGATGACATTTCTGACGAAGAGAGCAATGTGTCATCCATTGATCGGTAGCAGAGGATTTGTTTTTGGATGGTGGCGACGTCACTCTCGTCTCGACAAGTAAGTTTTATTATATTATACAACATATTTGACTGTGTATACTGAGGTATGTGTTTGTTTTGAGGTGTATTTGTCAGCTTATGTCGTGTGTTTGGGTTTTTTTGTCGAGTGTATGTGTGTGTGTGTTTTACGTGTAAGCTACCTGCTAACTTCTGTCGTGTGCGCTTGTGCAGGATTATTTGTTTATGTGGGCTCAAGCACAGGTGTGTGTGTGTGGTGTGTGTGTGTGTGTGTGTGTGTGTGTGTGTGTGTGTGTGTGGGGACATGTTTTTTCTATCCTGGTGGGGACATAAACCCGAATGCACACAGACTCATGGGGACTCGAGTCACTGTGGGGACCTAAATAGAGGTCCCCATGGGCACAAAAGCTTATAAATCATACAGAATGAGTTTTTTTTAAATGTAAAAATGCAGAAAGGTTTATGTGATGGGTAGGGTTAGTGTAAGGGGACAGAATATACAGTCTGTATAGTATAAAAATCATTATGTCTATGGAAAGTCCTCATAAAGATAGCGTGTGTGTGTGTGTGTGTGTGTGTGTGTGTGTGTGCTCATGAACTGTATAACCTGATTGTTTGTGTGCATGCTGTTCTGTTTATATGCTTGTGAATACAGAAACAATGTAAATGTTTTGTAAATTACTTATTTCTTTGTTGTTGTTGTTTTTTTTTTTTTTATATCACAGACCATCATCTGATAATGAATCAGATGAAGACTGGGAGCCTGTCAGGAAAAAACTGCATACTGAGGGACAGAATGACAGCACCTCGTCAAAATGTATATATATATTTATATTATTTTTTTATTTTATTATTGATTTTATTATATATATATATATATATATATATATATATATATATATATATATATATATATATATAGTGTGAGTTCAAATATTAAAGTGTTTTAGTACCATAGCACTTGTTTTGTCTCTTTTTTTGTAGAAAGTTTGGTTTCAAGAATTGAAAAAAAAAAACTATAATGTGTTTATGCTTCAGTTACTATGTGTCAGCAATTATTGCCAGTGATAAGGAATATAATAGCCCTAAGTGTAACCTTTCATTAGAGCCCAAAATTATGACTGTAGAGTAAAGCATTCAAGAATGGCAGCATTTTATGTGTCTATGGTCACAAAGGGTCCTTTGGAGTCTCCAAGTGGCCTTTTTTGGGAAGCGCCTAGACATATACTTAGATAAACATGTGTAAAACACTCATTTTCTAAGCTATTGTTATAAAATTTTAAACTGGGTTTGGTAAGGCCTCATGCTGTGATCTCATTATGTTTTCCAGCTAATAGCTCCCAGCTGTAGTTATCTTCAGGCATCTGTTTAAAAGAAAAAATGTAGGCGGATTTTTTTTGGTCCTTTTACAGTGTGTTCAAAGTTCTATTACACAATACCAGTAAGACTTACAGTGATTCTGACTATGTAGGAACAAACCTCTGAGTGTCACCTTTCAAAAGAACCCAAAAGCATGCATATACTCCAAATGGTTCAAGAACAGCATGCAATTTAAATTGGGTAGGCCTTTTTTAGGCGTTTTAGGCAAATTTTGCAGGAATGCTAACAGGTTAAGATGGTTCTTATGACTAAATTATTTCTCTGGACTTAACTAGTGGTTCACTACGGCTTGAAGTGAATGATGGGGGAAAAGGACAGCTTTCCTATTCAAATTATGCTTATTATCAATCCTCTGGACTATAGTTGTGCCCTAGTAAATTGTTGAAGTTACTTGTGTTGCAGGGTCACAAAAATGAGTACACTTGTTGAAAATAAAACAAAATCACAAATAAAGGTGTCTCTGTTTCCTTTCTGGGCCCTATGGGAAATGGAACCACATTTGAACAAGAGAGGAAATAAAATAAATTTTAAATCATATAGATGACCGAAAAGTAAAGGGAATAGCTGAGTGCTATGAATATCAAGGTCAAAGAATAAAATAAATTTTAAATCATAGAGATGACCAAAAAGTAGGGGGAATAGCTGAGTGCTATTAATATCAAGGTCAAATAAAATAAAATGGAGAAAAAAAAATTATTAAAGAAGAGCCAAAAGAAAACAAAAATTAAAATTAAAAGCAAAAGAAACAAAGTGATCAAAACAACGAGAATGATCTGAAGGCGAGAATAATCAGTGGCATTAGTGACTAAACTTTGGATTTGCCTGGGCCAACACTTCATAGTGGGTTACGACGGTTGCGTGTTCGAGGCCACATCGTGTGTGTCCCATCAAAGGATTAGTCACCTGCCGATGAAGATGGCTATTGCTATATGAATTCTTCTCTAGCTACACAGTTTACATGTAGTTAACTTAAGTTTAATTAACAGGGTATCTTCAAAGTTAGCCTTCGACGGTTAGCAAGGGCTATGCCTCAACTAGTAAAGGTGAACTTTAGCTAAGAAGAATTGCAAACACGGAACGTGAATGATTAGAAACCCTAACTGGTGTTAAGGAAAGTATTTTAGAATACTTTGCATTGTGTAAACACAAGCGGTGATTAAGGGCTTAAGTAAATTATGCTAACTGCTAATTGTAGAAGTTATTATTTAGCTTAGCCTAGGCTGGATGGATGTTAGGTTAGGTTAGCGTAGCGTAAGCTAGCTGGAGGCTAGGTTGGTTTAGCTTAGCGTAAGCTGGAAGGATGCTAGGTTAGCTTAGCGTAGCGTAAGCTAGCTAGATGCTATGTTAGTTTAGCTTAGCGTGAGCTGGAAGGATGCTAGGTTAGCGTAGCCACCTAGGCTGGTTTGTTTACAAAGTGACATCACAAGTTAGCACTTCCTGTGACAAGTCGTTGTCATGGAAACTAGAGCATGTCAGACAATTCAAACAGTCCCTAAAGGCTGTCTGTACATTTTACATGAATTATGCATGTTTAAACGGGTTAACCGGGGTGCAACTTTATTTTAAGTCTTTCTAGGACTCGGTGTTACATGAAGTAAAATGCAGATGTGTTTTGGCATTAGCTAATTTTACTCATGGAACTCTTCTCTTTATTTTAAGCAACTTATTCTATTTGTTTACAGAGTAAGGAAATAGATTTGCTGGGAGTCAAAGCTTGTCTAAGCATATATAGTTACATCCCTCTTGTGCACTACTGCTGACTTTTCAGCGATTACAACAGTTTTGATCACTAGGTAGCTCTCTGTTTGCAGATGCAGCTAAAGTTTAGGTGAATTACATCAATCAAACAATAATTTGTAAGGCCTTTACATTTGTAGAAAGGGGAGCGTCGCCCAGGTCTACCTAGATATAACTTTGTCCTGAGCTTTCTTTGTTAAGACACAGGTTTAGTCATACTGCAATTTGGATTTCTTTTAAGCAAAGCAGAATAAACATCGGTACAGTTTACAGGCTGTTGAGATGAGGTTTCTTCATCAAACAGACTTACGCTTTACTGCTTAACATGCTAATTTTAGTTGGAAATCTAAGGCTATTTTACTTAAAGTAGAGATGTCAATTTCAGCAATCGTTTATCTGCATTTAGACAAGCCAGCGATCAAAAATGCGTGCTGCACATTGTGTTTTAGTTGGATCGTAACGATTAAATGCACGCCCATAGGTTAACTGTAGTTTAAAGCTCAGGTGGTTTCACTCAACTCTGACGTCGCAGTGACGTATGCCCTATTTGGAGCTAGCGTTTCCTGTAACCCTTCATTGTCATAGAAACTAATGTTTAGCAGTGTCATTTCAACCAGCATGTTGCAAATGCTTGGTTCGAAAGAGTCGTGCATAGTCTGTTGGCAGGTGAGGCTTACACGTCCAGACCCTTTTAGCAGAGTCTTGCACTGTGTTCGTGCAGTGTCTTCTGGTTTTGCAGTTCAAAGTCAGTGGGGTTTTAGGAATTCTTTCTGAGGAGGCCTTCTGTGTTAGAGGCCTTCTGCATTAGGTCACGCATCGTTGAGTGGGCATTGCGTGGTCTTTGGCGAGCTGGAAGGTGCAGGGTAGCGAACTGGAACTTTGACTTGGTGCTGAGGCTGTGTACCCTAGATGGCTGCTGGAGTTCTTGGGAACTCTGACCTTGGAGTCTGGCTCTGGTGACCAGTGTGACTGGAGGGCCCAGACGGTCAGGTGTTTGAAGTCTAATGAAGCTTAGAGCGTTCTAGCAGGTCTTTGCCAATCAGAAAGGGGTGCGTGCTCATTTGTGAGATGTACACTGGGTGGGTAGGCCTCAAAAGGACCAATTGTCAGGTAAATGGGAGCTCTCTGTTCTAGCCGGTTGTACGTTCTGGTTGTACGACTGCACGTTCAGCTCACACATGTGGGGTATAAGAGTTCGATCTTCGCTCTTAGCTATAGCACTGAGTCTTTCAAAGAGTTGAGCTGACATTAAAGTGAGGTCTGAGCCGGTGACTTTCCCGTGTTTCAAGGCTCACCTCATTGTCTAGAGTGATGGGTAGGTAGAGTTTCCGGGCCCACCCCCTTTTGATCAGTTCTTTTGGGGTTTCGGTCCCAGCTGTGGGAAACTGTGCGGTCTCACTCAGGCTGTGCAGCTGTCAGCTGTGGTGGCTGTGTGCTGCTGTCACTTTGTGATGTGACCGTTTGCTCTGTGTCTGTGGCTGACGAGCAGTGTTCTGTGTACCTGTAGGTCTTACGCTCAGGTATAGGATGTAAAGCTTGTACCTCTTGAATTTTTGGAAAGTCTTTTGTGAAGAAGCTTTTCAGCGACTTCAGGGTCTCGGCTGTCTCAGACGTGGCGGCATTGTGTTTGTCTGATGCGTGCTCAGACTTGGGCTTACCAGTGGCCTGGAACGGACTCGACTCTCTGTGAACAGGGCTCTGGTGTGATGGGGCGCCCTCTGGAGGCATCTCTGAGTAGTGTTCAGAGACAGTAGATCGTGGGGTTTTTCAAAGTCTTTTCGGATTCTGGATCAGAGAATTCTTTAATGAAGGCCTGCCGCAGCAGCTGGTAGTCTATAAGAGTGTTTCAACTCTGTGGAACAATGTCAAGTTCGGCTTTGAGATCGTGTCTCTGTTGAGTAAGTTCATGGATTTCAGCTCGGCCCGTGTGTAAGTGGTTTCAAGAGCCGTGGCTTTAGTGTCTCTTTCTTTGGGTTCAGTCTCTGCTGAACGAGCTTGTGGCTGGTAGCACGGGCCTCTTGCAAGTTTTTTTCTTTTTCAGGCCGTGGCTTTCGAGTCTCTTTAAGTTCGGCCTCTGCTCTTTGCAAAGGGGCTTCACTTTTGTCGGAGTTTCTCGTTGGGTTCCTCTCTGGCTCTTTTCTCTGACTGTTCTCTGCGGTCTGTGTGTAGAAGATCAGACAGGGCAGGTTGAAGTCTTTTCACTTCCTTCTGTAGCTCGGGGTCGTTGTCATCCTCGGCTTGCATCCTTAGCGTTGCAACTTCATGGAGACGTGCTGGTGCGATGAGCTGGCAAGCGAGGTTTTGGACGTGTCTGGCCGGTCTTTGTCGTGGGAGCTTTGGCTTGGTTTGTGCGCCATCAGCTTGTCCACGTCGCTCTTGGCTTTGAAGCTCTGAGTCACTGGCGACCTTGGGCAGGAATGGAGGTGTCATGAATCTCAGCCATGTGTCCAGGTTGTCCCAGCGGTTGTGGGACTGTAGGACCGGAACATACTGGTTTCGACTGTGGGCGAGAGGAACACAACACACACAGAGAGACCAAGCAAGTTGTTCTACGTTTAACGAGCTATAATACGGGCTATGCCGCGTATGCAAATTGTGGTTAACTGATGCAGACAGTTAAATCATTCTGTGGGACAATTTGGTTAGGTCATCATGGGCCTGAATAAAATTTTAACAGGGCGGTAGCTTAGGGGGTCACCTGTTGATGCTAGCGGCTTGTTGTCTAATTATTATTCAGCGTTCCTTGTTGTCTCAGATAGGTTCTGTCTTCTAGGTGAACTGAAAAGAACAGAGCACGACATAAAAGAGCAGTGGCAAGATAGCAGAGTTTGAAGTAACATGCAACCATCCAAGATGGGAAGGTCTGTAATGAAATGGCGTTAAGAGTACACAGGAAGTGTTACAGGGGAAGAGGAGGCCTAAGCCTGCGGTTTGTGGCTCGGAGAGGAGGAGGGAGCCAAACACTTCAATAACCGGGGGAATCTCTAGATTCTGTAGCAAATATTAAGTGGATGGGTTTAATACCTTTGTTTAGTTTGCTTGGGGTAGAATGAGGTCATTTGGGTTGGAGTCAGCATCGTGGTTGGTCTTTCTGTCGTCCCCAAACGCTTGACAGCAGTGTCCCGGGCCTTTCGTGTATCTGTACCGATGTGCTCCCTCTCACGCAACCTGACTTTGAATCACAACCGGCAGTGCCAAATTGGTGATGTCGTTGTTGCGGGCCGCACTAACGGAGAGATACAGGAAAGTCCGAGACTCGCGCTCAGTCAGTGCTGGTGACGCAGGTCAGATGAACCAGCGTGCTGGACTCCAAGCAGAGATGACTGTCAAATCACCACAGCTCTTTAGTGGTTTCTACCTATAAATACAGAACAGTGTGAACAAGTAGCTTAACAGTGAATGAAAGCTTTCTTGTTTAAACTGAATTGAGTAATTATGCATGTAGAAAATAGAAGCAAAGGTTTTCCTAAATAATGGTAAAAAGGAAATTATGAAAATGATGTTATTTATCAAAATAACTTAACCCAAAAAAAAAAAAAAAATCCTAAAAAAAAAAAGTCTTTTTTTTTTATTAAATTCCTTTTATTATTATTACTTTTACTATTAATGGAAATTAATAATCAAAGTAATAAAGTAGGGTGGACCCCGGGAGAAGACAGGCAGTAGTGGCGCGTTTGGGCCACAAAGGGGTTTGGGTCACTTCCTCCTAGTGGTCAACCTGGCTGACCGAGAACTTGATTTGAATTGCATTCAAACTGGTTTAAATACACTTCAAATCGAGCGTATGCATAGATGTTAAGTAACTTCTAGAATTGTTGTCATAACATATCAACTCAAAATTATTAAAAATAATTTGAGACCGGAAATATAGACGTAAAGTCATAAAACTCTTGCCCACAGGGAAGGAGACTTAATTCACATTAATCTTGAAATTTGTTTGTTTCAAATCAAATTTGAATAAGTGTAGGAAATTTAAGGTTGGCATTATGTATGATGAGGATAATATCCAACATAAAATCAACTGAGAGAACGCCACTTCAAAGCAGAAAGAGTAGAAATGAAATAAAAGATGAGCTGACTTAGCAGGGGAGGGCCACAAGGGGGCCGCACTACTAAGTGTTCATCAGGGACTGTTAATACTTACTTTTGAATATTTTTTTTTTTTTTTTTTTAAATTCAAATGTGGTTTGAACTAAATTCAAAATAAGTGTACACAGTCAGGAGTGAAAAATCATGTTAGTAACACTGGAACTTGCACATGCATTGAAAGTTGGAAGCACAATTTCAGGAATTCACTGGAAAAATCTGAAATTGTGATGGGAGAGAAAATGTTTAGGAAAGGATGACCTTGTTACTAGTGTCCACATGATGGCGACATTTCGCTCATGCAGGATGAAGTCAGGGGGCGGTACGTAATTCGAGAACTGTCAATCACTTAGGCTAAGGGTTGCCCTCTAGTGTTTGTCAGCGGAACAACAACCGGCCTGCTTCCATGTGTGATTCAAATTTGAGCGTGCAGACGCTTTGCTTTCTGTAGCGATCACACTTATCAAAATTAAATCTCAGCGGATTTTTTGATGCTATGTTTTAACAAACACGACTTGCAGAATTTTTTTTTTTTGCGCTATGTAGGAGAAAACAGGAATTATACGTCTGTCGGTTGGATCCAAATACATTTATCAAATAGCATTTAATGATTAAAATGTTTTGGAGGTTTTGGATACTATATTTCACTAAACAGCGTGGCAAGATTTTTTCTACACACACACATAGGGTTCACAGGAATTAGGCATCTGTTTTTCGTTTCCCACAAATAATTAGCACTATGATTCATACGTGTTCGCTTATAAATTTCAAACCTCGGCGGGTTTTTCCTTTTTCGACACGTGTGCACGGAAGGATTTCTTCGCTTCCCCACATTAATATAGATAACAGGAATTATACGTCTGTCATTCGAATCCAAATAACATTTATCAAATAGCATTTAATGATTAAAATGTTTTGGAGGTTTTGGTGCTATATTTCACTAAACAGCGTGGCAAGATTTTTTCCTACACACACACATAGGGTTCACAGGAATTAGGCATCTGTTTTTCGCTACCCACAAATAATTAGCACTATGATTCATACGTGTTCGCTTATAAATTTCAAACCTCGGCGGGTTTTTCTTTTTTCGACACGTGTGCACGGAAGGATTTCTTCGCTTCCCCACATTAATAGGAATTATACGGACAACAGGAATTATACGTCTGTCATTCGAATCCAAATAACATTTATCAAATAGCATTTAATGATTAAAATGTTTTAAAGTTTTGGATTTTTTCTGTGCTATATTCTAACAAACACGTCTGGCAGGGCTTCTGCGCTGCGCATAAATAACAGGAATTATTCGTCTGTTTTTTCGACTCCCATAACATATTATCAAATAGCACTTATGATTAGATATGCTTTAGGTTTTTCAATTGAGTAGCTACGTCAATTTTTAACCAGGAGTTTACCGTTAATCTAACGATTTAATATAAGGCCTTTTTAAGAATAGTGAAAGAGCATCGTTTCACTAAATCTTGTCTTCACCCTGACAGAAGAACATCGTTCGGACAGGGGAGTTTAATATTAAAAATGTCGTCGTTCAAAAGAGGTTTCTTCGTCTTTTATAGGACAAATTTAATACTGTGAAACTATGAAAACTGCAGTTTACTTAGTTTCGCTGGACTGAAATGGCTTTTTGCCTTTAATCAGTCACGGTGAGTTCGCAATGCGTTCGCTCAACCGAGGTGCACGTACACTATTAAATCACAATATAGACAGATTGAAAACTGATCTCTTTTGCTCAAAACAAGTTTAAAGTGTGCCTAGCATATTCCTCCACCAAAAATATGTAAAGACTTTAGGCGGGTCTAATCCCTGGGGAATTTGCATATCATAATTAATAATTAGTAATTAATAATTATTCATACATGTTTGGATTAGATCAGTCTTACATGTTAATAAATCTCCCCTAAAGGAGAATGTCATTTTACCTGGATGTATACATACAATCCTTTCATTTTAACAAGTTGATTTCAGTTAATTACACAGATCACGTCTTACAAAGCAGGCAAAATTAATTTAGCTCAATTGTCAGAATAATATTGTGGGGTTCCCCAATATTATCTTACTTTATAGGATTGCAGGAAACGCAATTCTCTGGCCAAAAGAATTGGGCTTCCTGCCCCATAATAAGTACTCTTTAAAATATTAATTATTGAAATAATTAATTGATTCGTAAAGCTTGTAGCATAAGATCTTTGGCACTTAAGGGATTTGAGAATGAGCAAAGAGATTGAATCAATCAGTCAAGTGAATATAATGATTTAATAAAGGCATGTCTACTTATATATATATATTTACTACGTTACAGGAATACATGTATTTACAAACATTAACACGAACGAAACACATTAAGACATTGATGAACGAGAAATGCGTAAAGTTTGGGCAATGGATGACTTACACGCGTTAGCGAGTAAGAGAGAGAGAGAGAGGGAGAGAGAGAGTGAGAGAGAGAGAACTTTAGCCGCGTTTCCATTACCCTTCAAATTGCGCAAATTGAAATTGCGAATTGAAATTACGCTCAATGGGAACAGGTCAATTTCGCAAAAACTCCCATTTATCGCAAAAAAAAAGTGTTTGCTGAGCGCGCATGGCACGGAGGCACGGCCGCGAACACTTGCTTTTTCCTATCAACAGTAGAAACAACTTAAAATAGGCCTACTCTATAATTTCTGGTCATACAGAAAATAATAATACATTATTTGCAACTATGATTTTATTTGTGTAAACTCACAATAACAAGAAAACGTTGTGCTTTTGTAAAGTAAAACAATCATGCGCGCTTTCATGATCTCCGTGAACTGGAGCGCGAGAGCTGAAACATAGCCTATGTAGGCTAAAGCTTGAAGTGTCCACTTTAACAACAATTTGAAATGCCTCGTTATTTTTTCAGACACATTTATTATCATTAGCTCACCTATACTCACCTAAATCACCCTTCTGTAGGCTGTGGTTCCAGAGACATAAATATGGCTCTTCTCATTCAGCACTGCGGGAAAAATATAATTTCCAGGTTCTAATTTGGCCTTAGAAAACCATTAAAATCGACTTTTTTTTCATATTAAGTTGGGAATATTTTAAATGTTTAATAAAGGGGCAAAAAGTCATAAACAAACATCTGAAATTTAGTCGATATATTAATATTTTTGCGCAGCATTTGAGTACAGTTCAAATAAAAAAAATTGGTGTTCAACTTTGCATTTTAAAAAAACAACCACCGTTCATTTTTCGTTTTGCAATTACGGGTTAAATAAGGAAAAACGAATGGACACAAAATGTACACTGACCGTTTGGACAGAGTTCTTTATTAAATTCATAAAAGAAACAATAATTAGGCTACAGGAATACTGGATTCTAAACCTCAAAGAAATGCCACAATCAAGACCTCGGAGCAGAAATGAGAGAAACACCAGAAACTCCTTATGCCGTTCGCAGTATAAGGGTCTTTCCCTGCCATTAATGCTTGGATAACACGTCTCATTCCATTAATAATAATGTCTAATGTGGTGGTGGCTGATAGACTATAAACCTACCCGTTGCCATGATGTTTTTGACTTATCGCGAGAGGAAAAAAGGGACGTTGTATCGTATAACATAATGGAAACGCGTCATTTCGCAATAATTTTTTATCGACATTTAGAAAAAAATCGCAAAAGTTTTGCGCAAATCTGTAATGGAAACGCGCCTACTGGCATACTTCCTCCTAAGACATTCACCTTTCTGATTACAACACGAAACATCATCTTAATGCTCCTTAGAAGCGTTATAAAGAGATACTTGCACAAGTTATGGGTCTCGCTGTGTTGTCGCATTCCTGAAGGCCTGTCCCGGCCGCGTGCGTGAGCGGAGTCCTTTGTGTGTGTAAGCGTCACGTGTTGTCTCTGAGCGCTCGGGTTGCGCGGCGGTTTAAAGTCTTTGAGTAGCATTACCAATGAAAGTAGCTCGGCTACGTTGTTTCACTCCGTGGAAGTAAACAGAGTCGACTATGGAAAACAAAACTTTGCCTTACAAAGGAAAGATATCTGCGCATGCGCGTGCGGTCTGTGTTTATGTTTGGAGCTCCGTCAATTGATTCATTAATCCTTGATTTTCTTCTTTACCACTCAATTATAAACAGGCACTTTCTATTTTTTATATCGTGTGAACTTATCCTCGATAATATTCCTTGTAAAAAACAATCGGATTGCTTTGATATCGCTACTTAGATCCAACTTTCCGAATCTCGGCTACTAGCCTTTAGCCCGCTAGCATTTCACGCGTGGCCTCGCGCCTATTCGAGCGTCGTCTCATCTTTTACACCCGTTTCTCTGAAAGCTTCTCTGAAAGTACAGACACACGTTGATTGTGCTTAGAGCCTGCATCAACGGGGCATAAGCACATCTGCGTGCGGTCTGTGTTTGTGTTTGGAGCTCCCTCGAATTGATTCATTAATCCTTGATTTTCTTCTTTACCACTCAATTGTAAACAGGCACTTTCTATTTTTATATCATGTGAACTTATCCTCGATACTATTCCTTATAAAGAAAAAAAAAAGAAAAAACAATCGGATTGCTTTACTGATTACTATTACTACTAATTTACTGTTCATCTGTTATAATGGCGAACATATCGGATGTGTGTCTAACGTTACCTCTGAGTGCAGGTGAGGACACATTCGAGCTGATTTCGGTACGACTGGAGCTGGAGTCGGTGGAGAAGCAGATTCGTGTTCTGCTGGAGAAGCAAGCCGAGCTGCGAGATCGGCAATCAGCGCTTGAAACATCACGCGCCGATGCTCACAAGTCAGTGGTTAGTAACTTTGTGACTTTGACTCCGACTTCGTCTACTCCGTGCGTTTCTCTGCCCAGGAGGACGCGATCATCTCTGCCTTCAATCACTCCTGCACCCTGGGTCACGACACGAGCCAGGACCAGAGCAAGAACCTCTCCGCCCCTCCCGGTCTTCGAGATCTCCACCCGGAACCGCTTCTCCCCTCTTCGCGAGTCGGAACGCGACGACGCCGTGATCATCGGCACTTCCATGGTCCGCCATGTCCGTGCTACCTCGGGTAAAGGTAAGGTGCGCACTCACTGCTTTCCTGGTGCTCGTGTTCTTGATGTCGCTGCGCAGGTTCCCGAGATCCTGAACGGTGACGAGCGCGTCGGAGCTGTCGTGCTGCACGCGGGGACGAATGACATCAGGCTGCGGCAGACGGAGGTTCTGAAGAAGGACTACAGGAGCCTGATCGAGACGGTACGCAGCACATCGCCTAGAGCAACGATCGTCGTGTCTGGACCGCTTCCCACTTACCGACTTGGACAAGAAAGGTTCAGTAGATTATTTGCTTTAAATGAATGGTTAATGTCATGGTGTAACGAACAGAAACTGCTCTTTGTAAATAATTGGAATCTGTTTTGGGAGCGACCTAGGCTCTTCCGTCCTGATGGTCTGCACCCCAGCAGAGTCGGAGCGGCTGTTCTGTCGGACAACATCTCCAAGACGCTACACACCATCTGACTAGTAAGTCAAAGTCCAAATCATAGTCTTTGCTGTCCCAACTTACTTGATATAAGTACCAATGTAGAACATTATATAGAAACTGTGTCTATTCCTCGCTTAGTGAAGCCAAACAACAAATCTACTGTAAGATCTAGCAAGAATATTATTGTAATTAAACCAGAAAATCTAAATATCAGTGAACAAAAACAATTTCTAAAGCTAGGTCTTCTAAACATTAGATCGCTCACACCTAAGGCGGTTATTGTAAATGAAATGGTCACAGATAATAATTTCGATGTTCTGTGCCTTACTGAAACCTGGCTTAAACCAAATGATTATTTCGGTCTAAATGAGTCTACTCCACCAGGATACTGTTATAAGCATGAGCCCCGTCTGATCGGTCGTGGCGGCGGTGTTGCAACAATCTATAGAGATATTCTTAATGTTACTCAGAAAACTTGTCATAGGTTTAATTCGTTTGAAGTACTTGTGCTAAATGTTAAGCTCTTAGATGTAAGAAAGAAATCCTTACTATCTCTAGCATTGGCTACCGTATATAGACCTCCAGGGCCCTATACTGATTTCCTAAAAGATTTTGCAGACTTTCTCTCAGACCTATTGGTCAATGCCGATAAAGCAATAATTATTGGCGACTTTAACATACACGTAGATAATACAAATGATGCGTTAGGGGCTGCGTTTAGAGATCTATTAAACTCTTTTGGGGTGAAGCAAAACGTCAGTGGTCCCACTCATCGGCTAAATCATACACTAGATTTAATTATTTCATATGGAACCGATCCAACCGATATAGATATTATACCACAAAGTGACGATCTCACTGATCATTACATGGTAACTTGCATAATAAGCACTGCTGAAATTTGTCATGTTGCACCACGTTATAGACCAGGCAGAACAATCCTTCCAACCACTATAGATAGATTCTCAAATAGCTTACCTGATCTATCTCAGCTGCTCAGTAAACCCAAACAAACAGATGAACTAGAGGAAATGACTAGCAGTATGAGCAACATTTTCTCTAGTACACTAGATATTGTTGCACCAACTAGATTAAAAAAGGCTAGAGAGAAAACTAAAACACCATGGTACAACAGTGCTACGCATGCTATCAAGAGAGAAACTCGTAACTTAGAGCGTAAATGGAAACGAACTAATTTAGAGGTCTTCAGAATCGCGTGGAAAGACAGTATGTCACGTTATAAAAGGGCTCTAAAATCAGCCAGGGCTGAGCATATCCGCAAATTAATTGAAAATAACCAAAATAATCCAAGGTTTTTATTTAACACCGTGGCTAGACTAACAAATAATCAGACATCTCCAGAGCAAAATATTCCGTTACAATATAGTAGTAATGATTTTATGAATTACTTCAATGAGAAAATAGAAAGCATCCGAAACACAATTGTAAATGTACAATCCTCTATGGTGTCTTATGACTCGGCCTCAATTATGGCCCCTCTAGAACAACTACACCGCTTTACAACTATAGGACAGGAAGAACTAAATAAACTAATCATTGCATCTAAACCAACAACATGTTTATTAGATCCAATACCCACTAAACTACTTAAAGAAGTGTTACCTGTAGTGGAAGAGCCTCTTCTCAATATTATTAACTCGTCTTTATTTTTAGGTCACGTTCCAAAAATATTCAAGCTGGCAGTAATAAAACCTCTCATTAAGAAACCGCAATTAGATCCAAACAACCTAGCAAATTACAGACCCATCTCAAATCTTCCATTTATGTCTAAAATACTAGAAAAAATTGTGTCCGCTCAATTGTACTCTTTCTTGCAAAAAAATGATATCTACGAAAAATTTCAGTCGGGATTCAGACCGCATCATAGCACAGAAACTGCGCTAGTTAAAATTACAAATGATTTACTCTTAGCCTCTGACCAAGGCTGTATCTCAATACTAGTTCTACTTGATCTTAGCGCCGCGTTCGACACTATAGATCATAAAATACTCTTAGATCGACTACAAAACTACACTGGTGTTCAGGGACAGGCATTAAGCTGGTTTAGATCGTACTTATCAGACCGTTACCATTTCGTCTGTTTAAATGGGGAAAAATCAAAGATAACATCAGTAGACTATGGAGTGCCGCAAGGATCTGTCCTAGGCCCTCTGCTATTCTCAATATATATGATGCCACTTGGTAATATTATAAGAAAACATGGAATTAGTTTTCACTGTTATGCTGATGACACTCAATTATATATCTCATCACGACCAGATGAAAACACTAACTTATCTAACTTGACAGAGTGTCTAAAAGATATAAAATGCTGGATGACGTGTAATTTCCTGCTATTAAATTCAGATAAAACGGAGGTATTACTTATTGGTCCAAAAAACTACCCACAAAATCCCTTACAATACAACTTTACTTTAGAAGGATGTCCTGTTACTCTATCCACTACAGTAAAAGACCTGGGTGTTATACTAGACCGCAACTTGACTTTCGAAAATCATATCTCATATGTTACAAGAACAGCCTTTTTCCACCTTAGAAACATTGCTAAGCTACGTAACATGCTATCTGTTTCAGATGCAGAAAAGTTAGTTCATGCATTCATGACCTCGAGACTAGATTACTGTAATGCTTTATTAGCTGGTTGTCCTGCATCCTCAATAAACAAACTACAGTTAGTGCAAAATGCAGCCGCTAGAGTTCTTACTAGATCAAGAAAATATGATCATATAACACCAATTTTATCATCTCTACACTGGTTACCTATTAAGTTCCGTATCAATTACAAAGTATTACTATTGACTTATAAAGCTCTAAATGGTTTAGCTCCTGTGTATTTAACAGACCTTCTATCGCCCTACAATCCATCGCGCTCTTTAAGATCACAAAATTCGAGGCTTCTGGTCGTTCCTAGGATATCTAAGTCTACTAAAGGAGGGAGGGCGTTCTCACATTTATCTCCTAAACTCTGGAATAGCCTTCCTGATATTGTTCGAGACTCAGACTCGCTGTCCCAGTTTAAAACTAGATTAAAGACGCATCTCTTTAACCAAGCATTCACTTAATGCTTACCTTTTATACTACTTCTGAATCAGTTCGAATGCATTAACATTATGAACATCAGCTATGCTAATTATTTCCCATCTGTCTTTCTGCTGTTATCTCGGGACGCTAGTCCCGAGGTAAATAGCGTTCGTCAGCTCCAGTTTGTATCCAGCCTCTCACGAAGACTTCAGATGCCCCAACACCTGTGGAGAGACGACTAAACGCCGGTGGAGAGACGACTAAACGCCTGTGGAAAGACGACTCGACGCCTGTGAAGAGACGACTAAACACCGGCGATATGTTATGCCTAAATTTATACATGATTAACTAACTGTATTTTTCTTTGTACATTTCTGAAATGCACTTTCTGTAAAGCTGCTTTGAGACAATGTGTATTGTGAAAAGCGCTATACAAATAAACTTGAATTGAAACTTGAATATAAAGATCGGATCGGATCGGGTCTCCGAAGGAGACCACGGATCGGGTTACATGATGCAGCAGTAACGACGGGCGAAGCAAGAGAGTGGGCAGAGCTGCGCTCCTACATTTATCACATCGGCGAAGTCCAGCCTCTTCCCATTGACTCGGCCAATCAAGAGGTCGAAACTCGCAGGCGGGACTTCTGGTTTTTATGATCCCTTTGTTCTCTTAAGCAAGGCATTTGAAACCCTAATTTCATCGGGTGTTTAAAAGCAGAATCTTCCTAATTATTATAGTCATATGTGTAACAAAGTTTTAGCAAGATGTGATATCAATGGCTAACTGGGGCGCGACGATTGGAACTCAGAGACTCCAAACTTGTCACAAATGGATTTGGTTAAACATTAGTTGGCAAGGTTTGAAACATTATCCCAGTTTTCGAGAAACAGACCAAACACATAAAAGGCAAATCATAACATGAGATTAGATACATTGTTCTTACAATTCTAAAGGGGAAGTATAATAGAATATATATGACTGCAAAATTCAGTTCTCCTTCGTTAGAATTCTAGGGAATACGCAGTTACATGTAAAATTACATAATGGTAAACTCAGTTATTTCAATGTAACATGAACAAACAAACACCTTGAATATTTCTGTTTACAATGTCTTTTAAAAAAGAGAAGTTTCTTTTCTCTGTAACATTAACTTCCTGTGGCACATTCCACATTCCTGGGGGGGGATGTGTGGTGGAATGTGTGTGTGTGTGTGTGTGTGTGTGTTAATTTAGAGTCCTGGGGGTGGGGAACGCTGGTTTGGAAGCTTCCCGGCCTTTGAAGGCTCTTAGGATTTTAGTTATCCAGAATATATTTAATTATTCAGATTCACCCTAAATACGCTACATTGCTTTAATGACAAACTAAACTTCAATAAACAAACAAGAACGCAATAAACTTCCAGGAACTCAGATCACACAACCATACATCGACGAGAACCGACAAAGGACAGACAGAACTGAAGGAACTAAATACAGATACAAATGAACACTAACAAGGTGAAGACAGGTGACAGATGATGATGACGAGGAACAGGTGGATAATGAGGGAGTGAGTTCAGGTGAGGAGACAAGAGGATCCTGGGAAGTGTAGTGAAGAGACGGAGACTAGACAGACTGTGACAAATGCATTCTTGCTTAATAAATTAAAAAAAATATATATTTCAAAAATATGAATTAATATTTTAAATGAATTCATTAATTAATATTAAAAATATAATATGAATGGTAGTGTATAGCATACACTTGTGAACTGTGTTTCAACATTTGCATCATAACCAGCCACTAATGTTTTGTTTGTTTGTTTGTTTGTTTGTTTTTCCCAAAAAGTTGGTTTATTTGTTTACCTAGGGTAACCAAGTGAAGACAGTGCTGAAAAAAATGTTGTATGAGGAAAACAAAGAAAAATCAAAGCGTTATTGTGCATCATTACAAATCAAGCTGTAATTTTGTCAAATTATGCAAAAAGATGAAAATTATTTAATTGTGTGTATTTAGCATACATTAAATGTTAACTATGAAGGTAGACTTAGCAAAACAAACAAGCCATTGTTTTATTCTAAACAAACTGCAATAGAATAATTGATTATGAGGTGGATATTATATTTGTTTAGATGGGTAAAATGTCAGAATTCTTCTGTCATGGATCTATAAAGGATAAATGGAGAAAAATGCTTTTTTTATGAAAACCAAACATTTATTTATTTTATTATCATTATTTATTTATTTTCTCAGGCAAAAAAAAAAAAAAAAAACAACAACACCCAGTGAAGAACATTTTCAATGAAGATTGAGAAGTTAGCCTAGGAAAATCTGTCATCTCTCCAAAAAAGTAAAACAAGGCAAGGTACAACAGCTCTGTTAAACATGCTTTTATTGGCCCGATAAGAAAAGGCTCAGTCAGAAGATCATCTTCCCCCGCCGTTCAGTACCATATGGTGTGATGCATAGCCTGGCATATTGACCTTTTGCTCCATCACCACCTGAAGTTAAAGCCCACCTGATCTCACTGGCACAGTCCTACACACTTCAGGGTAAATACATTATGATCAAAACATAAGAGCTGTTGAGCAGATGGTGCTCTTGTAAGAAGCATGTAAATATGTCCTTTAGTTACGTCTCATTGCACATGAGAATTTCGCCCCCAACCAAAGCGAATTTCAGCCGTAATAGAGATACATAGTGCAGTTTAACTTACTGTTTAGGTTACATATTATTACTAGCAAGAGGCGAAGTTTGTAAAAACCCTTCACAGAAGATCTAAAAATGGAAAAGAGGAAAGAAAACCTTCTGGACAGGTAATATAAAGCGCTTCCTATTTCAAGCAAGTAAAGTGGGCACAGGTTTTCACAGGCAAACAAAGCAGTTCGATACTTTTCTATGCCCTCTGGCCAGTGTTGATGAAGAAATATAGTGTAAACAGCAGAGCTTTAAACAATTTAGTCGTTACAGACCAAGACTTCAGAATCAGGGCATCGTGGAAGACAGGGCCCTAAAGAATCCTCTTATTATGTGTTCACTTGTTAGGTGGCCCGAGGTTAACCTGGACACTCCTCAGTGTTGCTCTGAGTTGACATTTAATCACAGCCACTGAGTTAGCTACAGCTGGGATAAGACTGGATGTGCAGTTTTTGTTTTGGAAAGTGCTATCTGGAATTCAGCTCTTGATCTTCACTTTAAAATCACACAGAAAATGCATTGCTTTCTTAACATTCTCATGTATCGACTACACAATTTTCCTTTAAGTTTGTGTGTATTTGTGCAGATCATGCAACTGGTTGTGTCGAGATCAAAACGCAGCACCCGTAATTGCCCTCATAACATTTAATGTCAGTGACTGAAAAATGGTAAGTATTTGCTTGCTTACTGCATATTTGGTCGATGCTCTAAAATATATACAGGCAGTTATTCTCCTACAGTCATTGACACTAATTACACACTCACATAATGATGGTGAGTTCTAATGGCAAAACATCAAAAAATGCTGCAAATAAATTATAGCATTCTGAGCAACGAAACGACAAATTTGCTCATTTTTTACTGCAATGATGATACAAAAAATATATCTGTAGTTAAAGGTGCAATCAGTGATTACAGAGACATTTTTTGTTATGCTGGTTGAAATTGTCCGCATATCCTGCATAGCAATCATGTTTAAGCTGTATAAAATGTATTTTTATAAATATATATATCATCTGTGGAAGGCGTAGGACCGTAAAGTGGTCCAAATGAAATGATACCATGTGTTCCCTGTCAGTCCACGTGTGTTTGACTACAGTTTTATGTACCGCTGACTTTTCGCTAAATGAGATTTGACTGTGTTGCAGCTTTGTCCTGAAATCGCATAGATATAAAGCTGAAATACAGTGCATTCCTTCCTTTATGTCAACAGGTCAACTTCTGAACTGAAGTCATTTCACAATCACATACTTATCTATGCAAGCAAGTGCTTCTGTTTTCCCCCTCACTGTACTGTAAAATTTTCTCAGAGGTGAATGACATGATGTAATCCAATAAATTTGTCTCTGGTCATCTAGCTTCTGGTCTGTGCGTTCATGTGTTTTGGAGGAGGCGTGGCTTTGGATGGCGAAATGCAGGGAGGGTGGGATCGTATGCTTTCAATGCTAGCAGGCTAAAGTTAGCATTTTCCAGGTGACCTATTCTACCTTTAATCTTGTCCTTTGACAAAATATATTCCTCAAGCTTACTGGTCACAAATAATGTAAATCCTTAATGACTTCTTCAAAATCAATCTGACAGATGACATGTTTTTGCAGCGCAGTCTCATCCCAAGAAGTCATATATTGACGTCTTGGGATGTCTTTTGACCATACGTCAATATCCGCCTTTTTAGGGTACCCTTAAACGTCGGTTAGATGACGTTATCGGATCCTAACTCTACCCCAGACCTAAACCTACCCCTAAACCTACCCCGTCACCTAACTGACGTTAAAGGTAAAGCGTCAGTTGTATGACGTCCCAGGATCATCATATAACCGACGTTTAAGGGTACCCTAAAAAGGCGGATATTGACGTATGGTCAAAAGACGTCCCAAGACGTCAATATATGACTTCTTGGGATGAGACTGTGTTAGTTTTTGATGTGAGGATTTTCTGTTATTTGTTTAGTATTCTAGAATATGTATGATTTCAGATACTGAACTTTTAATAACAGAAATCACTTTGGAAATGCCAAGAATTGTATTAAAATGAGTAGGGAATATTCTTCCAGTTCTCTTACGAGAGTATCTCTCGTACTGCGTAATATCTTACGCTATGGGGAAACACTCTTTCCTCGAGATATTGAAGCCAAAAATTATCCTTAATTTTTTTAATCATGCAAAACGCTTTTGCAGCAGCAAGCAGACAAGGGCGAAACAGCTCGCGCGCCCATTGGCTGCCTCGCTGGAAAAGCTGCAGCCTATCGAGTGAAGGCACTGCGTGACGTAATGACGAATGAAGACGCTTCGCGCTCATTTCGTCATGTCCCGCCAGTATAGGCGTGGTCTCGCCCTGTAAATACCCCTCGATAGCTGTATTTCTCTGATTTTTCATTCTTCACGCGAAGCTCACGCATCGTGGGATCCAGAGTGAGAAGCCGCGCCGTTGACTTGTAGCCTTCTCAGCGGGACGTGCCATCTTCTGAAGTCGCTGGCCCAGCCGCCTTCAACTGCCGTACCTGCTGCTCTTTCCGGCGTACTATATCCTTTTACTCTGCTAAGTGTGTGTGTGTTTGCTTACGTGACGCAACACCCATTTCTACTGTTCTAAAAGAGCTGCGTCTTTTTAAAGATGCCTTCCTGTGGTTCTTGCCGAGCCCCACTCAGCGACGAGGACCGCCACGTCATCTGCGTGTCCTGCCTGGGTGAGGATCACGCGGCCACCGCGCTCGCTGACGGCGGATGCCATCATATTGAACGCTTGCCCATGGTGACTCTGCGGACTCGCCTAGCCTCGTTCTCCGAGCCCGCATCCCAGCCCGCCGTGATGCCGCGCCGCAAGAAGCGCCGCGCCCTGCGCGCGCCCGAGCTATTTCCAGCCCGCCAAAGCTCGCCGGTTCGCCCGCCAGCTTCGCCGGCTTCGCTCGAGTCGCTCCCAGACGGACAGCGGCCGCCGTCTGCCGCCGCGTCCGCACTTGAGCTCGACAAACTTACCGGAGACGGCATTGAAACTGAGCCGATGCGTCCGCTCTCTCAAGCCGTGGATTACATCGGCCGAATGGTGAGATACATTTGTGGCTAACGCTATCCGAGATGACGGAAGCTGAGCGCTCCGTGTTCCTCGACGTTCTCGCTCTGCTGGACGCCGCCCCCCTCAGCGCGGGCCCCGGCCGAGGATTGAGATAAAGCCCGAGGTCTCAAGGCCTTCCTAGTCTCTCTAGGAAAGCGACGGTGTTCAGTTCCCGCTGCGGCCGGATTTTCACCAAAACTTCTCGCTCGTTCAGTTCCAAGCAATGTGACTGTTCCAGTGTATTTCGCAGTGAGCAAGCTGGTTCCACAGCCCGCTTGCCTGCGCACAAAGGCCGTCGTTTCGGCTAACTAGCAGCGCCGCCAGGCCCGAGATCAAACACCGCGCTCTCGCTCTGCTGGACGCCGCCCCCCTCAGCGCGGGCCCCGGCCGAGGATTGAGGTAAAGCCCGAGGTCTCAAGGCCTTCCTAGTCTCTCTAGGAAAGTGACGGTGTTCAGATCCCGCTGCGGCCGGATTTCCACCAAAACTTCTCGCTCGTTCAGTTCCATGCGTTGTGACTGTCCCAGTGTATTTCGCAGTGAAGCAGCCGGTGTCTCAGCCCGCTTGCCTGCGCACAAAAGCCGTTTCTATGGCTACCCAGATAAATCCAATAAAGAGTGCATTTTCTGGTGTTCCGGCCACGGCCGATGGTGTTACGAGTGTTGTAAGAATGCCCACGTCCCAGTGCCCATTCCCACACCCAGACACAGCCCGCCACGGTGCAGGGCTAGCACAAATAAAACCAACTCATGTTGGTTGTGCAGAAAATGTAGTGAACGCGCCCATACAATGCCCGCTTACACTACACGATGCGTGTCCCTTGGTTTCTGTAAAAAACGAAACTAACACACATTTAGTCGGCGCGAGCCGACAGTGTTCTCAGTGCAGTAAATGTGCCCGCTGTTCCGCATTTCCTCACTGACACGCCGAATCCCACGGGATTCACCCCCGCTCGCTTTCTATGCACAACCCGTCACAGAAAAGCTGAGCACGGCCAGGCTGCCCGCTGTGATTAGCGCGCACCTCGCACGCTGTGAACACAGCGTTGATTCAGTCGGCGCGAGCCGAGTATTCTCCGTGCGGAAAATGTGCCCGCTGTCTCGCGCCCGCATTTCTCACAGATACTCCGAATCTCACGGGATTCACCCCCGCTCGTCTTCTCTGCACAACCTGTCACAGAGAAGCTGAGCGCGGCCAGGCTGCCGGCTTTGATCAGCGCGCGCCTGCCCGCTGTGATTAGCGCGCACCTCGCACGCTGTGAACACAGCGTTGATTCAGTCGGCGCGAGCCGAGTATTCTCCGTGCAGAAAATGTGCCCGCTGTCTCGCGCCCGCATTTCTCACAGACACTCCGAATCTCACGGGATTCACCCCCGCTCGTCTTCTCTGCACAACCCGTCACAGAGAAGCTGAGCGCGGCCAGGCTGCCGGCTTTGATCAGCCGCGCGCTCGCACGCTGTATACACAGCAGTGATTTAGTCGCGCGAGCTGACAGTATTCTCAGTGTAGTAAATGTGCCGCATTAGTAAATGTGCCCACATTCCCTCACACGCGCCGAATCCCACAGGATTCGCCCCGCTCGCTCTCTGCGCGTCCCGCCATAGAGAAGCTGAGCGCGGCCAGGCTGCCCGCTGTGATCAGCGCCCCCCCGCCTCGAAAGCTGTAAACACGGTGCTGTGTTCCCAGTACACAGGGGCTCTCGAGCCGCCGTCCTGCCGCGGCCAGAGCCCAGATTTCATTCTACCCCTAGCTATTCACGCAGATGCGTGGTCAAGGCTTCCCGGGGTATCAGAATGGGTGTTGAACACTATAACGAGAGGCTGTTCGCTACAGTTCGCTCGACGCCCCGCCGTTATACGGCGCGAGTCGAAACTACGGTGTATAGCGAAGTGTTTCATCTACTTCGAGCCGAGATAGCGAAACTACTGAGAAAAGGGGCTATAGAACCTCTATCTCAGGGCGAAGGGGGCTTATACAGCAGATATTTTCTGGTACTGAAAAAAGATGGTGGGCTCAGACCCATTCTAGATCTGCGACTGCTGAACAGAACGCTCGGGAAGCGCCAGTTCAGAATGCTTACGACCAGGAAAATCCTCGCGCAAGTGCGCCAAGGAGACTGGTTCATGTCAACAGATCTGAAGGACGCCTATTTTCAAATACAAATAGCGTCCCATCACAGGCGATTCTTGAGATTCGCCTTCAAGGGCCAGGCATATCAATACACAGTCCTGCCGTTCGGCCTGTCCATAGCACCCCGTACGTTCACGTAGTGCATGGACGCGGCCCTCGCCCCCCTGAGACTTCGGGGCATGCGAGTTTTGAACTACTTGGACGATTGGCTGATTCTAGCTCGTTCACGAACGGAGCTCATAGAACACAGGGCCGCATTACTCGAGCACCTCGAGGAGCTGGGCCTTACAGTCAATTGGGCGAAAAGCTCACTGCTCCCCAGTCGGAGAATTTCCTTCTGGGAACAGTGTTGGACTCGCTATCCATGACAGCACGCCTGTCACCGGAGCGCGGATTGAATATTCAGCACGTCGCGAGATCCTTCCGCCACGGCTCTATAGTCCCGCTCAGAAGGTTTCAGAAAATGCTGGGTCTGATGGCCTCAGCAGCCTCTGTACTCCAGTTGGGCCTGCTCCGCATGTGCCCACTGCAGCTATGGCTAAAAGCACGAGTTCCCCCAGGGCGTGGACCGCGGGTCTATTTCGCCTCAGGGTCGACCTTCAGTGCGTTTCAGCTCTGAAACCGTGGAAAAGTGACCGACTGGTATCAGTCAGGTGTGAGTCTTGGGATCGCCTCGGGTGTGAAGGTGGTGTCTACGGACGCCTCCACATCGGGGCGGGGAGCGCTGCTCGAGGGCAGACCACTAGCTGGCCTATGGTCAGTACGGGAGAAGCTCCTTCACATAAACTGCTTGGAATTAATGGCAGTCGACAAAGCGCTAAGGCGCTTCTGTCCCCAGATAATAGGCCACCACGTATTGGTCCGGTCGGACAACATGTCAGTGGTGGCGTACATAAATCGCCAGGGCGGCATCGGGTCCACACGCCTTTGCAGGCTGGCGGAACCCCTCTTGGTCTGGGCCCAGCGCAACCTCCTTTCTCTGAAAGCGGCGCACGTGCCTGGGCACCTGAATACGGGTCCAGACAAGCTGTCCAGAGACAACGTCCCGACAGGATAATGGTCGCTGCATCCGCAGACGGTCCAGCTGCTGTGGGAAACGTTTGGCAGAGCGCAGGTGGACCTGTTCGCGTCCCGCGAGAACGCTCACTGCCCAGTATTCTTCTCGAAAAGCAGGGACGCGCTGGCCCATGCTTGACCCAGCGGTCCCCTGTATGCTTTTCCCCCTGTCTCGCTCCTGCCTCAGGTGTTGGAACGGATCAGGGAAAATGGATGCCCAGTGCTGCTTGTAGCTCCGCTCTGGACGAACCAGGCTTGGTTTCCGGTCCTGATGCGGATGGCCAGCACTGCCCCGTGGCCTGTACCGTTGAGGAGAGATCTCCTCTCTCAGGCGGAGGGCTCGATTTGGCATCCTCGC